>JAXCHO010000192.1:0-1200000 GCA_036630365.1 Acanthiza pusilla | reverse complement strand
TTTTGTCACACACTCCTAAACACACACACATACACACACACATACACACACACACACACAAACACACACACACAAAGAGAGCCAGCTCAGTTAATTTCTAGTTTGCTTGACAGGATTTGGTTGGTTTTGTTGTTGCTTTTTTCCCTTGCTGTGCCTGAACTGTCCAGTCCAGAGTAGAATGACCCTTCTCAATGAAATTTATTGTGCTGTTCCTGAATATTAAATCTGGTTTTTGCTGATCCCTTGCTGGGGATTTTTTAAGCGCTCTCAACCCCTCGTTCGTAAGAGGCTGAAGGAGCCCTGGCCCAGGCTCTTACCCTGGGGGACACACGGACACTGCCAGGGGGTCCCTGTCCCCCTGTCCCACCCCCCACAGCCCTGTCCCCCCCGTCCCTGTGTCAGGCTCTGGGGGTCGATCTTGTGGAACATCCTCTGGGGGAGGCTGCGGCGCCGGGGGGCAGGGGGGGACCCGGGGGGACAGGGGACCCTGCTGTGCACGAGCAGCGTTGGACTTCTCTGGGGGGAGCTGTGAGGGGGGTCTGGGGCAGAGTGACCTCCCCAGTGACTTCACACAGCCCCTGTGATGTGACAGCCAAATCTGGGACGTCACAGCCAACTCTATGATGTCATACAGACCAGTCTGTGACATCATACAGCCACCCTGTAATGTCACAGCCTGCTCTGTGATGTCACACAGTCCCCTCTATGATGCATACTTCTCAACAACCTCATAGAACCCACTCTGTGTTGTCCTAGCCCAATCTGTGACCTCACACAGCCCACTCTGGGATGTCACACTGCCCCTTTCTGACATCACAGCTGCTCTGGGGCTCTGTGACACAGCCCCAGAGGTGCCTATGGCTATGACACTGCCCCCTCAGGGCCATGGCACAGCCCCTGCCAATGCTGAGCACCTGTGAGCTCTGGGTGTGCCCTGCTGGTGTCCCTGAGCTGCCCTGGCAGTGCCCCAGCCCTGCTGGGCTGTGCACAGGAGCTGCTCCTGGGCAGAGCTGTCTCTCTGCAGCGCTGCCGCTTGCCAGGAGCTGCCTCTGTGCCAGGAGCCCGGCCCAGCTCAGCAGCACAGCCACAGCACAGGCACTTGAATGAGCCTCGTGGGGCTCTGCTGCTCTTTACATCGGACTCAGTCCCTCCGAGTGTGTTCCTAAAACATCTCAAGAAGCCGAAGTTAAACTGAAACACTGCAGTTCCTTGTAATTTAAAAGAGTTCCACTGAGTGACACGACTGAGAAAGTGTCCCCAGGTTGCAGTTAGGGCAGAAAACATCCTGCAGAAGTTGACTCTGTCAGGTCCTCAAGGAAAAACAATCCCAGGGATGGGTTTGCCTTTGCTTGAGACAGGACTGATCCAAAGTGTCTTCCCTAACACATTTCTCACAGGCACCACGGGGACTTTATCCTCCTTCTGTGGCCCATGGACGATTTGATTGGGCAGGGCCAGCTCGATTGGTGGAGCCTCAGCTCTTCACTGACCAGTGGCCTTGGCTAACTGCAGCTCCCAGTGTTTGAAGGTCCCACCAGGCACTGCTTTCAAGGTGGTTTTCAGCAGTCCCTTGCACTGTTCAGCTTTCCCAGGGCTGGTGCCTGACAGGGAATATGAAACACCCACTCAGTGCTGTGCCCTCTGGCCCAGGTGTCCATGAGGCTGTTGTGGAAATGAGTCCCATTGTCCGACTCACTTCTTCCTGGGGGCCCTGTCCCCCCAGGACTTGCTTTTCCAGGCCCAGGGTGGTGTTCTGGGCAGCGCCGTGAGGCACAGGGTGCGTCTCCATCCCTGCAGGGGCTGTTGGCACCACTGTCAGCAGCAGCGCTTGCCCTGGCGGCTCTGTGGCACTGTGATGTCATCGATCTGCCAGGCCCCCCCAGACTGGCATTTCCACCATCGTCCCCCACACCACAGGGGCTTTGCCCGCTTGGCCCTGCTTGAGCACAGCACATGTTCCACAGTCATGGATAACCTGGAGATGCTGTCCATGGCTAAATCCACCTCTGGGGCACCAGCCCATCTGGAGGTTGCAGCTCTTCCCTGATGACCTGAGGCAACAAAGGATCCTGATCCCTCTCCCTGCTCTGAAAAAGATCCCTGAGAGGAGCACAGATGGGAATATGCACAGGGTGAGCTCCCACACCCCATGAGCAGCCCAAGCCACACTGTGCCCAGGGGCTCTGGACCTAATCCAGCAAATGCTCAGATCACATTTGTTTCCAGCCTGCTCTGGGCAGACCTGTTGTTATCTAACCCATTGTGCCCCACACTGGCCCCAGAAAAGTGCTGCCCCACATCCACACAGCCCTTTCCAACCACATCCTCCTCTCACTTCCCATTTGCTGTTGTCTCTCAGTGTTCACATGTTGATTGTGAAGCCACTCCTGCTCCAGGGGCCTGATTGGAAAGCAATTGGCCCCAGCAGCTTGGGGACAAGATATTAATCACAGAAATGCTGCTGCCAGCAGAGACAAGACAGGGACAGAGGAAAGGGGAGAGCCAGGCCCAGGGGACATGGCTGCAGTGGTGATGGCTGTGAGGTCACTGCCACTGCAGCAGCCTGGCTGCCCCGCAGCTGACATTCTGGCCAGGAGCGTTGTTAGGTCACCCAGCACATCAGAGACCCCACACAACAGGAATTCCATCCTTGGGGAGGTGAAGGGTTGAGGCAGGTGACAGAGGCCCCACCTGGGCTCTGATTCTGGGGCATCTCTGCTCCACAACCCACCCAGCCCTGGCACACAGGGAGGCCAGCCGTGCTCATGGCCACCCTGCTCTGCACCAGCCCTGCAACCAGGGAAAAATCTTTCCTTATCTCCAGGTTGAACATCCTCTATTTCACCCAACAGCCTTGTCTTTCATCCTCTTGACGTGCTCCAGCCAAGCTTTTCCTTCCTAAAATCAACAAAGTCAGCATATCTCCATTTCCCCTTTGCAAACTGTCCTTGCTGACACCTCCTGGCTGTGGCTTCACGAGCCCTGTCAGAGCCAGCCCTGTCCCTGCCCTGCCCCAGCTCTGCTGCCCCACAGCTGCTGATCAGGAAAGGTAGAGCCATGGGGGAGGGAAATGCACGGGGATTCCTCCTGGGAGGGAGCTCAGGATGTTTCCAGGCCAAACCAAAGCGCAGTCAGCAGTGAAAGGGACACAAGGATGGGCTGTTTGTGTGCTCTGCCACAGCAGGATCAGATGCAGAGCTGCAGAGATGCCCAGCCAATGTGGATCCCTGCAGGAGCTGATCTCACACAGCAGCTCCCAGGCCTCTGCTCCTCGCTGCTTGCTCTGCTTTGATGTTCCCTGGGTTGCAGCTGAAGCCAGCGGGGCTAGGCTGCAGAGAATTTGGAGAGAAACCCATCAGTGTCCATCTCAGCCTGTGTGAGCGTGCAGGGGCAGGACTCAGCCAGGGCTAGTGGGGCAGGGCCAGGCCTGGGGCAGGGATGGAAAAAGGCAAGTGGCCGAGAGAGGAGGCTGCTGTGTGCCCTTGGTGGCACGGCCAGAGCAGGGACGGGGCCCAGGACATTTGTCACTGTAAGGCTCTGTCCCCAGCCATTGGCAGCCCTGGCTGCTCAGCCCAGGTTTGCGGTGAGTTTGGCTGTGCCCAGCTCCATCCTCCTGCGAGGCTCAGGGCCTGTTCCCGGCAATGGCCAGCCCTGGCCGGCTCTGTGCTGGCCCCGAGCCCGGCAGAGCCTGGGGCAGGGCTGTGTGGGAAGGCCCACAGGTGGCACAGCCTGGGCAGGAGCTTGGAGAGGCTGCCCAGCAGGGAGGCCATGGGGGCACCGAGCCCCAGGGGCTGCTGTGGGCACCACGGCACAGGGGCCGTTCCCACCCACAATGCTCCTGGCCTGGGCTGGGCCTGCCCTGGGGGGCTGTGGCACCATGGCTGGGCCAGCGGGGCACAAAGGGGCCACGGAGCCGCTGCCGGGGGGACAGCAAGGCCAGCACCAGGCGAGGAATTGCTTATCTATTCAGACTGCATTAGGAGATACTTGGATTCAGTATCAACTGGAGATTGCACATATTAATGTATTAACAGGAAAAAAAGCCCTAAACAGTGTGGTTGCACTGTTTGGAATCTTTCTGTTCTTTCTCACGGAGAACATAGATAAGTTGCATTCTTTCACTTTTCTAATCTCTATGTTTGACACCGGGTGTGACCAATCAGCATGGGAGGTGGATTTTTCACTGACCACTTGTGGTTGGAGTTTGATAGAGTATAAAAAGCTTTTGCTGTAAATAAACTGCCCTTCTTCTCCGCCATACTTTGGTCTGCTTGGTGTCTCTCAGCCAGCCTCCGCGCGAAAGGCCTCGGCCGCTGCTATAAAACAGGACCTAAAAATCTTTGGTATGAAAAAGCTAGGGAAGCAGGAGAGTCGGGTTTGGCAGACCAGATTCTAGCATGCCCTGTGACCTGAAATAATAGTAATAGCCCTGAAGAGTGGGACCCCTTTCACTGGAGTGTAATCAGAGACCTGAGAAACACAGAGATGCAGCTTGGGTTTGCTTCTCATTTCGTGCAGTCTGTGCTGCGAGGTTTCTTTACCAATGAGCTTACCCCTTCTGACTGTCAGCAGCTAGCCCAAATTTGCTTCACTCCGACTCAGATGATGATTTTTAAGTCGCAGTGGAGACGGCTAGTGAGTGAGGTCGCTATGGGTAATTTAGAAGGTTCTCAAGATGACCCTCGTTTTGGAGTGGGTTGGGCTCAGCTCATGGGGACCCTCCGCTTAACACCCCACAATTACAAGCCTGACTGCATTCCTCAGTGTTGCAGCAAGGGAAAGAGCTCGCATTTCAAGCAATGCAGCCTGTACCAGATGTAGGGGCTCCTCATCAGTCGAGGACAACAGTTAAGCAAAAGTCAAGTGAGCCATATATAACATTTATAGATCGCCTTAGGGAGGCAATTGAGAAACAAGTTGACAATTGAGCAGCTCAAGAGACTTTGCTTTTGCAATTAGCTAAAGACCATGCGAATGAGGACTGTAAGCAAGCTTTATTGCCGCTGCAGAATCCTACATTAGTAGATACGATCAAGGCCTGAAGCAAAGTTGGAGCAGTGAAGCATCAGATGGAGGAGATTGCAAAGCAAGTTGCTGCAGTTGTGCAAGTTTCCAAGAGTTGTTTTTGGTGTGGTCAAGGAGGGTCGCTCAAGAGAGATTGCCCTAACCAACCTCGTGGCCATTCAGGGCCAGGGAACAGCGGGCAACACACTTTGGGGTGTGTGCACGCTGTGGCAAGCCAGGGCACTATGCCAAACAATGCTGCTCTAAGTTTAATAGCCAGGGACGAGCGCTCAAACCTAAAGGGCAGCTGGGAAACGGGAAAAAGAGCACGGCGGGGATGCACGCCCAGACACAAATACGTCCAACCAACCTCCTTCAGGCTTATGTGGCAAACTCAGTGCCAGAACCAAAGGGAGCGCCGGAGTGGATGTCACCACAGCTGCCTCAGTCACCACAGATGACACCAAAGTGCACAAAATACTGTTAGATGCCTTTGGACCTTTGGGATATGGGTGAAGTGCATTGCTGGTGTGACGCTCAAGTGTTACCTTGCAAGGGCTGTTTGTGTTACCTGGAGTTATTGATGCAGACTGCCTTGGGCAGATTTGTGCCATGGTGGGGACACCATCGCCCCCAGGTACCATGGCTAAGCAGAGTTGTATTGCCCAATTGATTCCTTCTATGGCCCAAGTGCCTAGTGCAGAACCTGTAGAAAGAGGGACTGAAGGGTTTGGGTTTACAGGTACCCCCAGGATTTTTGGACTCAAATGGTTGCTGACACTAGGCCTAATAGGAAGTGTTGTTTAAAACTTGTACAAGGTTCCCCCCTGGAAGTGACTATTACTGGGGGGAGTATATGATTGACACTGGAGCTGATGTTACTATTGTTTCAAAGAAACAATGACCTTCTACTTGGCCCACAGGAATTTCTGCAGCTGTGGCAGGAGTTGGGGGAACAACTGCCAGTTACCAAAGCTTACTGCCTGTGAACATTATTAATCCTGATGGGCAAGTGGCTACAATTCATCCTTATGTAATCTCAGTACCCTCGAATTTATGGGGACATGAGTGTTTGACTCAATGGGGAGTCACCCTGACAACAGAAAAGCAGAATTTTTTGTAGGGGCCAATGAGGAGGGCAGTCAACACAGACCTACCATCCCATTACAGTGGCTGACCACACAACCTGTATGGGTTGATCAGTGGCCCCTGACTCATGAAAAAGTGACTGTTCTCAAGGATTTAGTCAGTGAAGAGCTGGCACAAAATCATACTGAACCATGACAGAGTCCTTAGAACACACCGGTGTTTGTGGTCAAAAAGAAGTCTGGTAAATGGAGACTCCTGCATGATCTCCACCAAATTAATGAAGTGATGGAAAGTATGGGAGCACTGCAGCCAGGTATGCCTTCCCCAGCTATGATTCCAGCTACTTGGGATGTTTATATTATTGATTTGAAAGAGTGCTTTTTTACCATACCCTTACACCAGGATGATGCTCCCAAGTTTGCTTTTACTGTTCCTTCTGTAAACAATAGTGAACCGGGAAAAAGATACCATTGGACTGTGTTGCCTCAAGGAATGAAGAACAGTCCTACGATTTGTCAGTGGTATGTGGCACAAGCGTTATCAGGGGTCAGGAAACAATTTCTGCAAATTTATTGTTGTCATTATATGGATGATATCTTAGTTGCTGTCCCAACTGCAGAACAGCTCAATGTGGTAATGCCTGTGATGCAAGAAGCTTTAACAAACTATGGTTTGTGTGCTGCTCCTGAGAAAATACAGCGACAAGCTCCCTGGAAATATTTAGGAATGAAAATTTTAGATCAAGCTGTTTAACATCAAACAGTGACTGTTCAGCATTCTATACAAACATTGAATGACTTGCAAAAATTGTTAGGTACAGTTAATTGGATCAGACCATTGTTGGGATTATCCAACACACTGTTGGCACCACTTTTTGATTTATTAAAAAGTGATCCTTCCTTGTTATCTCCCAGGAGCTTGTC
This sequence comes from Acanthiza pusilla, assembly GCA_036630365.1. Lineage (NCBI taxonomy): Eukaryota > Metazoa > Chordata > Aves > Passeriformes > Acanthizidae > Acanthiza > Acanthiza pusilla. Next base: position 1,192,984 of record JAXCHO010000192.1, on the reverse strand, counting down.
ACCAGAAGCACTTGAAGCATTAAAGCAGGTAGAACTAGCAGGACAAGGAAGAAAAGCCTGGAGAGTAGTTACCACCATACCTCTCAGTGTGTATATTTTACTGTCTCAGGATCATCCTGTGGGCCTCATAGCCCAATGGCATGACAGTTGGCAGGACCCTTTACATTTTTTGGAATGGGTATTTTTATCGTACCAGCACAAGAAAACAGTTACCACCCACTTAGAACTGATAGCTCATGCAATTTGCAAAGCCAGGCAGAGGTGTGCTCAGCTGTCAGGGCGAGAACCAGCCATTATGACTGTACCCTTAGGCTCTGAGTATTGGAACTGGTGTGTGGCCAATAGCTCTGTTTTGCAAATGGCCATGGTAGTGTTGCCAGGAAAAATATTATTTCACCACCCTGCACATAAATTTTTGCAGATGCATCTAGAACTGCAAATTGTAGAGTTATCACTATATTCATCGATGCCCTTACAAGGGCACACGGTTTTTACCAATGGATCAGGACGAACAGGAAAAGTAGTTGTCACCTGCAAGGAGGGAGATCAGTGGCATGACCTTATAGGCAGCCAAGATGGATAATGACTTTCGAAGCCTGGCCTTGTGAAAATTTAAATGTTGTATCTGATTCTCAATATGTGTGCAATATAGTTCATTGATTAGATTGTGCTGCTTTGAAAGAGGTAAATAACAAGGAATTGTTTTATCTGCTAAAAACATTATGGCACACGTTACGCCAACAAACTGCACCATTTTATATTCTCCATGTTCGTAGTCATACCAACTTGCCTGGATTAATTGCAGAAGGAAATGCTCATGCAGATAAGCTGACAGCCCCGGCGTGGGCTGCCCCGGCACCGGAACATTGCAACAGGCGATTCAGTCACATCAATTTTTCCATCAAGGGGCTCGTGCCCTACGACATCAGTTTCATCTTCCGTCTGCGGCAGCACTTGATATTATTGCCTCATGCTCTGACTGCCAGCAACATGTTACCATGACCCACGATGGGACAAACCCCAGAGGGCTACAAGCTCTTCAACTGTGGCAATCTGATGTTACTCATATTTTGGAGTTTGGTCGCCTTAAATCTGTACATGTTTCTGTGGACACCTATTCTAAGGCCTGCTGGGCCTCTGCACATTCAGGAGAGAAGGCAGGAGATGTGATTTCGCATTGGCGTGGTGCTTTTGCAGCTTTAGGTGTGCCGCGCGTTATAAAGACTGACAATGGTCCTGGTTACGCAGCTCAGCGCACCCAACAATTCTTGCAGCTTTGGGGTGTTCACCATGTCACCGGCATCCAGCATTCTCCTGCTGGTCAAGCTAGCATAGAGCATCTTCATTCTACATTTAAAGCCTTCCTTCAAAAACAAAAAGGGGGAATGCAGGGTGAAACCCCACAGGCAAGAATTTGGAAAGCTGTGTTTACAGTGAAGTGTCTTACTATTTCTCCCTCGTGTACAATGCCTGTTATCCTAACTCATTTTTTGTCATTACAGTCACCGAGTGATGGGACCTGTGGCCCTGCTCCAGTCTGGGTTCGCAATTTGCAAACACGAGTCTGGGAGGGTCCATGGGATCTTGCCACTTGGGGACATGGATATGCTTGTGTCTCTAGAGATGCTGGAGTTAGGTGGGTGCCTGCTCGTTGTGTTTGACCTGTATTGGGTAACGCCCCTCAGAGCAATGGGCCTGGCTGCAGCTTGCCTAACTCCCTGGAATGCGGAGAGCATGTGTAAAATGTTATCTATCTGTTACCTTCTTGGTGTTTTCTTTGGTACTGATGTGAGTTTGCCTTTATGTTACAGGTTAAGGTGACAAGGGTTTGTCTGAGGGAGGTGGCCTCTGCGTTAGACAAGCCAGGGGAAAGACCTGGGATTTTTGTTATTGTCCCATGGGCATGGCGGTGAAGATTTTGATAGCACGTGCTGTATAGATTTAAAAGATGTATCAAAATCAATTCATGAACACATTCAGGATTTGGAAGCCCCACAGAGGATGCTTGTACTGTGTTTGCTGTCTTGTCTGTGAAAGGGCCCCTGCAGAGGATGGTAAATATGTCATTTGTGATTGAAAAACAAGAAGGGGGAATTGTGGTGAGATAGGAAAAGGCTGCAGGCAGCCTAGACCTTGATAAGTTACAGCTGTGCCCCCAAACAAGAGAAATAAACAACTTTATAAGGGAACCAAGCAGAAAGGGCACGTGTGCAGAGTTTGCTCACCAACTGTAAGGTAACAAGGAACTCCTGATATGGGTGGGGAAAAAAAGGGTATAAAAGGCTGTACCACAGGATAATAAACAACTGATACTTGCCACTGCTTCGAGTGTCAATTTTATTGTCCACGGTCAGGTCTAGACTGGCCACACAAGGGTGAGTTATTTCTGGCCCAATGGGCCCATGATGCCTCAGGTCATCAGGGAAGAGCTGCAACCTCCAGATGGGCTGGTGACCCAGAGGTGGATTTAGCCATGGACAGCATCTCCAGGGTATCCATGACTGTGGAACATGTGCTGTGCTCAAGCAGGGCCAAGCGGGCAAAGCCCCTGTGGTGTGGGGGACGATGGTGGAAATGCCAATCTGGGGGGGCCTGGCAGATCGATGACATCACAGTGTCACAGAGCCACCAGGGCAAGCGCTGCTGCTGACAGTGGTGCCAACAGCCCCTGCAGGGATGGAGACGCACCCTGTGCCTCACGGCACTGCCCAGAACACCACCCTGGGCCTGGAAAAGCAAGTCCTGGGGGAACAGGGCCCCCAGGAAGAAGGGAGTCGCACAATGGGACTCATTTCCACAACAGCCTCATGGACACCTGGGCAGAGGGCACAGCACTGAGTGGGTGTTTCATATTCCCTGTCAGGCACCAGCCCTGGGAAAGCTGAGCAGTGCAAGGCACTGCTGAAAACCACCTTGAAAGCAGTGCCTGGTGGGACCTTCAGACACTGGGAGCTGCAGTTAGCCAAGGCCACTGGTCAGTGAAGAGCTGAGGCTCCACCAATCGAGCTGGCCCTGCCCAATCAAATCGTCCATGGGCCATAGAAGGGGAATAAACTCCCCGTGGTGCCTGTGAGAAATGTGTTAGGGAAGACAGTTTGGATCAGTCCTGCCTCAGGCAAAGGCAACCCCACCCCTGGGATTGTTTTACCTTGAGGACCTGACAGAGTCAACTTCTGCAGGATGTTTTCTGCTCTGACTGGAACCTGGGGACACTTTCTCAGCTGTGTCACTCAGTGGAACCTATTTAAACGACAAGAGACTTCAGTATTTGAGTCTCACTGACTTCTTGAGAAGTTATTTGAACACACTCGGAGGGACTGAGTCTGATGTAAACAGCAGCAGAGCCCCGCGAGGCTCATTCAAGTGCCTGTGCTGTGGCTGTGCCGCTGAGCTGGGCCGGGCTCCTGGCACAGAGGCAGCTCCTGGCAAGCGGCAGCGCTGCAGAGAGACAGCTCTGCCCAGGAGCAGCTCCTGTGCACAGCCCAGCAGGGCTGGGCCACTGCCAGGGCAGCTCAGGGACACCAGCAGGGCACAGCCAGAGCTCACAGGTGCTCAGCATTGGCAGGGGCTGTGCCATGGCCCAGAGGGGCTGTGTCATAGCCATAGGCACCTCTGGGGCTGTGTCACAGAGCCCCAGAGCAGCTGTGATGTCAGAAAGGGGCAGTGTGACATCCCAGAGTGGGCTGTGTGAGGTCACAGATTGGGCTATGACATCTCTGAGTTGGTTGTGTGAGGCCATGGAGCAGCTACAGCATCATAGAGGGGACTGTGTGACATCACAGAGCAGGCTCCGAGGTCACAGAGTGAGCTGTGTGACATCACTGAGTGACAGCACAGAGGTGGCTCTGACATCATAGAGTGTGCTGTGACATCACAGGGGCTGTGTGAGGTCACTGGGGAGGTCCCTCTGCCCCAGCCCCCCCTCACAGCTTCCCCCACAGAAGTCCAACGCTGCTTGTGCACAGCAGGGTCCCCTGTCCCCCCGGGTCCCCCCCTGCCCCCCGGCACCACAGCCTCCCCCAGAGGATGTTCCACGAGATCAACCCCCAGAGCCTGACACGGGGACAGGGGGGATGGGGCTGTGGGGGGTGGGACAGGGGGACAGGGACCCCCTGGCAGTGTCCCTGTGTCCCCCAGGGTGAGAGCCTGGGCCAGGGCTCCTTCACCCTCTTACGAACGAGGGGTTGAGAGCGCTTAAAAAATCCCCAGCAAGGGATCAGCAAAAACCAGATTTAATATTCAGCGACAGCACAACAAAGCTCCTTGGCAAGAGTCACTCTACTCCTGACTGGACAGTTCAGGCACACCAAAGAAACAAAGCAACAACAAAACCAACCTAATCCAGTCAATCAAATCAGAAATTAAGTCTCTGTGTGTCTGTGTGTGTGTGTGTGTGTGACAAAAGGACAGTGAGGGCAAGGATAAAAGGAACATTGCTTAAAAGCTTAACAGCCCTTAAACTTAACAGCACTTAACTTACATCTTAACCTTAATTCATACCTTAACCTTAACAATTTACCTAAACAACACCACTTAAGACTATTTAACCAAAATTATAAACTATGACTTTAACATTTAACAGACAAATAACACTTTACAGTGTTTAACTTACCTTGTAACTAATGTTAAACTTTACAACTTAACACAAGAACAGCCCTTAGCACCATTTACCTTATCTTATACCTCAGGACTGATCCTTACTTTCAGGCCTAACATCCTCAGAAATGCAAGGGACTTAACACCTCCGAGAGCAGCATTTCTCCCCCATTTGCCAGAGCACAGGCACACGTGTGTGCACACACACACAAAGAGTCAGTGCCAGGGACTTGTCAGAAATTGCCCTTGAGGGCAGGGAAATGCTCACTCCCGATGCTTTTGCATCTCCCCAGCGGGCGAAGGCTTGAGCCTCGAGGAGTGGGGGATCGGCCCAGGCTCCCTCGTTGTTCGGGGATGCCCCGAGTGCAGCAAACGGGAGAGTTCCCGGCTCCCAGAGGCCCCACTCAGAGGGAGGTGGCTGCTCCAGGACAGCTCCAAGGGCTCCTTTGGCACCGCTGGTGATAGGGCCCCAAGAGATGGGCTTTAGGCACAGCCATGGCTCATCCTGGCCGCACTTGGCATCAACAGCTTGCTTTGACACTGTGACAACAGCCATGCTGTGCCATGGAGGGAAGAAAAACAGTTGCCAAGGCTGCTCCTAAAGCAAGCAGGAGCTCCTTGGACAGCAGCAGTGCCTGGCAGCAGACAGTGTTTGTGATCAGCTGCACAGGAGCTGAGCCCAGGGGCTGCTGCTCAAGGCCCAGGCCTAAGGAGCATTTCTCCCATGGAGGGCTGGCCTGGAAAGGCGCTGCTGGGGGAGAATTCACGGCCTCAGGCTGCTCCCAGTTGCTCCCAGCATTTCCATGTGCGTGCTCCAAGTGCTGCTGCCAGCCCTGAGCCGTGGGGATGGCAATGTCGCGCTCCCTTGGCGGGGCAGTGTCACACCTGAGCCAGGTGTGCAGGGCAGGACCTTGCCCTGAGCCCAAGCACTGTCCCACCTGCAGGAGCTGCTGCCCATCGGCCTCTTCCTGCTGCGGCCCCAAGCCCAGCTTGGAGCTAAACAAAGGGCGCTGGCTCGGGGTCATCCCCCGGCGGGGGCTGTGCACCCCCTCTGCCCCCTCCCCAAATTCCCTCCCGGGGGCTGCAGCAGCTGGGTCAGGAGCCCTGTGGGGAGGGAAAAGGGGTGACACTGGCATGGGGGGACACACACTCTGGGGGACACACACGACCCCTGAGGACCCCCCCTCACCTTCTCCAGCAGCACCAGGAGGATGAACCCCAACATGGAGCCCCCAAACCCCTGGCAGCATCTTGGGGGCAGGGTGTGGTGGCAGCTTTGGGGGCCTGGGAGGTCTGAAACCCCTTCCCAGCCCCCCAGCCAGTGCCAGACCTCTCAAAAGACCTGACAGCTTCCCATAGGATCCTCTAATCCAGTCATTGACACATAAATGGCCCCAAGAGATGGCATAACCCCTTCTCCATCTCCCCCAAGACTCACCCAATACCTCTCCAAGCCAAACAGCCGAGCCTGGACCCCAAACCTCCCTCACAGACCCCACCAAGACCCCTCTCAGCACCACAGATGTCCCCAAGAACCACAAAAGGCCCTCCCTATACCCACAGGATCCCCAAATGAACCTCCCAGACCCCCATGGCACTGACCAGGAGAGGTTGCTGGACAGGAACATCCACAGCCGGGAGCAGCTTGGGCACTTCAGCAGAGATTTGGGCACTTAGAGGGGCACACCCCAAATGGGGAGACCCAGGCCAGGGACTGGGACAGACAACCGGAATTCCTGGAGAACACGTGGGCTCAGGTGGACACGTTCTGCTGCCACAACTATTAGATCGTGGCACTGTCCCTTGGCCTGAGAAGCCCCAGAACACACAAACCCTCAATGAACCCCAAATTCACCACCAAATCCCAGGAAAATGGTGCAGATTTCAATCTCTTTGTTTCACTTCCTTACTTTTATCCCAATTTTGCTAGTTTTGACAGGATGAAGAAGGTAATTATTTAGGTTGGAAAAGACCTCCAAGATCCTCCAGCATTGCTTGATGGCACCAGAAGAAACAATTGGAAAGAGCAGGTGAGATTTTTATGGGTGTAATGTTAATAAATCAGCTCCTCCCAATGAATTTCCAATGTCAGTTTGAGTCCCAATGGATGTTCCTGCCCCTGTGTTTTCCCAGGTGGCTACAGAAAATCTCAGGACATGGAAGCCACCAGCCAGGTGTCCTCCCAGTGTTGGTCACAGGGAGTGTGGGTCACCAGGGCTCTGCCCAATGTGGGTCATCTGAAGGGTGATGAAGTTGGAGCAGCGCACAAAGCTCTTCCCACAGTCAGGGCACTCGCAGGGCTTCCCTTACCGGTGCCTCCGCTGGTGTCGGGTCAAGTGAGAGCTCCTGGAGAAGCTCTTCCCACACTCGGGACACTCCTAGGGCCTCTCCCCTGTGTGGATGCGCCGGTGGGTGATGAGGGTGGAGTTGTGCTTGAAGCCCTTCCTGCACTCAGGGCAGCGGAAGGGCCTCTCCTCTGTGTGAATCCGCTGATGCCTGAGGAGATCTGAGCTGGTTTGAAACCTCTTCCCACACACAGAACACTCATAGGGCCTCTCCGCAGAGTGGATCCTCTGGTGGACCATCAGGCTGGAGCTCTGGCTGAAGCCCTTTCCACATTGCCCACACTCGTAGGTGTGAATCTTCTGGTGTTGGATCAAGCTGGAGCTCTGGCTGAAGCTCATGCCACATTGCCCACACTTGTAGGGTCTCTCCCCAGTGTGGATGCGCCGGTGTGTGATGAGGTGGGAGTTCTCCTTGAAGCCCTTCCTGCACTCAGGGCAGCGGAAGGGCCTCTCCTCTGTGTGAATCCGCTGATGCCTGAGGAGATGGGAGCTGGTCTGAAACCTCTTCCCACACACAGAACACTCGTATGGCCGCTCCCCTGTGTGGATCCTCTGGTGGACCATCAGGTGGGATCTCTTGCTGAAGCCCTTCCCACATTCCCCACACTTGTAGGGCTTCTCCCCATCATGGAGCTGCTCAGGGACCACCAGGGTCGAGCTCTGCCTGAAGCTCCGGATGCCTTCCTGGCACAGGGTGGGTCTTTCCTCCTCAGAGCGCCCTGGCCTGGGTTTGCAGCCCCTCCTTGTGTGGCATCTCTGGGGCTTTTCCTCCCTCTTGAACTCCTCTGCCATGGAGCCGCTCAAAACAGCCTGTTCCACCAGGTTCTGCCCCAAGGCTTTGCCCTCCCTGGGCTCCGTCTGCAGCTCATTGCCTGGGGAGGAAGGACAAGGAGAGGATGGGATTTGCCTCCGTGCCACAGGGAAGGGGAAGGACATCCCCCAATCTGTCCCTGCAGGACAGCGTCGGCAGCGGGGTTGTCCTGCAGCCGGGGGCGATGCTGGGCTGGGACATGGAGCAGAGGAGAGGGGGCCTCCTCACCTGCCTGTGGGTCCCTGGCCATCTTCTTCTTCCGCACAGACTTCTGCTCCATCTGGCCAAGGTTTGGGAATGGGAAATCCTGGTTTGGGTTAAAAAAAAGTGTGAGTGCATCGGCCTGGTGGTTCCACCTGGCCAAGTCCAGCTCTAGAAGTCACTGAGTGTTCTGTCTATAAAATCCTCCAAAAATCAAGAGTGATTGAAAAAAAAGCCTCCCAGCAGTTCCCCCTTTCCACTCTCCTCTCTTTGGGGTGCTGGGGCTCCCCCTTCTCAAAGCTGCTGGCGCTCCCGTGGGTCCTGGGGATCCCCCTGCTCCGGGCTCCTGCTTACGGATGCCGTGGGCTTTCGCTGGTCCCAGGGCTCCCTTCTTCCCTGATGCTGCTTTGGCTCCCAGGGCTCCCAGGGTCCCCCTCTTCAGGCTCCCCCCACTCCAGGCACTCGCGGCTTCCCCCTCTCTCCGCCGCCCCTTTCAGTGTCACAGTGTCCTGGCCCTGCCTCATCTCCAGGCTCCCCCACCCCTCCAGGCTGCCGGGGGTCCCCCAGCTCTGCTGTCGCCCCTCTCTGCTCTCTCCACTCTGGGAGTCCTGCGTTCCACCCCACGGCTCTCATGGGGATCCACAAAACCGATGTCCTGTCCTTCCAATACCGGGCAATTCACACATGGACCCATCAAGTATTCCCCCAAAGTGTATGTATGGCTCACCTTCAGAGTCCTGCAAGATCCAAACATCCCCTCGGGCCCAAAAAGTCCCCACCAGGGACATGCAAAGATATCTGGGGCTCAATTCCAGAATCCCTGAGTTCCAAACCCTTGTCCAGACAAAAACCCCTCCTGGAGACCCCTGATAGATTTGGGGCAAGCTGCACCTCCCTGGTCACCTGTGGAATGTGGGGTGGGCAATGATCCCAGGGCTGGGGGTGCTGCGGACACAGTGGGTGGTGAAACCTCATGGTTCTCCTGCTCCTCCTTTTCCTCCTCCTCCACCTCTCTCTCTCTCCTCTTCCTCCTGTTCCTCCTCTGCTCTCACCCCAGACCCCCTTGCCTACCCTTCTCTGCCCCACGGCTCCTGCAGCACAGGCTGCTGGGATAGGGAAACCCCCCGATCAGCCCCAGGGATGGACAGAGGGCTTGGGGACATCCCCAAGTACAGATCCAACACCACCAGAGTCCCAGGGAATTGCTCTGGGCATCGAGTGCTGGGGGACAGGGCTGGACCCCCATGGAACAGCCCTTCTTCCGTCCCAACCCCACCTTTCCCTCCCCTCTCCTCCCCTTGCCCATCCTTCTCCCAATCCATACACCCCTCCCAAATCAATTTCCGTCTCCCATCCACCTCCCGCTCTCTTTGGGGGTCCCAGACCCCTCTTTTCCCCTGCTCTTCTGCCCCTTTAACCACAGCCCCCTCAATCCCCAACCCCCCTCTCCCATGATTGGTTTTGGAGCTTCCAGGCCCCTCCTGCCCACTTTGGGGGTCCCAATCCCCATTTCGCTCACTTTGGGCTCCCAGCCCCCGCCCCCCTTCTCACCGCGCCCCCCGCTCACCCCGCGGAGGGCCGGGGGCACTGCCAGCACCACCAGTGCCACCAGCACGGCCCCAGCTGCCCCCACATGGCCCATGCCCAGCGCCGGGCAGGTGCCCACAGCCCCAAAGCAGCCGCGCTCTGCCCTGGCCGGGTCCCCAAAGCGGCCCCGCCCCGCGCGGCACTGCGAGCACCAGGCCGGAGCAGTGCGGAGCGCGGGCGGGCGGCATCAGCCGTGCCCGGGCAGGGCCGGGCCCCGCGGGGCTCCCCCCGCACTCGGCCCCACCGGGACAGCGCCCAGCGGGGGGGCCCGGCCTGCCCGCCACACACCTCCCCCTCCCCAAATTCCGCTCCCGCCGCCCATGGGGCCCAGGGGGGCGCAGCTGGGCTCCACAGCTGCCGGACACACGTGTCCCCCGCTGACAGTGCCACCCCCCAAGGATTAGGGCTACCCCAAAACTCCCTCACACGTGGCCGATACCCCGCAAGCCCCCAAGGACTGCGGTCTACCCGCCTTCATCACCCCCAACCTTCGCCTGCCTCATCCCAGGCCCCAGACCACCCATGCCCCTCCCCCACACTTCATCCCACACCCCAACCCACATCCCACCCTGCCCGGGCCCCAGCCCACCCCATCCCACTTCTCCCGACAGCCGCCACCGGGACCCCCAAAAACCCGCGTGCCGGGGACTCCCCAATATCCCCCCAGGGCCATTTGCGACTCACATTCGGAGTCCTGCAACAGCCAAGCATCCGCCCCCTCCCCCACAAAAAAAAAACCAAACAAAGCCTCCCAGGATCAACCAAAGACATTTGGGGCTCGGGTCTGGAGTCCTACGCGATCCAAACCCCCCCCCCTCCCAAAAAGAACCCCACGCACCGCACAAGATCTCTGGGGCGAGCTCTCCCTGCCCGGTCACCTGCGGGATGCGGGGGGCGATGCTCCCGGGACCGAGGGTTGCGGACACAGAGAGCGATGGACGCACGTGGCAGCTCCTTTTGCTGCTTCTCTTGCTGCTCCACCCCCTTGATCCCTCCTCTTCCTCCCGCTGTTCTCCTCTGTCCCTTTTCCCGATCCGCCCTTCTTCCTCCTCTTCCTCTCCTGCTCCTCCTCCTCCTGTTCTTTGGCACTCCCATCCCTGCTGTGTCTGATGTCACCCCGGGGCCGTCCCGTGCTCAGCAGAGCATCCTGTGCTCTGTCAGCACTCTCTGCTCCTTAGGGAAGGATTTGGGATTTATCCCGGGCACACACACCTAACCTCAGCCCAAAGTGCCCCGCTGCCATTGCTGTCCCCTGGGCGCTGGGCAGGTGCTGTGCCAGGGGAAGCAGAGACACAAAGGAAGCCAAGTGCAGCCCAGCTGCCCGGGCTGATCCAGACGAGCCCCAGGGACAAGGTCCTGCAGAGCCACACGGAGCCCTCAGCTCCTGTTATGATCCAATTATTAAGGTTCTTTAGAAATACCTCTGCCCAAATTAAGGTGCAAACGAGATCATGTGCCAGTCAATAGTATGGGTTTTATCGTATAGTAAATAAGAGTGAGAGAGTGGAAAGGAGAGAAAGGGAGAAGCAGGAAAAGAGGTGGGGGGGACAGAAAGAGAGTGACAGAGACAGAAGAAAATAACATCACCATCCGTGGATCCCAGCGATGTTGCACTGATCCTCTCCAGCTTGGTCTTCTTGGTGGTGATGGTCCCTCCGAAAAGCACAGAATCCCATGGGTTAATATCCACTCAGGCCAGGTGGCAATGTCCAGGCATGTCCCCTGGGGAGGGACAGTCTCTTGCAGCAGACTCTGCTGGCATCACATGCTGTCCTGTGGGGCAAGACCGAGCACTTTGGGGGTCTGTGATGGATTATGACACCCCCTCAGCTGCCTCTCACGTGAATGTCCCGTGGATGTGGCCTGTGGGCTTGGGGGTTCCACAGCTGGCCCAGTTTGTGTGAGGGAGGATGGGCGTTTATTGCCTCTCCCCAGAGGTTATGCCATGCGCCTGTGATAAATGAGTGAATGATAAATGCTGGCTTTCGCATATATGAATTTAACATTTAGAAGTGATGTGTACTGTATAAAAAATTAATGTTAAGATAAAATATAATTAAGCAGAAACAAGGTTAGGGTGAATTGTAACTTTGAGATAGTTGTAATATATTAGAAAATGTAATAATAAATACATGGTAATAAATGTCTTTTAAGTTGATAAAACACAGAGCTGAGGATCACGACGTCTTAAAGAAACAAAGAAGATAACCACAGGCATCCCAGGAAGTCTGTAATCTCGACTCACACCTCTCAAAAGGAAGTGTCACCTACAAATTAAGTTGGAACTGAGGAAACATAGACGGGAGGATTTCATCCTTCAGTTCTGAGATAATCCAGAGGGTCTGAAACTCCAAGACAGGCGCCTTCCCTGGCAGAAGGGGGCAAGGATCGGAGGGGGGGAGTTGGGTGAAGGGTAAATCACCTTCGAGGCTTAATGAATATGTAACAATTAAAGAAAGTACTTAAGTTCACTGTACAATGGATGGATGTGCCTCTGGCAAAATTGCTAAGCACCCAGCGCTGTTTTTGTCTTTGCTCTATTAATAAATACTCAATATTATACAGTTAAAATTTCGGCCCCTGAATTCATTTATAACATAGCCAAAACCTCCTCCTGCCCCCCTCGGCTGGGGGAGAAGTCTGTGTAGCCCTGGCTTTGTGAGCTGTGCTCTGCCCCCACCCCAAACTCAGCCTGGGATGATTCTCAGCACAGCTGGTGCCTTTGGCCTTGGTGGATGCATTCCTTTCCCTCAGCCTGAGATGACTGAACAATAGGCTTCCCTTTATCTAATCTCAGCAGTTTGACTCTCAGTCCAAAGTCCCAGTCAGGTATCCTCACCGAGGCTTCTTTGCTTGTACTTTCTTTATACAGTTTTTGGTACAATGAGCAAAACTTTATATCAATGTTTGTTGCATGAACTATTTCAGTCTCTGACAGCCACCCCGTGACTCAAACAGTGTAATAAATGTCTGTTTCCTAGCAATCTTCTTCAGTTCCTGAGTTGTCCACGGAGGTGATGAAAAAAAGATAATAGGAGAAAGGATAGAAACAGTAGAAGCAATAACATGAGTGTTATAAATGAATTCAGGGGCCGAAATTTTAACTGTATAATATTGAGTATTTATTAATAGAGCAAAGACAAAAACAGCGCTGGGTGCTTAGCAATTTTGCCAGAGGCACACCCATCCATCGTACAGTTAACTTAAGTACTTTCTTTAGTTGTTACATATTCATTAAGCCTCGAAGGTGATTTACACTTCACCCAACTCCCCCCTCCAATCCTTGCCCCCTTCTGCTAGCACAGCGCCTGTCTTGGAGTCTCAGACCCTCTGGATTGCCTCAGAACTGAAGGATGAAATCCTCCCATCGATGTTTCCTCAGTTCCAACTTAATTTCTAGGTGGCAGTTCCTTTGGGAGGTGTGAGTCAAGATAACAGACTTCCTGGGATGCCTGTGGTTATCTTCTTTGTTTCTTTAACACGTCTTGATCCCCAGCTCTGTGTTTTATCAACTTAAAAGACATTTATTACCGTGTATTTTTTACTACATTTTCTAACATATTACAACTATTTCGAAGTTACAGTTTACCCTAACCTTGTTTCTACTTAATTATATTTTATCTTAACATTATTTTTTTATACAGCACACATCACTTGTAAATTCATATAAGCGAAAGCCAGCATTTATCATTCACTCATTTATCACAATGAGCAATTATACAGTGTGCAATAATTCAAAATGTAAATTCTATTGTAACCATCAATTCAATTTTCATTATTTAGTGCCCTGACCCCGTGAACCCCAGGAATTAGTGTTTTCTAATGGGTGATGGGTGTGAGGGATATCACTTTATTGTGTCTCTTAGATGTTGGTTTAATATGTTTTGAGATTGGTTATAGAATTACACAGCAGGTTTGTGTTTTTATATTTCATAGAGGGATATCCTCAACAGATACACGTATTAACATGTGCCAATCAACCAAGTTTCAGGAGGATTCCCAGCTCTCATAGTATAATTGATTAACTTTGCATCCTGGTATAAATGCAAATAGGTACATCGGGGATCTGTGTTTTCTTTTCAACCACATTCACATACAGTTGGAAGAATTTTATAGGTAATATTCCTATTCCACTGGATAATTCTATACATAATGAAAATTAGTTTTGATGATACAAAATTAACACACAAAACATTTTCATGCAAAATGTTCCTGTGTAAGCTTATCTTTACATTCGGGCTGTGCTCTGTTTTCCAGGAGACAGATGATAGCACTGCTGTAATTTAATCTTGACACAAATTACAAACTGTGGCTTTACAATGAGTGTGATTAAAAACTGAAATTAATTGTTTTCCAAATGTAGTTATATTTTCCCAAGTAGTATTTTTTCCTTTTGAATTTTTTAGGCAAAGTTAAAAAATAAATCCTAAGGGGATTTAAACAGCCATGGGTTTGAGGGCTGGTAAAAGGCTTTTCTGTATTTTATTCATGTCATTCTTCATGTAACATTTGTTTGTGTTTTGTTACGATTCTTTAATTCACTACTTAGTAAATCCAAAAAATATAGCCAAATTGTAATAATTTTAAAGCCTTGCAAGGCAGAGCTGGGAAGGTTAGTACATATTGTACAAATTCTTGTACCAGCTCTCAGGATAAAATTGGTTGAGACAAACCATACATCCATAACAGCTTTTGCCACACTGTTTTTTAGTAAAAAGACAAAACAAGTGAAACAAAAATCAAACTTAGGAATATGTGGAATGTTTTAACTAATATTTGATCATCCAGCAAGTCACTTGCAATGAAAACACAAATGAATTACAAACATTAACAAGCTGACAATGCAAGCAATTATGTGACACTTTAAATTTTCCTTGGCTTTCATGCAGCTTCATTTGATGTGTTGGTAGGTTCCTATAAAAGAAAAGTGAGAATTTGGTCCACTAGACCAGTTAAAAGGAAATCAAAACTTCTCATTGCTAATACCAAGTGACAGAGTTTACTTGAAGAAATGGTTATCATATCTAGGTGTGATTTTGCTGGTTGCAGTTCCTCTGCTCCCAAACTTGTTTTCCTTATCTTCAATGCAACAGTGTTTGACACTCCTAGAAAAGAAAAGAAACAAGCTTCTCGGGCAATATATGCCTGAGTGGAACGAGTTAATTGCATTAACTTTTTTAGGTGGAGTTTGAGTTTTTATTCTGTGAAGTGCTTGTTGCACGACTTTCGTTGTTTGCCACAGGTTTTCAGTGGGGTTACCTCTGAATGACTGTTTAGTGGAGGGAGTGAGACTACTTTTCAAAAGTTTTGCAAGAGTTGCAGTCCATGAATTAGGCATTTGAGTTGCTCCTTTTTTTTTTTTCACCCCCAGGTCTTAGTAGGCTTCTGCTTCTTGCCCTGGAGCAGTTGGCCTTATCAGTTAGCACCTTTTGTTCCAGTGATTTTTCTTTTCGGGCAGGGTCGAGTTCAGTGGCAAGCAATGCCACTGCCTAAAATCTTTTTTATAACTACTCACCTTTTTGGCAACTAATTCATCTTTTTAGTAACTAATTCCTCTCTATTCCTTTTTGTTGTTGTTGTTGTTTTTTTTCCTGCACCAAGTCCAGCCCAGGGGTAGAGAGGCGACTAACAAATTAACCAAGAAAGGACAATACAACATTTTCTTTGCACTGGTTACCTGGGATAGGAATTTCCTGCTAAACTTTCCTACAGCCTCCTGACAGAGGAAGCTGGGTGACAAATACCTAAGCCTGCATAGGGGGAACACTATCCTTACAAGGCACCAGCTCTGGAATTGGCCTCAGGGTTAGAACCTGCCAATTCTATTTCTCCACAACAAACCACAGACTGGGGGAGAGGGTGGGGGGAGGTTTTCCCCAAAAGACAGGACTTGCAGAATTGACTTCAGGGCAATTCTGACCTCACACAAGACACAACACAAAAAACACTGTTGGGGCGTGGTTCCTCACTAAAACGGGAGCAGCTGGCTCCACACAGACACTACAAAACAGGAACTTTACAGCTGCGCACAAGAATAGGGGCGTGGGTCCCCTCCAAACAGGAGTTTTTCGGCTCTGCACAAACACCACGTAACAGCAGCTGTACAACTCCGCACAAAACACAAAGCAGAGCTAAGGAAGGGCCTCTGCCACAAACCACAGACGAGAGGGCATTCCCTTCTGCCCTCCCCAAGGCAGAAGTAGCAGAACTGGCTCCAGGACTAAAACCTGCCAATCCTGGATTTACACAACAAAACACACAAAAGGGAACTAAAGCCCCCAAATCAGTTTACTACAATCTCCACAGCTTCCTTAGAGAAAGCTGCATCAGAATTCCCAAGAGTCTGGGCCCCCATAGAAGAAAACCTCAACCTCCACAACCCCCACAGAGAAGGCTGCGTTGGAATCCCTAGGAGTTGACTATAACCCCACAACTTCCTGAGAGAAAGCTGCATCAGAATTCCCAAGAGTACAGGTCCCCACAGAGGAGACCTCAATCTCCACAATCCCCCCAGAGAAAGTTACGTCAGAATCCCTAGGAGTAGCTGGGTCCCTACAGAGAGAAACCACAGGAAATAATCTCCTCAGAGGAGACCATACTACTGTTAAAGGCACTTCAGGTCAGAGAATGTCACGCTTGCCGACTACGCCACTAAAATGTTATGATCCAATTATTAAGGTTCTTTAGAAATACCTCTGCCCGAATTAAGGTGCAAACGAGACCATATGCCAGTCAATAGTATGGCTTTTATAGTATAGTAAATAAGAGTGAGAGAGTGGAAAGGAGAGAAAGGGAGAAGTAGGAAAAGAGGTGGGGGGGACAGAAAGAGAGTGACAGAGACAGAAGAAAATAACATCACCATCCGTGGATCCCAGCGATGTTGCATTGATCCTCTCCAGCTTGGTCTTCTTGGTGGTGATGGTCCCCCTGGAAATCCCAGAATCCCATACTCTCAGGCCAGGTGGCAATATCCTGCTCTCCTGCTCTCCTCCAAAACAGAGAATCCATGGGGAAGTTTAGGCACAGCTCTGAGCACACCCAACATGGCCTGGGCACGGGAAGGGGGCGGACAAAGCAGACAGGACCCTTCTCCAACTGACTGGTGGATTCTGGTTTCTCTCCTCAGAGTGCCAAGATGTTATTAAGAGGTGTTTGTCCATGCAACCCTCGGACAGACCGTCCTTGGAAGACCTCTTCAATGATCCTTGGATGCAGGGTGTTCCTCTGCCCTAGAAGATGGGAGAGATCCATGTGCACACTTTGATGCAGGGGCCTGGCAGGTAACAGCTCCACAAATCTCTTGGCAATCAGAAGCAAAGCAAACCAGACTTTTTTTGACCTGCCTGTAGCTCTGAGCAGGGATCATCAGAAGAGAACACGCAGCTCTTGTGCTGGAGCTGAGCTGGAGACCTGGTGTGGCAAGCACTGGTGGCCACCATCCAGCCTGGTTTTGCTTGTCTGGTTCATTGATGGCTGGGGCCCTGGGCAGAACACTGACAGCCTGGTGTGCCCCCCGGGAAGGAGCAGGAGCCCCTGGAGAAGCTGTACCAGGTGGGGCTGCTGCTGGAGACACCAAGGATGACCTCAAGGATGACAGCCTCTTCCTCCACCTGGCCACCGACATGCTGAAGATGATCAAATTCGATTCTGGCACCTTCTTCAAAGAAGCGCTGCACACCCAATTTGCAGGTGACTCCAGAGCCAGGGGGATGCTCCCAGATGAGGCCATTGCACAGCCTGCCTGTGCACCAAAGGCTCCCCCCTTTGCTGGGGTGGGTGCAGCTCATCCTTCAGTCATCTGTCGAGCTGCCTTTTGGCAGGGCTCGGGGGAATGGTCTGGGGTGGTAACGAAATGGGGGTTCGCTCCTGGCCCTGCCAACAGCCCCCAGCACCCACCATGCCCTGGGCTGGGGCTGGAGCTGGGGGCAGCCACCCTGACCAAAACAAACCCCCCTGGGGGAGCAGAGGTGGGACTCCAGAAGCCGTGCAGCGGCTGGTTTGTTTGGCAGGGGAGGAAGGGCTTGGGCTGCTCCACTGCCCTTGTTTGCCCTGGGTTCCCATTCTTTTGGGGAGCAGTGCAGGGGGGAGGGAGAAAGCCTTGGTTTCCATCTCCCATGAGTGTCTTTTTCCCTGGCATGTAGGGGTCAGTCCTTCCTTGAGCTCCTGACAGTGATAACCTTGTAACTTTTTTCTTGTTTCCACTTTTTGTGTGCAATGTCTTCTCATTAATTTGCTGTTTGGTTTTTAAAGGCAGAGCTCTCACTGGTGTCCGGTCTGGATCGGGCAGTGCTGGGACCAGCTGCGGAGTGGCTCGGACGTGTCCTTGGAGAAGGGTGAGGACATCATTTGGGAGCAGCTTTTTTTGCAGCAGCAGATGCCGGGAGGTGGATCCCCATGTTGTGGGCAGGGCTGGGATAACGGCTCTGGGGAGATGGCAGCGAGCACAGGAGCATCCCGCTCTGGGCACTGCTGAGGAGGTGGATCTGCCATGGCTGCTGCAGGCTGGGCACATGTGCTGCCCTCCTGCTCTCCTCCCAAAGGCAGCAATGATGGGGAGCTTTGGGCACAGCTCTGAGCACAGCCAGCACGGCCTGGGCACTGCGGGCGCTGGGGACAAGGGGACAGGAGCCTTCAGCTGACGGGCGGTTTCTGGTTTGTCTCCTTCCAGCCACGCTCTGCGCATGCTGAGGCTGCTCTGGGCTCTTCCAGGGCTCTGCTGGGGCTCAGCCCCGGGCACGGCTGGGCCCGCTCTGCCCTCCCATTGCTCTGACAGCTTTGCATCAGACGAGCCTGTTCCGAGCACAGTGACGGAGCTTTCTGCTTTGGCAGGTGAGTGAGACTCTCCTGCAGGCCCAGGGATTGCAGTGAGGGATACACATCCAATTGGCAAGAGCCCAAACCCTCCACAGTCCCAGCTGAACGCCTGTATCTCCACAGGATGTTTTGTCTGTCCCACTCTTCATTCCTTTTGGGCTGGAATTGTGCAATTGCACTTTCTTCCTCCTCTAGAAGTGCCACGAGTGGGCCAAACCTGGCGAGTGGGCCGTGTTCCTAAGGCAGTGCAGTCTGGAGTGGATGAATGAAGAATTGCCCTTCTCCACTTCCAAACCTGAGCAAAAAGCCATAAGGGGGACTTGGTGTCTTTAAGAAACCACTGACAATTTCAAAGGGAATGTGCAGCTCATTCATGGGGTGAGAAGGAAGGGCATCTTCCTAATGAGATGGGGTTTGGCAGAGTTTAGATTCCCAGTCCTGCTTGGAGCTTGCAGGGCATCAATTTCCTATTGCTTCAACCGCAATTTAAAATAACTTAATATTGGAAACAAACCCCAAAATCTGTTAAAAAAGGCTGCTGAGGTCAGTAAGATGGGTCTATGCCATCAGCATATTGACAAAATAAATAATTGAGTTCTTTTTTACAAAAGATCAGTTACCTCTTAATCCAAAGTTACAGAAGATTTTTCACTACACACTCGAGTTTTGTTTTTATCTTTCACATTTCACCTAGGTTTTTATTCTTTTTCCTTTTTCCTTTTCGTTTTCCTTACAACAGAAAACATGTCCTAAAAAAGGAATGTCCTTTGCTCCTGGTTCCCGTGTGGAGCAGCTCCCTTCCCGCAGGCTGAGCTGCTCAGGCAGAGCCCGGCAGCTCCTGGCCCTGCAGGGCTGAGGCTTTTCCCCATTGGTGTCACAGAGTGATGGAGCAGCACTGCTGGACACAGGGACACGCAGAGGGAGCAGAAGCAGCTGCCTTTGTCCCCCTGAAGCTGCAAGGTGCAAACTGTGAGCAGACACGGCTGGAAGAGCCTGGCAGGCTCCCTGTTTGCTGTGCTGCCCCACTCGTGAGGGGCCCAGCTTGGCGTGAGGCAGAGGAGAACAAGGGGCAGCTCCTGCCAGCCCCGCAGCCAAGGGACCCCTCCGGCCCCGGGGCTTGGGGCACTGCCAGCACCTGCTGCTTCAGCCACCGCTTCTGCTGGCATGGAGAGCAACAGTCAAAGTGTGGTGATGCCCAGGGAGCAGCAGCAGTGCCTGGAGCTGATCCCTGAGTCTGGGGCAGGGCTGGCCCAAGGACAGCCACAGCAGCAGCAGCAGCAGCAGCAAATGGAGCTGACTTTGAACACAGCCCCTGGCACTGTCCCCTCCCGTTTGCAGTGGTGTCACAGCAGCCTGAGGCACCTGGGAGCCCTCAGTGCCAGCAGGGACTTGAGATGGCAGGCCCTGGGCTCCTGGAGCTTGTGCAAGGAGCGCAGGTGGGGCCTCCCTGTCCATGTGGAGCCTCCAGATGGAAAAGGCTGCTGTGCCCAGGCAGCTGCAGGGGCAGAGAAATGAGGGTCTCGACCACTTGATGTGTGCCAGCTCCACAGTCCTGGGCAGCAGCACCGAGCAGAGGGGAGCAGAGGGCACAGCAAGAGGGACAAAAGCAGTCAAGTGCAGAGAGTGGAGAGAGCGAGCCCTGGCAGAAGGAGCAGCTGCTTCCTTGCTCTCTGCAAGAAAGCTCTTGGCTGTTTCAAAGCGCTGAAAGGCGTGAGGGGCAGAGAGGAGGTGACAGCAAACAATGCTGCTGTTTTCACACCCTCCCCTCTCAGTGTCCCAGAAGGAATTGGATGAACTGTGTTCTTCTCCCTGAGTCACCTCGTTCAGCATGAGCAGCTTAGCACCAGGAGCTAAAGGAGCTGAAGGCTTAGGCCTCAAGAGCTGAGCAGGAGGGAACTTTCTGAGGAAAGTAATGCTGCTAATGTGGAGCTAGCTGAATGCAGCAGATAAAATCCTGGAAATACAGAATCCTTTCTGTTGGAAAAGACCTCTGAGCTGATCAAGTCCAGCCGTTCACCCAGCACTGTCCAGCCCAGCACTAAACCACGTCCCTGAAGCACCGAGGCCTGAACAAGAGGCCTGACTGAGGCCTGAACAACAGGCCCTGAGCCAAAGGTGACCTCTCGATGAACCTTCCTACCAAAGGTTATCTTTGTATCTGCTCATTAACGAAATATGCATGATCATTAGCACTGTGATAGATGTATCCACTCATTAGTGAATCATGTATTGACCTTTCTGTATTTAGAAGCTGGACAAGGCCACAAAATCCAACATCTGGCCTGGTTTGGGGGTGTATGGTCAAAGTCAACTCCCTTGGCTCCTCCTTGAGCCATGGCCAGGCTTTGGGAGAAGCCAAGAGGAGAATGAAAGCAGATGTTGCTGCACTAGAAGTGCTGTCAGTTTGTTTATTCAGCACTGTCCAAGCTGGGCCCTCTCCCAGCGAGGTTGGAAGCCTCACCTGTGGGTGGAGGCACCTGCAGGAATTCCCAGTGTCCGGGAGTGGCTCTGCAGTCCTTGGCTGTGACAGCTCCCCCAGCTGCTGTGTGGGTGTGGGTGATGGTAAAGCCTGAGGGTAACTGGTGATGGATCTTTCTAAATCATTATAGGCAATCTTTGGTAGGAATGATTGGGTGCCTTGCTGAGCTTCTCCTTCTGTGATTCTTTGCTTCTTTGAACTATAGGAAATAACACTGATCCCTTCAGTTGGTGTCTGTGTCTTTGGTGCTGGCCCTGCCCTGTGGCAAAACAAATTGGCATAGTCTGGCTGTATCACCACAAAATGTCACTTTTTAAATGTAAATGTAAGGAATCAGTCCCATCTGAAATTCCAGGGTGGGAACACCTTCGCTATGGTTTGCTGTCTCTGGAGTGGGCTGAGGTTGGAGCACCGTGTGAGCAATGGGGAAGTTGGTTAAAAGCAGCTGAACCACTGGATGTATTAAAATGCATCCAAAAATTGTAGTTTAAAAAGGGAAGACCAGGATGGATTTTGTTCACAGCATATTGGAAACAGCACCAACAGAAGGAACAGGAGTTGTTGGAACACTCCCACATGGAGTGACAGACGAAGGTTTGAATCCCGAGCTCAGATTTGCTTGTACAAGTGAAATAATACTACTACTTCTACTAATAATATAATTACATATATATAAAATATAATACAGAAATAGATATGTTTCTATCTAATTAAAAATTAATGATGTGACATAACGCTGACAATACTAATTTGTTAGCTTTGGTTGCTCGGAATGTAACACTAAATACCCTACAGAAAATGATTGGCCAGGGCCCGAATGGCAATGGTAAACATTGTGAGTTTGTTTAAAATAAATACAGGAGGAAGGGATGAAATTGGCTCTTTTTATTGGGTTTGCTGATAGTGTGATGTGGAATGCTTTGTCTGTTACTCTGGAAAATGAAATGGAATTAATTAAGATAAATCTGAAGCAAACAAGAGTTATCAATACCAAAACAGGAATTCAGACTCCTCCAGGGCACTTTGGGTTGATAACTGCTCACTGGAGCTTGGCCTTGCAAGGTGTTCATGGCATGGGAGGAGGAACTGATGCAGATTATCGAGGAGAAATTCAAGCAATTCTGTTAAACAATAGTGAACAACATTGGATTATTCAACCCCATGACAGGGTAGGACAAGTATTGATATTACAGTTTTAAAAACAATTGTGATTAAAGGAGATCCACCTCAAATCACCACTGTTCGTGCAGATAAAGGGTTTGGATCCACCAGTCCTAACAATGGAGCCAAGGTGTGGGTCCAGAGGCCAAATGGCCCTCCCAAGGCAGCTGAAGGAACAGCTCTGGGGAAAGACAGCACAGTTTGAATCCTGAAACCTGGGCAGGAACGATGGGAATATGTCCCTGCAGCCAAGTGTTCAATGGGAGAACAAGTAGATGCTATAGGATGTTGTTTTACAGATCCTGCCAGACCAAATCTCCTGTTTGCCCCAACGGTCCCTTGGGAAAATGCTCTGATCCACGGGGCTCGATGTGAGCACTGATGTGACACTGAGTGCCTTCCACACGAATTCCAAGCAGGAGCCTGTGTGCCCCTCAAGGACTGGGACCCAGCACCTCTCCAGCCGAAGGGGAAAGGACCCCACCAAGTCTTGTTAGCCACAGACACCGCGGTAAAGCTGAACAGCAAAGGACCTTGGGGGCATTATTCGGGAATTCAAAAGGAGCCAGCTCCATGGACAGTGGAATTCTTGTTCCTAACCCAAATAAGATTGAGGACAAAGAATGAATAACCTTGTCACTGAAGTACTGCTGATGTCTGTAAGTTGTATCTCGATAGTCAACCAGAATCTTTGTTCACCAGAAACTTCTCTAGAGTTTCACCAAGGGATTAGTCATGAAAATTCTTATGGAAATGTAAAGATCAAAGTAGCCAAAATACTCAGTGTAACTAATTGCTGGGTATGCTCTCAACTAATGTTGGGAGGAACGGGATTCCCTTGCAGGGCCCACGCTCTGGGGTGGCCAGAACTCTCTCAATGGGCTCTGACTCGTAACGGAGCCGGTGAAGGGATAATTAAAGAAAAGTGTGCTGTGGAACAGAGGAATCCATTGATCAGTTTTAGAAGATTCACTAGGATTTGCCTTCAGGAGAAACCAAACCCTGTTCTAGTTAGAGGCCACAGTGTGAAAGGATTTCTGTGCTTGAACATCACTGCCAATGTCACTAGAGCTTGGGGTGCTGGAGCTGCTCAGGGTCAGTGTTACACCACTCTCAGCTGCAGTGCCACCGTTTTGGGTACTTTGGCAACAACCACAGGGAAGAGTTGGGGCCAAGGGAACATTTTCCACCCCAAGAGTGCCTTTGGTTTCTGAAAGCCAAAGATTCTGGTTCACCCTGTGCCCCATGTGCATTGCCTTGTCCTATGGAGTTTGTGTTAATGACCTAAATCGATTATTAGGAGAAGCAGCAAATGATACTGCTAAAATATTGAATAGCACATCCTGTGAGCTCCAACAAACACAAATGGGGCTCTACAGAACTGCATGGCCTTAGATGATCTGCTTGCTGTCCAGGCAGGAACCTGTGCTCTTCTAGGACAGGAATGTTGCACTTGTATCAGTGATGGGTTTGAAGGGCAACAGTCAGGAATGCCCTCGATAGAAAGAGCAGTAGAAGAGTGGCAGAAAGAAGGGAATTCTTCCTGGTGGGATTGGCTCCGTGGCTGCCAAATTGGAGGCTGCTGCGAAATGCATTTGTGGCAGTCACTGTAATCATTGCAGTGTGTGCACTTGGTGTGTTATGATTCCATGGCAGAGTTGTTGTAACACTTTGTGCTGAGAAATGGAGCACTGAGACTTGTCTGAAAAGAGACATGGTCTCAAGAAAAAAGGGGGATTTGATAAAGAACAGAGAATAGCAACTAATTAAAAGGAATGCCAATTATCGCTCTTGTAATGAACTTGAACAACATGCAGTTGAAGAGAAGCAATAATGCCTTTACACCTAATACCTAAATCTAAGACTCTGTCATGGAAAGAATTGTTATGAAGGTTGTAGTCCATCTGTAGGTCAAAGGACCCATTGAAGTACTAAGGCCTGAACAACAGGCCCTGGGCCAAAGCTGACCTCTAAATGAACCTTCAAGCCAAAGGTTATATTTGTATCTGCTCATTAACTACATATTATTAGCAATATGATCTATGTATCTGCTCATTGGTGAAACCTGCATTTACCTTTCTGTATTTAGAAACTGGACTAGGCTGCATCTGGCTTTTCTGAGAGTATACGATCAAAGTCAACTCCCTTGGCTCCTCCTTGAGCCCTGGCCAGGCTTTGGGAGAACCCAAGAGGAGAATGAAACCAGATGTTGCTGCACTAGAAGTGCTGTCAGTTTGTTTATTCAGCACTGTCCAAGCTGGGCCCTCTCCCAGCGAGGTTGGAAGCCTCACCTGTGGGTGGAGGCACCTGCAGGAATTCCCAGTGTCCGGGAGTGGCTCTGCAGTCCTTGGCTGTGACAGCTCCCCCAGCTGCTGTGTGGGTGTGGGTGATGGTAAAGTCTGAGGGTAACTGGTGCTGGATCTTTCTAAATCATTATAGGCAATCTTTGGCAGTGATGATTGGGTGCCTTGCTGAGCTTCTCCTGTTGTGATAATTTGCTAATGATCGTGTGTTTTGCTGAGCTTCTCCTTTTGGAATTCTTTGCAGTTTTGCATTCTATAAATGACACTGTCCCTTCAGTTGGTGTCTGTGTCTTTGGTGCTGACCCTGCCCACGGCAAAACAGGGCCCCCCTCCTGCCTAAGTGTTCCCTGGGAAGACAAAAACCATCACCCCAAATGTCCCCCCTTGCTCCTTGTTCCCCTCACTGTACACACTGAGCATGATGTCCTATGGTCTGGGATATCCCCGGGGTCAGTTAGGGTCACCTGTCCCCCGTTGTCCCCTCCCAAGCTCCCGTGCACCCCCAGCCCCTCCCCAGCGTGGCCGGACGAGGTGCAGGAAAGGCCTTGGCTCTGTGCAAGCTGAGCGAGAACAAAACCATCTGTGTGTGCTCAGCGCTGTGCTCAGCACAGCCCAAAGCACAGCCCCAGAGAAAGCCCTGGGAAGGAAATTCCCTCTGGCCCAGCCCAGAGCAGCAGCCATGGCCATGCGCCATCGTCACGGCTCCACAGCTCCTTGGTGACCGTGACAATGCCCAGCACAGCACAGCCAAGGCTGTTTGCCATGGACCCAACCTCAGCCAAGTGTCTCCTGCAGGTTGTGGTGGCACTGGAGAGTGGGAAGGGGCTCTGTGCTGGCACTGGAACTTAGTCTCAAGAAACAGCAGGACATGATGAGGACAGGAGAACAGAACAGCATTTTACTCACTTGACAAGGACTGTAGAAGAGAGCAACATTTCCTCATATCAAGGACAGTAAAACAGAAGGGCACAGCCTTGGAGGAATAGATAAAGGATGGAACTTAGGCAAACAGAAGTCATGTGAAACGCAAGCAGGATGCCAGCTCAGCTCTGCAAGGCTGACAAAGCACAAGTTCTGCAAAACAACAATACTGCCCTTACTCAAAAGCAGGGGCTGAGGAACAGCCACCTGGAAAGGACGCCAGACATTGAAAACAGACCCCAAACAACCCCAGAAGGACTTGTGATAAGGGGTGCAGTTATGTAAAATAAAGGAATACCCATACATGAAGGAAGTGGGGAGAACTAATGAATGTTAGTTCATTATATATCAGCGCGTGTGAGAAATCTCAGCATGTGTTAGAAAAACTGTGTTCACTCAATGCCCAAGGCTCTTAATTTGAGGAAGTGTCCCCTGAGTGACCAGCGCTGCAATAAAGAATGCTGCTTTCAGATATTCAAACTGTGTTAGAAAGTTTCTGCCCTGCTGATTTCAGTATCAGTTCCAAAGGGCCCCACAGTGTCACAATGGTCTCCTTGGCTCCATGAGGCCCCACACTGTCACCCTGGGGCAGGACACCAGGAGGGATTCGCTCCCCACATGCTGCAGCTCCCTGGCCCAGCTGGCACCGACACCTTCTCCCAAGCCAGCGCTCCTGGGCACAGCCAGGGCCGTGCCACACTGCACTCCCTGCAAACCACGGCAGCTTCGAGGCCAAAACCCGAGTCACAGACAGTTTGCCACACTTTATGTCTATATTTGACCAGGAGATGTCCCATTGTGGGACGTCCCTTTCCTGCAGCCACTGCAACACTGGGACCATCCATACACGGAGCTGTGAGCGAGAGAAATGGCCCAATCTCTATCTCTGCACTGAGTCATGGATGGCAGCAAATGCTCAGTGGGGGTGGATGGAAAGATGGAAAAAGGACAATTTGCAGCACAGAGGGTAACCCATCAGGGCTGCTGGATTGGGGCAAGACATCACTGCCCAGGTAGGGAATTGGCTGTGAAAGTCTCTCCTGTGGATGCTCACGTACCCAAGAGTTGGGCACTGAAGAGCATCGCAACAATGGACAGGAGGATGGGGCTGGCAGGACTGAAGTGTCTCAGGTGGGTCTGGACTGGCCCGACAAGGGTGAGTTATTTCTGGCCCAATGGGCCCATGATGCCTCAGGTCATCAGGGAAGAGATGCAACCTCCAGATGGGCTGGTGACCCAGAGGTGGATTTAACCATGGACAGCATCTCCAGGTTATCCATGACCATGGAACATGTGCTGTGCTCAAGCAGGGCCAAGCGGGCAAAGCCCCTGTGGGGTGGGGGATGATGGTGGAAATGCCAATCTGGGGGGGCCTGGCAGATCGATGACATCACAGTGCCACAGAGCCGCCAGGGCAAGCGCTGCTGCCGACAGTGGTGCCAACAGCCCCTGCAGGGATGGAGATGCACCCTGTGCCTCACGGCACTGCCCAGAACACCACCCTGGGCCTGCAAAAGCAAGTCCTGGGGGGACAGGGCCCCCAGGAAGAAGTGAGTCGGACAATGGGACTCATTCCCAGAACAGCCTCATGGACACCTGGGCCAGAGGGCACAGCACTGAGTGGGTGTTTCATATTCCCTGTCAGGCACCAGCCCTGGGAAAGCTGAACAGTGCAAGGCACTGCTGAATACCACCTTGAAAGCAGTGCCTGGTGGGACCTTCAAACACTGGGAGCTGCAGTTAGCCAAGGCCACTGGTCAGTGAAGAGCTGAGGCTCCACCAATCGAGCTGGCCCTGCCCAATCAAATCGTCCATGGGCCATAGAAGGGGGATAAAGTCCCCGTGGTGCCTGTGAGAAATGTGTTAGGGAAGACAGTTTGGATCAGTCCTGCCTCAAGCAAAGGCAAACCCATCCCTGGGATTGTTTTTCCTTGAGGACCTGACAGAGTCAACTTCTGCAGGATGTTTTCTACTCTGATTGGAACCTGGGGACACTTTCTCAGTTGTGTCACTTAGTGGAATCCATTTAAGCTACAAGAGACTTCAGTGTTTCAATCTCACTTTGACTTCTTGAGAAGTTTTTTGAACACACTTGGAGGGACTGAGTCTGATGTAAAGAGCAGCAGAGCCCCGCGAGGCTCATTCAAGTGCCTGTGCTGTGGCTGTGCTGCTGAGCTGGGCCGGGCTCCTGGCACAGAGGCAGCTCCTGGCAAGCGGCAGCGCTGCAGAGAGACAGCTCTGCCCAGGAGCAGCTCCTGTGCACAGCCCAGCAGGGCTGGGGCACTGCCAGGGCAGCTCAGGGACACCAGCAGGGCACAGCCAGAGCTCACAGGTGCTCAGCATTGGCAGGGGCTGTGCCATGGCCCAGAGGGGCTGTGTCCTAGCCATAGGCACCTCTGGGGCTGTGTCACAGAGCCCCAGAGCAGCTGTGATGTCAGAAAGGGACAGTGTGACATCCCAGAGTGGGCTGTGTGAGGTCACAGATTAGGGTATGACATCACAGAGTGGGTTGTGTGAGGCCATGGAGCAGTTAAGGCATCATAGAGGGGACTGTGTGACATCACAGAGCAGGCTGTGTCATCATGGAGTGGGTGGTGACATCATAGTGCAGCTTTATGACATCACAAGGAGGTTTTGTTATCTAATAGAGTTGCCGGTGACATCCCAGAGTTGGGCACACACGCTCTGGGGGACACACACAACCCCTGGGGACCCCCCCTCACCTTCTCCTGCAGCACCAGGAGGAGGAACCCCAACATGGAACCCCCAAACCCTGGCAGCATCTTGGGGGCAGGGTCTGGTGGCAGCTTTGGGGCTCTGGGTGGTCACTACTGCCCTGAAACCCCTTCCTGGCCCAGAGCCAATGCCAGACCTCTCCAACCACCTCACAGCTTCCCCTACGATCCCCCAATCCATCCCGTGACAGATAAATGGCCCCAAGAGACAACAAAAGCCCTTTCCCATCTGCCCCAAGACCCACCTAATACCTCTCCAAGCCACACACCCCAGCCAGGACCGCAAACCTCCCTCACAGACCCCACCAAGACCCCTCTCAGTGCCACAGATGTCCCCAAGAACCACAAATGGCCCTCCCAATCCCCACAGGTTCCCCAAATGCCCCTCCCAGCCCCCTATGGCACTGACCAGGAGAAGTTGCTGGACAGGAACATCCACAGCTGGGAGCAGCTCGGGCACTTCAGCAGTGATTTGGGCACTTGGAGGGGCACACCCCAAATGGGGAGACCCAGGCCAGGGACTGGGACAGACAACCGGAATTCCTGGAGAACAGATGAGCTCAGGTGGACACGTTCTGCTGCCACAACTATGAGATCATGGCACTGTCCCTTGGCCTGGGCAGCCCCAGAACACCCAAATCCTCCATGAACCCCAAATTCACCCACAAATCTCAAGAAAATAGTGCAGATTTCAATCTCTTTGTTTCATTTCTTTATTTTTACCCCAATTTTGGTAGTTTAGACAGGATGAAGAAGGAAATCATGCAAGTTGGAAAAGATCTCCAAGATCCTCCAGCGTTGCTTGATGCCACCAGAAGAAACAATTGGAAAGAGCGGGTGAGATTTTTTTGGCTGTAACATTAATAAATCAGCTCATCCCAATGAATTTCCAATGTCAATCTGAGTCCCACTGGATATTCCTGCCCCTGTGTTTGCCCAATTGGCTACAGGGAATCTGAGGACGTGGAAGCCACCAGCCAGGTGTCCTCCCAGTGTTGGTCACAGGGAGTGTGGGTCACCAGGGCTCTGCCCAATGTGGGTCGTCTGAGGGGTGATGAAGTTGGAGCAGCGCACAAAGCTCTTCTCACATTCAGGGCACTCACAGGGCTTCCCTTACCGGTGCCTCCGCTGGTGTTGGGTCAAGTGAGAGCTCCTGGAGAAGCTCTTCCCACACTCGGGACACTCATAGGGCCTCTCCCCAGTGTGGATGCGCTGGTGCCTGATGAGGTGGGAGTTGTGCTTGAAGCCCTTCCTGCAGTCAGGGCAGCGGAAGGGCCTCTCCTCTGTGTGAATCCGCTGATGCTTGAGGAGATCTGAGCTGGTTGGAAACCTCTTCCCACACTCGGAACACTCATAGGGCCTCTCCCCTGTGTGGATCCTCTGGTGGCGGATCAGGTTGAAGCTGTTGCTGAAGCTCTTCCTACATTCCCCACACTCATAGAGCCGTTCCCCAGTGTGGATCCTCTGGTGGCAAATCAGGTTGGAGCTCTGGCTGAACCTCTTCCCACACACAGAACACTCATAGGGCCTCTCCCCGGTGTGGATCCTCTGGTGGCAGATCAGGTGGGAGCTGTGGCTGAAGCTCATCCCACATTGCCCACACTCGTAGGGTCTCTCCCCTGTGTGGATGCGCCGGTGGGTGATGAGGTTGCAGTTGTGCTTGAAGCCCTTCCTGCACTCAGGGCAGCGGAAGGGCCTCTCCTGTGTGTGAATCCACTGATGCCTGAGGAGACTTGAGCTGCTCCGAAACCTCTTCCCACACACAGAACACTTGTAGGGCCTCTCCCCAGTGTGGATCATCTGGTGGCGGATCAGGTGGGATCTCTTGCTGAAGCCCTTCCCACATTCCCCACACTTGTAGGGCTTCTCCCCATCATGGAGCTGCTCAGGGACCACCAGGGCCGAACTCTGGCTGAAGCTCCGGACTCCTTCCCGGCACAGGGTGGGTCTCTCCTCCTCAGAGCGCCCTGGGCTGGGTTTGCAGCCCCTCCTTGTGTGGCATCTCTGGGGCTTTTCCTCCCTCTTGAACTCCTGTGTCATGGAGCCGCTCAAAATGGCCTCTTCCACCAGGTTCTGCCCCAAGGCTTTGCCCTCCCTGGGCTCCGTCTGCAGCTCATTGCCTGGGGAGGAAGGACAAGGAGAGGATGGGATTTGCCTCCGTGCCACAGGGAAGGGGAAGGACATCCCCCAATCTGTCCCTGCAGGACAGCATCGGCAGCGGGGTTGTCCTGCAGCCGGGGGCGATGCTGGGCTGGGACACAGAGCAGAAGAGAGGGGGAAAGGAGCACTGACTTCCTCCTCACCTGCCTGCGGGTCCTGGGGCATCTTCCTCTTCCTCACAGCCTCCTTCTCCATCTGGCCAAGGTTTGGGAATGGGAAATCCTGGTTTGGGGAAAAAAGAAGTGGGAGTGCCTTGGGCTGGGCATTCCTCCTGCCCAAGTCTAGATCTAGAAGTCAACAAGTGTTTTGTGTCGATAAAATTCTCCAAAAATCAAGAGTGACCCCAATAAAAGCCTCCAAGCAGTTCCCCCTTTCCAGTCTCCTGGCTTTGGGGTGCTGGGGTTCCCTCTTCTCAAAGCTGCTGGGGCTCCTGTGGGTCCTGGGGATCCCCCTGCTCCGGGCTCCTGCTTAGGGATGCCGTGGGCTTTCGCTGGTCCCAGGGGTCCCTTCTTCCCTGATGCTGCTTTGGCTCCCAGGGCTCCCAGGGTCCCCCTCTTCAGCCTCCCCCCACTCCACGCACTCGCGGCTTCCACCTCTCTCCGCTGCCTCTTTCAGCGTCACAGTGTCCCGGCCCTGCTTCATCTCCAGGCTCCCCCACCCCTCCAGGCTGCCGGGGGTCCCCCAGCTCTGCTATCGCCCCTCTCTGCTCTCTCCACTCCGGGAGTCCTGTGTTCCGCCCCACGGCTCTCCTGGGGATCCCCAAAACCGATGTCCTGTCCCACCAATACTGGGAAATTCCCACATGGACCCCCCCCAATATTCCCCCAAAGACCATTTCAGACTCAGCTTTGGAGTCCTGCAAGATCCAAACATCCCCTCCAGCACAAAAAATCCCCACCAGGGACATGCAAAGATATCTGGGGTTCAATTCCAGAAACTGCGAGTTCCAAATAACCTTCCAAAAGAAAAAACCCTCCGGAAGACAGCCCAGATAGATTTGGGGTGAGCTCCCCTTCCCCTGTCACCTGTGGAATGTGGGGAGGCAATGATCCTGGAGCAGAGGGTGCTGCAGACACAGTGGGTGGTGAAACCTCATGGTTCTCCTACTCCTCCTTTTCCTGCTCCTCCTCCTCTCTCCCTCCTCTTCTACTCCGCCCACCCCAGACCCCCTTCCCCACCCTGCTCTGCCCCACGGCTGCTGCAGCAAAGGCTGCTGGGATGGGGGGAACCCCCTGATCAGCCCCAGGGATGGACAGGGGGCTTGGGAACCCCTCCAGTGTAGATCCACCTCCACCAGAACCTCAGGGAATTGCTCTGGTCATCGAGTGCTGGGGGACAGGGCTCGACTCCCAAGGAACCTCCCTTCTGCCATCCCAACCCCACCTTTCCCGCCCCTCTCCTCCCCTTTCCCATCCTTCTCCCAATCCACACACCCCTCCCAACTCAATTTCCCTTTCCCATCCCCCTCCTGCTCTTTTTGGGGGTCCCAGACCCCTCTTTTCCCCTGCTCTTCTCTCCCTTTCACCATAGCCCCCTCAATCCCCAACCGCCCTCTCCCACGATTGGTTTTGGGGCTTCCAGGCCCCTCCTGACCACTTTGGGGGTCCCAATCCCCATTTCGCTCACTTTGGGCTCCCAGCCCCCGCCCCCCTGCTCACCGCGCCCCCCGCTCACCCCGCGGAGGGCTGGGGGCACTCCCAGCACCACCAGTGCCACCAGCACGGCCCCAGCTGCCCCCACACGGCCCATGCCCAGCGCCGGGCAGGTGCCCACAGCCCCAAAGCAGCCGCGCTCTGCCCTGGCCGGGTCCCCAAAGCGGCCCCGCCCCGCGCGGCACTGCGAGCACCAGGCCGGAGCAGTGCGGAGCGCGGGCGGGCGGCATCAGCCGTGCCCGGGCAGGGCCGGGCCCCGCGGGGCTCCCCCCGCACTCGGCCCCACCGGGACAGCGCCCAGCGGGGGGGCCCGGCCTGCCCGCCCCACACCTCCCCCTCCCCAAATTCCGCTCCCGCCGCCCATGGGGCCCAGGGGGGCGCAGCTGGCCTCCACAGCTGCCGGACACACGTGTCCCCCGCTGACAGTGCCACCCCCCGAAGGATTAGGGCTACCCCAAAACTCCCTCACACGTGGCCGATACCCCGCAAGCCCCCAAGGACTGCGGTCCCCCCGCCTTCATCACCCCCAACTTTCGGCTGCCTCATCCCAGGCCCCAGCCCACCCATCCCCCTCCCCCACACTTCATCCCACACCCCAATCCACATCCCACCCTGCCCGGGCCCCAGCCCACCCCATCCCACTCCTCCCGACAGCCGCCACTGGGACCCCCAAAAACCCGCGTGCCGGGGACTCCCCAATATCCCCCCAGGGCCATTTGCGACTCACATTTGGAGTCCTGCAACATCCAAACATCCGCGCCCCCCCCCCCCGCAAAAAAACCAAACAAAGCCACCCAGGATCCACCAAAGATATTAGGGGCTCGGTTCTGGAGTCCTACAGGCTCCAAAAATCCCCCCCTCCCAAAAAGAACCCCACGCACCGCACAAGATCTCTGGGGCGAGCTCCCCCTGCCCGGTCACCTGCGGGATGCGGGGGGCGATGCTCCCGGGGCCGAGGGTTGAGGACACAGAGAGCGATGGACGCACTGGGCAGCTCCTTCTGCTGCTTCTCTTGCTGCTCCACCCCCTTGATCCCTCCTTTTCCTCCCGCTGTTTTCCTCTGTCCCTTTTCCCGACCCGCCCTTCTTCCTCCTCTTCCTCTCCTGCTCCTCCTTTTCCTGTTCTTTGTCACTCCCATCCCGGCTGTGTCTGACATCACCCCGGGGCCATCCCGTGCTCAGCAGAGCATCCTGTGCTCTGTCAGCACTCTCTGCTCCTTAGGGAAGGATTTGGGATTTATCCCGGGCACACACACTGAACCTCAGCCCAAAGTGCCCTGCTGCCATTGCTGTCCCCTGGGCGCTGGGCAGGTGCTGTGCCAGGGGAAGCAGAGACACAAAGGAAGCCAAGTGCAGCCCAGCTGCCCGGGCTGATCCAGACGAGCCCCAGGGACAAGGTCCTGCAGAGCCACACGGAGCCCTCAGCTCCTGTTATGATCCAATTATTAAGGTTCTTTAGAAATACCTCTGCCTGAATTGAGGTGCAAACGAGACCATATGCCAGTCAATAGTATGGGTTTTATCGTATAGTAAATAAGAGTAGAAAAGAGAGAAAGGGAGAAGTAGGAAAAGAGGTCAGGGGGACAGAAAGAGAGTGACAGAGACAGAATAAAAGAATATCACCATCCGTGGATCCCAGTGGTGTTGCATTGATCCTCTCCAGCTTGGTCTTCCTGGTGGTGATGGTCCCCCCAGAAAGCACAGAATCCCATGGGTTAATATCCACTCAGGCCAGGTGGCAATGTCCAGGCATGTCCCCCGGGGGAAGGGACAGTCTCTTGCAGCAGACTCTGCTGGCATCACGTGCAGTCCTGTGGGGCAATGCCGAGCACTT
Organism: Acanthiza pusilla; assembly: GCA_036630365.1. Classification (NCBI taxonomy): domain Eukaryota; kingdom Metazoa; phylum Chordata; class Aves; order Passeriformes; family Acanthizidae; genus Acanthiza; species Acanthiza pusilla. The sequence continues at coordinate 1,159,386 of JAXCHO010000192.1, read as the reverse complement.
TGGGGGGGCTGTGATGGATTATGACACCTCCTCAGCTGCCTCTCACGTGAATGTCCCGTGGATGTGGCCTGTGGGCTTGGGGGTTCCACAGCTGGGCCAATTTGTGTGAGGGAGGATGGGCGTTTATTGCCTCTCTCCAGAGGTTATGCCATGCACCCAAAACCTCCTCCTGCCCCCCTCGGCTGGGGGAGAAGTCTGTGTAGCCCTGGCTTTGTGAGCTGTGCTCTGCCCCCACCCCAAACTCAGCCTGGGATGATTCTCAGTGCAGCTGGTGCCTTTGGCCTTGGTGGGTGCATTCCTTTCCCTCAGCCTGAGATGACTGAACAATAGGCTTCCCTTTATTTAATCTCAGCAGTTTGACTCTCAGTCCAAAGTCCCAGTCAGGTATCCTCACCGAGGCTTCTTTGCTTGCAGTTGCTTTATACAGTTTTTGGTACAATGAGCCAAACTGTATATCAATGTTTGAGGCATGAACTCTTTCAGTCTCTGACAGCCACCCCATGACTCAAACAGTGTAATAAATGTCTCTTTCCTAGCAATCTTCTTCAGTTCCTGAGTTATCCACAGAGGTGATGAAAAAAACATAATAGGAAAAAGGACAGAAACAGTAGAAGCAATAACATGAGTGTTATAAATGAATTCAGGGGCCAAAATTTTAACTGTATAATATTGAGTATTTATTAATAGAGCAAAGGCAAAACAGTGCTGGGTGCTTAGCAATTTTGCCAGAGGCACACCCATCCATTGTACAGTGAACTTAAGTACTTTCTTTAATTGTTACATATTCATTAAGCCTAGAAGGAAATTTACACTTCACCCAACTCCCCCCTCCGATCCTTGCCCCCTTCTGCTAGCACAGCGCCTGTCTTGGAGTCTCAGACCCTCTGGATTGCCTCAGAACTGAAGGCAGAAATCCTCCCATCGATGTTTCCTCAGTTCCAGCTTAATTTGTAGGTGGCAGTTCCTTTGGGAGGTGTGAGTCAAGAGAACAGACTTCCTGGGTTGCCTGTGGTTATCTCCTTTGTTTCTTTAACATGTCTTGATCCCCAGCTCTGAGATTTACCAACTTAAAAGACATTTATTACCATGTATTTATTACTACATTTTCTAGCATATTACAACTATTTCGAAGTTACAATTTACCCTAACCTTGTTTCTACTTAATTATATTTTATCTTAACGTTATTTTTTATACAGTACACATCACTTGTAAATGTTAAATTCATATATGCGAAAGCCAGCATTTATCATTCACTCATTTATCACAATGAGCAATTATACAGTGTGCAATAGTTCAAAATGGATATTCAATTGTAACTATCAATTCAATTTTCATTATTTACTGCCCCCACCCCGTGAACCCCAGGAATTAGTGTTTTCTAATGGGTGATGGGCGTGAGGGATATCACTTCATAGTGTCTCTTAGATGTTGGTTTAATATGTTTTCAAATTGGTTATAGAATTATACAGCAGGTTTTTATTTTTATATTTCATAGAGGGATATCCTCAACAGATACACATATTAACATGTGCCAATCAACCAAGTTTCAAGAGGATTCCCAGCTCTCATACTATAATTGATTAACTTTGCATCCTGGTATAAATGCGAATGGGTTTGTCACCAAAAGTGGGAAAAACAAAAACCCTCCAGCAACATCTTTAATGTTAGAGAGTCAAGGCATTACTTTATTATCTGGCCAGGATGTTTGTCTGGCCAGGATGTGCCACAGAAATCATCTCATGCACACATAGCCCGGGTGTGCAGAGAGAATCATTCCATGATGCACCGATTTTACAGGATTTCCCCCCAAATTTTATACAGTCAAAACCCATAGAGATGCATTGTTTCAAAGTAAATTAGATCTTCATTTTTCAATTTTCTTATCAGTCCTTTCGGGGCGAGATGTCTTCAGCTCTGTAGGAGGTGGGTCTGGGGTGGATGTTTGTGGATGGCCACCAAAGTTCTGTTAATGTTCCGTTGATGTTCCTTTGATGGCCTTTATCTCTCTGGGTATCTTTGGGCTACTCCCAGTCTGTTAGAATGTTGAGTCTGTCAAACCTCATCTGGCAGAACAATGTCTTGAAAAGAAACTTAAAATTCCTTTTCCCGGGGTAAAGACAAACAAATCCTTTGACTAAAGTTATACAAAATTTTTAAACTGGTATATTTTCCAACAATTGCCCCCTTTGGAAGTGACCTGAATTTTAAGGTCACTTCCACTTAAAGTTACTGACTCAACTAATCCTAGCTAAAAATTTTGAAGAAGAGAAAGACATAGAATATAGAAATATTTTGAAGAAATAGAAGACAGAGAATCTATAGAAAAGTACTGATATAGAAATTTTAAGAGGAATGTAAATTCTTTTTGCTTTCTTGGGCCTTCTTTCCCCCCGTGGGACTCTTGTTTACTTGGTTTCTCTGGAGCTGCATATTGGCAAATGGAAAATTGTCTCTGCTGTGCCCATGCTTGGCTCCACTGCAGGGCTGGGGTGCTCTGGGGTGGGGTGAGGAGCAGTTCACTGTCTCACCAGGGCAAGGCCTGACCCACCCCCTCCCCACACACACACCACACACACAGGCATCTCACAGTGTCTCAGAGACATCAATTTTTTCAGTTTTTGGCAGCTAACTCCGTGGCTCAAGACATTGTGCAGGACTACTGTAATGTAAGCTTTCCCTGTTTGTGATTTAATTAGGGTACCTTCTCCCACTTCTGGTGGGATTTCTAGCAAACACAGCAGAAAGGAAAGAGGAGAGCATACTGGAATTTATATGAATGGTAACTGAGTAGGACTCCTGTATTGTTATTTTTCCTGCTTGTGATCTAATTAGGGTACCTTCTCCCCCTGCTTTTGGTGGGAATTCTAGCAGACAGAGCAGAAAGGAAAGAGGAAAGGATACTGGAATTCATATGAATGGGAACTGCTATTTTAAATTTTAAAGCATCTTTCAGTGGCAGAGCTCAAAGCTCGGCAGATCGGTCCATGATCTCTAGCGATTTCTGAAGGCAGTATCTTCCTTCTGTGGGGCCTAGCATTCCCAAATGCTAGACAAACAAATAGACATGTAACAACAACAGTTAGAAATGTGACAATCACTAGTGCAATTTACTCTGTCTTTGCACCTTGTTAGAATAGCCAGCCATTCTTCTGAAACCTTTTCATTTTAAAGATAAAAATTATTTTTGTCTGATTTACATATGGTTATATCTCAAATTTTGCAAGTTTAGATTGAAGTCCATTAGCTAATTATTCATGTAGGCATTATTTTATTTGCTTGTGTTGAAAGGGTACCACTCTCTTTTTTTCTGGCTTACTCACTCTTTTGCATCCGAAGCCGTACCTGTTACAATTATTACAAGGTTCTGCTAGGATAGCTGACTGATCTGGGAACAGCACTGTTGGTAACACTGTTCTGGAAATACAGAAAAGGTAAACCATTTAATGCATTTCATTTTGGATTTTTGTGTTTCGTTGCAGCTTTTAATGGATTAACTGTTTATTGTGAGGCTCGGATTAACTCAACAACTAAAGGAAAGTTGTAAAGTAGGTATGTTTATTCCACCCCTGGGACGCTTAGGGGTTTTTTCCTCAAAGCGTACACACCCCAATAATGCTCTGTCCGGTTTATATTGGGTTACAAGTTACAAATGCATAAAGTTACACAATGCCCTGTACATAATCATTATCTATTCCTGCTTCATATTTTAATGAGTCCAAAGTTCATTTAAATACAGTTGTGCCTGCACAGTGCTGCCTGGTGGTTGTGGGCAGGGGTCTTGGGATGAAGTAAAGGAGTCTTCCTTGTGTTGAACTCTTCCCCTGCTTCCCTGCGCATACTCCCTGGGTCCCTGCTCCAGGTCCAAACCTTGAAGCTGGCTCGGGCTGGTTTCAGGATCCAGAAGTAAAATATCTGGTCACAGCTCCTTCTCTTGATCAATAGTTTGACATCTTCTTTATATCCTCCCTCTTTGCTTGGCAAGCACAAAAGTATTAAGCAAGCTGTATACATTGTTGTAGCAAGCAGCCCCTAGTAAATCATTATCTACCTCCTAGTCCCTAAAACACAAGCTATATACCTTGTTTCAACAAACACCTTCTAGTAAATCTCTTAGCCACCCGAAATCAGTGGCAGCTTGGGCAGGCACACACTTGAGGAGGGTGTCTGTTTTCAATGGGGAGACTTAGGTGGGTTAGTTTGCTTCAAAAAAAATGAGAGAACTCCTCTTTGCTTGAGTGCAGGCAGTTTTGCAAGCAAAGCAGGTCCCAGGTGAGTGAGGGGAGACAGGATGGGGGTGGGAATGTGGAGCAGGGCTGTCCACACTGGGTCAGACCTCAAGGCACAGGGAGACAGCCTGGATCAATGTCAGTCACAGAATGCTGCAATGATCTAAGGAGAACAGCAATAAAATACACCATTTAAAATAGGAATGTGTATTTCTTAGGAGCTCTTTGAAATATTTGTCCATAACTGTAGCAGGAAACCTTCCTAATGATCTGCACTAGGGCAGAGGGAAATCAAGGCAAAGCCATGGTTTGTTAGAACTTGTTTGCTCCTAATGAGCCCTGTGGTGCATTTGGAGCTGAGCCCTTGAACCTCAGGGCCTGAGAGGAGATTGCACAAAGCTTTCCAGGAGTCAAAGTCAGAGGAAAAACCCAAAGTGTCTCAAGGAATCAATGGGTCCTACTGAGGTCCATCCCCAACATGGACTCCTTGGAAGAGAGAATTGGAGGCCAAGATTGAACAAACCTCAGAGACTCCGTGTCAAAAGGAAAGTGGAAAGTACTTTAAGAAAACTGAAGTACCTTGAAGCATTAATGAGCCCCACCGAGTGTTGGTACTGACAAAGAATCTCAAGGGACTCGTTAGAGCAGATAATTGGAGGCCAGGATTGCACAAACCTCTCAGGGACTCCAAGGCAAAAGCAAAACCCAAAGTCCTTAGAGAAACCTGCAGTCCCTGGGAGCATTGAGGAGCTCCCAAGGGCCATTCCTGCCAAAGGCTCCCCAGGGACTCGTTCCAGCAGATCCTTGAGGCCACTGGGATTTAGGGTGGGAATGCTGAGGGCAGGACAAGGGGGTGACAGTGCCCAGCCTTGCTGGGGCTGTGCCAGGAGGCCCCAGGGCCTCAGCACAAGGTGTCTCCTCACAGCTCTTGGTGGCACAGACACTGCTGTTCCCAAGGGCGCAAAGACTTGGTTTCTCTTTGTCCCCACCTGTCATCACTGCCTCCAATTTCCTCCACTAACTGGGACCTGAGGACACTTTCTCAGTCGTGTCCCTCAGTGGGACCCATTAATGGTATCAGGAACTTTGGAGTTCTGACTTTTAATTCTTGAGAGGTTTCTGCAGCTCCCTCCCAGGGACTGATGTTCAGGGCCTCAGCAGCAGAGCCCCGCGAGGCTCATTCAAGTGCCTGTGCTGTGGCTGTGCTGCTGAGCTGGGCCGGGCTCCTGGCACAGAGGCAGCTCCTGGCAAGCGGCAGCGCTGCAGAGAGACAGCTCTGCCCAGGAGCAGCTCCTGTGCACAGCCCAGCAGGGCTGGGGCACTGCCAGGGCAGCTCAGGGACACCAGCAGGGCACAGCCAGAGCTCCCAGGTGCTCAGCATTGGCAGGGGCTGTGCCATGGCCCAGAGGGGCTGTGTCATAGCCATAGGCACCTCTGGGGCTGTGTCACAGAGCCCCAGAGCAGCTGTGATGTCAGAAAGGGGCAGTGTGACATCCCAGAGTGGGCTGTGTGAGGTCAAAGATTGGGCTATGACATCTCTGAGTTGGTTGTGTGAGGCCATGGAGCAGCTCTGGCATGATAGAGGGGACTGTGTGACATCACAGAGCAGGCTCCGAGGTCACAGAGTGAGCTGTGTGACATCACTGAGTGACAGCACAGAGCAGGCTGTGACATCACAGATTGTGTGGTGACATCATAGTGCAGCTTTATGACATCACAAGGAGGTTTTGTTACCTAATAGAGTTGCTGATGACATCCCAGAGTGTGCTGTGACATCACAGGGGCTGTGTGAGGTCACTGGGGAGGTCACTCTGCCCCAGTCCCCCCTCACAGCTCCCCTCACAGAAGTCCAACGCTGCTCGTGCACAGCAGGGTCCCCTGTCCCCCCGGGTCCCCCCCTGCCCCCCAGTGCCACAGCCTCCCCCAGAGGATGTTCCACGAGATCGACCCCAGAGCCTGACACGGGGACAGGGGGGACAGGGCTGTGGGGGGGTGGGACAGGGGGACAGGGACCCCCTGGCAGTGTCCCTGTGTCCCCCAGGGTGAGAGCCTGGGCCAGGGCTCCTTCAGCCTCTTACGAACGAGGGGTTGAGAGCGCTTAAAAAATCCCCAGCAAGGGATCAGCAAAACCCAAATTTAATACTAAGAGACAGCACAACAAAGTTCCTTGGCAAGAGTCACTCTACTCCTGACTGGACTGTTCAGGCAGAGCAAGGGAAAACAACAACAACAATACCAACCAAATCCAGTCAATCAAACTAGAAATTAACTGAGCTGGATCTCTTTGTGTGTGTGTGTGTGTGTTTAGGAGTGTGTGACAAAAGGACACTGAGGGCAAGGACCCCAATTAAAAGTGTGATTTCTCATCAATAAAGATGGATTTGACCCCAAAAATGGTTTGGGGTTTGGGGGTCCTGGTTTGGGTTTTTGGGTTTGGGTTAATTTGGGGTCTGGGGGGGGTTGGTTTTTTGAGGAAATTTGGGAGGTTGGGGTTAATTTCGGGTTTGGGGGCTTTTGGTTTTTGGGGTTTGGGTTAAATTTGAGGTCTGAGGGTTTTGGAAAAAGCAAAAAACCACAAAAAAATCCCCAAAATCACAAAATTCAGAAGTGGAAAAATCCCCAAAATCGGGGGTGGAAAATAAGTAAAATCGTGCAGGAACCCCCAATTGAAACATTAATAAAGATGAATTTGACCCCAAACATGATTCAGGGTGTGGGGTTAATTTGGGCTCTGGGGGCTGTTGGTTTTGGGGGAAAATTTGGGGGTTTGGGGTTTTGGTTTTTGGGGGAAATTTGGGGGTTTGGGGTTAATTTGGGGTCTGGAGAATTCATGATTTTGGGGGAAATTTGGGGTCTGAGGGTTTCTGGGTTTTGGGAGAAATTTTGGGGTTTGGGGTCAATTTGGGGTCTGGGAGGTTTTGGTTTTTGGAAAATCCCAAAACCACAAAAAAACCCCAAAAAATCCCTAAAGGCAGAGGTGGAAAATAACGAAATTCGTGGGGGGGACCCCAATTGAAACATTAGTACAGATGGATTTGAGCCCAACAATTATTTGGGTTTTGAGGTTAGTTTGGGGTCTGAGGGGTTCTGGATTTTGGAAAACGCCAAACAACACAAAAACCCCCAAAACTGCAAAAATCGGAGGTGGAAAATAACAAAAATTTGGGGGGGGACCCGAATGGAAACATTAATGAAGCTGGATTTGACCCCAAAAATGATTCGTAGTTTAGGGTTAATTTGGGGTCTGGCGGTTTCTAGATTTTGGGAAATGCAAAAAAACCCAAAAAATCCCCAAAGTCTCAAAAATCGGGCGGAAAAGAACGAAAATCATGGGGGACCCCAATTGAAACTGTGGTTTGTGCTCAATAAAGCTGGATTTGACCCCAAAAATGATTTGGGATTTGGGATTAATTTTGAGTCTGGGGGGGTTTGGGTTTTGAAAAAAAGCAAAAAACCACAAAGAACCCCAAAAATCAAAGCGGAAAATTCCCAAAAATGGCAAAAATCGGAAGGGGAAAATAATGAAAAGTGTTGGGGGGACCCCAATTAAAAGTGTGATTTCTCATTAATAAAGATGGATTTGACGCCAGAAATGATTTGGGGTTTGGGGGGTTTCGGTTTGGATTTTTGGGTTGGGGTTAAATTAGGGGTCTGGGGGAGTTTGGTTTTTTGAGGAAATTTGGGGGGTTGGGGTTAATTTTCGGTTTGAGGGACTCTGGTTTTTGGTGTTTGGGGTTCATTTGGGGTCTGGGGAGTGTTGGTTTTTGGAAAATCCCAAAAAAGGCAAAAAACCCAAAAATCACAAAAATCGGAAGTGGAAAATAACAAAAATGTCAATTGAAAGAGTGATTTTGAAACACAGGGTGTTCTTTTAGACACTTAAATGTAGAGATTTTAGATAAAAGTTAATTCTGTTAGAATAGTAGAAGACGCAGAACTCAGTCAGAAATTAATGATTAAATGCAGATTTAATTTGATTATTTGATATTTACTCAGCTGTGCTTAGAATAGGCAATTAATAATCTTCTGAAAAGAGGTTCAAAGGAGAGCCTAGACAGTTCCCAATCTTGCCCAGATGCAACCTACTTAGAAGCAATAGAAGAGAGCATTGGGAGTTTTCCAGGGTCAAATGTATTGTGAAAAACCAACGAAGTAAGAAGGTCACACTGATGAAGACTCATATTACTTCATCCAAAGCAGCCCTCAGACCCAAATTAACGAACACCAACTCAATTCCATTGCAGGAACTGCGCATGCTTAATGACTTTTTGGTAATGCCATACGAAGCAGGGAATGGGAGGCGCTTATGCTATGAATATGTATCAGTATTTTAAATATGCATTTTTGTGATAAATAAATAAGTTCTGTGTTGCATTGTTACTCCGGAGCTGTACATTTGGGAGCTATCCCTGCAGCTCTCCGGTGCTGAAATAAACATACACTTTCTAACCTCAACAAGTTAGAGAGTCTTTGTCCATCTCAGGTGGATATCGATATTAGATCTATATCTGCATTTTAATAATTCAGGAGTCTGGGTCAGCCCAAGGCTTTGTGTGCCCAGGCAGAGGCAGGCAGGACACAGAGCTGTCAGGGAAGGAAGGGCCAGCGAGGAGGGGCAGCCGGGGGATCAGCACAGCCTGCAGGGACAGAGGCACAGGGCATGGACAGCGTAGGACAGCGTGGGCTGGAGAGGGCACAGGGAGCTGCAGAAGCTGCAAGGCCCTGCCCGAGCCAACTTGGGCAGCACTTTGGCCATGGCTGCTGGCCCTGGCCCTGAGGCCATGAAGAGGACACAAGTGACCCTTGCAGCCCTGGGGCCTCATGGCTTCCTTGTCCCTGCCCAGCAGCCTGGCAGGGGCCGCCCCATGGTGCTGCCCTTGGCATTGCACATCCCCACATGGCAGTGCCCCGGGAAGAGCCCTGAGCAATGAGGGAGGGACAGGATCTGCCTTCCCCGGGGCTGGGGCTCAGGCCTTGGCCCTTTGCATTCCTGAAACACATCCAGGTTGGCTCAGCATCAGAGACACCTTTCCCTTGCTTGTCCCCACCTGCCATCACTGCCTGCAGTGCTCTGCTCTAACTGCAACCTGGAGACACTTGCTCAGTCGTGTCCCTCTGTGGAACCCATTAACACTAGAAGAAACTTCAGCATTTCAATTTAACTTTGACTTCTTGAGAAGTTATTTGAACACACTGGGAGGGACTGAGTCTGATGCAAACAGCAGCAGAGCCCCGCGAGGCTCATTCAAGTGCCTGTGCTGTGGCTGTGCTGCTGAGCTGGGCCGGGCTCCTGGCACAGAGGCAGCTCCTGGCAAGCGGCAGCGCTGCAGAGAGACAGCTCTGCCCAGGAGCAGCTCCTGTGCACAGCCCAGCAGGGCTGGGCCACTGCCAGGGCAGCTCAGGGACACCAGCAGGGCACAGCCAGAGCTCCCAGGTGCTCAGCATTGGCAGGGGCTGTGCCATGGCCCAGAGGGGCTGTGTCATAGCCATAGGCACCTCTGGGGCTGTGTCACAGAGCCCCAGAGCAGCTGTGATGTCAGAAAGGGGCAGTGTGACATCCCAGAGTGGGCTGTGTGAGGTCACAGATTGGGCTATGACATCTCTGAGTTGGTTGTGTGAGGCCATGGAGCAGCTACAGCATCATAGAGGGGACTGTGTGACATCACAGAGCAGGCTCTGAGGTTACTGAGTGGGCTGTGTGACATCACTGAGTGACAGCACAGAGCAAGCTCTGACACCACAGATTGGGCAGGGAAATCGTAGTTTATGATGGTTGATGACATCACAAGGTGGTTTTGTTGTATAATAGAGTTGCCGGTGACATCCCAGAGTTGGCTGTGTCATCCCAGGGGCTGTGTGAGGTCACTGGGGAGGTCACTCTGCCCCAGCCCCCCCTCACAGCTCCCCCCAGAGAAGTCCAATGCTGCTCGTGCACAGCAGGGTCTCCTGTCCACCCAGGTCCCCCCTGCCCCCCAGTGCCACAGCCTCCCCCAGAGGATGTTCCACAAGATCGACCCCCAGAGCCTGACACGGGGACAGGGGGGACAGGGCTGTGGGGGGTGGGACAGGGGGACAGGGTCCCCCTGGCAGTGTCCCTGTGTCCCCCAGGGTGAGAGCCTGGGCCAGGGCTCCTTCACCCTCTTACGAACGAGGGGTTGAGAGCGCTTAAAAAATCCCAGCAAGGGATCAGCAAAACCCAAATTTAATATTAAGAGACAGCACAACAAAGTTCCTTGGCAAGAGTCACTCTACTCCTGACTGGACTGTTCAGGCAGAGCAAGGGAAAACAACAACAACAATACCAACCAAATCCAGTCAATCAAACTAGAAATTAACTGAGCTGGATCTCTTTGTGTGTGTTTAGGGGTGTGTGTGTGTGTGTGTGTGTTTAGGAGTGTGTGACAAAAGGACACTGAGGGCAAAGACCCCAATTAAAAGTGTGATTTCTCATCAATAAAGATGGATTTGACCCCAAAAATGGTTTGGGGTTTGGGGGTCCTGGTTTGGGTTTTTGGGTTTGGGTTAATTTGGGGTCTGGGGGGGGTTGGTTTTTTGAGGAAATTTGGGAGGTTGGGGTTAATTTCGGGTTTGGGGGCTTTTGGTTTTTGGGGTTTGGGTTAAATTTGAGGTCTGAGGGTTTTGGAAAAAGCAAAAAACCACAAAAAAATCCCCAAAATCACAAAATTCAGAAGTGGAAAAATCCCCAAAATCGGGGGTGGAAAATAAGTAAAATCGTGCAGGAACCCCCAGTTGAAACATTAATAAAGATGAATTTGACCCCAAACATGATTCAGGGTGTGGGGTTAATTTGGGCTCTGGGGGCTGTTGGTTTTGGGGGAAAATTTGGGGGTTTGGGGTTTTGGTTTTTGGGGGAAATTTGGGGGTTTGGGGTTAATTTGGGGTCTGGAGAATTCATGATTTTGGGGGAAATTTGGGGTCTGAGGGTTTCTGGGTTTTGGGAGAAATTTTGGGGTTTGGGGTCAATTTGGGGTCTGGGAGGTTTTGGTTTTTGGAAAATCCCAAAACCACAAAAAAACCCCAAAAAATCCCTAAAGGCAGAGGTGGAAAATAACGAAATTCGTGGGGGGGGACCCCAATTGAAACATTAGTACAGATGGATTTGAGCCCAACAATTATTTGGGTTTTGAGGTTAGTTTGGGGTCTAAGGGGTTCTGGATTTTGGAAAACGCCAAACAACACAAAAACCCCCAAAACTGCAAAAATCGGAGGTGGAAAATAACAAAAATTTGGGGGGGGACCCGAATGGAAACATTAATGAAGCTGGATTTGACCCCAAAAATGATTCGTAGTTTAGGGTTAATTTGGGGTCTGGCGGTTTCTAGATTTTGGGAAATGCAAAAAAACCCAAAAAATCCCCAAAGTCTCAAAAATCGGGCGGAAAAGAACGAAAATCATGGGGGGACCCCAATTGAAACTGTGGTTTGTGCTCAATAAAGCTGGATTTGACCCCAAAAATGATTTGGGATTTGGGATTAATTTTGAGTCTGGGGGGGTTTGGGTTTTGAAAAAAAGCAAAAAACCACAAAGAACCCCAAAAATCAAAGCGGAAAATTCCCAAAAATGGCAAAAATCGGAAGGGGAAAATAATGAAAAGTGTTGGGGGGACCCCAATTAAAAGTGTGATTTCTCATTAATAAAGATGGATTTGACCCCAGAAATGATTTGGGGTTTGGGGGGTTTTGGTTTGGATTTTTGGGTTGGGGTTAAATTAGGGGTCTGGGGGGGTTTTGTTTTTTGAGGAAATTTGGGGGGTTGGGGTTAATTTTCGGTTTGAGGGACTCTGGTTTTTGGTGTTTGGGGTTCATTTGGGGTCTGGGGAGTGTTGGTTTTTGGAAAATCCCAAAAAAGGCAAAAAACCCAAAAATCACAAAAATCGGAAGTGGAAAATAACAAAAATGTCAATTGAAAGTGTGATTTTGAAACACAGGGTGTTCTTTTAGACACTTAAATGTAGAGATTTTAGATAAAAGTTAATTCTGTTAGAATAGTAGAAGACGCAGAACTCAGTCAGAAATTAATGATTAAATGCAGATTTAATTTGATTATTTGATATTTACTCAGCTGTGCTTAGAATAGGCAATTAATAATCTTCTGAAAAGAGGTTCAAAGGAGAGCCTAGACAGTTCCCAATCTTGCCCAGATGCAACCTACTTAGAAGCAATAGAAGAGAGCATTGGGAGTTTTCCAGGGTCAAATGTATTGTGAAAAACCAACGAAGTAAGAAGGTCACACTGATGAAGACTCATATTACTTCATCCAAAGCAGCCCTCAGACTCAAATTAACGAACACCAACTCAATTCCATTGCAGGAACTGCGCATGCTTAATGACTTTTTGGTAATGCCATACGAAGCAGGGAATGGGAGGTGCTTATGCTATGAATATGTATCAGTATTTTAAATATGCATTTTTGTGATAAATAAATAAGTTCTGTGTTGCATTGTTACTCCGGAGCTGTACATTTGGGAGCTATCCCTGCAGCTCTCCGGTGCTGAAATAAACATACACTTTCTAACCTTAACGAGTTAGAGAGTCTTTGTCCATCTCAGGTGGTGTCTTCGTTTGATAGACAGGTGTCTGCTAAGGAAGGTGGGAATCTTCCTTAGAGCAGAAAATGTGAACCCCCTTCCCTCCGAATTATGGTAACTTTGGAATCAAGGGCTCTCAGGCAGAGGTATGGGAAAAGGAATAAGAGTTTTTACTAGTATCTAGAATGAGGTAAACAATCAGTAATAAAACCAGTAAACAAGATAAGAAAAAACAATAACAAAACCAAAAAAACTCGGTGGCAAATGTCCCTGGGGCTGTCAGGCACTTTCCCGTTTGGTGCAGTCACGGTCACGGCCAGCAGGGGCGCTGTTGGGCTCCCAGACCCGCAGCGCAGGTGCGATGACTCCCGGGAAGCTGCAGATGGCGCTGTGGCGCGGTTGGATCTGTGCCACACGTGTAATGGCGGACGGGTTGGAGCCGGTTGGAGCGCAGATGGACGGGGCGCAGCAGAGAGCCCAGAGCCGGGAGATGGGGCAGCCGGGTCAGCCCACCGGGGCCAGCCAGCAGAGGAGGCGGCAGGAAACTCCGCAGTTGGGGCAGGCAGGGGCCCGGGGCAGCGGCAGGCAGGCCGCGGGGTGGTGGCAGGCAGGGGCCCCGCTCCGCTTCAGCGCGGTTGGTAGATGCACGCTCCCGGAGGGGACGAGAGGATTGGAGTCCCGTGCCCTTCCCCTCAAAGCAAGGACTCACCCAGCAGGCAGAGAAAAACTAGTGCAGAGCCAGGCTTTTCTTTTCCTGCCGTTCCAGCCAGAAACAGAGAGATGTCTCCTCCACTGTTCTCTCCTTGAGAGCAGCGAGCGAGTGTCCCCTTATCAAATCCCGTCATCTCTCGTTCCCCTGCCTGGAAAAGCTAAAGGCTTTGTCTCCTTTGTGAGCATAGATGGCCCTTAAAGACCGGTCATTAGTTGCTTAGCAACAGAATGGGAAAAATTCCACTTGCCCCTTGCCCTCCCCCCAACCTTCCACATTATCCACCCCGAATTTTTTCCATTCCAACATATTACATTGAACTTAAACTGTTAAACTATATATATACAAGCATTACTCTGATTATATACATACAGATATGCATACAGGCACAGTGTTATGGACAGTTCAACCCCAACTGAGGTCCCCCTGAGGTATGCATCGTGTCTCTCCATCCTCTTGCATCACCCACCAGGTACACCCTGGTCCTTGAGCAAAGACAACCCCACGGGTGGGTCTATCTTTGCTCAAGGCGGAATGAATCCAAACAGTTTTTCCCAGCATGCCTCTCATTTGCACCACTGGAACCTTATCCCTGTCTGCTGTTTGCAAGGGTTCAGATTGGGCAGGGCCAGCCCTGTTGGTGGAGCCTCGGGTGTTAACTAGCCAGGTGGCCTTGGCTAGATGGTGTTCCCAATTTTTTAAAGTCCCCCCACCTAGAGCCTTCAAGGTGGTTTTGAGCAGGCCGTTGCATCGCTCTACTTTACCAGCAGCAGGTGCGTGATAAGGAATGTGGTACACCCACTCGATGCCATGTTCCCTAGCCCAGGTGTTTACAAGGCTATTTTTGAAATGAGTCCCATTGTCCGACTCAATTCTCTCAGGGGTACCATGCCTCCAAAGGACTTGCCTTCCAAGGCCTAGGATGGTGTTGCGGGCAGTGGCATGAGGCACAGGGTAGGTCTCCAGCCACCCAGTGGTGGCCTCTACCATTGTGAGCACGTAGCGCTTGCCGTGGCGGGTTTGAGGCAGTGTGATGTAATCGATCTGCCAGGCCTCACCATACTTGTATTTGGACCACCTTCCCCCATACCACAGGGGTTTCACCCGCTTGGCTTGCTTGATGGCAGCGCATGTCTCACAGTTACGGATCACCTGAGAGATACAGTCCATGGTTAGATCCACCCCTCGGTCTCGTGCCCACTTATAGGTGGCATCTCTGCCCTGATGGCCTGAGGCATCATGGGCCCATCGGGCTAGGAACAACTCTCCTTTGTGCTGCCAATCTAAATCTACCTGTGACACCTTTATTTTTGCAGCCTGATCTACCTGTTCATTGTTTCGGTGTTCTTCATTAGCTCGGCTCTTTGGGACATGGGCATCCACATGACGGACTTTCACAGGTAGCTTCTCTACCCGAGTGGCAATGTCTCGCCATTCGTCAGCAGCCCAGATTGGTCTTCCTCTACGTTGCCAGTTGGCCTTTTTCCACCTTTCCAACGAACCCCACAGAGCATTGGCTACCATCCATGAATCGGTGTACAGGTATAGCTTTGGCCACTTCTCTCTTTCAGCAATGTCCAGGGCCAGCTGAACGGCTTTGAGTTCGGCGAGTTGGCTTGATCCACCTTCTCCTTCTGTAGCCTCTGCGACCTGCCGTGTGGGGCTCCATACAGCTGCTTTCCATTTTCTATTTGCCCCCACAATGCGACAGGAACCATCAGTGAAGAGAGCGTAGCGTGTTTCATCTTGTGGCAGCTGATTGTACGGTGGAGCTTCCTCTGCACGAGTCACCTGTTCCTGCTCCTCTTCATCGGTGAGACCAAAGTTTTCACCTTCGGGCCAATTTGTAATTACTTCCAAGATCCCAGGGCGATTCGGGTTTCCAATACGGGCGTGCTGCGTGATGAGGGCAATCCATTTACTCCACGTGGCATCAGTGGCATGGTGGGTAGAGGGAACCTTTCCCTTGAACATCCACCCCAGCACCGGTAGTCGGGGTGCGAGGAGAAGTTGTGCTTCCGTGCCAATAACTTCTGAGGCAGCTTGGACACCTTCATAGGCTGCCAGAATTTCCTTCTCTGTGGGAGTGTAGTTGGCTTCAGACCCTCTGTAGCTCCGGCTCCAGAATCCCAGTGGACGACCTCGAGTCTCACCAGGCACCTTCTGCCAAAGGCTCCAGGACAGATCATTGCCCCCGGCTGCAGAGTAGAGCACATTCTTTACTTCCGGTCCTGTCCTGACTGGGCCAAGGGCTACCGCATGAGCGATCTCCTGCTTGATCTGGGCGAAGGCTTGTTGTTGTTCAGGGCCCCAGTGGAAATCATTCTTCTTGCGTGTCACCAGGTAGAGAGGGCTCACGATTTGGCTGTACTCAGGGATGTGCATCCTCCAGAAACCTATGGCGCCTAGGAAAGCTTGTGTCTCCTTCTTGTTGGTTGGTGGGGACATCGCTATGATTTTATTGATGACCTCGGTGGGAATCTGACGCCGTCCATCTTGCCACTTCACGCCCAGGAACTGGATCTCTCTGGCAGGCCCCTTGACTTTGCTCCTTTTGATGGCGAGACCGGCTTCCAGAAGAATCTGGATGATTTTCTCTCCTTTCTCAAACACTTCTTCTGCCGTGTCCCCCCACACAATGATGTCATCGATATACTGCAGATGTTCTGGAGCCTCACCCTTTTCCAGTGCAGCCTGGATCAGTCCATGGCAGATGGTGGGACTGTGTTTCCACCCCTGGGGCAGTCGGTTCCAGGTGTACTGCACGCCCCTCCAGGTGAAAGCAAACTGAGGCCTGCACTCTGCTGCCAGAGGAATGGAGAAAAATGCGTTTGCAATGTCAATAGTGGCATACCACTTTGCTGCTTTGGACTCCAGCTCATACTGGAGCTCCAGCATGTCTGGCACGGCAGCGCTCAGCGGTGGAGTCACCTCATTCAAAGCACGATAGTCCACAGTCAATCTCCAATCTCCATCAGATCTGCGCACAGGCCAGATGGGGCTGTTGAAGGGTGAGTGGGCCTTGCTGACCACCCCTTGGCTCTCCAGCTCACGGATCAGCTTGTGGATGGGAATCACAGCATCTCGATTCGTTCGATACTGCCGGCGGTGCACTGTCGAGGTGGCAATTGGTACCCGTTGTTCCTCCTCCTTCAAGAGTCCAACTGCAGAAGGGTTCTCTGATAGTCCAGGCAAGGTGTTTAATTGCCTAACGCCCTCTGCCTCAACAGCAGCTATTCCAAAAGCCCACCTGAGTCCTTTCGGGTCTTTGAAATAGCCATTCCGGAGGAAATCTATGTCCAGAATACACGGGGCCTTTGGACCAGTCACGATGGGATGTTTCTGCCACTCCTTCCCAGTCAGGCTCACCTCGGCTTCCACCAGCGTCAACTCTTGTGATCCCCCTGTCACCCCAGCAATAGAAATGGGTTCTGCCCCAACATGTCCCGATGGCATTAGGGTACACTGTGCACCTGTATCAACCAATGCTTCGTATTTTTGTGGCTCTGATGTACCAGGCCATCGAATCCACACAGTCCAAAAGACACGGTTTTCCCATGCCTCTACCTGGCTAGAGGCAGGGCCCCTCTAGCCCTGGTTATCATTCCCTTCCTGGGCATACATTCCACCGTCAAGGGAATCTGACACAACACTCTCCCTTCTGCTGTACTCAGCAGGTTGGCTACGGGAAGCTGAGGCTACCTTGGCTCTGGCAGAACCCCCGCGGTTAGCGTTGCCCTCCTTAAGCTGGCGCACCCGTTCTGCCAGGACAGAGGTGGGCTTTCCATCCCACCTATTCATGTCTTCCCCATGGTCATTCAGAAAGAACCACAACTCAGCTCGTGGAGTGTACCCTCTCTCTCTAGCTGGGGGACGTCGGGCTCTGGTGTTGGGGCCTGTGACTCTCACTGGTGCCACACTGTTTTTCCTCACCTCCTCCCTGATCTCATCCCTGATCTCCTTCCTCATCTCCTTCATCTCCTTCTTCAACTCCTTAACCACAGCAGAGACCTGAGCCTGCATTGGGCCATTGACCACACTTGCATAATGCCTGAGCTTGTCAGCTACAGAGCCCACTGTCTCACGGTTGTCATCGGGATTAATCATTGCCATGTAGGTGACATATTGGGTTGGTCCTAGACTTGCCAGGTTCCACAACATTTGCCCTGTGCACCTGACCTTGTCAGGATCATTTTCATGCTGTCCGTCCCTCCCAAAAAGCACCTCCTGTACTGCCACTTCTCTCAGCCGTTGGATCGCTTCCTCAACGGTCTTCCAGGGCAATCTACGGTAGTTCTCCTGCATTCTGTCTTTGTGAACAAACCTCTCTATTACACTCATTAAAAGCCTCTCCCAGAGAGAAATGGGTCCTGCCTCCCTGACGAACACCTTGTCAACACCCGCGTCCAGGGCCACGGATCCCGAATTCCTGGCTTCGCCACCATCCACCTGCATGCCTGGGCCCATGCGGTCCCAAACCCGAAGCAACCAAGCTGAGAAAGCCTCGCCCTTCCGCCGCACAATGTCATTGTGCAGACTACGGATAGTGTCGTACGACAGGGACTTGGTGATGATTATAGGCTCAGGCTCCCCTATCGGTTGTGAGGGCCCTGGTTCCCCATCATCATTAACTGGGCGTACTGATTTGGTCTGATACTTCCTCCGCTGCACAGGGGCAACTGCTGCTGGCTGTGACTGCCCTTGCAAGTCAGCTGGAACCTGGACGGTTGTAGTGTCTGTGGGTTCCGCTCCTGTACCATCCAACTCTTCCCCTGTAGGGCAAGGAGAGGGCTTCCCACCAGCTGAGGAAGTGTATTCCCTCAGCACCTGGTGCATCTTGTGTATCTCCTCCACCAGTACCCCCACCCAATCCGGGCGGTTTGTTTCTGAGGCAGGCTGTTGGACAGGGTCAGGCTGTGGGGCAGGGTCAGGCTCAGAGATAGGGTCTGGTTTGGGGGTACTCTCCAGCTCTGGGGCAGCCTCAGGCTCTGTAGCAGCATCCCTAGTCTCTGGGACTGCACCCCTAGTCTCTGTGGCAACATCCCTAGTCTCTGTGGCAGCATCCCTAGTCTTTGTGGCAACATCCCTAATTTCTGTGGCAACATCCCTAGTCTCTGTGGCAACATCCCTAGTCTTCATGGCAACATCCCTAATTTCTGTGGCAACATCCCTAGTCTCTGTGGCAACATCCCTAGTCTTCGTGGCAACATCCCTAATTTCTGTGGCAACATCCCTAGTCTCTGTGGCAACATCCCTAGTCTTCGTGGCAACATCCCTAGTCTCCGTGGCAACATCCCTAGTCTCTAGGGCCGCATTCCTATTCCCTGGGGCAGCTGTTAGAGTGGTTACCCAGGGCAGTCTCCCCCTTTCTCGGAATATAAAGAGGAATAGACCTATCAGCAAGGCCAACCACTGTACAATGTCATTAGCATTTAGAGAGTATATGAACCCTCTGAGCCCTGGTAGGGTAGGCCCAAAGAAAGGGGTGAAGGGTTGAGAAAAAGTTCCCCCTGGTGTCATCTCCTCACAAAAGGTACCATTACTAAACAGACTCCAAAAACATGTACTCACGGTGTTAAAGCCCTGTAACCAAGTGCCCGCCATCCAAAAGACGTGAAAAATCCATAAATTTCTCATCTTATTGACCCATTGTGAGAACTGGATAGCAACCACCACGACCTTAGTCATAAGACCCATCTTTAGACAGGGAGCTGCAAATGGGAAAAATGTGGCCACGAGAATGTGCCAGCCAAACCAAGGTATCTTAGACCACATGGTGCCACTTAATGAGGCTTCTATGTTCGGCGCACTAAAAATGGGTCTCCCAGAAACTTTTATTCCTTTTGCACCTTTTTCTCTATGCCCTCGTGCCCCACATTGGGCGCCAAAATCTGTCTTCGTTTGATAGACAGGTGTCTGCTAAGGAAGGTGGGAATCTTCCTTAGAGCAGAAAATGTGAACCCCCTTCCCTCCGAATTATGGTAACTTTGGAATCAAGGGCTCTCAGGCAGAGGTATGGGAAAAGGAATAAGAGTTTTTACTAGTATCTAGAATGAGGTAAACAATCAGTAATAAAACCAGTAAACAAGATAAGAAAAAACAATAACAAAACCAAAAAAACTCGGTGGCAAATGTCCCTGGGGCTGTCAGGCACTTTCCCGTTTGGTGCAGTCACGGTCACGGCCAGCAGGGGCGCTGTTGGGCTCCCAGACCCGCAGCGCAGGTGCGATGACTCCCGGGAAGCTGCAGATGGCGCTGTGGCGCGGTTGGATCTGTGCCACACGTGTAATGGTGGACGGGTTGGAGCCGGTTGGAGCGCAGATGGACAGGGGCGCAGCAGAGAGCCCAGAGCCGGGAGATGGGGCAGCCGGGTCAGCCCATCGGGGCCAGCCAGCAGAGGAGGCGGCAGGAAACTCCGCAGTTGGGGCAGGCAGGGGCCCGGGGCAGCGGCAGGCAGGCCGCGGGGTGGTGGCAGGCAGGGGCCCCGCTCCGCTTCAGCGCGGTTGGTAGATGCACGCTCCCGGAGGGGACGAGAGGATTGGAGTCCCGTGCCCTTCCCCTCAAAGCAAGGACTCACCCAGCAGGCAGAGAAAAACTAGTGCAGAGCCAGGCTTTTCTTTTCCTGCCGTTCCAGCCAGAAACAGAGAGATGTCTCCTCCACTGTTCTCTCCTTGAGAGCAGCGAGCGAGTGTCCCCTTATCAAATCCCGTCATCTCTCGTTCCCCTGCCTGGAAAAGCTAAAGGCTTTGTCTCCTTTGTGAGCATAGATGGCCCTTAAAGACCGGTCATTAGTTGCTTAGCAACAGAATGGGAAAAATTCCACTTGCCCCCTGCCCTCCCCCCAACCTTCCACAGGTGGATATCGATATTAGATCTATATCGGCATTTTAATAATTCAGGAGTCTGGGTCAGCCCAAGGCTTTGTGTGCCCAGGCAGAGGCAGGCAGGACACAGAGCTGTCAGGGAAGGAAGGGCCAGCGAGGAGGGGCAGCCGGGGGATGAGCACAGCCTGCAGGGACAGAGGCGCAGGGCATGGACAGCGTAGGACAGCCTGGGCTGGAGAGGGCACAGGGATGTGCAGAAGCTGCAAGGCCCTGCCCGAGCCAACTTGGGCAGCACTTTGGCCATGGCTGCTGGCCCTGGCCCTGAGGCCATGAGGAGGACGCAAGTGACCCTTGCAGCCCTGGGGCCTCATGGCCTCCTTGTCCCTGCCCAGCAGCCTGGCAGGGGCCGCCCCATGGTCCTGCCCTTGGCATTGCACATCCCCACATGGCAGCGCCCCGGGAAGAGCCCTGAGCAATGAGGGAGGGACAGGATCTGCCTTCCCCGGGGCTGGGGCTCAGGCCTTGGCCCTTTGCATTCCTGAAACACATCCAGGTTGGCTCAGCATCAGAGACACCTTTCCCTTGCTTGTCCCCACCTGCCATCACTGCCTGCAGTGCTCTGCTCTAACTGCAACCTGGAGACACTTGCTCAGTCGTGTCCCTCCGTGGAACCCATTAACACTAGAAGAAACTTCAGCATTTCAATTTAACTTTGACTTCTTGAGAAGTTATTTGAACACACTGGGAGGGACTGAGTCCGATGTAAACAGCAGCAGAACCCCGCAAGGCTCATTCAAGTGCCTGTGCTGTGGCTGTGCTGCTGAGCTGGGCCGGGCTTCTGGCACAGAGGCAGCTCCTGGCAAGCGGCAGCGCTGCAGAGAGACAGCTCTGCCCAGGAGCAGCTCCTGTGCACAGCCCAGCAGGGCTGGGGCACTGCCAGGGCAGCTCAGGGACACCAGCAGGGCACAGCCAGAGCTCCCAGGTGCTCAGCATTAGCAGGGGCTGTGCCATGGCCCAGAGGGGCTGTGTCATAGCCATAGGCACCTCTGGGGCTGTGTCACAGAGCCCCAGAGCAGCTGTGATGTCAGAAAGGGGCAGTGTGACATCCCAGAGTGGGCTGTGTGAGGTCACAGATTGGGCTATGACATCTCTGAGTTGGTTGTGTGAGGCCATGGAGCAGCTACAGCATCATAGAGGGGACTGTGTGACATCACAGAGCAGGCTCTGAGGTTACTGAGTGGGCTGTGTGACATCACTGAGTGACAGCACAGAGCAAGCTCTGACACCACAGATTGGGCAGGGAAATCATAGTTTATGATGGTTGATGACATCACAAGGTGGTTTTGTTATATAATAGAGTTGCCGGTGACATCCCAGAGTTGGCTGTGTCATCCCAGGGGCTGTGTGAGGTCACTGAGGAGGTCACTCTGCCCCAGCCCCCCCTCACAGCTCCCCCCAGAGAAGTCCAACGCTGCTCGTGCACAGCAGGGTCTCCTGTCCCCCCAGGTCCCCCCTGCCCCCCAGTGCCACAGCCTCCCCCAGAGGATGTTCCACAAGATCGACCCCCAGAGCCTGACACGGGGACAGGGGGGACAGGGCTGTGGGGGGTGGGACAGGGGGACAGGGTCCCCCTGGCAGTGTCCCTGTGTCCCCCAGGGTGAGAGCCTGGGCCAGGGCTCCTTCACCCTCTTACGAACGAGGGGTTGAGAGCGCTTAAAAAATCCCAGCAAGGGATCAGCAAAACCCAAATTTAATACTAAGAGACAGCACAAAAAAGTTCCTTGGCAAGAGTCACTCTACTCCTGACTGGACAGTTCAGGCAGAGCAAGGGAAAACAACAACAACAATACCAACCAAATCCAGTCAATCAAACTAGAAATTAACTGAGCTGGATCTCTTTGTGTGTGCGTGTGTGTGTTTAGGAGTGTGTGACAAAAGGACACTGAGGGCAAGGACCCCAATTAAAAGTGTGATTTCTCATTAATAAAGATGGATTTGACCCCAGAAATGATTTGGGGTTTGGGGGGTTTTGGTTTGGATTTTTGGGTTGGGGTTAAATTAGGGGTCTGGGGGGGTTTTGTTTTTTGAGGAAATTTGGGGGGTTGGGGTTAATTTTCGGTTTGAGGGACTCTGGTTTTTGGTGTTTGGGGTTCATTTGGGGTCTGGGGAGTGTTGGTTTTTGGAAAATCCCAAAAAAGGCAAAAAACCCAAAAATCACAAAAATCGGAAGTGGAAAATAACAAAAATGTCAATTGAAAGTGTGATTTTGAAACACAGGGTGTTCTTTTAGACACTTAAATGTAGAGATTTTAGATAAAAGTTAATTCTGTTAGAATAGTAGAAGACGCAGAACTCAGTCAGAAATTAATGATTAAATGCAGATTTAATTTGATTATTTGATATTTACTCAGCTGTGCTTAGAATAGGCAATTAATAATCTTTAGAAAAGAGGTTCAAAGGAGAGCCTAGACAGTTCCCAATCTTGCCCAGATGCAACCTACTTAGAAGCAATAGAAGAGAGCATTGGGAGTTTTCCAGGGTCAAATGTATTGTCAAAAAGCAACGAAGTAAGAAGGTCACACTGATGAAGACTCATATTACTTCATCCAAAGCAGCCCTCAGACTCAAATTAACGAACACCAACTCAATTCCATTGCAGGAACTGCGCATGCTTAATGACTTTTTGGTAATGCCATACGAAGCAGGGAATGGGAGGCGCTTATGCTATGAATATGTATCAGTATTTTAAATATGCATTTTTGTGATAAATAAATAAGTTCTGTGTTGCATTGTTACTCCGGAGCTGTACATTTGGGAGCTATCCCTGCAGCTCTCTGGTGCTGAAATAAACATACACTTTCTAACCTTAACAAGTTAGAGAGTCTTTGTCCATCTCAGGTGGATATTGATATTAGATCTGTATCTGCATTTTAATAATTCAGGAGTCTGGGTCAGCCCAAGGCTTTGTGTGCCCAGGCAGAGGCAGGCAGGACACAGAGCTGTCAGGGAAGGAAGGGCCAGCGAGGTGGGGCAGCCGGGGGATGAGCACAGCCTGCAGGGACAGAGGCACAGGGCATGGACAGCGTAGGACAGCCTGGGCTGGAGAGGGCACAGGGATGTGCAGAAGCTGCAAGGCCCTGCCAGAGCCAACTCGTGCAGCACTTTGGCCATGGCTGCTGGCCCTGGCCCTGAGGCCATGAGGAGGACACAAGTGACCCTTGCAGCCCTGGGGCCTCATGGCCTCCTTGTCCCTGCCCAGCAGCCTGGCAGGGGCCGCCCCATGGTCCTGCCCTTGGCATTGCACATCCCCACATGGCAGCGCCCCGAGAAGAGCCCTGAGCAATGAGGGAGGGACAGGATCTGCCTTCCCCGGGGCTGGGGCTCAGGCCTTGGCCCTTTGCATTCCTGAAACACATCCAGGTTGGCTCAGCATCAGAGACACCTTTCCCTTGCTTGTCCCCACCTGCCATCACTGCCTGCAGTGCTCTGCTCTAACTGCAACCTGGAGACACTTGCTCAGTCGTGTCCCTCCCTGGAACCCATTAACACTAGAAGAAACTTCAGCATTTCAATTTAACTTTGACTTCTTGAGAAGTTATTTGAACACACTGGGAGGGACTGAGTCCGATGCAAACAGCAGCAGAGCCCCGCAAGGCTCATTCAAGTGCCTGTGCTGTGGCTGTGCTGCTGAGCTGGGCCGGGCTCCTGGCACAGAGGCAGCTCCTGGCAAGCGGCAGCGCTGCAGAGAGACAGCTCTGCCCAGGAGCAGCTCCTGTGCACAGCCCAGCAGGGCTGGGGCACTGCCAGGGCAGCTCAGGGACACCAGCAGGGCACAGCCAGAGCTCACAGGTGCTCAGCATTGGCAGGGGCTGTGCCATGGCCCAGAGGGGCTGTGTCATAGCCATAGGCACCTCTGGGGCTGTGTCACAGAGCCCCAGAGCAGCTGTGATGTCAGAAAGGGGCAGTGTGACATCCCAGAGTGGGCTGTGTGAGGTCACAGATTGGGCTATGACATCTCTGAGTTGGTTGTGTGAGGCCATGGAGCAGCTACAGCATCATAGAGGGAACTGTGTGACATCACAGAGCAGGCTCTGAGGTTACTGAGTGGGCTGTGTGACATCACTGAGTGACAGCACAGAGCAAGCTCTGACACCACAGATTGGGCAGGGAAATCGTAGTTTATGATGGTTGATGACATCACAAGTTGGTTTTGTTATATAATAGAGTTGCCGGTGACATCCCAGAGTTGGCTGTGTCATCCCAGGGGCTGTGTGAGGTCACTGGGGAGGTCACTCTGCCCCAGCCCCCCCTCACAGCTCCCCCCAGAGAAGTCCAACGCTGCTCGTGCACAGCAGGGTCTCCTGTCCCCCCAGGTCCCCCCTGCCCCCCGGTGCCACAGCCTCCCCCAGAGGATGTTCCACGAGATCGACCCCCAGAGCCTGACACGGGGACAGGGGGGACGGGGCTGTGGGGGGGTGGGACAGGGGGACAGGGTCCCCCTGGCAGTGTCCCTGTGTCCCCCAGGGTGAGAGCCTGGGCCAGGGCTCCTTCACCCTCTTACGAACGAGGGGTTGAGAGCGCTTAAAAAATCCTCAGCAGGGGATCAGCAAAAACCAGATTTAATATTCAGGAACAGCACCATAAATTTCATTGAGAAGGGTCATTCTACTCTGGACTGGACAGTTCAGGCACAGCAAGGGAAAAAAGCAACAACAAAACCAACCAAATCCTGTCAAGCAAACTAGAAATTAACTGAGCTGGCTCTCTTTGTGTGTGTGTGTGTGTGTGTGTGTGTGTGTGTGTGTGTGTGTTTAGGAGTGTGTGACAAAAGGACACTGAGGGCAAGGACCCCAATTAAAAGTGTGATTTCTCATTAATAAAGATGGATTTGACCCCAAAAATGGCTTGGGGTTTGGGGGTCCTGGTTTGGGTTTTTGGGTTTGGGTTAATTTGGGGTCTGGGGGGTTTTGGTTTTTTGAGGAAATTTGGGAGGTTGGGGTTAATTTCGGGTTTGGGGGATTTTGGGTTTTGGGGGTTGGGTTAAATTTGAGGTCTGAGGGTTTTGGGTTTTGGAAAAAGCAAAAAACCACAAAGAAATCCCCAAAATCGCAAAATTCGGAAGTGGAAAAATCCCAAAAATTGGAGGTGGGAAATAACTAAAATTGTGCGGGAACCCGCAGTTGAAATATTAATGAAGATGGATTTGACCCCAAAAGTGATTCTGGGTTTGGGGTTAATTTGGGGTCTGGGTGGCTTTAGGTTTTGGAAAAAAGAAAAAGCCTCAAAAAACCCCAAAAATCACAAAAATTGGAAGTGGGAAAATTCCCCAAATCACAAAAATCAGAAGTGGAAAATAACAAAAATTGTGCTGGGGACCCCAATTGAAACATTTATAAAGATGGATTTGACCCCAAAAGTGGTCTTGGCGGTTTTGGATTATGGAAAATCCCAAAAACCACAAAAACCCCAAAAATCAAAGCAGAAAAATCCCCACATATTTCAAAAATCAGAAGTGGAAAATAGTGAAAATAAGGGGGGGACCCCAATTAAAAGTGTGACTTCTCATTAATAAAGATGGATTTGTCCCCAAAAATTATTTGGGGTTTGGGGGTCTTGGTTTATGTTTTTGGGGTTTGGGGTTAATTTGGGGTCTGCGTGGTGTTGGTTTTTGGAAAATGCAAAAAACCACCAAAAAACCCCCCAAAAATCGCACAAATCGGAAGTGGGAAAATCCCAAAGTGGCAAAAATCAGAAGTGGAAAATGGTGAAAATAATGGGGGAAGCATCAATTGAAACATTAATAGAGATGGATTTGGCCCCAGAAACAATTTCCTGTTAATTGGGGGTCTGAGGGTTTTTTGTTTTCCGGAAAATTTGGGATTTGGGGTTAATTTGGGGTTTGGAGGGTTTTGGTTTTGGGGAAAATTTGGGGTTTGGGGTTAATTTGGAGTTTGGGGTTTTGGTTTTTGGGGAGATTTGGGGTTTGCCCAGTGGGGACATCTTCCAGGGGCTGTATGAGGAGTACTGGGGGAGGAAAAAAGCACGGAAATCAGAAAAAAACCAAAAATTGGAAAAATCGGAAGTGGGAAAATCCCAAAAATTGGAAGTGGGAAAATCTCAAAAATCGGAAGTGGAAAAATCCCAAAAATCACAAAAAATCAGAGGTGGAAAGCAATGAAAATCATGGGGACAGGGACTCCAATTGAAATAAAAATCCACCAATAAAGATAGATTGGATCACAAAAATTGTTTGGGATTTGGGGTTAATTTGGGGTCTGGTGGCTGTGGGTTTTTGGAAAATGCAAAAAACCACAAAAACCCCCAAAATCACAAAAACCGGAAGCAGAAAACAATGAAAATGATGTGGCGACCTCCCATTGAAATAAGTCCACCAATAAAGATGGATTTGACCCCAGAAATGATTTGGGGTTTGGGGTTTGGGGGGCCTGGTTTGGGTTTTTGGGTTTGGGCTAATTTGGGGTCTGGGGGGTTTTGGTTTTTTGAGGAAATTTGGGGGGTTGGGGTTAATTTTCGGTTTGGGGGATTCTGGTTTTTGGTGTTTGGGGTTCATTTGGGGTCTGGGGAGTGTTGGTTTTTGGAAAATCCCAAAAAAGGCAAAAAACCCAAAAATCACAAAAATCGGAAGTGGAAAATAACAAAAACGTCAATTGAAAGTGTGATTTTGAAACACAGGGTGTTCTTTTAGACACTTAAATGTAGAGATTTTAGATAAAAGTTAATTCTGTTAGAATAGAAGAAGACGCAGAACTCAGTTAGAAATTAATGATTAAATGCAGATTTAATTTGATTATTTGATATTTACTCAGCTGTGCTTAGAATAGGCAATTAATAATCTTTAGAAAAGAGGTTCAAAGGAGAGCCTAGACAGTTCCCAATCTTGCCTAGATGCAACCTACTTAGAAGCAATAGAAGAGAGCATTGGGAGTTTTCCAGGGTCAAATGTATTGTGAAAAAGCAACGAAGTAAGAAGGTCACACTGATGAAGACTCATATTACTTCATCCAAAGCAGCCCTCAGACTCAAATTAACGAACACCAACTCAATTCCATTGCAGGAACTGTGCATGCTTAATGACTTTTTGGTAATTCCATACGAAGCAGGGAATGGGAGGTGCTTATGCTATGAATATGTATCAGTATTTTAAATATGCATTTTTGTGATGAATAAATAAGTTCTGTGGTGCATTGTTACTCCGGAGCTGTACATTTGGGAGCTATCCCTGCAACTCTCTGGCGCTGAAATAAACATACACTTTCTAACCTCAACAAGTTAGAGAGTCTTTGTCCATCTCAGGTGGATATCGATATTAGATCTATATCTGCATTTTAATAATTCAGGAGTCTGGGTCAGCGCAAGGCTTTGTGTGCCCAGGCAGAGGCAGGCAGGACACAGAGCTGTCAGGGAAGGAAGGGCCAGCGAGGTGGGGCAGCCGGGGGATGAGCACAGCCTGCAGGGCCAGAGGCGCAGGGCATGGACAGCGTAGGACAGCCTGGGCTGGAGAGGGCACAGGGATGTGCAGAAGCTGCAAGGCCCTGCCAGAGCCAACTTGGGCAGCACTTTGGCCATGGCTGCTGGCCCTGGCCCTGAGGCCATGAGGAGGACGCAAGTGACCCTTGCAGCCCTCGGGCCTCATGGCCTCCTTGTCCCTGCCCAGCAGCCTGGCAGGGGCCGCCCCATGGTGCTGCCCTTGGCACTGCACATCCCCACATGGCAGTGCCCCGGGAAGAGCCTGAGCAATGAGGGAGGGACAGGATCTGCCTTCCCCGGGGCTGGGGCTCAGGCCTTGGCCCTTTGCATTCCTGAAACACATCCAGGTTGGCTCAGCATCAGAGACACCTTCCCCTTGCTTGTCCCCACCTGCCACCACTGCCTGCAGTGTTCTGCTCTAACTGCAACCTGGGGACACTTTCTCAGTCATGTTGAACTGTGGGATTTATTAGAACTACAAGAAACTTCAGAGTTTCAATTTAAATTTGACTTCTTGAGAAGTTATTTGAACACACTGGGAGGGACTGAGTCCGATGTAAACAGCAGCAGAGCCCCGCGAGGCTCATTCAAGTGCCTGTGCTGTGGCTGTGCTGCTGAGCTGGGCCGGGCTCCTGGCACAGAGGCAGCTCCTGGCAAGCGGCAGCGCTGCAGAGAGACAGCTCTGCCCAGGAGCAGCTCCTGTGCACAGCCCAGCAGGGCTGGGGCACTGCCAGGGCAGCTCAGGGACACCAGCAGGGCACAGCCAGAGCTCCCAGGTGCTCAGCATTGGCAGGGGCTGTGCCATGGCCCAGAGGGGCTGTGTCATAGCCATAGGCACCTCTGGGGCTGTGTCACAGAGCCCCAGAGCAGCTGTGATGTCAGAAAGGGGCAGTGTGACATCACAGATTGGGCTGTGTGAGGTCATGGAGCAGCTATGGCATCACAGAGGGAACTGTGTGACATCACAGAGCAGGCTGTGAGCTCACAGAATGAGCTGTGTGACATCACCGAGTGGGTTGTTACAGCACAGAGCAGGCTCTGACATCATAGAGTGGGTGGGGACATCATAGTGCAGCTTTATGACATCACAAGGAGGTTTTGTCATCTAATAGAGTTGCTGGTGACATCCCAAATTTGGCTGTGTCATCACAGGAGCTGTGTGTAGTCACTGGGGAGGTCACTCTGCCCCAGCCCCCCCTCACAGCTCCCCCAGAGAAGTCCAACGCTGCTCGTGCGCAGCAGGGTCCCCTGTCCCCCCGGGTCCCCCCCTGCCCCCCGGCGCCGCAGCCTCCCCCAGAGGATGTTCCATGAGATCGACCCCCAGAGCCTGACACGGGGACAGGGGGGACGGGGCTGTGGGGGGGTGGGACAGGGGGACAGGGACAGCCCGGGGTCCCCCAGGGTGAGAGCCTGGGCCAGGGCTCCTTCAGCCTCTTATGAATGAGGGGTTGAGAGCGCTTAAAAAATCCTCAGCAAGGGAGCATCCAAAACCAGATTTAATATTCAGCGGCAGCACTACGAAGTTCCTTGGCAAGAGTCACTCTACTCCTGACCGGACAGTTCAGGCACACAGTTACAAATGGGGACAGGAGTTTAGCTAAATTTCTGCCTTTGCCTAGGCCTCTGGCAGCAGGCAGTAGCTCTCATTGGGGTGGCCAGCACCCCAAGACCTGGTCTCATTCGTAAGTTCTTTAATAATGGCAAATTAGGTCTAATATGACATAAATTATCATTTATTAGACACACTAAATAACAGACATTAGACTTGGGACAAAACTACATACTGCACAGAACAAATGCAAAGCTATGAATAGCTGAGAACGCAGTGTGTGACAAGGTACCTCTACTGCAAAACTACAAATAGCTGAAAGTGCAGCGCGAAAAGGTACCTATTTGGCAAAACTACGAATAGCTATAATGCCATGAGTGAAAAGGTACCTATTATTATTATTATTATTATTATTGTTATTATTATTATTATTATTGCTAGCAAAGAAAATACAATTTAGGAAACCAATGTATCTTAGCAAACTCCAATTTGGTGACATTGGAATCCTCACTCAATCCTCGAGGAAGTTACCACAGGGCTGCGTCCAGACCCTGGGGAGAAGCTTTTTCACGCTCCAGTGTCCATGTCAAAAAGCTTCTGCCTCTGTGATATTTCGTGTGTCTTTTATAGTGAAAAGTGTGTCTTTCGGTCACGTACTCATTTCTTTCATCTCTCTCCACATCCTCTCTCCATACCAAGATGTGGATTCAAGGCTGGAGATCTCAGACTGTCGGGCACCAAGGGATAACTTCTTGATGGGCTTTTGACTCAATCTGAGTTATCTATGCATCAGCCATGGAGAGAGAGGTGTGGGGGGGACATCCTGCCACATTCCACCCCTGTGACCAAAGGCACTAACTTTTAACTCATGAAGTGATAGTACAGGTGTCTCTTGCCTCCATGCTATAAAAGTTCTCACATTCATAATGTGTGCACTATTATCCAGTATTTTAGTATACATTGTTTTCCTAAATTGTATTATTCTTTAATAGAACTTCGATTGATAAGAAGCGTCTGCTGTTGCTTCAGCCTATGGGTTTATTTAGTAGATTATGTAACACAAAAGTATATATTATGGAGATAATTCAACAAGTCATTTATACTCGTGTTGATATTAGTCCATGTCGGGCAGATTGTTTTCCACCCCTTGAATCTTACCACTGTAGGAAGATGAGATGTAAATCAGGAACAAAGAAGAGTTTGTGGAGGTAGTTTCTTGATTGTAGCAACAGGACGAGTCCAGTAAATGGTCAGTGACTTTTTCACTTCCCTTCGTGCTTTTCAGTCCAGTTTTCTTCTTCAGTGGAGTTTAGTGTTTCACCTATTTTTGCTTAGTATATCAAATGTTAGACAATTCTACAACAATTTAGACAGATACACATATATAGTTATATATAAAATTAATTTGATTGTTTCAAGGGATGTGATGAATTTTAATTTGTTCTACATATTTAGAATGTACTTCCAATTGCCATTTTTATAAAATTTATTAGGCTATATTGAGGATGCAATCCCCTTTTTTCCACTGTGACAATCAGAGTAAAGGCACAGAAACACTGAAGTAATACATGTAGAAACTACAAAGATATACATAAACATTAATTGAAATTACTAAAATTATCAAATCATTTAGTACTTCAATAGTCCTAAATAAGGTTTAGAGAAAATGGTTATTGCCAGATTTACATGTTTCGTTGGTCCTAATTTTGCAAATTGGAAATATGATTCATATACTGAACCTCAATGTTAGGACTACAATTATTACACCAATTAGTTTTCTTATGGTTGCATTTAGATTTGGAATCTATGAAGTTATCCAATCGAACATATTTGTTTCTCAATCCTTCTGGTTTTCGTGTAAGATTTCAGTGTTTTTCCTAATTTTCTTTAGATTAGTTTGTATTCTTAGGGTTTGATACAGCAGCTGGTGTTGATGACTGTGCATACTCCACCTTTGGAGTTTAACAACAAATCTGAAGCTATTCGGTTTTGCTGGACTACCTTTAAGAGGCTGGCAACTTCTTGTTGCAAAGCACTGATTGCATTATTTGTCTAGCTTTATATGTTTAATGATTTTGGAAATATTTATTTCTCTTACAAGTTTGTGGAATCCAGAGGATTTTTTTTCAATTTAGGAATTTAGATTTTGTTTGCATCTTGTTATAAAAGATCATAGGTGTCCTCGGGGGAATTCTGATTTATCAATTATGTTTATTTCTGGAACAGCTGTACCAATGAGCATATACCCTGCTAGAGAGGGGGTAGAGCTTTTTTAGCTTGATGTCTACAAAGCCAGTAGTATCTCATATTATTTGGAATAGGCCCACCAGGGTGTGTTTAAAATGCCTTTTCCAGCTATGTCGAGATATGAATGAGACTTGGGATATGGCCACATTCAGGTAACTTCATTCTTTGGTGTGAAGTCACCCCGGTATATCTAGACATCTGTGAATGCAAGAGGTTTCAACAGTTATTATATTTACTGTTAGAATTTGTTGGTTTGGATTGTTTTCTTTTCCAGCCAGAGCATCATTCCGGCAGGAGGAATAGCATTGGAAAAAAAGATGCTTGGTGTAGGAATTCCTATCATTTGAACACTTCAGCATAACGGCTTGTATTAGATTGAGATAGGAGTTCCTCTTTTTCAAGGGGTGGGTAACCTTTGCTGTATGTGTGTTTAGGAAAAACAACATTGTTAAGTGTTGTTGGGATGGATGATTAGCTATAATGCATTATTGTAAACATTGATCTGTAAGTATAAAAATGTAAACAATATTGCAATTAACAGTTTGATTATGGCAAATCAAAAGTTACTGTGTAGTCCAGTATGGCTTCTTTGTTTCTGGAGTTGGCTTTATTTGTTTGCAGGAGTCCTGGAGTTCCACTAGTTTTTCCCAGCTGTGTAGGTAGCACACAGTCTGCTCTCCTGTCTCTTGAGCAGTTTCTTGTCTCACGTCCGGGTGCACCTAGCTTTTATCCAGTGAAGGTATACTTCAACATTTAAGGTTAATAGAGAAATGAGACCAATACAACTTCAGCAATAACAGATATGTTTTCTACAGGGAGTTATGACAGCAGTTTCGTTTTTGGTCTCTAGTTGCAGACTCAGGGCTATATTCACTGCTGTCAGGCAGAGGCAGTGTAGGAGTGGTTTGCAAGGCTTCCTTGGGAAATTTGCTTTGTTTCAGAGCAGAGCTAAACATACAGAGGCAAGAGGTAAGAGGTAACTCTGTATGAAGTCTTAGGACAGGGACTGGAAAAAGCACTCACTAGGTCCTGAAATGGTAGGTTTTGCATTAGCATGCCTTCTTTTAGTGACAATTACTTGTAATTGTTAGATATTGTAGAGGTTTACTAGAGTGTTTTTTATGCTTGATATGTGAAGGCGATGCCATGTTTGGATGGCTTTATTTAAGCTTTAGTTGGTGGAGGGATCACTATGTGTGAATGCTTTTACATATCTTTTTAGTATAAGTTTGTAAAGTATGGTTAGTTGCATGAATTTCTAATTCATCCTATAAGGATTTCTCAGGACTAAGTCTGTAAAAAACAACCATTCAAATCCTTCTTTGTTTAAACTTAATTTCTCTTCACTTAACAATCTATCACTTCTACTTACGCAATTACCATATGGTACCAACCCAAAACTGCAAATTAATTAATTATACACTTTCTTTGTCTTTCTTTTTATGACGAGTCACAGCTTTCAATTTCTTATCAGTACACTCTTTAGTTTTTAAAACTAGACATTTCTGACTCTAGAGCTTGAAATAAATGCAGGAGTGTTTTAGGAACGAGTGTGTGTTTTTCCTTCCACTTTTGGAAGTTTGTAATATTTTTTCTTTAATGTTACAGAGTGAGATTACTAGTATCAGCTTTTGCTTTTAGTATGTAAATAAAGGGAAAGCTTGGTGGGGGATAGTAAAAACCACTTTTCGTTTCTCTCTTGGGTAAGAGGGCTTTTAGTTGACTATTCTTGCTTTTAGCAGTGTTTAGTCTGCATTTCTAAAGCTGCGATCTTGGCTGCTTGGAAATAGCTTGGGCAGTGGCCTAGGGGCACACACTCTTTGCACTTTTTTCCTAGTGGTGTCAATCTGCATTTTCAAGGTTGCTTCTCTGGCAGCCCAAAACAGCTCAGTGGCCACCAGCACACACAAATAAAGGAAATAAACTTCACAGTAGCTGCAAGATTTACTGCAGGCATTGGACTTGCTTTTTCTAAAGGGAAAAGCTTTTGGTCCCCAAAAGTAGCTGTCAAATTTCTCAAAGAGTGAGTGAATGACACTTTTTCGTTACACACACAGGAGTTTTTAAAGGGATACTTATTAGTGCGGTAGGAAAACAGCACACACAAAAATTCCACAGGCATTCAAAGCATGCTTCAACACTCAACCAATTTTAATCTTACTTTTACAGGCGTCCCCACGTTTTATATATATATGTGCATATGGCGGCACAACACAAATTAACACAGATAATCCACACACATACACACACACATACCACCCAGGCACACACAAAGGTCCTAAAGTGATAGTTGGAAATACACACAAAGAGACAACAAAATCAACAGGTATTCAGCCGTGTTCAACACTCCTCCATGCATACACAGACACATTTTAAAGGGAAAATTAAAACATTTGAGTGAACTCTGTGGTTATTACAGAAAATTTAGGAACATGGTTCTTTCCTAGCTTTTACGATTTTTTGGAAAAACCTCCTTCTAGTAGTGGGAAGTAGATATGATATCTACTTCAGGAATTACAGCTTGGCCTGTCAGCTACTAATTGTTGGAGTTCTACCCCCTAGAAGGAATTTGGTATTTAGTCAAAAGCAGCCAACATGTAAATTGCTGTTGATTTCTGTGCAAATGCCCACAGTGTAGTAGCATTCCATGTTAGTATCAAGTTTTAAGGATTAGTTGTAAAACATTAGTTTTTATTTGTCCATTTTCAAACAGAAAAGTTTTAAGTAGAATACATCCTAAATATGATTAGATCATAACAGATTTTAGCAGTGTAACAGATAAGCTTTCTTCTACTCTTACAGTTAAGTAGACATAGGAGTTATTGGAAGTTTATTGTACTGCAGGAATGTGGGGGAGCTGGGTCTTAAGGGTTTGTCTGTCTCCTCTGCAAAAGAAGGATTGGGGACTGTATTTTTTTTTTTTTTTCCTCTGTGTGAGAGCAGGTTTGGATCGCCACTTTTCCCCTCCGCACTGCTTGGGGGTAGCTGACAGTTAATGCAGTCTTTGGAGAGGGTTTTGTGAGTTGTGTAATTTTGTTGATTAGTAAATCAGGTGGCTTTGGTTCACTCGCAACCCAGAATTCATTTTCCCCAGTGAGACAAATTTTTAACAGACATTTGATATCTCTTTCTCCTGCATTTGGAATGTTTGTAAATAGCAGGGAATTCCAGAGAAATGGTTTGATCACTTTTCTTCTCTGGCTACCTTTGAGTTTTTCAGAGATTTCAGTTTTAATTATGGAACTCAATTTAGGTTTTGGATTTTCTCTCTTCTTAAGAGACAGGCATTCTGTGCTTTTGTTAGAATCCAATTCAAAATTTGAATCACTAATTTCATCAGAGTTTTTCTGAAAATCATTACTCTCATCTTTAGCTGATGTTGTCAACTCTGGAACTTCTTCAACATTCATAGAGTTGGAGTTTTCTGATAATGTTAATTTCAAATTTTCTTCCAAGGTTTTTGTTCTTTCCTTGGCTTCTTTTAGCTCTTGCTTTAATTTGTCATGCTCTTTTATCATTTCTGTATGCCAATCACATGCAGCCCTTAGATATAAAGCAAGTGCATGAGAAATGATATTTTCTCTATTTTTATTTGTCAGCGAATCTCGTGGTTCATATAACTTCTTATGGATATTTTCCCACTTAAAACAGTTACCTACTGTAAGAGGATTAGGACTGTGCCTCTGTAAGCAGTTTGTTAAGACTTCAGTCTGATTATTTAAATCGTTTGTCACCATCCTGCCAACTACGCCAAAATGTTACAAATGGGGACAGGAGTTTAGCTAAATTTCTGCCTTTGCCTAGGCCTCTGGCAGCAGGCAGTAGCTCTCATTGGGGTGGCCAGCACCCCAAGACCTGGGCTCATTCATAAGTTCTTTAATAATGGCCAATTAGGTCTAATATGACATAAATTATCATTTATTAGACACAGTAAATAACAGACATTAGACTTGGGACAAAACTACATACTACACAGAACAAATGCAAAGCTATGAATAGCTGAGAATGCAGTGTGTGACAAGGTACCTCTACTGCAAAACTACGAATAGCTAAAAGGGCAGCGCGCAAAAGGTACCTATTTGGGAAAACTACAAATAGCTAAAATGGCACACGTGAAAGGTATGTGTTTGGCAAAACTAGGAATAGCTAAAATGCCATGAGTGGAAAGTACATGTTTGGCAAAACTACGAGTAGCTAAAATGCCAGGAGTGAAAAGGTACCTATTATTATTATTATTATTATTATTATTATTATTATTATTATTATTATTATTATTATTGCTAGCAAAGAAAATACAATTTAGGAAACCAATGTATCTTAGCAAACTCCAATTTGGTGACATTAGAATCCTCACGCAATCCTCGAGGAAGTTACCACAGGGCTGCGTCCAGACCCTGGGGAGAAGCTTTTTCATTCTCCAGTGTCCATGTCAAAAAGCTTCTACCTCTGTGATATTTCGTGTGTCTTTTATAGTGAAAAGTGTGTCTTTCGGTCACGTACTCATTTCTTTCATCTCTCTCCACATCCTCTCTCCGTACCAAGATGTGGATTCAAGGCTGGAGATCTCAGACTGTCGGGCACCAAGAGATAACTTCTTGGTGGGCTTTTGACTCAATCTGAGTTATCTATGCATCAGCCATGGAGAGAGAGGTGTGGGGGGGGACGTCCTGCCACACACACCAAGGAAAAAAAGCAATAACAAAATCAAGGAAATCCAGACAATCAAACCAGAAATAAACTGAGAACTGTCTTTGTGTCAGTGTGTGTGTGACAGAAGGACAGTGAGGGCAAGGATAAAAAGAATACGGTCTAAAAGCTTAACAGCCCTTAAATTTAACAGCACTTTACTTGTATCTTAACCATAAATTATACCTTAAAGGCAACAATTTAGCAAAAGAACAGAACCTAACAGCATTTAACCGAATTTATAACCGATGAGTTAACAATTTAACAGAGGAGTAAGACGTAACAGTGTTTAATTTAGTTTATAGCTTGTATTAATCTTACCGACTTAGGAAAAGAACAGCCCTTAGCAGCATTTAACTTAGCTTATACCTTAGGACTGAACCTTACTTACAGCTATAACCTACTCAGATATCCAAGGGACTGCAACCCCTCCGAGAGCAGCATTTCTCCCCCATTTGCCAGAGCACAGGCACACGTGTGTGCACACAGACACAAAGAGACAGTGCCAGGGACCTGTCAGAAATTGCCCTCCAGGGCAGGGAAATGCTCACTCCCGATGCTT
The DNA here is from genome assembly GCA_036630365.1 of Acanthiza pusilla. Classification (NCBI taxonomy): domain Eukaryota; kingdom Metazoa; phylum Chordata; class Aves; order Passeriformes; family Acanthizidae; genus Acanthiza; species Acanthiza pusilla. Next base: position 1,122,546 of record JAXCHO010000192.1, on the reverse strand, counting down.
TTGCATCTCCCCAGCGGGCGAAGGGTTGAGCCTCGAGGAGTGGGGGATCAGCCCAGGCTCCCTCGTTGTTCGGGGATGCCCCGAGTGCAGCAAACGGGAGAGTTCCCGGCTCCCAGAGGCCCCACTCAGAGGGAGGTGGCTGCTCCAGGACAGCTCCAAGGGCTCATTTGGCACCGCTGGTGATAGGGCCCCAAGAGATGGGCTTTAGGCACAGCCATGGCTCATCCTGGCCGCACTTGGCATCAACAGCTTGCTTTGACACTGTGACAACAGCCATGCTGTGCCATGGAGGGAAGAAAAACAGTTGCCAAGGCTGCTCCTAAAGCAAGCAGGAGCTCGTTGGACAGCAGCAGTGCCTGGCAGCAGACAGTGTTTGTGATCAGCTGCACAGGAGCTGAGCCCAGGGGCTGCTGCTCAAGGCCCAGGCCTAAGGAGCATTTCTCCCATGGAGGGCTGGCCTGGAAAGGCGGTGCTGGGGGAGAATTCATGGCCTCAGGCTGCTCCCAGTTGCTCCCAGCATTTCCATGTGCGTGCTCCAAGTGCTGCTGCCAGCCCTGAGCCGTGGGGATGGCAATGTCGCGCTCCCTTGGCGGGGCAGTGTCACACCTGAGCCAGGTGTGCAGGGCAGGAGCTTGCCCTGAGCCCAAGCACTGTCCCACCTGCAGGAGCTGCTGCCCATCAGCCTCTTCCTGCTGCGGCCCCAAGCCCAGCTTGGAGCTAAACAAAGGGCGCTGGCTCGGGGTCATCCCCAGCGGGGGCTGCGCATCCCCTCTGCCCCCTCCCCAAATTCCCTCCCGGGGGCAGCAGGAGCTGGGTCAGGAGCCCTGTGGGGGGGCGAAAAGGGGTGACACTGGCATGGGGGGGCACACGCTCTGGGGGAACACACACACCCCCTGGGGACCCCCCTCACCTTCTCCAGCAGCACCAGGAGGAGGAACCCCAACATGGAGCCCCCAAACTCCTGGCAGCATCTTGGGGACAGGGTCTGGTGGCAGCTTTGGGGGTCGAGGGGAGTCACACCTGCCATGAAATCCCTTCCCAGCCCCACAGCCAATGCCACACCTCTCAAACCACCTCACAGCTTCCCCTAGGATCACTCAAATTCAGTCCATGACACAGAAATGGCCCCAAGAGACACCAAAAGTCCTTTCCCATCTCCTCCAAGACCCAACCAAGTCCTCTACAGGCCACATAGCCCAGCCACGCCCCCCAAACTCTCTCACAGACCCCACCAAAACCCCTCTAAGCACCTCAAAAACCCCCAAGAATTACAAAAGCCCCTCCCAATCCCCCCAGGATTCCCCAAACCCCCTCTCAGCCCCCCATGGCATTGACCAGGAGAGGTTGCTGGACAGGAACATCCACAGCCGGGAGCAGCTCGGGCACTTCAGCAGCAATTTGGGCACTTGGAGGGGCACACCCCAAACGGGGAGACCCAGGCCAGGGACTGGGACAGACAACCGGAATTCCTGGAGAACAGATGGGCTCAGGTGGACACGTTCTGCCAACACAACTATGAGACTATGGCCCCGTACCCCAGCCTGGGCAGCCCCAGAACACCCAAATCCTCTACAATATTTCCCTGAACCAACCCCAAAATCACCCCCAACTCCGAGAAAACGTTGCAGCTTTAGGTCAGTTTAATTTCTTTATTTTTCCCCAATTATGGTTGTTTTGACAGAATGACGAAAGTAATTATTTATGATGGAAAAGACCTCCAAGATCATCCAGCGTTGCTTGATGCCACCAGAAGAAACAACTGGACACTGCCAGTGATATTTTTTAGGGTGTAACATTAATAAATCAGCTCTTCCCAAGGGATTTCCAATGTCAATCTGAGTCCCTATGGATGTTCCTGCCCCTGTGTTTCTCCAGGTGGCTACAGGGAATCTGAGGACGTGGAAGCCACCAGCCAGGTGTCCTCCCAGTGTTGGTCACAGGGAGTGTGGGTCACCAGGGCTCTGCCCAGTGTAGGTCGTCTGAGGGGTGATGAAGTTGGAGCAGTGCACAAAGCTCTTCCCACAGTCAGGGCACTCGCAGGGCTTCCCTTACCGATGCCTCCGCTGGTGTTGGGTCAAGTGAGAGCTCCTGGAGAAGCTCTTCCCACACTCGGGACACTCATAGGGCCTCTCCCCTTTGTGGATGCGCCGGTGGGTGATGAGGTTGGAGTCCTGCTTGAAGCCCTTCCTGCACTCAGGGCAGCGGAAGGGCCTCTCCTCTGTGTGAATCCGCTCACGGAGGAGGAGTTCTGAGCTGGTCAGAAACCTCTTCCCACACACGGAACACTCATAGGGCCTCTCCCGTGTGTGGATCCTCTGGTGGCGGATTAGCCTGCAGCTCTGGCGGAATCTCTTGCCACATTCCCCACACTCGTATGGCCTCTCCCCTGTGTGAATCCGCTCATGCGTCAGGAGGTTGGAGCTGCTCTGAAACCTCTTCCCACACACAGAACACTCATAGGGCCTCTCCCCTGTGTGGATCCTCTTGTGGCAGATCAGGTGGCATCTCTTGCTGAAGCCCTTCCCACATTTCCCACACTTGTAGGGCTTCTCCCCATCGTGGAGCTGCTCAGGGACCACCAGGGCCGAGATCTGGCTGAAGCTCCGGACGCCTTCCCGGCACAGGGTGGGTCTTTCCTCCTCACAGCGCCCTGGGCTGGGTTTGCAGCCCCTCCTTGTGCAGCATCTCTGGGACTTTTCCTCCCTCTTGAACTCCTGTGCCATGGCGCTGCTCAAAACGGCCTCTTCCACCAGGTTCTGCCCCAAGGCTTTGCCCTCCCTGGGCTCTGTCTGCAGCTCATTGCCTGGGGAGGAAGGACAAGGAGAGGATGGGATTTGCCTCCGTGCCACAGAGAAGGGGAAGGACATTCCCCAATCTGTCCCTGCAGGACAGCGTTGGCAGCGGGGCTGTCCTGCAGCCGGGGGCGATGCTGGGCTGGGACATGGAGCAGAAGAGAGGGGGAAAGGGGCACTGACTTCCTCCTCACCTGCCTGCGGGTCCTGGGGCATCTTCTTCTTCCGCACAGACTTCTGCTCCATCTGGCCAAGGTTTGGGAATGGGAAATCCTGGTTTGGGTAAAAAAAAAGTGTGAGTGCATCGGCCTCGTGGTTCCTCCTGGCCAAGTCCAGCTCTAGAAGTCACTGAGTGTTCTGTCTATAAAATCCTCCAAAAATCAAGAGTCACCCCAAAAAAAGCCTCCCAGGAGTTCCGCCTTTCCAGTCTCCTGGCTTTGGGGTGCTGGGGTTCCCCCTTCTCAAAGCTGCTGGGGCTCCCGTGGGTCCTGGGGATCCCCCTGCTCCGGGCTCCTGCTTAGGGATGCCGTGGGCTTTCGCTGGTCCCAGGGCTCCCTTCTTCCCTGATGCTGCTTTGGCTCCCAGGGCTCCCAGGGTCCCCCTCTTCAGGCTCCCCCCACTCCAGGCACTCGCGGCTTCCCCCTCTCTCCGCCACCCCTTTCAGCGTCACAGTGTCCCGGCCCTGCCTCATCTCCAGGCTCCCCCACCCCTCCAGGCTGCCGGGGGTCCCCCAGCTCTGCTATTGCCCCTCTCTGCTCTCTCCACTCCGTGAGTCCTGCGTTCCACTCCCCATGGCTCTCCTGGGGATCCCCAAAACAGATGTCCTGTCCTTCCAATACCGGGCAATTCACACATGGACCCATCGAGTATTCCCCCAAGGTGTATGTATGGCTCACCTTCAGAGTCCTGCAAGATCCAAACATCCCCTCAGGCCCAAAAAGTCCCCACCAGGGACATGCAAAGATATCTGGGGCTCAACTCCAGAATCCCTGAGTTCCAAACCCTTGTCCAGACAAAAACCCCTCCTGGAGACCCCTGATAGATTTGGGGCAAGCTGCACCTCCCTGGTCACCTGTGGAATGTGGGGTGGGCAATGATCCCAGGGCTGGGGGTGCTGCGGACACAGTGGGTGGTGAAACCTCATCGTTCTCCTGCTCCTCCTTTTCCTCCTCCTCCACCTCTCTGTCTCCTCTTCCTCCTGTTCCTCCTCTGCTCTCACCAAAGACCCCCTTCCCCACCCTCCTCTGCCCCACGGCTGTCGCAGCACAGGCTGCTGGGATGGGGAAACCCCCTGATCAGCCCCAGGGATGGACAGAGGGCTTGGGGACACCCCCAAGTACGGATCCAACACCCCCAGAGCCCCAGGGAATTGATCTGGGCATCGAGTGCTGGGGGACAGGGGTGGACCCCCATGGAACCGCCCTTCTTCAATCCCAACCCCACCTTTCCCTCCCATCTCCTCCCCTTTCCCATCCTTCTCCCAATCCACAGACCTCTCCCAAATCAATTCCAGTGTCCCATCCCCCTCCCGCTCTCCTTGGGGGTCCCAGAACCCTCTTTTCCCCCGCTCTTCTGTCCCTCTCACCATCGTCCCCTCAATCCACAACCCCCCGCTCCCATGATTGGTTTTGGAGTTTCCAGGCACCTCCTGCCCACTTTGGGGGTCCCAATCCCCATTTCGCTCACTTTGGGCTCCCAGCCCCCGCCCCCCTTCTCACCGCGCCCCCCGCTCACCCCGCGGAGGGCCGGGGGCACTGCCAGCACCACCAGTGCCACCAGCACGGCCCCAGCTGCCCCCACGCGGCCCATGCCCAGCGCCGGGCAGGTGCCCACAGCCCCAAAGCAGCCGCGCTCTGCCCTGGCCGGGTCCCCAAAGCGGCCCCGCCCCGCGCGGCACTGCGAGCACCAGGCCGGAGCAGTGCGGAGCGCGGGCGGGCGGCATCAGCCGTGCCCGGGCAGGGCCGGGCCCCGCGGGGCTCCCCCCGCACTCGGCCCCACCGGGACAGCGCCCAGCTGGGGGGCCCGGCCTGCCCGCCCCACACCTCCCCCTCCCCAAATTCCGCTCCCGCCGCCCATGGGGCCCAGGGGGGCGCAGCTGGGCTCCACAGCTGCCGGACACACATGTCCCCCGCTGCCACTGCCACCCCCCAAGGATTAGGGCTACCCCAAAACTCCCTCACACGTGGCCGATACCCCGCAAGCCCCCAAGGACTGCGGTCCCCCCACCTTCATCACCCCCAACCTTCGGCTGCCTCATCCCAGGCCCCAGCCCACCCATCCCCCTCCCCCACACTTCATCCCACACCCCAATCCACATCCCACCCTGCCCGGGCCCCAGCCCACCCCATCCCACTTCTCCCGACAGCCGCCACTGGGACCCCCCAAAAACCCGCGTGCCGGGGACTCCCCAATATCCCCCCAGGGCCATTTGCGACTCACAGCTGGAGTCCTGCAACATCCAAACATCCGCTCCCTCTTCGCCCAAAAAAACCCCTCAAAACCCTCCCAGGAGCAACCAAAGATATTTGGGGCTCGGTTCTGGAGTCCTACAAGGTCCGGAAATCCCCCGGCCCCCCCCGCCCCAAACAAGAACCCCACGCACTGCACAAGATCTCTGGGGCGAGCTCCCCCTGCCCGGTCACCTGCGGGATGCGGGGGGCGATGCTCCCGGGGCCGAGGGTTGCGGACACAGAGAGCGATGGACGCACGTGGCAGCTCCTTTTCCTGCTTCCCTTGCTGCTGCACCCCCTTGATCCCTCCTCTTCCTCCCGCTTCCCCTCCTCCATCTCTCGTCCCCACTAGGGTCCCTCCTCCTTTGTCTCTCCTCCTCCTCGCCTGCCCTTCCCCCTCCTCCTGTTCTTTGGCATTCCCATCGCGGCTGTATCTGTCATCAGCCCTGGGGCCATCCCGTGCTGGGGAAAGCTGCAGGGGCAGCAGGGAATTTTGTTTTCCAAATCTCTGGCGTGAAAGAAAGCGCTGTGAAATCCGTCATGGAAAAGAAAGGAGAAATGGCAAGTGGTGGAAATGGACACCACTTTGGACTCCGTTTATCCCTGTGGATTGCAAAAGCTGACAGAGCCCGAGCGCCGGCGGACACCCGTCGCCGCCGTCACGTCGCAAGGGATCAGAGGTGCGGCTGGTGGGGCTGGAAGCTCCGTGCAGCAGCTCCACTCCCGCGGCCCAAAGCTGGGGCTGGAGCGTGGGGTGTGGGACACAGCCCCGTGCTGGGGGCAGAGCCGCTGCTGGGGCCATGGCTGTGTCCAGGGCATCCTTTGTGGGCCTCGTGCAGCTCCAAGGTGCCGAGGGCTCGCCGAGGCTTTCTGGGGCTGTCCCTGCTGCCCAAATCTGTTGGGTTGAATGCCCGAGTGCGGCACCCCCGTGCCCTGTGGCAGCAGCCGGTGCCGGGCCCCAGCCCCGGGAGCCGAGCTAATGCCCGGCCGTGCCCGGGAGGGGCTGAGGGCAGGGGAGTTCAGAAGGCTCCCCCGCGCCCCTCGCTGCGCACGGAAAGGTATTTTAGTGCATGGGAGCGATTTTCCGGGGTTTCTGGGCTCTGTGGGGCCGAGGCGGCGGCAGCGGGAGCCTCGGGGCCCGGCCCGTGGGGGCGGCCGGGGCTGCAAAGTGCGCGGCGGCGCCAGCGCGGTGCGTGAGGGCTGAGCGGAGCTGTTGGGAACAAGCCCCGGAACCGCCGCGGTGCGTGAGGGCTCAGAGCGGGGAGAGGCCCTGCGAGTGTGGGCAATGTGGGATGAGCTTCAGCCACAGCTCCAGCCTGATCTGCCACCAGAGGATCCACACCGGGGAGAGGCCCTGCGAGTGTCCCGAGTGTGGGAAGAGCTTCGTCCTCTGCTCCAACTTCATTTCCCATCAGAGGACCCACATTGGGAAGACACCTGGTTGGTGATCCTTTTTTATTTTTTTTTTTTTTTTGCATCAATTTTCTTTTGATTCTCTTTCATTTATTCAAAACACAGAAAACTGGGATAAAAATTAACAGATTGATCAAAGACATCTAAAGCCTCCCTCTTTACTAGTGTTTGGGGGGAATCTGGGATTCGGAGAAATATTTGGGAGTATTTGGGGACTTTGCGGCTATTTGGTGTAGTTTTCTCCATTGCTTTGCACTCCTAAATACAAGAGGGATCAACCTGTCACCTCAAAACCACTCAGTGCCACTGAAACCTACTCAATGGCAGCCCAAAATTACTGGATTCCACACCCCCTGAGGGTGGAATGGGGTTGGAAGGGGATGTGGTGAAGTGGGATGCAGATCAAGAGGGGTGAGATGGGCATGGGGTGGGGCAGGATGGTTGGGATGGTACTGTGAATGAATTCACAAGCTGAAATTTTAGCAACATCATATTGAACATTTATTTATAGAGCAAAGGCAAAAACAGCTGGACACTTAGCAATTTTGCCAGAGGCACAATCCATTCATTTCACTGTGAACTTAAGTACTTTCTTTAATTGTTACATATTCATTAAGCCTAGAAGGAAATTTACACTTCACCCAACTCCCCCGCTCCGATCCCTGCCCCCTTCTGCTAGCGCAGCGCCTGTCTTGGAGTCTCAGACCCTCTGGATTGCCTCAGAACTGAAGGCAGAAATCCTCCCATCGATGTTTCCTGAGTTCCAACTTAATTTGTAGGTGACAGTTCTTTTGGGAGGTGTGAGTCAAGAGAACAGACTTCCTGGGATGCCTGTGGTTATCTCCTTTGTTTCTTTAACATGTCTTGATCCCCAGCTCTGTGTTTTATCAACTTAAAAGACATTTATTACCATGTATTTATTACTACATTTTCTACCATATTACAACTATTTCGAAGCTACAATTCACACCAACCTTGTTTCTACTTAATTATATTTTATCTTAACACTATTTTTTACACAGTACATTATCACTTGTAATTGCTAAATTCATAGATGCGGAAGCCAGCATTTCTCATTCACTCATTTATCACAGGGGGGTTTGGGAGGGGTGGAATGGGGGAAATAGGGTTTGGGAAGGGGTCCTTGAATTCCAAGAGGGGTGGGATGGGTTGGGGTGTGGATTGGGAGAGTGGGGCAGGGTCTGGAATGAGACAGCCGAAGGCTGGTGATGATGGAGGGAGGGGGAACTTGCTCCTGAGTGAGTTTTTGGGTATTCCACATTCCTGAAGGTGTTTTGGGGTAACCCACATTTTGGAGGCGGGTTTTTTTTTGTGCAAGGCGGGTCACCCTGGAATAAAGGAATGCTTTCTTAATAGTGTCACACTGTTCTGTTGATCTCTGTGAATCAGAACGATATTTTATAGACCAGCTGTCTTGGTTTTGCTTAGCCCAGTTTCACTAAAGGGTGGGTGGGTGGGCACAAAAATGGCTCCTGTGTGTTCTGTGTGAATATTCTGAAAGGTTTTACCATGTCCAGCTTAGCCAATCTCTGGTGGCTCTGAAGATGATGGACATGCTGCTGGCCAAGTCTGGGCCAATTAGAGATGTTAGTTATGCCTCTGTGAAAACATATTTAAGAAGAAACCAAAACAATGTGAGCATGTGCTGCTTTTCAGCCAGAGAAGGAGGAGGAGGTGAGAATATGTGAGAGAAAACAACATGGAGACACCAAGGTCAGTGGAGAAGGTGGGGGAGGAGGTGCTCCAGGCGCTGGAGCTGAAAACCCTCTGCCAGCCATGGTGAAGACCATGGTGAAGCAGATTGTTGTCCCCCTGCAGCTCATAGAGTCCACGAGGGGTGCAGAGATCCACCCACAGCCCGTGGGGAGTTGCCCACGCCAGAGCGGGTGGATGCCTGGAGGAAGCTGTGATCCAGTGGGAGTCCCAGAAGAAAGAAAGGCCTTGCTCCTGGGGTGGAACAGCCTGGCCTCAGAGGTCTGCAGCCCATGGATGAGGGACTCATGTTGCAGCAGATTTGGGCAGGCTGCTGCTCCTGAAATTCGGACCCACACCAAAGAATTTCACAGAGGACTGTCTCCCGTGGAGGGACCCCATGGCAACATAGAGGACTCCTCTCTCTGAGCAGCCGAAGAAAACCTCTGTCATGGACTGACCAAACCCCCATACCCTGTCCCCCTGTGCTGCTGGGGGGCAGGATGGAAGGGAGTGAGTGGAAAAACAGTGTCTTAAAGAGTTATTTTTACTTCTCATTTGCCACCTCTGACTCTGTTAAGTTAGTAATAAATCACTTTGCAACTTTTAAGTTTCAACGTACTTTGCCCTCAGTACATCCTCCCCCAGTTCCTTATCTCAACTCATAAGCCCTTTGTGTGTGTATGTGAACATTTTTTTCTCTCTCCTCTGCACATCTGTGGCAGGAGAGAGTGGAGAGCGCAGATGTCATAGGTGCCTGGCATTTGGCCAGGGTCAAACCACGGCACACAGTCAGGCATCCTGAGGCCATGGCATTGGTGCCATCATGAGAGAGAGACTCTGATGGGACACGAGCCCTGGGCTGCAGCTGCCGTCCCTCTCCTCCATGCAGGCACCTTCAAGACGACTCATGCACGAGCTTCGAAATGAAATCCTGGACTTGCTTGGAACAAAGGAAGAAGCAGCAGGTGCTGAAGCAAAGCAGGCAGTTGTGGCACAGGTGCAGGGCTGGAGGGAAGCACTTTTGTGTCTGCTGAGAAGATGGCCTGGTTCACAGGCACAGGCTTTGCTGCTAGAGGATCCTGCTTTGCTCTTGCTGGAGGCCATTCCCTAGCAGCAGTGCATGGCCCTGCATTTTTCCTGCATCAAGTCTTGTGGACCTGTGGCAACAAGCCTGTCCTGTGTCCCTGTGACAGCAGAAAAGGGTGGGACACTTGTGCTTCCAGCACTTCCCTGGGCTGCTCCTTCAGGGTGCTGGCACCATCCTCAGAGACACAGAACAGCTTCTCCTCCCAGAGTTCTCCCTCCCCCCTGCACTTCCCCAGGTGATTCCCTCAATGTTCACTGGGGAACCTCCCTGTTTGTGGCCATCCATTGCCGTGCTCAACAGGCACCCAGTTGTGTTTGGACAGGAGCTGCCACACCAAACACGCAGCAACTGGAGCACTGAATACCAGAGGCTGGGCCAATTCTTTTTATTCCTGAGTGCAAGAAAGACAGTCAGGAAAGCCCAAGGAAACATGACAGTGTCTCTGTGGAATCTCTCTGTCCTGTAAAACTCAGCAGCTGATGGTGTTCTTGTGCTCCTGCTAATCCCTTCCATGAAAAAGAATCATTCCAGGAAGGCGCAACATCATCTGGCAGATGCCAACTGTTGCCACCACTTGCTGCAGGTGCTCCTGCCAACAGCCACCTGCAGGAAGGAGCACAGACACCAATGCACCAATGTTGGCTTTGGCTGCCCTCTGACAGAGAAGCACCCCCGGGGACACAGGTCTCTGGGCCAGGAGATGGCACTGGCACTGCCAGGGCTCGGGGGGTGGCAGGTCTGCTTGGGTGGGGACTCTGCTGCACCTGCTGATTTCAGTGCTCCCTGGGCCCTGGGTGTAAGAGCAGCATTGGTGCCCTGGCCCACATGTTCCCTGTCTGTGTCACAGGCTCGTGTTTAGGATGGCCAGCAGCCAGGACTTGTCCCAGGCAGGCCGTGCCAGCTTCTGTGGAAGGCCCCATGCCCTTCCCGCTGCAGCTGCGTCGGCAGCCGTGGGGGCTCCTTCTGCTGCCCTGAGCCCGCAGAGCAGGGGAGCGTTTGCTTCTTGTCTGAGCCGTTCCTAAGGTTCCTGTTGGGCTGCCTTAGACGCTTGGGGCAACGGATTCCTTCCAACCTGGGCCACTTTGGGAGGGCTGGGGACAGCCCCAGGGCAGGTGGCAGTGTGTGCAAGGGCCCTTTGTGACATGGTACAGCATGGGATTGAACTGGAACAGGGTGTCCAAGGGCCCTTTGTGACATGTTGTGACATAGGTGCTGGCGACGACACAACCACGCCACTGTGCTCGGAGCACGCGACGGGACAGGACGGGACAGAGCGGTGCTGTGAGGAGACCCCGCACAGTGCACTCATTCCTTGCTAACCCGGAGCTTTTCCGAGGCGTTTCTCCTGCAGGTGACCTCGTGGCCAGGCCACAGGACTTGGTGACCTGTGGCCTTCCCGAGGCTTCTCTTCTGCAGGTGCCCTCAAGGGCAGGCTGCGGGACTTGGTGCCCGCAGCTCTTCCAAGGCATCTCCCATCGCAGCGGCCGGTGCCCTCGAGGCCAGACCCTGGGAGCTGCTGACCAAAATCCTTGCCGAGGAGTCTCCCACCCTTGTGGCAGGAGCCCTCGAGACGGAAGTGCAGGACTTGGTGTCCTGTAACCTTCCCAAGGCTTCACTCTTGCAGGTGCCTTCAAGGCACAACTGCAGGACTTGGTGAGCCACAGCTTTCCCGAGGCATATCTCCTGCAAATAGCCTTTATTCCAGTCAGTGACATGGAGCAGAGACCTCCGAACACACCCAAGCAGGCCTGGGTGAAGGAGGAGGAGGAAGGCGGCCCTGGAACTGCCCCAGCACAGCAGCCTGGAGAGGTGGAGCAGCTCCAGCTGCTGCAGGAGGGTGAGTGGTGCCCGCAGCTCATCCGAGGTATCTCCCATCCCAGTGGCCGGTGCCCTCGAGGCCAGACCCTGGGAGTTGCTGAACAAAATCCTTGACAAGGAGTCTCCTGCCCTTGTGAGAAGAGCCCTTGAGACCAAAGTGCAGGACTTGGTGTCCTGTAACCTTCCCAAGGCTTCACTCTTGCAGGTGCCTTCAAGGCACAACTGCAGGACTTGGTGAACCACAGCTTTCCCGAGGCATCTTTCCTGCAAATAGCCTTTATTTCAGTCACTGACATGGAGCAGAGACCTCCAAGGACACCCAAGCAGGCCTGGGTGGAGGAGGACGAAGGCGGCCCTGGAACTACCCCAGCACAGCAGCCTGGAGAGGTGGAGCAGCTCCAGCTGCTGCAGGAGGGTGAGTGGCAGAGCTGGGCCACAGGGCTGCTGCCTGCAGCAAGGTTGGCCCCACCCCACCCCACCCCACCCCACCCCACCCCACCCCATCCCATCCCATCCCATCCCATCCCATCCCATCCCATCCCATCCCATCCCATCCCATCCCATCCCATCCCATCCCATCCCATCCCATCCCATCCCATCCCATCCCACCCCATCCCACCCCACCCCACCCCACCCCACCCCACCCCATCCCATCCCATCCCACCCCACCCCACCCCACCCCACCCCACCCCACCCCACCCCACCCCATCCCATCCCATCCCATCCCATCCCATCCCATCCCATCCCATCCCATCCCATCCCATCCCATCCCATCCCATCCCATCCCATCCCATCCCATCTGCTGGGGACATGCCCATGGGCAAGACAGAAGAGGAGCTGGGGCTGCCGCCCCCTGCAGCCGTGCTCCATCCCCAGGGCATCCCGGGGCTGTCCCTGCCTGGGCAGCGCAGGGCTGGGCTGTGTTCTCCGGCCTCTCCCACAGCCCCTCAGCTCTGGCTGCGCTCGCTCTTTGCCAGATGCAGGCATGCAATGCACACAAGTGCAGGAACCCTGCCGTGGCCTCATCTGCAAAACATCAGAGGTACCTGCAGCCATCCCCACCTGGGCTGGGCCTGCTGTCACTGCTCAGCCGAGCACTGTGCTTGGAGAACTCCATGGAACATCCCTCTCTTCTTGCCCTTCTCCTACAGATGGTTTGCAAATTCATCAGGAGAATTCAGCAGGAAGAGACCAGCGTCATGGGCACTGGGGTCACAGCACACTCTGACATCTTCAAATACAAGAGTGGTGCTGCCCTGCTGGATTTGCTTCTGGAGAAGGGTGTCTCCAGTCCAAAGCAAGTAAGCAGCCTGCAGCCTCCCAGGAATCGCTTGGCCTCCCAAGCCATGCCCACTGGTCCCTTGAAGCCTTTGAGGCCATCCCAGTGTGGTGGCAAGGGAAGCACTTCTCTGGGGAAGCTGGGGACATTACTCCCTCTGGCAGCTTTCCAGCTCTCCCCGTGTCTTCTCCAGGTGCCTGCCGTGGTGAGGTACATCCACCAGTGGCTCGTGTCCCATGAGTTTCCCGAGCACAACGTGTACAGGCCGCTTCTGGATCTGACTGAGGAATACCCTGCTGATGCAGTGATAACTCTCCTGCGCGTGGCCCCATCGTGTGACAGGTACAGGGCCCACCTGCCCAGAGGGCTCAGGGCTCCCCAGCCCATCCCCTGTGGAGCCCTGTCCCAGGTGTCTGACAAACGGAGAGCTCCAGGGCCCTCTGGCTCCTCCATTTGCCAGCCCTGGCATGTCAGCCCCCAAGCCTGCTGCCATGCTCCCTCCCTGCCCCTCCCCGGCCTGTCCCCACACGGCTGGGCTGCCTGGATGCTGCTGGCAAAAGGCAGTGGGCAGAGGCAGGGCTGGCGGCCAGCCCGGGCCCCACAGCTGCCCAGGCCACGGTGCTGTGTCCGAGACCACTCTGAGACAGAGCTCTGACCCCACAGAGCTGCTAGTAGCATGTGGAGGGCCATCATATGCTCGCTCAGGGCTGCCGAGCCGGCCATGCTGACTCTCCTGGATGTGCTGGGGAGCTGGCCAGAGCACAGCGCGCGCACCTCCGATGAGGACAACACGCATGTCTTTGCCCTGGCTGTGAGTTTCTGCAACTGTCCTTTGCTCACCCCCTGGTCATGTCTCCAGCAGCCCTCCATCCTCCTTCCCCCACTGCACCTCCGTGCCTCCGGTGCTGGGCAGAAACCTCTGCTAGGGGCAGGTTCAGGGGCACCAGGCCCGGTGCTCCCCCAGCGTCTCTCCTGGCCTCTCCCTCCCACGCTCGGGCCCTGCCACATGGACACCTCGGCACTGAGCGCTTTCTTGGGGTGCTTTGTCTTCTGCAGGCGACTCTGGTAATGTGGAAGATCCTCCAGGTGCCCACCTGCCCCAATGCAGTGATGCTGTATTTCCCTCGCCTCTTTGTGCATCTGCTCTTCCAAGTGTTCTGCAGCACATTGGATATGCCAGACGAGGTCCAGACCTTCTGGAAGGGATGCCAGCAGCAACACGGCCTTGTCACCAACCCCAACAGGTGCTCCATGCCACTTCTCCTGTCCCTCCCATGTCCCCGGGGCACGAGCCAGTGCTCCCAGCGTGACCTGGGCTTTGCTCTGCACAGCTTTGCAGTGCAGACCGTGAAGGACCTACTCCACCGACTGAACTATGAGGATGTGGTGGCGGCAATGGAACGCAAGGGTGGCTGGCAAAGACTGCTCTGTGCTGACACCCAGCACTGTGCTGTGCGTGTGCTGGCCAGGTCAGAGTCCCCTCCTCCCCGCTGCCCGTGGCATTGGTGCCCTGTGCCCGGGGTGCCCCTCACAGTCCCTGTGCTCGTGGGCCAGAGGGCCTTGTCACCAAGGGATGGCCGAGCAGCCTGGAAAAGGCTGCGAGAGGAGGCTGCCCACAAGGAGCTGCCTCCCAAAGCGCCCACGTGCCCTGCAGGGATGCTGGGGAAAGAGCACACCTCTGTGAGTCAGTCCTGGGAGAGCTTTGCTCCCCCACCTCAGGCTCTTGGTGCCTTTTTCCTCCTGCCAGGGAGATGTCCTGTGTCTCCCCATCCTTGTGTTCCCGCATCGCTCACCACCTGCTCACGCTGCTCAGCAAGAGGGATCCACGCTGGGATCTGCCTGCCCTGGCGTTCCTTGTGGAGGTGAGCCTGAAGGCCAGCGCTGCCTCGCTCAGCTGCCTCCCAGCTCTCTGCCCTCTCGCAGCCGCAGCTGCCTGGGACGGTGCCCACACCCTTGTGCTGCTGCCTGGGCCCAGCCCCGTGCACTGCTGGGCTCCTGCCAGCCGGCTCCCCTCTCACTGCCCTGTTCCTTTCAGACCCTGCAGTGCCTGGACTTGACAAAATGTGGGAACAGAGTCCTGAAAATCCTGTCAAGGCACCTGCAGAGCGAATGCAGGGAGAAGCGTCGCCTGGCGCTCAGGGGCCTCTTCAATCTCACGGATGATCCCTTGATGGTGAGAAGGGGGCAGCAGCTGAAGCTGTGCTGGCAGCGTGGGGCTGGGCAACACAGCTGCTTGGGCTTGGCTGGGCTTCAGGAGCTGAGGCAGCTGCTCCCAGCTCTCCTGCCTCCCGCTTCAGCTGCCCGCCTGCTTTGGGGACAGGCCTTTGGCCTCTGGGCCCTGCGGCTGCAGGCTGGCATTTCACAGACTTGCGTTCTGCACAGACCAAAAGAATGTGGAGCCTGACTGAAAGGCTCATCCAGCTCCTGCAGGACACAGATAGAGGCATGGTTGTGATGACACTCATCGTACTTGGCTATGCAGTCGTGGACAAAGTCAGGCTGATAGCCAGCCCCATTGCCCTGCAGCTGGCTGAGGCGCTCCTGCCGCTCTTTGACAACGTAAGGCTCTGCGCCACCAGCCACGGGCACTGGGTGCTGCCCGGACACTTTGCGCCCTGGGCATTTTCAGGCGTGTGCCTAGGTGAGCTCGGAGCAGCCAGTGCCGAGGTCTGTCTTCTTTTCACACAGGGTAACAGTGCAGTGAGACTGGTCTCCATGGAGCTCTTCCGAGCTTTGGTGACTTCTAGACCTCAAAGGGAGAAAAAGGCCCTGAAGGCGCAAGTGCGCCTGAGCCTGCTCCCACTCTTCTTCCATTGCCATGATGAGAAGCGGCCTGTGGCAGCGGTGAGGACTCGTGGGCTGCTGGTGTCCCCCTGCGAGGGGGCTCAGCTGCCTCCCGCCCTTGCGCCTCACGGGCTGCAGCCTCCTCGTGGCCTTGGCACGGGGACGCGGCTCCTGTGCCCTGGGCTGCGGGGCCATCTCCGGCTCTCTGCTGCTCTCCAGGCCTCTCGGGCAGCGCTGCTTTGTGCGGCCCAGTTCCTCAAGAGGAGGCATCTCGAGCAGGTGCTGAAGAAGCAGCAGCTGTGCAAGTTGGGCGAGTGCCTGGTAAGGACAGCCTGGAAGGCCCAGCCGCAGCCTGGACAAGGCCCCTGTGGCCACTGCTCAGTGTGTGCGGCTGGCAGCTGTGGCCCTGCCCGCTGGGGTGCCCAGGGGCCACGCGGGCTCTTCTCCAGGCTCCTGTGGCCCCGAGCCGGGTGCCGATGGAGCCCCGGCCCAGCTGGGCCGTGCGCCGGGGCGGCCCCGCGGCTCCCCGGGCAGCAGCCGGCCCTCTGGCCCCTCCAAAGGCCGGCGCCAGCGGCTGCTGGCCGCGCCTCAGGGCTGTGCGGCCAGGGGCCCCAGGCCAGCGCCGGGCGCAGCGAGCGCCCGCCCGAGGGAGGGGCTGAGCCCGCGCCAAGCCTTCCCTGCGGGCCCTCTCTCTCTGCAGCTGGCACACGACAGGAGCCGAGCGGCCGAGCAGCTGCGCCAGGCCCTGCCCTACGTGCACAGCCCACAGGAGCCCCTGCGACAGGAGGCCATCAGGTTCATGGGTGAGCCGCCAGCCCGGGCTCCCTCCCCGCCCCGCGCCGCCGCAGCTCGGGCCCAGCCCCGGCTGCTGCCCCGGCAGCGCCATCCGGGCGCGGGGCTCTGGAGCCGCGCCTGCCCTCGGGGCTGCTGCCGCCCTCCTGTCGCAGCCGTGCCCTTCCTCGGGCGGCACGATGCGGCAAGGGCCCGGGCTGAGCCCTGCCGGCGCAGGAGGCCGTGCGGCCCCAGGGCTGGCAGCGCCGCTGGGGGGGAGCTGTGCCGCTGGGTGCCGTGACAGGCTCTGTGTTGCCAGGGATGGTCGGGCGGAGCTTGAGGGGGCAGCAGGAGGAATTGCAGCTCATCTTGGGCGGTGAGTGATTGCAGCGGGCTGGCAGCGGGGGCTGGTGGGGGCAGCTGCAATCCCTGCCCGGCTGCGGAGGGCTCCGCTCCCTGTGCGGACGAGGGGCGGCGTGGGCAGAGCACACAGAGATTCCAGGGGCATGTCGGGGATTCTTGGCCAGCACCTTCGGGCTGATGCCCTTGGCCCCTGCTCCCTCGTGGCCGTGGCAAGAGCGGGCTGGGGTGGCCCTGGCAAGGGGGGACCTCCTCGGCTCCCCACAGGTCCGGGATGTGACTGTGGCTCTCTTTGTCTCTGTGCCAGCCCTTGAAGGCATGGAGGATGACACCAGCGATACTGTCAGAAGCCTGGCGCTTCAGACATCACACATTCTCCAGGAGGAGAGGACTCCAGGAGTAGCGAGGACTCGCACCTCCAGCATCGCGAAGCTGCAAGATCGCGTCCGCAGGGTGAGCCAGACATGGCTTCGTGTGTGGGGCCGTGGCTGGCTTTGCTGCTGGAGCTCTGCGGAGAGCTGATCTGTCTCCTCCATCCCCTGGGGCCACCTGAGGGTGTGGGGAACTCATGTTTTCTTTAAGTTCTTCTTTTTCTTTTAGTTTGTAAATATAGACTGTGTTGTAGTACCCAGACTCTCAGGATTTTTGTTTTGGTGCCCAGTGTCTGCAGGGCATAGGGGAAGAGGGGGGAAAAGGGTGCTTGGGCTCAGCAGGTTGCCCGGGCGTGCAGTGTGGAAGGAAAGTGGCCAGAAGCGCCTTGGCCTTCGGTGGTTCTGCTGCAGCCTTAACGCTTCCACCAGAGTGAGTGGGCAGAGGCCGGAGCTGTGGGGATCCCTGGGAGACTGGTGCCTGGAGATGGCCACAAGGCCTCTGCCAGCAGGGAAGCGCCATCTGTGTCCTGCCTGTGTGTTGCCAGCTGGATTGCCGAGGGCTCCGAGGTGCCTCTTGGTGCGGCTCCTCTGGAGCTCCAGCGGGGCTATGCCGCTGCCAGGCAGCTTGGCCGGGCTGGGGGAGACCCTGAGGGGACGGGGCGGTGGGAGGCTGTGAAGGGATGGGATGAAAGTGGGATGGAGATCCTAGGACTCACAGCTCCCTTTGGCCATGGCATGAGGAGAAGACCCTGCCCGGTGCCTTTGGCTGGGATGGGACAGGACTTGGAGCAGAACTGGACGCTGCTGAGGAAGGAGCTCATGGCCTAAAACATGCCGGGACAATTCCATTTCTCAAAAAACCCCAACTTCCAGGGCCGCCCTATTTTCCCACTTGATTCTCCCAGCCTAGCTGCTGAAATTCCTGGAGAAATGGAGCAGGAAAACCATCCCTGGAATGTCCATCCCAGCTGAGAAAGGGGGGCCCTCCTCCCCACACCCTCCCGAACTGAAAAAGGCTCATCCAGAGTCAGAGCCACTCCTGGGATTTTTGAGTACATCAGAGGGAGACAGCAGCGCTCAATTCCCATTGGCCAGGGAACTGCAGCCCCCAGATTTCAGGAGTGCCTGGAAAAGGATCCATTTGGAGAAGGCAAAAACAAAGGATCCAATCTCCAACCCAACCTTGGTCCTTTTCATTCCTTATCTCAGGCTGGGAGCCTTTTCCTGGCCTCAGGAAAGGCCCTAGGAAGCACCAGATCAGTGGATTCTCCCAGGATACAGAAAAGGTCACTCGGCGCTCAGGGACAGAGGGGATTCAGCCCTGGAATGGGATCCCGTGGCTGGGGACCCTCCCTGGAAGGCTCTGTCAGGCTCAAGGAATCTGATCCCATTGCCATGCTCATCCTGGAGCTCCTGCATTCCATAGAAACAATGGAATTCATTCCCACTCAGCCCCTGCCAAACACAAGCACCTGCGGCCCTTTCCCATCCCCAATACCAAGGTTGTTCCCAGTTTTTCCCTGCAGGGAAGCCAAACTCAGCCCTAAACCCAACCAAAATCCCACAATTCCAGCAGCCCTCTTGTACTCCAAGGGACGGTGGAGCCTCATCCCTGCGTTCCTGCTGGACAAGGAAGGGAAACTGGGCATTCTGGAATGAGTAAACCCTTTAGAACCCCAAAATACCCATAGTTGCCTAAAACTGGAGCCACCCCTTGTTTAGGATCCCTTCCCAAGGATACCTCCTTTGGAGAATCCCCCTGCCTCCCAAATCCGAGGGCTGGGGGGTTTGGGAATCGCTTCCAGGTGGCCGCAGCTCCACATCCCCGATCCCAGCCCTTTCCCGGAGGATGGATTCCCATCCCAAGGCTGCCTGTGTCCCCTCCCCATCCCACAGAGGACCCCAGGAGATGACAGCAATGCTGCTCTTTATTGGGATCAGGAGCACAGGGACATTCCTGGAGGGCAGAGCCTTTCCCGGCACATTCCCAGGAGCATTCCCACTGCTGTCAGGCTCAGCAGAGTGGTCACCACCAGCAGGAGTCTCTGGATCCCCTGGCAATTCCACCAGCGGCACCTGGAAGGGACAAAACCTGTTCAGCACTCCCTGCTTTGCTTCCCACCTTCCATCCCATCCTTAGGAATCTTTCAGAAGGAGCCCCCGGAGAGGCTCTGGGGGGTTGTTCCAAAAAGTCCCGTAGGGAAATCACAGGGATTTCAAGGTGGGATCAACCCCCAGGTGAAGCCTGGGGATGCAACACCACAATAAAACCCCACAAACAAACAAGAAAACCTACCCAAGGAAAAAAAACAAAACAACAAAAAAACCCACCCCCCACCAAAAAACCCCCAAAAAACCAAAACCAAAGACAAAACCACAAAAGCCCCTGCCCTGGGGGGTGTTCCCAGCTGATCCCGGACTTCCAGAGAGGTTCTGTAATCCCTGAGCTGGCTCCAGGATGAGCAGGGGTCCCACGGAGATGTCAGCCTCAGTCACTCCTGAGCACCCACCTGGAAAAAGATGGGAATGAGTTCCCAGGAGAGGGAATTCCCACTCAGGCCCAGTTTGGGGAATTACACACAGAAGAGCAGAATTCCTGGGGTGTTAAATGCAAAGCCACAGTCACTTGGAACAGGATCACGGAATGGTCTGGGATGGAAGGGCCCTCAAAGCCCATCCCGTGCCACAGGCAGGGACACCTCCCACTGTCTCAGGTGGCTCCAGCCTGGCCCGGGACACTTTCAGGGAGGGACAGCAGTGCCAGGATCTCCCCACCCACACGGAATTTTTTCCCACTATCCCACCAAAATCCCCCTCTTTCCTTTCCAAAGCCCTTCCCTCCGGACACCGCGGAGGAGCTGGGATCGTCCTTCCCCCAAAGCCATCGCCACCCCTTGGCCCCCCAGCCCGAGGGTACCACCCCTGGGGACACCTCGGGGACACACCTGGCTCGGCAGGGCCATCCCTCCTGACGCCCCTGCCTGGCCCTGCGGCTGGAGCGCGGCTTCCCGGGAATCTCCTCCGGGAGAGGGACAGCTGCCACTGTCACAGCAGCTGCACATGGCCCCGGTGCCCTCCCGAGGGGCCCACCTGCAACAGAGTCACCTGTGTGTCTGCGTGTCGTGCGTTTGACCCTGGCTAAATGCCAGGCACCTACAACGTTTGCTCTCTCTGCTCTCTCCTGCTGCAGCTATGCAGAGGAGAGAAAACTAAGACAAACACTGGACTTATGAGTTGAGATAAGACTACTGATAAGCAGGACGCAGGAGATTCAGGGCAAAAGCAGGCGGGAAACTTAAAGTTGCAAAAAAAAGGTGATTTATTAATCTAACAGAGTCAGAGGATAAATCAGAGGTAAAAATAAGCTCTCAAGACACCGTTTTTTCACTGACCCCCCCTTCCCTCTTAAGGCACTGCTTCCCAGCTCACCCCCTCCCTCCTTTCCAACGAACCAAGAACTTCCAGGCAGGGGCAGGGTGTGGGTTTTTTTCTTAAGTCAGTCTACCACAATTCTTTTACTACAGACACTGTTTCTCTATTCGACTCCTCTCTCCATCCAACCAACAGATCCGGGCTGGGGCAAGGTTTGTGGCTTTTCTTAGTCAGTCCAACACCACAATTCTTCTGCTACAAACGCTGTTTCTCTACTCACCCCCCTCCCTATTAAGGCCATTTCTCAGCTCACCCCCTCCCTCCTTCCTTCTAACCAACAGCTCTAGGGTGGGGGCAGGGTATGGGGGTTTCCTTTGGTCAGGGTCAGTCCATCAGGGGAAAAAGAGTCCTCTACTTAGCCATGGGGGTCCCTCCTTCGAGAGACAGTCCTCTGCGAACTTCTTTGGCGTGGGTCCAATCTCACGAGCAGCACCCGCCCAATTGCTGCAGTCCGAGATTTTCTCCAGGTTTCAGAATTCCAAGCCAAGGCCAGGCTGTTTCCATCCCGGGAGCAAGGCCTTTCTCTCTCCTGCAAGGCCTTTGCAACTCTCAGTCTCTGGGACTCCCACTGGATCACAGCTTCCTGCAGGCATCACCTGCTCCTCTGGCGTGGGCACCTCCCCACAGGCTGTGGGGGGTTCACTGCATCCTCTGGACTCCATGGGCTGCAGGGGGACTACCTGCTCCCCCACGGTCTTCACCATGGCTGGCAGAGGGTTTTCAGCTCTGGCGCCTGGAGCACCTCCTCCCCCACTTTCTCCACTGACCTTGGGGCCTCCATGTTTTCACTCACATATTCTCACCTCCTCCTCTGGCTAAAAAGAAGTGCATGCTCACACTGTTTTGATTTCTTCTTAAATATGTTTTCACAGAGGCATAACTAACATCTCTAATTGGCCCAGGCTTGGCCAGCAGCATGTCCATCATCTTCAGAGCCACCAGAGACTGGCTCTGCTGGACATGGTAAAAAACTTCCAGAATCTTTACTCAGGACATGCAGGAGCCATCTTTGTACCCTGCCCTGCTCACTAGCAAAAACTGGGCCAAGCAAAACCACCACAGTTACACTGAGTTACTGGAGAAGAAAACCAGCACTTTACTGCTTCTGAAAAGCGTCAGTCATCAGTTTCCTCAGGGCATCCTTGAGCCCCTGGTTCCTCAGGCTGTAGATGAGAGGGTTCAGGGCTGGAGGCACCACCGAGTACAGAACTGACAGTGCCAGATCCAGGGATGGGGAGGAGATGGAGCAGAGTTTCAGGTAGGCAAATGCTGCAGTGCTGATAAACAGGGAGACCACGGCCAGGTGAGGGAGGCATGTGGAAAATGCTTTGTGCCGACCCTGCTCAGAGGGGATCCTCAGCACAGCCCTGAAGATCTGCACATAGGAGAAAACAATGAACACAAAACAACCAAATACCAAACAGAGACTAACCACAATGAGCCCAACTTCCCTGAATTTGGAGTGTGAGCAGGAGAGCTTGAGGATCTGGGAGATTTCACAGAAGAACTGGCCCAGGGCATTGCCCTGGCACAGGGGCAGGGAAAATGCATTGGCTGTGTGGAGCAGAGCAGTGAGAAAGCCACTGGCCTAGGCAGCTGCTGCCATGTGGGCACAAGCTCTGCTGCCCAGGAGGGTCCCATAGTGCAGGGGTTTGCAGATGGACACGTAGCGGTCATAGCACATGATGGTGAGGAGAGAAAACTCTGCTGAAATGAAAAAGGCAAGCAGAAAGAGCTGAGCAGCACATCCTGTGTAGGAGATGTCCCTGGTGTCCCAGAGGGAATTGTGCATGGCTTTGGGGACAGTGGTGCAGATGGTGCCGAGGCCAAGCAGGGAGAGGCTGAGCAGGAAGAAGAACATGGGCATGTGCAGGTGGTGGCCGCAGGCTACGGCGCTGATGATGAGGCTGTTGCCCAGGAGGGCAGCCAGGGAGATGCCCAGGAAGAGGCAGAAGTGCAGCAGCTGCAGCTCCCGTGTGCCTGCGAATGCCAGGAGGAGGAACTGGGTCATGGAGCTGCTGTTGGACATTTTTAGCCTCTGTCCATGGAGACCTGTTCAAGGAGGAGACAGTGAGAAGTCAGGGGAGACTTTGATGAGCAACATCCAAGCTTTCTCCCAGCTGGACTCTGCTGCTCTGTGCCACCCGATTTTCCTTTTCCCAGAGCCCTTCCTTCAGCCCTGTGGATGGAGCTCTGCTGGGATCTGGCCCTGTTGCTGTGACGAGGAGGGGCTCTGCCCATGGACACTGAGGAGTCAGCTCTGCTCTGCAGCTGTGGGGTCATGGGAACATGGGACCAGTCCTGCTGTTGGACTTCAGCAGCCCAAACTGCCCCTAAGGCAGAGGGGCAGCATCTCCTGTCCCAGGGCTAAGGAGCAGTGACAGCCAAAGGCAGTTTGAGAGGATTTCCTGCTGTGCCCAGGGAGAACAGAGAGAAGTGTGCAATGCAGGAGGATTGGCTGTAACTCAGGGAAGAGTGAGGGGAGCTGCTCTGTCGCTCCATCTGTTCCCAGCTGCCCTTTCTGAGATCGAGGGCAGTCACTGTGTTCCCCTGAAAATCAACCTGACACAGCTGAGAGCTGTGGCCAAATGGCTCAGCCTTTCTCAGAGTCCCAGCCCCACTCCTGGCAAGGACTCTCCTGTCCCCCAGTGTTGGCAGCTCACAGCTTGGATGAACACCCTGAGGACACACCAAGGCTCCTGTCCATGGAACTGCTTGAGGAGACTCGGCTCATTCGCAGCCTCCCAGCCTGCCCTGCCCAGAGCTGCCCAGGGCAGAGGGAGCTGGGACACCATTGCTGTGCTCAGCCGGCACAGGAGGAGCCCCAAGGGCTGTGTCCGACCCTGCAGCTGGAGCTGCCATTCCCAGAGAGCCTGCCAGCAATGCCAGGAGCACCTGAGCAAGGCAAGGAGAGACAGAGCTGGGCCTGAGGAAAAGCCTTTCCCTCCCCAGCCCTGCACAGCCCCTCCCAGGCAGCCCCAGTGCAGGACAGTCGCCCTCAGGCCCTGGTCAGCAGGGAATGGGCAATGGCAGGAGAGATGCCCTTCATCTCTGGTACTGCTCTGGCAGCCCAGGAGGTGACCGAGGGCCTCAAGTTCCTGGGCTGAGGATCCTGAGCTCCCGGGCTGAGGGCTGTGCTGGCTGCGAGGGGACACAAGAGCTCTGCTGCTCAGGGCAGTGTCTGCACTGCAGGGCAGGGCCGGGAGGTGCCACATCTCCCCTGCAGCAGCGCTTCCCTCAGCATTGCCTCCCTCCCTGCCTGCCCACGGCTCTGCTGCTGGAGCTGTCCCAGCTGGGAGCTGTTCCTGTGGCCCCGGGGTCCTTCCCTGCCAGCGCTGCCAGAGCCCAGCCCAGCCCTGGGCCAGCTCTGCCCTGCAGCCGCTCGGGGCTGCAGGGATTAAAGAACAGCTCCCCCAGGCCTGGGGACCATGGGAAGGTGATGCTGGATGGATCTGGAGGCTGGGGAGGTGGATGACTTGCTGAGATTCCCAGGAAAACTCAGTGTAATGGATTAAGAGTCTCAGCCCCTGCTCTGCCCTGCCCAGCTGAGTTTTAATTCCCACCAGGCTGAGCCAGGGAAAAGTGGAAGCACAGATTCGGGAAAGCAGAGCCTCAAGCAGAAAACTCCTGCCCTGAATGTGCTCATGAAAAGTCCTCTCAGAAATGGTGTGGGCATGAGCTGGAGCTCTGAAAAGCCCTGACCCACACAGCACCCTCTGCACAGCAGCAGGAGCTGCCCTGGCAGGAGTCACTCCTTGCACCCACAGCTCCACTCCAGCGTCCATGGGGAGCTCCCCAGGCAGGCTGAGAGCTGCCCCTGGCAGGTGGCAGATTCCTTGCCCTGGCAAAGAGCCCTGGGGTGCAGGACCTGCTCTGCAGGACAGCCCTGGGCACCCCTGGCTGCACCCCCAGCTCCTCAGCCCTGCAGCTGTCCCTGGGAGAGGAGGGAGGAGGCTTTTAGCAGGGAGGGGCTGCATTGGAGAGGATCATATGGAGATCTCTAAAGTCTTCCATCATAACATGTCTGGGTTTTGTTTTCTGTCATTCCGTGATCTTATCTCTGTGTCCTGGAGATTTTCCTCCTGGAGGTGCTTCCCTGTGCCTGATCTCTCCCTGCCAGCACTCACAGACCCCAAATCTCTGTGCACTCTCCTTGGCCCTACAGAAACCTGCCTGTTTGCAGGGCACTGCCTGGGGGCAGGTTGGTCTGCAGCTTGGAGAAAGGACAGGTCAGACTGAGCCTGATGGGTCCAGCAAAGGCGATGCTGGTGCTGTCCATGGGCAGAGGAGTGGCTGAAAGCACATTAGGGATCTCCTGCACACCTACAAATCACCAAAAGTGATTTGAGTTCAGATAGTGATAGGACTTCAGATGTCTTAGGGACTTGCCAAAATTAATGATACCTTTAATATTAATCCCCTCTCCCTGCCATTCTACAATACTAAGAAACTGAAAAGAGTCTCAGGACATTTCCTCTTTTTATCAAAGTTCTTGTATTGGAAATATTCTGAGAGCGAACAGAAGCTCTCAGCATGTCAGATCTTCTTGAGCATTTCACCTCCACTACTCTCGAGATACTCTTGAGTTGTACTTACAGAATCTGTAGACATTGGGATGTTCCAGCTTTAGATCACTCCAGGAACTGCAGCTGCATTGTCCTGCAGCTGAGGCTTCCTGTGTCAAGGGCTGGGAATGATTCTCCCCCAGCCACTTCTCAGCATCTTCCCAGCCCTGACTGATGGAACCTCTCTGTGCCTCTGTGTGTGCCCTGGGGGCTGCAGGCAGTGCCCCAGCCCTGCTGGGCTGTGCACAGGAGCTGCTCCTGGGCAGAGCTGTCTCTCTGCAGCGCTGCCGCTTGCCAGGAGCTGCCTCTGTGCCAGGAGCCCGGCCCAGCTCAGCAGCACAGCCACAGCACAGGCACTTGAATGAGCCTCGCGGGGCTCTGCTGCTGAGGCCCTGAACATCAGTCCCTGGGAGGGAGCTGCAGAAACCTCTCAAGAATGAAAAGTCAGAACTCCAAAGTTCCTGATACCATTAATGGGTCCCACTGAGGGACACGACTGAGAAAGTGTCCTCAGGTCCCAGTTAGTGGAGGAAATGGAGGCAGTGATGACAGGTGGGGACAAAGAGAAGCAATCTTCGTGCTTTTGGGAACAGCAGTGTCTGTGCCACCAAGGGCTGTGAGGAGACACCTTGTGCTGAGGCCCTGGGGCCTCCTGGCACAGCCCCAGCAAGGCTGGGCACTGTCACCCCCTTGTCCTGCCCTCAGCATCCCCACCCCACATCCCAGTGGCCTCAAGGATCTGCTGGAACGAGTCCCTGGGGAGCCTTTGGCAGGAATGGCCCTGGGGGGCTCCTCAATGCTCCCAGGGACTGCAGGTTTTTCAAAGGACTTTGGGTTTTGCTTTTGCCTTGGAGTCCCTGAGAGGTTTGTGCAATCCTGGCCTCCAATTATCTGCTCTAACGAGTCCCTTGAGATTCTTTGTCAGTACCAACACTCAGTGGGGCTCATTAATTCTTCAAGGTACTTCAGTTTTCTAAAAGTACTTTCCACTCTCCTTTTGACATGGAGTCTCTGAGGTTTGTTCAATCTTGGCCTCCAATTCTCTCTTCCAAGGAGTCCATGTTGGGGATGGACCTCAGTAGGACCCATTGATTCTTTGAGACACTTTGAGTTTTTCCTCTGACTTGGACTCCTGGAAAGGTTTGTGCAATCTCCTCTCAGGCCCTGAGGTTCAAGGGCTCAGCTCCAAATGCACCTCGGGGCTCATTAGAAGCAAACAAGTTCTAACAAACCATGGCTCTGCCTTGATTTCCCTCTGCTCTAGTGCAGATCATTAGGAAGGTTTCCTGCTACAGTTATGGACAAATATTTCAAAGACCTCCTAAGAAATACACATTCCTATTTTAAATGGTGTATTTTATTGCTGTTCTCTTTAGATCATTGCAGCATTCTGTGACTGACATTGATCCAGGGTGTCTCCCTGTGCCTTGAGGTCTGACCCAGTGTGGACAGCCCTGCTCCACATTCCCCACCCCCATCCTGTCTCCCCTCACTCACATGGGACCTGCTTTGCTTGCAGAACTGCCTGCACTCAAGCAAAGAGGAGTTCTCTTTTTTTTTTTTTTTTAAGCAAACTAACCCTCCTAGGTTTCCCCACTGAAAACAGACACCCTCCTCAAGTGTGTGCCTGCCCAAGCTGCCACTGATTTAGGGTGGCTAAGAGATTTACTAGAAGGTGTTTGTTGAAACAAGGTATGTAGCTTGTGTTTTAGGGACTAGGAGGTAGATAATGATTTCCTAGGGGCTGCTTGCTAAAACAATGTGTACAGCTTGCTTAATACTTTTGTGCTTGCCAAGCAAAGAGGGAGGATATAAAGAAGATGCCAAACTATTGATCAAGAGAAGGAACTGTGACCAGATATTTTACTTCTGGATCCTGAAACCAGCCCGAGCCAGCTTCAAGGTTTGGACCTGGAGCAGGGACCCAGGGAGTATGCGCAGGGAAGCAGGGGAAGAGTTCAACACGAGGAAGACTCCTTTACTTCATCCCAAGACCCCTGCCCACAACCACCAGGCAGCACTGTGCAGGTGCAAGTGTATTTAAATGAACTTTGGACTCATTAAAATACAAAGCAGGAATAGATAATGATTATGTACAGGGCATTGTGTAACTTTATGCATATGTAACTTGTAACCCAATATAAACCGGACAGAGCATTATTGGGGTGTGCACGCTTTGAGGAAAAAACCCCTAAGTGTCCCAGTGCTGGAATAAACATACCTACTTTACAACTTTCCTTTAGTTGTTGAGTTAATCCGAGCCTCACAATAAACAGTTAATCCATTAAAAGCTGCAACGAAACACAAAAATCCAAAATGAAATGCATTAAATGGTTTACCTTTTCCGTATTTCAAGAACAGTGTTACCAACAGTGTTGTTCCTAGATCAGTCAGCTATCCTAGCAGAACCTTGTAATAATTGTAACAGGTATGGCTTCGGATGCAAAAGGGTGAGTAAGCCAGAAAAAAAGAGAGTGGTACCCTTTCAACACAAGCAAATAAAATAATGGCTACATGAATAATTAGCTCATGGACTTCAATCTAAACTTGCAAAATGTGAGATATAACCATATGTAAATCAGACAAAAATAATTTTTATCTTTAAAATGAAAAGGTTTCAGAAGAATGGCTGGCTATTCTAACAAGGTGCAAAGACAGTGTAAGTTCCATTAGTGATTGTCACATTTCTAACTGTTGTTGTTACATGTATATTTGTTTGTCCAGCATTTGGGAATGCTAGGCCTCGCAGAAGGAAGATACTGCCTTCAGAAATCGCTAGAGATCATGGACCGATCTGCCGAGCTTTGAGCTCTGCCACTGAAAGATGCTGTAAAATTTAAAATAGCAATTACCATTCATATGAATTCCAGTATGCTTTCCTCTTTCCTTTCTGCTCTGTCTGCTAGAATTCCCACCAAAAGCGGGGGGAGAAGGTACCCTAATTAGATCACAAGCAGGGAAAACTAACAATACAGGAGTCCTACTCAGTTCCCATTCATATAAATTCCAGTATGCTCTCCTCTTTCCTTTCTGCTCTGTTTGCTAGAAATCCCACCAGAAGTGGGAGAAGGTACCCTAATTAAATCACAAACAGGGAAAGCTTACATTACAGTAGTCCTGCACAATGGCTTGAGCCATGGAATTTGCTGCCAAAAACTGAAAAAATTGATGTCTCTGAGGCACTGTGAGATGCCTGTGTGTGTGGTGTGTGTGTGGGGAGGGGGTGGGTCAGGCCTTGCCCTGGTGAGACAGTGAACTGCTCCTCACCCCACCCCAGAGCACCCCAGCCCTGCAGTGGAGCCAAGCACGGGCACAGCAGAGACAATTTTCCATTTGCCAATATGCAGCTCCAGAGAAACCAAGAAAACAAGAGTCCCACGGGGGGAAAGAAGGCCCAAGAAAGCAAAAAGAATTAACATTCCTCTTAAAATTTCTATATGAGTACTTTTCTATACATTCTCTGTCTTCTTTTTCTTCTAAATATTTCTATATTCTATGTCTTTCTCTGCTTCAAAATTTTTAGCTAGGATTGGTTTAGTCAGTAACTTTAAGTGGAAGTGACCTTAAAATTCAGGTCACTTCCATAGGGGGCAATTGTTGGAAAATATACCAGTTTAAAAATTTTGTATAACTTTAGTCAAAGGCTTTCTTTGTCTTTACCCCGGGAAAAGGAATTTACAGTTTCTTTTCAAGACATTGTTCTGCCAAATGAGGTTTGACAGACTCAGCATTCTAACAGACTGGGAGTAGCCCAAAGATACCCAGAGAGATAAAGGCCATCAAAGGAACATCAACAGAACATTAACAGAACTTCGGTGGCCATCTACAAACATCCACCCCAGACCCACCTCCTACAGAGCTGAAGACATCTCGCCCGGAAAGGACTGATAAGAAAATTGAAAAATGAAGATCTAATTTACTTTGAAACAATGCATCTCTATGGGTTTTGACTGTATAAAATTTGGGGGAAAATCCTGTAAAATCGGTGCATCATGGAATGATTCTCTCTGCACACCCGGGCTATGTGTGCATGAGATGATTTCTGTGGCACATCCTGGCCAGAACAACATCCTGGCCAGATAATAAAGTAATGCCTTGACTCTCTAACATTAAAAATGTTGCTGGAGGGTTTTTGTTTTTCCTACAGTTTTGGTGACACTTCCTAGGCACGGCCGGGCATTAGCTCGGCTCCCGGGGCTGTGGCCCGGCACCGGCTGCTGCCACAGGGCACGGGGGTGCCGCACTCGGGCATTCAACCCAACAGATTTGGGCAGCAGGGACAGCCCCAGAAAGCCTCGGCGAGCCCTCGGCACCTTGGAGCTGCACGAGGCCCACAAAGGATGCCCTGGACACAGCCATGGCCCCAGCAGCGGCTCTGCCCCCAGCACGGGGCTGTGTCCCACACCCCACGCTCCAGCCCGAGCTTTGGGCCGCGGGAGCGGAGCTGCTGCACGGAGCTTCCAGCCCCACCAGCCGCACCTCTGATCCCTTGCGACGTGACGGCGGCGACGGGTGTCCGCCGGCGCTCGGGCTCTGTCAGCTTTTGCAATCCACAGGGACAAACGGAGTCCAAAGTGGTGTCCATTTCCATCACTTGCCATTTCTCCTTTCTTTTCCATGACGGATTTCACAGCGCTTCCTTTCACCCCAGAGAGTAAGAAAACAAAATTCCCTGCTGCCCCTGCAGCCCTGCAGCTTTCCCCAGCACGGGATGGCCCGAGAGGGGATGACAGAGACAGCTGGGATGGGAATGCCAAAGAACAGGAGGAGGAGGAGCAGGAGAGGAGGAGGAGAGTCACGGAGGAGGAAGGGCGGGTGGGAAGGAGAGATGGAGGAGGGGAAGCGGGAGGAAGAGGAGGGATCAAGGGGGTGGAGCAGCAAGAGAAGCAGCAAAAGGAGGTGCCGCGTGCGTCCATCGCTCTCTGTGTCCGCAACCCTCGGCCCCGGGAGCATCGCCCCCCGCATCCCGCGGGTGACCGGGCAGGGGGAGCTCGCCCCAGAGATCTTGTGCGGTGCGTGGGGTTCTTTTTGGGAGGGGGGGGATGTTTGGACCTTGTCGGACTCCAGAACCGAGCCCCAAATATCTTTTGTTGATCCTGGGAGGCTTGTGTGTTTGGTTTTTTGCGGGGGGGGAGGGGGCGGATGTTTGGGTGTTGCAGGACTCCAGCTGTGAGTCGCAAATGGCCCTGGGGGGATATTGGGGAGTCCCCGGCACGCGGGTTTTTGGGGGTCCCAGTGGCGGCTGGCGGGAGAAGTGGGATGGGGTGGGCTGGGGCCCGGGCAGGGTGGGATGTGGATTGGGGTGTGGGATGAAGTGTGGGGGAGGGGGATGGGTGGGCTGGGGCCTGGGATGAGGCAGCCGAAGGTTGGGGGTGATGCAGGCGGGGGGACCGCAGTCCTTGGGGGCTTGCGGGGTATCGGCCACGTGTGAGGGAGTTTTGGGGTAGCCCTGATCCTTGGGGGGTGGCAGTGGCAGCGGGGGACACGTGTGTCCGGCAGCTGTGGAGCCCAGCTGCGCCCCCCTGGGCCCCATGGGCGGCGGGAGCGGAATTTGGGGAGGGGGAGGTGTGGGGCGGGCAGGCCGGGCCCCCCCTCTGGGCGCTGTCGCGGTGGGGCCGAGTGCGGGGGGAGCCCCGCGGGGCCCGGCCCTGCCCGGGCACGGCTGATGCCGCCCGCCCGCGCTCCGCACTGCTCCGGCCTGGTGCTCGCAGTGCCGCGCGGGGCGGGGCCGCTTTGGGGACCCGGCCAGGGCAGAGCGCGGCTGCTTTGGGGCTGTGGGCACCTGCCCGGCGCTGGGCATGGGCCGTGTGGGGGCAGCTGGGGCCGTGCTGGTGGCACTGGTGGTGCTGGCAGTGCCCCCGGCCCTCCGCGGGGTGAGCGGGGGGCGCGGTGAGAAGGGGGGCGGGGCTGGGAGCCCAAAGTGAGCGAAATGGGGATTGGGACCCCCAAAGTGGGCAGGAGGGGCCTGGAAGCCCCAAAACCAAGCACGTGGAACGAGAGTTGGGGATTGAGGGGCTGATGGTGAAAGGGGCAGAAGAGCAGGGGAAAAGAGGGGTCTGGGACCCCCAAAGAGAGCAGGAGGGGGATGGGACACAGAAATTGAGTTGGGAGGGGTGTGTGGAATGTGAGAAGGATGGGAAAAGGAAGGAGAGGGGAGGGAAAGGTGGGGTTGGGAGGGACGAGGGTTGGTTCCATGGGGGTCCAGCCCTGTCCCCCAGCACTCAATCCCCAGAGCAATTCCCTGGGGCTCTGGGGCAGGTGGATCTGCACTGGGGAGGTCCTCAAGCCCCCTGTCCATCCCTGAGGCTGGTCGGGGGGTTCCCGCCACCTATCAGCCTGTGCTGCAGCAGCTGTGGGGCAGAGGAGGTTGGGAAAGAGGGTCTGGGGTGAGAGTGGAGGAGGAGGAGGAGGAGGGAGAGAGAGGAGGAGGAGCAAGAAAAGGAGGAGCAGGAGAACCATGAGGTTTCACCACCCACTGTGTCTGCAGCACCCCCGGCTCAGGGATCATTTCCCCCCCCAACATTCCACACGTGACCAGGGTGGGGGACCTCACCCCAAATCCCTCAGGGGGGAGAGAGAGCCTCTCAGCCCCTCTCAGTGGGTAGAGGACCTCCTCTCTCCGGGAGGGTTGTTTTTTTTTGGAGGGGTATTTCGAACTTGCGGGTTCTAGTATTGAACACCAGATATCTTTGCATGTCCCTGTTGAGGATTTTCTGGGCCAGAGGGGATTTGTGGATCATGAATGATTCCTAAGCAGAGCCTTAAAGGCACCTTGGGGGATTACTCGAGGGGTCCATGTGGGAATTGCCTAGTATCGGTGGGAAAGGACATTGGTTTTGGGGATTCCTGGGAGAGCTGGGGGGTGGAACGCAGGACTCCTGTAGTGGAGAGAGCAGAGAGGGACGATAGCAGAGCTGGGGGACCCCCAGCAGCCTGGAGGGGTGGGGGAGCCTGGAGATGAGGCAGGGCCGGGACACTGTGATGCTGAAAGGGGCGGCGGAGAGAGGGGGAAGGCGCGAGTGCCTGGAGTGGGGGGAGCCTGAAGAGGGGGAGCCTGGGAGCCCTGGGAGCCAAAGCAGCATCAGGGAAGAAGGGAGCCCTGGGACCAGCGAAGGCCCACGGCATCCCTAAGCAAGAGCCTGGAGCAGGGGGATCCCCAGGAGCCACGGGAGCCCCAGCAGCTTTGAGAAGGGGGAACCCCAGCACCCCAAAGCCAGGAGACTGGAAAGGGGGAACTGCTGGGAGGCTTTTTTTGGGGTCACTCTTGATTTTGGCAGGACTATATAGACACAGAACACTCAGTGACTTCTAGAGATAGACTGGGGTGGGAGGAACCCACAGCCCCAAGCATTCACAACCTTTTTTTCCCCAAAGCAGGATTTCTGACACCCAAACCTTGGCCAGATGGAGAAGGAGGCTGTGAGGAAGAGGAAGATGCCCCAGGACCCGCAGGGAGGTGAGGAGGAAGTCAGTGCCCCTTTCCCCCTCTCTTCTGCTCCATTTCCCAGCCCAGCATCGCCCCCGGCTGCAGGACAACCCCGCTGCCGACGCTGTCCTGCAGGGACAGATTGGGGGATGTCCTTCCCCTTCCCTGTGGCACGGAGGCAAATCCCATCCTCTCCTTGTCCTTCCTCCCCAGGCAATGAGCTGCAGACAGAGACCAGGGAGGGCAAAGCCTTGGGGCAGAACCTGGTGGAGGAGGCTGTTTTGAGCAGCTCCATGGCACAGGAGTTGAAGAGGGAGGAAAAGCCCCAGAGATGTCGCACAAGGAGGGGCTGCAAACCCGGCCCAGGACGCTCTGAGGAGGAAAGACCCACCCTGTGCCAGGAAGGTGTCCGGAGCTTCAGCCAGAGCTCGGCCCTGGTGGTTCATGAGCAGCTCCATGATGGGGAGAAGCCCTACAAGTGTGGGGAATGTGGGAAGAGCTTCAGACAGAAATCCCACCTGATCCGCCACCAGAGGATCCACACAGGGGAGAGGCCCTATGAGTGTTCTGTGTGTGGGAAGAGGTTTCAGAGCAGCTCCCATCTCTTCACCCATCAGCGGATTCACACAGAGGAGAGGCCCTTCCGCTGCCCTGACTGCAGCAAGGGCTTCAAGGAGAACTCCACCCTCATCAGGCACCGGCGCATCCACACCGGGGAGAGGCCCTATGAGTGTTCTGTGTGTGGGAAGAGGTTTCCAACCAGCTCCCATCTCCTCAAGCATCAGCGGATTCACACAGAGGAGAGGCCTTTCCTGTGCCCTGACTGTGGGAAGTGCTTCAAGCAGAACTCCCACCTCATCACCCACCGGCGTATCCACACCGGGCAGAGGCCCTATGAGTGTCCTGAGTGTGGGAAGAGCTTCTCCAGGGGCTCTCACTTGACCCGACATCAACAGAGCCACCGGTAAGGGAAGCCCTGCGAGTGCTCTGAGTGTGGGAAGAGCTTTGTGCGCTGCTCCAACTTCATCACCCCTCAGATGACCCACATTGGGCAGAGCCCTGGTGACCCACACTCCCTGTGACCAGCACTGTGAGGACACCTGGCTGGTGGCTTCCACATCCTCAGATTCCCTGTAGCCACCTGGGCAAATGCAAGGGCAGGAACATCCGTTGGGACTCAGATTGACGTTGGAAATTCATTGGGAAGAGCTGATTTGTTGAAGTTACACCCTAGAATATGTCACCAGCTGTGTCCAGTTGTTTCTTCTGGTGGCATCAAGAAAGGATGGATGATCTTGGAGGTCTTTTCCAGCCTAAATAATTACCTTCTTCATCCTGTCAAAACTACCAAAACTGGGGTAAAAATAAAGAAATGTAACAAAGAGATTGAAATCTGCACCATTTTCCTGGGATTTGAGGGTAAATTAGGGGTTCATAGAGGATTTGGGTGTTCTGGGGCTGCCCAGGCCAAGGGACAGTGCCATGATCTCATAGTTATGCCAGCAGAACGTGTCCACCTGAGCCCATGTGTTCTCCAGGATTTCCAGTTGTCTGTCCCAGTCCCTGGCCTGGGTCTCCCCATTTGGGGTGTGCCCCTCCAAGTGCCCCAATCACTGCTGAAGTGCCCAGGCTGTTCCCAGCTGTGGATGTTCCTGTCCACCAACCTCTCCTGGTCAATGCCATGGGGTGCTCGGAGGGTAATTTGGGGATCCTGTGGGGATTGGGAGGGGCTTTTGTGGTTCTTGGGGGCATCTGTGGTGCTGAGAGGTGTCTTGGTGGGGTCTGTGAGGGAGTTTTGGGGTCAGGCTGGGCTGTGTGGCTTGGAGAGGTATTGGGTGGGTCTTGGGGGAGATGGGAAAGGGGTTTCGGTGTCTCTTGGGACCATTTATGTGTCACAGACTGAATTTGAGTGATCCTAGGGGGAGCTGTGAGGTGGTTTGAGAGGTGTGGCATTGGCTCTGGGGCTGGGAGGAGTTTCAGGGTAGTTGTGACCCCCGAGATCCCCAAATCTGTCAACAGACCCTGTCCCCAAGATGCTGCCAGGTGTTTGGGGGCTCCATGTTGGGGTTCATCGTCCTGCTGCAGGAGAAAGTGAGGGGGGTCCCCAGGGATCATGTGTGTCCCCCAGAGCGTGTGTGCCCCCCCATGCCAGTGTCACCCCTTTTCCCTCCCCACAGGGCTCCTGACCCAGCTGCTGCTCCCCCGGGAGGGAATTTGGGGAGGGGGCAGAGGGGGTGCGCAGCCCCCGCCGGGGGATGACCCCGAGCCAGCGCCCTTTGTTTAGCTCCAAGCTGGGCTTGGGGCCGCAGCAGGAAGAGGCCGATGGGCAGCAGCTCCTGCAGGTGGGACAGTGCTTGGGCTCAGGGCAAGCTCCTGCCCTGCACACCTGGCTCAGGTGTGACACTGCCCCGCCAAGGGAGCGCGACATTGCCATCCCCACGGCTCAGGGCTGGCAGCAGCACTTGGAGCACGCACATGGAAATGCTGGGAGCAACTGGGAGCAGCCTGAGGCCGTGAATTCTCCCCCAGCAGCGCCTTTCCAGGCCAGCCCTCCATGGGAGAAATGCTCCTTAGGCCTGGGCCTTGAGCAGCAGCCCCTGGGCTCAGCTCCTGTGCAGCTGATCACAAACACTGTCTGCTGCCAGGCACTGCTGCTGTCCAACGAGCTCCTGCTTGCTTTAGGAGCAGCCTTGGCAACTGTTTTTCTTCCCTCCATGGCACAGCATGGCTGTTGTCACAGTGTCAAAGCAAGCTGTTGATGGCAAGTATGGCCAGGATGAGCCATGGCTGTGCCTAAAGCCCATCTCTTGGGGCCCTATCACCAGCGGTGCCAAATGAGCCCTTGGAGCTGTCCTGGAGCAGCCACCTCCCTCTGAGTGGGGCCTCTGGGAGCCGGGAACTCTCCCGTTTGCTGCACTCGGGGCATCCCCGAACAACGAGGGAGCCTGGGCCGATCCCCCACTCCTCGAGGCTCAACCCTTCGCCTGCTGGGGAGATGCAAAAGCATTGGGAGTGAGCATTTCCCTGCCCTCGAGGGCAATTTCTGACAGGTCCCTGGCACTGCCTCTTTGTGTCTGTGTGCACACACGTGTGCCTGTGCTCTGGCAAATGGGGGAGAAATGCTGCTCTCGGAGGTGTTGCAGTGCCTTGGATATCTGAGTAGGTTAGAGCTGTAAGTAAGGTTCAGTCCTGAGGTATAAGCTAAGTTAAATGCTCCTAAGGCCTTTTCTTTTGCAAATTTGGTGAGTTTAATACTAGCTATAAACTAAATTAAACACTGTTAAGTCTTATAAATTTTAATTCATCAGTTATAAATTAGGTTAAGTATAGTTAGGTGCTGTTCTTTCGCTGAATTGTTACCTTTAAGGTATAATTTATAGTTAAGGTACAGGTTAAGTGCTCTTAAGTTTGAGTGCTTGTTAAGATTTTATCCTTGCCCTCACTGTCCTTTTGTTACACACAAGGACAGTTCTCAGTTCATTTCTGGTGTTCTTGTCTGGATTTCCTTGATTTTGTTATTGATTTTTTCCCTTGCTGTGCCTGAACTGTCCAGTCTGGAGTAGAGTGACTCTTGCCAAGGAACTTTGTTGTGCTGTCTCTTAGTATGAAATCTGGTTTTTGCTGATCCCTTGATGGGGATTTTTTAAGTGCTCTCAACCCCTCGTTCGTAAGAGGGTGAAGGAGAGCCCAGGCTCTCACCCTGGGGGACACGGGGACACTGCCAGGGTGGCCCTGTCCCCCTGTCCCACCCCCCACAGCCCTGTCCCCTCCATCCCCGTGTCAGGCTCTGGGGGTCGATCTCGTGGAACATCCTCTGGGGGAGGCTGCGGCGCCGGGGGGCAGGGGGGGACCCGGGGGACAGGGGACCCTGCTGTGCACGAGCAGCGTTGGACTTCTGTGGGGGGAGCTGTGAGGGGGGGCTGGGGCAGAGTGACCCCCCCAGTGACCTCACACAGCCCCTGTGATGTCACAACCCACTTTGAGTTGTCACCGGCAACTCTATCACGTAACAAAACCTCCTTGTGATGTTATAAAGCTGCACTATGATGTCACCACCCAATCTGTGGTGTCAGAGCCTGCGCTTTGCTGTCACTCAGTGATGTCTCACAGCTCACTCTGTGACCTCGGAGCCTGCTCTGTGATGTCACTCAGTCCCCTCTGATGCCAGAGCTGCTCCATGGCCTCACACAATAAACT
Source organism: Acanthiza pusilla (assembly GCA_036630365.1). Taxonomy (NCBI): domain Eukaryota; kingdom Metazoa; phylum Chordata; class Aves; order Passeriformes; family Acanthizidae; genus Acanthiza; species Acanthiza pusilla. The sequence continues at coordinate 1,086,085 of JAXCHO010000192.1, read as the reverse complement.
CTGTGATGTCATAGCCCAATCTGTGACCTCACACAACCCACTCTGGGATGTCACACTGCCCCTTTCTGACATCACAGCTGCTCTGGGGCTCTGTGACACAGCCCCAGAGGTGCCTATGGCTATGACACAGCCCCTCTGGGCCATGGCACAGCCCCTGCCAATGCTGAGCACCTGTGAGCTCTGGCTGTGCCCTGCTGGTGTCCCTGAGCTGCCCTGGCAGTGCCCCAGCCCTGCTGGGCTGTGCACAGGAGCTGCTCCTGGGCAGAGCTGTCTCTCTGCAGCGCTGCCGCTTGCCAGGAGCTGCCTCTGTGCCAGGAGCCCGGCCCAGCTCAGCAGCACAGCCACAGCACAGGCACTTGAATGAGCCTCGCGGGACTCTGCTGCTGTTTGCATCAGACTCAGTCCCTCTGAGTGTGTTCAAATAACTTCTCAAGAAGTCAAACTTAAATTGAAATACCGAAGTTTCTTGTAATTTGAATGAGTTTTGCTGAGGGACATGACTGATAAAGTATCCCCAGGTTGCAGTTAGAGCAGAACACTGCAGGCAGTGATGGCAGGTGGGGACAAGCAAGGGGAAGGTGTCTCTGATGCTGAGCCAACCTGGATGTGTTTCAGGAATGCAAAGGGCCAAGGCCTGAGCCCCAGCCCCGGGGAAGGCAGATCCTGTCCCTCCCTCATTGCTCAGGGCTCTTCCCGGGGCACTGCTATGTGGGGATGTGCAATGCCAAGGGCAGGATTATGGGGTGGCCCCTGCCAGGCTGCTGGGCAGGGACAAGGAGGCCATGAGGCCCCAGGGCTGCAAGGGTCACTTGTGTCCTCCTCATGGCCTCAGGGCCAGGGCCAGCAGCCATGGCCAAAGTGCTGCCCAAGTTGGCTCTGGCAGGGCCTTGCAGCTTCTGCACATCCCTGTGCCCTCTCCAGCCCAGGCTGTCCTACGCTGTCCATGCCCTGCGCCTCTGTCCCTGCAGGCTGTGCTCATCCCCCGGCTGCCCCACCTCGCTGGCCCTTCCTTCCCTGACAGCTCTGTGTCCTGCCTGCCTCTGCCTGGGCACACAAAGCCTGGGCTGACCCAGACTCCTGAATTGTTAAAATGCAGATATAGATCTAATATCGATATCCACCTGAGATGGACAAAGACTCTCTAACTTGTTAAGGTTAGAAAGTGTATGTTTATTTCAGCACCGGAGAGCTGCAGGGAGAGCTCCCAAATGTACAGCTCCAGAGTAACAACGCAACACAAAACTTATTTATTCATCACAAAAATGCATATTTAAAATACTGATACATATTCATAGCATAAGCGCCTCCCATTCCCTGCTTCGTATGGAAATTACCAAAAAGTCATTAAGCATGCGCAGTTCCTGCAATGGAATTGAGTTGGTGTTTGTTAATTTGAGTCTGAGGGCTGCTTTGGATGAAGTAATATGAGTCTTCATCAGTGTGACCTTCTTACTTCGTTGGTTTTTGACAATACATTTGACCCTGGAAAACTCCCAATGCTCTCTTCTATTGCTTCTAAGTAGGTTGCATCTGGGCAAGATTGGGAACTGTCTAGGCTCTCCTTTGAACCTCTTTTCTAAAGATTATTAATTGCCTATTCTAAGCACAGCTGAGTAAATATCAAATAATCAAATTAAATCTGCATTTAATCATTAATTTCTAACTGAGTTCTGCGTCTTCTTCTATTCTAATTTTAACAGAACTAACTTTTATCTGAAATCTCTAGGTTCAAGTGTCTAAAAGAAAACCCTGTGTTTCAAAATCACACTTTCAATTGACATTTTTGTTATTTCCCACCTCCGATTTTTGCGATTTTGGGGATTTTTCCACTTCTGATTTTTGCGATTTTGGGGCTTTTTCCCATTTTTGGGATTTTCCAAAAACCAACACTCCCCAGACCCCAAACGAACCCCAAACAAACCCCAAACCCCAAAAATCAGAATCCCCCAAACCAAAATTAACCCCAACCACCCAAATTTCCTCAAGAAACCAAAACCCCCCCAGACCCCAAATTAGCCCAAACCCAAACACCCAAACCAGGACCCCCAAACCCCAAACCCCAAATCATTTCTGGGGTCAAATCCATCTTTATTAATGAGAAATCACACTTTTAATTGTTGCTCCCCTCATTATTTTCACTATTTTCCACCTCCAATTTTTGGGATTTTGGGGACTTTCTGCTTCGATTTTTGGGGGTTTTTGTGGTTTTTTGCATTTTCCAAAAACTAACACCCCCCAGACCCCAAATTGACCCCAAATCCCAAATCATTTTTGGAGTCAAATCCATCTTTATTAATGTTTCAATTGGGTTCCCCCAATGATTTTTGTTATTTTCCACCTTCAATTTTTGTGATTTTTGTGATTTTTGAACTTCTGATTTTTGTGATTTTTGGGTTTTTTGTGGATTTTTTTTGATTTTCCAAAAACCAACACCCCCAAACCCGAAATTAACCCCAACCCCCCAAATTTCCTCAAAAAACCAAAACCCCCAGACCCCAAATTTAACCCAAACCCAAAAACCCAAACCAAAACCCCCCAAATCCAAACCCCAAATCATCTTTGAGGTCAAATCCATCTTCATTAATGAGAAACCACACTTTTAATTGGGGTCCCCCCCCCCACGGTTTTCACTATTTTCCCCTTCCGATTTTTGCAATTTTGGGGATTTTTCCGCCTTGATTTTTGGGGGGTTTTTGTGGTTTTTTGCTTTTTCCAAAAACCAAACCCCCCCAGACTCCAAATTAACCCCAAACCCCAAATCATTTTTGGGGTCAAATCCATCTTTATTAATGAGAAGTCATCGTTTTAATTGGGATCCCCCCCACGATTTCCACTATTTTCTCCTTCTGATTTTTGCAATTTTGGGGATTTTTCCACTTCGATTTTTGTGATTTTGGGGTTTTTTGCTTATTCCAAAGTCCGAAACTCCCCAGACACCAAATTAACCCCAAACTCCAAATCATTTTTGGGGTCAAATCCATCTTTATTAATGTTTTAATTTGGTTCCCCTGCACTATTTTCGTTATTTTCCACCTCCAATTTTTGCGATGTTGCGGATTTTTCCACTTCTAATTTTTGCGATTTTTGGGTTTTTTGTCTTTTTTGGGATTTTCCAAAAAACAACACCCCCCAGACCCCAAACGAAACCCAAACACCAAAAACCAGAATCCCCCAAACCCGAAATTTACCCCAACCCCCCAAAGTTCCTCAAAAAACCAAAACCCCCAGACCCCAAATTAACCCAAACCCAAAAACCCAAACCAGGACCCCCAAACCCCAAATCATTTTTGGGTCAAATCCATCTTTATTAATGAGAAATCACACGTTTAATTGGGGGCCCCATCACGATTTTCGTTATTTTCCACCTCCGATTTTTGCAGTTTTGGGGATTTTTCCGCTTCGATTTTTGGTTTTTTTGTGGTTTTTTGCTTTTTCCAAAACCCAAAACCCCCCAGACCCCAAATTAACCCAAACCCCAAAAACCAGAATCCCCCAAACCCGGAATTTACCCCAAACCCCCAAATTTCCCCCAAAACCCAAAAAACCCAGACCCCAAACTAACCCAAACCCAAACACTCAAACCAGGACCACCAAACCCCAAACCCCAAATCATTTTTGGGGTCAAATCCATCTTTATTAATGTTTCAGTTGGGGTCTCCCACACAATTTTCATTATTTTTTACTTCCTCTTTTTGTGATTTTTGGGTTTTTTGTGGATTTTTGCATTTTCCAAAAACCAACACCCCTAGACCCCAAATTAACCCCAAACCCCCAAAACCAGAATCCCCCAAACCCGAAATTAACCCCAATCTCCCAAATTTCCTCAAAAACCAAAACCCCCCAGACCCCAAATTTAATCCAAACCCAAAAACCCAAACCAGGACTCCCAAACCCCAAACCCCAAATAATTTTTGGGGTCAAATCCATCTTCATTAATGAGAAATCACAGTTTCAATTGGGGTACCCCCCACAATTTTCAGTATTTTCCCCTTCCGATTTTTGTGATTTTTGGGATTTTTCTGCTTCGATTTTTTGGGGTTTTTCTGTGTTTCTTGCTTTTTCCAAAAACCAAAACCCCCAGACCCCAAATTAACCACAAACCCCAAACCATTTTTGGGGTCCAATCCATCTTTATTAATGAGAAGTCACATTTTTAATTGGGATCCCCCATTATTTTTACTATTTTCTGCTTCTAATTTTTGCGATTTTGGGGATTTTTCCCCTTCTGATTTTTGAGATTTTTGGGGGGTTTTGTGGGTTTTTAAATTTTTTCCCACCCCCAATATTTGGGATTTTGGGGTTTTTTTTGTGTTTTTATGCATTTTCCAAAAACCAACAGCCCCCAAACCCTAAACTAACCCCAAACCCCAAAAACCAGAATCCCCCAAACCCCATATTAACCCCAAAACCCAAAAAAGCAGAATCCCCCAAACCCGAAATTAACCCCAACCCCCCAAATTTCCTCAAAAAACCAAAACCCCCAGACCCCAAATTAGCCCAAACCCAAAAACCCAAACCAGAACCCCCAAACCCCAAATCCCAAATCATTTTTGGGTTCAAATACATCTTTATTAATGAGAAATCACACTTTTAACTGGGGTCCCCCCCCACGGTTTTTGTTATTTTCCACTTCCGATTTTTGACATTTTTGGGGTTTTTTTTGGTTTTTTGCATTTTCCAAAAACCAGCACCCCCCAGACACCAAACTAACATAAAATCCCGAATCATTTTTGGGGTCAAATCCATCTTTATTAATGTTTCAATTGCTGCTCCCCCCATTATTTTCACTATTTTCCACCTCTGATATTTGCAATTTTGGGGCTTTTTCCCATTCTTGGGATTTTCCAAAATCCAAAACCCACAAACCCAAATCCGAAATAATTTTTGGGGTCAAATCCATCTTTATTAATGAGAAATCACAGCTTCAATTGGGGTTCCCCCCACGATTTTTGTTATTTTCCACTTCCGTTTTTTGCAATTTGGGGGATTTTTCCACTTCCAATTTTTCTGATTTTCCGTTTTTTCCCAATTTCTCGGCTCTCCTCCTCCCCCAGTACTCCTCATACAACTCCCCGAAGATGTGCCCGCAGGGCAAACCCCAAAATCCTGAACCCCCAGACCCCAAATTAACACCAAACCCCCAAAAATCAAAATCCCCCTGATCCCAAATTAACCCCAAACCATCTTTGGGGTCAAATCCATCTTTATTAATGAGAAACCACACTTTCAATTGACATTGCCCCCGTTTTTTCCACTATATTCCACTTCTGATTTTTCCGCATTCCGATTTTTTTCCGGTTTTTGACTTTTTTCCGATTTCTGCTCTTTCCTCCTCCCCCAGTACTCGTGGTACACCTCCCCGAAGATGTCCTTGCAGGGCAAACCCCAAAATCCTGAACCCCAGACCCCAAACTAACCCCAAACTCCAAGTCACTTTTGGGGTCAAATCCATCTTTATTAATGTTTCAATTGGGATCCCCCGCACAATTTTTGTAATTTTCCACCTCCGATTTTTGTGATTTTGGGCATTTTTCCGCTTCAATTTTTGGGTTTTTTGTGGTTTTTGGTATTTTCCAAAAACTAGAAACCCCCAGACCCCAAATTAATCCCAAACTCCAAATAATTTTTGGGGTCAAATGCATATTTATTAAAGTTTCAGTTGGGGTCCCGCCCCCATGATTTCCGTTATTTTCCACTTCCAATTTTTGGGATTTTGGAGATTTTTCCACTTCTGATTTTCGTGATTATTGGGGGTTTTTGTGGTTTTTTTTTGATTTTCCAAAAGCCAAAACTCCCCAGACCCCAAATTAACCCCAAACCCCAAAATCCAGAATCCCCCAAACCCGAAATTCACCCCAAACACGAAATTAACCCCAACCCCCCAAGTTTCGTCAAAAAACCAAAACCCCCAGACCCCAAATTTATCCCAAAGCCAAAAACCCAAACCAGGAACCCAAACCCCAAACCCCAAATCATTTTTGGGTCAAATCCATCTTTATTAATGAGAAACCACAGTTTCCATTGTTGCTCCCCCCACAATTTTGATTATTTTCCACTTCCGATTTTTGCAATTTTGGGGATTTTTCTGCTATGATTTTTGGGGTTTTTTGTGGTTTTTTGCTTTTTCCAAAATCAAAAACCCCCAGGACGCCAACTTAACCCCAAACCCCAAATAATTTTTGGGGTCAAATCCATCTTTATTAATGTTTCCATTGGGGTCCCCCCCCCCATGATTTTCGTTATTTTCCACCTCTGATTTTTGCAATTTTTGCGATTTTGGGAATTTTTCCACTTCCGATTCTTCCGATTTTTTTTTTTTCCCCCAATTTTTGGGACTTATTCCACCCCTAGTACTCCTCGTACACCTTCCTGAAGATGTCCCCGCAGGGCAAATCCCAAAATCCGGAACCCCCCGACCCCAAATTAACTCAAAACCCCCAAATTTTCCCCAAAACCAAAACCCTCCAAACCCCAAATTAACCCCAAACCCCAAATTTTCCCAGAAAACAGAGAAACCTCAAACCCCAAATTAACCCCAAATCATTTTTGGGGTCAAATCCATCTTTATTAATGAGAAATCACACTTTCCATTGTTGCTCCCACCACAATTTTAGTTATTTTCCACCTCTGATTTTTCTGATTTTTCCGAGTTTTGTGATTTTTCCACTTCTAATTGTTCCGATTTTTTATTTTTTCCGTATTTTTCGGATTTTCTCCTCCCCCAGTGCTCCTCATACACCTCCCCGAAGATGTCCCTGGAGGGCAAACCCCAAATCACCCCAAAATCCTGAACCCCCAGACCCCAAATTAACCCCAAACCCCCAAAAATCAAAATCCCCCGATCCTAAATTAACCCCAAATCCCAAATTTTCTCCTCCCTAATCTCAGACTTCACAAACTCCAAATCCCAAATCATTTTTGGGGTCAAATCCATCTTTATTAATGAGAGATCACACTTTCAATTAGAGTCCCCCCCACGATTTCAGCAATCTTCCCCTTCTGCGTTTTGGGATTTTTGGGGTTTTTTGGGGTTCTTGGCATTTTCCAAAAACCAGAACCTCACAGAACCTCGATTTAATACCAACCCTGAAAACCCAAACCATTTTTGGGTTCAAATCCATCTTTATTAATGAGAAACCACAATGTCAATTGGCACTGCCCCCGTTTTTTACACTATTTTCCACTTCCAATTTTTGCAATTCCCAATTTTTTTCCAATTTTTGATTTTTTTTCCAATTTTTGGGACTTTTTCCACCCCCAGTACTCCTGGTACACCTCCCCGAAGATGTCCCCACAGGGCAAACCCCAAATCACCCCAAAATCCTGAATCCCCGAAACCCCAAATCCCAAATCATTTTTGGGTCAAACCCATCGTTATTAATGAGAAACCACAGTTTCCACTGTCGCTCTCCCCACAATTTTAGTTATTTTCCACTTCCGATTTTTGCGATTTTGGGGATTTTTCCACTTCCGATTTTTGCAATTTTGGGGCTTTTTCCCATTTTTGGGATTTTCCAAAACCCAAAGCCCCCAAACCCAAATCCGAAATAATTTTCGGGGTCAAATCCACCTTTATTAATGAGAAATCACAATTTCAGTTGATGTTCCCCTCATTATTTTCACTATTTTCCACCTCTGATTTTTGCGATTTTTGCAATTTTTCCACTCCCAATTCTTCCGATTTTTGATTTTTTTTTCCGATTTCTGCTCTTTTCTCCTCCCCCAGTACTCCTCGTACATCTCCCTGAAGATGTCCTTGCAGAGTAAACCCCAAATCTCCCCCAAAACCCTGCACCCCCAGTCCCCAAATTAACTCAAAACCCCCAAATTTTCCCACAAAACCAAAACCCTCCAAACCCCAAATTAACCCCAAACCCCAAATTTTCCCAGAAAACAAAGAACCCTCAGACCTCAAATTAACCCCAAGTCATTTTTGGAGTCAAATCCATCTTTATTAATGAGAAACCACAATTTCCATTGTCGCTCCCCCCACAATTTTATTATTTTTCACCTCCGATTTTTGCGATTTCTGGGATTTTTCCACTTCTGATTCTTGTGATTTTAGGGCTTTTTCCCACTTTTGGGATTTTCTAAAATCCAAAACCTCCAAAACCAAACCCCAAATCATTTTTGGGGTCAAATCTGTCATTAATGAGAAATCACAGTTTCAATTTACACTCCCCCCATGATTTTCACTATTTTCCACCTCTGATTTTTGCAATTTTGGGGATTTTTTTGATTTTTCCACTTCTGATTTTTCTGATTTTTGGGGTTTTTTGTGGGTTTTTGCAATTTCTAAAAACCATGAGCCCCCAGACCCCAAATTAACCACAAATCATTTTTGGGGTCAAATCCATCTTTATTGGTAGACTCTTATTTCAATGGGAGTCAGCCACATCATTTTCATTGTTTTCTGCTTCCGATTTTTGGGGTTTTTGTGGTTTTTTGCATTTTCCAAAAACCCACAGCCACCAGACCCCAAATTAACCCCAAATCCCAAATAATTTTGGGGGTCAAATCCATCTTTATTGGTGGATTTTTATTTCAATTGGGGTCCCCGCCCCCATGATTTTCATTCCTTTCCACCTCCGATTTTTGCGATTTTTGGGATTTTTCCACTTCCGATTTTTGGGATTTTCCCACTTCTGATTTTTCTGATTTTTGGTTTTTTTCCAATTTCTGTGCTTTTTTCCTCCCCTAGTACTCCTTGTACAGCCCCCGGAAGATGTCCCCGCAGGGCAAACCCCAAATCTCCCCAAAAACCAAAACCCCAGACTCCAAATTAAACCCAAACCCCAAATTTTCCCCAAAACCAAAACCTTCCAAACCCCAAATTAACCCCAAACCCCAAATTTTCCCCAAAACTGAAACCTTCCAAACCCCAAATTAACCCCAAACCCCAAATTTTCCAGAAAACAAAAAACCCTCAGACCCCAAATTAACAGGAAACTGTTTCTGGGGTCAAATCCATCTTTATTAATGTTTCAGTTGATGCTTCCCCCATTATTTTCACCATTTCCCACTTCCAATTTTTGTGATTTTGGGGTTTTTTTGTGGTTTTTTGCTTTTTCCAAAACCCAACACCACCCAGACCCCAAATTAACCCCAAACCCAAAGCATTTTTGGGGTAAAATCCATCTTCATTGATGCATTTTTGTTTCATTTGGTCCTCCCCCCACGATTTTCATTATTATCCACTTCCGATTTTTGTGAATTTTATGTTTATTTGTGTTTTTTTGCATTTTCCAAAAACCAAAACACCCAAATTAGCTCACAACCTCCCAAGTTTTCCTCAAATAACCAGAACTCCCAGACCCCAAATTAACCCCAAACCCAGAATCACTTTTGGGGTCAAATCCATCTTTCTTAATATTTCAATTGGGGGTTCCTGCATAATTTTAGTTATTTTCCACCTCCGATTTTGGGGATTTTTCCACTTCCGAATTTTGCGATTTTTGCGATTTTTGGGATTTTTTTGTGGTTTTTTGCTTTTTCCAAAACCCAAAACCCTCAGACCTCAAAATTAACCCAAACCCCAAAAACCGAAATCCACCAAACCCGAAATTAACCCCAACCTCCCAAATTTCCTCAAAAAACCAACCCCCCCCAGACCCCAAATTAACCCAAACCCAAAAACCCAAACCAGGACCCCCAAACCCCAAACCATTTTTGGGGTCAAATCCATCTTTATTGATGAGAAATCACACTTCTAATTGGGGTCCTTGCCCTCAGTGTCCTTTTGTCACACACTCCTAAACACACACACAGACACACACAAAGAGATCCAGCTCAGTTAATTTCTAGTTTGATTGACTGGATTTGGTTGGTATTGTTGTTGTTGTTTTCCCTTGCTCTGCCTGAACAGTCCAGTCAGGAGTAGAGTGACTCTTGCCAAGGAACTTTGTTGTGCTGTCTCTTAATATTAAATTTGGGTTTTGCTGATCCCTTGCTGGGATTTTTTAAGCGCTCTCAAACCCTCGTTCGTAAGAGGCTGAAGGAGCCCTGGCCCAGGCTCTCACCCTGGGGGACACAGGGACACTGCCGGGGGGACCCTGTCCCCCTGTCCCACCCCCCCACAGCCCTGTCCCCCCTGTCCCCGTGTCAGGCTCTGGGGGTCGATCTTGTGGAACATCCTCTGGGGGAGGCTGCGGCGCTGGGGGCAGGGGGGGACCCGGGGGGACAGGGGACCCTGCTGTGCACGAGCAGCGTTGGACTTCTGTGGGGGGAGCTGTGAGGGGGGGCTGGGGCAGAGTGACCTCCCCAGTGACCTCACACAGCCCCTGTGATGTCACAGCCAACTCTGGGATGTCACCGGCAACTCTATTATATAACAAAACCACCTTGTGATGTCATCAACCATCATAAACTACGATTTCCCTGCCCAATCTGTGGTGTCAGAGCTTGCTCTGTGCTGTCACTCAGTGATGTCACACAGCCCACTCAGTAACCTCAGAGCCTGCTCTGTGATGTCACACAGTTCCCTCTATGATGCTGTAGCTGCTCCATGGCCTCACACAACCAACTCAGAGATGTCATAGCCCAATCTGTGACCTCACACAGCCCACTCTGGGATGTCACACTGCCCCTTTCTGACATCACAGCTGCTCTGGGGCTCTGTGACACAGCCCCAGAGGTGCCTATGGCTATGACACAGCCCCTCTGGGCCATGGCACAGCCCCTGCCAATGCTGAGCACCTGTGAGCTCTGGCTGTGCCCTGCTGGTGTCCCTGAGCTGCCCTGGCAGTGCCCCAGCCCTGCTGGGCTGTGCACAGGAGCTGCTCCTGGGCAGAGCTGTCTCTCTGCAGCGCTGCCGCTTGCCAGGAGCTGCCTCTGTGCCAGGAGCCCAGCCCAGCTCAGCAGCACAGCCACAGCACAGGCACTTGAATGAGCCTCGCGGGGCTCTGCTGCTGTTTACATCGGACTCAGTCCCTCCCAGTGTGTTCAAATAACTTCTCAAGAACTCAAAGTTAAATTGAAACACTGAAGTTTCTTGTAGTTCTAATAATCCCACAGAGAGACATGAGTGAGAAAGTGTCCCCAGGTTGCAGTTAGAGCAGAACACTGCAGGCAGTGATGGCAGGTGGGGACAAGCAAGGGAAAGGTGTCTCTGATGCTGAGCCAACCTGGATGTGTTTCAGGAATCCAAAGGGCCAAGGCCTGAACCCCAGCCCCGGGGAAGGCAGATCCTGTCCCTCCCTCATTGCTCAGGGCTCTTCCCGGGGCTCTGCCATGTGGGGATGTGCAATGCCAAGGGCAGCACCATGGGGCGGCCCCTGCCAGGCTGCTGGGCAGGTGTCGTGGGTTTGACCCTGGCTAAATGCCAGGCACCTATGATGTTTTCTGTCTATGCTCTCTCCTGCTGCAGCTATGCAGAGGAGAGGGAAAATTAACACAAAACACTGGATTTATGAGTTGAGATAAGACTATTGATAAGCAGGACGCAGGAGATTCAGGGCAAAAGCAGGCAGGAAACTTAAAGTTGCAAAAAAAAGTGATTTATTAATCTAACAGAGTCGGAGGATAAATCAGAGGTAAAAATAAATTCTCAAACACTGTTTCTTCACTGACCCCCCTTCCCTCTTAAGGCACTGCTTCTCAGCTCACCCCCTCCCTCCTTTCCAACAACCAACAACTCCCAGGCAGGGGGAGGGTGTGGAGTTTTCTCTTAGGTCAGTCTATCACAATTCTTCTACTACAGACACTGTTTCTCTATTCGCCCCCTCTCTCCATCCAACCAACAGATCCAGGCTGGGGCAAGGTATGTGGCTTCTCTTTGTCAGTCCAACACCACAATTCTTCTGCTATAAACACTGTTTCTTTACTCACCCCTCTCCCTGTTAAGGCCATTTCTCAGCTCACCCCCTCCCTCCTTCCTTCTAAACAACAGCTCTGGGGTGGGGGCAGGGTATGGGGGTTTCCTTTGGTCAGGGTCAGTCCATCAGGGGAAAAGAGTCCTCTACTTAGCCATGGGGGTCCCTCCCACGAGAGACAGTCCTCTGCGAACTTCTTTGGCATGGGTCCAATCTCACAAGCAGCACCTGCCCAATTGCTGCAGTCCGAGATTTTCTCCAGGTTTCAGAATTCCAAGCCGAGGCCAGGCTGTTTCCATCCCGGGAGCAAGGCCTTTCTCTCTCCTGCAAGGCCTTTGCAACTCTCAGTCTCTGGGACTCCCACTGGATCACAGCTTCCTGCAGGCATCACCTGCTCCTCTGGTGTGGGCACCTCCCCACAGGCTGTGGGGGGTTCTCTGCATCCTCTGGACCCCATGGGCTGCAGGGAGACCACCCGCTCCCCCACGGTCTTCACCACAGCCAGCAAAGGGTTTTCAGCTCCGGCGCCTGGAGCATCTCCTCCCCCACCTTCTCCACTGACCTTGGTGTCTCCATGTTGTTTTCTCTCACATATTCTCTCATCCTCCGGCTAAAAAGAAGCACGTGCTCACACTGTTTTGATTTCTTCTTAAATGTGTTTTCACAGAGGCATAACTAACATCTCTAATTGGCCCAGGCTTGGCCAGCAGCATGTCCATCATCTTCAGAGCCATCAGAGATTAGCTCTGTGGACATGGTAAAAACTTTCAGAATCTTTACTCAGGACATGCAGGAGCCATCTTTGTACCCCACCGTGCTCACTAGCAAAAACTGGGCCAAGCAAAACCACCACAGTTACACTGAGTTACCAGAGAAGAAAACCGGCACTTTACTGCTTCTGAAAATCGTCAGTCATCAGTTTCCTCAGGGCATCCTTGAGCCTCTGGTTCCTCAGGCTGTAGATGAGAGGGTTCAGGGCTGGAGGCACCACCGAGTACAGAACTGACAGTGCCAGATCCAGGGATGGGGAGGAGATGGAGCAGGGTTTCAGGTAGGCAAATGCTGCAGTGCTGATAAACAGGGAGACCAGGGCCAGGTGAGGGAGGCATGTGGAAAAGGCTTTGTGCCGACCCTGCTCAGAGGGGATCCTCAGCACAGCCCTGAAGATGTGCACATAGGAGAAAACAATGAACACAAAACAACCAAATACCAAACAGAGACTAACCACAATGAGCCCAAGTTCCCTGAATTTGGAGTGTGAGCAGGAGAGCTTGAGGATCTGGGGGATTTCACAGAAAAACTGGCCCAGGGCATTACCCCGGCACAGGGGCAGAGAAAATGCACTGGCTGTGTGCAGCAGAGCAGTGAGAAAGCCACAGGCCCAGGCAGCTGCTGCCATGTGGGCACAAGCTCTGCTGCCCAGGAGGGTCCCGTAGTGCAGGGGTTTGCAGATGGACACGTAGCAGTCATAGCACATGATGGTGAGGAGAGAAAACTCTGCTGAAATGAAAAAGGCAAGCAGAAAGAGCTGAGCAGCACATCCTGTGTAGGAGATGTCCCTGGTGTCCCAGAGGCAATTGTGCATGGCTTTGGGGACAGTGGTGCAGATGGTGCCAAGGTCAAGCAGGGAGAGGCTGAGCAGGAAGAAGAACATGGGCGTGTGCAGGTGGTGGCCGCAGGCTACGGCGCTGATGATGAGGCTGCTGCCCAGGAGGGCAGCCAGGGAGATGCCCAGGAAGAGGCAGAAGTGCAGCAGCTGCAGCTCCCATGTGCCTGCGAATGCCAGGAGGAGAAAGTGGCTGATGGAGCTGCTGTTGGACATTTGCTGATTCTGGGCATTGGGCTCTGTCATGGAGAAAAAGACAGTCAATATTTAAGGGAGATATCTGTCACCGAAATCAAAGCCATTTCCCACACACCCTCCCCTGTAACACTCACAGACACCCTTTTGTGTTTAAGCATTCTAGGGTTTTTTGTTTTTTAAGCTCCCCCCATATCTCTCTTGGTATTCTTGGGTATCAGAAACCCTCAGCTGCACTCAGGGAGAACAGACAGAGCTGTGTGGGCTAAAGTGATGAGTGGAGAGTGAGGGGATGTGCTCTCTCACTGTCCTGTTCAGAGTTTCTCTGGTTTCACCTTTCTCAAATGGAGAATGGTCACCCTCCCATGTTTCCCTGAAAAATCAACAGGTGTTGCTGGCAGCAGATGGATCCACCACAGGTCACCAAACGTCTGCGCCTTTCTAAAGGTCTCAGCACCACACTTGTACCCAAGGACACACATTGCTCATTTCACCAACCCGACAGCATTTTCTCCATCAGACAATTTCAGTGCTTCTCCATGAGGCTTTCAGAAAACACAAGGATACTCTAGGACAGATTTGGTTCCTGGAGGAAAGCTCCCAGCTCGGAAGGAAATCTCAGGGAGACAGCTTAATGATGTCCTAATGATGGCGCTGGATGAAGGGAGATTGAGCTCCTTCCCTGGCTGCGCTGACAGCATTGCCCACAGCCCCACAGGGACAGCACAGCTGGGACATTGTTCCCAGGGACCTGTGTCCCAGAAAGAACCCCCGAGGTCAGGGTGTGAGTGAAGCTGAGCCTCCCCTCCCAGAGAGCTGGAGAGCAACACCAAGAGCACAGGAACCGCGGCACAGACAAGGGGAGGGACAAGGCCAAGCACAGCGAGGGTGCGGCTGGGAGAGGCCAGCGCAGAGCCCGCCGGGCACTGGGGACAGTGTCACCCTGAGCCAACTCTGCCCCCTCCCAGAGCCCCCCAGGGCCGGGCAGCTGCTCCCAGCCCTGTGCTCTGCAGAGGGAACTGGCCCGGGGCTGCAGAGCTTGGCTGGGGGGGACAGGAGGGAGGGGGCTTGTTCAGAGGGGAGGGCTGCCCTGGAAGGGAGCATATGGAGATCTCTAAACTCTCCCTGCCACAACTTGCCTGATTTTCTTTTCTCTCATTCCCTGATCTTATCTCTGCTTCCTGGAGATTTTCCTCCTGGAGATGCTTCCCTGTGCCTGATCTCTCCCTGCCAGCACTCACAGACCCCAAATCTCTGTGCACTCTCCTTGGCCCTACAGAAACCTGCCTGTTTGCAGGGCACTGCCTGGGGGTAGGTTGGTCTGCAGCTTGGAGAAAGGACAGGTCAGACTGAGCCTGATGGGTCCAGCAAAGGCGATGCTGGTGCTGTCCATGGGCAGAGGAGTGGCTGAAAGCACATTAGGGATCTCCTGCACACCTACAAATCACCAACACTAAGAGTTCAGACATCCCAGGGACTTGCCAAAATTAATGATACCTTTAATATTAATCCCCCCTCCCTACCATTCTACAATACTAAGAAACTGAAGAGTCTCAGGACAATTCCTCTTTTTTATCAAAGTTCTTGTATTGGAAATATTCTGAGAGCGAACAGAAGCTCTCAGTATGTCAGATCTTCATGAGCATTTCACCTCCATTACACTCGAGATACTCTGAGTTGTACTTACAGAATCTGTAGACATTGGGGTGTTCCAGCTTTAGGAGATCACTCCAGGAACTGCAGCTGCACTGTCCTGCAGCTGAGGTTTCCTGTGTCAAGGGCTGGGAATGATTCTCCCCCAGCCACTTCTCAGCATCTTCCCAGCCCTGACTGATGGAACCTCTCTGTGCCTCTGTGTGTGCCCTGGGTAGCTGCAGGCAGTGCCCCAGCCCTGCTGGGCTGTGCACAGGAGCTGCTCCTGGGCAGAGCTGTCTCTCTGCAGCGCTGCCGCTTGCCAGGAGCTGCCTCTGTGCCAGGAGCCTGGCCCAGCTCAGCAGCACAGCCACAGCACAGGCACTTGAATGAGCCTCGCGGGGCTCTGCTGCTCTTTACATCAGACTCAGTCCCTCCGAGTGTGTTCAAATAGCTTCTCAAGAAGTTGAAGTTAAACTGAAACACTGAAGTCTCTCGTCATTTAAAAGAGTTCCTCTGAGTGAATCGACTGAGAAAGTGTCCCCAGGCTCCAGTTAGAGCAGAACACTGCAGGCAGTGGTGGCAGGTGGGGACAAGCAAGGGAAAGGTGTCTCTGATGCTGAGCCAACCTGGATGTGTCTCAGGAATCCAAAGGGCCAAGGCCTGAACCCCAGCCCCGGGGAAGGCAGATCCTGTCCATCCCTCATTGCTCAGGGCTCTTCCCGGGGCACTGCCATGTGGGGATGTGCAATGCCAAGGGCAGCACCATGGGGCGGCCCCTGCCAGGCTGCTGGGCAGGGACAAGGAGGCCATGAGGCCCCAGGGCTGCAAGGGTCACTTGTGTCCTCCTCATGGCCTCAGGGCCAGGGCCAGCAGCCATGGCCAAAGTGCTGCCCAAGTTGGCTCTGGCAGGGCCTTGCAGCTTCTGCACATCCCTGTGCCCTCTCCAGCTCAGGCTGTCCTACGCTGTCCATGCCCTGCGCCTCTGTCCCTGCAGGCTGTGCTCATCCCCCGGCTGCCCCACCTCGCTGGCCCTTCCTTCCCTGACAGCTCTGTGTCCTGCCTGCCTCTGCCTGGGCACACAAAGCCTTGGGCTGACCCAGACTCCTGAATTGTTAAAATGCAGATATAGATCTAATATCGATATCCACCTGAGATGGACAAAGACTCTCTTAACTTGTTAAGGTTAGAAAGTGTATGTTTATTTCAGCGCCAGAGAGCTGCAGGGATCGCTCCCAAATGTACAGCTCTGAAGTAACAATGCAACACAGAACTTATTTATCTATCACAAAAATGCATATTTAAAATACAGATACATATTCATAGCCTAAGTGCCTCCCATTCCCTGCTTTGTATGGAAATTATCAAAAAGTCATTAAGCATGCGCAGTTCTTGCAATAGAATTGAGTCGGTGGTCGTTAATTTGAGTCTGAGGGCTGCTTTGGATGAAGTAATATGAGTCTTCATCAGTGTGACCTTCTTACTTTGTTGGTTTTTGACAATACATTTGACCCTGGAAAACTCCCAATGCTCTCTTCTATTGCTTCTAGGTAGGTTGCATCTGGGCAAAATTTGTAACTGTCTAGGCTCTCCTTTGAACCTCTTTTCTTAAGATTATTAATTGTCTATTCTAAGCACAGCTGAGTAAATATCAAATAATCGAAGGGCTACTCTGCATTTAATCATTAATTTCTTTTTAGCTGAGTTCTGTGTCTTTTTCTATTCTAGTTGAGTTTAACAGAACTAACTTTTATCTAAAATCTCTACATTTAAGTGTCTAAAAGAAAACCCTGTGTTTCACTGGCACAGCCCCAGCAAGGCTGGGCACTGTCACCCCCTTGTCCTGCCCTCAGCATCCCCACCCCACATCGCAGTGCCCCAGCAGAGCCCTGAGCAGGGCAGGAGGGACAGGATCTGCCTTCCCTGGGGCTGGGGCTCAGGCCTTGGCCTTTCTGCTGCCTCCAGCCAGCCCTGGCTGTGCTCAGCACCTGAGCTGCCTGCACAGAGCCTTGGCCTCCCTGCACTCCTGGCCTCAAGGATCTGCTGGAACGAGTCCCTGGGGAGCCTTTGGCAGGAATGGTCCTGGGGGCTCCTCAATGCTCCCAGGGACTGCAGGTTTCTCTAAGGGCTTTGGGTTTTGCTTTTGCCTTGGAGTCCCTGAGAGGTTTGTGCAGTCCTGGCCTCCAATTATCTGCATGAATTAGTCTCTTGAGAGCTTTGCATTGACACTCAGGGGGGCTTATTAATGCTTTAAGATACTTGAGGTTTTTGGGTACTTTGGATTTTCATTGCCACACTGAGTCTCTGAGAGGTTTGTGCAATCACTGCCTCCAATTCTCTCCTCCATGGAGTTCATGAGGAGCCTGTGTTGGGGATGGACCGCAGTGGGACCCATGAATGCTTTGAGAAACTTTGGGTTTTTCTTCTGACTTTGACTTCTGGAAAGGTTTTTGCAATCTCCTCTCAGGCCATGAGGTTCAAGGGCTGAGCACCAAATTCACCTTGGGGCTCATTAGGATCAAACAAGTTCTAACAAACCATAGCTCTGCCTTGATTTCCCTCTGGTCTAGTACAGTTCATTCAGAAGGTTTTTTTATAGTTATGGAGAAAATATTTGAAAGAGCTTCTAAGAAATCCACATTCCTATTTTAAAGGGTATAGTTTTCCCTTTAGAGAAGAGGTGATTGCAGCATTCTGTGACTGACATTGACCCAGGGTGTCTCCTGAGGAGGTCTGGCATGCTCACAGAAGCTGTGCCTTGAGGTCTGACCCAGTGTGGACAGCCCTGCTCCACATTCCCCACCCCCATCCTGTCTCCCCTCACTCACCTGGGACCTGCTTTGCTTGTAAAACTGCCTGCACTCAAGCAAAGAGGAGTTCTCTTTTTTTTTTTTTTTTTTTTTTTAAGCAAACTAACCCTCCTAAGTTTCCCCATTGAAAACAGACACCCTCCTCAAGTGTGTGCCTGCCCAAGCTGCCACTGATTTAGGGTGGCTAAGAGATTTACTAGAAGGTGTTTGTTGAAACAAGGTATATAGCTTGTGTTTTAGGGACTAGGAGGTAGATAATGATTTACTAGGGGCTGCTTGCTACAACAATGTATACAGCTTGCTTAATACTTTTGTGCTTGCCAAGCAAAGAGGGAGGATATAAAGAAGATGCCAAACTATTGATCAAGAGAAGGAGCTGTGACCAGATATTTTACTTCTGGATCCTGAAAGCAGCCCGAGCCAGCTTCAAGGTTTGGACCTGGAGCAGGGACCCAGGGAGTATGCGCAGGGAAGCAGGGGAAGAGTTCAACACGAGGAAGACTCCTTTACTTCATCCCAAGACCCCTGCCCACAACCACCAGGCAGCACTGTGCAGGCGCAAGTGTATTTAAATGAACTTTGGACTCATTAAAATACGAAGCAGGAATAGATAATGATTACGTATAGGGCATTGTGTAACTTTATGCATATGTAACGTGTAACCCAATATAAACCGGACAGAGCATTATTGGGGTGTGCACGCTTTGAGGAAAAAACCCCTAAGCGTCCCAGTGCTGGAATAAACATACCTACTTTACAACTTTCCTTTAGTTGTTGAGTTAATCTGAGCCTCACAATAAACACTTAATCCATTAAAAGCTGCAACAAAACACAAAAATCCAAAATGAAATGCATTAAATGGTTTACCTTTTTTGTATTTCCAGAACAGTGTTACCAACAGTGTTGTTCCTAGATCAGTCAGCTATCCTAGCAGAACCTTGTAATAATTGTAACAGGTACGGCTTCGGATGCAAAAGAGTGAGTAAGCCAGAAAAAAAGAGAGTGGTACCCTTTCAACAGAAGCAAATAAAATAATGGCTACATTAATAATTAGCTAACGGACTTCAATCTAAACTTGCAAAATTTGAGATATAACCATATGTAAATCAGACAAAAATAAATTTTATCTTTAAAATGAAAAGGTTTAAAAAGAAAGGCTGGCTATTCTAACAAGGTGCAAAGACAGAGTAAGTTCCATTAGTGATTGCCACATTTCTAACTGTTGTTGTTACATGTATATTTGCTCCTCTAGCATTTGGGAATGCTAGGCCCCACAGAAGGAAGATACTGCCTTCAGAAATCGCTAGAGATCATGGACCGATCTGCCGAGCTTTGAGCTCTGCCACTGAAAGATGCTGTAAAATTTAAAATAGCAGTTACCATTCATATGAATTCCAGTATGCTTTCCTCTTTCCTTTCTGCTCTGTCTGCTAGAATTCCCACCAAAAGCAGGGGGGGAGAAGGTACCCTAATTAGATCACAAGCAGGGAAAACTAACAATACAGGAGTCCTACTCAGTTACCTTTCATATAAATTCCAGTATGCTCTCCTCTTTCCTTTCTGCTCTGTTTGCTAGAAATCCCACCAGAAGTGGGAGAAGGTACCCTAATTAAATCACAAACAGGGAAAGCTTACATTACAGTAGTCCTGCACAATGTCTTGAGCCATGGAGTTAGCTGCCAAAAACTGAAAAAATTGATGTCTCTGAGACACTGTGAGATGCCTGTGTGTGTGGTGTGTGTGTGGGGAGGGGGTGGGTCAGGCCTTGCCCTGGGGAGACAGTGAACTGCTCCTCACCCCACCCCAGAGCACCCCAGCCCTGCAGTGGAGCCAAGCACGGGCACAGCAGAGACAATTTTCCATTTGCCAATATGCAGCTCCAGAGAAACCAAGTAAACAAGAGTCCCACGGGGGGAAAGAAGGCCCAAGAAAGCAAAAAGAATTTACATTCCTCTTAAAATTTCTATATCAGTACTTTTCTATAGATTCGCTGTCTTCTTTTCCTTCTAAATATTTCTATATTCTATGTCTTTCTCTTCTTCAAAATTTTTAGCTAGGATTGGTTTAGTCAGTAACTTTAAGTGGAAGTGACCTTAAAATTCAGGTCACTCCCAAAGGGGGGAATTGTTGGAAAATATACCAGTTTAAAAATTTTGTATAACTTTAGTCAAAGGCTTTGTTTGTCTTTACCCCGGGAAAAGGAATTTTAAGTTTCTTTTCAGGACATTGTTCTGCCAGATGAGGTTTGACAGACTCAGCATTCCAACAGACTGGGAGTAGCCCAAAGATACCCAGAGAGATAAAGGCCATCAAAGGAACATCAACGGAACATTAACAGAACATCGGTGGCCATCTACAAACATCCACCCCAGACCCACCTCCTACAGAGCTGAAGACATCGCGCCCGGAAAGGACTGATAAGAAAATTGAAAAATGAAGATCTAATTTACTTTGAAACAATGCATCTCTGTGGGTTTTGACTGTATAAAATTTGGGGGAAATCCTGTAAAATCGGTGCATCATGGAATGATTCTCTCTGCACACCCGGGCTATGTGTGCATGAGGTGATTTCTGTGGCACATCCTGGCCAGACAAACATCCTGGCCAGATAATAAAGTAATGCCTTGACTCTCTAACATTAAAAATGTTGCTGGAGGGTTTTTGTTTTTCCTACAGTCTTGGTGACACTTCCTAGGCACGGCCGGGCATTAGCTCGGCTCCCGGGGCTGTGGCCCGGCACCGGCTGCTGCCACAGGGCACGGGGGTGCCGCACTCGGGCATTCAACCCAACAGATTTGGGCAGCAGGGACAGCCCCAGAAAGCCTCGGCGAGCCCTCGGCACCTTGGAGCTGCACGAGGCCCACAAAGGATGCCCTGGACACAGCCATGGCCCCAGCAGCGGCTCTGCCCCCAGCACGGGGCTGTGTCCCACACCCCACACTCCAGCCCCAGCTTTGGGCCGCGGGAGCGGAGCTGCTGCACGGAGCTTCCAGCCCCACCAGCCGCACCTCTGATCCCTTGCGACGTGACGGCGGCGACGGGTGTCCGCCGGCGCTCGGGCTCTGTCAGCTTTTGCAATCCACAGGGATAAACGGAGTCCAAAGTGGTGTCCACTTCCATCATTTGCCATATCTCCTTTCTTTTCCATGACGGATTTCACAGCGCTTCCTTTCACCCCAGAGTTTTGGAAAACAGAATTCCCTGTTGCCCCTGCAGCCCTGCAGCTCTCACAGCACAGGCTGCCCCCAGGGGTGATGACAGAGACAGCAGGGATGGGAATGCCAAAGAACAGGAGGACGAGAGCCACGGAAGAGGAAGGGCGGGTGGGGAGGAGAGGTGGAGGAGGGGAAGCGGGAGGAAGAGGAGGGATCAAGGGGGTGGAGCAGCAAGAGAAGCAGCAAAAGGAGCTGCTGCGTGTGTCCGTCGCTCTCTGTGTCCGCAACCCTCGGCCCCGGGAGCATCGCCCCCCGCATCCCGCGGGTGACCGGGCAGGGGGAGCTCGCCCCAGAGATCTTGTGCGGTGCGTGGGGTTCTTTTTGGGAGGGGGGGATTTTTCGACCTTCTGGGACTCCAGACCCGAGCCCCAAATATCTTTGGTTGATCCTGGAAGATTTTGTTCGTTTTTTTTTTTTTTTGCGAGGGGGAGGGCGCGGATGTTTGGATCTTACAGGACTCCAGCTGTGAGTCGCAAATGGCCCTGGGGGGATATTGGGGAGTCCCCGGCACGCGGGTTTTTGGGGGTCCCAGTGGCGGCTGTCGGGAGAAGTGGGATGGGGTGGGCTGGGGCCCGGGCAGGGTGGGATGTGGATTGGGGTGTGGGATGAAGTGTGGGGGAGGGGGATGGGTGGTCTGGGGCCTGGGATGAGGCAGCCGAAGGTTGGGGGTGATGAAGGCGGGGGGACCGCAGTCCTTGGGGGCTTGCGGGGTATCGGCCACGTGTGAGGGAGTTTTGGGGTAGCCCTAATCCTTGGGGGGTGGCAGTGGCAGCGGGGGACACGTGTCTGCGGCAGCTGTGGAGCCCAGCTGCGCCCCCCTGGGCCCCATGGGCGGCGGGAGCGGAATTTGGGGAGGGGGAGGTGTGGGGCGGGCAGGCCGGGCCCCCCCGCTGGGCACTGTCGCGGTGGGGCCGAGTGCGGGGGGAGCCCCGCGGGGCCCGGCCCTGCCCGGGCACGGCTGATGCCGCCCGCCCGCGCTCCGCACTGCTCCGGCCTGGTGCTCGCAGTGCCGCGCGGGGCGGGGCCGCTTTGGGGACCCGGCCAGGGCAGAGCGCGGCTGCTTTGGGGCTGTGGGCACCTGCCCGGCGCTGGGCATGGGCCGTGTGGGGGCAGCTGGGGCCGTGCTGGTGGCACTGGTGGTGCTGGCAGTGCCCCCGGCCCTCCGCGGGGTGAGCGGGGGGTGCGGTGAGAAGGGGGGCGGGGGCTGGGAGCCCAAAGTGAGCGAAATGGGGATTGGGACCCCCAAAGTGGGCAGGAGGGGCCTGGAAGCCCCAAAACCAATCACGGGAGAGGGAGGTTGGGGATTGAGGGGATGATGGGGAAAGGGAGAGAAGAGCATGGGAAAAGAGGGGTCTGGGACCCCCAAAGAGAGCAGGAGGGGGATGGCACACGGAAATTGAGTTGGGAGGGGTGTGTGGATTGGGAGAAGGATGGGAAATGGGAGGAGAGGGGAGGGAAAGGTGGGGTTGAGATGGAAGAGGGGTGGTTCCATGGGGGTCCAGCCCTGTCCCACAGAATTCAATCCCCAGAGCAATTCCCTGGGGCTGTGGCGGAGGTGGATCTGCACTGGGGGGGTCCCCAAGCCCCCTGTCCATCCCTGGGACTAATCGGGGGTTCCTCAATCCCAGCAGCCTGTGCTTCAGCACCTGTGAGGTAGAGGAGGGTGGGGAAAGGGGGTCTTGGGGAAGAGTGGAGGCAGAGCGAGAGGAAGAGGAGGCAGAGAGGAGGAGGAGGAGCAGGAAAAGGAGGAGCAGGAGAACCATGAGCTTACACCACCCACTGTGTCTGCAGCATCCCGGCTCTGGGATCATTGCCTCCCCACATTCCACAGGTGACCAGGGAGGGGGAGCTTGCCCAAAATCTATTTGGGCGTTTTTCGGAGGGTTGTTTTTTTGGCTGGGTATTTAAAGCTCACAGCTTCTGGAATTAAATCCCAGATATCTTTGCATGTCCCGGGTGAGGATTTTCTGGGCCAGAGGGGATGTTTGGATCTTGCAAGATTCCAAAACAGAGCCTTAAATAGACCTTGGGGGAATACTCGAGGGGTCCATGTGGGAATTTCCTGGTATTGGTGGGACAGGACATTGGTTTTGGGGATCCCTGGGAGAGCTGTGGGGGTGGAATGCAGGACTCCTGGAGTGGAGAGAGCAGAGAGGGGCGATAGCAGAGCTGGGGGACCCCCGGCAGCATGGAGGGGTGGGGAGCCTGGAGATGAGGCAGGGCCGGGACACTGTGACACTGAAAGGGGCGGCGGAGAGAGGGGGAAGCCGCGAGTGCGTGGAGTGGGGGGAGCCTGAAGAGGGGGAGCCCTGGGAGCCAAAGCAGCATCAGGGAAGAAGGGAGCCCTGGGACCAGCGAAAGCCCACGGCATCCCTAAGCAGGAGGCCGGAGCAGGGGGATCCCCAGGACCCTCGGGAGCCCCAGCAGCATTGAGAATGGGGAACCCCAGCACCCCAAAGACAGGAGACTGGAAAGGGGGAAATGCTGGGAGGCTTTTTTTGGGGCTACTCTTCATATTTGGAGGATTTTATAGAAACAGAACACCCAGTCACTGCCTGAGCTGGATCTGGGCATGAGGAACCCCCAACCCAAGGCACTCACAACTGTTTTTCCCCCCAAACCAGCATTTCCCATTCCCAAACCTTGGCCGCCAGATAGAGGAGGAAGCTGTGAGGAGGAGGAAGATGCCCCAGGACCCCCAGGCAGGTGAGGAGGAAGTCAGTGCCCCTTTCCCCCTCTCTTCTGCTCCATCTCCCAGCCCAGCATCGCCCCCGGCTGCAGGACAACCCCGCTGCCGACGCTGTCCTGCAGGGACAGATTGGGGGATGTCCTTCCCCTTCCCTGTGGCACGGAGGCAAATCCCATCCTCTCCTTGTCCTTCCTCCCCAGGCAATGAGCTGCAGACAGAGACCAGGGAGGGCAAAGCCTTGGGGCAGAACCTGGTGGAAGAGGCCGTTTTGAGTGGCTCCATGGCACAGGAGTTCAAGAGGGAGGAAAAGCCCCAGAGATGCCGCACAAGGAGGGTCTGCAAACCCAGCCCAGGGTGCTGTGAGGAGGAAAGACCCACCCTGTGCCGGGAAGGCGTCCGGAGCTTCAGCCAGAGCTCGGCCCTGGTGGTCCCTGAGCAGCTCCATGATGGGGAGAAGCCCTACAAGTGTGGGGAATGTGGGAAGGGCTTCAGCAAGAGATCCCACCTGATCCGCCATGAGATGATCCACACAGGGGAGAGGCCCTATGAGTGTGGGGAATGTGGGAAGAGGTTTCGGACCAGCTCAGAACTCCTCGTGCATCAGTGGATTCACACAGAGGAGAGGCCCTTCCGCTGCCCTGAGTGCAGGAAGGGCTTCAAGAACAACTCCAACCTCATCACCCACCAGCGCATCCACACTGGGGAGAGGCCCTATGAGTGTGGGGAATGTAGGATCAACTTCAGCCAGAGCTCCCACCTGATCCGCCACCAGATGATCCACACTGGGGAGAGGCCCTATAAGTGTTCCGAGTGTGGGAAGAGGTTTCAGACCAGCTCACATCTCCTCGAGCATCAGCAGATTCACACAGAGGAGAGGCCCTTCCGCTGCCCTGAGTGCAGGAAGGGCTTCAAGTACAACTCCAACCTCATCAGGCACCGGCGCATCCACACCGGGGAGAGGCCCTATGAGTGTCCCGAGTGTGGGAAGAGCTTCTCCAGGAGCTCTCACTTGACCAAACACCAGCGGAGGCACCGGTAAGGGAAGCCCTGCGAGTGCTCTGAGTGTGGGAAGAGCTTTGTGCGCTGCTCCAACTTCATCACCCCTCAGATGACCCACATTGTTCAGAGCCCTGGTGACCCACACTCCTGTGGCCAACACTGGGAGGACACCTGGCTGGTGGCTTCCACCTCCTCAGATTCCCTGTAGCCACCTGGACAAACTCAGGGTTAGGAACATCCATTGGGACTCAGATTGACATTGGAAATTCATTGGGAAGGGCTGATTTATTGAAGTTACACCCTAGAAAATCTCACCAGCTGTGTCCAGTTGTTTCTTCTGGTGGCATCAAGGAAGGATGGATGATCTTGGAGGTCTTTTCCAACCTAAATATTTACCTTCTTCATCCTGTCAAAACAACCAGAGTTAGGGTAAAAATAAAGAAATGAAATAAAGAGATCTAAAGCTGCACGATTTTACAGCAATTTGTGGGTTAATTTGGGGTTCAAGGGAATATTGAGGAGGATTTGGGTGTTCTGGGGCAGCCCAGGCCAGGCAGATTGGGTCACTATCTCATAGTTGTGGCAGCAGAATGTGTCCACCTGAGCCCATCTGTTCTCCAGGAATTCCGGTTGTCTGTCCCACTGCCTGGCCTGGGTCTCCCCATATGGGCTGTGCTCCCCAAAGTGCCCAAATCGCTGCTGAAGTGCCTGAGCTGCTCCCGGCTCTGGATGTTCTTGTCCACCAGCCTCTCCTGGTCAATGCTATGGGGGGCTAGGAGGGGCATTTGGGGGATCCTGTGGGGATTGGGAGGGGCTTTTGTGGTACTTGGGGGCATCTGTGGTGCTGAGAGGGGTCTTGGTGGGGTCTGTGAGGGAGTTTTGGGGTCCAGGCTGGGGTGTGTGGCTTGGAGAGGTATTGGGTGGGTCTTGGGGGAGATGGGAAAGGGCTTTTGGTGTCTCTTGGGGCCATTTCTGTGTCATGGACTGAATTTGAGGGATCCTAGGGGGAGCTGTGAGGTGGTTTGAGAGGTCTGGCATTGGCTGTGGGGCTGGGAAGAGGTTTCAGGGCAGTAGTGACTCCCCAGACCCCCAAAGCTGACACCAGACCCTGCCCCCAAGATGCTGTCAGGGTTTGGGGGCTCCATGTTGGGGTTCCTCCTCCTGGTGCTGCGGGAGAAGGTGAGGGGGGGTCCCCAGGAGTTATGTGTGTTCCCCAGAGCATGTGTGCCTCTGCCATGCCACTGTCCCCCCCTTTTTCCTCTGCACAGGGCTCCTGACCCAGCTGCTGCTGCCCCCGGGAGGGAATTTGGGGAGGGGGCAGAGGGGGTGCGCAGCCCCCGCCGGGGGATGACCCCGAGCCAGCGCCCTTTGTTTAGCTCCAAGCTGGGCTTGGGGCCGCAGCAGGAAGAGGCCGATGGGCAGCAGCTCCTGCAGGTGGGACAGTGCTTGGGCTCAGGGCAAGCTCCTGCCCTGCACACCTGGCTCAGGTGTGACACTGCCCCGCCAAGGGAGCGCGACATTGCCATCCCCACGGCTCAGGGCTGGCAGCAGCACTTGGAGCACAGACATGGAAATGCTGGGAGCAACTGGGAGCAGCCTGAGGCCGTGAATTCTCCCCCAGCACTGCCTTTCCAGGCCAGCCCTCCATGGGAGAAATGCTCCTTAGGCCTGGGCCTTGAGCAGCAGCCCCTGGGCTCAGCTCCTGTGCAGCTGAGCACAAACACTGTCTGCTGCCAGGCACTGCTGCTGTCCAACGAGCTCCTGCTTGCTTTAGGAGCAGCCTTGGCAACTGTTTTTCTTCCCTCCATGGCACAGCATGGCTGTTGTCACAGTGTCAAAGCAAGCTGTTGATGCCAAGTGCGGCCAGGATGAGCCATGGCTGTGCCTAAAGCCCATCTCTTGGGGCCCTATCAACAGCGGTGCCAAATGAGCCCTTGGAGCTGTCGTGGAGCAGCCACCTCCCTCTGAGTGGGGCCTCTGGGAGCCGGGAACTCTCCCGTTTGCTGCACTCGGGGCATCCCCAAACAACGAGGGAGCCTGGGCCGATCCCCCACTCCTCGAGGCTCAACCCTTCGCCCGCTGGGGAGATGCAAAAGCATCGGGAGTGAGCATTTCCCTGCCCTCGAGGGCAATTTCTGACAGGTCCCTGGCACTGACTCTTTGTGTCTGTGTGCACACACGTGTGCCTGTGCTCTGGCAAATGGGGGAGAAATGCTGCTCTCGGAGGTGTTGCAGTGCCTTGGATATCTGAGTAGGTTAGAGCTGTAAGTAAGGTTCAGTGCTAAGGTATAAGCTAAGTTAAATGCTGCTAAGGGTTTTTTTTGCTAAGTTGTTAAGTTTATTACAATTTATAAGGTAAGTTAAAGACTGTAAGGAGTTATTCCTCAGTTAAAATGTTAAGTCATAAATTATAAATTAGGGTAAATACTGTTAAGTGCTGTTCTTTTGCTAAATTGTTAAGTTTAAAGTATAAGTTCAGTACTTTTACAATTGAGTAAAATTAAAACTTAAAATTAATATTGAGTTAAAATTGAGGGTTGTTAAGCTTTTAGGCCGTATTCTTTTTATCCTTGCCCTCACTGTCCTTTTGTCACACACCTAAACACACACACACACACACACAGGGCCCGTTCTCAGTCCATTTGAGGTTTGATTGCCCGCATTTGGTTTGGTTTTTTTGTTGCTTTTTTTCCTTCCTGTGCCTGAACTGTCCAGTCAGGAGTAGAGTGACTCTTGCCAAGGAACTTTGTTGTGCTGTTGCTGAATATTAAATCTGGTTTTTGCTGATCCCTTGCTGGGGATTTCTTAAGCACTCTCAACCCCTCATTCGTAAGAGGGTGAAGGAGCCCTGGCCCAGGCTCTGACCCTGGGGGACACAGGGGCACTGCCGGGGGGTCTCTGTCCCCCTGTCCCACCCCCCACAGCCCTGTCCCCCCTGTCCCCATGTCAGGCTCTGGGGGTCGATCTTGTGGAACATCCTCTGGGGGAGGCTGCGGCGCCGGGGGACAGGGGGGAACCCGGGGGGACAGGGGACCCTGCTGTGCACGAGCAGCATTGGACTTCTGTGGGGGAAGCTGTGAGGGGGGGCTGGGGCAGAGTGACCTCCCTAGTGACCTCACACAGCCCCTGTGATGTCACAGCCCAGTCTGGGATGTCTCACAGCCATTCTTTGATATCACAGCCTGCTCTGTATTGTTACCCACAGCTCTCACTGTGATGTCACAGTCACCTTTGTGATGTCACAACCCACTCAGTGGTGTCACACACTGCACTCTGTGACCTCAAAGCCTGCTCTTTGATGTCATACACCCACACCATGAAGTCACAATCTGGTTTGTGATGTCACAGCCACCTCTGTGATGGCACAACCCACTCAGTGATGTCACATAGCTCAGTCTGTGACCTTGGAGGCTGCTCTATGATGTCACACAGTCCCCTCTGCGATGCCGTAGCTGATCCATGACCTCACAGAACCATCACTGTGATGTCACCATCCACTCAGTGTTGCCACATTGCCCACTCTGTGATGTCATACATCCATACTGTGATGTCACACATTGCCCTCTATGATGCCAATGACCTTACACAGCCCACTCTGTGATGTCACCCTGCCCCTTTCTGACATCACAGCTGCTCTGGGGCTCTGTGACACAGCCCCAGAGGTGCCTATGGCTATGACACAGCCCCTCTGGGCCATGGCACAGCCCCTGCCAATGCTGAGCACCTGTGAGCTCTGGGTGTGCCCTGCTGGTGTCCCTGAGCTGCCCTGGCAGTGCCCCAGCCCTGCTGGGCTGTGCACAGGAGCTCTGCTCCTGGGCAGAGCTGTCTCTCTGCAGCGCTGCCGCTTGCCAGGAGCTGCCTCTGTGCCAGGAGCCCGGCCCAGCTCAGCAGCACAGCCACAGCACAGGCACTTGAATGAGCCTCGCGGGGCTCTGCTGCTGTTTGCATCAGACTCAGTCCCTCCGAGTGTGTTCAAATAACTTCTCAAGAAGTCAAAGTGAGATTGAAATACTGAAGTCTCTTGTCGTTTAAATAGGTTCTACTGAGTGACACAACTGAGAAAGTGTCCCCAGGTTCCAGTCAGAGCAGAAAACATCCTGCAGAAGTTGACTCTGTCAGGTCCTCAAGGTAAAACAATCCCGGGGTGGGTTTGCCTTTGCTTGAGGCAGGACTGATCCAAACTGTCTTCCCTAACACATTTCTCACAGGCACCACGGGGAGTTTATCCTCCTTCTATGGCCCATGGATGATTTGATTGGGCAGGGCTAGCTCGATTGGTGGAGCCTCAGCTCTTCACTGAGCAGTGGCCTTGGCTAACTGCAGCTCCCAGTGTTTGAAGGTCCCACCAGGCACTGCTTTCCAGGTGGTTTTCAGCAGTCCCTTGCACTGTTCAGCTTTCCCAGGGCTGGTGCCTGACAGGGAATATGCAACACCCACTCAGTGCTGTGCCCTCTGGCCCAGGTGTCCATGAGGCTGTTGTGGAAATGAGTCCCATTGTCTGACTCCCTTCTTCCTGGGGGCCCTGTCCCCCCAGGACTTGCTTTTGCAGGCCCAGGGTGGTGTTCTGGGCAGTGCCGTGAGGCACAGGGTGCGTCTCCATCCCTGCAGGGGCTGTTGGCACCACTGTCAGCAGCAGCGCTTGCCCTGGCGGCTCTGTGGCACTGTGATGTCATCGATCTGCCAGGCCCCCCCAGATTGGCATTTCCACCATCGTCCCCCACACCACAGGGGCTTTGCCCGCTTGGCCCTGCTTGAGCACAGCACATGTTCCACAGTCATGGATAACCTGGAGATGCTGTCCATGGCTAAATCCACCTCTGGGTCACCAGCCCATCTGGAGGTTGCATCTCTTCCCTGATGACCTGAGGCAACAAAGGATCCTGATCCCTCTCCCTGCTCTGAAGAAGATCCCAGAGAGGAGCACAGATGGGAATATGCACAGGGTGAGCTCCCACACCCCATGAGCAGCCCAAGCCACATTGTGCCCAGGGGCTCTGGACCTATTCCAGCAAATGCTCAGATCACATTTGTTTCCAGCCTGCTCTGGGCAGATCTGTTGGTATCTAACCCATTGTGCCCCACACTGGCCCCAGAAAAGTGCTGCCCCACACCCACACAGCCCTTTCCAACCACATCCTCCTCTCACTTCCCATTTGCTGTTGTCTCTCAGTGTTCACATGTTGATTGTGAAGCCACTCCTGCTCCAGGAGCCTGATTGGAAAGCAATTGGCCCCAGCAGCTTGGGGACAAGATATTAATCACAGAAATGCTGCTGCCAGCAGAGACAAGACAGGGAGAGACGAAAGGGGAGAGGCAGGCCCAGGGGACATGGCTGCAGTGGTGATGGCTGTGAGGTCACTGCCACTGCAGCAGCCTGGCTGGCCCTCAGCTGACATTGTGGCCAGGAGCGTTGTGAGGTCACCCAGCACATCAGAGACCCCACACAACAGGAATTCCATCCTTGGGGAGGTGAAGGCTTGAGGCAGGTAACAGAGGCCCCACCTGGGCTCTGATTCTGGGCCATCTCTGCTCCACAACCCACCCAGCCCTGGCACACAGGGAGGCCAGCCGGGCTCATGGCCACCCTGCTCTGCACCAGCCCTGCAACCAGGGAAAAATCTTTCCTTATCTCCAGGTTGAACATCCTCTATTTCACCCAACAGCCTTGTCTTTCATCCTCTTGACATGCTCCAGCCAAGCTTTTCCTTCCTAAAATCAACAAAGTCACCATATCTCCATTTCCCCTGTGCAAACTGTCCTTGCTGACACCTCCTGGCTGTGGCTTCACGAGCCCTGTCAGAGCCAGCCCTGTCCCTGCCCTGCCCCAGCTCTGCTGCCCACAGCTGCTGATCAGGAAGGGCAGAGCCATGGGGGAGGGAAATGCACGGGGATTCCTCCTGGGAGGGAGCTCAGGATGTTTCCAGGCCAAGCCAAAGCGCAGTCAGCGGAGAAAGGGACACAAGGATGGGCTGTTTGTGTGCTCTGCCACAGCAGGATCAGATGCAGAGCTGCAAAGCCATTTTTCCGGAAAAACTGATCCACAAACACCAGAGGTTTATGTCTAAAAAGGAGACAGAGGAGTCCTTTAACTCTATTCATGTATAAAGGGAGAGGTCATGGGCATTTGCCATGGGGCGTCTCACACTGCTAGAGGACGCAGCCTCTTTTAATCCTAATTTCCCGGCCGCAGGTTCCCTCTCCCTTTCCCCATAGGCTGAGGTACTCGAGAGGTACAGACTTCCCCGAAGGCCTTATGCAGACACAGTTAATATACATTTCTCCTAACTGTAGGCACCGTACTATACATCTCCCCTAATGCAGACACTCTCAATACACACCCCCCTTTCTTGTTTTTCTTATGTCCCTGTTCCTGTAGTTTATTACCACAGTCTTGGGCAAGTCAGTCACTGGAATTCCTATGGAAATCCTTCCCATTGATTCTTTTATCTCTCAGTATCGGCCTCATTTTACCAGCAGTTTGTTTGTAAAGACACTCCCTTATTCCTTTCAATCCCTCCTCTTTTTCTTTTTCAATAATTGTCTTTACAAACTGTAGTTATCATCGACTTGATTTTCTGCTCCTGGGTCTTTTTTTGGTTTTGTGTTCATTTGTAGTGACATGATTTTGTGTCCTTTTGTAGCCATTTCTGGATCAGTAGGCATGGCTACTACCTGCATCCCTTTAATAAAGCATTCATTTAACCCATAGTTCACCAGGTAACCATGAAAACATGTCCCATATCATCCTTTCCACCTTTGGACTGGTGCATGACCTAATTTCATTATTCCCTTTGTTTTTTGTTTCACCACTTTTCTATTGTCATTTATTTGCAAACAGCAGTTTGAGTCATTGAGTTTTCCACACACTCCCCCTTCTTCTGCTAATAGCTGATCTAGTAATATACTTTGATTCCTAACTGATTTCCCTGAACTTGTGGTAACAAAAAGAACAACAGTTTAATATACCCTACATGACATATTCCTGACCAGTTTGGAGGTAACCTGCGATAAGCACATTGGTCACAAATCCAATAATGCCCTTTCAAGGCCCAGGTTCCGTTAGCAAAGGGGACTTTCCAATTTTCATTATTAATTGGTGAGTCAAAGCACAGCTTCTTTCCTCAGCCTAACAGCTCTCCAGCAATAGTTGCCTTACCGTAAGAGTCACAATATTTGCATCTCCAAGCTCCCACGTGAGGTTTCCACCTACAGTTACATCCCAGACCTGTTTTGTTAGATCTGGACCACAACCTACTCAAAAGGGTTCTGGTCCCGTTCTGGTTTTGCCACTTTCAGTGATAGTCACAGACAACATGTGTTTTACTTGTGGAATTATCTCGGTGGCAGGTTAAAAATACATGGTGAAAAAAACCTGTCCCTTCCCACTGCTTTACAGCCTTCAAAATCCCTTTGGTAATTATGGTAGGAGCACCCCACCCAGCTACCATTAGTGAGCTCAACATGTGTTTGATTCCATCGGCCCTGATACCTGGAGCAATCACAGGAGGGCAGTTGGGGCCCAGCAATCTAAACCCAAAGATAAAGTCCAGTCACAAACACTTTTTCCCATGTATACACCCCCTGCTTCATTTAGACAATAAATTCCTCTTTCAGAAGAATGAAGTCTCCATGGACTCCCTTCCTCATCCCAAAATCCCGTTCTGTCATGTACCTCACTCAGGGTGCTGATCCACCACTTAGGTTCGACTGGGCTGGCCACCCATGGCCAATTTTCAGATCCACCTGGCCCTCTGCAGACCCAGCAGTTACTGAGGGTAAAGGTCTTTGCTACTTCTTCTCCTAGGGTTCAAAAAAAATTACTATCCCACTGCTGGCCCAAACCTAACTGACAATATTAAGGTAAGATCATTAAGAAAAACATTCTAATAGTGCAATCTAGTCACCTAATCTAATTTTCACGTTATCTTCCACACCACTTGTGGCAAGTGAAGGCACTGAAACCACTGAACATAAAACCAGGACAGCAAGGATTAGCCCCCGCAGTGACTGGAGATGCGGCAGGAGGGATGCCCACACAGACTATTCCAGCAGACAGTCTGTGGGGAGGCACACGAGGCTTCCCCCGATGTCGATGCACAGCTGCTGCTCCGGTCTGCTCCTGCGGAGTGTCAGTCGTGGTTCCTGTCCTTCTCCTCCAGCTGAGATGTCCAAATCTCTGGGGCTTTAGAGGCCTTGACCCGAGTGTGATGGGTCCACCCATGTTCAGCTGTCCTGACGGCTGTTTCTGTGGTCAGCAACACCTGGAAAGGTCCACACCACTTCACCACCAGTGGTGCTTCTTTCTGCACCTTAAAGAGGACCCAATCTCCCGGCTGGATGTTGTGAACAGCAAAGTCCAAAGGCAGGGTCTGTGCCAGCCGAGTTTCCTGTTGAAGAGATTTCACAAGAGACAGGATCCAGGCCACATATTGTTTTAAATATACATCACTTATTTCCACCCCCCCACTAGGATGAGAATTACAAGGGTAAGGAATTCCAAACATCAATTCAAAGGGAGATAACTGAATATCTCCCCTGGGTCTGGCCCTTATTCTTGCTAAAGCCAGTGGCAAAAGCTGTGCCCATGGCATCTTAGTTTCTATCACCAGCTTCAAAAGGCGCTTCCCCATTTCCCTCATTCATTCCCCCTAGCCGAACTCTGGGGGTGTCAGGGGGCAGGGAGGCTCCACTGTACTCCCAAAGCAGCCAGAACTGCCCCAAGGCCTCTGGCTACCTTGTCAGCTGAGACAGCACCACCAGGAGATATCCAAGCCTTGCCACTCAGGGCATTACAGCAACATCCACCGACATCTTTGGAAGGGACATACAGCCCAAGGCCTCCCTCCCCCGGCAATTTTCTTTGTAACCTTGTTATTGGTTTTAGCACTAACCAAACAAACCTCAATAGCTCCTTTTGCCAGATTAAAAAGACCCCCAGCAGCATACACCCCCAGGAACGCCTCTGCCAATTTTAACAGGAGGCTGGGGCAAAGCCCCCCTTCATTTCTCAATTCCAAATTCTCTCCTTCCACCAAACAAAATTCACACTGTAATAACCAAGCGCTGATCATCCACTGAAGAGGTTCTTTCAGTTAACAAAGCTTCCACCTGGTGTGAAACATTAACAATCAGATATTTTCTATTGTCAGCCCCTGGGCCTCAGTTCCCATCAAGGCCGTGGCTGCACAGCTCCGCAGACAATGCAGCCTCTGGCTCCATTCTGAGACATCCTGAGGCAATGAGTAGCCTCTGGCCACTGCATCTAGCAACTTAGAAAAATAAAAACAAACCATGCAAAAAGGCAAATCACCTCGTCAATTACAAAATTTGGTATATCCTTTCTACCAAATCAAGTTTCTGAGGGTTCTTACAGATGGAACTTTAGTTTTTACTGTAAACACATTGTTTTAGTTTTGCACCCAGAAAGCCAAACTCCAAATCCTTGTGTACACCGAAGACTTTTGAATTCACTATGCACTTGTATTTTCACCAGGCACTGATTCCCAAAATCACTATTATAAGCACAGTAACACTCAACACTCTTCACAATACTAATGTGCATTCCCACTTAACCCATCAAATCTCTTCCCAGTAAATTATAGTCACAATTAGGAACAAACAGAAATTCATGCATTTCAAACCTATCCCCCACATCTACCAATAGTGGTTGAATGAGGCACATGCTCATCTTTTCCACTCACCCCTTGAGTAAAGATCTTGTTGACAACTCCCCCCACTTAGGGATAAAATTTAAAGTTGATCAAGGGCCCCCACACGTCTTCTAGGAAACACTTCTCGTTCCGATCCAGGCCCACCTAAAAAGTTATCAAGGGTTCCTGTGTGGGGGGCCCTGGTATAATGGGAGTCATTGACATCCCTAATAATTAATTTCTATTAATCAGTGGAGTTCCTCCCCCTGAGGATCCAGCCGTTTCTGTGGACATTCCCGCTTCCAGTGTCCCTCTGCCCTGCAGACAGCACACCGATCCCTTCCCAAACGCTGCTTCGGTCAGCTCTCCTGTGCCGAGGAGGGAATGCCTTTGCCACGTCCTGGTGGCCAGCCCCGTCCCCTTTGTCCTGGGGCTCCCCTTGGGCACTGCAGTTTATTCCTCCGGAGCTGAAACAACTTTGGCATCACTTTCTCCTTTGCCTTTTTCCTCCTCCCATCTCACAAACACTTTCTGTGTCTTTCTAACCAGTTCATCCAGGGGCTTATGCTGCCCTTCCTCTAGCCCCCCCCCCCCTCACTACTGCCTGTGGGTGCTCATTCTCACACATTTCCAAATCATTCCAGTGACCCAAACAAAAATCCTTAACAGACAATCCTAATCCTTCCACGTACAATCCGCATTTTCCAGATATTCTTTCCGCAGTGTCCAAACGCATCCTGCCCTCCGGCACTCCCGGCAGGCACGGCCAGCAGCACCGAAGGTGACCAGGGCGTCCCTCAGCCTCATGGAGAGCAGTGGACCACTGCCGCCCCTGTCCCGGGGGGTGGCAGGGTCAGGGACCGCCTGGTGCTGAGCCCGCAGCTGTCCCACGGCCCTGCCTCGGCCCCACACCTCCCCACAGGCCCCCAGCCCGCGCTCCCGGCTGGGCACCTCTGCGCCCGCTCCTGCCGCTCCTTGCCTTAACCATATTTCTCTGCACTCCCCTGTTGCCAAGATCACTTCTCGATTTCCCTTCTTCCCCCGCTGGGCACGGATTGTCGAGACCCCTTCTTGACTTTCCCTTACTGCCCCCTTGGCGTCCATGTCCTTGTATTTCGGGATCATCATCCCTTTTGCTGGTTCCCCTTCCCAGCTTCACCTGTGCTACCCTCCATGGGTGCCCTCCCAGGTTTACTCCCCAAAGTTCCCATTGTACTCACCGGT
The DNA here is from genome assembly GCA_036630365.1 of Acanthiza pusilla. Lineage (NCBI taxonomy): Eukaryota > Metazoa > Chordata > Aves > Passeriformes > Acanthizidae > Acanthiza > Acanthiza pusilla. The sequence continues at coordinate 1,050,255 of JAXCHO010000192.1, read as the reverse complement.
GAGATTTTCAGTGCTCCTTCCCTGCGGACTCTTCACGGACGCCCCTGCTCCGCCACTCGTCTGTCTCCTGGACAGTCTGGGGAACCCAATCAATCGCCCGGTGCCGGCCACCACCAAGGGGAGCTGATCACCCAAACTGGGTGAGGCACCTTCAGCTCTGCTCACTGCAGGCCACCCCCGGATGGTGGAAGGATCCCGGATGAGAACCCCCATTTGTCAGGAAAAATTAATCCACAAACACCAGAGGTTTGTGTCCAAAAAGGAGACAGACGAGACCTGTAACTTTATTCATTAATAAAGGGAGAGGTCATGGGCATTTCCCATGGGGTCTCTCACATTGCTAGAGGATGCAGCCTCTTTTTATCCTAATTTCCCTGCCGCAGGTTCCCTCTCCCTTTCCCCATAGGCTGAGGTACTTGAGAGGTACAGGCTTCCCGGAAGGTCTAATGCAGACGTAAGTAATACACATTTCTCCTAACTGTAGACACTCTCAATACACACATCCCTTTTCTTCTTTTTCTTATGTCTCTGTTCCTGTAGTTTATTAACACAGTCTTGGGCAAGTCAGTCACTGGAATTCCCATGGAAATCCTTCCCATTGTTTCTTCTATCTCTCAGTTTAGGCCTTATCTTACCAGCAGTTTGTTTATAAAGTCACTCCCTTATTCCTTTAAGAACTTTCCTCTGAGGGTCTGCATTTTGCTTCTCCCTCGGCCCTCCCTGAGCAGGCTGGCAGGGCTTGCAGTTTGAGGACATTTGTCCTTCCTCCCCCTCACATCCACTGCCCCACAAACAGCCCCGAGCCACCCGGGAGGGACAGGCCCTGCTGTCCCAGGCCTGGGCTCAGCCCTCGGCCTTTCTGCTTCCTCCAACCAAGCCTGGCTTCTCTCAGCATCCCAGTTCCCTGCTCACAGCCTTGGGCTCCCTGCAATCCTGGCACATCCCAAGGATCTGCTCTCACCAGTCCCTGCAGAGCCTTTGGCACTCCCTGCCCTCACTGGGGCCCAGTGATGCCCCAAGGCACTTGGAGTTTTGCTTCTGCCTCCTTGAGCAGCTTCTGCAACCTTCTCTCTGGCCCTGAGGGTCATGGACTCAGCCCCAAATCCACCGTGGGGCTCATTAAAATACAGAAAGCCCTCAGGAGCTCTTTCTCTTCCTTCAATTGTCTTCAAGAGTTCAGGCCTTGTACAGCTCATTGGAGTCTGTTTGGAGTTCTGTTAAGGAGGAAGATTTCAAAGTGCATCCCATGGCTTTTCTTTTAAATCAGGGAAATATTTTTTTGTTTTTTCATTTCAGAGAAGAGGTGCTAGAAGCATTCCCAAGTGGTCTTGATGCTGAATGTCTCCTTAGGAGGTGTGGGCATGCAGAAGAAGGAGCCCCTTGCAGGCTCACCCTGTTGGGACAAGCTGCTCCTCAGCCCCAACCTCACCATGGCTGACATGGCCCAGCTGGCACTGCCAGCGCTGTTCCCTGCATCACAAACTTGTCCCCTGAGCTCTGCAGCTGCGTGTCCCAGCCCAGTGCTCCATGTGTCACCTGCTCTCCTCAGGGCTCTGCCTGCACACAGGCCCAGCAGAAGCTTTCCTGTTGGTGAGGAAAGAATGGCAAAGCCTGAGCAGGTTTCCTGAACAACAAACCCCACTCAGGAGCCACATGCTCAGTACAGGCTGCCTCAAATGATGTCACCTTCCTGCAAGGGACAGTGTGACCAGAAATGATCTCTGTAAGCAAAATTCTCTGTCCCTGTCCTTTCCCTTGATCTCTGTTGCAGATGGAAGTTGATGGTGCCATTGTCACCTTTAACCTTTCTTTTGAATGCAAACAGATGTGCCCAGGTGTGTTAAGCAGATGTTGCTCAATGTTTCTGCAAAGCTTTTGTGTTCCCAGTGGAATCCCAGAGATCATTGTGACACTTTGGGGCCACATGGAACCATGGAGACCATGGTGACACTGCAGGGCCTCAGAGGTGAAGGGAGACCATTGTGACTCTGTGGCGCCTCATGGAACCAAGGGGTCATTGTGACACGGGGGAGCAAAGGACTCCATTGGTGACAGTATGGAAACTCAGGGAACCAATGGACCATTGTGACACTGCAGAACCAACACAGCTGCTGGGCCTTGTCACCTGGCCCTGCACAGCTCCCTTGGGAGGCACAGCAGAACCAGCACCCTGGGAGCCTCAGGAATGCCCCTCTGGGATCCATGGCACACTCTCCAAGGGTCTCGAATTCCAGTTTCCTGCAAAGAAAAAATGTTTCTGCCCTTGAAGGCAAGGCTCCTGAGGGGCTGAGAGCCACGTGGAGCAAGATCTTACAATGACATTTGACTGCCAGCCTGTGATGTTGAGGATGAGGCCACTGCTGTGACATGAGCCTGATTGACAAATGATTGGCCTCAGCAACTTGGGGACAAAATGTTCATCACAAAACCACTCATCCCAGCAGAGATAAGACAGGGAGAGAGGAAAGGGGAGAGCCAGGCCCAGGGGACATGACTGCAGTGGTGATGGCTGTGAGGTCAGTGCCACTGCAGCAGCCTGGCTGGCCCTCAGCTGACATTCTGGCCAGGAGCGTTGTGAGCTCACCCAGCACATCAGAGACCCCACACAACAGGAATTCCATCCTTGGGGAGGGAGGGGTTTCACTGTGTCAGGTTGTACAAAGCTCCTGTCCTTGGACAATTCCTGGGATGGCACATCAACTTCTCTGGAAAAAGAGGTGCAGTTTTGTGCCACTTTCTTTGTAAAATCTAAATCCACTCTCGTTTAGTTTAAAGATATTGACCCTTGTTCTGTCACTGCAAGATTTAGGAAAAAATAACACTCAAATTTTCTTGAACTTTAACCACTATTTTTCCTTTTTCAAAAACCTCACAGAGGACCCAAAAATCTCCCAAGATGGGGTGTGGAGGCCTCATCACATAACCAGCAGGGAGAGGCTGAGGGCCCTGGGCTCAGTTGTGTGGAGACTGAGGACAGAACAGGAGTAGCCTGAGAGGGCTTGAAGGGTTCCACAGATGGTGGAGCTTTTCTTCACAGTGGAAATGAGCACGAGGAAAAAATAATGGCACCAAGGGCAGCTGGGGAGGCCCAGACTGGACACAAGGAGAAAGGAATTTCTCTGCCAGGGCAGTGCTGGAGTGCAACACATCCCCCAGAAGGAGTCTGGGTCAGCCCAAGGCTTTGTGTGCCCAGGCAGAGGCAGGCAGGACACAGAGCTGTCAGGGAAGGAAGGGCCAGCGAGGTGGGGCAGCCGGGGGATGAGCACAGCCTGCAGGGACAGAGGCGCAGGGCATGGACAGCGTAGGACAGCCTGGGCTGGAGAGGGCACAGGGATGTGCAGAAGCTGCAAGGCCCTGCCAGAGCCAACTTGGGCAGCACTTTGGCCATGGCTGCTGGCCCTGGCCCTGAGGCCATGAGGAGGACACAAGTGACCCTTGCAGCCCTGGGGCCTCATGGCCTCCTTGTCCCTGCCCAGCAGCCTGGCAGGGGCCGCCCCATGGTGCTGCCCTTGGCATTGCACATCCCCACATGGCAGTGCCCTGGGAAGAGCCCTGAGCAATGAGGGAGGGACAGGATCTGCCTTCCCCGGGGCTGGGGCTCAGGCCTTGGCCCTTTGCATTCCTGAAACACATCCAGGTTGGCTCAGCATCAGAGACACCTTTCCCTTGCTTGTCCCCACCTGCCACCACTGCCTGCAGTGTTCTGCTCTAACTGCAACCTGGGGACACTTTCTCAGTCACGTCCCTCTGTGGGATTTATTAGAACTGCAAGAAACTTCAGTATTTCAATTTAACTTTGACTTCTTGAGAAGTTATTTGAACACACTCGGAGGGACTGAGTCTGATGCAAACAGCAGCAGAGCCCCGCGAGGCTCATTCAAGTGCCTGTGCTGTGGCTGTGCTGCTGAGCTGGGCCGGGCTCCTGGCACAGAGGCAGCTCCTGGCAAGCGGCAGCGCTGCAGAGAGACAGCTCTGCCCAGGAGCAGCTCCTGTGCACAGCCCAGCAGGGCTGGGGCACTGCCAGGGCAGCTCAGGGACACCAGCAGGGCACAGCCAGAGCTCACAGGTGCTCAGCATTGGCAGGGGCTGTGCCATGGCCCAGAGGGGCTGTGTCATAGCCATAGGCACCTCTGGGGCTGTGTCACAGAGCCCCAGAGCAGCTGTGATGTCAGAAAGGGGCACTGTGACATCCCAGAGTGGGTTGTGTGAGGTCACAGATTGGGCTATGACATATCTGAGTTGGTTGTGTGAGGCCATGGAGCAGCTCTGGCATGATAGAGGGGACTGTGTGACATCACAGAGCAGGCTCCGAGGTCACACAGTGAGCTGTGTGACATCACTGCGTGATTTGTGGCATCACAGAGTTGGCTGTGACATCACAGAGCAGACTGCAACATCATGGTGTGGGTGTATGACATCACAGAGCAGGCTGTGAGGTCACAGAGTGCACTGTGCGACAGCACTGAGTGGGTTGTGACATCACAAAGCTGACTGTGACATCACAGTGAAGGCTGTGACATTACAGAGGTGTGGGTAACAACACAGAGCAGGCTGTGATATCAAAGAATGGCTGTGTGACATCCCAGAGTTGGCTGTGACATCACAGGGGCTGTGTGAGGTCACTGGGGAGGTCACTCTGCCCCAGGCCCCCCTCACAGCTCCCCCCACAGAAGTCCAACGCTGCTCGTGCACAGCAGGGTCCCCTGTCCCCCCGGGTCCCCCCCTGCCCCCGGCGCCACAGCCTCCCCCAGAGGATGTTCCACGAGATCGACCCCCAGAGCCTGATACGGGGACAGGGGGGACAGGGCTGTGGGGGTGGGACAGGGGGACAGGGACCCCCCGGCAGTGTCCCTGTGTCCCCCAGGGTGAGAGCCTGGGCCAGGGCTCCTTCACCCTCTTACGAACGAGGGGTTGAGAGCGCTTAAAAAATCCTCAGCAAGAGATCAGCAAAAACCAGATTTAATATTAAGCAACAGCACAACGAACCTCCTTGGCAAGAGTCACTCTACTCCTGACTGGACAGTTCAGGCACAGCAATGGAAAAAAACAGCAACAAAACAAAATACAGGCAATCAAACCAGAAATGAACTGAGACCTGGACCTCTTTGGGTCTGTGTGTGTGTGTGTGTGTGTGTGTTTTGGTGTGTGTGACAAAAGGACACTGAGGTCAAGGACAAAGGGAATAGGACCTAAAAGCTTCACAGCCCTCAAACATAACAGTACATAACTTATAGCTGAACCTTAACTTATACCTTAACCATAACAAGTCAGGGAAAGAACAACCCTTAGCAGCCTTTAACTTAGCTTATACCTTAGGACTGAACCTTACTTACAGCTCTAACCTACTCAGATACCCAAGACACTGCAACACCTCCGAGAGCAGCATTTCTCCCCCATTTGCCAGAGCACAGGCACACGTGTGTGCACACAGACACACAGAGTCAGTGCCAGGGACCTGTCAGAAATTCCCCTCGAGGGCAGGGAAATGCTCACTCCTGATGCTTTTGCATCTCCCCAGCAGGCGAAGGGTTGAGCCTCGAGGAGTGGGGGATCGGCCCAGGCTCCCTCGTTGTTCGGGGATGCCCCGAGTGCAGCAAACGGGAGAGTTCCCGGCTCCCAGAGGCCCCACTCAGAGGGAGGTGGCTGCTCCACGACAGCTCCAAGGGCTCATTTGGCACCGCTGTTGATAGGGCCCCAAGAGATGGGCTTTAGGCACAGCCATGGCTCATCCTGGCCGCACTTGGCATCAACAGCTTGCTTTGACACTGTGACAACAGCCATGCTGTGCCATGGAGGGAAGAAAAACAGTTGCCAAGGCTGCTCCTAAAGCAAGCAGGAGCTCGTTGGACAGCAGCAGTGCCTGGCAGCAGACAGTGTTTGTGCTCAGCTGCACAGGAGCTGAGCCCAGGGGCTGCTGCTCAAGGCCCAGGCCTAAGGAGCATTTCTCCCATGGAGGGCTGGCCTGGAAAGGCGGTGCTGGGGGAGAATTCACGGCCTCAGGCTGCTCCCAGTTGCTCCCAGCATTTCCATGTGCGTGCTCCAAGTGCTGCTGCCAGCCCTGAGCCGTGGGGATGGCAATGTCGCGCTCCCTTGGCGGGGCAGTGTCACACCTGAGCCAGGTGTGCAGGGCAGGACCTTGCCCTGAGCCCAAGCACTGTCCCACCTGCAGGAGCTGCTGCCCATCGGCCTCTTCCTGCTGCGGCCCCAAGCCCAGCTTGGAGCTAAACAAAGGGCGCTGGCTCGGGGTCATCCCCCGGAGGGGGCTGCGCACCCCCTCTGCCCCCTCCCCAAATTCCCTCCCGGGGGCAGCAGGAGCTGGGTCAGGAGCCCTGTGGGGAGGGAAAAGGGGTGACACTGGCATGGGGGGGCACACACGCTCTGGGGACACACACAACCCCTGGGGACCCCCCCTCACCTTCTCCCACAGCACCAAGAGGATGAACCCCAACATGGAGCCCCCAAACCCTGGCAGCATCTTGGGGACAGGGTCTGGTGGCAGCTTTGGGGGTCTGGGGGGTCACTACTGCCCTGAAACCCCTTCCCAGCCCCACAGCAATGCTCCCCAATGACCCCTCCAACCACATCACAGCTTCCCCTAGGATCACTCAGATTCAGTCTGTGACAAATAAATGGCCCCAAGAGACACCAAAACCCGTTTCCCATCTCCCCCTAGACCTACCCAAGTCCTCTACAGGCCACATAGCCCAGCCACGCCCCCCAAACTCTCTCACAGTCCCCAACAAGACCCCTCTAAGCACCTCAAAAACCCCCAAGAATTACAAAACCCCCTCCCAGTCTCCCCAGGATGCCCCAAACCCCTTCTCAGCTTCCCATGGCATTGACCGGGAGAGGTTGGTGGACAGGAACATCCACAGCCGGGAGCAGCTCGGGCATTTCAGCACCGATTTTGGCACTTTGGGGGGCACACCCTAAATCGGGGGACCCAGGCCAGGGATTGGGACAGACAACCGGAATTCCTGGAGAACAGATGGGCTCAGGTGGACACGTTCTGCTGGCACAACTATGACACTATGGCCCCGTAACCCCAGCCTGGGGGGCTCCAGAACACCCAAATCCTCTACAATATTCCCCTGAACCAACCCCGAAATCACCCCCAACTTCTGGGAAAATGTTGCAGCTTTAGAACTGTTTAATTTCTTTATTTTTACCCCCATTTTGGTAGTTTTGACAGGATGAAGAAGGTAATTGTTTAGGTTGGAAAAGACCTCCAAGATCATCCAGCATTGCTTGATGACACCAGAAGAAACAACTGGACACTGCCAGTGATATTTTTTTAGGGTGTAACGTTAATAAATCAGCTCTTCCCAAGGACTTTCTGATGTCAGTCTGAGTCCCAGTTCCTGCCCCTGCGTTTCTCCAGGTGGCTACAGGGAATCTGAGTATGTGGAAGCCACCAGCCACGTGTCCTCCCAGTGTTGGTCACAGGGAGCATGGGTCACCAGGGCTCTGCCCAGTGTGGGTCGTCTGAGGGGTGATGAAGTTGGAGCAGCGCAAAAAGTTCTTCCCACACTCAGAGCACTTGCAGGACTTCCCTTACAGGTGCCTCCGCTGGTGTCGGGTCAAGTGAGAGTTCCTGGAGAAGCTCTTCCCACACTCAGGACACTCATAGGGCCTCTCCCCTGTGTGGATGCGCCGGTGCCTGATGAGGTGGGAGTTCTGCTTGAAGCCCTTCCTGCACTCAGGGCAGCGGAAGGGCCTCTCCTCTGTGTGAATACGCTGATGGCTGAGGAGATGTGAGCTGGTTGGAAACCTCTTCCCACACTCAGAACACTCATAGGGCCTCTCCCCTGTGTGGATCCTCTGGTGGCGGATCAGGTTGGAGTTGTTGCTGAAGCTCTTCTCACATTCCCCACACTCATAGGGCCGTTCTCCAGTGTGGATTGTCTGGTGGTAGATCAGGCTGGAGCAGCAGCTGAAGCTCTTCCCACACTGCCCACACTCATAGGGCCTCTCCCCTGTGTGGATGCGCCGGTGGGTGATGAGGGTGGAGTTTCGCTTGAAGCCCTTCCTGCACTCAGGGCAGCGGAAGGGCCTCTCCTCTGTGTGAATCCGCTGATGCCTGAGGAGATGGGACCTGGTCCGAAACCTCTTCCCACACTCAGAACACTCATAGGGCCTCTCCCCTGTGTGGATCATCTCATGGCGGATCAGGTGGGATCTCTTCCTGAAGCCCTTCCCGCATTCCCCACACTTGTAGGGCTTCTCCCCATCATGGAGCTGCTCAGGGACCACCAGGGTCGAGCTCTGGCTGAAGCTCCGGACGCCTTCCCGGCACAGGGTGGGTCTTTCCTCCTCACAGCGCCCTGGGCTGGGTTTGCAGCCCCTCCTTGTGCGGCATCTCTGGGGCTTTTCCTCCCTCTTGAACTCCTGTGCCATGGAGCTGCTCAAAACGGCCTCTTCCACCACGTTCTGCCCCAAGGCTTTGCCCTCCCTGGGCTCCATCTGCAGCTCATTGCCTGGGGAGGAAGGACAAGGAGAGGATGGGATTTGCCTCCGTGCCACAGGGAAGGGGAAGGACATCCCCCAATCTGTCCCTGCAGGACAGCGTCGGCAGCGGGGTTGTCCTGCAGCCGGGGGCGATGCTGGGCTGGGACATGGAGCACAAGAGAGGGGGAAAGGGGCACTGACTTCCTCCTCACCTGCCTGGGGGTCCTGGGGCCTCTTCCTCACAGCTTCCTCCCCCATCCGGCCAAGCTTTGGGAATGGGAAATCCTGGTTTGGGGGAAAAAAAGTGAGAGCGCCTTGGGTTGGGGGTTCCTCCTGCCAAAGTCTAACTCTAAATGTCACCGAGTCTCTTGTGTCTATAAAATCTTCCAAAAATCAAGAGTGATCCCCAAAAAAGCCACCCAGGAGTTCCCCCTTTCCAGTCTCCTGGCTTTGGGGTGCTGGAGCTCCCCCTTCTCAAAGCTGCTGGGGCTCCCGTGGGTCCTGGGGATCCCCCTGCTCCGGGCTCCTGCTTAGGGATGCCGTGGGCTTTCGCTGGTCCCAGGGGTCCCTTCTTCCCTGATGCTGCTTTGGCTCCCAGGGCTCCCAGGGTCCCCCTCTTCAGCCTCCCCCCACTCCAGGCACTCGCGGCTTCCCCCTCTCTCCGCCGCCCCTTTCAGCGTCACAGTGTCCCGGCCCTGCCTCATCTCCAGGCTCCCCCACCCCTCCAGGCTGCCGGGGGTCCCCCAGCTTCGCTATCGCCCCTCTCTGCTCTCTCCACTCCAGGAGTCCTGCGTTCAACCTTCCTGGCTCTCCCAGGGATCCCCAAAACGAATGTCCTGTCCAACCAATACCGGGCAATTCCCACATGGATCCCCTCGAGTATTCCCCCAAGGTGTATGTATGGCACAGCTTTGGAGTCCTGCAAGATCCAAACATTCCCTCCGGCACAAAAAATCCCCACCAGGGACATGCAAAGACATCTGGAGATCGATTCCAGAATCTGTGATTTCCAAACACTCCTCCAGAAAAAAAACCCCTCCTGAAGACACCCAGATAGATTTGGGGTGAGCTCCCCCTCCCTGGTCACCTGTGGAATGTGGGGGGGGCAATGATCCCAGAGCCAGGGGTGCTGTGGACACAGTGGGTGGTGAAACCTCATGGTTCTTCTACTCCTCCTCCTCCCTCTCTCCCTTCTTCCTCTCCTCTCACTCCAGACCACCCTTCCCCACCCTTCTGCCCCACAGCTGCTGCAGCACAGGCTGCTGGGTGGGAGGAACCCCCGATCAGCCCCAGAGATGCACAGGGGGCTTGGGGACACCCCCAGTGCAGATCCACCTCCCCCAGAGCCCCCGGGAATTGCTCTGGGCATCAAGTACTGGGGGACAGGGCAGGACCCCCAAAGAACAGCCCTTCCTCCCTTCCAACCCCACCTTTTCCTCCCCTCTCCTCCCCTTTCCCATCCTTCTCTCAATCCACACACCCCTCCCAACTCAATTTCCATGTCCCATCCCCCTCCCCCTCTCTTTGGGGTTCCCAGACCCCTCTTTTCCACTGCTCTTCTCTCCCTTTCACCATGAGCCCCGCATTCCCCAGCCCCCTTCTCCCATGATTGGTTTTGGGGCTTCCAGGCCCCTCCTGCCCACTCTGGGGGTCCCAATCCCCATTTCGCTCACTTTGGGCTCCCAGCCCCCGCCCCCCTTCTCACCGCGCCCCCCGCTCGCCCCGCGGAGGGCCGGGGGCACTCCCAGCACCACCAGTGCCACCAGCACGGCCCCAGCTGCCCCCACACGGCCCATGCCCAGCGCCGGGCAGGTGCCCACAGCCCCAAAGCAGCCGCGCTCTGCCCTGGCCGGGTCCCCAAAGCGGCCCCGCCCCGCGCGGCACTGCGAGCACCAGGCCGGAGCAGTGCGGAGCGCGGGCGGGCGGCATCAGCCGTGCCCGGGCAGGGCCGGGCCCCGCGGGGCTCCCCCCGCACTCGGCCCCACCGGGACAGCGCCCAGCGGGGGGGCCCGGCCTGCCCGCCCCACACCTCCCCCTCCCCAAATTCCGCTCCCGCCGCCCATGGGGCCCAGGGGGGCGCAGCTGGGCTCCACAGCTGCCGGACACACGTGTCCACCGCTGCCACTGCCACCCCCGAAGGATTAGGGCTACCCCAAAACTCCCTCACACGTGGCCGATACCCCGCAAGCCCCCAAGGACTGCGGTCCCCCCGCCTTCATCACCCCCAACCTTCGGCTGCCTCATCCCACGCCCCAGCCCACCCATCCCCCTCCCCCACACTTCATCCCACACCCCAATCCACATCCCACCCTGCCCGGGCCCCAGCCCACCCCATCCCACTTCTCCCGACAGCCGCCACTGGGACCCCCAAAAACCCGCGTGCCGGGGACTCCCCAATATCCCCCCAGGGCCATTTGCGACTCACAGCTGGAGTCCTGCAACATCCAAACATCCGCCCCCCACCCCCCCCCGCAAAAAAACCGAACAAACTCTCCCAGGATCAACCAAAGATATTAGGGGCTCGGTTCTGGAGTCCTACAAGCTACAAAAATCCCCCCCTCCCAAAAAGAACCCCACGCACCGCACAAGATCTCTGGGGCGAGCTCCCCCTGCCCGGTCACCTGCGGGATGCGGGGGGCGATGCTCCCGGGGCCGAGGGTTGCGGACACAGAGAGCGATGGACGCACGTGGCAGCTCCTTTTCCTGCTTCTCTTGCTGCTCCACCCCCTTGATCTTTCCTCTTCCTCCCGCTGCTCTCCCTCCCACTCCTCCGCCCCCCTCCCTTCCTCCTCTTCTGTCCCACCTCCTCCTCTCCCGCTGCTCCTCCTGTTCTTGGGCACTCCCATCCCGGCTGTGTCTGACATCACCCCGGGGCCATCCCGTGCTCAGCAGAGCATCCTGTGCTCTGTCAGCACTCTCTGATCCTTAGGGAAGGATTATAGATATTTCTATTTCTATTTCTATTTCTATGGTTTTATATATATATGTATATAATAAGTTAGATTAAATAATGTTAAGTTCTGCTATTTTGCTAAATTGTTAAGTTTAAGGTATGTTATGTTTAAAGCATAAGTTCTGTACTGTTAAATGTGAGCATTATTAAGCTTTTAGGCTGTATTCCTTTTATCCTTGCCCTCACTGTCCTTTTGTCACACACACCTAAACAGACACACACAAAGACCTCCAGGTCTCAGTTCATTTCTAGTTTGATTGACTGGATTTGATTTGTTTTGTTGTTTCTTTTTTCCCTTGCTGTGCCTGAACTGTCCAGTCAGGAGTAGAGTGACTCTTGCCAAGGAACTTCGTTGTGCTGTCGCTTAATATTAAATATGGTTTTTGCTGATCCCTTGCTGGGATTTTTTAAGCGCTCTCAACCCCTCGTTCGTAAGAGGGTGAAGGAGCCCTGGGTCAGGCTCTTGCCCTGGGGGACATGAGGATGCTGCCAGGGGGTCCCTGTCCCCCTGTCCCACCCCCCACAGCCCTGTCCCCCCTGTCCCCATGTCAGGCTCTGGGGGTCGATCTCGTGGAACATCCTCTGGGGGAGGCTGCGGCGCCGGGGGGCAGGGGGGAACCCAGGGGGACAGGGGACCCTGCTGTGCACGAGCAGCGTTGGACTTCTGTGGGGGGAGCTGTGAGGGGGGGCTGGGGCAGAGTGACCTCCCCAGTGACCTCACACAGCCCCTGTGACATCACAGCACACTCTGGGTTGTCATCAGCAACTGTATTAGATAACAAAACCTCTTTGTGATGTCATAAAGCTGCTCTATGATGTCACCACCCACTCTATGATATCAGAGCCTGCTCTGTGATGTCACAGCCTGCTCTGTGATGTCACTCAGTGATGTGACACAGCTCACTCTGTGAGCTCAGAGCCTGCTCTGTGATGTCACACAGTCCCCTCTATGATGCTGTAGCTGCTCCATGGCCTCACACAACCAACTCAGAGATGTCATAGCCCAATCTGTGACCTCACACAGCCCACTCTGGGATGTCACACTGCCCCTTTCTGACATCACAGCTGCTCTGGGGCTCTGTGACACAGCCCCAGAGGTGCCTATGGCTATGACACAGCCCCTCTGGGCCATGGCACAGCCCCTGCCAATGCTGAGCACCTGTGAGCTCTGGCTGTGCCCTGCTGGTGTCCCTGAGCTGCCCTGGCGGTGGCCCAGCCCTGCTGGGCTGTGCACAGGAGCTGCCCCTGGGCAGAGCTGTCTCTCTGCAGCGCTGCCGCTTGCCAGGAGCTGCCTCTGTGCCAGGAGCCCGGCCCAGCTCAGCAGCACAGCCACAGCACAGGCACTTGAATGAGCCTCGCGGGGCTCTGCTGCTGTTTGCATCAGACTCAGTCCCTCTGACAGTGTTCAAAAAACTTCTCAAGAACTGAAAATTAAACTGAAACACTGAAGTCTCTTGCAGTTTAAATAGGTTCCAGTGAGTGACACAAGTGAGAAAGTGTCCCCAGGTTCCAGTCAGAGCAGAAGACATCCTGCAGAAGTTGACTCTGTCAGGTCCTCAAGGTAAAACAATCCCAGGGATGGGATTGCCTTTGCTTGAGGCAGGACTGATCCAAACTGTCTTCCCTAACACATTTCTCATAGGCACCATGGGGAGTTTATCCTCCTTCTATGGCCCATGGACAATTTGATTGGGCAGGGCCAGCTCGATTGGTGGAGCCTCAGGTCTTCACTGACCAGTGGCCTTGGCTAACTGCAGCTCCCAGTGTTTGAAGGTCCCACCAGGCACTGCTTTCAAGGTGGTTTTCAGCAGTCCCTTGCACTGTTCAGCTTTCCCAGGGCTGGTGCCTGACAGGGAATATGAAACACCCACTCAGTGCTGTGCCCTCTGGCCCAGGTGTCCATGAGGCTGTTGTGGGAATGAGTCCCATTGTCCGACTCACTTCTTCCTGGGGGCCCTGTCCCCCCAGGACTTGCTTTTGCAGGCCCAGGGTGGTGTTCTGGGCAGTGCCGTGAGGCACAGGGTGTGTCTCCATCCCTGCAGGGGCTGTTGGCACCACTGTCAGCAGCAGCGCTTGCCCTGGCGGCTCTGTGGCACTGTGATGTCATCGATCTGCCAGGCCCCCCCAGATTGGCATTTCCACCATCATCCCCCACACCACAGGGGCTTTGCCCGCTTGGCCCTGCTTGAGCACAGCACATGTTCCACAGTCATGGATAACCTGGAGATGCTGTCCATGGCTAAATCCACCTCTTGGTCACCAGCCCATCTGGAGGTTGCATCTTTTCCCTGATGACCTGAGGCATCTTGGGCCCATTGGGCCAGATATAACTCAGCCTTGTGGGGCCAGTCTAGACCTGACCATGGACAAAAAAATTAACACTCGAAGTGGTGGCAGGCATCAGCTATTTATTATCCCGTGGTACAGCCTTTTATACCCTTTTTGTCCAGACCCATAACAGGTGCTCCTTGGTACCTTACAGTTGGTGAGCAAACTCTCCACATGTGCCCTTTCTGCTTGCTTCCCTTATGAGGTTGTTTATTTCTCTTATTTGGGGACACAGCTGTAACTTATCAAGGTCTAGGCTGCCTGCAGCCTTTTCCTATCTTACCACAATTCCCCCTTCTTGTTTTTCATTCACAAATGACATGTTTACCATCCTCTGCAGGGGCCCTTTCACAGACAGGAGAGCAAACACGGTACAAGCATCCTCTGTGGGGCTTCCAATTCCTGAATGTGTTCGTGAATTGATTTTGATACATCTTTTGAATCTATACAGCACGTGCTATCAAAATCTTCACCCCCATGCCCATGGGACAATAACAAAAATCACAGGTCTTTCCCCTGGCTTGTCTAACGCAGAGGCCACCTCCCTCAGACAAACCCTTATCACCTTAACCTGTAACATAAAGGCAAACTCACATCAGTGCCAAACAAAACACCAAAAAGGTAACAGATAGATAACATTTTAGAAATGCTCTCCGTATTCCAGGGAGTTAGGCAAGCTGCAGCCAGGTCCATTGCTCTGAGGGGTGTTACCCAATACAGGTCAAACACATCGAGCAGGCACCCACCTAACTCCAGCATCTCTAGAGACACAAGCATATCCACGTCCCCAAGTGACAGGATCCCATGGACCCTCCCAGACTCGTGTTTGCAAATTGCAAACCCAGACTGGAGCAGGGCCACGGGTCCCATCACTCGGTGACTGTAATGACAAAAAATGAGTTAGGATAACAGGCATTGTACACGAGGGAGAAATAGTAAGACGGTTCAGTGTAAACACAGCTTTCCAAATTCTTGCCTGCGGGGTTTCACCCTGCATTCCCCCTTTTGTTTTTGAAGGAAGGCTTTAAATGTAGAATGAAGATGCTCTATGATAGCTTGACCAGCTGGAGAATGCGGGGTGCCGGTGACATGGTGAACACCCCAAAGCTGCAAGAATTGTTGGGTGCGCTGAGCTGCGTAACCAGGACCATTGTCAGTCTTTATAACGCGTGGCACACCTAAAGCTGCAAAAGCACCACGCCAATGCGAAATCACATCTCCTGCCTTCTCTCCTGAATGTGCAGAGGCACAGCAGGCCTTAGAATAGGTGTCCACAGAAACATGTACATATTTAAGGCGACCAAACTCCAAAATATGAGTAACATCAGATTGCCACAGCTGGAGAGCTTGTGGCCCTCTGGGGTTTGTCCCATCGTGGGTCATGGTAACATGTTGCTGGCAGTCCGAGCATGAGGCAATAATATCACATGCTGCCGCAGACGGAAGATGAAACTGATGTCGTAGGGCACGAGCCCCTTGATGGAAAAATTGATGTGACTGAATCGCCTGCTGCAATGTTCCGGTACTGGGGCAGCCCACGCCGGGGCTGTCAGCTTATCCACATGAGCATTTCCTTCTGCAATAAACCCAGGCAAGCTGGTATGACTACGAACATGGAGAATATAAAATGGTGCAGTTTGTTGGCGTAACGTGTGCCATAATGTTTTTAGCAGATAAAACAATTCCTTGTTATTTACCTCTTTCAAAGCAGCACAATCTAATCAATGAACTATATTGCACACATATTGAGAATCGGATACAACATTTAAATTTTCACAAGGCCAGGCTTCGAAAGTCATTATCCATCTTGGCTGCCTATAAGGTCATGCCACTGATCTCCCTCCTTCCAGGTGACAACTACTTTTCCTGTTCGCCCTGATCCATCGGTAAAAACCGTGTGCCCTTGTAAGGGGGTCGATGAATATAGTGATAACTCTACAATTTGCAGTTCTAGATGCATCTGCAAAAATTTATGTGCAGGGTGGTGAAATAATATTTTTCCTGGCAACACTACCATGGCCATTTGCAAAACAGAGCTATTGGCCACACACCAGTTCCCATACTCAGAGCTTAAGGGTGCAGTCATAATGGCTGGTTCTCGCCCTGACAGCTGAACACACCTCTGCCTGGCTTTGCAAATTGCATGAGCTATTGCGAAGGGTGATTTCCCACCTCCGCAGCAAGCAGGGCTAGCTCAGCATCTGTAGATGCGGAGGAGGTGGAATCGACCGTCTAAGCTCCGCCTCAGGGAGGCGGGCCCTGGAGCATCATGATCTGACCCCGCCCAAGGGGCAGAGGCAGAGGCGGGTGGAAGGGACCGGCCCCGCCTGGTTCTCTGGAAAGCTCTGTACTCCCACAGCAAGGATTGGCTATCTTCCTTATTGTCCCACCCTTGTTGTAGCCCGGTTGGCTCGTGATCCCGACACCGCCCCCTTCCCCGGTTCCCATTGGTTGCTGTATTCCCCTTTTAAGCCGCTGTACAACCCCTCTATCCTCGACTCGTTCGTCCCCCGTGGAGCGTGCCGGTGGTCCGTTTGGGTGCCTCCAATAAAGCCTCTTCACACCTCACGACGAGTCTCTCTCTCCATCCTTTGCCTTGCCCGGCGTGAGGGTGACGCGCAGCCTGGGCGGCTGGCGCCACCGCCGACAGCAGCGGAGTGGACGACGACAAGCTATCAGTTCTAAGTGGGTGGTAACCGTTTTCTTGTGCTGGTACAATAAAAATACCCATTCCAAAAAATGTAAAGGGTCCTGCCAACTGTCATGCCATTGGGCTATGAGGCCCACAGGATGATCCTGAGACAGTAAAATATACACACTGAGAGGTATGGTGGTAACTACTCTCCAGGCTTTTCTTCCTTGTCTTGCTAGTTCTACCTGCTTTAATGCTTCAAGCGTTCCTGGTGACAAGCTCCTGGGAGATAACAAGGAAGGATCACCTTTTAATAAATCAAAAAGTGGTGCCAGCAGCGTGTTCAATAATCCCAACAATGGTCTGATCCAATTAACTGTACCTAACAATTTTTGCAAGCCATTCAATTGAATGTTCAGCATTTGTATAGAATGCTGAACAGTCACTGTTTGATGTTCGACAGTTTGATCTAAAATTTTCATTCCTAAATATTTCCAGGGAGCTTGTCGCTGTATTTTCTCAGGAGCAGCACACAAACCATAGTTTGTTAAAGCTTCTTGCATCACAGGCATTACCACATTGAGCTGTTGTGCAGTTGGCGCAGCGACTAAGATATCATCCATATAATGATAAAGATAAATTTGCAGAAATTGTTTCCTGACCCCTGATAATGCTTGTGCCACATACCACTGACAAATCGTAGGACTGTTCTTCATTCCTTGAGGCAACACAGTCCAATGGTATCTTTTTCCCGGTTCACTATTGTTTACAGAAGGAACAGTAAAAGCAAACTTGGGAGCATCATCATGGTGTAAGGGCATGGTAAAAAAGCACTCTTTCAAATCAATAATATAAACATCCCAAGTAGCTGGAATCATAGCTGGGGAAGGCATACCTGGCTGCAATGCTCCCATACTTTCCATCACTTCATTAATTTGGCAGAGATCATGTAGGAGTCTCAATTTACGAGACTTCTTTTTGATTCCAAGCACCGGTGTGTTCCAAGGGCTCTGTGATGGCTCAGTATGATTTTGTGCCAGCTGGTCACTGACTAAATCCTTGAGAATGGTCACTTTTTCATGAGTCAGGGGCCACTGATCAACCCATACAGGTCGTGTGGTCAGCCACTGTAATGGGATGGTAGGTCTGTGTTGACCACCCTCCTCAGTGGCCCCTACAAAAAAT
This sequence comes from Acanthiza pusilla, assembly GCA_036630365.1. Classification (NCBI taxonomy): domain Eukaryota; kingdom Metazoa; phylum Chordata; class Aves; order Passeriformes; family Acanthizidae; genus Acanthiza; species Acanthiza pusilla. The sequence continues at coordinate 1,032,709 of JAXCHO010000192.1, read as the reverse complement.
TCTGCTTTTCTGTTTTCAGGGCTACTCCCCATTGAGTGAAACAGTCACGTCCCCATAAATTCAAGGGTACTGAGATTACATAAGGATGAATTGTAGCCACTTGCCCATCAGGATTAATAATGTTCACAGGTAGTAAGCTTTGGTAACTGGCAGTTGTTCCCCCAACTCCTGCCACAGCTGCAGAAATTTCTGTGGGCCAAGTAGAAGGCCATTGTTTCTTCGAAACAATAGTAACACCAGCTCCAGTGTCAATCATATACTCCCCCCAGTAATAGTCACTTGCAGGGGGGAACCTTGTACAAGTTTTAAACAACACTTCCTATTAGGCCTAGAGTCAGCAACCATTTGAGTCCAAAAAACCTGGGGGTACCTGTAAACCCAAACCCTTCAGTCCCTCTTTCTACAGGTTCTGCACTAGGCACTTGCGCCACAGAAGGAATCAATTGGGCAATACGACTCTGCTTAGCCATGGTACCTGGGGGCGATGGTGTCCCCACCATGGCACAAATCTGCCCGAGGCAGTCTGCATCAATAACTCCAGGTAACACAAACAGCCCTTGCAAGGTAACACTTGAGCGTCCCACCAGCAATGCACTTAACCCATATCCCAAAGGTCCAAAGGCATCTAACAGTATTTTGTGCACTTTGGTGTCACCTGTGGTGACTGAGGCAGCTGTGGTGACATCCACTCCGGCGCTCCCTTTGGTTCTGGCACTGAGTTTGCCCCATAAGCCTGAAGGGGGTTGGTTGGACGTATTTGTGTCTGGGCGCACATCCCCGCCGAGCTCTTTTTCCCGTTTCCTGGCTGCCCTTTAGGTCTGAGTGCTCGTCCCTGGCTATTAAACTTAGAGCAGCATTGTTTGGCACAGTGCCCTGGCTTGCCACAGCGTGCACACACCCCAAAGTGTGTTGCCCGCTGTTCCCTGGCCCTGAATGGCCACGAGGTTGGTTAGGGCAATCTCTCTTGAGACACCCTCCTTGACCACACCAAAAACAACTCTTGGAAACTTGCACAACTGCAGCAACTTGCTTTGCAATCTCCTCCATCTGATGCTTCACTGCTCCAACTTTGCTGCAGACCTCGATCATATCTACTAATGTAGGATTCTGCAGCGGCAATAAAGCTTGCTTACAGTCCTCATTTGCATGGTCTTTAGCTAATTGCAAAAGCAAAGTCTCTTGAGCTGCTGCATTGTCAGCTTGTTTCTCAAGTGCCTCCCTAAGACGATCTATAAATGTTATATATGGCTCACTTGACTTTTGCTTAACTGTTGTCCTCGACTGATGAGGAGCCCCTACATCTGGTACAGGCTGCATTGCTTGAAATGCGAGCTCTTTCCCTTGCTGCAACACTGAGGAATGCAGTCGGCCTTGTAATTGTGGGGCGTTAAGTGGAGGGTCCCCATGAGCTGAGCCCGACCTGCTCCAAAACATGGGTCATCTTGAGAACCTTCTAAATTACCCATAGCAACCTCACTCACTAGCCGTCTCCACTGCGACTCAAAAATCATCATCTGAGTCGGAGTGAAGCAAATTTGGGCTAGCTGCTGACAGTCAGAAGGGGTAAGCTCATTGGTAAAGAAACCTCGCAGCACAGACTGCACGAAATGAGAAGCAAACCCACCTGCATCTCTGTGTTTCTCAGGTCTCTGATTACACTCCAATGAAAGGGGTCCCACTCATCAGGGCTCTTACTATTATTTCATGTCACAGGGCTTGCTAGAATCTGGTCTGCCAAACCCGACTCTCCTGCTTCCCCAGCTTTTTCATACAAAAAAATTTTAGGTCCTGTTTAGGGCTTTTTTCCTGTAAATACATTAATATGTGCAATCTCAAATTGATACTGAATCCAAGTATCTCCTAATGCAGTCTGAATAGATAAGCAATTCCTCGCCTGGTGCTGGCCTTGCTGTCACCCCGGCAGCGGCTCCGTGGCCCCTTTGTGCCCCGCTGGCCCAGCCATGGTGCCACAGCCCCCCTGGGCAGGCCCAGCCCAGGCCAGGAGCATTGCGGGTGGGAACGGCCCCTGTGCCGTGGTGCCCACAGCAGCCCCTGGGGCTCGGTGCCCCCATGGCCTCCCTGCTGGGCAGCCTCTCCAAGCTCCTGCCCAGGCCGTGCCACCTGTGGGCCTTCCCACACAGCCCTGCCCCAGGCTCTGCCGGGCTCGGGGCCAGCACAGAGCCGGCCAGGGCTGGCCATTGCCGGGAACAGGCCCTGAGCCCCGCAGGAGGATGGAGCTGGGCACAGCCAAACTCACCGCAAACCTGGGCTGAGCAGCCAGGGCTGCCAATGGCTGGGGACAGAGCCTGGCGCTGACAAATGGCCTGGGCCCCCTCCCTGCTCTGGCCGTGCCACCAAGGGCACACAGCAGCCTCCTCTCTCGGCCACTTGCCTTTTTCCATCCCTGCCCCAGGCCTGGCCCTGCCCCACTAGCCCTGGGCTGAGTCCTGCCCCTGCACGCTCACACACGCTGAGATGGACACTGATGGGTTTCTCTCCCAAATTCTCTGCAGCCCAGCCCCGCTGGCTTCAGCTGCAACCCAGGGAACATCAAAGCAGAGCAAGCAGCGAGGAGCAGAGGCCTGGGAGCTGCTGTGTGAGATCAGCTCCTGCAGGGATCCACATTGGCTGGGCATCTCTGCAGCTCTGCATCTGATCCTGCTGTGGCAGAGCACACAAACAGCCCAGCCTTGTGTCCCTTTCTCCGCTGACTGCGCCTTGGTTTGGCCTGGAAACATCCTGAGCTCCCTCCCAGGAGGAATCCCCGTGCATTTCCCTCCCCCATGGCTCTGCCCTTCCTGATCCAGCAGCTGTGGGCAGCAGAGCTGGAGCAGGGCAGGGACAGGGCTGGCTCTGACAGGGCTCGTGAAGCCACAGCCAGGAGGTGTCAGCAAGGACAGTTTGCAAAGGGGAAATGGAGATATGGTGACTTTGTTGATTTTAGGAAAGAAAAGCTTGGCTGGAGCATGTCAATAGGATGAAAGACAAGGCTGTTGGGTGAAATAGAGGATGTTCAACCTGGAGATAAGGAAAGATTTTTCCCTGGTTGCAGGGCTGGTGCAGAGCAAGGTGGCCATGAGCCCGGCTGGCCTCCCTGTGTGCCAGGGCTGGGTGGGTTGTGGAGCAGAGATGGCCCAGAATCAGAGCCCAGGTGGGGCCTCTGTCACCTGCCTCAACCCTTCACCTCCCCAAGGATGGAATTCCTGTTGTGTGGGGTCTCTGATGTGCTGGGTGACCTCACAACGCTCCTGGCCAGAATGTCAGCTGAGGGCCAAGCAGGCTGCTGCAGTGGCAGTGACCTCACAGCAATCACCACTGCAGCCATGTCCCCTGGGCCTTCCTCTCCCCTTTCCTCTCTCCCTGTCTTGTCTCTGCTGGCAGCAGCATTTTTGGGATTAATATCTTGTCCCCAAGCTGCTGAGGCCAATTGCTTTCCAATCAGGCTCCTGGAGCAGGAGTGGCTTCACAATCAACATGTGAACACTGAGAGACAACAGCAAATGGGAAGTTAGAGGAGGATGTGGTTGGAAAGGGCTGTGTGGATGTGGGGCAGCACTTTTGTGGGGCCAGTGTGGGGCACAATGGGTTAGATAACAACAGATCTGCCCAGAGCAGGCTGGAAACAAATTTGATCTGAGCATTTGCTGGAATAGGTCCAGAGCCCCTGGGCACAATGTGGCTTGGGCTGCTCATGGGGTGTGGGAGCTCACCCTGTGCATATTCCCATCTGTGCTCCTCTCTGGGATCTTTTTCAGAGCAGGGAGAGGGATCAGGATCCTTTGTTGCCTCAGGTCCTCAGGGAAGAGCTGCAACCTCCAGATGGGCTGGTGACCCAGAGGTGGATTTAGCCATGGACAGCATCTCCAGGTTATCCATGACTGTGGAACATGTGCTGTGCTCAAGCAGGGCCAAGCGGGCAAAGCCCCTGTGGTGTGGGGGACGATGGTGGAAATGCCAGTCTGGGGGGGCCTGGCAGATCGATGACATCACAGTGCCACAGAGCCGCCAGGGCAAGCGCTGCTGCTGACAGTGGTGCCAACAGCCCCTGCAGGGATGGAGACGCACCCTGTGCCTCACGGCACTGCCCAGAACACCACCCTGGGCCTGGAAAAGCAAGTCCTGGGGGGACAGGGCCCCCAGGAAGAAGTGAGTCAGACAATGGGACTCATTCCCAGAACAGCCTCATGGACACGTGGGCCAGAGGGCACAGCACTGAGTGGGTGTTTCATATTCCCTGTCAGGCACCAGCCCTGGGAAAGCTGAACAGTGCAAGGGACTGCTGAAAACCACCTTGAAAGCAGTGCCTGGTGGGACCTTCAAACACTGGGAGCTGCAGTTAGCCAAGGCCACTGGTCAGTGAAGACCTGAGGTTCCACCAATCGAGCTGGCCCTGCCCAATCAAACCGACCATGGCCCATAGAAGGGGGATAAAGTCCCCGTGGTGCCTGTGAGAAATGTGTTAGGGAAGACAGTTTGGATCAGTCCTGCCTCAAGCAAAGGCAAACTCATCCCTGGGATTGTTTTACCTTGAGGACCTGACAGAATCAACTTCTGCAGGATGTTTTCTGCTCTGATTGGAACCTGGGGACACTTTCGCAGTTCTGTCACTCACTGGAACCCATTTAAACTACAAGAGACTTCAGTATTTCAGTTTAACTTTGACTTCTTGAGAAGTTATTTGAACACTCTCAGAGGGACTGAGTCTGATGTAAACAGCAGCAGAGCCCTGCGAGGCTCATTCAAGTGCCTGTGCTGTGGCTGTGCTGCTGAGCTGGGCCGGGCTCCTGGCACAGAGGCAGCTCCTGGCAAGCGGCAGCGCTGCAGAGAGACAGCTCTGCCCAGGAGCAGCTCCTGTGCACAGCCCAGCAGGGCTGGGGCACTGCCAGGGCAGCTCAGGGACACCAGCAGGGCACAGCCAGAGCTCACAGGTGCTCAGCATTGGCAGGGGCTGTGCCATGGCCCAGAGGGGCTGTGTCATAGCCATAGGCACCTCTGGGGCTGTTCACAGAGCCCCAGAGCAGCAGTGATGTCAGAAAGGGGCAGTGTGACATCCCAGAGTGGGCTGTGTGAGGTCACAGATTGGGCTATGACATCACAGAGTTGGATGTGTGAGGCCATGGACAAGCTGTGGCATCATAGAGGGGACTGTGTGACAGCACAGAGCAGGCTCTGACATCATGGAGTGGGTGGTGACATCATAGAGCAGCTTTATGACATCACAAGGAGGTTTTGTTATATAATAGAATTGCTGGTGACATCCCAGAGTTGGCTGTGACATCCCAGGGGCTGTGTGAGGTCACTGGGGAGGTCACTCTGCCCCAGACCCCCCTCACAGCTCCCCCCACAGAAGTCCAACGCTGCTCATGCACAGCAGGGTCCCCTGTCCCCCCGGGTCCCCCCCTGCCCCCCGGCGCCGCAGCCTCCCCCAGAGGATGTTCCACGAGATCGACCCCCAGAGCCTGACACGGGGACAGGGGGGACAGGGGGACAGGGATCCCCTGGCAGTGTCCCCGTGTCCTGCTCCCTGGCAGCCCCCCAGAATGAGAGCTTGGGCCAGGACTCCTTCACCCTCTTATGAATAAAGGATTAAAAGCGCTTAAAAAATCCCCAGCAAGGGATCAGCAAAAACCAGATTTAATATTAAGCAACAGCACAACAAAGTTCCTTTGCAAGAGTCACTCTACTCCTGACTGGACAGTTCAGGCACAGCAAGGGAAAAAAACAACAACAAAACAAAATCCAGGCAGTCAAACTAGAAATTAACTGAGACCTGGACCTCTTTGTGCGTGTGTGTATAGGTGTGTGTGACAAAAGGACACTGAGGTCAAGGACAAAAGGAATAGGACCTAAAAGCTTAACAGCACTCAAACATAACAGTACATAACTTATACCTTAACCTAAACTTATACCTTAACCATAAAAACTCAGGTAAAGAACAGACCTTAGCAGCATTCAACTTAGCTTATACCTTAGGACTGAACCTTACTTACAGCTCTAACCTACTCAGATATCCAAGGGACTGCAACCCCTCCGAGAGCAGCATTTCTCCCCCATTTGCCAGAGCACAGGCACACGTGTGTGCACACTGACACAAAGAGGCAGTGCCAGGGACCTGTCAGAAATTGCCCTCGAGGGCAGGGAAATGCTCACTCCCGATGCTTTTGCATCTCCCCAGCGGGCGAAGGGTTGAGCCTCAAGGAGTGGGGGATCGGCCCAGGCTCCCTTGTTGTTCGGGGATGCCCCGAGTGCAGCAAACGGGAGAGTTCCCGGCTCCCAGAGGCCCCACTCAGAGGGAGGTGGCTGCTCCAGGACAGCTCCAAGGGCTCATTTGGCACCGCTGGTGATAGGGCCCCAAGAGATGGGCTTTAGGCACAGCCATGGCTCATCCTGGCCGCACTTGGCATCAACAGCTTGCTTTGACACTGTGACAACAGCCATGCTGTGCCATGGAGGGAAGGAAAACAGTTGCCAAGGCTGCTCCTAAAGCAAGCAGGAGCTCCTTGGACAGCAGCAGTGCCTGGGAGCAGACAGTGTTTGTGCTCAGCTGCACAGGAGCTGAGCCCAGGGGCTGCTGCTCAAGGCCCAGGCCTAAGGAGCATTTCTCCCATGGAGGGCTGGCCTGGAAAGGCGCTGCTGGGGGAGAATTCACGGCCTCAGGCTGCTCCCAGTTGCTCCCAGCATTTCCATGTGCGTGCTCCAAGTGCTGCTGCCAGCCCTGAGCCGTGGCAATGGCAATGTCGCACTCCCTTGGCGGGGCAGTGTCACACCTGAGCCAGGTGTGCAGGGCAGGACCTTGCCCTGAGCCCAAGCACTGTCCCACCTGCAGGAGCTGCTGCCCATCGGCCTCTTCCTGCTGCGGCCCCAAGCCCAGCTTGGAGCTAAACAAAGGGCGCTGGCTCGGGGTCATCCCCCGGCGGGGGCTGCACACCCTCTCTGCCCCCTCCCCAAATTCCCTCCCGGGGGCAGCAGGAGCTGGGTCAGGAGCCCTGTGGGGAGGGAAAAGGGGGTGACACTGGCATGGGGGGCACACACGCTCTGGGGGGACACACACGACCCCTGGGGACCCTCCCTCACCTTCTCCCACAGCACCAGGAGGAGGAACCCCAACATGGAGCCCCCAAACCCTGGCAGCATCTTGGGGGCAGGGTCTCGTGGCAGCTTTGTGGGACTGGGAGGTCACTACTGCCCTGAAACCTCTTCCCAGCCCCCAGAGCCAATGCCAGACCTCTCAAACCACATCACAGCTTCCCGTAGGATCACTCAAATTCAGTCCGTGACACATAAATGGCCCCAAGAGACACCAAAAGCCCTTTCCCATCTCCCCCAAGACCCACCCAATACCTCTCCAAGCCACACACCCCAGCCTGGACCCCAAAACCCCCTCACAGACCCCACCAAGACCCCTCCAACCACCACAGATGTCCCCAAGAACCACAAAAGCCCCTCCCTATCCCCACAGGATCCCCAAATGCCCCTCCCAGCCACCCACAGCATTGAGCAGGACAGGATTGTGGACAGGAACATCCACAGCCGGGAGCAGCTCGGGCACTTCAGCAGTGATTGGGGCATTTTGAGGGGCACACCCCAAATGGGGAGACCCAGGCCAGGGACTGGGACAGACAACTGGAATTCCTGGAGAACAGATGGGCTCAGGTGGACATGTTCTGCTGCCACAACTATGAGATCGTGGCACCATCTCCCGGCCAGGGCAGCCCCAGAAACACCCAAACCCTCCATGAACCCCAAATTCACCCTCAAATCCCAAGAAAATGGTGCAGATTTCAATCTCTTTGTTTCATTTATTTTTACCCCAGTTCTGGTAGTTTTGACAGGATGAAAAAGGTACTTATTTAGGTTGGAAAAGACCTCTAAGATCCTTCTGGTGGCATTGCTTGATGCCACCAGAAGAAACCATTGGAAAGAGCGGGTGAGATTTTTTTGGCTGTAACATCAATACATCAGCTCTTCCCAAGGAATTTCTAATGTCAACCCGAGTCCCAATGGATATTCCTGCCCCTGAGTTTCTCCAGGTGGCTACAGGGAATCTGAGGATGTGGAAGCCACCTGCCAGGTGTCCTCCCAGTGTTGGTCACAGGAGTGTGGGTCACCAGGGCTCTGACCAATGTGGGTCACCTGAAGGGTGATGAAGTTGGAGCAGCGCACAAAGCTCTTCCCACACTCAGAGAACTCACAGGGATTCCCTTACCGGTGCCTCCGCTGGTGTTGGGTCAAGTTAGAGCTCGTGGAGAAGCTCTTCCCACACTCGGGACACTCATAGGGCCTCTCCCCGGTGTGGATGCGCCGGTGGGTGATGAGGTGGGAGTTGCGTTTGAAGCCCTTCCTGCACTCAGGGCAGCGGAAGGGCCTCTCCTCTCTGTGAATCCGCTGATGGCTGAGGAGATGTGAGCTGGTTGGAAACCTCTTCCTGCACTCGGAACACTCGTAGGGCCTCTCCCCTGTGTGGATCATCTGGTGGCGGATCAGGCTGGAGCTCTGGCTGAAGCTCTTCCCACATTCCCCACACTCATAGGGCCTCTCCCCGGTGTGGATGCGCCGGTGCCTGATGAGGTGGGAGTTCTGCTTGAAGCCCTTCCTGCAGTCAGGGCAGCAAAAGGGCCTCTCCTCTGTGTGAATCTGCTGATGCCTCAGGAGATCTGAGCTGGTCCAAAATCTCTTCTCACACTTGGAACACTCATAGGGCCTCTCCCCGGTATGGATCATCTGGTGGCGGATCAGGTCGGAGCTCTGGCTGAAGCTCATCCCACATTCCCCACACTCATAGGGCCTCTCCCCTGTGTGGATGCGCCGGTGCCTGATGAGATTGGAGTTGTGCTTGAAGCCCTTCCTGCACTCAGGACAGCGGAAGGGCCTCTCCTCTGTGTGAATCCGCTGATGCACGAGGAGATGGGAGCTGGCCCGAAACCTCTGCCCACACACAGAACACTCATAGGGCCTCTCCCCTGTGTGGATCATCTGATGGACCATCAGGTGGGATCTCTGGCTGAAGCCCTTTGCACATTCCCCACACTTGTAGGGCTTCTCCCCATCATGGAGCTGCTCATGGACCACCAGGGCCGAGCTCTGGCTGAAGCTCCGGACGCCTTCCCGGCACAGGGTGGGTCTTTCCTCCTCAGAGCACCCTGGGCTGGGTTTGCAGCCCCTCCTTGTGCGGCAGCTCTGGGGCTTTTCCTCCCTCTTGAACTCCTGTGTCATGGAGCCGCTCAAAACGGCCTCTTCCACCAGGTTCTGCCCCAAGGCTTTGCCCTCCCTGGTCTCCATCTGCAGCTCATTGCCTGCGGTTTGGGAATGGGAAATCCTGGTTTGGGGGAAAAAAAAATGAGAGCGCCTTGGGTTGGGGGTTCCTCCTGCCCAAGTCTAGCTCTAGAAGTCACCAAGTCTCTTGTGTCTATAAAATCCTCCAAAAATCAAGAGTGACCCCAAAAAAAGCCTCCCAGCGGTTCCCCCTTTCCAGTCTCCTGGCTTTGGGCTGCTGGGGTTCCCCCTTCTCTAAGCTGCTGGGGCTCCCGTGGGTCCTGGGGATCCCCCTGCTCTGGGCTCCTGCTTAGGGATGCCGTGGGCTTTCGCTGGTCCCAGGGCTCCCTTCTTCCCTGATGCTGCTTTGGCTCCCAGGGCTCCCAGGCTCCCCCCTCTTCAGGCTCCCCCCACTCCAGGCACTCGCGGCTTCCCCCTCTCTCCGCCGCCCCTTTCAGCATCACAGTGTCCCAGCCCTGCCTCATCTCCAGGCTCCCCCACCCACCCAGGCTGCCGGGGGTCCCCCAGCTCTGCTATCGCCCCTCTCTGCTCTCTCCACTCCGGGAGTCCTACGTTCCATCCCCCAGCTATCCTGGGGATCCCCAAAACCAATGTCCTGTTCCACCAATACCAAGCAATTCCCACATGGACACCCACAATATTCCCCAAAAATGCATTTCTGGGCCAGTTTTCGAGTCCTGCAAGATCCAAACTTTCCCTCCAGTAAAGAAAATCTTCACGAGGGACATGTAAAGATATCTGGGGCTCAGTTCCAGAATCCGTGAGTTCCAAACACTCCTCCAGAAAAAAACAACCCTCCTAAAGACACCCTGATAGATTTGGGGTGAGGTCCCCCTCCCTGGTCACCTGTGGAATGTGGGGTGGGCAATGATCCCGGAGCCAGGGGTGCTGCAGACACAGTGGGTGTGAAACCTCATGGTTCTCCTCCTCCTCTTTTTCCTCCTCCTCCTACTCCCTCTCTCCTCTTCCTCCTGCTCCTCCTCTGCTCTCAACCCAGATCCCCCTTCCCCACCCTCCTCTGCCTCACAGCTGCTGAAGCACAGGCTGCTGGGAGTAGGGAACACCTAATCAGCCCCAGGGATGGACAGGGGGCTTGGGGACCCCCACAGTGCAGATCCACCTCCCCCACAGCCCCAGGGAATTGCTCTGGGGATCGAGAGCTGGGGGACAGGGCAGGACCCCATGGAACCGTCCTTATTCCGTCCCAACCCCACCTTTCCCTCCCCTCTCCTCCCCTTTCCCATCCTTCTCACAATCCACACACCCCTCCCAAATCAATTTCAGTGTACCATCCCCCTCCCGCTCTCCTTGGGGGTCCCAGACCCCTCTTTTCCCATGCTCTTCTCTCCCTTTCACCATCGTCCCCTCAATCCCCAACCCCCCTCTCCCATGATTGGTTTTGGGGCTTCCAGGCCCCTCCTGCCCACTTTGGGGGTCCCAATCCCCATTTCACTCACTTTGGGCTCCCAGCCCCCGCCCCCCTGCTCACCGCGCCCCCCGCTCACCCCGCGGAGGGCCGGGGGCACTGCCAGCACCACCAGTGCCACCAGCACGGCCCCAGCTGCCCCCACACGGCCCATGCCCAGCGCCGGGCAGGTGCCCACAGCCCCAAAGCAGCCGCGCTCTGCCCTGGCCGGGTCCCCAAAGCGGCCCCGCCCCGCGCGGCACTGCGAGCACCAGGCCGGAGCAGTGCGGAGCGCGGGCGGGCGGCATCAGCCGTGCCCGGGCAGGGCCGGGCCCCGCGGGGCTCCCCCCGCACTCGGCCCCACCGGGACAGCGCCCAGCGGGGGGGCCCGGCCTGCCCGCCCCACACCTCCCCCTCCCCAAATTCCGCTCCCGCCGCCCATGGGGCCCAGGGGGGCGCAGCTGGGCTCCACAGCTGCCGGACACACGTGTCCCCCGCTGCCACTGCCACCCCCCAAGGATTAGGGCTACCCCAAAACTCCCTCACACGTGGCCGATACCCCGCAAGCCCCCAAGGACTGCGGTCCCCCCGCCTTCATCACCCCCAACCTTCGGCTGCCTCATCCCAGGCCCCAGCCCACCCATCCCCCTCCCCCACACTTCATCCCACACCCCAATCCACATCCCACCCTGCCCGGGCCCCAGCCCACCCCATCCCACTTCTCCCGACAGCCGCCACTGGGACCCCCAAAAACCCGCGTGCCGGGGACTCCCCAATATCCCCCCAGGGCCATTTGCGACTCACATTTGGAGTCCTGCAACATCCAAACATCCGCCCCCTCCCCCCCCAGCAAAAAAACTAAACAAAGCCTCCCAGGATCAAGCAAAGACATTTGGGGCTCTGTTCTGGAGTCCTACAAGCTCCAAAATCCCCCCCCTCCCAAAAAGAACCCCACGCACCGCACAAGATCTCTGGGGCGAGCTCCCCCTGCTCGGTCACCTGCGGGATGCGGGGGGCGATGCTCCCGGGGCCGAGGGTTGCGGACACAGGGATCGATGGACGCACGTGGCAGCTCCTTTTGCTGCTTCTCGTTCTGCCGCTGCTCCACCCTTCCTCTTCCTCCCGCTCCTCCCCGTTTATCCCTCCGCCCCCTCCCCTTCCTCCTCTTCTGTCCCACCTCCTCCTCTCCTGCTCCTCCTCCTTTTCTTTGGCACTCCCATCCCGGCTGTGTCTGACATCCCCCCTGGGGCCATCCCGTGCTCAGCAGAGCATCCTGTGCCCTGTCACCTCTCTGTGCTGCTTAGGAAAGGGTTATATATATGTGTGTGTCTATATATTTTATATACATATACACATATATCTGTCTATATATGTATGTATGTGTGTGTGTGTGTATATATATGTACGTATGTGTGTATATATACACATGTATGTATGTGTTTATATATATATACACACACATATAAATACATGCAAAAATAAAAATATATTTTTCTTTTTATTTATATTAATATTCATATTTATATTTACATATTCCTTCATGTACATATGAAATAAGTTAGATTAAATACTGTTAAGTTCTCTTACTACGTTAAATTTTTAAGTTTAAGGTATATTATGGTTAAAGTATAAGTTCAGTACTGTTAAGTTTGAGGGCTATTAAGTTTTTACCGTATTCCTTTTATGCTTGCCCTCACTGTGCTTTTGTCACACACGCACACAGAGATGCACACAAAGAGGTCCAGGTCTCAGTTCATTTCTAGTTTGATTGAATGGATTTGGATGGTTTTGTTGTTTCTTTTTTCCCTTGCTGAGCCTGAGCTGTCCAGTCAGGAGCAGAGTGACTCTTGCCAAGGAACTTTGTTGTGCTGTTGTTGAATATTAAATCTGGTTTTTGCTGATCCCTTGCTGGGGATTTTTTAAGCACTCTCAACCCCTCATTCGTAAGAAGCTGAAGAAGCCCTGGCCCAGGCTCTCACCCTGGCGGACATGGGGACACTGCCGGGGGGTCTCTGTCCCCCTGTCCCACCCCCCACAGCCCTGTCCCCCCTGTCCCCATGTCAGGCTCTGGGGGTTGATCTCATGGAACATCCTCTGGGGGAGGCTGCAGTGCCGGGGGGCAGGGGGGGACCCGGGGGGACAGGGGACCCTGCTGTGCATGAGCAGTGTTGGACTTCTCTGGGGGGAGCTGTGAGGGGGGGCTGGGGCAGAGTGACCTCCCCAGTGACCTCACACAGCCCCTGTGATGTCACAGCCAACCCTGGGATGTCACACAGCCATTCTTTGATAACACAGCCTGCTCTGTGTTGTTACCCACACCTCTGTAATGTCACAGCCCTCACTGTGATGTCACAGTCAGCTTTGTGATGTCACAACCGACTCAGTGATGTCACACAGTGCACTCTGTGACCTCACAGCCTGCTCTGTGATGTCATACACTCACACCTTGATGTCACAATCTGGTTTGTGATGTCACAGCCAACTCTGTGACATCACAGCCAGCTCTAAGATGTGATACAACCAACCAGTGATGCCACAGCCACCTCTGTGATGCCACAAACTACGCAGTGATGTCACACAGCTCACTCTGTGACCTCAGAGCCTGCTCTGTGATGTCACACAGTCCCTCCTATAATGCGGTTGCTGCTCCATGACCTCACACAACCAACTCAGAGATGTCATAGCCCAATCTGTGACCTCACACAGCCCACTCTGGGATGTCACACTGCCCCTTTCTGACATCACAGCTGCTCTGGGGCTCCGTGACACAGCCCCAGAGGTGCCTATGGCTATGACACAGCCCCTCTGGGCCATGGCACAGCCCCTGCCAATGCTGAGCACCTGTGAGCTCTGGGTGTGCCCTGCTGGTGTCCCTGAGCTGCCCTGGCAGTGGCCCAGCCCTGCTGGGCTGTGCACAGGAGCTGCTCCTGGGCAGAGCTGTCTCTCTGCAGCGCTGCCGCTTGCCAGGAGCTGCCTCTGTGCCAGGAGCCCGGCCCAGCTCAGCAGCACAGCCACAGCACAGGCACTTGAATGAGCCTCGCGGGGCTCTGCTGCTGTTTGCATCAGACTCAGGCCCTCCGAGTGTGTTCAAATAACTTCTCAAGAAGTCAAAGTGAGATTGAAACTCTGAAGTCTCTTGTAGTTTAAAAAGGTTCCAGTGAGTGACACAACTGAGAAAGTGTCCCCAGGTTCCAATCAGAGCAGAAAATATCCTGCAGAAGTTGACTCTGTCAGGTCCTCAAGGAAAAACAATCCCAGGGATGAGTTTGCCTTTGCTTGAGGCAGGACTGATCCAAACTGTCTTCCCTAACACATTTCTCACAGGCACCATGGGGACTTTATCCCCCTTCTGTGGCCCATGGACGATTTGATTGGGCAGGGCCAGCTCGATTGGTGGAGCCTCAGCTCTTCACTGACCAGTGGCCTTGGCTAACTGCAGCTCCCAGTGTTTGAAGGTCCCACCAGGCACTGCTTTCAAGGTGGTTTTCAGCAGTGCCTTGCACTGTTCAGCTTTCCCAGGGCTGGTGCCTGACAGGGAATATGAAACACCCACTCAGTGCTGTGCCCTCTGGCCCAGGTGTCCATGAGGCTGTTCTGGAAATGAGTCCCATTGTCTGACTCACTTCTTCCTGGGGGCCCTGTCCCCCCAGGACTTGCTTTTGCAGGCCCAGGCTGGTGTTCTGGGCAGTGCCGTGAGGCACAGGGTGCGTCTCCATCCCTGCAGGGGCTGTTGGCACCACTGTCAGCAGCAGCGCTTGCCCTGGCGGCTCTGTGGCACTGTGATGTCATCGATCTGCCAGGCCCCCCCAGACTGGCATTTCCACCATCGTCCCCCACACCACAGGGGCTTTGCCCGCTTGGCCCTGCTTGAGCACAGCACATGTTCCACAGTCATGGATAACCTGGAGATGCTGTCCATGGGTAAATCCACCTCTCGGTCACCAGCCCATCTGGAGGTTGCAGCTCTTCCCTGATGACCTGAGGCATCATGGGCCCATTGGGCCAGAAATAACTCACCCTTGTTGGGCCAGTCCAGACCCACCTGAGACCCTTCAGTACTGCCAGCTCCATGCTCCTGTCCATTGTTGCGATGCTCTTCAATGCCCAACACTTGGGTATGTGAGCATCCACAGGAGAGACTTTCACAGCCAATTCCCTATCTGGGCAGTGATGTCTTGCCCGAATCTAGCAGCCCCGATGGGTTACCCTCTGTGCTGCCAATTGTCCTTTTTCCATCTTTGCATTCACCCCCACTGAGTATTTGCTGCCATCCATGACTCAGTGCAGAGATAGAGATTGGGCCATTTCTCTCGCTCACAGCTCCGTGTATGGTCCCAGTGTTGCAGTGGCTGCAGGAAAGGGACACCCCACAGTGGGACATTTCCTGGTCAAAGATAGACATAAAGTGAGGCAAACTGTCTGTCACTCAGGTTTTGGCCTCAAAGCTGCCGCCGTGGTTAGCAGGGAGCTGCAGTGTGGCACGGCCCTGGCTGTGCCCAGGAGCGCTGTCCTGGGAGAAGGTGTTAGTGCCAGCTGGCCCAGGGAGCTGCAGTGTGTGGGGAGCGAATCCCTCCTGGTGTCCTGTCCCAGGGTGACACTGTGGGGCCTCACGGAGCCAAGGAGACCATTGTGACACTGTGGGGCCTTTGGAACTGATACTGAAATCAGCAGGGCAGAAACTTTCTGACACAGTTTGAATATTAGAAAGCAGCCATTCTTTATTGCAGCGCTGGTCACTCAGGGGACACTTCCTCAAATCAAGTGCCCTGGGCAATGAGTGAACACAGTTTTTCTCACACATGTTGATATTTCTCACACACGCTGATATATAATGAACTAACATTTATTATTTCTCCCCACTTACTTCATGTATGGGTATTCCTTTATCTTACATAACTGCACCCCTTATCACAAATCCTGTGGCTCTTTGGGGTCTGTCTTCAACGTCTGGCATCCTTTCCAGGTGGCTGTTCCTCATCCCCTGCTTTTGAGTAAGGGCAGTATCGTTGTTTTGCAGAACTTGTGCTTTGTCAGCCTTGCAGAGCTGAGCTGCCATCCTGCTTGCATTTCACATGACTTCTGTTTGCCTAAGTTCCATCCTTTATTTAGTCCTCCAAGGCTGTGCCCTTCTGTTCTACTGTCCTTGATATGAGGAAATGTTCTGTTGTATGGTCCTTGTCAAGTGAGTAAAATGCTGTTCTGTTCTCCTGTCCTCATCATGTCCTGCCATTTCTTGAGACTAAGTTCCTGATGGGAACCGGTCTCTCAATATCTATATTTCATTTTATAGCGTAAGGCATTAAAACAGCTACAACACTGAATCTTCATGCAAGCTAAAAGCACACAGCAATTATTATGGTGATGACTATAAACAGATGTTTTAACCAAGTTCAGCTGGGTACCCATGAAGGAAGTTTGGTGCAGATTTCTTCCAATCCCCAGGAGGTCCCATCTGGAGCTGTGCATTGTAAAAAGTTGTCAATAGTACTTGGGAAGGTCCCTTCCACTGTGGCTGGAGTGGAGCAGTTCCCCAGTCTTTCAAGCAGACCCAATCTCTTGGTTGGAACTCGTGCCCTGTGTGTCCAATCCCCTCGGTCTGGAGATCTCCACTGTTCGCTGCAAATCCTGTAAAGTTTTACGAAGAGAAATTAGGTAATTATTCAAATCAACGCCTCCTTTCACGTGTGTGCTTCCTGGGATGTGGCACTTGGTGGGGTCAACCACAGAGCAGCTCACAGGGGCTGATTTTGCTGCTGCCCCACAGCTGAGTTCTGCTCTGAAGTAGAGCAGCAGCTAAGGCTTGGCCCCACGTCCAGGAGGTTTCCTGACGTATTTTACCCAATTGCAATTGGACTGTGTAATTCATTGGCTCTACTTTGGCACCAAGGGCTGTGAGGAGACACCTTGTGCTGAGGCCCTGGGGCCTCCTGGCACAGCCCCAGCAAGGCTGGGCACTGTCACCCCTTGTCCTGCCCTCATCATCCCCACCCCACATCGCAGTGTCCCCGGCAGAGCCCTGAGCAGGGCAGGAGGGACAGGATCTGCCTTCCCTGGGGCTGGGGCTCAGGCCTTGGCCTTTCTGCTGCCTCCAGCCAGCCCAGGCTGTGCTCAGCACCTGAGCTGCCTGCACTGAGCCTTGGCCTCCCTGCACTCCTGGCCTCAGGGATCTGCTGGAATGAGTCCCTGGGGAGCCTTTGGCAGGAATGGCCCTGGGGGGCTCCTCAATGCTCCCAGGGACTGCAGGTTTCTCTAAGGGCTTTGGGTTTTGCTTTTGCCTTGGAGGCCCTAAGAGGTTTGTGCAATCCTGGCCTCCAATTATCTGCATTAATTAGTCTCTTGAGAGCTTTGCATTGACACTCAGGGGAGCTCATTAATGCCTTGAGATACTCAAGGTTTTTAAGGTACTTTGGATTTTCATTTTCACACTGAGTCTCTGAGAGGTTTCTGCAATCACAGCTTGCAATTCTCTCCTCCAAGGAGTTCATGAGGAGCCTGTGCTGGGGATGGACCTCAGTGCAACCCATGAATGCTTTGAGACACTTTGGGTTTTTCCTCTGACTCCTGGAAAGGTTTGTGCAATCTCCTCTCAGGCCCTGAGGTTCAAGGGCTCAGCTCCAAATGCACCTTGGGGCTCATTAGGATCAAATAAGTTCTAACAAACCATGGCTCTGCCTTGATTTCCCTCTGGTCTAGTGCATATCATTAGGAAGGTTTCCTGTTACAGTTATGGACAAATATTTCAAAGAGCTCCTAAGAAATACACATTCCTGTTTTAAATGGTGTATTTTATTGCTGTTCTCTTTAGATCATTGCAGCATTCTGTGACTGACATGGATCCAGGGTGTCTCCCTGTGCCTTGAGGTCTGACCCAGTGTGGACAGCCCTGCTCCACATTCCCACCCCCATCCTGTCTCCCCTCACTCACCTGGGACCTGCTTTGCTTGCAGAACTGCCTGCACTCAAGCAAAGAGGAGTTCTCTTTTTTTTTTTTTTTTGAAGCAAACTAACCCTCCTAAGTTTCCCCATTGAAAACAGACACCCTCCTCAAGTGTGTGCCTGCCCAAGCTGCCACTGATTTAGGGTGGCTAAGAGATTTACTAGAAGGTGTTTGTTGAAACAAGGTATATAGCTTGTGTTTTAGGGACTAGGAGGTAGATAATGATTTACCAGGGGCTGCTTGCTAAAACAATGTGTACATCTTGCTTAATACTTTTGTGCTTGCCAAGCAAAGAGGGAGGATATAAAGAAGACGCCAAACTATTGATCAAGAGAAGGAACTGTGACCAGATATTTTACTTCTGGATCCTGAAACCAGCCCGAGCCAGCTTCAAGGTTTGGACCTGGAGCAGGGACCCAGGGAGTATGCGCAGGGAAGCAGGGGAAGAGTTCAACACGAGGAAGACTCCTTTACTTCATCCCAAGACCCCTGCCCACAACCACCAGGCAGCACTGTGCAGGCGCAAGTGTATTTAAATGAACTTTGGACTCATCAAAATACGAAGCAGGAATAGATAATGATTATGTACAGGGCATTGTGTAACTTCATGCATATGTAACTTGTAACCCAATATAAACTGGACAGAGCATTATTGGGGTGTGCACGCTTTGCGGAAAAAAACCCCTAAGCGTCCCAGTGCTGGAGTAAACATACCTACTTTACAACTTTCCTTTAGTTGTTGAGTTAATCCAAGCCTCATAATAAACAGTTAATCCATTAAAAGCTGCAACGAAACACAAAAATCCAAAATGAAATGCATTAAACGGTTTACCTTTTTTGTATTTCCAGAACAGTGTTACCAACAGTGTTGTTCCTAGATCAGTCAGCTATCCTAGCAGAACCTTGTAATAATTGTAACAGGTATGGCTTCGGATGCAAAAGAGTGAGTAAGCCAGAAAAAAAGAGAGTGGTACCCTTTCAACACAAGCAAATAAAATAATGGCTACAATAATAATTAGCTCATGGACTTCAATCTAAACTTGCAAAATTTGAGATATAACCATATGTAAATCAGACAAAAATAATTTTTATCTTTAAAATGAAAAGGTTTCAGAAGAATGGCTGGCTATTCTAACAAGGTGCAAAGACAGAGTAAATTCCATTAGTGATTGTCACATTTCTAACTGTTGTTGTTACATGTATATTTGTTTGTCTAGCATTTGGGAATGCTAGGCCCCACAGAAGGAAGATACTGCCTTCAGAAATTGCTAGAGATCATGGACCGATCTGCCGAGCTTTGAGCTCTGCCACTGAAAGATGCTTTAAAATTTAAAATAGCAGTTACCATTCATATGAATTCCAGTATGCTCTCCTCTTTCCTTTCTGCTCTGTCTGCTAGAATTCCCACCAAAAGCGGGGGGAGAAGGTACCCTAATTAGATCACAAGCAGGAAAACTGACAATACAGGAGTCCTACTCAGTTACCATTCATATAAACTCCAGTATGCTCTTCTCTTTCCTTTCTGCTCTGTTTGCTAGAAATCCCACCAGAAGTGGGAGAAGGTACCCTAATTAAATCACAAACAGGGAAAGCTTACATTACAGTAGTCCTGCACAATGTCTTGAGCCATGGAGTTAGCTGCCAAAAACTGAAAAAATTGATGTCTCTGAGACACTGTGAGATGCCTGTGTGTGTGGTGTGTGTGTGGGGAGGGGGTGGGTCAGGCCTTGCCCTGCTGAGACAGTGAACTGCTCCTCACCCCACCCCAGAGCACCCCAGCCCTGCAGTGGAGCCAAGCACGGGCACAGCAGAGACAATTTTCCATTTGCCAATATGCAGCTCCAGAGAAACCAAGGAAACAAGAGTCCCACGGGGGGAAAGAAGGCCCAAGAAAGCAAAAAGAATTAACATTCCTCTTAAAATTTCTATATTAATACTTTTCTATAGATTCTCTGTCTTCTTTTCCTTCAAAATATTTCTATATTCTATGTCTTTCTCTGCTTCAAAATTTTTAGCTAGGATTGGTTGAGTGAGTAACTTTAAGTGGAAGTGACCTTAAAATTCAGGTCACTTCCAAAGGGGGGAATTGCTGGAAAATATACCAGTTTAAAAATTTTGTATAACTTTAGTCAAAGGCTTTGTTTGTCTTTACCCCGGTAACAGGAATTTTAAGTTTCTTTTCAAGACAGTGTTCTGCCAGATGAGGTTTGATAGACTCAACATTCTAACAGACTGGGAGTAGCCCAAAGATACCCAGAGAGATAAAGGCCATCAAAGGAACATCAACGGAACATTAACAGAGCATCGGTGGCCATCTACAAACATCCACCCCAGACCCACCTCCTACAGAGCTGAAGACATCACGCCCGGAAAGGACTGATAAGCAAATTGAAAAATGAAGATCTAATTTACTTTGAAACAATGCATCTCTATGAGTTTTGACTGTATAAAATTTGGGGGAAATCCTGTAAAATCGGTGCATCATGGAATGATTCTCTCTGCACACCCGGGCTATGTGTGCATGAGATGATTTCTGTGGCACATCCTGGCCAGACAAACAACCTGGCCAGATAATAAAGTAATGCCTTGACTCTCTAACATTAAAAATGTTGCTGGAGGGTTTTTGTTTTTCCTACAGTCTTGGTGACACTTCCTAGGCACGGCCGGGCATTAGCTCGGCTCCCGGGGCTGGGGCCCGGCACCGGCTGCTGCCACAGGGCACGGGGGTGCCGCACTCGGGCATTCAACCCAACAGATTTGGGCAGCAGGGACAGCCCCAGAAAGCCTCGGCGAGCCCTCGGCACCTTGGAGCTGCACGAGGCCCACAAAGGATGCCCTGGACACAGCCATGGCCCCAGCAGCGGCTCTGCCCCCAGCACGGGGCTGTGTCCCACACCCCACGCTCCAGCCCGAGCTTTGGGCCGCGGGAGCGGAGCTGCTGCACGGAGCTTCCAGCCCCACCAGCCGCACCTCTGATCCCTTGCGACGTGACGGCGGCGACGGGTGTCCGCCGGCGCTCGGGCTCTGTCAGCTTTTGCAATCCACAGGGATAAACGGAGTCCAAAGTGGTGCCCATTTCCATCACTTGCCATTTCTCCTTTATTTTCCTTGACGGATTTCACAGAGCTTCCTTTCACCCCAGAGACTAAGAAAACAAAATTCCCTGCTGCCCCTGCAGCTTTCCACAGCACGGGATGCCCCCAGGGGTGATGACAGAGACAGCTGGGATGGGAATGCCAAAGAACAGGAGGAGGAGAGCCACGGAAGAGGAAGGGCGTGTGAGGTGGAGAGATGGAGGAGGGGAAGCGGGAGGAAGAGGAGGGATCAAGGGGGTGGAGCAGCAAGAGAAGCAGCAAAAGGAGCTGCCCCGTGCGTCCATCGCTCTCTGTGTCCGCAACCCTCGGCCCCGGGAGCATCGCCCCCCGCATCCCGCAGGTGACCGGGCAGGGGGAGCTCGCCCCAGAGATCTTGTGCGGTGCGTGGGGTTCTTGTTTGGGGGGGGGGGGGGATTTTTGGAGCTTGTAGGACTCCAGAACCGAGCCCCAAATATCTTTGGTTGATCCTGGGAGGCTTTGTTTGGTTTTCTTTGGCGGGTGAAGGGGGCGGATATTTGGATGTTGCAGGACTCCAGCTGTGAGTCGCAAATGACCCTGGGGGGATATTGGGGAGTCCCCGGCACGCGGGTTTTTGGGGGTCCCAGTGGCGGCTGTCGGGAGAAGTGGGATGGGGTGGGCTGGGGCCCGGGCAGGGTGGGATGTGGATTGGGGTGTGGGATTAAGTGTGGGGGCGGGGGATGGGTGGTCTGGGGCCTGGGATGAGGCAGCCGAAGGTTGGGGGTGATGAAGGCGGGGGGACCGCAGTCCTTGGGGGCTTGCGGGGTATCGGCCACATGTGAGGGAGTTTTGGGGTAGCCCTAATCCTTGGGGGGTGGCAGTGGCAGCGGGGGACACGTGTGTCCGGCAGCTGTGGAGCCCAGCTGCGCCCCCCTGGGCCCCATGGGCGGCGGGAGCGGAATTTGGGGAGGGGGAGGTGTGGGGCGGGCAGGCCGGGCCCCCCCGCTGGGCGCTGTCCCGGTGGGGCCGAGTGCGGGGGGAGCCCCGCGGGGCCCGGCCCTGCCCGGGCACGGCTGATGCCGCCCGCCCGCGCTCCGCACTGCTCCGGCCTGGTGCTCGCAGTGCCGCGCGGGGCGGGGCCGCTTTGGGGACCCGGCCAGGGCAGAGCGCGGCTGCTTTGGGGCTGTGGGCACCTGCCCGGCGCTGGGCATGGGCCGTGTGGGGGCAGCTGGGGCCGTGCTGGTGGCACTGGTGGTGCTGGCAGTGCCCCCGGCCCTCCGCGGGGTGAGCGGGGGGCGCGGTGAGAAGGGGGGCGGGGGCTGGGAGCCCAAAGTGAGCGAAATGGGGATTGGGAGCCCCAAAGTGGTCAGGAGGGGCCTGGAAGCCCCAAAACCAATCATGGGAGAGGGGGGTTGGGGATTGAGGGGCTGATGGTGAAAGGGAGAGAAGAGCAGGGGAAAAGAGGGGTCTGGGACCCCGAAAGAGAGCGGGAGGGGGATGGGAGACTGAAATTGATTTGGGAGGGGTGTGTGGATTGGGAGAAGGATGGGAAAGGGGAGGAGAGGGGAGAGAAAGGTGGGCTTGGGAGGGAAGAAGTGCAGTTCCATGGGGGTCCAGCCCTGTCCCCCAGCACTTGATCCCCGGAGCAATTTCCTGGGGCTCTGGGACAGGTGGATCTGCACTGGGGGGGTCCCCAAGCCCCTTGTCAATCCCTGGGGCTGATCGGGGGGTTCCCCCATCCCAGCAGCCTGTGCTGCAGCAGCTGTGGGGCAGAGGAGGGTGGGGAAGGGGGTCTGGGGGGAGAGCAGGGGATGACCAGGAGTAGAAGGAGCAGGAGAACCATGAGGTTTCACCACCCACTGTGTCCGCAGCACCCCTGGCTCCAGGATCATTGCACCCCCACATTTCACAGGTGATTAGGGAGGGGGAGCTCACCCCAAATGTATCAGGGGGTCTTCCAGAGGGTTTTTTTCTTCGGAGGGTTATTTGGAACTCGCAGTTTCTGGAATTGAACCCCAGGTATCTTTGTATGTCCCTGGTGAGTATTTTCTGGGCCAGCAGGGATGTTTGGATCTTTGGACTCCAAAGTTGAGCTGTAAATGCACTTGGGGGAATACTCGAGGCGATCCATGTGGGAATTTCCCGGTATTGGTGGGACAGGACATTGGTTTTGGGGATCCCTGGGAGAGCTGTGGGGTGGAATGCAGGACTCCCGGAGTGGAGAGAGCAGAGAGGGGCGATAGCAGAGCTGGGGGACCCCCGGCAGCCTGGAGGGGTGGGGGAGCCTGGAGATGAGGCAGGGCCGGGACACTGTGACGCTGAAAGGGGCGGCGGAGAGAGGGGGAAGCCGCGAGTGTGTGGAGTGGGGGGAGCCTGAAGAGGGGGAGCCTGGGAGCCCTGGGAGCCAAAGCAGCATCAAGGAAGAAGGGAGCCCTGGGACCAGCGAAACCCCACGGCATCCCTAAGCAGGAGCCTGGAGCAGGGGGATCCCCAGGACACACGGGAGCCCCAGTAGCTTAGAGAAGGGGGAACCCCAGCAGCCCAAAGCCAGGAGAGTGGAACGGGGGAACTGCTGGGAGGCTTTTTTTGGGGTCACTCTTGATTTTTGGAGGGTTTTATAGACACAAGAGACTCAGTGACTTCTAAAGATAGACTTGGGCAGGAGGAATCCCCAACCCAAGGCGCTCTCATTTTTTTTTCCCCCAAACCAGGATTTCCCATTCCAAAACTTGGCCGGATGGAGGAAGAGGCTGTGAGGAAGAGGAAGATGCCCCAGGACCCGCAGGCAGGTGAGGAGGAAGTCAGTGCCCCTTTCCCCCTCTCTTCTGCTCCATGTCCCAGCCCAGCATCGCCCCCGGCTGCAGGACAACCCCGCTGCCGACGCTGTCCTGCAGGGACAGATTGGGGGATGTCCTTCCCCTTCCCTGTGGCACGGAGGCAAATCCCATCCTCTCCTTGTCCTTCCTCCCCAGGCAATGAGCTGCAGACGGAGCCCAGGGAGGGCAAAGCCTTGGGGCAGAACGTGGTGGAAGAGGCCGTTTTGAGCGGCTCCATGGCAGAGGAGTTCAAGAGGGAGGAAAAGCCCCAGAGATGCCACACAAGGAGGGGCTGCAAACCCAGCCCAGGGCGCTGTGAGGAGGAGAGACCCACCCTGTGCCGGGAAGGTGTCCGGAGCTTCAGCCAGAGCTCGGCCCTGGTGGTCCCTGAGCAGCTCCATGATGGGGAGAAGCCCTACAAGTGTGGGGAATGTGGGAAGGGCTTCAACAGGAGATCCCACCTAATCCACCACCAGATGATCCACACAGGGGAGAGGCCCTATGAGTGTTCTGTGTGTGGGAAGAGGTTTCGGACCAGCTCCCATCTCCTCAGCCATCAGCAGATTCACACAGAGGAGAGGCCCTTCCGCTGCCCTGAGTGCAGGAAGGGCTTCAAGCACAGCTCCCACCTCATCACCCACCGGCGCATCCACACAGGGGAGAGACCCTACGAGTGTGGGGAATGTGGGATGAGCTTCAGCCAGAGCTCCTACCTGATCTGCCACCGGAGGATCCACACCAGGGAGAGGCCCTATCAGTGTTCCAAGTGTGAGAAGAGATTTCGGACCAGCTCAGATCTCCTCAGGCATCTGCAGATTCACACAGAGGAGAGGCCCTTCCGCTGCCCTGAGTGCAGGAAGGGCTTCAACGACAATTCCACCCTCATCAAGCACCGGTGCATCCACACTGGGGAGAGGCCCTATGAGTGTGGGGAATGTGGGAAGAGCTTCAGTCAGAGCTCCAACCTGATCCGCCACCAGAGGATCCACACAGGGGAGAGGCCCTACGAGTGTCCCAAGTGTGGGGAGAGCTTCTCCAGGAGCTCTCACTTGATCCAACACCAGTGGCGGCACCGGTGAGGGAAGTCCTGCACGTTCCCTGAATGTGAGAAGAGCTTTGTGCGCTGCTGCAACTTCATCACCCCTCAGACGACCCACATTGTTCAGAGCCCTGG
The DNA here is from genome assembly GCA_036630365.1 of Acanthiza pusilla. Taxonomy (NCBI): domain Eukaryota; kingdom Metazoa; phylum Chordata; class Aves; order Passeriformes; family Acanthizidae; genus Acanthiza; species Acanthiza pusilla. Next base: position 1,008,051 of record JAXCHO010000192.1, on the reverse strand, counting down.
TGACCCACACTCTTGTGACCAGCACTGGGAGGACACCTGGCTGGTGGATTCCACATCCTCAGATTCCCTGTAGCCACCTGGATAAACGCAGGGGCAGGAATATCCATTGGGACTCGGATTGATGTTAGAAATTCACTGGAAAGAGCTGATTTATTGACGTTACACCCAAAAATATCTCACCTGCTCTTTCCAATTGGTTCTTCTGGTGGCATCAAGCAGTGCTGGAGGATCTTGAAGGTCTTTTCCAACCTAAATAATTTACTTCTTCATCCTGTCTAAACTACCAAACTTGGGGTAAAAATAAATTAAACAAAGAGATCTAAAACTGCACCATTTTACTGGGATCTGAGGGTGAATTTCTGGTTCATGGAGGGTTTGGGTGCTCCTTGGGCTGCCCTGGCCAGGGGTTGGTGCCACGATCTCATAGTTGTGCCAGCAGAACATGTCCACCTGAGCCCATCTGTTCTCCAGGAATTCCGGTTGTCTGTCCCAGTCCCTGCCCTGGGTCTCCCCATTTCGGGTGTGCCCCTCCAAGTACCCAAATCACTGCTGAAGTGCCCACGCTGCTCCCGGCTGTGGATGTTCCTGTCCAGCAACCTCTCCTGGTCAATGCCATGGGAGGCTGGGAGGGGCATTTGGGGATCCTGTGGGGATAGGGAGGGGCTTTTGTGGTTCTTGGGAACATCTGTGGTGCTTGGAGGGGGCTTGGTGGGGTCTGAGGGAGTTTTGGGGTCCAGGCTGGGCTGTTTGGCTTGGAGAAGTATTGGGTGGGTCTTGGGGGAGATGGGAAAGGGCTTTCAGTGGCTCTCGGGGCCATTGATGTGTCAGGGACTGAATTTGTGGCATCCTAGGGGAAGCTGTGATGTGGTTTGAGAGGTCTGGCATTGGCTGTGGGGCTGGGAAGAGGTTTCAGGGCAGTAGTGACCACCCAGACCCCCAAAGCTTCCACCAGACCCTACCCCCGAGATGCTGCCAGGGGTTTGGGGGCTCCAGGTTGAGGTTCCTCTTCCTGGTGCTGTGGGAGAAGGTGAGGGGGGGTCCCCAGTGTTTGTTTGTGTCCCCAGAGTGTGTGTGCCCCCCCGATGCCAGTGTCACCTCTTTTCCCTCCCCACAGGGCTCCTGACCCAGCTCCTGCTGCCCCCGGGAGGGAATTTGGGGAGGGGGCAGAGGGGGTGCGCAGCCCCCGCCGGGGGATGACCCCGAGCCAGCGCCCTTTGTTCAGCTCCAAGCTGGGCTTGGGGCCGCAGCAGGAAGAGGCCGATGGGCAGCAGCTCCTGCAGGTGGGACAGTGCTTGGGCTCAGGGCAAGCTCCTGCCCTGCACACCTGGCTCAGGTGTGACACTGCCCCGCCAAGGGAGCGCGACATTGCCATCCCCACGGCTCAGGGCTGGCAGCAGCACTTGGAGCACGCACATGGAAATGCTGGGAGCAACTGGGAGCAGCCTGAGGCCGTGAATTCTCCCCCAGCACCGCCTTTCCAGGCCAGCCCTCCATGGGAGAAATGCTCCTTAGGCCTGGGCCTTGAGCAGCAGCCCCTGGGCTCAGCTCCTGTGCAGCTGATCACAAACACTGTCTGCTGCCAGGCACTGCTGCTGTCCAACGAGCTCCTGCTTGCTTTAGGAGCAGCCTTGGCAACTGTTTTTCTTCCCTCCATGGCACAGCATGGCTGTTGTCACAGTGTCAAAGCAAGCTGTTGATGCCAAGTGCGGCCAGGATGAGCCATGGCTGTGCCTAAAGCCCATCTCTTGGGGCCCTATCAACAGCGGTGCCAAATGAGCCCTTGGAGCTGTCCTGGAGCAGCCACCTCCCTCTGAGTGGGGCCTCTGGGAGCCGGGAACTCTCCCGTTTGCTGCACTCGGGGCATCCCCGAACAACGAGGGAGCCTGGGCCGATCCCCCACTCCTCGAGGCTCAACCCTTCGCCCGCTGGGGAGATGCAAAAGCATCGGGAGTGAGCATTTCCCTGCCCTCGAGGGCAATTTCTGACAGGTCCCTGGCACTGCCTCTTTGTGTCTGTGTGCACACACATGTGCCTGTGCTCTGGCAAATGGGGGAGAAATGCTGCTCTCGGAGGTGTTGCAGTCCCTTGGATATCTGAGTAGGTTAGAGCTGTAAGCAAGGTTCAGTGCTAAGGTATAAGCTCAGTTAAATGCTGCTAAGGGCTGTTCTTTACCTGAGTTTTTATGGTTAAGGTATAAGTTTAGGTTAAGGTGTAAGTTATGTACTGTTATGTTTGAGTGCTGTTAAGCTTTTAGGTCCTATTCCTTTTGTCCTTGACCTCAGTGTCCTTTTGTCACACACACCTATACACACATGCACAAAGAGGTCCAGGTCTCAGTTAATTTCTAGTTTGACTGCCTGGCTTTTGTTTTGTTGTTTCTTTTTTCCCTTGCTGTGCCTGAACTGTCCAGTCAGGAGTAGAGTGACTCTTGCCAAGGAACTTTGTTGTGCTGTTGCTTAATATTAAATCTGGTTTTTGGTGATCCCTTGCTGGGGATTTTTTAAGCGCTTTTAATCCTTTATTCATAAGAGGGTGAAGGAGTCCTGGCCCAAGCTCTCATCCTGGGGGGCTGCCAGGGAGCAGGACACGGGGACACTGCCAGGGGATCCCTGTCCCCCTGTCCCCCCTGTCCCCGTGTCAGGCTGTGGGGGTCGATCTCGTGGAACATCCTCTGGGGGAGGCTGCGGCGCCGGGGGGCAGGGGGGGACCCGGGGGGACAGGGGACCCTGCTGTGCACGAGCAGCATTGGATTTCTCTGGGGGGAGCTGTGAGGGGGGGGCTGGGGCAGAGTGACCTCCTCAGTGACCTCACACAGCCCCTCTGATGTCACACAGGCCTCCTGTCATGTCACAGCCCACTCTGGGGCTTTTCAGAGCTGGCTGTGTGACATCAGAGGATGACAGAAACTGCTTTATGTCCCGTTTTCCTCACAGCCCGCATTGTGATGTTATGTAGTCCCTCCTATAATGCCATAGATGCTCCATGGCCTCACACAGCCCACTCAGAGATGTCACACTGCCTCTTTCTGACATCACAGCTGCTCTGGGGCTCTGTGACACAGCCCCAGAGGTGCCTATGGCTATGACACAGCCCCTCTGGGCCATGGCACAGCCCCTGCCAATGCTGAGCACCTGTGAGCTCTGGCTGTGCCCTGCTGGTGTCCCTGAGCTGCCCTGGCAGTGCCCCAGCCCTGCTGGGCTGTGCACAGGAGCTGCTCCTGGGCAGAGCTGTCTCTCTGCAGCGCTGCCGCTTGCCAGGAGCTGCCTCTGTGCCAGGAGCCCGGCCCAGCTCAGCAGCACAGCCACAGCACAAGGTGCTGCTTCTGCTGTGCCTCCCAAGGGAGCTGTGCAGGGCCAGGTGACAACGTCCAGCAGCTGTGTTGGTTCTGCAGTGTCACAATGGTCCATTGGTCCCATGAGTTTCTGTACTGTCACCAATGGAGTCCTTGGTTCCCCTGTGTCATAATGGCTGCTTGGGGCCATGAGGTTCCCCAGTGTCACCATGGTCTCCTTGGATCCTCAGGGTCACAATGCACAATTGGTTCCATCAGACCCCATTTTATCACAATGTCTGCTTGATTCTCTGAGCTTCCGCACTGTCACCAATGGTTCCTTGGTTCCAATGATGCCCTGCTGTGTCCCAATGGATATTTGGTTCTGTGAAGTTCTTCAGTGTCACCATGGTCTCCTTGCTTCCACGAGGCCCTGCAGTGTCACAATGCCCCATAGGTTCCATGAGCTCCCGTACTGTCAGCAATGGTCTCCTGAGTTCCAACAAGGCCCCGCTGTGTCCCCGTGCCCCCTTCATTCCAGGAGGTTCCGTGGTGTCACCATGGACTCCTGGGTTCCATGAGGCCCCACTGTGTCACAATGACCCCTTGGTTCCATGAGGCGCCACAGAGTCACAATGGTCTCCCTTCATCTCTGAGGCCCTGCAGTGTCACCATGGTCTCCATGGTTCCATGTGGCCCCAAAGTGTCACAATGATCTCTGGGATTCCATTGGGAACACAAAAGCTTTGCAGAAACATTGAGCAACCCCTGCTGAACACACCTGGGCACATCTGTTTGCATTCGAAAGAGAGGTTAAAGGTGACAATGGCACCATCAACTTCCATCTGCAACAGAGATCAAGGGAAAGGACAGGGACAGAGAATTCTTCTTCAAGATACAGAAAATTCTGCTTACGGAGACCATTTCTGGTCACATTGTCCCTTGGAGGAAGGTGACATCATTTGAGGCAGCCTGTACTGAGCATGTGGCTCCTGAGTGGGGTTTGTTGTTTAGGAAACCTGCTCAGGCTTTGCCATTCTTTCCTCACCAACAGGAAAGCTTCTGCTGGGCCTGTGTGCAGGCAGAGCCCTGAGGAGAGCAGGTGGCACATGGGGCACTGGGCTGGGACACGCAGCTGCCGAGCTCAGGGGACAAGTTTGTGATGCAGGGAACAGCGCTGGCAGTGCCAGCTGGGCCATGTCAGCCATGGTGAGGTTGGGGCTGAGGAGCAGCTTGTCCCAACAGGGTCAGCCTGCAAGGGGCTCCTTCTTCTGCATGCCCACACCTCCTAAGGAGACATTCAACATCAAGATCACTTGGAAATGCTTTCCTTGATTCAAAAGTAAAGCCATGGGGTGCACTTTGAAATCTTCCTCCTTAACAGAACTCCAAACTGACTCCAATGAGCTGTACAAGGCCTGAACTCTTGAAAACAATTGAAGGAAGAGAAAGAGCTCCTGAGGGCTTTCTGTATTTTAATGAGCCCCACGGTGGATTTGGGGCTGAGTCCATGACCCTCAGGGCCAGAGAGAAGGTTGCAGAAGCTGCTCAAGGAGGCAGAAGCAAAACTCCAAGTGCCTTGGGGCATCACTGGGCCCCAGTGAGGGCAGGGAGTGCCAAAGGCTCCGCAGGGACTGGTGAGAGCAGATCCTTGGGATGTGCCAGGATTGCAGGGAGCCCAAGGCTGTGAGCAGGGAACTGGGATGCTGAGAGAAGCCAGGCTTGGTTGGAGGAAGCAGAAAGGCCAAGGGCTGAGCCCAGGCCTGGGACAGCAGGGCCTGTCCCTCCCGGGTGGCTCGGGGCTGTTTGTGGGGCAGTGGATGTGAGGGGGAGGAAGGACAAATGTCCTCAAACTGCAAGCCCTGCCAGCCTGCTCAGGGAGGGCCGAGGGAGAAGCAAAGTGCAGACCCTCAGAGGAAAGTTCCTTGGCTGGGGCCTCCAGAGGCAGTGGCAGAGCCCAGGGGACAAAGGCCTGGGTGCCTGTGGCCCTGCCAGCCCTGCCCAGCCCTTGGCCATCTCTCCTGCAGCCTGTGCCACCCTGTCCGTGCTGCTCCTGTGCCCTGGCCGGCTGCACACGCCCATCTCGCTGTGCCCCCAGCATTTCTCAGCTGTCCAGCATTGCTGTGCCCTCCCTGCTGTCCCTGCACCCAGCGCTGCCGGTTCCTGGCACACAGAGCCACAGCATCAGCCAGTCTCATGCTGCGAGACCTTGTGCACCAAAATTCTACCCTTGCAGGGACTTTTCTTTTTCCTCACCTCCACTCTGACCCTTTGGAGCTGCACTTTGGGGAGGTTTCCTTCTCTTTCCGCTACACAGAGCAGCTCTGTCTCTTGCTCTTTACAAACAGAGAAGGGCTGGTGGGAGATGTGGTGCTCGGAGGCCATTGGGGGCACAGTGACCATGAAATAATTGAGTTTTCAATACTCAGAGAAACAAGGAGGGGCATCAACAAAACTTCTCCACTGGACTTCCAGAGGGCAGACTTCGGCCTGTTCAGGATGCTGATTTGGAGAGTACTGCATCAGGTACTGACTTTTTTAGGGGAAAAATCCTTTAAAAAGAAAGGAGTCCAGGAAGGATGGACATACTTCAAGAAAGAAATCTTGAAGGCACAGGAGCAGGCTGTCCCTGTGTGCCAAAAGATCAGCTGGTGAGGAAAACGATTGGCCTGGATGGGCAGGGAGCTTTTGAGGAATTCATGGAGAAAAAGAGGGTGCACCACCTTTGGAAAGAGGGGCAGGCTGCTCAGGAAATGGTTAAGGATGTTGTTAGGTCATGCAGAAAGAAAATTAGAGATGTGAAAGCCCAATTAGAATTTAATCTGGCCCCTTTTGTGAAGGATAACAAAAGATGTTTTTAGAAGGACTTTAATGGCAAAAGGAGGGGCAAGGACAACCTCCATTCTTTATTGGATGCAGGGGGAATATAGTAACTAAAGGTGAGGAAAAGGCTGAGGTCCTCAACACCTTCTTTGCCTCAGTTTTCACCATTCAAACAGGTCATCCTCAGGACAAGTGGCCTCCTGAGCTGGGGGATGGGGACAGGGAGCAGAATGGGCCCCCTGTAATCCAGGAGGAAGCAGTTGGTGACCTGCTGAGCCACTGAGATGCTCACAAGTCTGTGGGAGCAGAGGGGATCCATCCTCGGGGGATGAGGGTGATGGTGGAAGAGCTCATGCAGCCACTCTCCATCACTGATCATCAGTCCTGGCTCACCGGGAGGTCCCAGAGGACTGGAGGTGCCAATGTGAGCCCATCCACAAGAAGGGCAGGAAGGAGGATCTGGGCAACTCCAGGCCTGTCAGCCTGACCTCAGTGCCCGGCAAGGCTATGGAACAGATCACCTTGAGTGCCATCACACGGCACCTCCAGGGTGGCCGAGGGATCAGGCCCAGCCAGCGTGGATTTAGGAGGGGCAGGTCCTGCCTGACCACCCTGATGTCCTTTTGTGACCAGGTGAGCTGCCTGTGGGTGCAGGGAAGGCTGTTCCTCTGTCTGCCTGGACTGCAATAAGGCCTTTGACACCATCTCCCACAGCATCCTCCTGGAAAAGCTGGCAGCCCATGGCTTGGACAGGTTCCCTCTGCTCTGGGTTAAGAAGTGGCTGGAGGCAGGGCTCAGAGAGTGCTGGGGATGGTGCTGCATCCAGGGTGGGTCCAGGCTCTGGTGGTGTCTGCCAGGGATCAGTGTTGGGCCCAGTCCTGTTTAATTTCATTTCTGATGGTCTGGGAGAGGGGATCGAGTCTTCTATTACCAAAATTGCAAATGACACCAAGCTGGGGGCGAGTGTGGATCTGCTGGAGGGTAGGAGGGCTCTGCAGAGGGACCTGGACAGGCTGGAGGCAGGGCCCAACCCAACCATGTGAGGTTGAACAAGACCAAGTGCCAGGTCCTGCACTTTGGCCACAACAAGCCCTGCAGCGTTACAGGCTGGGGACAGAGTGGCTGGAGAGCAGCCAGGCAGAAAGGGACCTGGGGGACTGATGGATGGCAGGCTGGACATGACCCAGCACTGTGCCCTCGTGGCCAAGAAGGCCAATGGCACCTGGCCTGGATCAGGAATGGTGTGGCCAGCAGGAGCAGGGCAGTGATTCTTCCCCTGTCCTCGGCACTGGTGAGGCTGCACCTCGAGTGCTGTGTGCAGTTCTGGGCCCCCCAATTTAGGAAGGATGTTGAGATGCTGGGGCATGTTCGGAGGAGGGCAACAAGGCTGGGGAAGGGCCTGGAGCACAATTCCTATGAAAAGCAGCTGAGGGAGCTGGGGTTGTTTAGCCTGGAGAAAAGGAGGCTCAGGGGAGACCTTATCACTCTCTAGGACCACCTGAAAGGAGCTCGTAGACACTTGGGAGTCGCTCTCTGTTCCCAGGCCAGCACTGACAGAACGAGAGGACACAGTCTTAAGCTGCGCCAGGGGAAGTTTAGGTTAGACATCAGGACAGAATTCTTCATCGAAAGAGTGATTGGGCACTGGAATTGTCTGCTCAGGGAGCTGGTGGAGTCACCGTCCCTGGAGGTGTTTAAAAAAAGACTGGATGTGGCACTCAGTGCCATGGTTTAGTTGATGAGGAGGTGGCAGGGCATGGGTTGGACTTGATCTCAAAGGTCTTTTCCAACCTAGTTCATTCTGTGATTCTGTGATTCTGTGATTCTGATTGGGATTCCCCAGCTGGATACTGTTATCCTGGCTGGGCATTCCCTAGGAACACTCCCATAAAAGGCTCCCGAGCCTCCCCTTTTCCCTGCACTGCTTTTCCTGGAGCTGGGATGGGGTCTGGGCGCTGCTTTGGGGTCATGCTGCTCTGCTGGGTGTTGGCCGTGGCCTCATCCTCTGATCCCTGGGGTTTTCCCCTGCAGAATCCCGGGATGTGGCGGGTGCAGGGAGACTCCTTCCGGAGCTGTGTCCCCGCCGCTGCACAGCCCCGGGCACAGGTGGATCTGTCGCAGCTGCGGGCGCTGTCCCCGTGCCCCGCGGTGGCCGTGCAGTGCCAGGAGGGGCAGCTGGCGGTCACCGTGCGCAGGGACCTCTTTGGCACCAGGCACACGGTGCGGGCAGCGGAGCTGAGCCTGGGCACGGCCTCATGCCTGCCCCTGGCCCCGAACCCCACCCAGGCCTTTGTCACCTTTGTGGCTGCGCTGCACGAGTGTGGCAGCACCCTGCAGGTGTAGGCACCTGGGCCACCGTGGCCAGGGTTTGGTGGCCCTCGGGGTGAGGGTTTGGGTCCCCCTGTCAGAGGGAGTGGACAAGGGCTTGTCCCCAAATGTTAACCTGGTGAAGGTCCTGGCAGGTTTGTGGTGAGGAGTGGTCGGTCCAGGGGTGGATTTTAGGATATGGATACCCTGTCCAGCCTGGGATGAGGGGCAGGCTCTGCATTGGTTTTTGGGATGGGAGGCAGGAATTGATGGGAGAACAGGTCCTGGGGTGCTGTGCCCAAGTCCTGGAGGCTCCCAGACCCCCCTCAAGCTGGCACCTCGTTGGGATGCCACTAAAACCTCTGTGGTATCCTACAGGATTGGGAAGGTGGCCTTGGTGGCCTCTGTGTCCTGGCACGCTCCCTGCTGCTGCTGCTGAGTACATTTTCCTGATTTTTGCCCTCTCTCAAATCCTTCCTGCAGGTGACCCCAGACTCGCTGATCTACAGAACCACCCTGTCCTACAAACCCACCCCTTCTGGCAACCCCCTGATCGTGAGGGCCACCCTGGCCGAGGTCCCCATCGTGTGTCACTACCCGAGGTGAGCGGCTGGCACTGTCCCCGTGCTGCCCCAGTGCCGAGGGGACGGTGCCATCCCTGGCAATTCCCATCGCTTCCCTTTAGGAAGAGCAACATGAGCAGCAGCGCCGTGCGCCCCACATGGGCCCCGTTCCGCTCCACACTGGCGGCACAGGAGCGGCTCCGGTTCTCCCTGCGCCTCATGGACGGTGGGTGCGGCCCCAGGGGCCTCGTGTCCCTTGGGTCCCCACTCCTGGTGGCTCCCATGACATCCTGGGAGCCCAAACGGAGCTCGAATCCACCCCACGGGGGTTGCTGCACATTTGAGAGGTGCCCAGAGTGACCCCATCCCCTGGGATCCGCATTCCAAACACCTGGAGCAGGGAGAGGCTCTCCAACACCTTCCAGCTCGGGGACAGCCTCTGCTTCCAGGCTGATGTCACCTCGGAGGGCCACGTGCCCCTGTGGCTCTTCGTGGATCGGTGCCTGGCCACCCTGAGCCCCAACAGGAACTCGTCCCCAGCTATGCTTTCATCGACCTGGGCTGGTGAGGCTGGGCCCGGGGCTGGTGGGCCCATCCCAAAGGGTTCCTGTGGCCATTCCCAAAGGATTCATTCCCATGGCAAACCCTGAAGGGTTCCCATGGCTGATCCCAAAGGATTAATTCCTGTGGCCAATCCCAAAGGATTCATTCTTCTGGCAAATCCCGAAGGATTCCTTCAATCCCAAAGGATTAATTCCCCTGGCCTATCCTGAAGGGTTCTTGCAATCCTGAAGGATTAATTCCCGTGGCAAATCCCGAAGGATTCCTTCAATCCCAAAGGATTAATTCCCCTGGCCTATCCTGAAGGGTTCTTGCAATCCCGAAGGATTAATTCCCGTGGCAAATCCCGCCTTCCCGGCCCTTCTCCAGGTGCCCGGTGGATGGCAGGGCAGAGGACAGCGGCTCAGCCTTCGTGGCCCCGCGGCCCCGGCCAGAGTCGCTGCGGTTCTGGGTGGGCGCCTTCAAATTCGCGGGACACGCCGGGAATGTGGTGAGCTCTTGTTCCCACCCCTCCTCCTCCTCTCACGGTTTCGCCGCGGGAAAAAAGCCTCCCAAAGTCTCCAATATGAGTGACTTGTCCTGGAATTGCCCTGGCAGCTCTCCATCAGCTGCCACCTGCGGTGTCCCCGGCGGCCGCAGCCCCGAATCCCGGGAATAAAGCCTGTTCCTTGGGCAGCGCCAGTGGCCTGGCAGTGTCCCTGTGCCGGGGAGGGGCCCCACCCGCGGCAGGGCGGTCACAGGTGACTCTGTCGCAGGTGGGCCCCTCGGGAGGGCACCGGGGCCATGTGCAGCTGCTGTGACAGCGGCAGCTGTCCCTCTCCCGGAGGAGATTCCCGGGAAGCCGCGCTCCAGACGCAGGGCCGGGCAGGTGTGTCAGGAGGGATGGCCCCGCCGAGCCAGGTGTGTCCCCGAGGTGTCCCCAGGGGTGGCACCCTCGGGCTGGGGGGCCAAGGGGTGGCGATGGCTTTGGGGGAAGGACGATCCCAGCTCCTCCGCGGTGTCCGGAGGGAAGGGCTTTGGAAAGGAAAGAGGGGGATTTTGGTGGGATAGTGGGAAAAAATTCCATGTGGGTGGGAAGTCCTGGCACCGCTGTCCCTCCCTGGGAGTGTCCCGGGCCGGGCTGGAGCCACCTGGGACAGTGGGAGGTGTCCCTGCCCGTGGCACAGGATGGGCTTTGAGGGCCCTTCCATCCCAGACCATTCTTGTATCCTGTTCCAAGTGACTGCAGCCTTCTATTTAACACCCCTGGAATTCTGCTCTTCTGGTGCCCATCTGTCTGTAATTCCCCGAATCTGGCCCGAGTGGAATTCCCTCCCCTGGGAACTCATTCTCATCTTTTTCCACATGGGCCCTCAGGGCCGACTGAGGCTGATGTCTCTGTGGGACTCCTGCTCATCCTGGAACCAGCTCAGGGAATACAAAACCTCTCTGGAAGTTTGGGATCAGCTAGGAACATCCCTCAGGGTAGGGGCTTGTGTGGTTTCTTTTGTTTGGTTTTGTTTTTTTGGTGGGTTTTGGTTTTTTGGGGTTTTTTGTGGGGTTTTCTCTGGTTGGGGTTTTTTTGTGGGTGCTTTTTTTTCTCTTTTGAGGTTTTTTTTTCAGGGGGTGGGGTTTCTTTTGGTGGTGGTGGTTTCTTTGTTTGCTTTTTTTGGTGGTTTTTTTTGGGTGGTTTTTATTTTTTGTGGTGTTGGGGTTTTATTCTTTTTGGGAGGGTGGGGTTTTTTGTTTCTTTGTGGGGGTTTTTTGGGGTTTTATTTGTGGGGTTGCATCCCCAGGCTTCACCCAGGTGTTGATCCCGCCATGAATTCCCTCTGATTTCCCCACGGGACTTTTTGGAACAACCCCCCAGAGCCGCTCCGGGGGCTCCTTCCCAAAGATTCCCAAGGATTGGATGGAAGGTGGGAAGCCAATCAGGGAGTGCTGAGCAGGTTTTGTCCCTTCTAGGTGCTGCTGGCAGAATTCCTGCGGGGATCCAGGGACTCCTGCTGGTGGCAGCCACTCTGCTGAGCCTGACAGTGCTGGGAATGCTCCTGGGAATGTGCCGGGAAAGGCTCTGCCCTCCAGGAACATCCCCGTGCTCCCGATCCCAATAAAGAGCAGCATTTCTCTCATCTCCTGGGGTCCTCTGTGGGATGGGGAGGGGACACAGGCAGCCTTGGGATGGGAATCCATCCTCCGGGACAGGGCCGGGATTGGGGATATGGAGCTGTGGCTGCCTGGAAGCGATTCCCAAACCCCCCAGCCCTTGGATTTGGGAGGCGCAGGTGCATTCTCCAAAGGTGTCATCCTTGGTAAGGGATCCTAAACAAGGGGTGGCTCCAGTTTTAGGGAATTGTGGGTGTTTTGGGGTTCTAAACGGTTTCCTCATTGCAGAATTCCCAGTTTCCCTTCCTTGTCCAGCGGGATGCAGGAGTGAGGCTCTGCCACCCCTTGGAGGACACAAGAGCTGCTGGAATTGTGGGATTTTGGTTGGGTTTAGGGCTGAGTTTGGCTTCTCTGCAGGGAGAAACTGGGAACAACCTCAGTGTTGGGGATGGGAAAGGGCTGGAGGTGCTTCTGTGTGGCAGGGGCTGAGTGGGAATGAATTCCATTGTTTCTATGGAATACAGGAGCTCCAGGATGAGTGTGACAATGGGATTGGATTCCTTGAGGCTGCCAGAGCCTTCCAGGGACGATCCCAAGCCACAGGATCCCATTCCAGGGCTGACTCCCCTCTGTCCCTGAGCTCCGAGTGACCTTTTCTGCACCCCGGGAGAATCCACGGATCTGGTGCTTCCTGGGGCCTTTCCTGAGCCCAGGAAAAGGCTCCTAGTCCAGGATGAGGAATGAAAAGGACCAAGGTTGACTTGGAGGTTGGATGCTTTGCTTTTGCTTCTCCAAAAGGCTCCAGTTCGGGGCATTCCCAAAATTTGGCAGCTGGAATTCCCTGGCCAATGGGAATTGAGTGCTGCTGTCTCCCTCTGATATTCCCAAGAAACCCAGGAGTGGCTCTGCCTCTGGATGAGACTTTTTGGGTTTGGGAGGGTGAGGGGAGCAGGGCCCCCCTTCCTGGCTGGGATGGACATTCCAGGGATGCTTTTCCTGCTCCTCCAGGAATTTCAATAGCCGGGCTGGAACAATCAAGTGCGAAAATTGGGCAGCCCTGGAAGTTGGGTTTTTTTGGGAGATGGATTTGTCCTGGCATGTTTTAGGCCACGAGCTCCTTCCTCAGCAGTGTCCAGCTCTGCTGCATGCCCTGTCCCATCCCAGCCAATGGCACAGGGCAGGGCAGGGTCTTCTCCTCATTCCATGGCCAAGGGGAGCTCTAAGTCCTGGGATCTCCATCCCATTTTCATCCCATCCCTTCACAGCCTCCCACCTCCCGTCCCCTCAGGCTCTCCCCCAGCCCGGCCAAGCTGCCCGGCAGCGGCACAGCCCCGCTGGAGCTCCAGAGGAGCTGCACCAAGAGGCACCTCGGAGCCCTCAGCAATCCAGCCGGCAGCACACGGGCAGGACACAGATAGCGCTTCCCTGCTGGCAGAGGGCTTGTGGCCATCTCCAGGCACCAGTCTCCCAGGGATCCCCACAGCTCCGGCCTCTGCCCACTCGCTCTGGCGGAAGCGTTAAGGCTGCAGCAGAACCACCGAAGGCCAAGGCGCTTCTGGCCACTTCCCTTCCACACTGCACGCCCGGGCAACCTGCTGAGAACAAGCACCCTTTTCCCCCCTCTTCCCCTATGCCCTGCAGACACTGGGCACCAAAACAAAAATCCTGAGAGTCTGTGTATTAGAACAGAGTCTATATTTACATACTAAAAAGAAAAGAAAATGCTTAAAGAATAGAAGAGCTCCCCGCAGACACAGGTGGCCCTAGCAGATGGAGCAGACTGATCAGCTCTCTTCCTGCTGCGGCCCCAAGCCCAGCTTGGAGCTAAACAAAGGGCGCTGGCTCGGGGTCATCCCCCGGCGGGGGCTGCGCACCCCCTCTGCCCCCTCCCCAAATTCCCTCCCGGGAGCAGCAGCAGCTGGGTCAGGAGCCCTGTGGGGAGGGAGAAGGGGTGACACTGGCATGGGGGGGCACACACGCTCTGGGGGGACACACAGGACCCCTGGGGACCCCCCCTCACCTTCTCCAGCAGCACCAGGAGGAGGAACCCCAACATGGAGGCCCCAAACCACGGACGCATCATGGGGGTAGGGTCCAGTGGCAGCTTTGGAGGTCTGGGGGTGACACAACTGCCCTGAAATCCCTTCCCAGCCCCACAGCCAATGCCAGACCCCTCAAACAACCTCACAGCATCCCCTAGGATCACTCAAACTCAGTCTGTGACACATAAATGGCCCCAAGACCTTCCAAAACCCCTTTCCCATCTCCCCCAAGACCCACCCAAGTCCTCTACAGGCCACACAACCCAGCCAGGACCCTCAAAATTCCCTCAGAGACTGCACCAAGCCCCCTCAAATCACCTCATAAATCCCCAAGAACCACAAAAGCCCCTCCCAATACCCAAATGCCCCACCCAGCCCCCCATGGCACTGACCAGGAGAGGTGGCTGGACAGGAACATCCACAGGCGGGAGCAGCTCGGGCATTTAAGCAGCAATTTGGGCACTTTGGGCAACACACCCCTAATGGGAAGACCCAGGCCAGGGACTGAGACAGACAACCGGAATTCCTGGAGAACAGATGGGCTCAGGTGGACATGTTCTGCTGTCACAACTATTAGATCACAGCCCAATCTGCCTGGCCTGGGCAGCCCCCGAACACCCAAATCCCTCCATATATTACTCTGAACCCCAAATTCACCACCAAATCCCAGGAAAATGATGCAGCTTTAGATCTCTTTGTTTCATTTCTTTATTTTTACCCCAATTTTGGTTGTTTTGATAGGATGAAGAAGGAAATTATTTAGGTTTGAAAAGAACTCCAAGATCATCCAGCGTTGCTTGATGCCACCAGAATAATTGGATGCAGAAGTGAGATTTTTTAGGGTGTAACGTTAATAAATCAGCTCTACCAAAGGAACTTTTGCTGTCAATCTGAGGACGTGGAAGGCACCAGCCAGGTGTCCTCCCAATGTCGGTCACAGGGAGTGTGGGTCACCAGGGCTCTGACAAATGCGGGTGTTCCAAGGGAGGATGAAGTTGGAGCAGCGCACAAAGCTCTTCCCACACTCAGCGCACTCGCAGGGCTCCCCTTACCAGTGGCTCTGTTGATGTCGGGTCAAGTGAGAGCTCTGGCTGAAGCTCTTCCCACACTCGGGACACTCATAGGGCCTCTCCCCTGTGTGGATGCACCGGTGGGTGATGAGGGTGGAGTTGTGCTTGAAGCCCTTCCTGCACTCAGGGCAGCGGAAGGGCCTCTCCTCTGTGTGAATCCGCTGATGCACGAGGAGATGTGAGCTGGTTGGAAACCTCTTCCCACACACAGAACACTCATAGGGCCTCTCCCCTCTGTGGATCCTCTGGTGGCGGATCAGGTAGGAGCTGTAGCTGAAGCTCTTCCCACATTCCCCACACTCATAGGGCCTCTCCCCTGTGTGGATGCACCGGTGGGTGATGAGGGTGGAGTTGCGCTTGAAGCCCTTCCTGCACTCAGGGCAGCGGAAGGGCCTCTCCTCTGTGTGAATCCGCTGATGCACGAGGAGATCTGAGCTGGTCCGAAATCTCTTCCCACACACAGAACACTCATAGGGCCTCTGACCAGTGTGGGTCCTCTGGTGGCGGATCAGGCTGGATCTCTGGCTGAAGCCCTTCCCACATTCCCCACACTTGTAGGGCTTCTCCCCATCATGGAGCTGCTCATGGACCACCAGGGCCGAGCTCTGGCTGAAGCTCCGGACGCCTTCCCGGCACAGGGTGGGTCTTTCCTCCTCAGAGCGCCCTGGGCTGGGTTTGCAGCCCCTCCTTGTGTGGCATCTCTGGGGCTTTTCCTCCCTCTTGAACTCCTGTGTCATGGAGCTGCTCAAAATGGCCTCTTCCACCAGGTTCTGCCCCAAGGCTTTGCCCTCCCTGGTCTCCGTCTGCAGCTCATTGCCTGGGGAGGAAGGACAAGGAGAGGATGGGATTTGCCTCCGTGCCACAGGGAAGGGGAAGGACATCCCCCAGTCTGTCCCTGCAGGACAGCGTTGGCAGCGGGGTTGTCCTGCAGCCGGGGGCAATGCTGGGCTGGGAGATGGAGCAGAAGAGAGGGGGAAAGGGGCACTGACTTCCTCCTCACCTGCCTGCGGGTCCTGTGGCATCTTCCTCTTCCTCCCAGCTTCCTCCCCCATCTAGACAAGGTTTGGTAATGGGAAATCCTGGTTTGGGGGAAAAAAATATGAGAGCGCCTTGGGCTGGGGGTTCCTCCTGCCCAAGTCCAGCTCTAGAAGTCACTGAGTGTTTTGTGTCTATAAAATTCTCCAAAAATCAAGAATTACTCCCAAAAAAGCCTCCCAGGAGTTCCCCCTTTCCAGTCACCCGTCTTTGGGCTGCTGGGGTTCCCCCTTCTCAAAGCTGCTGGGGCTCCCGTGGGTCCTGGGGATCCCCCTGCTCCGGGCTCCTGCTTAGGGATGCCGTGGGCTTTCGCTGGTCCCAGGGGTCCCTTCTTCCCTGATGCTGCTTTGGCTCCCAGGGCTCCCAGGGTCCCCCTCTTCAGGCTCCCCCCACTCCAGGCACTCACGGCTTCCCCCTCTCTCCACCGCCCCTTTCAGCGTCACAGTGTCCCGGCCCTGCCTCATCTCCAGGCTCCCCCACCCCTCCAGGCTGCCGGGGGTCCCCCAGCTCCGCTATTGCCCCTCTCTGCTCTCTCCACTCGGGGAGTCCTGCGTTCCACCCCCACGGCTCTCCTGGGGATCCCCAAAACCAATGTCCTGTCCCACCAATACCGGGCAATTCCCACATGGACCCCTAACAATATTCCCCAAAATGCATTTATGGGTCAGTTTTGGAGTCCTGCAAGATCCAAATTTTCTGTCCAGTAAAGAAAATCCTTGCCAGGGACATGCAGTGATATCTGGGGCTCGATTCCAGAATCTGTGAGTTCCAAACACTCCTCCAGAAAGAAACAACCCTCCTGAAGACACCCAGATAGATTTGGGGTGAGTTCCCCCTCTCTGGTCACCTCTGGAATGCGGGATGGGCAATGATCCCAGAGCTGGGGGTGCTGCGGACACAGTGGTTGGTAAAACCTCATGGTTCTCCTGCTCCTCCTTTTCCTCCTCTTCCTCCTCTCTTTCTCCTCATCCTCCTGCTCCTCCTCTGCTCTCACTCCAGACCCACTTCCCTACCCTTCTCTGCCCCACAGCTGCTGCAGCACAGGCTGCTGGGATGGGGGAACCCCTGATCAGCCCCAGGGATGGACAGGGGGCTTGGGGACCCCCCCAGTGAGGATCCACCTCCCCCAGAGCCCCAGGGAATTGCTCAAGTGCTGGGGGACAGGGCTGGACCCCATGGAACCGCCCCTCTTCCCTCCCAACCCCATCTTTCCCTCCCCTCTCCTCCCATTTCCCATCCTTCTCTCAATCCGCACACCCCTCCCAACTCAATTTCGGTCTCCCATTCCCCTCCTGCTCTCTTTGGGGGTCCCAGACCCCTCTTTTCCCCTGCTCTTCTCTCCCTTTCACCATCGTTCCCTCAATCCCCAACCCCCTCTCCCGTGATTGGTTTTGGGGCTTCCAGGCCCCTCCTGCTCACTTTGGGGGTCCCAATCCCCATTTCGCTCACTTTGGGCTCCCAGCCCCCGCCCCCCTTCTCACCGCGCCCCCCGCTCACCCCGCAGGGGGCCGGGGGCACTGCCAGTGCCACCAGCACGGCCCCAGCTTCCCCCACACGGCCCATGCCCAGCGCCGGGCAGGTGCCCACAGCCCCAAAGCAGCCGCGCTCTGCCCTGGCCGGGTCCCCAAAGCGGCCCCGCCCCGCGCGGCACTGCGAGCACCAGGCCGGAGCAGTGCGGAGCGCGGGCGGGCGGCATCAGCCGTGCCCGGGCAGGGCCGGGCCCCGCGGGGCTCCCCCCGCACTCGGCCCCACCGGGACAGCGCCCAGCGGGGGGGCCCGGCCTGCCCGCCCCACACCTCCCCCTCCCCAAATTCCGCTCCCGCCGCCCATGGGGCCCAGGGGGGCGCAGCTGGGCTCCACAGCTGCCGGAGACACATGTCCCCCGCTGCCAGTGCCACCCCCCAAGGATTAGGGCTACCCCAAAACTCCCTCACACGTGGCCGATGCCCCGCAAGCCCCCAAGGACTGCGGTCCCCCCGCCTTCATCACCCCCAACCTTCGGCTGCCTCATCCCAGGCCCCAGACCACCCATCCCCCTCCCCCACACTTCATCCCACACCCCAATCCACATCCCACCCTGCCCGGGCCCCAGCCCACCCCATCCCACTTCTCCCGCCAGCCGCCACTGGGACCCCCAAAAACCCGCGTACCGGGGACTCCCCAGTATTCCCCCAGGGCCATTTGCGACTCACAGCTGGAGTCCTGCAACATCCAAACATCCGCCCCCTCCCCCCCCAAAAGTCCCAACAAAGTAACTCTCCCGGGATCAGCCGAAGATATTTCGGGCTCCGTTCTGGAGTCCTACAAGCCCCAAAAATCCTCCCCCCCCCTCCCAAAAAGAACCCCACGCACCGCACAAGCTCTCTGGGGCGAGCTCCCCCTGCCCGGTCACCCGCGGGATGCGGGGGCGATGCTCCCGGGCCGAGGGTTGCGGACACAGAGAGCGATGGACGGACGCGGCAGCTCCTTTTGCTGCTTCTCTTGCTGCTCCACCCCCTTGATCCCTCCTCTTCCTCCCGCTTCCCCTCCTCCATCTCTCCTCGCCACTGGATTCCCTCCTCTTCTGTCCTTCCTCCTCCTCTCCTGCTCCTCCTCCTCCTGTTCTTTGGCACTCCCATCCCTGCTCTGTCTGATGTCACCCCGGGGCCATCCCATGCTCAGCAGAGCATCCTGTGCTCTGTCAGCACTCTCTGCTCCTTAGGGAAGGATTTGGGATTTATCCCGGGCACAGACACTGAACCTCAGCCCAAAGTGCCCTGCTGCCATTGCTGTCCCCTGGGCGCTGGGCAGGTGCTGTGCCAGGGGAAGCAGAGACACAAAGGAAGCCAAGTGCAGCCCAGCTGCCCGGGCTGATCCAGACGAGCCCCAGGGACAAGGTCCTGCAGAGCCACACGGAGCCCTCGGCTCCTGTTCTGATCCAATTATTAAGGTTCTTTAGAAATGCCTCTGCCCCAGTTAAGGTGCAAATGAGACCATATGCCAGTCAATAGTATGGGTTTTATCGTATAGGAAATAGAGTAGAAAAGAGAGAAAGGGAGAAGTAGGAAAAGAGGTGGGGGGGACAGAAAGAGAGTGACAGAGACAGAATAAAAGAACATCACCATCCGTGGATCCCAGCGATGTTGCATTGATCCTCTCCAGCTTGGTCTTCTTGGTGGTGATGGTCCCTCCGAAAAGCACAGAATCCCATGGGTTAATATCCACTCAGGCCAGGTGGCAATGTCCAGGCATGTCCCCCGGGGGAGGGACAGTCTCTTGCAGCAGACTCTGCTGGCATCATGTGCAGCCCTGTGGGGCAAGGCCGAGCACTTTGTGGGGTCTGTGATGGATTATGACACCCCCTCAGCTGCCTCTCACGTGAATGTCCCGTGGATGTGGCCTGTGGGCTTGGGGGTTCCACAGCTGGCCCAGTTTGTGTGAGGGAGGATGGGCGTTTATTGCCTCTCCCCAGAGGTTATGCCACTGCACCCCAAAACCTCCTCCTCCCCTCCTCGGCTGGGGGAGAAGTCTGTGTAGCCCTGGCTTTGTGAGCTGTGCTCTGCCCCCACCCCAAACTCAGCCGGGGATGATTCTCAGTGCAGCTGGTGCCTTTGGCCTTTGTGGGTGCATTCCTTTCCCTCAGCCTGAGATGACTGAACAATAGGCTTCCCTTTATCTAATCTCAGCAGTTTGACTCTCAGTCCAAAGTCCCAGTCAGGTATCCTCACCGAGGCTTCTTTGCTTGCAGTTTCTTTATACAGTTTTTGGTACAATGAGCAAAACTTTATATCAATGTTTGATGCATGAACTATTTCAGTCTCTGACAGCCACCCCGTGACTCAAACAGTGTAATAAATGTCTCTTTCCTAGCAATCTTCTTCAGTTCCTGGGTTGTCCACAGAGGTGATGAAAAAAACATAATAGGAAAAAGGATAGAAACAGTAGAAGCAATAACATGAGTGTTATAAATGAATTCAGGGGCCGAAATTTTAACTGTATAATATTGAGTATTTATTAATAGAGCAAAGGCAAAACAGCGCGGGGTGCTTAGCAATTTTGCCAGAGGCACACCCATCCACTGTACAGTTAACTTAAGTACTTTCTTTAGTTGTTACATATTCATTAAGCCTGGAAGGAAATTTAAACTTCACCCAACTCCCCCCCTCTGATCCTTGCCCCCTTCTGCTAGCGCAGCGCCTGTCTTGGAGTCTCAGACCCTCTGGATTGCCTCAGAACTGAAGGCAGAAATCCTCCCGTCTATGTTTCCTCAGTTCCAACTTAATTTGTAGGTGGCAGTTCCTTTTGGGAGGTGTGAGTCAAGAGAACAGACTTCCTGGGATGCCTGTGGTTATCTTCTTTGTTTCTTTAACATGTCTTGATCCCCGGCTCTGAGGTTTACCAACTTAAAAGACATTTATTACCATGTATTTATTACTACATTTTCTAGCATATTACAACTATCTCGAAGTTACAATTTACCCTAACCTTGTTTCTACTTAATTATATTTTATCTTAACGTTATTTTTTATAGAGTACACATCACTTGTAAATGTTAAATTCATATATGCGAAAGCCAGCATTTATCATTCACTCATTTATCACAATGAGCAATTATACAGTGTGCAATAGTTCAAAATGGATATTCAATTGTAACTATCAATTCAATTTTCATTATTTACTGTCCCCACCCCGTGAACCCCAGGAATTAGTGTTTTCTAATGGGTGATGAGTGTGAGGGATATCACTTCATAGTGTCTCTTAGATGTTGGTTTAATATGTTTTGAAATTGGTTATAGAATTATACAGCAGGTTTTTATTTTTATATTTCATAGAGGGATATCCTCAACAGATACACGTATTAACATGTGCCAATCAACCGAGTTTCAAGAGGATTCCCAGCTCTCACAGTATAATTGATTAACTTTGCATCCTGGTATAAATGCGAATGGGTTTGTCACCAAAACTGTGGGAAAAACAAAAACCCTCCAGCAACATCTTTAATGTTAGAGAGCCAAGGCATTACTTTATTATCTGGCCAGGATGTTTGTCTGGCCAGGATGTGACACAGAAATCATCTCATGCACACATAGCCCGGGTGTGCAGAGAGAATCATTCCATGATGCACTGATTTTACAGGATTTCCCCCCAAATTTTATACAGTCAAAACTCATAGAGATGCATTGTTTCAAAGTAAATTAGATCTTCATTTTTCAATTTTCTTATCAGTCCTTTCGGGGCGAGATGTCTTCAGCTCTGTAGGAGGTGGGTCTGGGGTGGATGTTTGTAGATGGCCGCCGATGCTCTGTTAATGTTCCGTTGATGTTCCTTTGATGGCCTTTATCTCTCTGGGTATCTTTGGGCTACTCCCAGTCTGTTGGAATGTTGAGTCTATCAAACCTCATCTGGCAGAACACTGTCTTGAAAAGAAACTTAAAATTCCTGTTACCGGGGTAACAACAAACAAAGCCTTTGACTAAAGTTATACAAAATTTTTAAACTGGTATATTTTCCAGCAATTCCCCCCTTTGGAAGTGACCTGAATTTTAAGGTCACTTCCACTTAAAGTTACTGACTCAACCAATCCTAGCTAAAAATTTTGAAAAAGAGAAAGACATAGAATATAGAAATATTTTGAAGGAAAAGAAGACAGAGAATCTATAGAAAAGTATTAATATAGAAATTTTAAGAGGAATGTTAATTCTTTTTGCTTTCTTGGGCCTTCTTTCCCCCCGTGGGACTCTTGTTTACTTGGTTTCTCTGGAGCTGCATATTGGCAAATGGAAAATTGTCTCTGCTGTGCCCGTGCTTGGCTCCACTGCAGGGCTGGGGTGCTCTGGGGTGGGGTGAGGAGCAGTTCACTGTCTCCCCAGGGCAAGGCCTGACCCACCCCCTCCCCACACACACACCACACACACAGGCATCTCACAGTGTCTCAGAGACATCAATTTTTTCAGTTTTTGGCAGCTAACTCCATGGCTCAAGACATTGTGCAGGACTACTGTAATGTAAGCTTTCCCTGTTTGTGATTTAATTAGGGTACCTTCTCCCACTTCTGGTGGGATTTCTAGCAAACAGAGCAGAAAGGAAAGAGGAGAGCATACTGGAATTTATATGAATGGTAACTGAGTAGGACTCCTGTATTGTTAGTTTTCCTGCTTGTGATCTAATTAGGGTACCTTCTCCCCCCCTGCTTTTGGTGGGAATTCTAGCAGACAGAGCAGAAAGGAAAGAGGAAAGCATACTGGAATTCATATGGATGGGAACTGCTATTTTAAATTTTAAAGCACCTTTCAGTGGCAGAGCTCAAAGCTCGGCAGGTCAGTCCATGATCTCTAGCGATTTCTGAAGGCAGTATCTTCCTTCTGTGGGGCCTAGCATTCCCAAACGCTAGACAAACAAATATACATGTAACAACAACAGTTAGAAATGTGACAATCACTAATGGAATTTACTCTCTCTTTGCACCTTGTTAGAATAGCCAGCCATTCTTCTGAAACCTTTTCATTTTAAAGATAAAAATTATTTTTGTCTGATTTACATATGGTTATATCTCAAATTTTGCAAGTTTAGGTTGAAGTCCATGAGCTAATTATTAATGTAGCCATTATTTTATTTGCTTGTGTTCAAAGGGTACCACTCTCTTTTTTTCTAGCTTACTCACTCTTTTGCATCCGAAGCCATACCTGTTACAATTATTACAAGGTTCTGCTAGGATAGCTGACTGATCTAGGGACAACACTGTTGGTAACACTGTTCTGGAAATACGGAAAAGGTAAACCATTTAATGCATTTCATTTTGGATTTTTGTGTTTCGTTGCGGCTTTTAATGGATTAACTGTTTATTATGAGGCTCGGATTAACTCAACAAGTAAAGGAAAGTTGTAAAGTAGGTATGTTTATTCCAGCACTGGGACGCTTAGGGGTTTTTTCCTCAAAGCGTGCACACCCCAATAATGCTCTGTCCGGTTTATATTGGGTTACAAGTTACATATGCATGAAGTTACACAATGCCCTATACATAATCATTATCTATTCCTGCTTCGTATTTTAATGAGTCCAAAGTTCATTTAAATTCACTTGCGCCTGCACAGTGCTGCCTGGTGGTTGTGGGCAGGGGTCTTGGGATGAAGTAAAGGAGTCTTCCTCGTGTTGAACTCTTCCCCTGCTTCCCTGCGCATACTCCCTGGGTCCCTGCTCCAGGTCCAAACCTTGAAGCTGGCCCGGGCTGGTTTCAGGATCCAGAAGTAAAATATCTGGTCACAGTTCCTTCTCTTGATCAATAGTTTGGCATCTTCTTTATATCCTCCCTCTTGGCTTGGCAAGCACAAAAGTATTAAGCAAGCTGTACACATTGTTCTAGCAAGCAGCCCCTGGTAAATCATTATCTACCTCCTAGTCCCTAAAACACAAGCTATATACCTTGTTTCAACAAACACCTTCTAGTAAATCTCTTAGCCACCCTCAATCAGTGGCAGCTTGGGCAGGCACACACTTGAGGAGGGTGTCTGTTTTCAATGGGGAAACTTAGGAGGGTTAGTTTGCTTCAAAAAAAAAAAAAAGAGAACTCCTCTTTGCTTGAGTGCAGGCAGTTCTGCAAGCAAAGCAGGTCCCAGGTGAGTGAGGGGAGACAGGATGGGGGTGGGACATGTGGAGCAGGGCTGTCCACACTGGGTCAGACCTCAAGGCACAGGGAGACACCCTGGATCAATATTGATCACAGAATGCTGCAATGATCTAAAGAGAACAGCAATAAAATACACCATTTAAAATAGGAATGTGTATTTCCAAGGAGGTCTTTGAAATATTTGTCCATAACTGTAGCAGGAAACCTTCCTAATGATCTGCACTAGACCAGAGGGAAATCAAGGCAGAGCCATGGTTTGTTAGAACTTATTTGCTCCTAATGAGCCCTGTGGTGCATTTGGAGCTGAGCCCTTGAACCTCAGGGCCGGAGAGGAGATTGCACAAACCTTTCCAGGAGTCCAAGTCAGAGGAAAAACTCAAAGAGTCTCAAAGAATCAATGGGTCCTACTGAGGTCCATCCCCAACATGGACTCCTTGGAAGAGAGAATTGGAGACCAAGATTGAACAAACCTCAGAGACTCAGTGTCAAAAGGAGAGTGGAAAGTAACTTAAAAAAACTGAAGTACCTTGAAGAATTAATGAGCCCCACTGAGTGTTGGTACTGACAAAGAATCTCAAGGGACTCGTTAGAGCAGATAATTGGAGGCCAGGATTGCACAAACCTCTCAGGGACTCCAAGGCAAAAGCAAAACCCAAAGTCCTTTGAAACACCTGCAGTCCCTGGGAGCATTGAGGAGCCCCCCAGGGCCATTCCTGCCAAAGGCTCCCCAGGGACTCGTCCCAGCAGATCCCTGAGGCCAGGGGTGCAGGGAGGCCAAGGCTCAGTGCAGGCAGCTCAGGTGCTGAGCACAGCCTGGGCTGGCTGGAGGCAGCAGAGAGGCCAAGGCCTGAGCCCCAGCCCCAGGGAAGGCAGATCCTGTCCCTCCTGCCCTGCTCAGGGCTCTGCCGGGGACACTGCGATGTGGGGTGGGGATGCTGAGGGCAGGACAAGGGGGTGACAGTGCCCAGCCTTGCTGGGGCTGTGCCAGGAGGCCCCAGGGCCTCAGCACAAGGTGTCTCCTCACAGCCCTTGGTGCCAAAGCAGAGCCAATGAATTACACAGTCCAATTGCAATTGGGTAAAATACGTCAGGAACCCTCCTGGAGGTGGGGCCAAGCCTTAGCTGCTGCTCTACTTCAGAGCAGAACTCAGCTGTGGGGCAGCAGCAAAATCAGCCCCTGTGAGCTGCTCTGTGGTCGACCCCACCAAGTGCCACATTCCAGGAAGCACACACGTGAAAGGAGGCGTTGATTTGAATAATTACCTCATTTCTCTTTGTAAAACTTTACAGGATTTGCAGTCAGCAGAGGAGATGTCCAGACCAAGGGGATTGGGCACTCAGGGCACGAGTTCCAACAGGAGATTGGGTCTGCTTGAAAGACTGGGGAACTGCTCCACTCCAGCCACAGTGGAAGGGACCTTCCCAAGTACTATTGACAACTTCTTACAATGCACAGCTCCAGATGGGACCTCCTGGGGATTGGAAGAAATCTGGACCAAACTTCCTTCATGGGTACCCAGCTGAACTTGGTTAAAACATCTGTTTATAGTCATCACCATAATAATTGCTGTGTGCTTTTAGCTTGCATCAAGATTCAGTGTTGTAGCTGTTTTAATGCCTTATGCTATAAAATGAAATATAGATATTGAGAGACAGGTTCCCATCAGGAACTTAGTCTCAAGAAATGGCAGGACATGATGAGGACAGGAGAACAGAACAGCATTTTACTCACTTGACAAGGACCGTAGAACAGAACATTTCCTCATATCAAGGACAGTAGAACAAGAAGGGCACAGCCTTGGAGGAATAGATAAAGGATGGAACTTAGGCAAACAGAAGTCATGTGAAATGCAAGCAGGATGCAGCTCAGCTCTGCAAGGCTGACAAAGCACAAGTTCGGCAAAAGAACAATACTGCCCTTACTCAAAAGCAGGGGCTGAGGAACAGCCACCTGGAAAGGACGCCAGACATTGAAGACAGACCCCAAACAACCCCAGAAGGACTTGTGATAAGGGGTGCAGTTATGTAAAATAAAGGAATACCCATACATGAAGAAAGTGGGGAGAACTAATGAATGTTAGTTCATTATATATCAGCGTGTGTGAGAAATCTCAGCATGTGTGAGAAAAACTGTGTTCACCCAATGCCCAAGGCTCTTAATTTGAGGAAGTGTCCCCTGAGTGACCAGCGCTGCAATAAAGAATGGCTGCTTTCTGATATTCAAACTGTGTTAGAAAGTTTCTGCCCTGCTGATTGCAGTATCAGTTCCAAAGGGCCCCACAGTGTCACAATGGTCACCTTGGCTCCGTGAGGCCCCACAGTGTCACCCTGGGGCAGGACACCAGGAGGGATTCGTTCCCCACACACTGCAGCTCCCTGGGCCAGCTGGCACTGACACCTTCTCCCAGGCCAGCGCTCCCGGGTACAGCCAGGGCCATGCCACACTGCACTCCCTGCAAACCACGGCAGCTTCGAGGCCAAAACCCAAGTGAGAGGCAGTTTTCCACACTTTATGCCTATATTTGACCAGGAAACGTCCCATTGTGGGACTGAGTCTGATGTAAAGAGCAGCAGAGCCCCGCGAGGCTCATTCAAGTGCCTGTGCTGTGGCTGTGCTGCTGAGCTGGGCCGGGCTCCTGGCACAGAGGCAGCTCCTGGCAAGCGGCAGCGCTGCAGAGAGACAGCTCTGCCCAGGAGCAGCTCCTGTGCACAGCCCAGCAGGGCTGGGCCACTGCCAGGGCAGCTCAGGGACACCAGCAGGGCACAGCCAGAGCTCACAGGTGCTCAGCATTGGCAGGGGCTGTGCCATGGCCCAGAGGGGCTGTGTCATAGCCATAGGCACCTCTGGGGCTGTGTCACAGAGCCCCAGAGCAGCTGTGATGTCAGAAAGGGGCAGTGTGACATCCCAGAGTGGGCTGTGTGAGGTCATTGGCATCATAGAGGGCAATGTGTGACATCACAGTGTGGATGTATGACAGCACAGAGTGGGCAATGTGGCAATACTGAGTGGATGGTGACATCTCTGTGTTGGTTGTGTGAGGCCATGGATCAGCTACAGCATCACAGAGGGGACTGTGTGACAACACAGAGCAGCCTCCAAGGTCACAGACTGAGCTATGTGACATCACTGAGTGGGTTGTGCCATCACAGAGGTGGCTGTGATATCACTGAGTGGGCTGTGGCATCACTGGTTGGTTGTGTCACATTGTAGAGCTGGCTGTGATGTCACAGAGTTGGCTGTGACATCACAAACCAGATTGTGACATCATGGTGTGTGTGTGTATGACATCACAGAGCAGGCTGTGAGGTCACAGAGTGCAGTGTGTGACATCACTGAGTGGGTTGTGACATCACAAAGCTGACTGTGACATCACAGTGAAGGCTGTGACATTACAGAGGTGTGGGTAACAACACAGAGCAGGCTGTGATATCAAAGAATGGCTGTGTGACATCCCAGAGTGGGTTGTGACATCACAGGGGCTGTGTGAGGTCACTGGGGAGGTCACTCTGCCCCAGCCCCCCCTCACAGCTCCCCCCACAGAAGTCCAACGCTGCTCGTGCACAGCAGGGTCCCCTGTCCCCCCGGGTCCCCCCCTGCCCCCCGGCACCGCAGCCTCCCCCAGAGGATGTTCCACGAGATCGACCCCCAGAGCCTGACATGGGGACAGGGGGGATGGGGCTGTGGGGGGTGGAACAGGGGGACAGGGACCCCCCGGCAGTGTCCCTGCGTCTCCCAGGGTGAGAGCCTGGGCCAGGGCTCCTTCAGTCTCTTACGAACGAGGGGTTGAGAGCACTTAAAAAATCCCCAGCAAGGCAAAAACCAGATTTAATATTAAGCGACAGCACAACAAAGTTCATGGAGAAGAGTCACTCTACTCCTGACTGAACAGTTCAGGCACAACAAGGAAACAAAGCAACAACAAAATCAAACAAAAGGCAGGCAATTAGACCAGAAATGAACTGAGAACTGTCCTTGCATGTGTGTGTGTGCGTGTGTGACAGAAGGACACTGAGGGCGAGGATAAAAGGAATATGTCTAAAAAGCTCAGACTTAGTAGCACTTAATTTATACCTTAACCTTAACTTATACCTTAAACTTTACAATTTACCAAAACAACAGGACTTAAGAATTCCCCTCGAGGGCAGGGAAATGCTCACTCCCGATGCTTTTGCATCTCCCCAGCGGGCAAAGAAGGGTTGAGCCTTGAGGAGTGGGGGATCGGCCCAGGCTCCCTCGTTGTTCGGGGATGCCCCGAGTGCAGCAAACGGGAGAGTTCCCGGCTCCCAGAGGCCCCACTCAGAGGGAGGTGGCTGCTCCAGGACAGCTCCAAGGGCTCATTTGGCACCGCTGGTGATAGGGCCCCAAGAGATGGGCTTTAGGCACAGCCATGGCTCATCCTGGCCGCACTTGGCATCAACAGCTTGCTTTGACACTGTGACAACAGCCATGCTGTGCCATGGAGGGAAGGAAAACAGTTGCCAAGGCTGCTCCTAAAGCAAGCAGGAGCTCGTTGGACAGCAGCAGTGCCTGACAGCAGACAGTGTTTGTGCTCAGCTGCACAGGAGCTGAGCCCAGGGGCTGCTGCTCAAGGCTCAGGCCTAAGGAGCATTTCTCCCATGGAGGGCTGGCCTGGAAAGGCGCTGCTGGGGGAGAATTCACGGCCTCAGGCTGCTCCCAGTTGCTCCCAGCATTTCCATGTGCGTGCTCCAAGTGCTGCTGCCAGCCCTGAGCCGTGGGGATGGCAATGTCGCGCTCCCTTGGCGGGGCAGTGTCACACCTGAGCCAGGTGTGCAGGGCAGGACCTTGCCCTGAGCCCAAGCACTGTCCCACCTGCAGGAGCTGCTGCCCATCGGCCTCTTCCTGCTGCGGCCCCAAGCCCAGCTTGGAGCTAAACAAAGGGCGCTGGCTCGGGGTCATCCCCCGGCGGGGGCTGCGCACCCCCTCTGCCCCCTCCCCAAATTCCCTCCCGGGGGCAGCAGGAGCTGGGTCAGGAACCCTGTGGGGAGGGAAGAGGGGTGACACTGGCATGGGGGGGCACACACACTCTGGGGACACACACGACCCCTGGGGACCCCCCCTCACCTTCTCCTGCAGCACCAGGAGGAGGAACCCCAACACGGAGCCCCCAAACCCTGGCAGCATCTTGGGAGCCGGGTCTGGTGGCAGCTTTAGGGGTCTGGATGGGTCACAACTGCCCTGAAACCTCTTCCCAGCCCCACAGCCAATGCCGGACCTCTCAAACCACCTCACAGCTTCCCCTAGGATGCCTCAAATGCAGTGTGTGACACATAAATGGCCCCAAGAGACACCGAAAGCCCTTTCCCATCTCCTCCAAGACCTACCCAATACCTCTCGAAACCACACAGCCTGGCCAGGACCCCCAAATCTCCCTCACAGACCCCACCAAGCCTCCTCAAAGGACCACCAATACCCCCAAGAATTACAAAATCCCCTCCCAGGTTCCCCATGGCACTGACCAGGAGATGTTGCTGGACAAGAACATCCACACCTTGGGCACTTCAGCAGCAATTTAGGCATTTTGGGGGACACACCCCAAATGGGGAGACCCAGGCCAGGGACTGGGACAGACAACTGGAATACCTGGAGAACAGATGGGCTCAGGTGGACTCGTTCTGCCAACAAAACTATGAGATCATGACCTATGCCCTGGCCTGGGTGGCCACAGAACACCCAAATCCTCCTGAATACTCCCCGAACTCCAAATTCACCCCGAAACCACAGTAAAAAAAAAAAAAAAAAAAAAAAAAAGTGCAGCTTTAGAGCTCTTCATTTCATTTCTTTATCTTTACCCCAATTTTGGTTGTTTTGACAGGATGAAGAATGAAATTATTTAGGTTGGAAAAGACCTCCAAGATCCTCCAGCATTGCTTGATGCCACCAGAAGAAACAATTGGAAAGAGCGGGTGAGATTTTTTAGGGTGTAACATTAAGAAATTAGCTCTTCCCAAGGAATTTCCAATGTCAGTCTGAGTCCCAATGGATGTTCCTGCCCCTGCGTTTGCCCAGGTGGCTACACGGAATCTGAGGAGGTGGAAGCCACCAGCCAGGTGTCCTCCCAGTATTGGTCAGCGGGAGTGTGGGTCACCAGGGCTCTGCCCAATGTGGGTCATCTGAGGGGTGATGAAGTTGGAGCAGCGCACAAAGCTCTTCCCACAGTCAAAGCACTTGCAGAGCTTCCCTTAGTGGTGCCTCCGCTGGTGTCGGGTCAGGTGAGAGCTCCTGGAAAAGCTCTTCCCACACTCAGAACACTCATAGGGCCTCTCCCCTGTGTGGATGCACCGGTGGGTGATGAGGGTGGAGTTGTGCTTGAAGCCCTTCCTGCAGTCAGGGCAGCGGAAGGGCCTCTCCTCTGTGTGAATCCGCTGATGCACGAGGAGATGGGAGCTGCTCTGAGACCTCTTCCCACACATGGAACACTCATAGGGCCTCTCGCCTCGGTGGATCCTCTGGTGGCGGATCAGGTGGGAGCTCTGGCTGAAGCTCGTCCCACATTGCCCACACTCATGAGGCCTCTCCCCACTGTGGATCCTCTGGTGGTGGATCAGGCTGGAGCTGCTGCTGAAGCTCTTCCCACATTCCCTACACTCATAGGGCCGTTCTCCGGTGTGGATCCTCCGGTGGCAAATCAGGTTGGAGCTCTGGCTGAAGCTCTTCCCACATTCCCCACACTCATAGGGTCTCTCCCCTGTGTGGATGCGCTGGTGCCTGATGAGGGTGGAGTTGTGCTTGAAGCCCTTCCTGCAGTCAGGGCAGCGGAAGGGCCTCTCCTCTGTGTGAATCCGCTCATGCATGAGGAGATGGGAGCTGGTCCGAAACCTCTTCCCACACACAGAACACTCGTAGGGCCTCTCCCCTGTGGGGATCCTCTGGTGGCGGATCAGGAGGGATCTCCAGCGGAAGCCCTTCCCACATTCCCCACACTTGTAGGGCTTCTCCCCATCATGGAGCTGCTCAGGGACCACCAGCGCCGAGCTCTGGCTGAAGCTCTGATTGCCTTCCCGGCACAGGGTGGGTCTTTCCTCCGCACAGCGCCCTGGGCTGGGTTTGCAGCCCCTCCTTGTGCGGCATCTCTGGGGCTTTTCCTCCCTCTTGAACTCCTCTGCCATGGAGCCGCTCAAAATGGCCTCTTCCACCAGGTTCTGCCCCAAGGCTTTGCCTTCCCTGGTCTCCGTCTGCAGCTCATTGCCTGGGGAGGAAGGACAAGGAGAGGATGGGATTTGCCTCCGTGCCACAGGGAAGGGGAAGGACATCCCCCAATCTGTCCCTGCAGGACAGCGTCGGCAGCGGGGTTGTCCTGCAGCCGGGGGCGATGCTGGGCTGGGACATGGAGCAGAAGAGAGGGGGAAAGGGGCACTGACTTCCTCCTCACCTGCCTGCAGGTCTTGGGGCATCTTCCTCTTCCTCACAGCTTCCTCCTCCATCCGGCCAAGGTTTCGGAATGGGAAATTCTGGTTTGGGGGAAGAAAAGGTGTGAGTGCCTTGGGCAGGAAGTTCCTCCTGCCCAAGTCCAGCTCTAGAAGTCACCGAGTCTTTTGTGTCTATAAAATGCTCCAAAACTCAAGAGTGACCCCAAAAAAAGCCTCCCAGCAGTTCCCCCTTTCCAGTCTCCTGGCTTTGGAGTGCTGGGGCTCCCCCTTCTCAAAGCTGATGGGGCTCCCGTGGGTCCTGGGGATCCCCCTGCTCCGGGCTCCTGCTTAGGGATGCCGTGGGCTTTCGCTGCTTCCAGGGGTCCCTTCTTCCCTGATGCTGCTTTGGCTCCCAGGGCTCCCAGGGTCCCCCTCTTCAGGCTCCCCCCCACTCCAGGCACTCGCGCCTTCCCCCTCTCTCCGCCGCCCCTTTCAGCGTCACAGTGTCCCGGCCCTGCCTCATCTCCAGGCTCCCCCACCCCTCCAGGCTGCCGAGGGTCCCCCAGCTCTGCTATCGCCCCTCTCTGCTCTCTCCACTCTGTGAGTCCTGTGTTCCACCCCCCGGCTCACCCGGGGATCCCCAAAACCAATGTCCTGTCCCACCAATACCAGGCAATTCCCACATGGATCGCCTCGAGTATTCCCCCAAGTGCATTTATAGCTCAACTTTGGAGTCCAAACATCCAAACATCCCCGCTGGCCCAGAAAATACTCACCAGGGACATGCAAAGATATCTGGGGTTCAATTCCAGAAACTGCGAGTTCCAAATACCCCTCCAATGAAAAAAACCCTCTGGAAGACCCCCTGATACATTTGGGGTGAGCTCCCCATCCCTGGTCACCTGTGGAATGTGGGGTGGGCAATGATCCCGGAGCCAGGGGTGCTGCGGACACAGTGGGTGCTCAAACCTCATGGTTCTCCTGCTCCTCCTCCTCTGCTCTCCCCCCAGATCCCCCTTCCTCACCCTCCTCTGCCCCACAGCTGTCGCAGCACAGGCTGCTGGGATGGGGGAACCCCCGATCAGCCCCAGGGATTGACAGGGGGCTAGGGAACCCCCCCAGTGCGGATCCACCTCCCCCAGAGACCCAGGGAATTGCTCTGGGGATCGAGTGCTGGCGGACAGGGCTGGACTCCCATGGAACCACCCTTCTTCCATCCCAACCCCACCTTTCCCTCCCCTCTCCTCCTCTTGCCCATCCATCTCCCAATCCACACACCCCTCCCAACTCAATTTCCATGTCCCATCCCCCTCCCGCTCTCTTTGGGGGTCCCAAACCCCTCTTTTCCACTGCTCTTCTCTCCCTTTCACCATCCTCCCCTCAATTCCCATGCCCCCTCTCCCATCATTGGTTTTGGGGCTTCCAGGCCCCTCCTGCCCACTTTGGGGTCCCAATCCCCATTTCGCTCACTTTGGGCTCCCAGCCCCTGCCCCCCTTCTCACCGCGCCCCCCGCTCACCCCGCGGAGGGCCGGGGGCACTGCCAGCACCACCAGTGCCACCAGCACGGCCCCAGCTGCCCCCACACGGCCCATGCCCAGCGCCGGGCAGGTGCCCACAGCCCCAAAGCAGCCGCGCTCTGCCCTGGCCGGGTCCCCAAAGCAGCCCCGCCCCACGCGGCACTGCGAGCACCAGGCCGGAGCAGTGCGGAGCGCGGGCGGGCGGCATCAGCCGTGCCCGGGCAGGGCCGGGCCCCGCGGGGCTCCCCCCGCACTCGGCCCCACCGCGACAGCGCCCAGCGGGGGGCCTGGCCTGCCCGCCCCACACCTCCCCCTCCCCAAATTCCACTCCCGCCGCCCATGGGGCCCAGGGGGGCGCAGCTGGGCTCCACAGCTGCCGGACACACGTGTCCCCCGCTGCCACTGCCACCCCCCAAGGATTAGGGCTACCCCAAAACTCCCTCACACGTGGCCGATACCCCGCAAGCCCCCAAGGACTGCGGTCCCCCCGCCTTCATCACCCCCAACCTTCGGCTGCCTCATCCCAGGCCCCAGCCCACCCATCCCCCTCCCCCACACTTCATCCCACACCCCAATCCACATCCCACCCTGCCCGGGCCCCAGCCCACCCCATCCCACTTCTCCCGACAGCCGCCACTGGGACCCCCAAAAACCCGCGTGCCGGGGACTCCCCAATATCGCCCCAGGGCCATTTGCGACTCACAGCTGGAGTCCTGCAACATCCAAACATCCGCCCCCTCCCCCCCCCCAAAAAAAACCAAACAAAGCCTCCCAGGATCAACCAAAGACATTTGGGGCTCGGTTCTGGAGTCCTACAAGCTCCAAAAATCCCCCCCTCCCAAAAAGAACCCCACACACCGCACAAGATCTCTGGGCCGAGCTCCCCCTGCCCGGTCACCTGCGGGATGCGGGGGGCGATGCTCCCGGGGCCGCGGGCTGCGGACACAGAGAGCGATGCACGCACGTGGCAGCTCCTTTTGCTGCTTCTCTTGCTGCTCCACCCCCTTGATCCCTCCTCTTCCTCCCGCTTCCCCTCCCCCATCTCTCCTCCCCACCCGCCCTTCCTCCACCTCTGTCTCTCCTCCTCGCCTGTTCCTCCTCCTCCTGTTCTTTGGCACTCCCATCCCTGCTCTGTCTGATGTCACCCCGGGGCCGTCCCGTGCTCAGCAGAGCATCCTGCGCTCTGTCAGCACTCTCTGCTCCTTAGGGAAGGATTTGGGATTTATCCCGGGCACAGACACTGAACCTCACCCCAAACTGCCCTGCTGCCATTGCTGTCCCCTGGGCGCTGGGCAGGTGCTGTGCCAGGGGAAGCAGAGACACAAAGGAAGCCAAGTGCAGCCCAGCTGCCCGGGCTGATCCAGACGAGCCCCAGGGACAAGGTCCTGCAGAGTCACACGGAGCCCTCGGCTCCTCCCTGGGAATGGTTTGTGTTGTGGCAGCCACAACGAGTCCTGGAGCTCCCCCAGCGCTGCTGCAGCAGGACCCAGGTTCCACCTTCTGTGCCAGGCCCTGCCCAGGGGCCATCACATCCATGGGCTCCGTGCAAAGGGGCAAGGCAAGAAGAATAGATTGGATGCAGCCCCCAAGGACCTCGAGCAAATTGTTCAGGAACATGCAGACCTTGAGCTGACATTTGCAAAGCTGCAGCTGACAGAGTTCCGTGGTGCAGGAGACCCAGCATGGGAAGAGGAGACCTACAAGGAACTTCAGGAGAAACACCCTGATCCTCAAAGGCTGCAGCACTCTAAATCTCTGCTGGAGAAAGTTCTTCCTTTATGGGAAGAGATGCTGGGATGAGGCAAAAGCAAAGTTCGTGGCTGGTGACAAATTTCCCGTGCAGAGAGAGCAGAGGAGGGACTACAGGTGGAGGCTGGGAGGGTGGGAAGGAGGGAGGGCTGGGGAAGGTCTTTTTTTGGGGTTTATTTTAGTAGTCCTTCTCCTACTGTGATGAGCTTGGGAATCCATTCCATTAATTTCCCCAACTCGGGTCTGTTGTGCTCCTGACAGTGACCAGTGAGTGACCTCTCCCTGTCCAAATCCCAGCCCACGAGCCTTTCCTGCTGTGTTCTGTGTCCTGCACCTGTGAGGAGAGTGACAGAACGGCTTTGGTGGCATCGGGCACCCGGCCAGGGCCAGCCCAGCCCAATAATCCCCGCCATTCATTCCCTGCACTCCATCTTGAAGTGGCCGCAGGGCAGGTCCAGCTGCGCGGGCAGGAGGCTCCAGAAGCACCAGCTGTGCCAAACGGGACAGAAGGAGGAGGCAGGGGGTGCCGGGGGGAGGAATCTCCTTCCTCCGAGCTGGCAGGGACAGGATAGAGAGACTGGAGAAAAGGAAACGGGAGAGAAGGGATGAGGCGGGAGTTGTGGAAAGCTGCAGGGCTGCAGGGGCAGCCGGGAATTTTGTTTTCCAAATCTCTGGGGCGGAAGGAAGCTCTGTGAAATCCGTCATGGACAAGAAAAGAGAAATGGCAAGAGATGGAAATGGACACCACTTTGGACTCGGTTTATGCCTCTGGATTGCAAAAGCTGACAGACCCCGAGCGCCGGCGGACACCCGTCGCCGCCGTCACGTCGCAAGGGATCAGAGGTGCGGCTGGTGGGGCTGGAAGCTCCGTGCAGCAGCTCCGCTCCCGCGGCCCAAAGCTGGGGCTAGAGCGTGGGGTGTGGGACACAGTCCCGTGCTGGGGGCAGAGCCGCTGCTGGGGCCATGGCTGTGTCCAGGGCATCCTTTGTGGGCCTCGTGCAGCTCCAAGGTGCCGAGGGCTCCCCGAGGCTTTCTGGGGCTGTCCCTCCTCCCCAGATCTGTTGGGTTGAATGCCCGAGTGCGGCACCCCCGTGCCCTGTGGCAGCAGCCGGTGCCGGGCCACAGCCCCGGGAGCCGAGCTAATGCCCGGCCGTGCCCGGGAGGGGCTGAGGGCAGGGGAGTTCAGAAGGCACCCCCCCACAGCCCTCCCTGCGCTGAAAATGTTTTTAGTGCATGGGAGCGATTTCCTGGGGTTACTGGGCTCCGTGGGGCAGCGGCGGCGGCAGCGGAACCGGCGGGGCCCGGCCCGTGGGGGCGGCCGGGGCTGCAAAGTGCGCGGCGGCCCCATCGCGGTGCGTGAGGGCTGAGCGGAGCTGGGTGGGAACACCCCGCTTGTCTCCCCCGCTCCAAGCCCTTCCCCGGCTCCGGCTGCCGCCGCCGCTCGGCCCCGGCGCGGTCCCGCGGGGTCGCCGCTCGTCGCGACACTGGAGGGGTCGATCCGAGCCGCGCCCCGCCCGTCCCTCGCTGCGGCTCTTTCGGTGACACGGAGCGGCCGAAACCCCCCGGTGCCGCCCCGACGGTCCCTCGGTGCAGCTTTTTAGTCACAGGCAGCGGCCGCTCCCCGTGCTGTTCTTTCACAATTTCTTATTCGAATCTCTATATTTTATTCTATTCGCACCTCCCATCCCACGCCCCTCCGCTGCGGCTCTTTCACCGCCGCCGCTCGTCGCCGCTCTCTCGGTGCAGCTCTTCAGTGACACCGCCCGGCCGAGACACCCCTCGGTGCGGCTCTGTGATAGTATTTTCTTCTTTTCTCTGTCTTTTCTGTCGTTCGCACCTCGCCCGTCCCGCGGAGCGACTCCTTCAGGGCCCCGGGGCGGCACAAAGGCCTCGGGGCGGCTCCAAAGGGCCCCGCCCGCGGCCGCTCCCCGAGGCCTCCCCGCTGCCCGCGGCGATCCGACACCGCCGGCGGCCCCGGCCCCTTCTTGTTCTCCTTGTTCTCCTTGCTGCTGCCGGGATTCAGCCCCCGCCGCCGCCCGGCTCCTTCTGCCGGCCCTGCCCGGCACGGAGCGGCGCTGCCGCTGACGGGGCCGGAGCGCGGCTGCGACACGAGTGCCCCGCGCCTCGGGACCGGGCCGAGGAGTGACCGCACGGGTGGGGAGGGACCCCCGCTGGACAGGGCAGGGACTGAGCCCATGGGAGGGACCCCCCGCTGGACAGGGCAGGGACTGAGCCCATGGGAGGGACCTCACGCCGGAGCAGGGGAAGGATTCCTGCCCCTGAGGGGAAGCAGCGGCAGGAGCTGTGATAAATGAGTGAATGGTAAATGCTGCCTTTCGCAGATAAGAATTTAACATTTACAAGTGATAATGTACTGTGTAAAATAATAGCGTTAAGATAAAATATAATTAAGTAGAAACAAGGTTAGGGTAAAGTGTAACTTCGAAATTGTTGTGATATGTTAGAAAACATTGTAATAAATACGTGGTAATAAATGTCTTAAGTTGATAAACCACAGAGCCGGGGATCAAGACATCTTAAAGAAACAAAGAAGATAACCATAGGCATCCCAGGAAGTCTGTTGTCTTGACTCACACCTCCCAAAGGAACTGTCAACTAGAAATTAAGTTGGAACTGAGGAAACATAGATGGGAGGATTTCTGCCTTCAGTTCTGAGGCAAACCAGAGGATCCGAGACTCCAAGACAGGCACCGAGCTGGCAGAAGGGGGCAGGGATCGGAGGGGGGGAGTTGAGTGAATTGTAAATTACCTTCTAGACTTAATGAATATGTAACAATTAAAGAAAGTACTTAAGTTCACAGTAAAATGAATGGATTGCACCTCTGGCAAAATTGCTAAGAGCCCAGCGCTGTTTTTGCCTTTGCTCTATTAATAAATGGTCAAAATTATGTAGTAAAAATTTCAGCTTGCGAACTCATTTGTATCAATCATAACAAAAAACTGTATAAAGAAACTACAACCAAAGAAGCCTCTCTTGAAGATACCTGACTGGGACTTTGCACTGAAAGTCAAACTGCTGAGATTAGATAAAGAGAAACCTATTGCTCAGTCATCTCAGGCTGGAGGAAAGGAATGCATCAACAAAGGCTAAAGCCACCAGCTGTGCTGAGAATCATCCCTGGCTGAGTTTGGGGTGGGGGAGAGCACAGCTCACAAAGCCAGGCTTGCACAGACTTCTCCCCAGACCGAGGGGGGCAGGAGGAGGTTTTGGGTGCAGTGGCATAACCTCTGGAGAGAGACAATAAACACTCATCCTCCGTTACACAAACTGGGCCAGCTGTGGAACCCCCAAGCCCACAGGCCACATCCACGGGACTTTCACGTGAGAGGCAGCTGAGGGGGTGTCATAATCCATCACAGAGCCCCCAAAGTGCTCGGCCTTGCCCCACAGCACTGCACGTGATGCCAGCAGAGTCTGCTGCAAGAGACTGTCCCTCCATAGGGGACATGCCTGGACACTGCCACCTGGCCTGAGTGGATATTAACCCATGGGATTCTGTGCTTTCCAGGGGGACCATCACCACCAAGAAGACCAAGCTGGAGAGGATCAATGCAACTTCGTTGGGACATGCAGATGGCGATATTCTTTTATTCTGTACTGTCACTCTCTTTCTGTCCCACCCACCTCTTTTCCTACTTCTCCCTTTCTCTCTTTTCCTCTCTCTCTCTCATATTTACTATCAAATAAAACCCATACTATTGACTGGCATATGGTATCGTTTGCACCTTAATTCGAGCAGAGGTATTTCTACGAACCTTAATAATTGGACCATAACACCCCAGCATGGTCCTAATTGCTCCCAGCTCCTCCCAGTCTAATCCCAGTTACTCTCAGTTGCCCCTAGCGTAGTCATTCCATGTATGACCCCAGTCTCCCCCAGCATTGTCCCAGTCCATCCCAGTTGCCCCCAGTGTAGACCCAGTCACTCCCAGTCACTCTCAGTGTGTTTCCAGTCACCCCCAGTATGGTTACAGACACTCCCAGTATTTCCCAGTTGCCCTCAGCATGCTCGCAGTCATTCCCAGTCACACCCAGTTGCCCCAGCAAGGTTCCAGTTTTCACCAGAATGATCCCAGTCACTCTCAGTCACTCCCAGTATATCCCAGTTGCTCCCACTATGATCCCTATTGCCCCAATTCTGGTCCTGCTGGGTCCCAGTCCTGGTCCCGGTGTATCCTGGTATCCCAGTCTGTCCCAGTCCATCCCAGGCTGTCCCAGTCTGTCCTGGTCCCTTGATGGCAGCTGCAGCCGTTTCCCCGGATCCTGCCCCACTCCCCCACCCCCCGGAGCTGCCGCCGGACGCCCCCAAAGATGCTAAGAGGGTTCAGGGCCTTCGTGTTGGGCTTTGCCTGGGCTGGGGCTTGGCGTCCACCTGTGGGAGGAGGTGAGGGGGGGTCCCCGGGGGTCGTGTCCTCCCCAGAGTGTGTGACTCCCCCGGATCCCCCCCTTTCCTCTCCCACTGAGCTCCTGACCCAACTCCTGCTACTCCCCGGGAGGGGGCTTTGTGGAGCCCCTCTTTTCCTTGACCCTGGGACCCCTCTGAATGCCCATTCCTGGGCACTTGGACCCCCCTGAATCCCCTTATCCTACACCAATACCCCCCGCACTCCCTTTCCCGGGTATCCGCCACTCCCGGTCCATGGATCCCCTGTTTCCTTGACCCCGGGGACCCCCGGACCCCCATTCCCGGCCATCCCAGCTCACCTCAGCCCCAGGCCTCCCTTTCCTGGGAAACCCGAACTGGGCACGGGGCTCTACAGCCGCTCTGGGATTTCTGATCACCCAAAGGAAAGAGAGAGAAGAAGAGGGAGAGAGAAGGAGATTCGGAATCAGGGATCGGAGTCACAGCGCCCAGTCCTGCTCTGTCGCGCATGGGGACCCGCAGGCGCAGGAAAAACTGGATCCGAGTGCTTCCCCCGCTTTGGGCCGAACGCAGCGGGTTCCGGGCAGCGTTTGAGCGCAGGGCCCCGGGAGTTCAGCACAGCCCGGCCCGGGGGTCCCGCAGTGCGTGGCCGTGGAGGGTCCCAGAGGGATCCCAGGAGGGGATCCAGGGGAATTCCCCGGAATTCCTCGGAATTCCTCTCTCCCCTCCTCGGTCACTTTCGCTTTCGCCTCTGCCAACCTCCGGCGCAGGGATCTGCCCGGCGACCGATGACGTCATGAACAACTCTAGCTACCATTGGCGGGAAGGAAATCGCGGCGCCAATCGCGGGCCGGAGGCGGCTCTGGGGGCGGGGCCGCAGCGGAGCAGCGCGATGGCTCCAGCGCTGGGGCTGGGGGCATTCCTGGGGGTCCTGCGGGACACGGGTGTGATAAATGAGTGAATGATAAATGCTGCCTTTCGCATATATGAATTTAACGTTTACAAGTGATAGTGTACTGTATAAAAAAATAGTGTTAAGATACACATAAAATTAAGTAGAAAAAGGTTAGGGTAAAGTGTAACTTCGAAATAGTTGTGATATGTTAGAAAATGTAGGAATAAATACATGGTAATAAATGTCTTTTAAGTTGATAAAACACAGGGCCAGAGATCAAGACATCTTAAAGAAACAAGATAACCGTAGGCATCCCAGGAAGTCTGTTCTCTTGACCCACACCTCCCAAAGGAACTGTCAACTAGAAATTAAGTTGGAACTGAGGAAACATAGACGGGAGGATTTCGGCCTTCAGTTCTGAGGCAATCCAGAGGATCCGAGACTCCAAGACAAGTGCCACGCTGGCAGAAGGGGGCAGGGATCGGAGGGGGGAGTTGAGTGAAGTGTAAATTATCTTCTGGGCTTACTGAATATGTAGCAGTTAAAGAAAGTACTTAAGTTCACAGTAAAATGAATGGATTGTGCCTCTGGCAAAATTGCTAAGCACCCAGCGCTGTTTTGCCTTTTCTCTATTAATAAATGGTCAATATTATGTTGCCAAAATTTCAGCTTGTTAATTCTTTTATAACACGGGGAAGGGAAAATCAGAGATGAGTGGGACCCCTGAAAGCGGGAACCCCCTAAACTGCAACTCCCGGGCACCGGGAACCCCTTGAACGTCCCTTTCCGGGTACTAGAACTCCCTCCACCCCCGTTCCTGAGTACTGTGACCCCCTGCATCCCCTTCCCCAGCACCACAATCCCCATGTTCCCCCTTATCTGGTCCCGGGACCTCCCTGAACACCCCGGAATTACCATTCCTGGGTACTGTGACCCTTTGCATCCCCCTACCCAGCCCCAGGACACGCTGTTCCCTCTTATCTGGCACGAGGACGTCCCTGAACCCCCATTCCCGGGAATGGGACTTCTCTGAACCCACATTCCCCGTCCCAGGAAACCTCTGATCCACCGTTTCTGGGCCGCGGGACCCCCTGAAAGTCTATTTTGGGGCGGGGACCCCCCCATGCCCCCCGGCAATGGGACCCCTTGACCCCCCATTCCCGGCACTGGGACCTCCTTGCACCTCCATATCCAGGTCTGAACCCCCCACTCCCGTGCACGGGGACCCCCTGCACCTCCATCCCCGGCGCCGAGACCCCCCCGAGCCCCCTTATCCTGCACCAATAATCCCTTGCACCCCCTCTTCCCCTGCCCCCCGCGCTCCCTCCGTCACTTTCGTGTCTCCCAACCTGCGCCACCGGGATCCACCCAGCGACCGCTGAGTGCCCCCGGCACCGGGACCCCCTCCCGGCCCCGTCTGCTCCCGGGACCTTCTGCAAACAGCAGCGGAAAGAGTTCAGAAATTCATCATTTTTTGATTCATTTCGTTGGTTTCCGGGAGAGAACCGGCGAGAGAGGAACCCACCACAAACCTCCGGGAGGGCAAGAAAGGCTATGTGCGAGGGAAGTAGAGTAAAACCACGATTTCGTAGAAGAAAAAAATACATAAAAAAACAAAAAAAGCAAAAATAAAAGTAAAATAGAGTATACAATAAAATAGCAGAGCACTTCTATGAAAAAAAGAAAATAACGGCACAGCTTGCTCTGATGGGACTTGGAGTTTGTTGTCCAATCTCCGAGCTGGCTCTGAGCCAGAAAGCAGTGTGGTTGGAGAGACATTGCTGCTGAGGGGCTGAATATTTCGGAAACTAAAGTATCAAGTAACAGCTTGAGGTTGCAGAGATCTGTGATAAATGAGTGAATGATAAATGCTGCCTTTCGCAGATATGAATTTAACATTTACAAGTGATGTGTACTGTATAAAAAAATAGTGTTAAGATAAAAATACAAGTAAGTAGAAAAAGGTTAGGGTAAACTGTAACTTCGAAATAGTTGTGATACCTTTGAAAACGTAGTAATAAATACATGGTAATAAATGTCTTTTAAGTTGATACACCAGAGAGCCGGGGATCAAGACATCTAGAAAAAACAAAGAGGATAACTGCTGGCATCCCAGGAAGTCTGTTATCTTGACTTACACCTCCCAAAAGGAACTGTCAACTACAAATTAAGCTGGAACTGAGGAAACATAGACGAGAGGATTTCTGCCTTCAGTTCTGAGGCAATCCAGAGGATCCGAGACTCCAAGACAGGCGCCGCGCTGGCAGAAGAGGGCAAGTATAAGGGGGGGGGGGGGGAGTTTAGTGAAGTGTAAATTAACCTCTGGGCTTAATGAATATGTAACAGTTAAAGAAAGTACTTAAGTTCACAGTACAATGGATGGGTGCGCCTCTGGCAAAATTGCTACGCGCCCAGCGCTGTTTTTGCCTTTGCTCTATAAATAAATGTTCAAAATTATGTAGTAAAAATTTCAGCTTGTGAACTCATTTATATCAAGTCCCAGAGCACACATTGGATTCCTTCCTTTCAAGTTGAAAGCTCAGCTCCACTTTTCACTCTGATTTGTAAGGATGAATGTAATCATTCAACAAAATTCCAATAGAAAGACCCCACGAAGGTTCGTGTTGGAAGAGTTCCCTCGGGGCAGCCTCAACTCCTGCCCTGCTTTAGTCCCTCTCAAGCCCCTGTGGTTTCAGCTGCTTTGCTCCGGCTACGCCAAATCACTGTAAATCCCACGGAACTGAATCAAATCCGAGTCCTGGTGAGTCGGGATAAGGGCAGGGAGAGGTCACTCAGAGATCGCCATCACGGGCACAAGAGTCCCGACGTGAGGAAATGAATGGGAGTTGGGACTCAGCAAATCAGAACAGGAGAGTGAGGAGTAAAACAAAATCTGGAAAAAACCACCTTCTCCCGATCTCTGTCTCCTTCCCGGACTTCACTTTATCCCCAGCTCCCTCCGTGCTCTGCCCAGCGGTGCAGGAAGAAGGGATGGGGGAGTCACGGTCAGTTCGTGCCGCTGCTTCCCCTCAGGGGCAGGAATCCTTCCCCTGCTCCGGCGTGGGGTCCCTCCCATGGGCTCAGTCCCTGCTCTCTCCAGCGGGGGTCTCTCCCATGGGCTCAGTCCCTGCGCTGTCCAGCGGGGGTCCCTCCCCACCCGTGCGGTCACTCCTCGGCCCGGTCCCGAGGCGCGGGGCACTCGTGTCGCAGCCGCGCTCCGGCCCCGCCAGCGGCAGCGCCGCTCCGTGCCGGGCAGGGCCGGCAGAAGGAGCCGGGCGGCGGCGGGGGCTGAATCCCGGCAGCAGCAAGGAGAACAAGAAGAACAAGAAGGGGCCGGGGCCGCCGGCGGTGTCGGATCGCCGCGGGCAGCGGGGAGGCCTCGGGGAGCGGCCGCGGGCGGGGCCCTTTGGAGCCGCCCCGAGGCCTTTGTGCCGCCCCGGGGCCCTGAAGGAGTCGCTCCGCGGGACGGGCGAGGTGCGAACGACAGAAAAGACAGAGAAAAGAAGAAAATACTATCACAGAGCCGCACCGAGGGGCGTCTCGGCCGGGCGGTGTCACTGAAGAGCTGCACCGAGAGAGCGGCGACGAGCGGCGGAGGTGAAAGAGCCGCAGCGGAGGGGCGTGGGTTGGGAGGTGCGAACAGAATAAAATATAGAGATTCAAATAAAAAATTATAAAAAAACAGCACGGGGAGCGGCCGCTGCCTGTGACTAAAAAGCTGCACCGAGGGACCGTCGGGGCGGCACCGGGGGGTTTCGGCCGCTCCGTGTCACCGAAAGAGCCGCAGCGAGGGACGGGCGGGGCGCGGCTCGGATCGACCCCTCCAGTGTCGCGACGAGCGGCGACCCCGCGGGACCGCGCCGGGGCCGAGCGGCGGCGACAGCCGGAGCCGGGGAAGGGCTTGGAGCGGGGGAGACGAGCGGGGTGATCCCACCCAGCTCCGCTCAGCCCTCACGCACCGCGCTGGGGCCGCCGCGCACTTTGCAGCCCCGGCCGCCCCCACGGGCCGGGCCCCGCCGGTTCCGCTGCCGCCGCCGCTGCCCCACGGAGCCCAGAAACCCCGGAAAATCGCTCCCATGCACTAAAAAAACATTTTCAGCGCAGAGAGGGCTGTGGGGGGGTGCCTTATGAACTCCCCTCCTCCCAGTCCCTCCTGGGCACGGCAGGGCATTAGCTCAGCTCCCGGGGCTGGGGCCCGGCACCGGCTGCTGCCACAGGGCACGGGGGTGCCGCACTCGGGCATTCAACCCAACAGATCTGGGGAGGAGGGACAGCCCCAGAAAGCCTCGGGGAGCCCTCGGCACCTTGCAGCTGCACGAGGCCCACAAAGGATGCCCTGGACACAGCCATGGCCCCAGCAGCGGCTCTGCCCCCAGCACGGGGCTGTGTCCCACACCCCACGCTCCAGCCCCAGCTTTGGGCCGCGGGAGCGGAGCTGCTGCACGGAGCTTCCAGCCCCACCAGCCGCACCTCTGATCCCTTGCGACGTGACGGCGGCGACGGGTGTCCGCCGGCGCTCGGGCTCTGTCAGCTTTTGCAATCCAGAGGGATAAACGGAGTCCAAAGTGCTGTCCATTTCCATCTCTTACCATTTGTCCTTTCTTTTGCATGACGGATTTCACAGAGCTTCCTTTCAGCCTAGAGACTTGGAAAACAAAATTCCCGCCTGCCCCTGCAGCTTTCCCCAGCACGGGATGGCCCCAGGGCTGATGACAGATACAGCCGGGATGGGAATGCCAAAGAACAGGAAGAGGGGGAAGGGCAGGCGAGGAGGAGGAGAGACAAAGGAGGAGGGACCCCGAGTGGGGAGGAGAGATGGAGGAGGGGAAGCGGCAGGAAGAGGTGGGATCAAGGGGGTGGAGCAGCAAGGGAAGCAGCAAAAGGAGCTGCCACGTGCGTCCATCGCTCTCTGTGTCCGCAACCCTCGGCCCCGGGAGCATCGCCCCCCGCATCCCGCAGGTGACCGGGCAGGGGAGCTCGCCCCAGAGATCTTGTGCGGTGCGTGGGGTTCTTGTTTGGGGGGGGGGGCCGGGGGATTTCCGGACCTTGTAGGACTCCAGAACCGAGCCCCAAATATCTTTGGTTGCTCCTGGGAGGGTTTTGAGGGTTTTTTTTGGGCGGAGAGGGGGCAGATGTCTGGATGTTGCAGGACTCCAGCTGTGAGTCGCAAATGGCCCTGGGGGGATATTGGGGAGTCCCCGGCACGCGGGTTTTTGGGGGTCTCCGTGGCGGCTGTCGGGAGAAGTGGGATGGGGTGGGCTGGGGCCCGGGCAGGGTGGGATGTGGATTGGGGTGTGGGATGAAGTGTGGGGGAGGGGGATGGGTGGGCTGGGGCCTGGGATGAGGCAGCCGAAGGTTGGGGGTGATGAAGGCGGGGGGGACCGCAGTCCTTGGGGGCTTGCGGGGTATCGGCCTCGTGTGAGGGAGTTTTGGGGTAGCCCTAATCCTTGGGGGGTGGCAGTGGCAGCGGGGGACACGTGTGTCCGGCAGCTGTGGAGCCCAGCTGCGCCCCCCTGGGCCCCATGGGCGGCGGGAGCGGAATTTGGGGAGGGGGAGGTGTGTGGTGGGCAGGCCGGGCCCCCCCGCTGGGCGCTGTGCCGGTGGGGCCGAGTGCGGGGGGAGCCCCGCGGGGCCCGGCCCTGCCCGGGCACGGCTGATGCCGCCCGCCTGCG
The DNA here is from genome assembly GCA_036630365.1 of Acanthiza pusilla. Taxonomy (NCBI): domain Eukaryota; kingdom Metazoa; phylum Chordata; class Aves; order Passeriformes; family Acanthizidae; genus Acanthiza; species Acanthiza pusilla. The sequence continues at coordinate 963,104 of JAXCHO010000192.1, read as the reverse complement.
CTCCGCACTGCTCCGGCCTGGTGCTCGCAGTGCCGCGTGGGGCGGGGCCGCTTTGGGGACCCGGCCAGGGCAGAGCGTGGCTACTTTGGGGCTGTGGGCACCTGCCCGGCGCTGGGCATGGGCCGTGTGGGGGCATCTGGGGCCGTGCTGGTGGCACTGGTGGTGCTGGGAGTGCCCCCGGCCCTCCGCGGGGTGAGCGGGGGGCGCGGTGAGAAGGGGGGCGGGGGCTGGGAGCCCAAAGTGAGCGAAATGGGGATTGGGACCCCCAAAGTGGGCAGGAGGGGCCTGGAAGCCCCAAAACTAATCATGGGAGAGGGAGGATGGGGACTGAGGGGATGATGGTTAAAGGGAGAGAAGAGCAGGGGAAAAGAGGGGTCTGGGACCCCCAAAGAGAGCGGGAGGGGGATGGGAGACGGAAATTGAGTTGGGAGGGGTGTGTGGATAGGGAGAAGGATGGGAAAGGGGAGGAGAGGGGAGGGAAAGGTGGGGTTGGGATGGCAGAAGGGCGGTTCCATGGGGGTCCAGCCCTGTTCCCCAGCACTCAATCCCCAGAGCAATTCCCTGGGGCTCTGGGGGAGGTGGATCTGCACTGTGGGGGTCCCCAAGCCCCCTGTCCATCCCTGGGGCTGATCGGGGGTTCCAACATCCCAGCAGCCTGTGCTTCAGCAGCTGTGAGGCAGAGGAGGGTGGGGAAGGGTGGTCTGGAGTGAGAGGAAGAAGGGAGAGAGAGAGGAGGAGGAGCAGGAAGAGGAGGAGCAGAAGAACCATGAGGTTTCACCACCCACTGTGTCTGCAGCACCCCTGGCTCTGGGATCATGGCCCCCCGCCACATTCCACCGCGGACCAGGGAGGGGGAACTCACCCCTAATCTGTCTGGGTGTCTTCAGGAGGGGTTTTTTTTCTGGAGGAGTGTTTGGAAATCACAGATTCTGGAATCGATCTCCAGATATCTTTGCATGTCCCTTGTGGGGATTTTTTGTGCCAGAGGGGATGTTTGGATTGTGCTGGACTCCAAAGCTGTGTCATTCATACACCTTGGGGTAATACTCGAGGGGATCCATTTGGGAATTGCCCGGTATTGGAGGGACAGGACGTCAGTCCTGGGGATCCCTGGGAAAGGCGTGGGGGTGGAGCGCATGACTCCCAGAGTGGAGAGAGCAGAGAGGGACGATCTCAGAGCTGGAGGACCCCCGGCAGCCTGGAGGGGTGGGGGAGCCTGGAGATGAGGCAGGGCCGGGACACTGTGACGCTGACAGGGGCGGCGGAGAGAGGGGGAAGCCGCGAGTGCCTGGAGTGGGGGGAGCCTGAAGAGGGGGAGCCTGGGAGCCCTGGGAGACAAAGCAGCATCAGGGAAGAAGGGAGCCCTAGGACCAGTGAAAGCCCACGGCATCCCTAAGCAGGAGCCCGGAGAAGGGGGATCTCCAGGACCCACGGGAGCCCCATCAGCTTTGAGAAGGGGGAACCCCAGCACCCCAAAGCCAGGAGAGTGGAACGGGGGAACTGCTGGGAGGCTTTTTTTGGAGTCACTCTTGATTTTTGGAGGGTTTTATAGACACAAAACACTCGGTGACTTCTAAAGATAGACTTGGGCAGGAGGAACCCCCAACCCGATGCACTCAAACCTTTTTTTTAATCCAGACCAGCTTTTCCCGTTCCAAAACCTTGGCTGGATGGGGGAGGAAGCTGTGAGGAGGAGGAAGATGCCCCAGGACCTGCAGGCAGGTGAGGAGGAAGTCAGTGCCCCTTTCCCCCTCTCTTCTGCTCCATCTCCCAGCCCAGCATCGCCCCCGGCTGCAGGACAACCCCGCTGCCGACGCTGTCCTGCAGGGACAGATTGGGGGATGTCCTTCCCCTTCCCTGTGGCACGGAGGCAAATCCCATCCTCTCCTTGTCCTTCCTTCCCAGGCAATGAGCTGCAGACGGAGACCAGGGAGGGCAAAGCCTTGGGGCAGAACCTGGTGGAAGAGGCCGTTTTGAGCAGCTCCATGGCACAGGAGTTCAAGAGGGAGGAAAAGCCCCAGAGATGCTGCACAAGGAGGGGCTGCAAACCCAGCCCAGGGCACTCTGAGGAGGAAAGACCCACCCTGTGCCGGGAAGGCGTCCGGAGCTTCAGCCAGAGCTCAGCCCTGGTGGTCCCTGAGCAGCTCCATGATGGGGAGAAGCCCTACAAGTGTGGGGAATGTGGGAAGGGCTTCAGCCACAGATCCCTCCTGATCCGCCACCAGAGGATCCACACAGGGGAGAGGCCCTATGAGTGTTCTGTGTGTGGGAAGAGGTTCCAGAGCAGCTCCAACCTCCTCAGGCATCAGCAGATTCACACAGAGGAGAGGCCCTTCCGCTGCCCTGAGTGCAGGAAGGGCTTCAAGCAGAACTCCCACCTCGTGAGGCACCGGCACATCCACACTGGGGAGAGACCCTACGAGTGTGGGGAATGTGGTAAAAGCTTCACTCAGAGCTCCAGTCTGATCCGCCACCAGATGATTCACACAGAGGAGAGGCCCTTCCGCTGCCCCGACTGCAGGAAGGGCTTCAAACGCAACTCCCACCTCATTACCCACTGGCACATCCACACAGGGGAGAGGCCCTATGAGTGTCTCGAGTGTGGGAAGAGCTTCTCCAGGAGCTCTCACTTGACCCAGCACCAGCGGAGGCACCAGTAAGGGAAGCTTTGCGGGTGCTCCGAATGTGAGAAGAGCTTTGTGTGCTGCTCCAACTTCATTACCCATCAGATGACCCACATTGGGCAGAGCCCTGGTGACCCACACTCCCTGTGACCAATACTGGGAGGACACCTGGCTGGTGGCTTCCACATCCTCAGATTCCCTGTAGGCACCTGGGCAAACGCAGGGGCAGGAACATCCATTGGGACTCGGATTGACGTTAGAAATTCACTGGAAAGAGTTGATTTATTGATGTTACACCCAAAAAAATCTCACCCGCTCTTTCCAATTGTTTCTTCTGGTGGCATCAAGCAACGCTGGAGGATCTTGGAGGTCTTTTCCAACCTAAATAATTACCTTTTTCATCCTGTCGAAACAACCAAAATTGGGGTAAAAATAAATGAAGAGATTGAAATCCGCACCATTTTCCTGGGATAATTTGTGGTTCATGGAGGGTTTGAGTGTTCCTGGGGCTGCCCAGGCCAAGGGACAGTGCCATGATCTCATAGTTGTGGCAGCAGAACGTGTCCACCTGAGCCCATCTGTTCTCCAGGAATTCCGGTTGTCTGTCCCAGTCCCTGGCCTGGGTCTCCCCATTTGGGGTGTGCCCCTCCAAGTGCCCAAATCACTGCTGAAGTGCCCGAGCTGCTCCCGGCTGTGGATGTTCCTGTCCAGCAACCTCTCCTGGCCAGTGCCATAGGGGGCTGGGAGGGGCATTTGGGGATCCTGTGGGGATTGGCAGGGCCTTTTGTGGTTCTTGGGGACATCTGTGGTGCTTGGAGGGGTCTTGGTGGGGTCTGTGAGGGAGTTTTGAGGTCCAGGCTGGGGTGTGTGGCTTGGAGAGGTATTGGGTGGGTCTTGGGGGAGATGGGAAAGGGCTTTTGGTGTCTCTTGGGGCCATTTATGTGTCACTGACTGGATTGGGGGATCCTATGGGAAGCTGTGAGGTGGTTTGAGAGGTCCAGGATTGGCTCTGGGGCTGGGAGGGGTTTCAAGGCAGTCGTGACCCCCCAGACTCCCAAAGCTGCCACCAGACCCTGTCCCCAAGATGCTGCCAGGGTTTGGGGGCTCCATGTTGGGGTTCATCCTCCTGATGCTGCGGGAGAAGGTGAGGGGGGTTCCCAGGGGTCCTGTGTGTCCCCCCCAGAGCGTGTGTGCCCCCCCCATGCCAGTGTCACCTCTTTTCCCTCCCCACAGGGCTCCTGACCCAGCTCCTGCTGCCCCCGGGAGGGAATTTGGGGAGGGGGCAGAGAGGGTGTGCAGCCCCCGCCGGGGGATGACCCCGAGCCAGCGCCCTTTGTTTAGCTCCAAGCTGGGCTTGGGGCCGCAGCAGGAAGAGGCCGATGGGCAGCAGCTCCTGCAGGTGGGACAGTGCTTGGGCTCAGGGCAAGCTCCTGCCCCGCACACCTGGCTCAGGTGTGACACTGCCCCGCCAAGGGAGCGCGACATTGCCATCCCCACGGCTCAGAGCTGGCAGCAGCACTTGGAGCACGCACATGGAAATGCTGGGAGCAACTGGGAGCAGCCTGAGGCCGTGAATTCTCCCCCAGCAGCGCCTTTCCAGGCCAGCCCTCCATGGGAGAAATGCTCCTTAGGCCTGGGCCTTGAGCAGCAGCCCCTGGGCTCAGCTCCTGTGCAGCTGAGCACAAACACTGTCTGCTGCCAGGCACTGCTGCTGTCCAAGGAGCTCCTGCTTGATTTGGGAGCAGCCTTGGCAACTGTTTTTCTTCCCTCCATGGCACAGCATGGCTGTTGTCACAGTGTCAAAGCAAGCTGTTGATGCCAAGTGCAGCCAGGATGAGCCATGGCTGTGCCTAAAGCCCATCTCTTGGGGCCCTATCACCAGCGGTGCCAAATGAGCCCTTGGAGCTGTCGTGGAGCAGCCACCTCCCTCTGAGTGGGGCCTCTGGGAGCCGGGAACTCTCCCGTTTGCTGCACTCGGGGCATCCCCGAACAACGAGGGAGCCTGGGCCGATCCCCCACTCCTCGAGGCTCAACCCTTTGCCCGCTGGGGAGATGCAAAAGCATCGGGAGTGAGCATTTCCCTGCCCTCGAGGGCAATTTCTGACAGGTCCCTGGCACTGCCTCTTTGTGTCTGTGTGCACACACGTGTGCCTGTGCTCTGGCAAATGGGGGAGAAATGCTGCTCTCGGAGGGGTTGAAGTCCCTTGGATATCTGAGTAGGTTAGAGCTGTAAGTAAGGTTCAGTCCTAAGGTATAAGCTAAGTTAAATGCTCCTAAGTGCTGTTCTTGTGTTAAGTTGTGAAGTTTAACGTTAGTTACACGGTAAGTTAAACACTGTAAAGTGTTATTTGTCTGTTATATTGTAAAGTCATAGTCCATAATTTATGTTGAATACTGTTAAGTGCTGTTGTTTTGGTGAATTGTTAAGTTTAAGGTACAAGTTAAGCTTAAGGTATAGGTTAAGTGGTGTTAAGTTTAAGGGCTGTTAAGCTTTTAGGCCATATTCCTTTTATCCTTGCCCTCACTGTCCTTCTGTCACACACACACACAGACATACACGCACACACAAAGACTTAATTTCTGATTTGATTGTATGGATTTGGTTAGTTTTATTGTTGCTTTGTTTCTTTGGTGTGCCTGAACTGTCCAGTCAGGAGTAGAGTGACTCTTGCCAAGGAACTTCGTTGTGCTGTCGCTTAATATTTAAATCTGGTTTTTGCTGATCCCTTTGCTGGGGATTTTTTAAGCGCTCTCAAGTCCTCGTTCGAAGAGGGTGAAGGAGTCCTGGGCCAGGCTCTCACCCTGGGGGACACAGGGACATTGCCATGGGGTGTCCCTGTCCCACCCCCCATGGCTTGTCCCCCCTGTCCCCGTGTCAGGCTCTGGAGGTCGATCTTGTGGAACATCCTCTGGGGGAGGCTGCGGCGCCGGGGGGCAGGAGGGGACCTGGGGGGACAGGAGACCCTGCTGTGCACGAGCAGCGTTGGACTTCTCTGGGGGGAGCTGTGAGGGGGGGCTGGGGCAGAGTGACCTCCCCAGTGACCTCACACAGCCCCTGGGATGTCACAGCCAAATCTGGGATGTCACCGGCAACTCTATTATATAACAAAACCACCTTGTGATGTCATCAACCATCATAAACTATGATTTCCCTGCCCAATCTGTGGTGTCAGAGCTTGCTCTGTGCTGTCACTCAGTGATGTCACACAGCTCACTCTGTGACCTCGCAGCCTGCTCTGTGATGTCACACAGTCCCCTCTATGATGCTGTAGCTGCTCCATGGCCTCACACAACCAACTCAGAGATGTCATAGCCCAATCTGTGACCTCACACAGCCCACTCTGTGGTGTCACACTGCCCCTTTCTGACATCACAGCTGCTCTGAGGCTCTGTGACACAGCCCCAGAGGTGCCTATGGCTATGACACAGCCCCTCTGGGCCATGGCACAGCCCCTGCCAATGCTGAGCACCTGTGAGCTCTGGCTGTGCCCTGCTGGTGTCCCTGAGCTGCCCTGGCAGTGCCCCAGCCCTGCTGGGCTGTGCACAGGAGCTGCTCCTGGGCAGAGCTGTCTCTCTGCAGCGCTGCCGCTTGCCAGGAGCTGCCTCTGTGCCAGGAGCCCGGCCCAGCTCAGCAGCACAGCCACAGCACAGGCACTTGAATGAGCCTCGCGGGGCTCTGCTGCTCTTTACATCAGACTCAGTCCCTCCCAGTGTGTTCAAATAACTTCTCAAGAAGTCAAAGTTAAATTGAAATGCTGAAGTTTCTTCTAGTGTTAATGGGTTCCACGGAGGGACACGACTGAGAAAGTGTCCCCAGGTTGCAGTTAGAGCAGAGCACTGCAGGCAGTGATGGCAGGTAGGGACAAGCAAGGGGAAGGTGTCTCTGATGCTGAGCCAACCTGGATGTGTTTCAGGAATGCAAAGGGCCAAGGCCTGAGCCCCAGCCCCGGGGAAGGCAGATCCTGTCCCTCCCTCATTGCTCAGGGCTCTTCCTGGGGCACTGCCATGTGGGGATGTGCAATGCCAAGGGCAGCACCATGGGGCGGCCCCTGCCAGGCTGCTGGGCAGGGACAAGGAGGCCATGAGGCCCCAGGGCTGCAAGGGTCACTTGCGTCCTCCTCATGGCCTCAGGGCCAGGGCCAGCAGCCATGGCCAAAGTGCTGCCCAAGTTGGCTCTGGCAGGGCCTTGCAGCTTCTGCACATCCCTGTGCCCTCTCCAGCCCAGGCTGTCCTACGCTGTCCATGCCCTGCGCCTCTGGCCCTGCAGGCTGTGCTCATCCCCTGGCTGCCCCACCTCGCTGGCCCTTCCTTCCCTGACAGCTCTGTGTCCTGCCTGCCTCTGCCTGGGCACACAAAGCCTTGGGCTGACCCAGACTCCTGAATTATTAAAATGCAGATATAGATCTAATATCGATATCCACCTGAGATGGACAAAGACTCTCTAACTCGTTAAGGTTAGAAAGTGTATGTTTATTTCAGCGCCGGAGAGCTGCAGGGATAGCTCCCAAATGTACAGCTCTGGAGTAACAATGCAACACAGAACTTATTTATTTATCACAAAAATGCATATTTAAAATACTGATACATATTCATAGCATAAGCACCTCCCATTCCCTGCTTCGTATGGAATTACCAAAAAGTCGTTAAGCATGCGCAGTTCCTGCAATGGAATTGAGTTGGTGGTCGTTAATTTGAGTCTGAGGGCTGCTTTGGATGAAGGAATATGAGTCTTCATCGGTGTGACCTTCTTACTTCGTTGGTTTTTGACCATACATTTGACCCTGGAAAACTCCCAGTGCTCTCTTCTATTGCTTCTAAGTAGGTTGCATCTGGGCAAGATTGGGAACTGTCTAGGCTCTCCTTTGAACCTCTTTTCTAAAGATTATTAATTGTCTATTCTAAGCACAGCTGAGTAAATATCAAATAATCAAATTAAATCTGCATTTAATCATTAATTTCTAACTGAGTTCTGCGTCTTCTACTATTCTAACAGAATTAACTTTTATCTAAAATCTCTACATTTAAGTGTCTAAAAGAACACCCTGTGTTTCAAAATCACACTTTCAATTGACATTTTTGTTATTTTCCACTTCCGATTTTTGTGATTTTTGGGTTTTTTGCCTTTTTTGGGATTTTCCAAAAACCAACACTCCCCAGACCCCAAATGAACCCCAATCACCAAAAACCAGAGTCCCTCAAACCGAAAATTAACCCCAACCCCCCAAATTTCCTCAAAAAACCAAACCCCCCCAGACCCCTAATTTAACCCCAACCCAAAAATCCAAACCGAAACCCCCCAAACCCCAAATCATTTCTGGGGTCAAATCCATCTTTATTAATGAGAAATCACACTTTTAATTGGGGTCCCCCCAACACTTTTCATTATTTTCCCCTTCCGATTTTTGCCATTTTGGGGAATTTTCCGCTTTGATTTTTGGGGTTCTTTGTGGTTTTTTGCTTTTTTTCAAAACCCAACCCCCCCCCCGACTCAAAATTAATCCCAAATCCCAAATCATTTTTGGGGTCAAATCCAGCTTTATTGAGCACAAACCACAGTTTCAATTGGGGTCCCCCCATGATTTTCGTTATTTTCCGCCCGATTTTTGAGACTTTGGGGATTTTTTGGGTTTTTTTGCATTTTCCAAAATCTAGAAACCGCCAGACCCCAAATTAACCCTAAACTACGAATCATTTTTGGGGTCAAATCCAGCTTTATTAATGTTTCCATTCGGGTCCCCCCCCAAATTTTTGTTATTTTCCACCTCCGATTTTTGCAGTTTTGGGGGTTTTTGTGTTGTTTGGCCTTTTCCAGAATCCAGAACCCCTCAGACCCCAAACTAACCTCAAAACCCAAATAATTGTTGGGGTCAAATCCATCTGTACGAATGTTTCAATTGGGGTCCCCCCCACGAATTTCGTTATTTTCCACCTCTTCCTTTAGGGATTTTTTGGGTTTTTTTTGTGGTTTTGGGATTTTCCAAAAACCAAAACCTCCCAGACCCCAAATTGACCCCAAACCCCAAAATTTCTCCCAAAACCCAGAAACCCTCAGACCCCAAATTTCCCCCAAAATCATGAATTCTCCAGACCCCAAATTAACCCCAAACCCCCAAATTTTCCCCAAAAACCAAAACCCCAAACCCCCAAATTTTCCCCCAAAACCAACAGCCCCCAGAGCCCAAATTAACCCCACACCCTGAATCATGTTTGGGGTCAAATTCATCTTTATTAATGTTTCAATTGGGGGTTCCTGCACGATTTTACTTATTTTCCACCCCCCATTTTGGGGATTTTTCCACTTCTGAATTTTGTGATTTTTGGGATTTTTTTGTGGTTTTTTGCTTTTTCCAAAACCCTCAGACCTCAAATTTAACCCAAACCCCAAAAACCAAAATCCCCCAAACCCGAAATTAACCCCAGCCTCCCAAATTTCCTCAAAAAACCAACCCCCCCCAGACCCCAAATTAACCCAAACCCAAAAACCCAAACCAGGACCCCCAAACCCCAAACCATTTTTGGGGTCAAATCCATCTTTATTGATGAGAAATCACACTTTTAATTGGGGTCCTTGCCCTCAGTGTCCTTTTGTCACACACTCCTAAACACACACACACACACACACACACACAAAGAGATCCAGCTCAGTTAATTTCTAGTTTGATTGACTGGATTTGGTTGGTTTTGTTGTTGTTGTTTTCCCTTGCTCTGCCTGAACAGTCCAGTCAGGAGTAGAGTGACTCTTGCCAAGGAACTTTGTTGTGCTGTCTCTTAATATTAAATTTGGGTTTTGCTGATCCCTTGCTGGGATTTTTTAAGCGCTCTCAACCCCTCGTTCGTAAGAGGCTGAAGGAGCCCTGGCCCAGGCTCTCACCCTGGGGGACACAGGGACACTGCCAGGGGGACCCTGTCCCCCTGTCCCACCCCCCACAGCCCTGTCCCCCCTGTCCCTGTGTCAGGCTCTGGAGGTCGATCTTGTGGAACATCCTCTGGGGGAGGCTGTGGCACCGGGGGGCAGGGGGGACCTGGGGGGACAGGAGACCCTGCTGTGCACGAGCAGCGTTGGACTTCTGTGGGGGGAGCTGTGAGGGGGGGCTGGGGCAGAGTGACCTCCCCAGTGACCTCACACAGCCCCTGGGATGACACAGCCAAATCTGGGATGTCACCGGCAACTCTATTATATAACAAAACCACCTTGTGATGTCATCAACCATCATAAACTATGATTTCCCTGCCCAATCTGTGGTGTCAGAGCTTGCTCTGTGCTGTCACTCAGTGATGTCACACAGCTCACTCTGTGACCTCGGAGCCTGCTCTGTGCTGTCACACAGTTCCCTCTATGATGCTGTAGCTGCTCCATGGCCTCACACAACCAACTCAGAGATGTCACAGCCCAATCTGTGACCTCACACAACCCACTCTGGGATGTCACACTGCCCCTTTCTGACATCACAGCTGCTCTGGGGCTCTGTGACACAGCCCCAGAGGTGCCTATGGCTAGGACACAGCCCCTCTGGGCCATGGCACAGCTCCTGCCAATGCTGAGCACCTGTGAGCTCTGGCTGTGCCCTGCTGGTGTCCCTGAGCTGCCCTGGCAGTGGCCCAGCCCTGCTGGGCTGTGCACAGGAGCTGCTCCTGGGCAGAGCTGTCTCTCTGCAGCGCTGCCGCTTGCCAGGAGCTGCCTCTGTGCCAGGAGCCCGGCCCAGCTCAGCAGCACAGCCACAGCACAGGCACTTGAATGAGCCTCGCGGGGCTCTGCTGCTCTTTACATCAGACTCAGTCCCTCCCAGTGTGTTCAAATAACTTCTCAAGAAGTCAAAGTCAAACTGAAACACTGAAGTTTTTTCTAGTGTTAATGGGTTCCACTGAGGGACTCAACTGAGCAAGTGTCCCCAGGCTCCAGTTAGGCAGAGCACTGCAGGCAGTGATGGCAGGTGGGGACAAGCAAGGGAAAGGTGTCTCTGATGCTGAGCCAACCTGGATGTGTTTCAGGAATGCAAAGGGCCAAGGCCTGAGCCCCAGCCCCGGGGAAGGCAGATCCTGTCCCTCCCTCATTGCTCAGGGCTCTTCCCGGAGCACTGCCATGTGGGGATGTGCAATGCCAAGGGCAGCACCATGGGGCGGCCCCTGCCAGGCTGCTGGGCAGGGACAAGGAGGCCATGAGGCCCCAGGGCTGCAAGGGTCACTTGTGTCCTCCTCATGGCCTCAGGGCCAGGGCCAGCAGCCATGGCCAAAGTGCTGCCCAAGTTGGCTCTGGCAGGGCCTTGCAGCTTCTGCACATCCCTGTGCCCTCTCCAGCCCAGGCTGTCCTACGCTGTCCATGCCCTGTGCCTCTGTCCCTGCAGGCTGTGCTCATCCCCCGGCTGCCCCACCTCGCTGGCCCTTCCTTCCCTGACAGCTCTGTGTCCTGCCTGCCTCTGCCTGGGCACACAAAGCCTGGGCTGACCCAGACTCCTTCTGGGGGATGTGTTGCACCCCAGCAACTGCCCTGGCAGAGAAATTCCATAATGTGAGGTGGTATAGAACAACCTCTGGGACAAGGCCATGCCCTTCCTGGCTGCTGCAAACCTTAACTCTGTGCTGGCTGGAACCAGGACCTTTCCCATCCCTTATTCTGTACCATCTCCCCATGCCCAGATGCTACACCTTCCATATAGGTAGAGATATAAATATGTACAAGCATGAGCATCATTTCCAAACTCAATGGTCATCCCTCCATGGTGTCTGTTGAGCTCATTTAGTCCATGACTGTGGGTTCTGTCTGTCACAGAGGAATTCACAGGTCATCATGCACAGACCAATATGATCAGGTGAAGCCGTTTATTACAAATCAGAAAGCTGCTTAAATACGTTTTTCTACATCTCTACATTCAGGCAATACATTGGTTGTTAGCTACTTGTTCACATGTCTAAGCAAATCACCGAAATGAAGGCAGCCTGTCACACAAACCCTGCTCTTGCTGCTTTGTTTTGCTAAAGTTTACAGCCTGCAGTTTCATACACTCTACTATTTATATTCTTAGAATTGCTACGCCTGGCAGTTACTCCCCACAGCTGCACTTCAAGGACATGTCTGCCTTCTCCCTTATCTAACTCAGCTAGGTTCCAGGCCGAATTGTGTACGTCCCAATGCCCTGATTCTATTAAAAACTCCTCAACATCTGTCCGTCCTTGATGTCTCCCAGGGCAGCAGGGCTGTTGTGCTCTCAGCTGGTGGCTGCATCAGGAGCTCACCTCTGGTGTATCTGGAGCTCTCCATCCTCACTGTCCACAGCAGTTATGGCAAACAGTGGCAGTGTCCTTCAGCACCCAGTGTTACACAATTCAACATTACAGACTGTTCTCAACCCAAAATCAAATCCGACTGAGGGACACATCGTGTTTCCCCATCTCTCTGCATCTCCTATCAAGTGTACTGAGGTCCTTGAGCAAAAACAATCCAGGGATGGGTTTGCCTTTGCTTGAGGCAGGACTGATCCAAACTGTCTTCCTTAAAACATTTCTCACAGGCACCACGGGGACTTTATCCCCCTTCTATGGCCCATGGACGATTTGATTGGGCAGGGCCAGCTCAATTGGTGGAGCCTCAGGTCTTCACTGACCAGTGGCCTTGGCTAACTGCAGCTCCCAGTGTTTGAAGGTCCCACCAGGCACTGCTTTCCAGGTGGTTTTCAGCAGTCCCTTGCACTGCTCAGCTTTCCCAGGGCTGGTGCCTGACAGGGTGTCTTCGTTTGATAGACAGGTGTCTGCTAAGGAAGGTGGGAACCTTCCTTATAGCAGAAAATGTGAACCCCCTTCCCTCCGAATTATTGTAACTTTGGAATCAAGGGCTCTCAGGCAGAGGTATGGGAAAAGGAATAAGAGTTTTTACTAGTATCTAGAATGAGGTAAACAATCAGTAATAAAAACAGTAAACAGGATAAGAAAAAAACAATAACAAAACAAACAAAAAAAAACTCAGTGGCAAATGTCCCTGGTCTGTCAGGCACTTTCCCGTTTGGTGCAGTCACGGTCACGGCCAGCAGGGGCGCTGTTGGGCTCCCAGACCCGCAGGGCAGGTGCGATGACTCCCGGGAAGCTGCAGATGGCGCTGTGGCGCGGTTGGATCTGTGCCACACGTGTAATGGCGGACGGGTTGGAGCCGGGTGGAGTGCAGATGGACGGGGGCGCAGCAGAGAGCCCAGAGCCGGGAGATGGGGCAGCCGGGTCAGCCCACCGGGGCGAGCCGGCAGAGGAGGCGGCAGGAAACTCCGCAGTTGGGGCAGGCAGGGTGCCGAGCAGCGGCAGGCAGGCCGCGGGGTGGTGGCGGGCAGAGGTTCCCCTCCGCTGCGGCGCGGCTGGTAGATGCCGTCCCGGAGGGGACGAGAGGATTGGAGTCCTGTGACCTTCCCCTCAAAGCAAGAAACTCACCCAGCAGGCAGAGAAAAACTAGTGCAGAGCCAGGCTTTTCTTTTCCGGCGGTCCCAGCCAGAAACAGAGAGACGTCTCCTCCACTGTTCTCTCCCTGAGAGCAGCGAGCGAGTGTTCCCTTATCAAATCCCGTCATCTCTCGTTCCCCTGCCTGGAAAAGCCAAAGGCTTTGTCTCCTTTGTGAGTGTAGATGGCCCTTAAAGACCGGTCATTAGTTGCTTAGCAACAGAATGGGAAAAATTCCACTTGCCCCCTGCCCTCCCCCCAACCTTCCACACAGGGAATATGAAACACCCACTCACTGCTGTGCCCTCTGGCCCAGGTGTCCATGAGGCTGTTCTGGAAATGAGTCCCATTGTCTGACTCACTTCTTCCTGGGGGCCCTGTCCCCCCAGGACTTGCTTTTGCAGGCCCAGGGTGGTGTTCTGGGCAGTGCCGTGAGGCACAGGGTGCGTCTCCATCCCTGCAGGGGCTGTTGGCACCACTGTCAGCAGCAGCGCTTGCCCTGGCGGCTCTGTGGCACTGTGATGTCATCGATCTGCCAGGCCCCCCCAGATTGGCATTTCCACCATCATCCCCCACACCACAGGGGCTTTGCCCGCTTGGCCCTGCTTGAGCACAGCACATGTTCCATAGTCATGGATAACCTGGAGATGCTGTCCATGGCTAAATCCACCTCTAGGTCACCAGCGCATCTGGAGGTTGCATCTCTTCCGTGATGACCTGAGGCATCATGGGCCCATTGGGCCAGAAATAACTCACCCTTGTGTGGCCAGTCTGGACCTGACAGTGGACAAAAAAAGTCGACACTCGAAGTGGTGACCAGCATTAACTGTTTATTATCCCGTGGTACAGCCTTTTATGCCCTTTTTGTCCAGACCCATAACAGGTGTTCCTTGTTACCTTAAATTTGGTAAGCAAACTCTCCACACGTGCCCTTTCTGCTTGGTTCCCTTATGAGGTTGTTTATTTCTCTTGTTTGGGGACACAGCTCTAACTTATCAAGGTCTAGGCTGCCTGTAGCCTTTTCCTATCTCACCACAATTCCCCCTTTTTGTTTTTCAATCACAAATGACATGTTTACCATCCTCTGCAGGGGCCCTTTCGCAGACAAGACAACAAACACAGTACAAGCATCCTCTGTGGGGCTTCCAATTCCTGAATGTGTTTGTGAATTGATTTTGATACATCTTTTGAATCTATACAGCACGTGCTATCAAAACCTTCACCCCCATGCCCATGGGACAATATCAAAAATCACAGGTCTTTCCCCTGGCTTGTCTAATGCAGAGGCCACCTCCCTCAGACAAACCCTTGTCACCTTAATCTGTAACATAAAGGCAAACTCACATCAGTACCAAACAAAACACCAAGAAGGTAACAGATAGATAACATTTTAGAAATGCTCTCCATATTCCAGGGATTTAGGCAAGCTGCAGCCAGGTCCGTTGCTCTGAGGGGCTTTACCCAATACAGGTCGAACACATCGAGCAGGCACCCACCTAACTCCAGCATCTCTAGAGACACAAGCATATCCATGTCCCCAAGTGACAAGATCCCATGGACCCTCCCAGACTCGTGTTTGCAAATTGCGAACCCAGAATGGAGCAGGGCCACGGGTCCCATCACTCAGTGACTGTAATGACAAGAAATGAGTTAGGATAACAGGCATTGCACACGAGGGAGAAATAGTAAGATGGTTCAGTGTAAACACAGCTTTCCAAATTCTTGCCTGCAGGGTTTCACCCTGCATTCCCCCTTTTTGTATTAGAAGGAAGGCTTTAAATGTAGAATGAAGATGCTCTATGATAGCTTGACCAGCTGGAGAATACGGGGTGCCTGTGGCACGGTGAACACCCCAAAGTTGCAAGAATTGTTGGGTGCGCTGAGCTGCGTAACCAGGACCATTGTCAGTCTTTATAACGCGCGGCACACCTGAAGCTGCAAAAGCACCATGCCAATGCGAAATCACATCTCCTGCCTTCTCTCCTGAATGTGCAGAGGCCCAGCAGGCCTTAGAATAGGTGTCCACAGAAACATGTACAGATTTAAGGCGACCAAACTCCAAAACATGAGTAACATCAGATTGCCACAGCTGAAGAGCTTGTAGCCCTCTGGGGTTTGTCCCATCGTGGGTCATGGTAACATGTTGCTGGCAGTCAGAGCATGAGGCAATAATATCACGTGCTGCCGCAGACGGAAGATGAAACTGATGTCGTAGGGCACGAGCCCCTTGATGGAAAAATTGCTGTGACTGAATCGCCTGTTGCAATGTTCCGGTGCCGGGGCAGCCCACGCCGGGGCTGTCAGCTTATCCACATGAGCATTTCCTTCTGCAATAAACCCAGGCAAGCTGGTATGACTACGAACATGGAGAATATAAAATGGTGCAGTTTGCTGGCGTAACGTGTGCCATAATGTTTTTAGCAGATAAAACAATTCCTTGTTATTTACCTCTTTCAAAGCAGCACAATCTAATCAATGAACTATATTGCACACATATTGAGAATCGGATACAACATTTAAATTTTCACAAGGCCAGGCTTCGAAAGTCATTATCCATCTTGGCTGCCTATAAGGTCATGCCACTGATCTCCCTCCTTCCAGGTGACAACTACTTTTCCTGTTCGCCCTGATCCATCGGTAAAAACCGTGTGCCCTTGTAAGGGGGTCGATGAATATAGTGATAACTCTACAATTTGCAGTTCTAGATGCTTCTGCAAAAATTTATGTGCAGGGTGGTGAAAAAATATTTTTCCTGGCAACTCTACCATGGCTATTTGCAAAACAGAGCTATTGGCCACACACCAGTTCCAATACTCAGAGCTTAAGGGTACAGTCATAATGGCTGGTTCTCGCCCTGACAGCTGAGCACACCTCTGCCTGGCTTTGCAAATTGCATGAACTATCAGTTCTAAGTGGGTGGTAACCATTTTCTTGCGGTGGTACGATAAAAATACCCATTCCAAAAAATGTAAAGGGTCCTGCCAACTGTCATGCCATTGGGCTATGAGGGCCACAGGATGATCCTGAGACAGTAAAATATACACACTGAGAGGTATGGTGGTAACTACTCTCCAGGCTTTTCTTCCTTGTCTTGCTAGTTCTACCTGCTTTAATGCTTCAAGCGCTTCTGGTGACAAGCTCCTGGGAGATAACAAGGAAGGATCACCTTTTACTAAATCAAAAAGTGGTGCCAACAGCGTGTTTGATAATCCCAACAATGGTCTGATCCAATTAACTGTACCTAACAATTTTTGCAAGTCATTCAGTGTTTGTATAGAGTGCTGAACAGTCACTGTTTGAGGTTCGACAGTTTGATCTAAAATTTTCATTCCTGAATATTTCCAGGGAGCTTGTCACTGTATTTTCTCAGGAGCAATACACAAACCATAGTTTGTTAAAGCTTCTTGCATCACAGGCATTTCCACATTGAGCTGTTCTGCAGTTGGCGCAGCGACTAAGATATCATCCATATAATGACAACAATAAATTTGCAGAAATTGTTTCCTGACTCCTGATAACGCTTGTGCCACATACCACTGACAAATCATAGGACTGTTCTTCATTCCTTGAGGCAACACAGTCCAATGGTATCTTTTTCCCGGTTCACTATTGTTTACAGAAGGAACAGTAAAAGCAAACTTGGGAGCATCATCCTGGTGGAAGGGTATGGTAAAAAAGCACTCTTTCAAATCAATAATAGAAACATCCCAAGTAGCTGGAATCATAGCTGGGGAAGGCATACCTGGCTGCAGTGCTCCCATACTTTCCATCACTTCATTAATTTGGCGGAGATCATGCAGGAGTCTCCATTTACCAGACTTCTTTTTGATCACAAACACTGGTGTGTTCCAAGGACTCTGTGATGGTTCAGTATGATTTTGTGCCAGCTGGTCACTGACTAAATCCTTGAGAATGGTCACTTTTTCATGAGTCAGGGGCCACTGATCAACCCATACAGGTCGTGTGGTCAGCCACTGTACTGGGATGGTAGGTCTGTGTTGACCACCCTCCTCAGTGGCCCCTACAAAAAATTCTGCTTTTCTGTTGTCAGGGTGACTCCCCATTGAGTCAAACAGTCATGTCCCCATAAATTCGAGGGTACTGAGATTACATAAGGACGAATTGCAGCCACTTGCCTATCAGGATTAATAATGTTCACAGGCAGTAAGCTTTGGTATCTGGCAGTTGTTCCCCCAACTCCTGCCACAGCTGCAGAAATTCCTGTGGGCCAAGTAGAAGGTCATTGTTTCATCGAAACAATAGTAACACCAGCTCCAGTGTCAATCATATACTCCCCCCAGTAATAGTCACTTGCAGGGGGGAACCTTGTACGAGTTTTAAACAACACTTCCTATTAGGCCTAGAGTCAGCCACCGTTTGAGTCCAAAAATCCTGGGGGTACCTGTAAATCCAAACCCTTCAGTCCCTCTTTCTACAGGTTCTGCACTAGGCACTTGCGCCATAGAAGGTATCAATTGGGCAATACGACTCTGCCTAGCTATGGTACCTGGGGGCGATGGTGTCCCCACCATGGCACAAATCTGCCCAAGGCAGTCTGCATCAATAACTCCAGGTAACACAAACAGCCCTTGCAAGGTAACACTTGAGCGTCACACCAGCAATGCACTTAACCCATATCCCAAAGGTCCAAAGGCATCTAACAGTATTTTGTGCACTTTGGTGTCACCTGTGGTGACTGAGGCAGCTGTGGTGACATCCACTCCGGCGCTCCCTTTGGTTCTGGCACTGAGTTTGCCCCATAAGCCTGAAGGGGGTTGGTTGGACGTATTTGTGTCTGGGCGCGCATCCCCGCCGAGCTCTTTTTCCCGTTTCCCGGCTGCCCTTTAGGTTTGAGCGCTTGTCCCTGGCTATTAAACTTAGAGCTGCATTGTTTGGCATAGTGCCCTGGCTTGCCACAGCGTGCACACATCCCAAAGTGTGTTGCCCGCTGTTCCCTGGCCCTGAATGGCCACGAGGTTGGTTAGGGCAATCTCTCTTGAGAGACCCTCCTTGACCACACCGAAAACAGCTCTTGGAAACTTGCACAGCTGCAGCAACTTGCTTTGCAATCTCCTCCATCTGATGCTTCACTGCTCCAACTTTGCTGCAGGCCTCGATCATATCTACTAATGTAGGATTCTGCAGCGGCAATAAAGCTTGCTTACAGTCCTCATTTGCATGGTCTTTAGCTAATTGCAAAAGCAAAGTCTCTTGAGCTGCTGCATTGTCAGCTTGTTTCTCAAGTGCCTCCCTAAGACGATCTATAAATGTTATATATGGCTCACTTGACTTTTGCTTAACTGTTGTCCTCGACTGACGAGGAGCCCCTACATCTGGTACAGGCTGCATTGCTTGAAATGCGAGCTCTTTCCCTTGCTGCAACACTGAGGAATGCAGTCGGGCTTGTAATTGTGGGGCGTTAAGTGGAGGGTCCCCATGAGCTGAGCCCGACCCGCTCCAAAACGAGGGTCATCTTGAGAACCTTCTAAATTACTCATAGCGACCTCATTCACTAGCCGTCTCCACTGCGACTCAAAAGTCGTCATCTGAGTCAGAGTGAAGCAAATTTGGGCTAGCTGCCGACAGTCAAGAGGGGTAAGCTCATTGGTAAAGAAACCTTGCAGCACAGACTGCACGAAATGAGAAGCAAACCCAAGCTGCATCTCTGTGTTTCTCAGGTCTCTGATTACACTCCAGTGAAAGGGGTCCCACTCATCAGGGCTCTTACTATTATTTCAGGTCACAGGGCAGGCTAGAATCTGGTCTGCCAAACCCGACTCTCCTGCTTCCCTAGCTTTTTCATACAAAAAAATTTTAGGTCCTGTTTAGGGCTTTTTTTCCTGTAAATACATTAATATGTGCAATCTCCAATTGATACTGAATCCAAGTATCTCCTAATGCAGTCTGAATAGATAAGCAATTCCTCGCCTGGTGCTGGCCTTGCTGTCACCCCGGCAGCAGCTCCGTGGCCCCTTCGTGCCCCGCTGGCCCAGCCATGGTGCCACAGCCCCCCTGGGCAGGCCCAGCCCAGGCCAGGAGCATTGCGGGTGGGAACGGCCCCTGTGCCGTGGTGCCCACAGCAGCCCCTGGGGCTCGGTGCCCCCATGGCCTCCCTGCTGGGCAGCCTCTCCAAGCTCCTGCCCAGGCCGTGCCACCTGTGGGCCTTCCCACACAGCCCTGCCCCAGGCTCTGCCGGGCTCGGGGCCAGCACAGAGCCGGCCAGGGCTGGCCATTGCCGGGAACAGGCCCTGAGCCCCACAGGAGGATGGAGCTGGGCACAGCCAAACTCACCGCAAACCTGGGCTGAGCAGCCAGGGCTGCCAATGGCTGGGGACAGAGCCTGGCGCTGACAAATGGCCTGGGCCCCCTCCCTGCTCTGGCCGTGCCACCAAGGGCACACAGCAGCCTCCTCTCTCGGCCACTTGCCTTTTTCCATCCCTGCCCCAGGCCCTGGCCCTGCCCCACTAGCCCTGGGCTGAGTCCTGCCCCTGCACGCTCACACAGGCTGAGATGGACACTGATGGGTTTCTCTCCCAAATTCTCTGCAGCCCAGCCCTGCTGGCTTCAGCTGCAACCCAGGGAACATCAAAGCAGAGCAAGCAGCGAGGAGCAGAGGCCTGGGAGCTGCTGTGTGAGATCAGCTCCTGCAGGGATCCACATTGGCTGGGCATCTCTGCAGCTCTGCATCTGATCCTGCTGTGGCAGAGCACACAAACAGCCCATCCTTGTGTCCCTTTCTCCGCTGACTGCGCTTTGGTTTGGCCTGGAAACATCCTGAGGTCCCTCCCAGGAGGAATCCCTGTGCATTTCCCTCCCCCGTGGCTCTGCCCTTCCTGATCCAGCAGCTGTGGGGCAGCAGAGCTGGGGCAGGGCAGGGACAGGGCTGGCTCTGACAGGGCTCGTGAAGCCACAGCCAGGAGGTGTCAGCAAGGACAGTTTGCACAGGGGAAATGGAGATATGCTGACTTTGTTGATTTTAGGAAGGAAAAGCATGGCTGGAGCATGTCAAGAGGATGAAAGACAAGGCTGTTGGGTGAAATAGAGGATGTTCAACCTGGAGATAAGGAAAGATTTTTCCCTGGTTGCAGGGCTGGTGCAGAGCAAGGTGGCCATGAGCCTGGCTGGCCTCCCTGTGTGCCAGGGCTGGGTGGGTTGTGGAGCAGAGATGGCCCAGAATCAGAGCCCAGGTGGGGCCTCTGTCACCTGCCTCAACCCTTCACCTCCCCAAGGATGGAATTCCTGTTGTGTGGGGTCTCTGATGTGCTGGGTGAGCTCACAACGCTCCTGGCCACAATGTCAGCTGAGGGCCAAGCAGGCTGCTGCAGTGGCAGTGACCTCACAGCCATCACCACTGCAGCCATGTCCCCTGGGCCTGCCTCTCCCCTTTCCTCTCTCCCTGTCTTGTCTCTGCTGGCAGCAGCATTTTTGGGATTAATATCTTGTCCCCAGGCTGCCGGGGCCAATTGCTTTCCAATCAGGCTCCTGGAGCAGAAGTGGCTTCACAATCAACATGTGAACACTGAGAGACAATAGCAAATGGGAAGTTAGAGGAGGATGTGGTTGGAAAGGGCTGTGTGGATGTGGGGCAGCACTTTTCTGGGGCCAGTGTGGGGCACAATGGGTTAGATAACAACAGATCTGCCCAGAGCAGGCTGGAAACAAATTTGATCTGAGCATTTGCTGGAATAGGTCCAGAGCCCCTGGGCACAATGTGGCTTGGGCTGCTCATGGGGTGTGGGAGCTCACCCTGTGCATATTCCCATCTGTGCTCCTCTCAGGGATCTTTTTCAGACCAGGGAGAGGGATCAGGATCCTTTGTTGCCTCAGGTCATCAGGGAAGAGATGCAACCTCCAGATGCGCTGGTGACCCAGAGGTGGATTTAGCCATGGACAGCATCTCCAGGTTATCCATGACTGTGGAACATGTGCTGTGCTCAAGCAGGGCCAAGCGGGCAAAGCCCCTGTGGTGTGGGGGACGATGGTGGAAATGCCAATCTGGGGGGGCCTGGCAGATCGATGACATCACAGTGCCACAGAGCCGCCAGGGCAAGCGCTGCTGCTGACAGTGGTGCCAACAGTCCCTGCAGGGATGGAGACGCACCCTGTGCCTCACGGCACTGCCCAGAACACCACCCTGGGCCTGCAAAAGCAAGTCCTGGGGGGACAGGGCCCCCAGGAAGAAGTGAGTCGGACAATGGGACTCATTTCCAGAACAGCCTCATGGACACCTGGGTCAGAGAGCACAGCACTGAGTGGGTGTTTCATATTCCCTGTCAGGCACCAGCCCTGGGAAAGCTGAACAGTGCAAGGGACTGCTGAAAACCACCTTGAAAGCAGTGCCTGGTGGGACCTTCAAACACTGGGAGCTGCAGTTAGCCAAGGCCACTGGTCAGTGAAGACCTGAGGCTCCACCAATCGGGCTGGCCCTGCCCAATCAAATCGTCCATGGGCCATAGAAGGGGGATAAAGCCCCTGTGGTGCCTGTGAGAAATGTGTTAGGGAAGACAGTTTGGATCAGTCCTGCCTCAAGCAAAGGCAGTCCCAGCCCTGGGATTGTTTTTCCTTGAGGACCTGACAGAGTCAACTTCTGCAGGATGTTTTCTGCTCTCACTGAAACCTGGGGACACTTTCTCAGTTGTGTCACTCAGTGGAACCTATTTAAACTACAAGAGACTTTGGTGTTTCAGTTTAACTTTGACTTCTTGAGACGTTTTTTGAACACACTCGGAGGGACCGAGTCTGATGCAAACAGCAAAGCCCTGCGAGGCTCATTCAAGTGCCTGTGCTGTGGCTGTGCTGCTGAGCTGGGCCGGGCTCCTGGCACAGAGGCAGCTCCTGGCAAGCGGCAGCGCTGCAGAGAGACAGCTCTGCCCAGGAGCAGCTCCTGTGCACAGCCCAGCAGGGCTGGGGCACTGCCAGGGCAGCTCAGGGACACCAGCAGGGCACACCCAGAGCTCACAGGTGCTCAGCATTGGCAGGGGCTGTGCCATGGCCCAGAGGGGCTGTGTCATAGCCAGAGGCACCTCTGGGGCTGTGTCACAGAGCCCCAGAGCAGCTGTGATGTCAGAAAGGGGCAGTGCGACATCCCAGAGTGGGCTGTGTGAGGTCACAGATTGGGCTATGACATTTCTGTGTTGGTTGTGTGAGGCCATGGAGCAGCTACAGCACCATAGAGGGGACTGTGTGACATCACAGAGCAGCATCCAAGCCCACAGAGTGAGCTGTGTGACATCACTGAGTGATCGCCCAGAGGAGTCTGTGACATCCCAGAGTTGGCTGTGACATCACGGGGGCTCTGTGAGGTCACTGGGGAGGTCACTCTGCCCCAGCCCTCCCTCACAGCTCCCCCCAGAGAAGTCCAGCGCTGCTCGTGCACAGCAGGGTCCCCTGTCCCCCCGGGTCCCCCCCTGCCCCCCGGCGCCGCAGCCTCCCCCAGAGGATGTTCCACGAGATCGACCCCCAGAGACTGACACGGGGACAGGGGGGAGAGGGCTGTCGGGGGTGGGACAGGGGGACAGGGACCCCCTGTCAGTGTCCCTGTGTCCCCCAGGGTGAGAGCCTGGGCCAGGGCTCCTTCAGCCTCTTACGAACGAGGGGTTGAGAGCGCTTAAAAAATCCCCAGCAAGGGATCAGCAAAAACCAGATTTAATATTAAGCAACAGCACAACAAAGTTCCTCGGCAAGAGTCACTCTTCTCCTGACTGGACAGTTCAGGCACAGCAAGGGAAAAAAGCAATAACAAAACCAAGGAAATCCAGACAATCAAAACAGAAATGAACTGAGAATTGTCCCTGTATGTGTGTGCGTGTGTGTGTGTTTAGGTGTTTGTGACAAAAGGATAGTGAGGGCAAGGATAAAAGATATATGGTCTAAAAGCTTAACAGCACTCAAACTTAACAGAAGTTAACTTCTACCATCACAATAAATTATACCTTAAAGGTAACAATTTAGCAAAAGAACAGCTCCTAACAGTATTTAACCTAATTTATAACCGATGAATTAACAATTTAACAGAGGAATACGACTTAGCAGTGCTTAATTTACGTTATAGCTTGTATCAAACTTAGCAACATGGCAAAAGAACAACCCTTAGGAGCATTTAACTTAGCTTATACCTTAGGACTGAACCTTACTTACAGCTCTAACATACTCAGATACCCAAGGGACTCAACACCTCCGAGAGCAGCATTTCTCCCCCATTTGCCAGAGCACAGGCACACGTGTGTGCACACAGACACAAAGAGTCAGTGCCAGGGACCTGTCAGGAATTGCCCTCGAGGGCAGGGAAATGCTCACTCCCGATGCTTTTGCATCTCCCCAGCGGGCGAAGGGTTGAGCCTCGAGGAGTGGGGGATCGGCCCAGGCTCCCTCGTTGTTCGGGGATGCCCCGAGTGCAGCAAACGGGAGAGTTCCCGGCTCCCAGAGGCCCCACTCAGAGGGAGGTGGCTGCTCCAGGACAGCTCCAAGGGCTCATTTGGCACCGCTGCTGATAGGGCCCCAAGAGATGGGCTTTAGGCACAGCCATGGCTCATCCTGGCCGCACTTGGCATCAACAGCTTGCTTTGACACTGTGACAACAGCCATGCTGTGCCATGGAGGGAAGAAAAACAGTTGCCAAGGCTGCTCCTAAAGCAAGCAGGAGCTCCTTGGACAGCAGCAGTGCCTGGCAGCAGACAGTGTTTGTGCTCAGCTGCAGAGGAGCTGAGCCCAGGGGCTGCTGCTCAAGGCCCAGGCCTAAGGAGCATTTCTCCCATGGAGGGCTGGCCTGGAAAGGCGCTGCTGGGGGAGAATTCACGGCCTCAGGCTGCTCCCAGTTGCTCCCAGCATTTCCATGTGCGTGCTCCAAGTGCTGCTGCCAGCCCTGAGCCGTGGGGATGGCAATGTCGCGCTCCCTTGGCGGGGCAGTGTCACACCTGAGCCAGGTGTGCGGGGCAGGAGCTTGCCCTGAGCCCAAGCACTGTCCCACCTGCAGGAGCTGCTGCCCATCGGCCTCTTCCTGCTGCGGCCCCAAGCCCAGCTTGGAGCTAAACAAAGGGCGCTGGCTCGGGGTCATCCCCCGGCGGGGGCTGCGCACCCCCTCTGCCCCCTCCCCAAATTCCCTCCCGGGGGCAGCAGGAGCTGGGTCAGGAGCCCTGTGGGGAGGGAAAACGGGTGACACTGGCATGGGGGGGCACACACGCACTGGGGGGGACACACACGACCCCTGGGGCCCCCCCCTCACCTTCTCCTGCAGCACCAGGAGGAGGAACCCCAACATGGAGCCCCCAAACCCTGGCAGCATCTTGGGGGCAGGGTCTGGTGGCAGCTTTGGGGGTCTGGGGGGTCACTACTGCCCTGAAACCTCTTCCCAGTCCCAAAGCCAATGCCGGACCTCTCAAACCACCTCACAGCTTCCCCTAGGATCCCTCAAATTCAGTCTGTGACACATAAATGGCCCCAAGAGACACCAAAACCCCTTTCCCATCTCCCCCAAGACCCACCCAATACCTCTCCAAGCCACACACCCCAGCCTGGACCCAAAAACTCCCTCACAGACCCCACCAGGACCCCTCAAAGCACCACAGATGTCCCCAAGAACCACAAAATCCCCTCCCTATCTCCACAGGATCCCCCAAATGCCCCTCCCAGCCCTCCATGGCACTGACCAGGAGAGGTTGCTGGACAGGAACATCCACAGCTGGGAGCAGCTCAGGCACTTCAGCAGTGATTTGGGCACTTTGAGGGGCACACCCCAAATGGGGAGACCCAGGCCAGGGACTGGGACAGACAACCGGAATTCCTGGAGAACAGATGGGCTCAGGTGGACACGTTCTGCTGCCACAACTATGAGACCGCAGCACTGTCCCTTGGCCTGGGCAGCCCCAGAACACCCAAATCCTCCATGAACCCCAAATTCACCCTCAAATTCCAGGAAAATGGTGCAGATTTCAATCTCTTGGTTTCATTTATTTTTACCCCAATTTTGGTAGTTTTGACAGGATGAAAAAGGTAATTATTTAGGTTGGAAAAGGCCTCCAACATCCTCCAGCGTTGCTTGATGCCACCAGAAGAAACAATTGGAAAGATGGGTGACATTTTTTTGGCTGTAACGTTAATAAATCAGCTTTTCCCAAGGAATTTACAATGTCATTCTAAGTTCCACCGGATATTCCTGCCCCTGTGTTTGTCCAGGTGGCTACAGGGAATCTGAGGACGTGGAAGCCACCAGCCAGGTGTCCTCCCAATGTTGGTCACAGGAGTGTGGGTCACCAGGGCTCTGCCCAAGGTGGGTCATCTGAGGGGTGATGAAGTTGGAGCAGCACACAAAGCTCTTCCCACAGTCGGAGCACTTGCAGGGCTTCCCTTACCGGTGCCTCCGCTGGTGTTGGGTCAAGTGAGAGCTCCTGGAGAAGCTCTTCCCACACTTGGGACACTCATAGGGCCTCTCCCCGGTGTGGATGTGCCGGTGCCTGATGAGGTGGGAGTTGTGCTTGAAGCCCTTCCTGCAGTCAGGGCAGCGGAAGGGCCTCTCCTCTGTGTGAATCCGCTGATGCTTGAGAAGATCTGAGCTGGTCAGAAACCTCTTCCCACACTTGGAACACTCATAGGGCCTCTCCCCTGTGTGGGTCCTCTGGTGGGAGATCAGGCTGGAGCTGTGGCTGAAGCTCTTCCCACATTCCCCACACTCATAGGGGCGTTCCCCAGTGTGGATCCTCTGGTGGCAGATCAAGCTGGAGCCCTGGCTGAAGCTCATCCCACACTCCCCACACTTGTAGGGTCTTTCCCCAGTGTGGATCCGCCGGTGGCTGTTGAGGGTGGAGTTGTACTTGAAGCCCTTCCTGCACTCAGGGCAGCAGAAGGGCCTCTCCTCTGTGTGCATCCGCTCATGCGTGAGGAGGTTGGAGCTGCTCTGAAACCTCTTCCCACACACAGAACACTCATAGGGCCTCTCCCCAGAGTGGATCATCTGGTGGCGGATCAGGTGGGATCTCTTGCTGAAGCCCTTCCCACACTCCCCACACTTGTAGGGCTTCTCCCCATCATGGAGCTGCTCAGGGACCATCAGGGCCGAGCTCTGGCTGAAGCTCCGGACGCCTTCCTGGCACAGGGTGGGTCTTTCCTCCTCAGAGCGCCCTGGGCTGGGTTTGCAGCCCCTCCTTGTGCGGCATCTCTGGGGCTTTTCCTCCCTCTTGAACTCCTGTGCCATGGAGCCGCTCAAAACGGCCTCTTCCACCAGGTTCTGCCCCAAGGCTTGGCCCTCCCTGGTCTCCGTCTGCAGCTCATTGCCTGGGAAGGAAGGACAAGGAGAGGATGGGATTTGCCTCCATGCCACAGCGAAGGGGAAGGACATCCCCCAATCTGTCCCTGCAGGACAGCGTCGGCAGCGGGGTTGTCCTGCAGCCGGGGGCGATGCTGGGCTGGGAGATGGAGCAGAAGAGAGGGGGAAAGGGGCACTGACTTCCTCCGCACCTGCCTGCAGGTCCTGGGGCCTCTTCCTCAAAGCTTCCTCCGCCATCCGGCCAAGGTTTGGGAATGGGAAATCCTGGTTTGGGGGAAAAAAAGTGAGAGCGCCTTGTGTTGGGGGTTCCTCCTGCCCAAGTCTAACTCTAAAAGTCACCGAGTCTCTTGTGTCTATAAAATCTTCCAAAAATCAAGAGTGATCCCCAAAAAAGCCACCCAGGAGTTCCCCCTTTCCAGTCTCCTGGCTTTGGGCTGCTGGGGTTCCCCCTTCTCCAAGCTGCTGGGGCTCCCGTGGGTCCTGGGGATCCCCCTGCTCCGGGCTCCTGCTTAGGGATGCCGTGGGCTTTCGCTGGTCCCAGGGGTCCCTTCTTCCCTGATGCTGCTTTGGCCCCCAGGGCTCCCAGGGTCCCCCTCTTCAGGCTCCCCCCACTCCACGCACTCGCGGCTTCCCCCTCTCTCCGCCGCCCCTTTCAGCGTCACAGTGTCCCGGCCCTGCCTCATCTCCAGCCTCCCCCACCCCTCCAGGCTGCCGGGGGTCCCCCAGCTCTGCTATCGCCCCTCTCTGCTCTCTCCACTCCGGGAGTCCTGCGTTCCATCCCCACAGCTCTCCCGGGGATCCCCAAAACCGATGTCCTGTCCCACCAATACCAGGCAATTCCCACATGGACCTCCCCCCACCCAATATTCCCCAAAAATGCATTTATGGGTCAGTTTTGGAGTCCTGCAAGATCCAAACTTTCCCTCCAGTAAAAAAAATCCTCACGAGGGACATGCAAAGATATCTGGGGCTCAGTTCCAGAAGCTGTGAGCTCCGAACACGCCTCCAGAAAAAAACAACCCTCCTGAAGACACCCAGATAGATTTGGGGCGAGCTCCCCCTCCCTGGTCACCTGTGGAATGTGGGGGGGGCAATGATCCCAGAGCCGGGGGTGCTGCAGACACAGTGGGTGGTGAAACCTCATGGTTCTCCTGCTCCTCCTTCTCCTGCTCCTCCTCCTCTCTCTCCTCTTCCTCCTGTTCCTCCTCTGCTCCCACCCCAATCCCCCTTCCCCACATTCCTCTGCCCCACAGCTGCTGCAGCACAGGCTGCTGAGATTGGGGAACCCCCCGATCAGCCCCAGGGGTGGACAGGGGGCTTGGAGACCCCCCCAGTGCAGATCCACCTCCCACAGAGCCCCAGGGAAATGCTCTGGGGATCAAGTGCTGGGGGACAGGGCTGGACCCCCATGGAACCACCCTTCTTCTTTCCCAACACCCCCTTTCTCCCCCCTCTCCTTCCTTTTCCCATCCTTCTCCCAATCCACACCCCCCTCCCAACTCAATTTCCATGTCCCATCCCCCTCCCGCTCTCTTTGGGGGTCCCAGACCCCTCTTTTCCACTGCTCTTCTCTCCCTTTCAACATCATCGCCTCAATCCCCAGCCCTTTTTCCTATGATTGGTTTTGGGGCTTCCAGGCCCCTCCTGCCCACTCTGGGGGTCCCAATCCCCATTTCGCTCACTTTGGGCTCCCAGCCCCCGCCCCCCTTCTCACTGCGCCCCCCGCTCACCCCGCGGAGGGCCGGGGGCACTGCCAGCACCACCAGTGCCACCAGCACGGCCCCAGCTGCCCCCACACGGCCCATGCCCAGCGCCGGGCAGGTGCCCACAGCCCCAAAGCAGCCGCGCTCTGCCCTGGCCGGGTCCCCAAAGCGGCCCCGCCCCGCGCGGCACTGCGAGCACCAGGCCGGAGCAGTGCGGAGCGCGGGCGGGCGGCATCAGCCGTGCCCGGGCAGGGCCGGGCCCCGCGGGGCTCCCCCCGCACTCGGCCCCACCGGGACAGCGCCCAGCGGGGGGGCCCGGCCTGCCCGCCCCACACCTCCCCCTCCCCAAATTCCGCTCCCGCCGCCCATGGGGCCCAGGGGGGCGCAGCTGGGCTCCACAGCTGCCGGACACACGTGTCCCCCGCTGCCACTGCCACCCCCCAAGGATTAGGGCTACCCCAAAACTCCCTCACACGTGGCCGATACCCCGCAAGCCCCTAAGGACTGCGGTCCCCCCGCCTTCATCACCCCCAACCTTCGGCTGCCTCATCCCAGGCCCCAGCCCACCCATCCCCCTCCCCCACACTTCATCCCACACCCCAATCCACATCCCACCCTGCCCGGGCCCCAGCCCACCCCATCCCACTTCTCCCGCCAGCCGCCACTGGGACCCCCAAAAACCCGCGTGCAGGGGACTCCCCAATATCCCCCCAGGGCCATTTGCGACTCACAGCTGGAGTCCTGCAACATCCAAACATCCGCGCCCTACACCCCCACAAAAAAACCAAACACACAAGCCTCCCAGGATCAGCCAAGGATATTTGGGGCTCGGTTCTGGAGTCCTACAAGCTCCAAAAATTCCCCCCTCCCAAAAAGAACCCCACGCACCGCACAAGATCTCTGGGGCGAGCTCCCCCTGCCCGGTCACCTGCGGGATGCGGGGGGCGATGCTCCCGCGGCCGAGGGTTGCGGACACAGAGAGCGATGGACGCACGTGGCAGCTCCTTTTGCTGCTTCTCTTGCTGCTCCACCCCCTTGATCCCTCCTCTTCCTCCCGCTTCCCCTCCTCCATCTCTCCTCCCCACCCGCCCTTCCTCCTCCGTGACTCTCCTCCTCCTCTCCTGCTCCTCCTCCTCCTCCTGTTCTTTGGCATTCCCATCCCGATCTCTCTGTCATCACCCCTGGAGCCATCCCGTGCTGTAGAAAGCTGCCGGGCTGTAGGGGCAGCCGGGAATTTTGTTTTCTTACTCTCTGGGGTGAAAGGAAGCGCTGTAAAATCCGTCATGGAAAAGAAAGGAGAAATGGCAAGTGATGGAAATGGACACCACTTTGGACTCCGTTTATCCCTCTGGACTGCAAAAGGTGACAGAGCCCGAGCGCCGGCGGACACCCGTCGCCGCTGTCACGTCGCAAGGGATCAGAGGTGCGGCTGGTGGGGCTGGAAGCTCCGTGCAGCAGCTCCGCTCCCGCGGCCCAAAGCTGGGGCTGGAGCGTGGGGTGTGGGACACAGCCCCGTGCTGGGGGCAGAGCCGCTGCTGGGGCCATGGCTGTGTCCAGGGCATCCTTTGTGGGCCTCGTGCAGCTGCAAGGTGCCGAGGGCTCGCTGAGGCTTTCTGGGGCTTGTCCCTCCTGCCCAAATCTGTTGGGTTGAATGCCCGAGTGCGGCACCCCCGTGCCCTGTGGCAGCAGCCGGTGCCGGGCCCCAGCCCCGGGAGCCGAGCTAATGCCCGGCTGTGCCCGGGAGGGGCTGAGGGCAGGGGAGTTCAGAAGGCTCCCCCGCGCCCCTCGCTGCGCACGGAAAGGTATTTTAGTGCATGGGAGCGATTTTCCGTGGTTTCTGGGCTCTGTGGGGCCGAGGCGGTGGCAGCGGGAGCCTCGGGGCCCGGCCCGTGGGGGCAGCCGGGGCTGCAAAGTGCGCGGCGGCGCCAGCGCGGTGCGTGAGGGCTGAGCGGAGCTGTTGGGAACAAGCCCCGGAACCGCCGCGGTGCGTGAGGGCTCAGAGCGGGGAGAGGCCCTGCGAGTGTGGGCAATGTGGGATGAGCTTCAGCCACAGCTCCAGCCTGATCTGCCACCAGAGGATCCACACCGGGGAGAGGCCCTGCGAGTGTCCCGAGTGTGGGAAGAGCTTCATCCTCTGCTCCAACTTCATTACCCATCGGAGGACTCACTTTGGGAAGACACCCAGCTGGTGATCCTTTTTTTTGGCATGAATTTTCTTTTGATTCATCTTCATGCCTTCAAAACACACAAATCTGGGATAAAAATTAACAAATTGATCAAAGACATCTAAAGCCTCCCTCTTTACTAGTGTTTGGGGGGAATCTGGGATTCAGAGAAATATTTGGGAGGATTTGGGGGCTCTGGGGATATTTGGTGTAGTTTTCTCCATTGCTTTGCACTCCTAAACACTAGAGGGATCTATCTGTCACCTCAAAACCACTCAGTGCCACTGAAACCTACTCAATGCCAGCCCAAAATTACTGGATTCCACAGCCCCTGATGGTGGAGTGGGGTTGGAAGGGGATGTGGTGAAGTGGGATGCAGATCAGGAGGGGTGAGATGGGCATGGGGTGGGGCAGGATGGTTGGGATGGTACTATGAATGAATTCACAAGCTGAAATTTTAGCAACATCATCTTGAACATTTATTTCTAGAGCAAAGGCAAAAACAGCTGGACACATAGCAATTTTGACAGAGGCACAATCCATTCATTTTACTGTGAACTTAAGTACTTTGTTTAGTTGTTACATATTCATTAAGCCTAGAAGGAAATTTACACTTCACCCAACTCCCCCCCTATGATCCTTGCCCCCTTCTGCTAGCACAGCGCCTGTCTTGGAGTCTCGGACCCTCTGGATTGCCTCAGAACTGAAGGCAGAAATCCTCCCATCGATGTTTCCTCAGTTCCAACTTAATTTGTAGGTGGCAGTTCCTTTGGGAGGAGTGAGTCAAGAGAACAGACTTCCTGGGATGCCTGTGGTTATCTCCTTTGTTTCTTTAACATGTCTTGATCCCCAGCTCTGTGCTTTATCAACTTAAAAGACATTTATTACCATGTATTTATTACTACATTTTCTAACATATTACAACTCTTTCGAAGTTACAATTCACCCTAACCTTGTTTCTCCTTAATTATATTTTATCTTAACACTATTTTTTACACAGTACATTATCACTTGTAAATGCTAAATTCATATATGCACAAGGCAGCATTTATCATTCACTCATTTATCACAAGGGGGTTTGGGAGGGGTGGAATGGGGGAAATAGGGTTTGGGAAGGGGTTCTTGAAGTCCAAGAGGGGTGGGATGGGTTGGGGTGTGGACTGGGAGAGTGGAGCAGGGTCTGGAATGAGACAGCCAATGGCTGGTGATGATGGAGGGAGGGGGAACTTGTTCCTGAGTGAGTTTTTGGATATTCCACATTCCTGAAGGGGTTTTGGGGCAGCCCACATTTTGGAGGCGGTTTTGGGGCACTCCCCAGTTCTTGGGGGTTCATGAGAGCAGCTCCATGGAGCTCTGTTGCCCTGGGCATAAGCTCTGAGCTGAACACAGAGTCTGTTGCCTTGGTGCTGGAGAGCAGCGAAATGATGAATGGCCCCAAACATCTGGAGTGTGTGTTTGGGGGGACAGGGCAAGTTCTGCGTAGGTAGGGCGGTCACTGCCCCACCCTCAGCCACTGCAGCCTCTGGTGCAGCCCCAAAGTGGCTGCCAAGCCCCTGGCACCCCAAAAACCCCACCTGTGAGAGGGACCAGAGCAGGTAAAGGCTGTGACACAGGTGTGACACTGACACGTCCCACGGCCCTGGAGCTCACAGCAGCTGAGATGGCGCTGGATCCAAGGCCGGGACTGTGGATCCTTCCATGTTGCTTCAAATTTTGCCAAGTACCTCATCCTCTAATTTCAAATCTAAAGTTTTGGAAGGCGCTATACAAAGAATTTGGTATTTTGCTGAATTTTGTAGTTCTGATTAAACACTGTGACTTCACAGCTATAAGTTTAACTTTTTTGCTCAGTTGCTTACCTGTTAGCCTGCAACAGGAAACTGCTTGAGGGCAAAGAGAACCAGGGACTGGGAAGGTCAGTGAAAACTGCACACCTGTGGTCCAGTTACAAGGACCTGCACTCCCTGGAACACTAAATGAAGGAAATCAGAGGAAGTTAGGACAGTGCCTAACTAAAGAGGAATGCCAGGGCCTCACAGCAATAAGATAAGAGAGCCTTAAGTCAGCACGTGTGACCTGGGCACGCGTCAAGAGCCACAACATGGAACTGACCCCCAAAAGGGGCTGTGGCTCTGGACAATGGACAGTGCATGTGGATGAGGTACGGAGTGGGCAGGACTTTGGGGGAAAGTTCAGGAAGTGTCGTAGTGTAAAGGATCCAGAAACTCGTGAGAAAACTGCCGAGGTGGTCATGTGCAAAGCGGGTCACCCTGGGATAAAGGAATGCTTTCTTAATAGTGTCACACTGTTCAGTCGATCTCTGTGAATCAGAACCATATGTTATAGAGCAGCTGTGTTGGATTTGCTGAGCCCACTTTCACTGATGGGTAGGTGGGTGGGCACAAAGATGGCTCCTGTGTGTTCTGTGTGAATATTCTGAAAGTTTTTACCATGTCCAGCTTAGCCGATCTCTGGTGGCTCTGAAGATGATGGACATGCTGCTGGCCAAGTCTGGGCCAATTAGAGATGTTAGTTATGCCTCTACGATAACATATTTAAGAAGAAATCAAAACAATGTGAGCATGCACTTCTTTTTAGCCAGAGAAGGAGGAGGAGGTGAGAATATGTGAGAGAAAACAACATGGAGGCACCAAGGTCAGTGGAGAGGGTGGGGGAGGAGGTGCTCCAGGCGCCAGAGCTGAAAACCCTCGGCCAGCCATGGTGAAGACCATGGTGAAGCAGATTGTTGTCCCCCTGCAGCACATAGAGTCCACGAGGGGTGCAGAGATCCACCCACAGCCCGTGGGGAGTTGCCCACGCCAGAGCAGGTGGATGCCTGGAGGAAACTGTGATCCAGTGGGAGTCCCAGAAGAAAGAAAGGCCTTGCTCCTGGGGTGGAACAGCCTGGCCTCAGAGGTCTGCAGCCCGTGGATGAGGGACTCACGTTGCAGCAGATTCGGGCAGGCTGCTGCTCCTGAGATTTGGACCCACACCAAAGAAGGTCACAGAGGACTGTGTCCCCTGGAGGGACCCCATGGCAACATAGAGGACTCCTCTCCCTGAGCAGCCGAAGAAAACCTCTGTCATGGACTGACCAAACCCCCATACCCTGTCCCCCTGTGCTGCTGGGGGCGCAGGAGGGAAGGGAGTGAGTGGAAAAACAGTGTCTTAAGGAATTATTTTTACTTCTCATTTGCCACCTCTGACTCTGTTAAGTTAGTAATAAATCACTTTGCAACTTTTAAGTTTCAACGTACTTTGCCCTCAGTACATCCTCCCCCAGTTCCTTATCTCAACTCATGAGCCCTTTGTGTGTGTGTGTTAACTTTTTTTTCTCTCTCCTCTTCACAGCTGTGGCAGGAGAGAGCAGAGAGTGCAGATGTCATAGGTGCCTGGCATTTGGCCAGGGTCAAACCACAGCACACAGTCCGGTGTCCTGAGGCCATGGCATTGGTGCCATCGTGAGAGAGAGAGACTCTGATGGGACATGAGCCCTGGGCTGCAGCTGCCATCCCTCTCCTCCATGCAGGCTCCTTAAAGATGACTCATGCACGAGCTTCAAAATGAAATCCTGGACTTGCTTGGAACAAAGGAAGAAGCAGCAGGTGCTGAAGCAAAGCAGGCAGTTGTGGCGCAGGTTCAGGGCTGGAGGGAAGCACTTTGGTGTCTGCTGAGAAGATGGCCTGGTTCACAGGCACAGGCTTTGCTGCTAGAGGATCCTGCTTTGCTCTTGCTGGAGGCCATTCCCTAGCAGCAGTGCATGGCCCTGCATTTTTCCTGCATCAAGTCTTGTGGACCTGTGACAACAAGCCTGTCCTGTGTCCCTGTGACAGCAGAAAAGAGTGGGACACTTGTGCTTCCAGCACTTCCCTGGGCTGCTCCTTCAGGGTGCTGGCACCATCCTCAGAGACACAGAATAGCTTCTCCTCCCAGCGTTATCCCTCCCCCCTGCCCTTCCCCAGGTGACTCCCTTGAAAATCACTGGGGAACCTCCCTGTTTGTGGCCGTCCATTGCCGTGCTCAGCAGGCACCCAGTTGTGTTTGGACAGGAGCTGCCACAGCCACACACGCAGCAACTGGAGCACTGAATACCAGAGGGTGGGCAGATTCTTTTTATTCCTGAGTGCAAGAAAGACAGTCAGGAAAGCCCAAGGAAACATGACAGTGTCTCTGTGGAATCTCTCTGTCCTGTGAAACTCAGCAGCTGATGGTGTTCTTGTGCTCCTGCTAATCCCTTCCATGAAAAAGAATCATTCCAGGAAGGTGCAACATCATCTGGCAGATGCCAACTGTTGCCACCACTTGCTGCAGGTGCTCCTGCCAACAGGCACCTGCAGGAAGGAGCACAGACACCAATGCACCAATGTTGGCTTTGGCTGCCCTCTGACAGAGAAGCAGCCCCGGGGACACAGGTCTCTGGGCCAGGAGATGGCACTGGCACTGCCAGGGCTTGGGGGGTGGCAGGTCTGCTTGGGTGGGGACTCTGCTGCACCTGCTGATTTCAGTGCTCCCCGGGCCCCGGGTGTCAGAGCAGCATTGGTGCCCTGGCCCACACGTTCCCTGTCTGTGTCACAGCCTCGTGTTTAGGATGGCCAGCAGCTGGGACTTGTCCCAGGCAGGCCGTGCCAGCTTCTGTGGAAGGCCCCATGCCCTTCCCGCTGCAGCTGCATCGGCAGCCGTGGGGGCTCCTTCTGCTGCCCTGAGCCCGCAGAGCAGGGGAGCGTTTGCTTCTTGTCTGAGCCGTTCCTAAGGTTCCTGTTGGGCTGCCTTAGACGCTTGGGGCAACAGATTCCTTCCAACCTGAGCCACATTGGGAGGGCTGGGGGCAGCCCCAGGGCAGGTGGCAGTGTGTGCAAGGGCCCTTTGTGACACGGTGCAGCATGGGATGGAACTGGAACAGGGTGTCAAAGGGCCCTTTGTGACATGTTGTGACATAGGTGCTGGCGACGACACAACCACGCCACTGTGCTCGGAGCACGCGACGGGACAGGACGGGACAGAGCGGTGCTGTGAGGAGCCCCCGCACAGCGCACTCGTTCCTTGCTAACCCGGAGCTTTTCCGAGGCGTTTCTCCTGCAGGTGACCTCGTGGCCAGACCACAGGACTTGGTGACCCGTGGCCTTCCCGAGGCTTCTCTTCTGCAGCTGCCCTCAAGGGCAGGCTGCGGGACTTGGTGCCCACAGCTCTTCAAGGCATCTCCCATCGCAGCGGCCGGTGCCCTCGAGGCCAGACCCTGGGAGCTGCTGACCAAAATCCTTGCCGAGGAGTCTGCCACCCTTGTGGCAGGAGCCCTCGAGACGGAAGTGCAGGACTTGGTGTCCTGTAACCTTCCCAAGGCTTCACTCTTGCAGGTGCCTTCAAGGCACAACTGCAGGACTTGGTGAGCCACAGCTTTCCCGAGGCATCTCTCCTGCAAGTAGCCTTTATTCTAGTCAGTGACATGGAGCAGAGACCTCCGAGCGCACCCAAGCAGGCCTGGGGGAAGGAGGAGGAGGAAGAAGGCCCTGGAACTGCCCCAGCAGAGCAGCCTGGAGAGGTGGAGCAGCTCCAGCTGCTGCAGGAGGGTGAGTGGTGCCTGCAGCCCGTACAAGGCATCTCCCATCCCAGCGGCCGGTGCCCTCGAGGCCAGACCTTGGGAGTTGGTGACCAAAATCCTTGACGAGGAGTCTCCCGCCCTTGTGAGAGGAGGCCTCAAGACCAAAGTACAGGACTTGGTGTCCTGCAGCCTTCCCAAGGCTTCACTCTTGCAGGTGCCTTCAAGGCACAACTGCAGGGCTTGGTGAGCCACAGCTTTCCTGAGGCATCTCTCCTGCAAGTAGCCTTTATTTCAGTCAGTGACATGGAGCAGAGACCTCCGAGCGCACCCAAGCAGGCCTGGGTGAAGGAGGAGGAGGAAGAAGGCCCTGGAACTGCCCCAGCACAGGAGCCTGGAGAGGTGGAGCAGCTCCAGCTGCTGCAGGAGGGTGAGTGGCAGAGCTGGGCCACAGGGCTGCTGCCTGCAGCAAGGTTGGCCCCATCCCATCCCATCCCATCCCATCCCATCCCATCCCATCCCATCCCATCCCATCCCATCCCATCCCATCCCATCCCATCCCATCCCATCCCATCCCATCCCATCCCATCCCATCCCATCCCATCCCATCCCATCCCATCCCATCCCATCCCATCCCATCCCATCCCATCCCATCCCATCCCATCCCATCCCATCCCATCTGCTGGGGACATGCCCATGGGCAAGACAGAAGAGGAGCTGGGGCTGCCGCCCCCCGCAGCCGTGCTCCATCCCCAGGGCATCCCGGGGCTGTCCCTGCCTGGGCAGCGCAGGGCTGGGCTGTGTTCTCCGGCCTCTCCCACAGCCCCTCAGCTCTGGCTGCGCTCGCTCTTTGCCAGATGCAGGCATGCAATGCACACAAGTGCAGGAACCCCGCCGTGGCCTCTTCCGCAAAACAGCGCAGGTACCTGCAGCCATCCCCACCTGGGCTGGGCCTGCTGTCACTGCTCAGCCAAGCACTGTGCTTGGAGAACTCCATGGAACATCCCTCTCTTCTTGCCCTTCTCCTACAGATGGTTTGCATATTGATCAGGAGAATTCGGCAGGAAGAGACCAGTGTCATGGGCACTGGGGTCACAGCACCATCTGACATCTTCAAATGCAAGAGTGGTGCTACCCTGCTGGATTTGATTCTGGAGAAGGGTGTCTCCAGTCCAAAGCAAGTAAGCAGCCTGTGGCCGGGGCTGGAGCCCCCCAGGAATCGCTTGGCCTCGCAAGCCACGCCCGCTGGTCCCTTGAAGCCTTTGAGGCCATCCCAGTGTGGTGGCAAGGGAAGCACTTCTCTGGGGAAGCTGGGGACATTACTCCCTCTGGCAGCTTTCCAGCTCTCCCCGTGCCTTCTCCAGGTGCCTGCCGTGGTGAGGTACATCCACCAGTGGCTCGTGTCCCATGAGTTTCCTGAGCGCAATGTGTACAGGCCAATTCTGGATTTGACTGAGGAATACCCTGCTGATGCAGTGATAACTCTCCTGCGCGTGGCCCCATCGTGTGACAGGTACAGGGCCCACCTGCCCAGAGGGCTCAGGGCTCCCCAGCCCACCCCCTGTGGAGCCCTGTCCCAGGTGTCTGACAAACGGAGAGCTCCAGGGCCCTCTGGCTCCTCCATTTGCCAGCCCTGGCATGTCAGCCCCCACGCCTGCTGCCATGCTCCCTCCCTGCCCCTCCCTGGCCTGTCCCCACACGGCTGGGCTGCCTGGCTGCTGCCGGCCAGAGGCAGTGGGCAGAGGCAGGGCTGGCGGCCAGCCTGGGCCCCACAGCTGCCCGGGCCACGGTGCTGTGTCCGAGACCGCCCTGAGACAGAGCTCTGACCCCACAGAGCTGCTAGTAGCATGTGGAGGGCCATCATATGCTCGCTCAGGGCTGCCAAGCCGGCCATGCTGACTCTCCTGGATGTGCTGGGGAGCTGGCCAGAGCACAGCGCGCGCACCTCCGATGAGGACAACACGCATGTCTTTGCCCTGGCTGTGAGTTTCTGCAACTGTCCTTTGCTCACCCCCAGGTCACCTCTCCAGCAGCCCTCCATCCTCCTTCCCCCACTGCACCTCCGTGCCTCCGGTGCTGGGCAGAAACCTGTGCTAGGGGCAGGTTCAGGGGCACCAGGCCCGGCGCTCCCCCAGCGTCTCCCCTGGCCTCTCCCTCCCACGCTCGGGCCCTGCCACATGGACACCTCGGCACTGAGCGCTGTCTTGGGCTGCTTTGTCTTCTGCAGGCCACTCTGGTGATGTGGAAGATCCTCCAGGTGCCCATCTGCCCCAATGCAGTGATGCTGTATTTCCCTCGCCTCTTTGTGCATCTGCTCTTCCAAGTGTTCTGCAGCACATTGGATATGCCAGACGAGGTCCAGACCTTCTGGAAGGGATGCCAGCAGCAACACGGCCTTGCCACCAACCCCAACAGGTGCTCCATGCCACTTCTCCTGTCCCTCCCATGTCCCCGGGGCACGAGCCAGTGCTCCCAGCGTGACCTGCGCTTTGCTCTGCACACAGCTTTGCAGTGCAGACCCTGAAGGCCCTGCTCCACCGACTGAACTATGAGGATGTGGTGGCAGCAATGGAACGCAAGGGTGGCTGGCAAAGACTGCTCTGTGCTGACACCCAGCACTATGCTGTGCGTGTGCTGGCCAGGTCAGAGTCCCCTCCTCCCCGCTGCCCGTGGCATTGGTGCCCTGTGCCCGGGGTGCCACTCACAGTCCCTGTGCTCGTGGGCCAGAGGGCCTTGTCACTGAGAGATGGCCAAGCAGCCTGGGAAAGGCTGCGAGAGGAGGCTGCCCACAAGGAGCTGCCTCCCAAAGTGCCCACGTGCCCTGCAGGGATGCTGGGGAAAGAGCACACCTCTGTGAGTCAGTCCTGGGAGAGCTTTGCCCCCCCACCTCAGGCTCTTGGTGCCTTTTTCCTCCTGCCAGGGAGATGTCCTGTGTCTCCCCATCCTTGTGTTCCCGCATCACTCACCACCTGCTCAGGCTGCTCAGCAAGAGGGATCCACGCTGGGATCTGCCCGCCCTGGCATTCCTTGTGGAGGTGAGCCTGAAGGCCAGCGTTGCCTCGCTCAGCTGCCTCCCAGCTCTCTGCCCTCTCGCAGCCACAGCTGCCTGGGACAGTGCCCACGTGCACTGCTGGGCTCCTGCCAGCCGGCTCCCCTCTCACTGCCCTGTGCCTTTCAGACCCTGCAGTGCCTGGACTTGACAAAATGTGGGAACAGAGTGCTGAAAATCCTGTCAAGGCACCTGCGGAGCGAATGCAGGG
Source organism: Acanthiza pusilla (assembly GCA_036630365.1). Classification (NCBI taxonomy): domain Eukaryota; kingdom Metazoa; phylum Chordata; class Aves; order Passeriformes; family Acanthizidae; genus Acanthiza; species Acanthiza pusilla. Next base: position 924,148 of record JAXCHO010000192.1, on the reverse strand, counting down.
AGAAGCGTCGCCTAGCGCTCAGGGCCCTCTTCAATCTCACGGATGATCCCTTGATGGTGAGAAGGGGGCAGCGGCTGAAGCCGTGCTGGCAGCGTGGGGCTGGGCAACACAGCCGCTTGGGCTTGGCTGGGCTTCAGGAGCTGAGGCAGCTGCTCCCAGCTCTCCTGCCTCCCGCTTCAGCTGCCCACCTGCTTTGGGGACAGGCCTTTGGCCTCTGGGCCCTGCGGCTGCAGGCTGGCATTTCACAGACCTGTGTTCTGCACAGATCAAAAGAATGCGGAGCCTGACCGAAAGGCTCGTCAAGCTCCTGTGGGACACAGATAGAGGCATGGTTGCGATGACACTCATCATACTTGGCTATACAGTGGTGGACAAAGTCAGGCTGATAGCCAGCCCCATTGCCCTGCAGCTGGCTGAGGCGCTCCTGCCGCTCTTTGACAACGTAAGGCTCTGTGCCCCCAGCCACAGGCACTGGGTGCTGCCCGGACACTTTGCGCCCTGGGCATTTTCAGGCGTGTGCCTAGGTGAGCTCGGAGCAGCTAGTGCTGAGGTCTGTCTTCTTTTCATACAGGATAACAGTGCAGTGAGGCTGCTCTCCATGGAGCTCTTCCGAGCTTTGGTGACTTCTGGAGCGCTAAAGTGGGAAAAGGCCCTGAAGGCGCAAGTGCGCCTGAGCCTGCTCCCACTCTTCTTCCACTGCCACGACGAGAAGCGGCCTGTGGCAGCGGTGAGGACTCGTGGGCTGCTGGTGTCCCCCTGCGAGGGGGCTCAGCTGCCTCCCACCCTTGCGCCTCACGGGCTGCAGCCTCCTCGTGGCCTTGGCACGGGGACGCGGCTCCTGTGCCCTGGGCTGCGGGGCCATCTCCACCTCTCTGCTGCTCTCCAGGCCTCTCGGGCAGCGCTGCTTTGTGCGGCCCAGTTCCTGAAGAGGAGGGATCTTGAGCAGCTGCTGAAGAAGCAGCAGCTGTGGAAGTTGGGCGAGTGCCTGGTAAGGACAGCCTGGAAGGCCCAGCCGCAGCCTGGCCAAGGCCCCTGTGGCCGCTGCTCAGTGTGTGCGGCTGGCAGCTGTGGCCCTGCCCGCTGCTGCGCCCAGGGGCCACGCGGGCTCTTCTCCAGGCTCCTGTGGCCCCGAGCCGGGTGCCGATGGAGCCCCGGCCCAGCTGGGCCGTGCGCCGGGGCGGCCCCGCGGCTCCCCGGGCAGCAGCCGGCTCTCTGGCCCCTCCAAAGGCCGGCGCCAGCGGCTGCTGGCCGCGCCTCAGGGCTGTGCGGCCAGGGGCCCCAGGCCAGCGCCGGGCGCAGCGAGCGCCCGCCCGAGGGAGGGGCTGAGCCCGCGCCAAGCCTTCCCTGCGGGCCCTCTCTCTCTGCAGCTGGCACACGACAGGAGCCGAGCGGCCGAGCAGCTGCGCCAGGCCCTGCCCTACGTGCACAGCCCACAGGAGCCCCTGCGACAGGAGGCCATCAGGTTCATGGGTGAGCCGCCAGGCCGGGCTCCCTCCCCGCCCCGCGCCGCCGCAGCTCGGGCCCAGCCCCGGCTGCTGCCCCGGCAGCGCCATCCGGGCGCGGGGCTCTGGAGCCGCGCCTGCCCTCGGGGCTGCTGCCGCCCTCCTGTCGCAGCCGTGCCCTTCCTCGGGCGGCACGATGCGGCAAGGGCCCGGGCTGAGCCCTGCCGGCGCAGGAGGCCGTGTGGCCCCAGGGCTGGCAGCGCCGCTGGGGGGGAGCTGTGCCGCTGGGTGCCGTGACAGGCTCTGTGTTGCCAGGGATGGTCGGGCGGAGCTTGAGGGGGCAGCAGGAGGAATTGCAGCTCATCTTGGGCGGTGAGTGAGGGCAGCAGGCTGGCAGCGGGGGCTGGCGGGGGCAGCTGCAATCCCTGCCCGGCTGCGAAGGGCTCCGCTCCCTGTGCGGACGAGGGGCGGCATGGGCAGAGCACACAGAGATTCCAGGGGCACGTCGGGGATTCGTGGCCAGCACCTTCGGGCTGATGCCCTTGGCCCCTGCTCCCTCGTGGCCGTGGCAAGAGCAGGCTGGGATGGCCCTGGCAAGGGGGGCTCTCCTCGGGTCCCCGCAGGTCCGGGATGTGACCGTGGCTCTCTTGCTCTCTGTGCCAGTCCTTGAACACATGGAGAATGATACCAGCGATACTGTCAGAAGCCTGGCACTTCAAACATGGCACATCCTCCAGGCAGTAGCGAGGACTCGCACCTCCAGCATCGCGAAGCTGCAAGATCGCGTCCGCAGGGTGAGCCAGACATGGCTTCGTGTGTGGGGCCGTGGCTGGCTTTGCTGCTGGAGCTCTGCGGAGAGCTGATCTGTCTCCTCCATCCCCTGGGGCCACCTCAGGCTGCAGGGAACTCCTGTTTTCTTTAAGCGTTTTCTTTTTTTTGCTTTAGTATGTAAATATAGACTCTGTTGTAATACCCAGACTCTCAGGATTTTTGTTTTGGTGCCCAGTGTCTGCAGGGCATAGGGGAAGAGGGGGAAAAAGGATGCTTGGGCTCAGCAGGTTGCCTGGGCATGCAGTGTGGAAGGGAAGTGGCCAGAAGCGCCTTGGCCTTTGGTGGTTCTGCTGCAGCCTTAACGCTTCCGCCAGAGCGAGTGGGCAGAGGCCGGAGCTGTGGGGATCCCTGGGAGACTGGTGCCTGGAGATGGCCACAAGCCCTCTGCCAGCAGGGAAGCGCCATCTGTGTCCTGCCTGTGTGTTGCCGGCTGGATTGCCGAGGGCTCCGAGGTGCCTCTTGGTGCGGCTCCTCTGGAGCTCCAGCGGGGCTGTGCCGCTGCCGGGCAGGTTGGCTGGGCTGGGGGAGAGCCTGAGGGGATGGGAGGTGGGAGGCTGTGAAGGGATGGGATGAAGAATGGGATGGAGATCCCAGGACTTAGGAATGGCCATGGCATGAGTAGAAGACCCTGCCCGGTGCCTTTGGCTGGGACGGGACAGGACATTGGGCAGACTGGACACTGCTGAGGAAGGAGCTCGTGGCCTAAAACATGCCGGGACTATTCCATTTCTCAAAAAAACCCAACTTCCATGGCTGCCCAATTTTCCCACTTGATTCTTTCATCCTGGCTGCTGAAATTCCTGGAGAAGAGGATCAGGAAAAGCATCCCTGGAATGTCCATCCCAGCTAGAAAGGGGGGCCCTCCTCCCCCCACCATCCCAATCCCCAAAAAGGCTCATCAAGAGCCAGAGCCACTCCTGGGTTTTTTGGGAATATCAGAGGGAGACAGCAGCACTCAATTCCCATTGGCCAGGGAATTCCAGCCACCAACTTCATGGAATGCCTGGAATGGGAGCCTTTTGGAGAAGGGAAAAGCAAAGGATCCAACCTCCAAACCAGCCTTGGTCCTTTTTATTCCTTATCCCAATTCAGGAGCCTTTTCCTGGGCTCAAAAAAAGGCCTTGGGCAACACCAGATCAGTGGATTCTCCCGGGATACAGAAAAGGTCACTCGGAGCTCAGGGACAGAGGGGATTCAGCCCTGGAATGGGATCCCGCGGCTAGGGATCCTCTCTGGAAGGCTGCAGCAGCCTCAAGGAATCTGATCCCATTGCCGTGCTCATCCTGGAGCTCCTGTATTCCATAGAAACAATGGAATTCATTCCCACTCAGCCCCTGCCAAACACAGGCACCTGCGGCCCTTTCCTGTCCCCAACACCAAGGTTGTTCCCAGTTTTTCCCTGGAGAGAAGCCAAACCCAGCCCTAAACCCAACCAAAATTCCTGAATTCCAGCAGCTCTCATTGCCTGCGAGGAATGGCAGAGCCTCATTCCTGCATCCCGCTGGACAAGGGAGGGAAATTGGGAATTCTGGAATCAGGAAACCGTTTAGAACCCCAAAACATCCATAATTGCCCAAAACAGGAGCCACCCTTTGTTTAGGATCCCTTCCCAAGGATACCTCCTTTGGAGAATGCACCTGCGCCTCCCAAATCCAAGGGCTGGGGGGTTTGGGAATCGCTTCCAGGTGGCCGCAGCTCCACATCCCTGATCCCAACCCTTTCCCGGAGGATGGATTCCCATCCCAAGGCTGCCTGTGTCCCCTCCCCATCCCACAGAGGACCCCAGGAGATGACAGCAATGCTGTTCTTTATTGGGATCGGGAACACGGGGACATTCCTGAAGGGCAGAGCCTTTCCCGGCACATTCCCAGGAGCATTCCCAGCGCTGTCAGGCTCAGCAGAGTGGCTGCCACCAGCAGGAGTCTATGGATCCCCCCAGGAATTGTGCCAATGGCACCTGGAAGGGACAAAACCCGCTCAGCGCTCCCTGATTGGCTTCCCACCTTCCATCCCATCCTTGGGAATCTTTCAGAAGGAGCCCCCGGAGAGGCTCTGGGGGGTTGTTCCAAAAAGTCCCATAGGGAAATCACAGGGATTTCAAGGTGGGATCAACCCCCAGGTGAAGCCTGGGGACGCAACACCACAATAAAACCCCACAAACAAACAAGAAAACCCACCCAAGGAAAAAAAACAAAACAACAAAAAAACCACCCCCCACCAAAAAACCCCCAAAAAACCAAAACCAAAGACAAAACCACAAAAGCCCCTGCCCCGGGGGGTGTTCCCAGCTGATCCCGGACTTCCAGAGAGGTTCTGTAATCCCTGAGCTGGCTCCAGGATGAGCAGGGGTCCCACGGAGATGTCGGCCTCAGTCACTCCTGAGCACCCACCTGGAAAAAGATGGGAATGAGTTCCCAGGAGAGGGAATTCCCACTCGGGCCCAGTTTGGGGAATTACACACAGAAGAGCAGAATTCCTGGGGTGTTAAATGCAAAGCCACAGTCACTTGGAACAGGATCACGGAATGGTCTGGGATGGAAGGGCCCTCAAAGCCCATCCTGTGCCATAGGCAGGGACACCTCCCACTGTCTCAGGTGGCTCCAGCCTGGGCCGGGACACTTTCAGGGAGGGACAGCAGTGCCAGGACCTCCCCACCCACATGGAATTTTTTCCCACTATCCCACCAAAATCCCCTTCTTTCCTTTCCAAAGCCCTTCCCTCCAGACACCACGGAGGAGCTGGGATCGTCCTTCCCCCAAAGTCATCGCCACCCCTTGGCCCCCCAGCCCGAGGGTACCACCCCTGGGGACACCTCGGGGACACACCTGGCTCGGCGGGGCCATCCCTCCTGACACACCTGCCCGGCCCTGCGTCTGGAGCGCGGCTTCCCGGGAATCTCCTCCGGGAGAGGGACAGCTGCTGCTGTCACAGCAGCTGCACATGGCCCCGGTGCCTCCCGAGGGGCCCACCTGCAACAGAGTCACCTGTGTGTCTGCGTGTCGTGCGTTTGACCCTGGCTAAATGCCAGGCACCTACAACGTTTGCTCTCTCTGCTCTCTCCTGCTGCAGCTATGCAGAGGAGAGAGAAAACTAAGACAAACACTGGACTTATGAGTTGAGATAAGACTACTGATAAGCAGGACTCATGAGATTCAGGGCAAAAGCAGGCGGGAAACTTAAAGTTGCAAAAAAAAGGTGATTTATTAATCTAACAGAGTCAGAGGATAAATCAGAGGTAAAAATAAGCTCTCAAGACACCGTTTTTTCAAGGACCCCCCCTTCCCTCTTAAGGCACTGCTTCCCAGCTCACCCCCTCCCTCCTTTCCAACGAACCAACAACTCCCAGGCAGGGGCAGGGTGTGGGGTTTTTTCTTAGGTCAGTCTATCACAATTCTTTTACTACAGACACTGTTTCTCTATTCGCCCCCTCCCTCCATCCAACCAACAGATCTGGGCTGGGGCAAGGTTTGTGGCTTTTCTTAGTCAGTCCAACACCACAATTCTTCTGCTACAAACGCTGTTTCTCTACTCACCCCCCTCCCTATTAAGGCCATTTCTCAGCTCACCCCCTCCCTCCTTCCTTCTAACCAACAGCTCCGGGGTGGGGGCAGGGTATGGGGGTTTCCTTTGGTCAGGGTCAGTCCATCAGGGGAAAAGAGTCCTCTACTTAGCCAGGGGGGTCCCTCCTTCGAGAGACAGTCCTCTGCGAACTTCTTTGGCGTGGGTCCAATCTCACAAGCAGCACCCACCCAATTGCTGCAGTCCGAGATTTTCTCCAGGTTTCAGAATTCCAAGCTGAGGCCAGGCTGTTTCCATCCCGGGAGCAAGGCCTTTCTCTCTCCTGCAAGGCTTTTGCAACTCTCAGTCTCTGGGACTCCCACTGGATCACAGCTTCCTGCAGGCATCACCTGCTCCTCTGGCGTGGGCACCTCCCCACAGGCTGTGGGGGGTTCTCTGCATCCTCTGGACTCCATGGGCTGCAGGGGGACTACCTGCTCCCCCACGGTCTTCACCATGGCTGGCAGAGGGTTTTCAGCTCTGGCGCCTGGAGCACCTCCTCCCCCACTTTCTCCACTGACCTTGGGGCCTCCATGTTTTCACTCACATATTCTCACCTCCTCCTCTGGCAAAAAAGAAGTGCATGCTCACACTGTTTTGATTTCTTCTTAAATATGTTTTCACAGAGGCATAACTAACATCTCTAATTGGCCCAGGCTTGGCCAGCAGCATGTCCATCATCTTCAGAGCCACCAGAGACTGGCTCTGCTGGACATGGTAAAAAACTTCCAGAATCTTTACTCAGGACATGCAGGAGCCATCTTTGTACCCCACCCTGCTCACTAGCAAAAACTGGGCCAAGCAAAACCACCACAGTTACACTAAGTTACTGGAGAAGAAAACCGGCACTTTACTGCTTCTGAAAAGCGTCAGTCATCAGTTTCCTCAGGGCATCCTTGAGCCTCTGGTTCCTCAGGCTGTAGATGAGAGGGTTCAGGGCTGGAGGCACCACCGAGTACAGAACTGACAGTGCCAGATCCAGGGATGGGGAGGAGATGGAGCAGAGTTTCAGGTAGGCAAATGCTGCAGTGCTGATAAACAGGGAGACCATGGCCAGGTGAGGGAGGCACGTGGAAAAGGCTTTGTGCTGTCCCTGCTCAGAGGGGATCCTCAGCACAGCCCTGAAGATGTGCACACAGGAGAAAACAATGAACACAAAACAACCAAATACCAAACAGAGACTAACCACAATGAGCCCAACTTCCCTGAGTTTGGAGTGTGAGCAGGAGAGCTTGAGGATCTGGGAGATTTCACAGAAGAACTGGCCCAGGGCATTGCTCCGGCACAGGGGCAGGGAAAATGCATTGGCTGTGTGCAGCAGAGCAGTGAGAAAGCCACAGGCCCAGGCAGCTGCTGCCATGTGGGCACAAGCTCTGCTGCCCAGGAGGGTCCCGTAGTGCAGGGGTTTGCAGATGGACACGTAGCAGTCATAGCACATGATGGTGAGGAGAGAAAACTCTGCTGAAATGAAAAAGGCAAGCAGAAAGAGCTGAGCAGCACATCCTGTGTAGGAGATGTCCCTGGTGTCCCAGAGGGAATTGTGCATGGCTTTGGGGACAATGGTGCAGATGGTGCCAAGGTCAAGCAGGGAGAGGTTGAGCAGGAAGAAGAACATGGGCGTGTGCAGGTGGTGGCCGCAGGCTACGGCGCTGATGATGAGGCTGTTGCCCAGGAGGGCAGCCAGGGAGATGCCCAGGAAGAGGCAGAAGTGCAGCAGCTGCAGCTCCCGTGTGCCTGCGAATGCCAGGAGGAGGAACTGGGTCATGGAGCTGCTGTTGGACATTTTTAGCCTCTGTCCATGGAGACCTGTTCAAGGAGGAGACAGTGAGAAGTCAGGGGAGACTTTGCTGAGCAACATCCAAGCTTTCTCCCAGCTGGACTCTGCTGCTCTGTGCCACCCGATTTTCCTTTTCCCAGAGCCCTTCCTTCAGCCCTGTGGATGGAGCTCTGCTGGGATCTGGCCCCATTGCTGTGACGAGGAGGGGCACTGCCCATGGACACTGAGGAGTCAGCTCTGCTCTGCAGCTGTGGGGTCATGGGAACATGGGACCAGTCCTGCTGTTGGACTTCAGCAGCCCAAACTGCCCCTAAGGCAGAGGGGCAGCATCTCCTGTCCCAGGGCTAAGGAGCAGTGACAGCCAAAGGCAGTTTGAGAGGATTTCCTGCTGTGCCCAGGGAGAACAGAGAGAGCTGTGCAATGCAGGAGGATTGGCTGTAACTCAGGGAAGAGTGAGGGGAGCTGCTCTGTCGCTCCATCTGTTCCCAGCTGCCCTTTCTGAGATCGAGGGCAGTCACTGTGTTCCCCTGAAAATCAACCTGACACAGCTGAGAGCTGTGGCCAAATGGCTCAGCCTTTCTCAGAGTCCCAGCCCCACTCCTGGCAAGGACTCTCCTGTCCCCCAGTGTTGGCAGCTCACAGCTTGGATGAACACCCTGAGGACACACCAAGGCTCCTGTCCATGGAACTGCTTGAGGAGACTCGGCTCATTCACAGCCTCCCAGCCTGCCCTGCCCAGAGCTGCCCAGGGCAGAGGGAGCTGGGACACCATTGCTGTGCTCAGCCTGCACAGGAGGAGCCCCAAGGGCTGTGCCTGACCCTGCAGCTGGAGCTGCCATTCCCAGAGAGCCTGCCAGCAATGCCAGGAGCACCTGAGCAACGCAAGGAGAGACAGAGCTGGGCCTGAGGAAAAGCCTTTCCCTCCCCAGCCCAGCACAGCCCCTCCCAGGCAGCAGCAGTGCAGGACAGTCGCCCTCAGGCCCTGGTCAGCAGGGAATGGGCAATGGCAGGAGAGATGCCCTTCATCTCTGGTGCTGCTCTGTCAGCCCAGGAGGTGACCGAGGGCCTCAAGTTCCTGGGCTGAGGATCCTGAGCCCCCGGGCTGAGGGTTGTGCTGGCTGCGAGGGGACACAAGAGCTCTGCTGCTCAGGGCAGTGTCTGCACTGCAGGGCAGGGCCGGGAGGTGCCACATCTGCCCTGCAGCAGCGCTTCCCTCAGCATTGCCTCCCTCCCTGCCTGCCCACGGCTCTGCTGCTGGAGCTGTCCCAGCCGGGAGCTGTTCCTCTGGCCCCAGGGTCCTTCCCTGCCAGCGCTGCCAGAGCCCAGCCCAGCCCTGGGCCAGCTCTGCCCTGCAGCCGCTCGGGGCTGCAGGGATTAAAGAACAGCTCCCCCAGGCCTGGGGACCATGGGAAGGTGATGCTGGATGGATCTGGAGGCTGGGGAGGTGGATGACTTGCTGAGATTCCCAGGAAAACTCAGCGTAATGGATTAAGTCTCAGCCCCTGCTCTGCCCTGCCCAGCTGAGTTTCCATTCCCACCAAGCTGAGCCAGGGAAAAGTGGAAGCTCAGATTCGGGAAAGCAGAGCCTCAAGCAGGAAACTCCTGCCCTGAATGTGCTCATGAAAAGTCCTCTCAGAAATGATGTGGGCATGAGCTGGAGCTCTGAAAAGCCCTGACTCACACAGCACCCTCTGCACAGCAGCAGGAGCTGCCCTGGCAGGAGTCACTCCTTGCACCCACAGCTCCACTCCACCACCCATGGGGAGCTCCCCAGGCAGGCTGAGAGCTGCCCCTGGCAGGTGGCAGATTCCTTGCCCTGGCAAAGAGCCCTGGGGTGCAGGACCTGCTCTGCAGGACAGCCCTGGGCACCCCTGGCTGCACCCCCAGCTCCTCAGCCCTGCAGCTGTCCCTGGGAGAGGAGGCAGGAGGCTTTTAACAGGGAGGGGCTGCACTGGTGAGGATCATATGGAGATCTCTGAAGTCTTCCATCATAACATTTCTGGGTTTTGTTTTCTCTCATTCCCTGATCTTATCTCTGTGTCCTGGAGATTTTCCTCCTGGAGGTGCTTCCCTGTGCCTGATCTCTCCCTGCCAGCACTCACAGACCCCAAATCTCTGTGCACTCTCCTTGGCCCTACAGAAACCTGCCTGTTTGCAGGGCACTGCCTGGGGGCAGGTTGGTCTGCAGCTTGGGGAAAGGACAGGTCAGACTGAGCCTGGTGGGTCCAGCAAAGGCGATGCTGGTGCTGTCCATGGGCAGAGGAGTGGCTGAAAGCACATTAGGGATCTCCTGCACACCTACAAATCACCAACACTAAGAGTTCGGATGTCCCAGGGACTTGCCAAAATTAATGATACCTTTAATATTAATCCCCCCTCCCTGCCATTCTACAATACTAAGAAACTGAAAAGAGTCTCAGGACATTTCTTCTTTTTTATCAAAGTTCTTGTATTGGAAATATTCTGAGAGTGAACAGAAGCTCTCAGTATGTCAGATCTTCGTGACCATTTCACCTCCACTACTCTCGAGATACTCTGAGTTGTACTTACAGAATCTGTAGACATTGGGATGTTCCAGCTTTAGATCACTCCAGGAACTGCAGCTGCATTGTCCTGCAGCTGAGGCTTCCTGTGTCAAGGGCTGGGAATGATTCTCCTCCAGCCACTTCTCAGCATCTTCCCAGCCCTGACTGGTGGAACCTCTCTGTGCCTCTGTGTGTGCCCTGGGCGGCTGCAGGCAGTGCCCCAGCCCTGCTGGGCTGTGCACAGGAGCTGCTCCTGGGCAGAGCTGTCTCTCTGCAGCGCTGCCGCTTGCCAGGAGCTGCCTCTGTGCCAGGAGCCCGGCCCAGCTCAGCAGCACAGCCACAGCACAGGCACTTGAATGAGCCTCGCGGGGCTCTGCTGCTGTTTGCATCAGACTCAGTCCCTCCGTGTTCAAATAACTTCTCAAGAAGTCAAAGTGAGACTGAAATACTGAAGTCCCTTGTAGTTTAAATAGGTTCCACTGAGTGACACAACTGAGAAAGTGTCCCCAGGTTCCAGTGAGAGCAGAAAACATCCTGCAGAAGTTGACTCTGTCAGTTCCTCAGGGAAAAACAATCCCAGGGATGGGGTTGCCTTTGCCTGAGGCAGGACTGATCCAAACTGTCTTCCCTAACACATTTCTCATAGGCACCATGGGGACTTTATCCCCCTTCTATGGCCCATGGACGATCTGATTGGGCAGGGCCAGCTCGATTGGTGGAGCCTCAGGTCTTCACTGATCAGTGGTGGCCTTGGCTAACTGCAGCTCCCAGTGTTTGAAGGTCCCACCAGGCACTGCTTTCAAGGTGGTTTTCAGCAGTCCCTTGCACTGTTCAGCTTTCCCAGGGCTGGTGCCTGACAGGGAATATGAAACACCCACTCAGTGCTGTGCCCTCTGGCCCAGGTGTCCATGAGGCCGTTCTGGAAATGAGTCCCATTGTCCAACTCACTTCTTCCTGGGGGCCCTGTCCCCCCAGGACTTGCTTTTGCAGGCCCAGGGTGGTGTTCTGGGCAGTGCCGTGAGGCACAGGGTGCGTCTCCATCCCTGCAGGGGCTGTTGGCACCACTGTCAGCAGCAGTGCTTGCCCTGGTAGCTCTGTGGCACTGCGATGTCATCGATCTGCCAGGCCCCCCCAGACTGGCATTTCCACCATCGTCCCCCACACCACAGGGGCTTTGCCCGCTTGGCCCTGCTTGAGCACAGCACATGTTCCACAGTCATGGATAACCTGGAGATGCTGTCCATGGCTATATCCACCTCTGGGTCACCAGCCCATCTGGAGGTTGCAGCTCTTCCCTGATGACCTGAGGCAACAAAGGATCCTGATCCCTCTCCCTGCTCTGAAAAAGATCCCTGAGAGGAGCACAGATGGGAATATGCACAGGGTGAGCTCCCACACCCCATGAGCAGCCCAAGCCGCATTGTGCCCAGGGGCTCTGCACCTATTCCAGCAAATGCTCAGATCAAATTTGTTTCCAGCCTGCTCTGGGCAGATCTGTTGGTATCTAACCCATTGTGCCCCACACTGGCCCCAGAAAAGTGCTGCCCCACATCCACACAGCCCTTTCCAACCACAGCCTCCTCTAACTTCCCATTTGCTGTTGTCTCTCAGTGTTCACATGTTGATTGTGAAGCCACTCCTGCTCCAGGAGCCTGATTGGAAAGCAATTGGCCCCAGCAGCTTGGGGACAAGATATTAATCACAGAAATGCTGCTGCCAGCAGAGACAAGACAGGGAGAGAGGAAAGGGGAGAGCCAGGCCCAGGGAACATGGCTGCAGTGGTGATGGCTGTGAGGTCAGTGCCACTGCAGCAGCCTGGCTGGCCCTCAGCTGACATTGTGGCCAGGAGTGTTGTGAGGTCACCCAGCACATCAGAGACCCCACACAACAGGAATTCCATCCTTGGGGAGGTGAAGGGTTGAGGCAGGTGACAGAGGCCCCACCTGGGCTCTGATTCTGGGCCATCTCTGCTCCGCAACCCACCCAGCCCTGGCACACAGGGAGGCCAGCCGGGCTCATGGCCACCCTGCTCTGCACCAGCCCTGCAACCAGGGAAAAATCTTTCCTTATCTCCAGGTTGAACATCCTCTATTTCACCCAACAGCCTTGTCTTTCATCCTCTTGACATGCTCCAGCCAAGCTTTTCCTCCCTAAAATCAACAAAGTCTCCATATCTCCATTTCCCCTTTGCAACCTGTCCTTGTTGACACCTCCTGGCTGTGGCTTCACGAGCCCTGTCAGAGCCAGCCCTGTCCCTGCCCTGCCCCAGCTCTGCTCCCCACAGCTGCTGATCAGGAAGGGCAGAGCCATGGGGGAGGGAAATGCACGGGGATTCCTCGTGGGAGGGACCTCAGGATGTTTCCAGGCCAAACCAAAGCGCAGTCAGCGGAGAAAGGGACACAAGGATGGGCTGTTTGTGTGCTCTGCCACAGCAGGATCAGATGCAGAGCTGCAGAGATGCCCAGCCAATGTGGATCCCTGCAGGAGCTGATCTCACACAGCAGCTCCCAGGCCTCTGCTCCTCGCTGCTTGCTCTGCTTTGATGTTCCCTGGGTTGCAGCTGAAGCCAGCGGGGCTGGGCTGCAGAGAATTTGGGAGAGAAACCCATCAGTGTCCATCTCAGCCTGTGTGAGCGTGCAGGGGCAGGACTCAGCCCAGGGCTAGTGGGGCAGGGCCAGGGCCTGGGGCAGGGATGGAAAAAGGCAAGTGGCCGAGAGAGGAGGCTGCTGTGTGCCCTTGGTGGCACGGCCAGAGCAGGGAGGGGGCCCAGGCCATTTGTCAGCGCCAGGCTCTGTCCCCAGCCATTGGCAGCCCTGGCTGCTCAGCCCAGGTTTGCGGTGAGTTTGGCTGTGCCCAGCTCCATCCTCCTGCGGGGCTCAGGGCCTGTTCCCGGCAATGGCCAGCCCTGGCCGGCTCTGTGCTGGCCCCGAGCCCGGCAGAGCCTGGGGCAGGGCTGTGTGGGAAGGCCCACAGGTGGCACGGCCTGGGCAGGAGCTTGGAGAGGCTGCCCAGCAGGGAGGCCATGGGGGCACCGAGCCCCAGGGGCTGCTGTGGGCACCACGGCACAGGGGCCGTTCCCACCCGCAATGCTCCTGGCCTGGGCTGGGCCTGCCCAGGGGGGCTGTGGCACCATGGCTGGGCCAGCGGGGCACAAAGGGGCCATGGAGCCGCTGCCGGGGTGACAGCAAGGCTAGCACCAGGCGAGGAATTGCTTATCTATTCAGACTGCATTAGGAGATACTTGGATTCAGTATCAATTGGAGATTGCACATATTAATGTATTAACAGGGAAAAAAGCCCTAAAGAGGACCTAAAAATCTTTGGTATGAAAAAGCTAGGGAAGCAGGAGAGTCGGGTTTGGCAGACCAGATTCTAGCATGCCCTGTGAACTGAAATAATAGTAACAGCCCTGATGAGTGGGACCCCTTTCACTGGAGTGCAATCAGAGACCTGAGAAACACAGAGATGCAGCTTGGGTTTGCTTCTCATTTCGTGCAGTCTGTGCTGCAAGGTTTCTTTACCAATGAGCTTACCCCTTTTGACTGTCGGCTGCTAGCCCAAATTTGCTTCACTCCCAGTCAGATGATGATTTTTGAGTCACAGTGGAGATGGCTAGTGAATGAGGTCGCTATGGGTAATTTAGAAGGTTCTCAAGATGACCCTCATTTTGGAGTGGGTCGGGCTCAGCTCATGGGGACCCTCTGCTTAACACCCCACAATTACAAGCCCGACTGCATTCCTCAGTGTTGCAGCAAGGGAAAGAGCTCGCATTTCAAGCAATGCAGCCTGTACCAGATGTAGGGGCTCCTCGTCAGTCGAGGACAACAGTTAAGCAAAAGTCAAGTGAGCCATATATAACATTTATAGATCGTCTTAGGGAGGCACTTGAGAAACAAGTTGACAATGCAGCAGCTCAAGAGACTTTGCTTTTGCAATTAGCTAAAGACCATGCGAATGAGGACTGTAAGCAAGCTTTATTGCCGCTGCAGAATCCTACATTAGTAGATATGATCGAGGCCTGCAGCAAAGTTGGAGCAGTGAAGCATCAGATGGAGGAGATTGCAAAGCAAGTTGCTGCAGTTGTGCAAGTTGCCAAGAGTTGTTTTCGGTGTGGTCAAGGAGGGTCTCTCAAGAGAGATTGCCCTAACTAACCTCGTGGCCATCCAGGGCCAGGGAACAGCGGGCAACACACTTTGGGGTGTGTGCACACTGTGGCAAGCCAGGGCACTATGCCAAACAATGCTGCTCTAAGTTTAATAGCCAGGGACGAGCGCTCAAACCTAAAGGGCAGCTGGGAAACGGGAAAAAGAGCTCGGCGGGGATGCGCGCCCAGACACAAATACGTCCAACCAACCCCCTTCAGGCTTATGGGGCAAACTCAGTGCCAGAACCAAAGGGAACATCGGAGTGGATGTCACCACAGCTGCCTCAGTCACCACAGGTGACACCAAAGTGCACAAAATACTGTTAGATGCCTTTGGACCTTTGGGATATGGGTGAAGTGCATTGCTGGTGGGACGCTCAAGTGTTACCTTGCAAGGGCTGTTTGTGTTACCTGGAGTTATTGCTGCAGACTGCCTTGGGCAGATTTGTGCCATGGTGGGGACACCATCGCCCCCAGGTACCATGGCTAAGCAGAGTTGTATTGCCCAATTGATTCCTTCTATGGCGCAAGTGCCTAGTGCAGAACCTGTAGAAAGAGGGACTGAAGGGTTTGGGTTTACAGGTACCCCCAGGTTTTTTGGACTCAAATGGTTGCTGACTCTAGGCCTAATAGGAAGTGTTGTTTAAAACTTGTACAAGGTTCCCCCCTGGAAGTGACTATTACTGGGGGGAGTATATGATTGACACTGGAGCTGATGTTACTATTGTTTCAAAGAAACAATGACCTTCTACTTGGCCCACAGGAATTTCTGCAGCTGTGGCAGGAGTTGGGGGAACAACTGCCAGTTACCAAAGCTTACTGCCTGTGAACATTATTAATCCTGATGGGCAAGTGGCTACAATTCATCCTTATGTAATCTCAGTACCCTCGAATTTATGGGGACATGAGTGTTTGACTCAATGGGGAGTCACCCTGACAACAGAAAAGCAGAATTTTTTGTGGGGGCCAATGAGGAAGGCAGTCAACACAGACCTACCATCCCAGTACAGTGGCTGACCACACGACCTGTATGGGTTGATCAGTGGCCCCTGACTCATGAAAAAGTGACTGTTCTCAAGGATTTAGTCAGTGAACAGCTGGCACAAAATCATACTGAACCATCACAGAGTCCTTGGAACACACCAGTGTTTGTGATCAAAAAGAAGTCTGGTAAATGGAGACTCCTGCATGATCTCCACCAAATTAATGAAGTGATGGAAAGTATGGGAGCACTGCAGCCAGGTATGCCTTCCCCAGCTATGATTCCAGCTACTTGGGATGTTTATATTATTGATTTGAAAGAGTGCTTTTATACCATACCCTTACACCAGGATGATGCTCCCAAGTTTGCTTTTACTGTTCCTTCTGTAAACAATAGTGAACCGGGAAAAAGATACCATTGGACTGTGTTGCCTCAAGGAATGAAGAACAGTCCTACAATTTGTCAGTGGTATGTGGCACAAGCGTTATCAGGGGTCAGGAAACAATTTCTGCAAATTTATTGTTGTCATTATATGGATGATATCTTAGTTGCTGTCCCAACTGCAGAACAGCTCAATGTGGTAATGCCTGTGATGCAAGAAGCTTTAACAAACTATGGTTTGTGTGCTGCTCCTGAGAAAATACAGCAACAAGCTCCCTGGAAATATTTAGGAATGAAAATTTTAGATCAAGCTGTTTAACATCAAACAGTGACTGTTCAGCATTCTATACAAACATTGAATGACTTGCAAAAATTGTTAGGTACAGTTAATTGGATCAGTCCATTGTTGGGATTATTGAACACGCTGCTGGCACCACTTTTTGATTTATTAAAAGGTGATCCTTCCTTGTTATCTCCCAGGAGCTTGTCACCAGGAACGCTTGAAGCATTAAAGCAGGTAGAACTAGCAGGACAAGGAAGAAAAGCCTGGAGAGTAGTTACCACCATACCTCTCAGTGTGTATATTTTACTGTCTCAGGATCATCCTGTGGGCCTCATAGCCCAATGGCATGACAGTTGGCAGGACCCTTTACATTTTTTGGAATGGGTATTTTTATCGTACCACCGCAAGAAAACGGTTACCACCCACTTAGAACTGATAGTTCATGCAATTTGCAAAGCCAGGCAGAGGTGTGCTCAGCTGTCAGGGCGAGAACCAGCCATTATGACTGTACCCTTAGGCTCTGAGTATTGGAACTGGTGTGTGGCCAATAGCTCTGTTTTGCAAATGGCCATGGTAGTGTTGCCAGGAAAAATATTATTTCACCACCCTGCACATAAATTTTTGCAGATGCATCTAGAACTGCAAATTGTAGAGTTATCACTATATTCATCGATGCCCTTACAAGGGCACACGGTTTTTACCAATGGATCAGGGCGAACAGGAAAAGTAGTTGTCATCTGCAAGGAGGGAGAGAGATCAGTGGCATGACCTTATAGGCAGCCAAGATGGATAATGACTTTCGAAGCCTGGCCTTGTGAAAATTTAAATGTTGTATCCGATTCTCAATATGTGTGCAATATAGTTCATTGATTAGATTGTGCTGCTTTGAAAGAGGTAAATAACAAGGAATTGTTTTATCTGCTAAAAACATTATGGCACACGTTACGCCAACTAACTGCACCATTTTATATTCTCCATGTTCGTAGTCATACCAACTTGCCTGGGTTTATTGCAGAAGGAAATGCTCATGTGGATAAGCTGACAGCCCCGGCGTGGGCTGCCCCGGCACCGGAACATTGCAACAGGCGATTCAGTCACAGCAATTTTTCCATCAAGGGGCTCGTGCCCTACGACATCAGTTTCATCTTCCGTCTGCGGCAGCACGTGATATTATTGCCTCATGCTCTGACTGCCAGCAACGTGTTACCATGACCCACGATGGGACAAACCCCAGAGGGCTACAAGCTCTTCAACTGTGACAATCTCATGTTACTCATGTTTTGGAGTTTGGTCGCCTTAAATCTGTACATGTTTCTGTGGACACCTATTCTAAGGCCTGCTGGGCCTCTGCACATTCAGGAGAGAAGGCAGGAGATGTGATTTCGCATTGGCGTGGTGCTTTTGCAGCTTTAGGTGTGCCGCGCGTTATAAAGACTGACAATGGTCCTGGTTACGCAGCTCAGCGTACCCAACAATTCTTGCAACTTTGGGGTGTTCACCATGTCGCAGGCATCCCGCATTCTCCAGCTGGTCAAGCTATCATAGAGCATCTTCATTCTACATTTAAAGCCTTCCTTCAAAAACAAAAAGGGGGAATGCAGGGTGAAACCCCGCAGGCAAGAATTTGGAAAGCTATGTTTACAGTGAAGTGTCTTACTTTTCTCCCTCGTGTACAATGCCTGTTATGCTAACTCATTTTTTGTCATTACAGTGATGGGACCCGTGGCCCTGCTGCAGTCTGGGTTTGCAATTTGCAAACACGAGTCTGGGAGGGTCCATGGGATCCTGTCACTTGGGGACGTGGATATGCTTGTGTCTCTAGAGATGCTGGAGTTAGGTGGGTGCCTGCTCGATGTGTTCGACCTGTATTGGGTAACGCCCCTCAGAGCAATGGGCCTGGCTGCAGCTTGCCTAACTCCCTGGAATATGGAGAGCATTTCTAAAATGTTATCTATCTGTTACCTTTTTGGTGTTTTGTTTGGTACTGATGTGAGTTTGCCTTTATGTTACAGATTAAGGTGATAAGGGTTTGTCTGAGGGAGGTGGCCTCTGCGTTAGACAAGCCAGGGAAAAGACCTGTGATTTTTGTTATTGTCCCATGGGCATGGGGGTGAAGATTTTGATAGTACATGCTGTATAGATTCAAAAGATGTATCAAAATCAATTCACAAACACATTCAGGCATTGGAAGCCCCACAGAGGATACTTGTACTGTGTTTGCTGTCTTGTCTGCGAAAGGGCCCCTGCAGAGGATGGTAAACATGTCATTTGTGATTGAAAAACAAGAAGGGGGAATTGTGGTGAGATAGGAAAAGGCTGCAGGCAGCCTAGACCTTGATAAGTTACAGCTGTGCCCCCAAACAAGAGAAATAAACAACTCTAAAAGGGAACCAAGCAAAAAGGGCACGTGTGGAGAGTTTGCTCACCAACTGTAAGGTAACAAGGAGCACCTGTAAGGTAACAAGGAACACCTGTTATGGGTCTGGACAAAAAGGATATAAAAGGCTGTACCACGGGATAATAAATAGCTGATGTTTGCCACCACTTCGAGTGTCAACTTTATTGTCCATGGTCAGGTCTAGACTGGCCACACAAGGGTGAGTTATTTCTGGCCCAATGGGCCCATAATGCCTCAGGTCATCAGGGAAGAGATGCAACCTCCAGATGGGCTGGTGACCCAGAGGTGGATTTAGCCATGGACAGCATCTCCAGGTTATCCATGACTGTGGAACATGTGCTGTGCTCAAGCAGGGCCAAGCGGGCAAAGCCCCTGTGGTGTGGTGGACGATGGTGGAAATGCCAATCTGGGGGGGCCTGGCAGATCGATGACATCACAGTGCCACAGAGCCGCCAGGGCAAGCGCTGCTGCTGACAGTGGTGCCAACAGCCCCTGCAGGGATGGAGACACACCCTGTGCCTCACGGCACTGCCCAGAACACCACCCTGGGCCTGCAAAAGCAAGTCCTGGGGGGACAGGGCCCCCAGGAAGAAGTGAGTCGGACAATGGGACTCATTTCCAGAACAGCCTCATGGACACCTGGGCCAGAGGGCACAGCACTGAGTGGGTGTTTCATATTCCCTGTCAGGCACCAGCCCTGGGAAAGCTGAACAGTGCAAGGGACTGCTGAAAACCACCTTGAAAGCAGTGCCTGGTGGGACCTTCAAACACTGAGAGCTGCAGTTAGCCAAGGCCACTGGTCAGTGAAGAGCTGAGGCTCCACCAATCGAGCTGGCCCTGCCCAATCAAATCGTCCATGGGCCATAGAAGGGGGATAAAGTCCCCGTGGTGCCTGTGAGAAATGTGTTAGGGAAGACAGTCTGGATCAGTCCTGCCTCAAGCAAAGGCAATCCCACCCCTGGGATTGTTTTACCTTGAAGACCTGACAGAGTCAACTTCTGCAGGATGTTTTCTGCTCTGACTGGAACCTGGGGACACTTTCTCAGTTGTGTCACTCACTGGAACCTATTTAAACTACAACAGACTTCAGTGTTTCAGTTTGACTTCTTGAGAAGTTATTTGAACACACTCGGAGGGACTGAGTCTGATGTAAACAGCAGCAGAGCCCCGCGAGGCTCATTCAAGTGCCTGTGCTGTGGCTGTGCTGCTGAGCTGGGCCGGGCTCCTGGCACAGAGGCAGCTCCTGGCAAGCGGCAGCGCTGCAGAGAGACAGCTCTGCCCAGGAGCAGCTCCTGTGCACAGCCCAGCAGGGCTGGGGCACTGCCAGGGCAGCTCAGGGACACCAGCAGGGCACACCCAGAGCTCCCAGGTGCTCAGCATTGGCAGGGGCTGTGCCATGGCCCAGAGGGGCTGTGTCATAGCCATAGGCACCTCTGGGGCTGTGTCACAGAGCCCCAGAGCAGCTGTGATGTCAGAAAGGGGCAGTGTGACATCCCAGAGTGGGCTGTGTGAGGTCACAGATTGGGCTATGACATCTCTGAGTTGGCTTAATGAGGTCATGGAGCAGCTACAGCATCATAGAGGGGACTGAGTGACAGCACAGAGCAGGCTGTGACATCATAGAGCAGGTGCTGACAGAATAGTGCGGCTTTATGATATCACGAGGAGATTTTGTTATCTAATAGAGTTGCCGGTGACATCCCAGAGCAGGCTGTGACATCACAAGGGCTGTGTGAGGTCACTGGGGAGGTCACTCTGCCCCAGCCCCCCCTCACAGCTCCCCCCACAGAAGTCCAACGCTGCTCGTGCACAGCAGGGTCCCCTGTCCCCCCGGGTCCCCCCCTGCCCCCCGGCGCCGCAGCCTCCCCCAGAGGATGTTCCACGAGATCGACCCCCAGAGCCTGACACGGGGACAGGGGGGACGGGGCCGTGGGGGGTGGGACAGGGGGACAGGGACCCCCCGGCAGTGTCCCTGTGTCCCCCAGGATGAGAGCCTGGCCCAGGGCTCCTTCAGCCTCTTACGAATGAGGGGTTGAGAGCGCTTAAAAAATCCCCAGCAAGGGATCAGCAAAAACCAGATTTAATATTCAGCGACAGCACAACAAAGTTCTTTGGCAAGAGTCACTCTGCTCCTGACTGGGCAGTTCAGGCACAGCAAGGAAAAACACAGTAACAAAATCAAGGAAATCCAGACAATCAAACCAGAAATGAACATAGAACTGTCCTTGTGCCTGTGTGTGCATGACAAAAGGACAGTGAGGGCAAGAATAAAAGGAATATGGCTTAAAAGCTTAGCAGCCCTTAAACTTAAGAGCACTTAACCTATACCTTAACTTACACCTTAAACTTAACAATTTAACAAAGCAACAACACTTAAGAGTATTTAACCTAAATTATAAGCTATGACTTAACAATTAAACAGAGGAATAACATTTTACAGTGTTTAACTTACCTTGTAACATTAAACTTAACAACTTAAGAACAGCCCTTAGCAGCATTTACCTTAGCTTATACCTTAGGACTGAACCTTACTTACAGCCCTAACCTACTCACATATCCAAGGGACTGCAACCCTTCCGAGAGCAGCATTTCTCCCCCATTTGCCAGAGCACAGGCACACGTGTGTGCACACAGACACAAAGAGGCAGTGCCAGGGACCTGTCAGGAATTGCCCTCGAGGACAGGGAAATGCTCACTCCCGATGCTTTTGCATCTCCCCAGCGGGCGAAGGGTTGAGCCTCGAGGAGTGGGGGATCGGCCCAGGCTCCCTCGTTGTTCGGGGATGCCCCGAGTGCAGCAAACGGGAGAGTTCCCGGCTCCCAGAGGCCCCACTCAGAGGGAGGTGGCTGCTCCAGGACAGCTCCAAGGGCTCATTTGGCACCGCTGGTGATAGGGCCCCAAGAGATGGGCTTTAGGCACAGCCATGGCTCATCCTGGCCGCACTTGGCATCAACAGCTTGCTTGGACACTGTGACAACAGCCATGCTGTGCCATGGAGGGAAGAAAAACAGTTGCCAAGTGTAGCGGGGGCACGGGTCAATCACACGCAGACCAATGTGATCGGTGAAAGCCGTTTATTACAGATCAGAAGGCTACTTATATACATCTTCTACTTCTCTATATCTAAGCAGTAGATTGGTTACTAGCTACTTGTTTACACATCTAAACGAATCACTTAGAGCGATGGTGAGCTGTCATACAAACGCTGCTTCTGTTGGCTCTGCTAAACTAATGCTGGATTGTGCACATTTCACTGCCCTGCCTATTAAGAACACCCAACATATCCCCCGTTTTCTTTTTGCACAAGCCAGGCCTGATTAGTGTACTTTTCTATCACTCTGTGAATTAGCATAGAGCAGCATTGCAAAGCACAGCAAAACAACATTTTGAAAGTTATTATTATCAAAAGCAACAACAACACTGTCTTACACAAATTCTTGAGCTCCTCAATGATTCTTCAGCTTTGAGCAACCTTTCTACTTTAACTCGTTACTATACGGTTACTTAAAATAATTTCTCTAGCCAGTACTACTTTAGTTAATTGAAACTGTGAAAACAATATACACCGTTGCTCTAAAGTCTCTGTCAAGCTCAAATCTTGATTAAAGAGTCCATGGTTTCTTCTGAACTCTGGTTCTTGATTCTGATCAGGTGAGCAGGTAATTGCTTTGAACCTGTTGGTGATAGAACACATGCATACTCTCTTCTCTAGGTTAACAGGTTACTTGAGCTTTGGTATTACGTGTTATTAATTATTATTATTACACACTCAGTTGTGGGTTTTGCATTATGAGCGAAGGTGATAAAGGCAACAGGTGCAACTACAGGTGCAATACATAAGAGAAAGAGAACAGTACTTTAAAAGTACACAGATTATTAACCATTTAGCTATTAGCTACTACCCAGAGTCTACAATCACTGGAGAGTCCCATTTCACAGGCGAGACCTGAAGACCTTTCCCGGGCAAGGCTTTCAAGTTTACCTGAAAGGGGTTCCAGTTCTTATCAAGCCAAATTGGCGAGTCAAAATGACTCAATTGCAGTTTTAGGGTAGAAACATCTGGGATTAAAGATTCAGTACCCGATCAGCTTAGGGCCAGGGCTTGGCCAGAGCCTAGGCCTTCACTGAGAGGGTGTCTCTAAACCATCTGACAAAGAAGTCTCTATTAATATCAGTTTTTAAAAACAATACACTTCTTACAGATAACTACACTTAGTTATAACTAAATTACATTTAGTTTTAACTAAATAATCAATGGTACCATAGACAAACTACAAATAGTTGTGAACAAAGGAATACATATGTGTAGCATCAAATAATATCTTCTGGATAATTCTCTCTATAAAAGCTTAGTAAATTCATATCATTACATTAACAACACATCTAGAATTGTTAATACAGTAACAGTAACTGTTCTGAAAAAGTGAGATTATGTTTTCTACACATCTATGCATATGTGACAGTAAAGTAAAATGAAAACAAGAAATAAGCACTAAGCATCTTACAATTAATAATATTCATGATTTGAAATTGATGTTCATTCTTCTGTGTTACCTATAGAAGGTAAGCTGCAAAGGTTGTTATGAATAGTCATCTTGGTTGACTGATGTAGAACATTCAGAACCATAGGATTTGTGATGAAATTAAGGATTTGACAAATTGCATCTTCACTTGTCTTACCAATTATTTATCATGAACATTTCAGTTGACTTTATCTTATCTCTATAGCAAGGGAACTGTAAAGAAAAAGAACTGTAAAGAACTCTTTTCCCTGTTTCCCCCTCTTTTTTTTTTTTTATGTTTTCTTTTGTTCTGTTTTGCTTTGTGTTGTCTTGTTTTGCTTGTTTTGACAGAACTTAAACTTTGCTTAAAACTAAGATAAATCTAACAGAGCTTAAAGTCAATAATTGAAAGTGAAGAGAAATTAATGTTAAGCACTCAAAAAATAAGTTTTATCTCATAGGCGCCTTTACCCAGATTTACATGCCGGCAAAATACAAATTAACACAGACAATTCACACACACGCACAAGGAAACAAAATCAGACTTGATTTCGCTAAAGTTACCACGGGGCTAACTGACTCTTAGGCCACAAAACACTTTACAGAATTGGCCTCAGGATGCTACTCTGCCAGTTCTGGCTTTGAGGCAGCAAGTTACACCCCTCTGCCAGCTGTTACAAATTCACTGAACAACACCACCACTCACAAACATGGAAATTTTCTTCACTAGACCACAAGCGTCTGTTTTCTTTTTTCTTTCTTTCAGAGGTTACTAAAATTTAACTTCTTAATCGAACTGAAAATCAACAGACTTTACATAAATTTTGATCAACTTAAAGTTGACAGGTCAGACTTATAAACTCAGAATACATAAAAGACTCAAACAACATTCTTAGTACATTTGCTGCAGCATACCTGTGGAAAGAAAAAACAAATCTTTTGAATTAGAGAAGTAGTCACTCTGGATGCCTTTGCAAGCATTTATCTTTAAACCTACTAAACTAGATATAAGGTTAAGGGTACACTTTGAGAGTTTCAAATACAGCAGAACTCAACCTATTTTGACCTCTCCCGTATAAGAAACTACTGAAAACTCATCATACAGCAGTTAAACATCAGCAAATAATATCAAGAAAAATAACTGAGTTGTAAATGAAATAGCAGCAACATAGAACTTTAGAGGGTAGGATTAACTGGAAAGAAATTTAAAGTGTGGCAGATTTATAGTCGTGTTGAAAATGCCTGTTTAACAGTCTGTACTCCTCTGAGATAAGTGTAAGTTTACTAAGATGTTTTCGAGGTGCAGCTTTACTCACAGGGATGATAGTGTACATCTTGGAAAATTGCATCTAAAACCTGCTTAATTCGCAGATGGTAAGACAGCTGTCTGTAAATATAAATACAATAAGTTTGAGATGTAAAGACGACATCAAGGACTTAAACTATTCTGATGTTAAGTTCATGTGCAAGCTATAGGTGACAAGGAAGAACAAGCACATTTACATCTCTGAACAGCTGTACTAGCTGGAAATGTTGTCACATGTATTTACGGCAAAACAGTCACATTTAAACTGTTTTATTAAAGCTGTGTATGCAAACAGGTAAAGCTAGCACTACACTTTTTACAGTAGAAAACTATGATCTAATTATAGTCAATTCTTAAAAGTTTCTGCAGATAACAAATAGGGAGTCAGGCCTAGCAGGATTTAAAGTTAATTGCTGTAGCTATGCATCTTGTCCAATGTGAATGTATGCTGAATAAGACTAAAAAAAAAAAACAAAACAAAAAAAAACCACTGAGTTGATGCATCGACATATAAGTATAAATGATGCTTTGAGGAAACAACCTGAAAATTTCACTTTGGACTTTGCTAATTTTGTATGGGATATAACTGTGCTGTGTTTAATTATGTTTTAGTATTTGGGTTGTTCCAGGCAGCTCAAGGAATCTGAAGGCCAAACAGCAGGAGTGGTGCCAAGCTAGGTAGAAAACAAGATAAATTTTTTCCTGTGGGGAAAAAACAAGTTTTATCAGAGTTGGATAATGTTAGAACTTCAACAGAAAGCTTGTAAAAGTCCTTAAAGGAAACATACACAGTGAGAAAGCGAGAGGGGGCTTGCTGCCATGATTTAAGGCAGAATGTCATAGTTCACATTCCAATTCTGTGGAATAAGATAAGATGTGTAGGGAAAAGTCGAGTAACTTAACAATCTACACAAGACTTTCAGAGCATAAAAGATACACATAAAACACTTTCTAAATCCTCTCATTCAACCAAGCTGTTATCATTACTGCTGTCTGGTTTTGAAAAGTTGGAAATGAATTCAAAATACAACTCAGATACACTAATTAAAAAGGCACTTTGAAGACTGGAAGCTGCAGGTAACTGCTGTTTCTTCTGTGCTGCTTCCCGAGATGGCTCTGCCAGGGTAACTGGACAGGTCGCACGGTCAGTAAAGTAGCCGCAGTGGGGGAGCTGTCAGCACAGGTTGTTGGGGGTCGAAGCTGTGAGCACCGCGCAGCTCCCGGGGGGAGAGATGTTAACTTCAAAGTAGATCGTCAAGTAGGGGAGAAAGTCAGAGAAGGTGTACGATTTGTTCACGGGCGAAGCAGCTCTAGCAGGTAGACTAAGAGGTATCGCTTGCAAGGTTTCTGCTAAATCTCGGGTGGCAATTAAAAAATCTGTAGAGGTCAATGGACCAGCCTCGACCTCCCCTTGAGAGGGGGATTGGGGATCAGCCTCTACGAGGCTGCGTCCTTGGCCTTGGCAGCCTCCGGTGATGAGGGTGGCGGGGGGGGAGCTACTGGCACGATGGCTCCTGGTTGAGGCGCGGGGGGAGCCGCTGGCACGACACTTGTTGGCTGAATAGCCAGGGGAAGCTGCCGGTACGGCAGTCGTTGGCTGCGATCCAAGGGGGGCACTTCGCAGGGACAGTTGGGGGCTTGAGAAGACATACGGACTGTTTACGGGTGAAGGGTCCTTAGGAGATTGATCTAAGGTTATTGCCTGTAGGGTCTTTGTTAGATCTTGAATCACAGCGGACAGATCGGGAGGAGTCGGAAGAGTCAGAGGACCAGCCTTGATCTCCGCTCTAGGAGGGGGTGCTCCCTCCCCCTCCTCGCCTCTGACATCATCAGGGCCTTGAGAGGAGGATCGGGAGTTGGAGGGTCGGGAGTTGGATCGGGAGTTGGAGGATCGGGAGTTGGAGTCTCTATGAGAGACCCTGGCCTCGGCCCTGGGTGCCTCTGGTGGTGGGAGTGGCACAGCCACCGGTGGTGGTGGTGACGGGGGGAGGGGAGCATCAACCTCCACCCCTGTCGCCGTTGGGAGGGGCAAACAAGATGAAGGGGGGCGGCGGGATCGGGGTGGGGAGAACCGGCACTCGTGAGGGAATGTCCAGCTGGGTCGAAAACAAGTTATTGATGGGAAAAGCCTGTGGGGCCTCTGCAGGGGGTGGGTCGAGAGTTGACGCTGCAGCGGCAGCCGCCTGTTTCTCCGCTTTCATAACACGCAAAACATCAACTATGGTCTTCCAAAGAGGAGCATACTTTGTAGCCTCCTTCACTCCCTTCTCCCCTGCAGCTATAGTATTCCAGAGTGCCGTTCCGATTGCCTCCCAGGTGCTGATCTCAAAAGCTACCGAAGCACCCGATATCAAGTCCTGCTCCCACACCCAGCTAAGAAAGCTTTTCAAAGTCGAGGCATCAAATTTCTGCTCTCTCTTAGAGAGAATTAGTTGGAGGAGGTTTAGGACCGCGTCCCGTTCATGATGGTCCCGCCCCATCTCCCCCTGCAGCCGCTCACCTCTTATCGGTGAGATTCCACGTCGTCTTGACGTTTCGCGGAGCTCCGTCTTAATACTTCATCCTGCACGGGACTGCAGGGAAAGTTCAGGCCTGAGAAGGGGTCATCCTGCTGGGGTTTGCAGGGAAATACGACTGCCTTCCCCGCACCCCGTGCGCACATAGCAGTTCGTTACGAACTAATTCAGGCACCTCGGGGTCACCATTATGTAGCAGGGGGCACGGGTCAATCACACGCAGACCAATGTGATCGGAGAAAGCCGTTTATTACAGATCAGAAGGCTACTTATATACATCTTCTACTTCTCTATATCTAAGCAGTAGATTGGTTACTAGCTACTTGTTTACACATCTAAACGAATCACTTAGAGCGATGGTGAGCTGTCATACAAACGCTGCTTCTGTTGGCTCTGCTAAGCTAATGCTGGATTGTGCACATTTCACTGCCCTGCCTATTAAGAACACCCAACAGCCAAGGCTGCTCCTAAAGCAAGCAGGAGCTCGTTGGACAGCAGCAGTGCCTGGCAGCAGACAGTGTTTGTGATCAGCTGCACAGGAGCTGAGCCCAGGGGCTGCTGCTCAAGGCCCAGGCCTAAGGAGCATTTCTCCCATGGAGGGCTGGCCTGGAAAGGCGCTGCTGGGGGAGAATTCACGGCCTCAGGCTGCTCCCAGTTGCTCCCAGCATTTCCATGTCTGTGCTCCAAGTGCTGCTGCCAGCCCTGAGCCGTGGGGATGGCAATGTCGCGCTCCCTTGGCGGGGCAGTGTCACACCTGAGCCAGGTGTGCAGGGCAGGAGCTTGCCCTGAGCCCAAGCACTGTCCCACCTGCAGGAACTGCTGCCCATCGGCCTCTTCCTGCTGCGGCCCCAAGCCCAGCTTGGAGCTAAACAAAGGGCGCTGGTTCGGGGTCATCCCCCGGCGGGGGCTGCGCACCCCCTCTGCCCCCTCCCCAAATTCCCTCCCGGGGGTAGCAGGAGCTGGGTCAGGAGCCCTGTGGGGAGGGAAAAGGGGTGACACAGGCATGGGGGGGCACACACGCTCTGGGGGACACACACATGACCCCTGCGGACCCCCCCCTCACCTTCTTCAGCAGCACCAGGAGGATGAACCCCAACATGGAGCCCCCAAACCCCTGGCAGCATCTTGGGGGCAGGGTCTGGTGGAAGCATTGGGGGTCTGGGGGGTCACAACTGCCCTGAAACTCCTCCCAGCCCCAGAGCCAATGCCAGACCTCTCAAACAACCTCACAGCTCCCCCTAGGATGCCACAAATCCAGCCCGTGACACATAAATGGCCCCCAGAGACAGCAGAAGCCCTTTCCCATCTCCCCCAAGACCCACACAATACCTCTCCAAGACACACAGCCCAGCCTGGACCCCAAAACTCCCTCAGACCCCACCAAGACCCCTCGCAGCACCACAGAGGCCCCAAGAACCACAAAAGCCCCTCCCTATCGCCACAGGATCGCCAAATGCCCCTCCCAGCCCTCCATGGCACTGACCAGAAGAGGATGGTGGACAGGAACATCCACAGCCAAAAGCAGCTCAGGCACTTCAGTAGTGATTGGGGCACTTGGAAGGGCACACCCCAAATGGGGAGACCCAGGCCAGGGACTGGGACAGACAACCGGAATTCCTGGAGAACAGATGGGCTCAGGTAGACACGTTCTGCTGCCACAACTATGAGATCATGGCACTGTTTCTTGGCCTGGGCAGCCCCAGAACACCCAAACCCTCCATGAACCCCAAATGCACCCTCAAATCTCAGGAAAATGTTGCAGATTGCAATCTCTTTGTTTCACTTCCTTATTTTTACCCCAATTTTGCTAGTTTTGACAGGATGAAGAAGTAAATTATTTCGGTTGGAAAAGACCTCGAAGATCCTCCAGCGTTGCTTGATGCCACCAGAACAAACAATTGGAAAGAGCGGGTGAGTTTCTTTTGGGTGTAATGTTAATAAATCAGCTCTTCCCAATGAATTTCCAATGTCAGTCTGAGTCCGAATGGATGTTCCTGCCCCTGCGTTTTCCCAGGTGGGTACAGGGAATCTGAGGACATGGAAGCCACCAGCCAGGTGTCCTCCCAGTGTTGGTCACCGGGAGTGTTGGTCACCAGGGCTCTGAACAATGTGGGTCATCTGAGGAGTGATGAAGTTGGAGCAGCGCAGAAAGCTCTTCCCACACTCAGAGCACTCGCAGGGCTTCCGTTACCGGTGGCTCTGTTGATGTCGAGTCAAGTGAGAGCTCTGGGTGAAGCTCTTCCCACACTCAGGACACTCGTAGGGCCTCTCCCCAGTGTGGAGGCGCCAGTGCCTGATGAGGTTGGAGTTGTCCTTGAAGCCCTTCCTGCAGTCAGGGCAGCGGAAGGGCCTCTCCTCTGTGTGAATCCACTGATGCCTGAGGAGATCTGAGCTGGTTGGAAACCTCTTCCCACACACAGAACACTCATAGGGCCTCTCCCCAGTGTGGGTCCTCTGGTGGCGGATCAGGTGTGAGCTGTGGCTGAAGCCCTTCCCACATTCCCCACACTCATAGGGGCGTTCCCCAGTGTGGATCCTCCTATGGCAGATCAGGCTGGAGCTGCAGCTGAAGCTCATCCCACACTGCCCACACTCGTAGGGCCTCTCCCCTGTGTGGATGCGCCGGTGCCTGATGAGGTTGGAGCTCTGCTTGAAGCCCTTCCTGCACTCAGGGCAGCGGAAGGGCCTCTCCTCTGTGTGAATCCGCTGATGCACGAGGAGATCTGAACTGCTTGGAAACCTCTTCCCACACACAGAACACTCATATGGCCTCTCCCCAGTGTGGATCATCTGGTGGCGGATCAGGTGGGATCTCCTGCTGAAGCCCTTTCCACATTCCCCACACTTGTAGGGCTTCTCCCCATCATGGAGCTGCTCAGGGACCACCAGGGCTGAGCTCTGCCTGAAGCTCTGGACGCCTTCCTGGCACAGGGTGGGTCTCTCCTGCTCAGAGCACCCTGGGCTGGGTTTGCAGCCCCTCCTTGTGCGCCATCTCTGGGGCTTTTCCTCCCTGTTCAACTCCTGTGCCATGGCGCTGCTCAAAACGGCCTCTTCCACCAGGTTCTGCCCCAAGGGTTTGTCCTCCCTGGTCTCTGTCTGCAGCTCATTGCCTGGGGAGGAAGGACAAGGAGAGGATGGGATTTGCCTCTGTGCCACAGGGAAGGGGAAGGACATCTTCCCAATCTGTCCCTGCAGGACAGCGTCGGCAGCGGGGTTGTCCTGCAGCCGGGGGCAATGCTGGGCTGGGACACGGAGCAGAAGAGAGGGGGAACAGAGCACTGACTTCCTCCTCACCTGCCTGCGCATCCTGGGCCATCTTCCTATTCCTTCACCGACTCCTTCTGCATCTTGTGGCCAAGGTTTGGTAATGGAAAACCCTGGTTTGGTTATAAAAAAAAGGTGTGAGTGCCTTGGGTTGGGGATTCCTCAGGCCCAAGTCTATCTCTAGAAGTCACCGAGTGCTTTGCGTCTATAAAAAACTCCAAAAATCAACAGTGACCCCAAAAAAAGCCTCCCAGGAGTTCCCCCTTTCCAGTCTCCTGGCTTTGGGGTGCTGGGGTTCCCCCTTCTCAAAGCTACTAGCGCTCCCATGGGTCCTGGGGATCCCCCTGCTCCGGGCTCCTGCTTAGGGATGCCGTGGGCTTTCGCTGGTCCCAGGGGTCCCTTCTTCCCTGATGCTGCTTTGGCTCCCAGGGCTCCCAGGCTCCCCCTCTTCAGGCTCCCCCCACTCCAGGCACTCGCGGCTTCCCCCTCTCTCCGCCGCCCCTTTCAGCATCACAGTGTCCCGGCCCTGCCTCATCTCCAGGCTCCCCCACCCCTCCAGGCTGCCGGGGGTCCCCCAGCTCTGCTATCGCCCCTCTCTGCTCTCTGCACTCCGGGAGTCCTGCGTTCCACCCCCACGGCTCTCCCGGGGATCCCCAAAACCAATGTCCTGTCCCACCAATACCGGGCAATTCCCACATGGACCCCTAACAATATTCCCCAAAATGCATTTATGGGTCAGTTTTGGAGTCCTGCAAGATCCAAATTTTCCCTCTGATAAAGAAAATCCTCGCCAAGGACAGGCAAAGATATCTGGGGCTCAATTCCAGAATCCCTGAGTTCCAAACACTCCTCCAGAAAAAAACAACCCTCCTGAAGACACCCAGATAGATTTGGGGTGAGCTCCCCCTCCCTGGTCACCTGTGGAATGTGGGGTGGTCACTGATCCCAGAGCTGGGGGTGCTGTGGACACAGTGGGTGGTGAAACCTCATGGTTCTCCTGCTCCTCCTTTTCCACCTCCTCCTCCTCCTGCTCCTCCTCTGCTCTCACCCCAGACCCACCTTCCCCACCCTCCTCTGCACCACAGCTGCCGCAGCACAGGCTGCTGGGTGGGGGGAACCCCCGATCAGCCCCAGGGATGGACAGGGGGCTTGGGGACACCCCCAATGCGGATTCCTGCCCCAGGGAATTGCTCCGAGGATCAAGTGCTGGGCGACAGGGCTGGACCCCCATGGAACCGCCCTCTTCCCCTCCAACTCCACCTTTCCCTCCCCTCTCCTCCCCTTGCCCATCCTTCTCCCAATCCACACACCCCTCTCAACTCAATTGCAGTGTCCCATCCCCCTCCTGCTCTCTTTGGGGGTCCCAGACCCCTCTTTTCCCCTGCTCTTCTCTCCCTTTCACCATCGGCCCCTCAACCCCCAACCCTCGTTCCACGCGCTTGGTTTTGGGGCTTCCAGGCACCTCCTGCCCACTCTGGGGGTCCCAATCCCCATTTCGCTCACTTTGGGCTCCCAGCCCCCGCCCCCCTTCTCACCGCGCCCCCCGCTCACCCCGCGGAGGGCCGGGGGCACTGCCAGCACCACCAGTGCCACCAGCACGGCCCCAGCTGCCCCCACACGGCCCATGCCCAGCGCCGGGCAGGTGCCCACAGCCCCAAAGCAGCCGCGCTCTGCCCTGGCCGGGTCCCCAAAGCGGCCCCGCCCCGCGCGGCACTGCGAGCACCAGGCCGGAGCAGTGCGGAGCGCGGGCGGGCGGCATCAGCCGTGCCCGGGCAGGGCCGGGCCCCGCGGGGCTCCCCCCGCACTCGGCCCCACCGGGACAGCGCCCAGCGGGGGGGCCCGGCCTGCCCGCCCCACACCTCCCCCTCCCCAAATTCCGCTCCCGCCGCCCATGGGGCCCAGGGGGGCGCAGCTGGGCTCCACAGCTGCCGGACACACATGTCCCCCACTGCCAGTGCCACCCCCGAACGATTAGGGCTACCCCAAAACTCCCTCACAGCTGGCCGGTACCCCGCAAGCCCCCAAGGACTGCCGTCCCCCCACCTTAATCATCCCCAACCTTCGGCTGCCTCATCCCAGGCCCCAGCCCACCCATCCCCCTCCCCCACACTTCATCCCACACCCCAATCCACATCCCACCCTGCCCGGGCCCCAGACCACCCCATCCCACTTCTCCCGACAGCCGCCACTGGGACCCCCAAAAACCCGCGTGCCGGGGACTCCCCAATATCCCCCCAGGGCCATTTGCGACTCACAGCTGGAGTCCTGCAACATCCAAACATCTGCCCCCTCTCCGCCCAAAAAAACCCCTCAAAACCCTCCCAGGAGCAACCAAAGATATTTGGGGCTCGCTTCTGGAGTCCTACAAGGTCCGGAAATCCCCCGCCCCCCCCCAAACAAGAACCCCACGCACCGCACAAGATCTCTGGGGCGAGCTCCCCCTGCCCGGTCACCCGCGGGATGCGGGGGGCGATGCTCCCGGGCCGAGGGTTGCGGACACAGAGAGCGAGGGACGCACGTGGCAGCTCCTTTTGCTGCTTCTCTTGCTGCTCCGCCGCCTTGATCCCTCCTCTTCCTCCCGCTTCCCCTCCTCCATCTCTCCTCCCCACTAGGGTCCCTCCTCCTTTGTCTCTCCCCCTCCTCGCCTGCCCTTCCCCCTCCTCCTGTTCTTTGGCATTCCCATCCCGGCTGTATCTGTCATCAGCCCTGGGGCCATCCCGTGCTGGGGAAAGCTGCAGGGGCAGCAGGTAATTTTGTTTTCCAAGTCTCTAGGCTGAAAGGAAGCTCTGTGAAATCCCTCATGCAAAAGAAAGGAGAAATGGCAAGAGATGGAAATGGACACCACTTTGGACTCCGTTTATGCCTCTGGATTGCAAAAGCCGACAGACCCCGAGCGCCGGCGGACACCCGTCGCCGCCGTCACGTCGCAAGGGATCAGAGGTGCGGCTGGTGGGGCTGGAAGCTCCGTGCAGCAGCTCCGCTCCCGCGGCCCAAAGCTGGGGCTGGAGCGTGGGGTGTGGGACACAGCCCCGTGCTGGGGGCAGAGCCGCTGCTGGGGCCATGGCTGTGTCCAGGGCATCCTTTGTGGGCCTCGTGCAGCTCCAAGGTGCCGAGGGCTCGCCGAGGCTTTCTGGGGCTGTCCCTGCTGCCCAAAGCTGTTGGGTTGAATGCCCGAGTGCGGCACCCCCGTGCCCTGTGGCAGCAGCCGGTGCCGGGCCCCAGCCCCGGGAGCCGAGCTAATGCCCGGCCGTGCCCGGGAGGGGCTGAGGGCAGGGGAGTTCAGAAGGCTCCCCCGCGCCCCTCGCTGCACACGGAAAGGTATTTTAGTGCATGGGAGCGATTTTCCGGGGTTCCTGGGCTCTGTGGGGCCGAGGCGGCGGCAGCGGGAGCCTCGGGGCCCGGCCCGTGGGGGCGGCCGGGGCTGCAAAGTGCACGGCGGCGCCAGCGCGGTGCATGAGGGCTGAGCGGAGCTGTTGGGAACAAGCCCCGGAACCGCCGCGGTGCGTGAGGGCTCAGAGCGGGGAGAGGCCCTGCGAGTGTGGGCAATGTGGGATGAGCTTCAGCCACAGCTCCAGCCTGATCTGCCACCAGAGGATCCACGCCGGGGAGAGGCCCTGCGAGTGTCCCGAGTGTGGGAAGAGCTTCGTCCTCTGCTCCAACTTCATCACGCATCGGAGGAGCCACGTTGGGAAGACACCTGGCTGGTGATCCTTTTTTTTCTTTTGCCTCATGTTTCTTTTGGTTCTCTTTCATTTATTCAAAACACACATAATTGGGGTAAAGATTAACAAATTGATCAAATACATCTAAAGCCTTTACTTTTTACTAGTGTTTGGGGGGAATCTGGGACTCATGGAGATATTTGGGAGGATTTGGGGGCTTTGGGGGTATTTGGTGTAGTTTTCTCTATTGCTTTGCACTCCTAAATAGAAGATGGATCAATGTGTCACCTCAAAACCACTCTGTGCCACTGAAACCTACTCAATGCCAGCCCAAAATGACTGGATTGCACAGCCCCTGAGGGTGGAATGGGGTTGGAAGGGGATGTGGTGAAGTGGGATGCAGATCAGGAGGGGTGAGATGGGCATGGGGTGGGGCAGGATGGTTGGGATGGTACTGTGAATGAATTCACAAGCTGAAATTTTAGCAACATCATTTTGAACATTTATTTCTGGCGCAAAGGCAAAAACAGCTGGACACTTAGCAATTTTGCCAGAGGCGCAATCCATTCATTTTACTGTGAACTTAAGTACTTTGTTTAGTTGTTACATATTCATTAAACCTAGAAGGAAATTTATACTTCACCCAACTCTTCGCCTCCGATCCTTGCCCCCTTCTGCTAGCTCGGCGCCTGTCTTGGAGTCTCGGACCCTCTGGAATGCCTCAGAACTGAAGGCAGAAATCCTCCCATCGATGTTTCCTGAGTTCCAACTTAATTTGTAGGTGGCAGCTCCTTTGGGAGGTGTGAGTGAAGATAACAGACTTCCTGGGATGCCTGTGGTTATCTCCTTTGTTTCTTTAACATGTCTTGATCCCCAGCTCTATGTTTTATCAACTTAAAAGACATTTATTACCATGTATTTATTACTACATTTTCTAACATATTACAACTATTTCAAAGTTACAATTCACCCTAACCTTGTTTCTACTTAATTATAGTTTATCTGAACACTATTTTTTACACAGTACATTATCACTTGTAAATGTTAAATTCATATATGCGAAAGCCAACATTTCTCATTCACTCATTTATCACAAGGGGGTTTGGGAGGGGTGGAATGGGGGAAATAGGGTTTGGGAAGGGGTCCTTGAAGTCCAAGAGGGGTGGGATGGGTGGGGTGTGGATTGGGAGAGTGGGGCAGGGTCTGGAACGAGACAGCCGAAGGCTGGCGATGATGGAGGGAGGGGGAGCTTGTTCCTGAATGAGGTTTTGGGTATTCCACATTCCTGAAGGGGTTTTGGGGCAGCCCACATTTTGGAGGCGGTTTTGGGGTACTCCCCAGTTCTTGGGGGTTCATGAGAGCAGCTCCATGGAGCTCTGTTGCTGGGGTGGTTGCCCTGGGCATGAGCTCTGAGCTGTACCCAGAGTCTGTTGCCTCGGTGCTGGACAGCAGAGAAATGATGAATGGCCCCAAACATCTGGAGTGTGTGTTTGGGGGGACAGGGCAAGTTCTGCGTAGGTGGGGTGGTCACTGCCCCACCCTCAGCCACTGCAGCTTCTGGTGTAGCCCCATGGTGGCTGCCAAGCCCCTGGCACCCCAAAAACCCCACCTGTGAGAGGGGCCAGAGCAGGTAAAGGCTGTGACACAGGTGTGACACTGACACGTCCCACGGCCCTGGAGCTCACAGCAGCTGAGATGGCGCTGGGTCCAAGGCTGGGACTGTGGATCCTTCCATGTTGCTTTAAATTTTGCCAAGTACCTCATCCTCTAATTTCAAATCTAAAGTTTTGAAAGGAGCTATACAAAGAGTTTGGTATTTTGCTGAATTTTGTAGTTCTGTTTAAACTCTGTAACTTCATAGTTATAAGTTTAACTTTTTTGCTCAGTTGCTTACCTGTTAGCCTGCAACAGGAAACTGCTTGAGGGCAAGGAGAACCAGGGACTGGGAAGATCAGTGAAAACTGCACACCTGTGTTCCAGTTACAAGGACCTGCACTCCCCAGAACACAAAATGAAGGAAATCAGAGGAAGTTAGGACAGTGCCTAACTAAAGAGGAATGCCAGGGCCTCACAGCAATAAGGTAAGAGAGCCTTAAGTCAGCACGTGTGACCTGGGCACGCGTCAAGAGCCACAACATGGAACTGACCCCCAAAAGGGGCTGTGGCTCTGGACAATGGACAGTGCATGTGGATGAGGTACGGAGTGGGCAGGACTTTGGGGAGGAATTCAGGAAGTGTCAAAATGTAAAGGATCCAGAAACGTGTGAGAAAACTGCCGAGGTGGTCGTGTGCAAGGCAGGTCACCCTGGGATAAAGGAATGCTTTCTTAATAGTGTCACACTGTTCAGTCGATCTCTGTGAGTCAGAACGATATTTTATAGACCAGCTGTGTTGGTTCTGCTTAGCCCAGTTTCACTGATGGGTGGGTGGGTGGGCACAAAGATGGCTCCTGTGTGTTCTGTGTGAATATTCTGAAAGTTTTTACCATGTCCAGCTTAGCCAATCTCTGGTGGCTCTGAAGATGATGGACACGCTGCTGGCCAAGTCTGGGCCAATTAGTCATGTTAGTTACGCCTCTGTGACAACATATTGAAGAAGAAATCAAAACAATGTGAGCACGTGCTTCTTTTTAGCCAGAGAAGGAGGAGGAGGTGAGAATATGTGAGAGAAAACAACATGGAGACACCAAGGTCAGTGGAGAAGGTGGGGAGGAGGTGCTCCAGGCGTTGGAGCTGAAAACCCTCTGCCAGCCATGGTGAAGACCATGGTGAAGCAGATTGTTGTCCCCCTGCAGCCCATGGAGTCCATGAGGGGTGCAGAGATCCACCCACAGCCCGTGGGGAGTTGCCCACGCCAGAGCGGGTGGATGCCTGGAGGAAACTGTGATCCAGTGGGAGTCCCAGAAGAAAGAAAGGCCTTGCTCCTGGGATGGAACAGCCTGGCCTCAGAGGTCTGCAGCCCATGGATGAGGGACTCACGTTGCAGCAGATTCAGGCAGGCTGCTGCTCCTGAGATTTGGACCCACACCAAAGAAGGTCTCAGAGGACTGTCTCCTGTGGAGGGACCCCATGGCAACATAGAGGACTCCTCTCTCTAAGCAGCCGAAGAAAAGCTCTTTCATGGACTGACCAAACCCCATACCCTGTCCCCCTGTGCTGCTGGGGGGCAGGAGGGAAGGGAGTGAGTGGAAAAACAGTGTCTTAAGGAGTTAGTTTTACTTCTCATTTACCACCTCTGACTCTGTTAAGTTAGTAATAAGTCACTTTGCAACTTTAAGTTGAAATGTACTTTTCCCTCAGTACATCCTCTTCCAGTTCCTTATCTCAACTCATGAGCCCTTTGTGTGTGTGTGTTAACTTTTTTTCTCTCTCCTCTTCACAGCTGTGGCAGGAGAGAGCAGAGAGCACAGATGTCATAGGTGCCTGGCATTTGGCCAGGGTCAAACCACAGCACACAGTCAGGTGTCCTGAGGCCATGGCATTGGTGCCATCGTGAGAGAGAGACTCTGATGGGACACGAGCCCTGGGCTGCAGCTGCCGTCCCTCTCCTCCATGCAGGCTCCTTAAAGACGACTCGTGCACGAGCTTCGAAATGAAATCCTGGACTTGCTTGGAGCAAAGGAAGAAGCAGCAGGTGCTGAAGCAAAGCAGGCAGTTGTGGCGCAGGTTCAGGGCTGGAGGGAAGCACTTTGGTGTCTGCTGAGAAGATGGCCTGGTTCACAGGCACAGGCTTTGCTGCTAGAGGATCCTGCTTTGCTCTTGCTGGAGGCCATTCCCTAGCAGCAGTGCATGGCCCTGCATTTTTCCTGCATCAAGTCTTGTGGGCCTGTGGCAACAAGCCTGTCCCGTGTCCCTGTGACAGCAGAAAAGGGCAGGACACTTGTGCTTCCAGCACTTCCCTGGGCTGCTCCTTCAGGGTGCTGGCACCATCCTCAGAGACACAGAACAGCTTCTCCTCCCAGAGTTCTCCCTCCCCCCTGCACTTCCCCAGGTGATTCCCTCAATGTTCACTGGGGAATCTCCCTGTTTGTGGCCGTCCATTGCCGTGCTCAGGAGGCACCCAGTTGTGTTTGGACAGGAGCTGCCACAGCCACACACGCAGCAGCTTGAGCCCTGGATACCAGAGGCTGGGCCAATTCTTTTTATTTCTGAGTGCAAGGAAGACAGTCAGGAAAGCCCAAGGAAACTTGACAGTGTCTCTGTGGAATCTCTCTATCCTGTGAAACTCAGCAGCTGATGGTGTTCTTGTGCTCCTGCTAATCCCTTCCATGAAAAAGAATCATTCCAGGAAGGTGCAGCATCATCTGGCAGATGCCAACTGTTGCCACCACTTGCTGCAGGTGCTCCTGCCAACAGGCACCTGCAGGAAGGAGCACAGACACCAATGCACCAATGTTGGCTTTGGCTGCCCTCTGTCAGAGAAGCACCCCCGGGGCACAGGTCTCTGGGCCAGGAGATGGCACTGGCACTGCCAGGGCTCGGGGGGTGGCAGGTCTGCTTGGGTGGGGACTCTGCCGCACCTGCTGATTTCAGTGCTCCCCAGGCCCTGGGTGTCAGAGCAGCATTGGTGCCCTGGCCCACACGTTCCCTGTCTGTGTCACAGCCTCGTGTTTAGGATGGCCAGCAGCCGGGACTTGTCTCAGGCAGGCTGTGCCAGCTTCTGTGGAAGGCCCCATGCCCTTCCTGCTGCAGCTGCGTCGGCAGCCGTGGGGGCTCCTTCTGCTGCCCTGAGCCCGCAGAGCAGGGGAGCGTTTGCTTCTTGTCTGAGCCGTTCCTAAGGTTCCTGTTGGGCTGCCTTAGATGCTTGGGGCAACGGATTCCTTCCAACCTGGCCACTTTGGGAGGGCTGGGGGAGCCCAAGGCAGGTGGCAGTGTGTACAAGGGCCCTTTGTGACATGGTGCAGCATGGGATGGAACCGGGACAGGGTGTCCAAGGGCCCTTTGTGACATGTCGTGACATAGGCGCTGGCGGCGACACAACCACGCCACTGTGCTCGGAGCACGCGACGGGACAGGACGGGACAGAGCGGTGCTGTGAGGAGCCCCCGCACAGCGCACTCGTTCCTTGCTAACCCGGAGCTTTTCCGAGGCGTTTCTCCTGCAGGTGACCTCGTGGCCAGACCACAGGACTTGGTGACCCGTGGCCTTCCCGAGGCTTCTCTTCTGCAGCTGCCCTCAAGGGCAGGCTGCGGGACTTGGTGCCCGCAGCTCTTCAAGGCATCTCCCATCCCGGCGGCTGGTGCCCTCGAGGCCAGACCCTGGGAGATGCTGACCAAAATCCTTGCTGAGGAGTCTCCAGCCCTTGTGGCAGGAGCCCTCGAGACGGAAGTGCAGGACTTGGTGTCCTGTAACCTTCCCAAGGCTTCACTCTTGCAGGTGCCTTCAAGGCACAGCTGCAGGACTTGGTGAGCTACAGCTTTCCCGAGGCATCTCTCCTGCAAGTAGCCTTTATTCCAGTCAGTGACATGGAGCAGAGACCTCTGAGCGCACCCAAGCAGGCCTGGGGGAAGGAGGAGGAGGAAGAAGGCCCTGGAACTGCCCCAGCACAGGAGCCTGGAGAGGTGGAGCAGCTCC
The DNA here is from genome assembly GCA_036630365.1 of Acanthiza pusilla. Taxonomy (NCBI): domain Eukaryota; kingdom Metazoa; phylum Chordata; class Aves; order Passeriformes; family Acanthizidae; genus Acanthiza; species Acanthiza pusilla. Next base: position 885,004 of record JAXCHO010000192.1, on the reverse strand, counting down.
AGCTGCTGCAGGAGGGTGAGTGGTGCCCGCAGCCCGTACAAGGCATGTCCCATCCCAGCGGCCAGTGCCTTCAAGGCCAGACCTTGGGAGTTGCTGAACAAAATCCTTGACAAGGAGTCTACCGCCCTTGTGAGAAGAGCCCTTGAGACCAAAGTGCAGGACTTGGTGTCCTGTAACCTTCCCAAGGCTTCACTCTTGCAGGTGCCTTCAAGGCACAACTGCAGGACTTGGTGAGCTACAGCTTTCCCGAGGCATCTCTCCTGCAAATAGCCTTCATTTCAGTCAGTGACATGGAGCAGAGACCTCCGAGCGCACCCAAGCAGGCCTGGGTGAAGGAGGAGGAAGAGGAAGGCGGCCCTGGAACTGCCCCAGCACAGGAGCCTGGAGAAGTGGAGCAGCTCCAGCTGCTGCAGGAGGGTGAGTGGCAGAGCTGGGCCACAGGGCTGCTGCCTGCAGCAAGGTTGGCCCCAACCTACCCCATCCCATCCCATCCCATCCCATCCCATCCCATCCCATCCCATCCCATCCCATCCCATCCCATCCCATCCCATCCCATCCCATCCCATCCCATCCCATCCCATCCCATCCCATCCCTTCCGCTGGGGACGCGCCCATGGGCAAGACAGAAGAGGAGCTGGGGCTGCCGCCCCCCGCAGCCGTGCTCCATCCCCAGGGCATCCCGGGGCTGTCCCTGCCTGGGCAGCGCAGGGCTGGGCTGTGTTCTCCGGCCTCTCCCACAGCCCCTCAGCTCTGGCTGCGCTCGCTCTTTGCCAGATGCAGGCATGCAATGCACACAAGTGCAGGAACCCTGCCGTGGCCTCTACTGCAAAACATCGGAGGTACCTGCAGCCATCCCCACTTGGGCTGGGCCTGCTGTCACTGCTCAGCCAAGCACTGTGCTTGGAGAACTCCATGGAACATCCCTCTCTTCTTGCCCTTCTCCTACAGATGGTTTGCAAATTCATCAGGAGAATTCAGCAGGAAGAGACCAGCGTCATGGGCACTGGGGTCACAGCACACTCTGACATCTTCAAATACAAGAGTGGTGCTGCCCTGCTGGATTTGATTCTGGAGAAGGGTGTCTCCAGTCCAAAGCAAGTAAGCAGCCTGCAGCCTCCCAGGAATCGCTTGGCCTCCCAAGCCACGCCCCCTGGTCCCTTGAAGCCTTTGAGGCCATCCCAGTGTGGTGGCAAGGGAAGCACTTCTCTGGGGAAGCTGGGGACATTACTCCTTCTGGCAGCTTTCCAGCTCTCCCCATGCCTTCTCCAGGTGCCTGCCGTGGTGAGGTACATCCACCAGTGGCTCATGTCCCATGAGTTTCCCGAGCACAACGTGTACAGGTCGCTTCTGGATCTGACTGAGGAATACCCTGCTGATGCAGTGATAACTCTCCTGCGCGTGGCCCCATCGTGTGACAGGTCCGGGGCCCACCTGTTCAGAGGGCTCAGGGCTCCCCAGCCCATCCCCCTGTGGAGCCCTGTCCCAGGTGTCTGACAAACGGAGAGCTCCAGGGCCCTCTGGCTCCTCCATTTGCCAGCCCTGGCATGTCAGCCCCCAAGCCTGCTGCCATGCTCCCTCCTGCCCCTCCCTGGCCTGTCCCCACACGGCTGGGCTGCCTGGCTGCTGCCGGCCAGAGGCAGTGGGCACAGGCAGGGCTGGTGGCCAGCCCGGGCTCCACAGCTGCCCGGGCCACGGTGCTGTGTCCGAGACCCCCCCTGAGGCAGAGCTCTGACCCCACAGAGCTGCTAGTAGCATGTGGAGGGCCATCATATGCTCGCTCAGGGCTGCCGAGCCAGCCATGCTGACTCTCCTGGATGTGCTGGGGAGCTGGCCAGAGCACAGCACGCGCACCTCTGATGAGGACAACACGCATGTCTTTGCCCTGGCTGTGAGTTTCTGCAACTGTCCTTTGCTCACCCCCCGGTCATGTCTCCAGCAGCCCTCCATCCTCATTCCCCCACTGCACCTCCGTGCCTCCGGTGCTGGGCAGAAACCTGTGCTAGGGGCAGGTTCGGGGGCACCAGGCCCGGTGCTCCCTCAGCGTCTCCCCTGGCCTCTCCCTCCCACGCTCGGGCCCTGCCACATGGACACCTCGGCACTGAGCGCTCTCTTGGGGTGCTTTGTCTTCTCCAGGCCACTCTGGTGATGTGGAAGATCCTCCAGGTGCCCATCTGCCCCAATGCAGTGATGCTGTATTTCCCTCGCCTCTTTGTGCATCTGCTCTTCCAAGTGTTCTGCAGCACATTGGATATGCCAGACGAGGTCCAGACCTTCTGGAAGGGATGCCAGCAGCAACACGGCCTTGCCACCAACCCCAACAGGTGCTCCATGCCACTTCTCCTGTCCCTCCCATGTCCCCGGGGCACGAGCCAGTGCTCCCAGCGTGACCTGGGCTTTGCTCTGCACACAGCTTTGCAGTGCAGACCCTGAAGGACCTACTCCGCCGACTGAACTATGAGGATGTGGTGGCGGCAATGGAACGCAAGGGCGGCTGGCAAAGACTGCTCTGTGCTGACACCCAGCACTATGCTGTGCGTGTGCTGGCCAGGTCAGAGTCCCCTCCTCCCCGCTGCCCGTGGCATTTGTGCCCTGTGCCCAGGGTGCCACTCACAGTCCCTGTGCTCGTGGGCCAGAGGGCCTTGTCACTGGGAGATGGCCGAGCAGCCTGGGAAAGGCTGCCAGAGGAGGCTGCCCACAAGGAGCTGCCTCCCAAAGTGCCCACGTGCCCTGCAGGGATGCTGGGGAAAGAGCACACCTCTGTGAGTCAGTCCTGGGAGAGCTTTGCTCCCCCACCTCAGGCTCTTGGTGCCTTTTTCCTCCTGCCAGGGAGATGTCCTGTGTCTCCCCATCCTTGTGTTCCTGCATCACTCACCACCTGCTCAGGCTGCTCAGCAAGAGGGATCCACGCTGGGATCTGCCCGCCCTGGCATTCCTTGTGGAGGTGAGCCTGAAGGCCAGCGCTGCCTCGCTCGGCTGCCTCCCAGCTCTCTGCCCTCTCGCAGCCGCAGCTGCCTGGGACGGTGCCCATGCCCTTGTGCTGCTGCCTGGGCCAAGCCCCGTGCACTGCTGGGCTCCTGCCAGCCAGCTCCCCTCTCACTGCCCTGTGCCTTTCAGACCCTGCAGTGCCTGGACTTGACAAAATGTGGGAACAGAGTCCTGAAAATCCTGTCAAGGCACCTGCAGAGCGAATGCAGGGAGAAGCGTCGCCTGGCGCTCAGGGCCCTCTTCAATCTCACGGATGATCCCTTGATGGTGAGAAGGGGGCAGCGGCTGAAGCCGTGCTGGCAGCGTGGGGCTGGGCAACACAGCCGCTTGGGCTTGGCTGGGCTGCAGGAGCTGAGGCAGCTGCTCCCAGCTCTCCTGCCTCCCGCTTCAGCTGCCCGCCTGCTTTGGGGACAGGCCTTTGGCCTCTGGGCCCTGCGGCTGCAGGCTGCCATTTCACAGACTTGCATTCTGCACAGACCAAAAGAATGCGGAGCCTGACCAAAAGGCTCGTCAAGCTCCTGTGGGACACAGATAGAGGCATGGTTGCGATGACACTCATCATACTTGGCTATACAGTGGTGGACAAAGTCAGGCTGATAGCCAGCCCCATTGCCCTGCAGCTGGCTGAGGCGCTCCTGCCGCTCTTTGACAACGTAAGGCTCTGCGCCCCCAGCCACAGGCACTGGGTGCTGCCTGGACACTTTGCGCCCTGGGCATTTTCAGGCGTGTGCCTAGGTGAGCTCGGAGCAGCCAGTGCTGAGGTCTGTCTTCTTTTCTTACAGGATAACAGTGCAGTGAGGCTGCTCTCCATGGTGCTCTTCCGAGCTTTGGTGACTTCTGGAGCGCTACAGTGGGAAAAGGCCCTGAAGGCGCAAGTGCGCCTGAGCCTGCTCCCACTCTTCTTCCACTGCCACAACAAGAAGCGGCCTGTGGCAGCGGTGAGGACTCGTGGGCTGCTGGTGTCCCCCTGCGAGGGGGCTCAGCTGCCTCCTGCCCTTGCGCCTCACGGGCTGCAGCCTCCTCGTGGCCTTGGCACGGGGACGCGGCTCCTGTGCCCTGGGCTGCGGGGCCATCTCCGGCTCTCTGCTGCTCTCCAGGCCTCTCGGGCAGCGCTGCTTTGTGCGGCCCAGTTCCTGAAGAGGAGGGATCTCGAGCAGCTGCTGAAGAAGCAGCAGCTGTGGAAGTTGGGCGAGTGCCTGGTAAGGACAGCCTGGAAGGCCCAGCCGCAGCCTGGCCAAGGCCCCTGTGGCCGCTGCTCAGTGTGTGCGGCTGGCAGCTGTGGCCCTGACCGCTGCTGCGCCCAGGGGCCACGCGGGCTCTTCTCCAGGCTCCTGTGGCCCCGAGCTGGGTGCCGATGGAGCCCCGGCCCAGCTGGGCCGTGCGCCGGGGCGGCCCCGCGGCTCCCCGGGCAGCAGCCGGCCCTCTGGCCCCTCCAAAGGCCGGCGCCAGCGGCTGCTGGCCGCGCCTCAGGGCTGTGCGGCCAGGGGCCCCAGGCCAGCGCCGGGCGCAGCGAGCGCCCGCCCGAGGGAGGGGCTGAGCCCGCGCCAAGCCTTCCCTGCGGGCCCTCTCTCTCTGCAGCTGGCACACAACAGGAGCCGAGCGGCCGAGCAGCTGCGCCAGGCCCTGCCCTACGTGCACAGCCCACAGGAGCCCCTGTGACAGGAGGCCATCAGGTTCATGGGTGAGCCGCCAGGCCGGGCTCCCTCCCCGCCCCGCGCCGCCGCAGCTCGGGCCCAGCCCCGGCTGCTGCCCCGGCAGCGCCATCCGGGCGCGGGGCTCTGGAGCCGCGCCTGCCCTCGGGGCTGCTGCCGCCCTCCTGTCGCAGCCGTGCCCTTCCTCGGGCGGCACGATGCGGCAAGGGCCCGGGCTGAGCCCTGCCGGCGCAGGAGGCCGTGCGGCCCCAGGGCTGGCAGCGCCGCTGGGGGGGAGCTGTGCTGCTGGGCGCCATGACAGGCTCTGTGTTGCCAGGGATGGTCGGGCGGAGCTTGAGGGGGCAGCAGGAGGAATTGCAGCTCATCTTGGACGGTGAGTGAGGGCAGCGGGGTGGCAGCGGGAGCTGGCAGGGGCACTGTCCCACCTGCAGGAGCTGCTTCCCATCGGCCTCTTCCTGCTGCGGCCCCAAGCCCAGCTTGGAGCTAAACAAAGGGCGCTGGCTCGGGGTCATCCCCCGGCGGGGGCTGCGCACCCCCTCTGCCCCCTCCCCAAATTCCCTCCCAGGGGCAGCAGGAGCTGGGTCAGGAGCCCTGTGGGGAGGGAAAAGGGGTGACACTGGCATGGGGGGGCACACACGCTCTCGGGGGGGACACACACGACCCCTGGGGACCCCCCCTCACCTTCTCCCGCAGCACCAGGAGGATGAACCCCAACATGGAGCCCCCAAACCCTGGCAGCATCTTGGGGGCAGGGTCTGGTGGAAGCTTTGGGGCTCTGGGGGATCACTACTGCCCTGAAACCCCTTCCCAGCCCCACAGCCAATGCCGAACCCCTCAAACCACCTCACAGCTCCCCCTAGGATCCCCCAATCCAGTCCGTGACACATAAATGGCCCCAAGAGACAACAAAAGCCCTTTCCCATCTCCCCCAAGACCCACCCAATACCGCTCCAAGCCACACACCCCAGCCTGGACCCCAAAACTCCATCACAAAGCCCAACAAGACACCTCTCAGCACCACAGATGTCCCCAAGAACCACAGGATCCCCACAGGATCCCCAAGTGCCCCTCCCAGTCCCCTATGGCACTGACCAGGAGAGGTTGCTGGACAGGAACATCCACAGCCAGGAACAGCTCGGGCACTTCAGCAGTGATTTGGGCACTTGGAGGGGCACACCCCAAATGGGGAGACCCAGGCCAGGGACTGGGACAGACAACCGGAATTCCTGGAGAACAGATGGGCTCAGGTGGACACGTTCTGCTGCCACAACTATGAGATCGTGGCACTGTCCCTTGGCCTGGGCAGCCCCAGAAAACCCAAATCCTCCATGAACCCCAAATTCACCCTCAAATCCCAGGAAAATGGTGCAGATTTCAATCTCTTTGTTTCATTTCTTTATTTTTAACCCAATTTTGGTAGTTTTGACAGGATGAAGAAGGTAAATATTTAGGTTGGAAAAGACCTCCAAGATCCTCCAGCGTTGCTTGATGGCAACAGAAGAAACAACTGGAAAGAACGGGTGAGATGTTTTTGGGTGTAACGTTAACAAATCAGCTCTTCCCAAGGAATTTCCAATGTCAATCTGAGTCCCAATGGATGTTCCTGTCTCTGCATTTGCCCAAGTGGCTACAGGGATTCTGAGGAGGTGGAAGGCACCAGCCAGGTGTCCTCCCAGTGTTGGTCACAGGGAGTGTGGGTCACCAGGGCTCTGCCCAATGAGGGTTGTCCGAGGGGTGATGAAGTTGGAGCAGAGGACGAAGCTCTTCCCACACGCAGAGCACTAACAGGGCTTCCCTTACCGGTGGCCCTCTTGATGTTGGGTCAAGTGAGAGCTCCTGGAGAAGCTCTTCCCACACTCGGGACACTCATAGGGCCTCTCCCCGGTGTGGATGTGCCGGTGCCTGATGAGGGTGGAGTTGTGCTTGAAGCCCTTCCTGCACTCAGGGCAGCGGAAGGGCCTCTCCTCTGTGTGAATCCACTGATGGCTGAGGAGTTCTGAGCTGGTCAGAAACCTCTTCCCACACACAGAACACTCATAGGGCCTCTCCCCAGTGTGGAACCTCTGGTGGCGGATCAGGTGGGAGCTGCAGTTGAAGCTCTTCCAACATTCTCCACACTCATAGGGCCGTTCTCCGGTGTGGATCCTCTGGTGGGAGATCAGGCTGGAGCTGCAGCTGAAGCTCTTCCCACATTCCCCACACTTGTAGGGTGTCTCCCCTGTGTGGATACGCCGGTGGGTGATGAGGTGGGAGCTCTGCTTGAAGCCCTTCCTGCACTCAGGGCAGCGGAAGGGCCTCTCCTCTGTGTGAATCCGCTGATGCACGAGGAGTTCTGAACTGGTTGGAAACCTCTTCCCACACACAGAACACTCATAGGGCCTCTCCCCGGTGTGGATCATTTGGTGGCGGATCAGGAGGGATCTCTTGCTGAAGCTCTTCCCACATTCCCCACACTTGTAGGGCCTCTCCCCGGTGTGGATGCGCCGGTGGGTGATGAGGTGGAAGTGCTGCTTGAAGCCCTTCCTGCACTCAGGGCAGCGGAAGGGCCTCTCCTCTGTATGACTATGCTGATGTCTAAGGAGACATGAGCTGGTCCGAAACCTCTTCCCACACTCAGGACACTCATAGAGCCTCTCCCCTGTGTGGATCATCTGGTGGCGGATCAGGTGGGATCTCTTGCTGAAGCCCTTCCCACATTCCCCACACTTGTAGGGCTTCTCCCCATCATGGAGCTGCTCAGGGACCACCAGGACCGAGCTCTGCCTGAAGCTCTGGTTGCCGTCCTGGCACAGGGTGGGTCCTTCCTCCTCAGAGCGCCCTGGGCTGGGTTTGCAGCCCCTCCTTGTGCGGCATCTCTGGGGCTTTTCCTCCCTCTTGAACTCCTGTGCCATGGAGCCGCTCAAAACAGCCTCTTCCACCAGGTTCTGCCCCAAGGCTTTGCCCTCCCTGGTCTCCGTCTGCAGCTCATTGCCTGGGGAGGAAGGACAAGGAGAGGATGGGATTTGCCTCCGTGCCATAGGGAAGGGGAAGGACATCCCCCAATCTGTCCCTGCAGGACAGCGTCGGCAGCGGGGTTGTCCTGCAGCCGGGGACGATGCTGGGCTGGGAGATGGAGCAGAAGAGAGGGGGAAAGGGGCACTGAGTCCCTCCTCACCTGCCTGGGAGTCCTGGGGAATCTTCCTCTTCCTCACAGCCTTCTTCTCCATCTGCCCAAGGTTTGGGAATGGGAAATCCTGGTTTGGGGGAAAAAGAAGTGGTAGTGCTTTGGGCTGGGGGTTTATCCTGCCCGTCTATATCTAGAAGTCACTGAGTCTTTTGTGTCTATAAAAACCTCCAAAAATCAAGAGTTACTCAAAAAAAAGTCTCCCAGGAGTTCCCCCTTTCCAGTCTCCTGGCTTTGGGCTGCTGGGGCTCCCCCTTCTCAAAGCTGCTGGGGCTCCCATGGGTCCTGGGGATCCCCCTGCTCCAGGCTCCTGCTTAGGGATGCCGTGGGCTTTCGCTGGTCCCAGGGCTCCCTTCTTCCCTGATGCTGCTTTGGCTCCCAGGGCTCCCAGGGTCCCCCTCTTCAGGCTCCCCCCACTCCACGCACTCGCGGCTTCCCCCTCTCTCCGCCGCCCCTTTCAGCGTCACAGTGTCCCGGCCCTGCCTCATTTCCAGGCTCCCCCACCCCTCCAGGCTGCCGGGGGTCCCCCAGCTCTGCTATCGCCCCTCTCTGCTCTCTCCACTCCAGGAGCCTTGTGTTCCACCCCTCGCCTCTCCCGGGGATCCCCAAAACCAATGTTGCATCCCGCCAATACTGGGCAATTCCCACATGGATCCCCTCCTAATATTCCCCAAAATGCATTTATGGCACAGGTTTGGAGTGCTGCAAGCTCCAAATATGTCCTCTGGCTCACAAAATCTCCACCAGGGACATGCAAAGTTGTCCTCGGTTCGATTCCAGAATCTGTGATTTCCAAACACACCTCCAAAAAAAAAACATCCCTCCTGGAGACCCCCTGATAGATTTGGGGTGAGCTCCCCCTCCCTGGTCACCTGTGGAGTGTGGGGGGGCGATGATACCAGAGCTGGGGGTGCTGCAGACACAGTGGGTGGTGAAACCTCATGGTTCTCCTGCTCCTCCTTCTCCTGCTCCTCCTCCTCTCACTCTCTCCTCTTCCTCTCCTCTCACTCCAGACCCACCTTCTCCACCCTCCTCTGCCCCACACCTGCTGCAGCACAGGCTGCTGACATTGGGGAACCCCCGAATCAGCCCCAGGGATGGACAGGGGGCTTGGGGACCCCCCCAGTGCAGATCCACCTCCCACAGAGCCCCAGTGAATTGCTCCGGGGATCGAGTGCTGGGGGACAGGGCTGGACGCCCATGGAACCGCCCTTCTTCCCTCTCAACCCCACCTTTCCCTCCCCTCTCCTCCCCATGCCCATCCTTATCCCAATCCACACACCCCTGCCAACTCAATTTCCGTCTCCCATCCCCCTCCCGCTCTCTTTGGGGGTCCCAGACCCCTCTTGTCCCCTGCTCTTCTCTCCCTTTCACCATCCTCCCCTCAATCCCCAACCCCCCTCTCCCATGATTGGTTTTGGGGCTTACAGGCCCCTCCTGCCCACTTTGGGGGTCCCAATCCCCATTTCGCTCACTTTGGGCTCCCAGCCCCCACCCCCCTTCTCACCGCGCCCCCCGCTCACCCCGCGGAGGGCCGGGGGCACTCCCAGCACCACCAGTGCCACCAGCACGGCCCCAGCTGCCCCCACACGGCCCATGCCCAGCGCCGGGCAGGTGCCCACAGCCCCAAAGCAGCCGCGCTCTGCCCTGGCCAGGTCCCCAAAGCGGCCCCGCCCCGCGCGGCACTGCGAGCACCAGGCCGGAGCAGTGCGGAGCGCGGGCGGGCGGCATCAGCCGTGCCCGGGCAGGGCCGGGCCCCGCGGGGCTCCCCCCGCACTCGGCCCCACCGGGACAGCGCCCAGCGGGCGCTGCCCGCCCCACACCTCCCCCTCCCCAAATTCCGCTCCCGCCGCCCATGGGGCCCAGGGGGGCGCAGCTGGGCTCCACAGCTGCCGGACACACGTGTCCCCCGCTGCCACTGCCACCCCCCAAGGATTAGGGCTACCCCATACCACCCATCCCCCTCCCCCACACTTCATCCCACACCCCAATCCACATCCCACCCTGCCCGGGCCCCAGCCCACCCCATCCCACTTCTCCCGACAGCCGCCACTGGGACCCCCAAAAACCCGCGTGCCGGGGACTCCCCAATATCCCCCCAGGGCCATTTGCGACTCACAGCTGGAGTCCTGCAACATCCAAACATCCGCTCCCTTCCCCCCCGCAAAAAAACCAAACAAAGCCTCCCAAGATCCACGAAAGATATTTGGGGCTCGGTTCTGGAGTCCTACAAGGTCCAAAAATACCCCCCGCCCCCAAAAAAAAAAGAACCCCACGCACCGCACAAGATCTCTGGGGCGAGCTCCCCCTGCCCGGTCACCTGCGGGATGCGGGGGACGATGCTCCCGGGCCGAGGGTTGCGGACACTGAGAGCGATGCACGCACGTGGCAGCTCCTTTTCCTGCTTCTCTTGCTGCTCCACCGTTCCTCTTCCTGCCGCTCCTCCCCCTTCATCCCTCCGCCCCCTCGCCTTCCTCCTCTTCTGTCCCACCTCCTCCTCTCCTGCTCCTCCTCCTCCTCCTCCTGTTCTTTGGCACTCCCATCCCGGCTGTGTCTGGCATCACCCCGGGACCACCCCGTGCTCAGCAGAGCATCCTGTGCTCTGTCAGCTCTCTGTGCTGCTTAGGAAAGGATTACATATGTGTGTGTGTATATATATTTTATATATATACATACATATATATGTATGTATGTTTGTGTGTGTCTGTATGTATGTGCATATATGTATGTATGTATGTGTATATATACACACACACATACATATACGTACTAAAATAAAATTTATATTTTTGTTTTTATTTATATTAATATTGACATTTATATTAATATTCATATTTTTATTTACATATTCCTTCATTTATATAAAAATAAGTTATATTAAATACTGTTAAGTTCTCTTATTCTGTTAAATCGTTAAGTTTAAGGTATGTTATGGATAAAGTATAAGTTCAGTACTGTTAAGTTTGAGGGCTATTAAGTTTTCATCGTATTCCTTTTATCCTTGCCCTCACTGTGCTTTTGTCACAGACACACACACACACACAGAGATGCACACAAAGAGGTCCAGATCTCAGTTAATTTCTAGTTTGAGTGAATGGATTTGGTTTGTTTTGTTGTTTCTTTTTTCCTTTGCTGAGCATAAACTTTCCAGTCAGGAGCAGAGTGACTCTTGCCAAGGAACTTTGTTGTGCTGTCTCTTAATATTAACTCCGGTTTTTGGTGATCCCTTCCTGGGGATTTTTTAAGTGCTCTCAACCCCTCGTTCCTAAGAGGCTGAAGGAGCCCTGGCCCAGGCTCTCACCCTGGGGAACACAGGGACACTGCCACGGGGGTCCCTATCCCCCTGTCCCACCCCCCACAGCCCCATCCCCCTGTCCCCGTGTCAGGCTCTGGGGGTCGATCTCGTGGAACATCCTCTGGGGGAGGCTGTGGCGCCGGGGGCAGGGGGTGACCCAAGGGGACAGGGGACCCTGCTGTGCACGAGCAGCGTTGGACTTCCGTGGGGGGAGCTGTGAGGGGGGGCTGGGGCAGAGTGACCTCCCCAGTGACCTCACACAGCCCCTGTGATGTCACAGCCAACTCTGGGATGTCACACAGCCATTCTTTGATATCACAGCCTGCTCTGTGTTGTTACCCACACCTCTGTAATGTCACACCCTTCACTGTGGTGTCACACTCAGCTTTGTGATGTCACAACCCACTCAGTGCTGTCACACAGTGCACTCTGTGACCTCACAGCCTGCTCTTTGATGTCATGCACCCACACCATGATGTCACAATCTGGTTTGTGATGTCACAGCCTACTCTGTGACATCACAGCCAGCTCTAAGATGTGACACAACCAACCAGTGATGCCACAGCCCAATCCATGATGTCAGAGCCACCTCTGTGATGGCACAAGCCACTCAGTGATGTCACATAGCTAAGTCTGTTACGTTGGAGCCTGCTCTGTGATGTCACACAGTCCCCTCTATGATGCTGTAGCTGCTCCATGGCCTCACACAACCAACTCAGAGATGTCATAGCCCAATCTGTGACCTCACACAGCCCACTCTGGGATGTCACACTGCCCCTTTCTGACATCACTGCTGCTCTGGGGCTCTGTGACACAGCCCCAGAGGTGCCTATGGCTATGACACAGCCCCTCTGGGCCATGGCACAGCCCCTGCCAATGCTGAGCACCTGGGAGCTCTGGGTGTGCCCTGCTGGTGTCCCTGAGCTGCCCTGGCAGTGCCCCAGCCCTGCTGGGCTGTGCACAGGAGCTGCTCCTGGGCAGAGCTGTCTCTCTGCAGCGCTGCCGCTTGCCAGGAGCTGCCTCTGTGCCAGGAGCCCGGCCCAGCTCAGCAGCACAGCCACAGCACAGGCACTTGAATGAGCCTCGCGGGGCTCTGCTGCTGTTTACATCAGACTTGGTCCCGAGTGTGTTCAAATAACTTCTCAAGAAGTCAAAGTGAGATTGAAATACTGAAGTTTCTTGTAGTTTAAATAGGTTCCAGTGAGTGACACGACTGAGAAAGTGTCCCCGGGTTCCAGTTAGAGCAGAAAACATCCTGCAGAAATTGATTCTGTCAGATCCTCAAGGTAAAACAATCCCAGGGACGGGTTTGCCTTTGCTTGAGGCAGGACTGATCCAAACTGTCTTCCCTAACACATTTCTCGTAGGCACCACGGGGACTTTATCCCCCTTCTGTGGCCCATGGATGATTTGTTTGGGCAGGGCCAGCTCGACTGGTGGAGCCTCAGGTCTTCACTGACCAGTGGCCTTGGCTAACTGCAGCTCCCAGTGTTTGAAGGTCCCACCAGGCACTGCTTTCAAGGTGGTTTTCAGCAGTGCCTTGCACTGTTCAGCTTTCCCAGGGCTGGTGCCTGACAGGGAATATGAAACACCCACTCAGTGCTGTGCCCTCTGGCCCAGGTGTCCATGAGGCTGTTCTGGGAATGAGTCCCATTGTCCAACTGACTTCTTCCTGGGGGCCCTGTCCCCCCAGGACTTGCTTTTCCAGGCCCAGGGTGGTGTTCTGGGCAGTGCCGTGAGGCACAGGGTGCGTCTCCATCCCTGCAGGGGCTGTTGGCACCACTGTCAGCAGCAGTGCTTGCCCTGGCGGCTCTGTGGCACTGTGATGTCATCGATCTGCCAGGCCCCCCCAGATTGGCATTTCCACCATCGTCCACCACACCACAGGGGCTTTGCCCGCTTGGCCCTGCTTGAGCACAGCACATGTTCCACAGTCATGGATAACCTGGAGATGCTGTCCATGGGTAAATCCACCTCTGGGTCACCAGCCCATCTGGAGGTTGCATCTTTTCCCTGATGACCTGAGGCAACAAAGGATCCTGATCCCTCTCCCTGCTCTGAAAAAGATCCCTGAGAGGAGCACAGATGGGAATATGCACAGGGGGAGCTCCCACACCCCATGAGCAGCCCAAGCCACATTGTGCCCAGAGGCTCTGCACCTATTCCAGCAAATGCTCAGATCAAATTTGTTTCCAGCCTGCTCTGGGCAGATCTGTTGTTATCTAACCCATTGTGCCCCACACTGGCCCCAGAAAAGTGCTGCCCCACATCCACACAGCCCTTTCCAACCACAGCCTCCTCTAACTTCCCATTTGCTGTTGTCTCTCAGTGTTCACATGTTGATTGTGAAGCCACTCCTGCTCCAGGAGCCTGATTGGAAAGCAATTGGCCCCAGCAGCTTGGGGACAAGATATTAATCACAGAAATGCTGCTGCCAGCAGAGACAAGACAGGGAGAGAGGAAAGGGGAGAGCCAGGCCCAGGGGACATGGCTGCAGTGGTGATGGCTGTGAGGTCACTGCCACTGCAGCAGCCTGGCTGGCCCTCAGCTGACATTCTGGCCAGGAGCGTTGTGAGGTCACCCAGCACATCAGAGACCCCACAGAACAGGAATTCCATCCTTGGGGAGGTGAAGGGTTGAGGCAGGTGACAGAGGCCCCACCTGGGCTCTGATTCTGGGGCATCTCTGCTCCACAACCCAACCATCCCTGGCACACAGGGAGGCCAGCCGGGCTCATGGCCACCCTGCTCTGCACCAGCCCTGCAACCAGGGAAAAATCTTTCCTTATCTCCAGGTTGAACATCCTCTATTTCACCCAACAGCCTTGTCTTTCATCCTCTTGACATGCTCCAGCCAATCTTTTCCTTCCTAAAATCAACAAAGTCACCATATCTCCATTTCCCCTTTGCAAACTGTCCTTGCTGACACCTCCTCGCTGTGGCATCACGAGCCCTGTCAGAGCCAGCCCTGTCCCTGCCCTGCCCCAGCTCTGCTGCCCCACAGCTGCTGGATCAGGAAGGGCAGAGCCATGGGGGAGGGAAATGCACGGGGATTCCTCGTGGGAGGGACCTCAGGATGTTTCCAGGCCAAACCAAAGCGCAGTCAGCGGAGAAAGGGACACAAGGATGGGCTGTTTGTGTGCTCTGCCACAGCAGGATCAGATGCAGAGCTGCAGAGATACCCAGCTGTCAGGAAAAATTAATCCACAAACACCAGAGGTTTATGTCCAAAAAGGAAACAGAGGAGTCCTGTAACTCTATTCATGATTAAAGGGAGAGGTCATGGGCATTTCCCATGAGGTCTCTCACATTGCTAGAGGACGCAGCCTCTTTTTATCCTAATTTCCCGGCCACAGGTTCCCTCTCCCTTTCCCCATAGGCTGAGGTACTTGATAGGTACAGGCTTCCTGGAAGGCCTAATGCAGACACTCTCAAAACACACCCCCCCTTTTCTTCTTTTTCTTATGTCTCTCTTCCTATAGTTTATTAACAGCATCGGGCAAGTCAGTCACTGGAATTCCTATGGAAATCATTCCCATTATTTCTTTTATCTCTCAGTGTTGGCTTTATCTTACCAGCAGTTATTTTGTAAAGACACTCCCTTATTCCTTTCAATCTCTCCTCTTTTTATTTCTCAAGAATTGTCTTTACAAAACTTAGTTATCATTGACTTGATTTTGTGTTCCTGGATCTTTTTTTTGGTTTTGTCATTATTTGCAGTGACATGATTTTCTGTCCTTTTGTAGCCATTTCTGGATCAGTAGGCATGGCTACTACCTGCATCCCCTAAAAAAGCATTCACTTAAACCCACAGTTTACCAGGTAACCACAAAAACATGTCCCATACCATCCTTTCCACCTTTGGACTGGTACATGAGCTAACTTTCTTATTCCCTTTGTTTTTTGTTTCACCACTTTTCTATTGTCATTTATTTGCAAACAGCAGTTTGAGTCATTTAGTTTTCCACACACTCCCCCTTCTTCTGCTAATAGCTGATCTAGTCATAATCTTTGATTCCTAACTGATTTCCCTGAACTTGTGGTAACAAAAAGAACACCAGTTTAATATACCTTACATAACATATTCCTGACCAGTTTGGAGGTAACCTGCGATAAGCACTTTGGCCACAAATCCAATAATGCCCTTTCAAGGCCCAGGTTCCATTACCAAAGGGGCCTTTCCAATTTTCATTATCAATTGGTGGGTCAAAACACAGCTTCTTTCCTCAGCCTAATGGTTCCCCAGCAATAGTTGCCTTACCGTAAGAGTCACAATATTTGCATCTTCATGCTCCCACGTGAGGTTTCCACCTACAGTTACATCCCAGACCTGTTTTTTTAGATCTGGACCACAACCTACTCAAAAGGGTTCTGGTCCCGTTCTGGTTTTGCCACTTTCAGTGATAGTCACAGACAACATGTGTTTTACTTGTGGAATTATCTCAGTGGCAGGTTAAAAATACATGGTCAAAAAAACCTGTCCCTCCCCACTGCTTTACAGCCTTCAAAATCCCTTTGGCAATTATGGTAGGAACACCCCACCCAGCTACCATTAGTGAGCTCAACATGTGTTTGATTCCATCAGCCCTGATACCTGGAGCAATCACAGGAGGGCAGTTGGGGGCCCAACAATCTAAACCCAAAGATAAAGTCCAGTCATCAACACTTTTTCCCATGTATACACCCCCTGTTTAATTTAGACAATAAATTCCTCTTTAAGAAGAATGAAGTCTCCATGGACTCCCTTCCTCATCCCAAAATCCCATTCTGTTATGTACCTCACTCAGGGTGCTGATCCACCACTTAGGTTCGACTGGGCTGGCCACCCACGGCCAATTTTCAGATCCACCTGGCCCTCTGCAGACCCAGCAGTTACTGAGGTTAAAAGTCTTTGCTACTTCTTCTCCTAGGGTTCAAAAAAATTACTATCCCACTTCTGGCCCAAACCTAACTGACAATATAAAGGTAAGATCATTAAGAAAAACATTCTAATAGTGCAATCTATTCACCTAATCTAATTTTCACGTTATCTTCCACACCACTTGTGGCGAGTGAAGGCGCTGAAACCACTGAACATAAAACCAGGACAGCAAGGATTAGCCCCCGCAGTGACTGGAGATGCGGCAGGAGGGATGCCCACACAGACTATTCCAGCAGACAGTCTGTGGGGAGGCACACGAGGCTTCCCCCGATGTCGACGCACGGCTGCTGCTCCGGTCTGCTCCTGCGGAGTGTCAGTCGTGGCTCCCGTCCTTCTCCTCCAGCTGAGATGTCCAAATCTCCGGGGCTTTAGAGGCCTTGACCCGAGTGTGATGGGTCCACCCATGTTCAGCTGTCCTGACGGCTGTTTCTGTGGTCAGCAACACCTGGAAAGGTCCATGCCACTTCACCACCAGTGGTGCTTCTTTCCACACCTTAGGGAGGACCCAATCTCCCGGCTGGATGGTGTGAACAGCAAAGTCCAAAGGCAGGGTCTGTGCCAGCCGAGTTTCCTGTCAAAGAGATTTCACAAGAGACAGGATTCAGGCCACATATTGTTTTAAATATACATCACTTATTTCCACCCCCCCACTAGGTTGAGAATGACAAGGGTAAGGAATTCCAAACATCAATTCAAAGGGAGATAACTGAATATCTCCCCTGGGTCTGGCCCTTATTCTTGCTAAAGCCAGTGGCAAAAGCTGTGCCCATGGCATCTTAGTTTCTATCACCAGCTTCAAAAGGCGCTTCCCCATTTCCCTCATTCATTCCCCCTAGCCGAACTCTGGGGGTGTCAGGGGGCAGGGAGGCTCCACTGTACTCCCAGAGCAGCCAGAACTCCCCCAAGGCCTCTGGCTACCTTGTCAGCTGAGACAGCACCACCAGGAGATATCCAAGCCTTGCCACTCAGGGCATTACAGCAACATCCGCCGACATCTTTGGAAGGGACACACAGCCCACGGCCTCCCTCCCCCTGCAATTTTCTTTGTAACCTTGTTTTTGGTTTTAGCACTAACCAAACAAACCTCAATAGCTCCTTTTGCCAGATTAAAAAGACCCCCAGCAGCATACACCCCGAGGAACGCCTCTGCCAATTTTAACAGGAGGCTGGGGCAAAGCCCCCCTTCATTTCTCAATTCCAAATTCTCTCGTTCCACCAAACAAAATTCACATTGTAATAACCAAGCGCTGATCGTCCACTGAAGAGGTTCTTTCAGTTAACAAAGCTTCCACCTGTGTGAAACATTAACAATCAGATATTTTCTATTGTCAGCCCTTGGGCCCCAGTTCCCATCAAGGCCGTGGCTGCACAGCTCTGCAGACAATGCAGCCTCTGGCTCCATTCTGAGACATCCTGAGGCAATGAGTAGCCTCTGGCCACTGGATCTAGCAACTTAGAAAAATAAGAACAAACCATGCAAAAAGGCAAATCACCTCGTCAATTATAAAATTTGGTACATCCTTTACACAAAATCAAGTTCCTGAGGGTACTTACAGATGGAACTTTAGTTTTTACTGTAAACACATTGTTTTAGTTTTGCACCAAAAAAGCCAAACTCCAAATCTTTGTGTACACCAAAGACTTTGGAATTCACTATGCACTTGTATTTTCACCAGGCACTGATTCCCAAAATCACTGTTATAAGCACAGTAACACTCAACATTCTTCACAATACTAATGTGCATTTCCACTTAACCCATCAAATCTCTTCCCAGTAAATTATAGTCACAATTAGGAACAAACAGAAATTCACACATTTCAAACCTATCCCCCACATCTTCCAATAGTGGTTGAGTAAGGCACACGCTCATCTTTTCCACTCACCCCTTGAGTAAAGATCTAGTTGACAACTCCCCCCACTTAGGGATAAAATTTAAAGTTGATCAAGAACTCCCTGTGTCTACTAAGAAACACTTCTCGTCTCGATCCAGGCCCACCTAAAAAGTTATCAGGGGTTCCTGTGTGGGGGGCCCTGGTATAATGTGAACCTCTGATATCCCAAACAATTAATTTCTATTAATGTCTGGGCTTCCTTCCCCTGAGGACCCAGCCATTTCTGTGGACATTCCCGCTTCCAGTGTCCCTCTGCCCTGCAGACAGCACACCGATCCCTTCCCAAACGCTGCTTCGGTCAGCTCTCCCCTGCCGAGGAGGGAATGCCTTTGCCACGTCCTGGTGGCCAGTCCCCTTTGTCCCGGGGCTCCCCTTGAGCCCTGCAGTTTATTCCTCTGGGGCTGAAACAACTTTGGCATCACTTTCGCCTTTGCCTTTTTCCTCATCCCATCTCACAAACTCTTTCTGTGTCTTTCTAACCAGTTCATCCAGGGGCTTATGCTGCCCTTCCTCTAGCCCCCACCCCTGCTACTGCCTGTGGGTGCTCATTCTCACACATTTCCAAATCATTCCGGTGACCCAAACAAAAATCCTTAACAGACTATCCTAATCCTTCCACGTACAATCCGCATTTTCCAGATATTCTTTCCGCAGTGTCCAAACACATCCTGCCCTCCGGCACTCCCAGCAGGCACAGCCAGCAGCACCGAAGGTGACCAGGGCGTCCCTCAGCCTCATGGAGACCGGGGGACCACTGCCGCCCCTGCCCCGGGGGGTGGCAGGGTCAGGGACCGCCTGGTGCTGAGCCCACAGCTGTCCCACGGCCCTGCCTCGGCCCCACACCTCCCCACAGGCCCCCAGCCCGCGCTCCCGGCTGGGCACCTCTGCGCCCGCTCCTGCCGCTCCTTGCCTTAACCATATTTCTCTGCACTCCCCTGTTGCCAAGATCACTTCTCGACTCCCCTTCTTGCCCCGCTGGGCACGGATTGTCGAGACCCCTTCTTGCCTTTCCCTTACTGCCCCCCTCGGCGTCCATGTCCTGGTATTTCGGGATCATCATCCCTTTCTGCTGGTTCCCCTTCCCAGCTTCACCTGTGCTACCCTCCATGGGTGCCCTGTCAGGTTTTCCTTCCCCAAAGGACTCTCTCGGGTAATTATGGGATCATCATCCCTTTCTGCTGGGGCCCCTTCCCAGCTTCACCTGTGCCACCCTCCATGGGTGCCCTCCCAGGTTCACTCCCCAAAGTTCCCATTGTACTCACCGGTGAGATTTTCAGTGCTCCTTCCCTGCGAACTCTTCATGGACGCCCCTGCTCCGCCACTCGTCTGTCTCCTGGACAGTCTCGGGAACCCAATCAATCGCCCGGTGCCGGCCAGCACCAAGGGGAGCTGATCACCGAAACTGGGTGAGGCACCTTCAGCTCTGCTCGCTGCAAGCTGCCCCGGATGGTGGAAGGATCCCGGACGAGAGCCCCCATTTGTCAGGAAAAATTAATCCACAAACACCAGAGGTTTATGTCCAAAAAGGAGACAGAGGAGTCCTTTGACTTTATCCATGAATAAAGGGAGAGGTCATGGGCATTTCCCATGGGATCTCTCACACTGCTAGAGGACGCAGCCTCTTTTTATCCTAATTTCCCGGTCGCAGGTTCCCTCTCCCTTTCCCCAAAGGCTGAGGTACTCGAGAGGTACAGGCTTCCCCAAAGGCCTAATGCAGACACAAGTAATATACATTTCTCCTAACTGTAGACACTCGCAATACACACCCCCGCATTTCTTCTTTTTCTGATGTCTCTGTTCCTGTAGTTTATTAACACAGTCTTGGGCAAGTCAGTCACTGGAATTCCTATGGAAATCCTTCCCATTGTTTCTTCTATCTCTCACTAAAGGCCTTATCTTACCAGCAGTTTGTTTGTAAAGTCACTCCCTTATTCCTTTCAGAACTTTCCTCTGAGGGTCTGCACTTTGCTTCTCCCTCAGCCCTCCCTGAGCAGGCTGCCAGGGCTTGCAGTTTGAGGACATTTGTCCTTCCTCCCCCTCACATCCACTGCCCCACAAACAGCCCCGAGCCACCCGGGAGGGACAGGCCCTGCTGTCCCAGGCCTGGGCTCAGCCCTTGGCCTTTCTGCTTCCTCCAACCAAGCCTGGCTTCTCTCAGCATCCCAGTTCCCTGCTCACAGCCTTGGGCTTCCTGCAATCCTGGCACATCCCAAGGATCTGCTCTCACCAGTCCCTGCGGAGCCTTTGGCACTCCCTGCCCTCACTGGGGCCCAGTGATGCCCCAAGGCACTTGGAGTTTTGCTTCTGCCTCCTTGAGCAGCTTCTGCAACCTTCTCTCTGGCCCTGAGGGCCATGCACTCAGCCCCAAATCCACCGTGGGGCTCATGAAAATACAGAAAGCCCTCAGGAGCTCTTTCTCTTCCTTCAATTGTCTTCAAGTGTTCAGGCCTTGTACAGCTCATTGGAGCCAATTTGGAGTTCTGTTAAGGAGGAAGATTTCAAAGTGCATCCCATGGCTTTTCTTTTGAATCAAGGAAATTTTTCTTATTTTTCAGCTCAGAGAAGAGGTGATAGAAGCATTCCCAAGTGATCTTGATGCTGAATGTCTCCTTAGGAGGTGTGGGCATGCAGAAGAAGGAGCCCCTTGCAGGCTGACCCTGTTGGGACAAGCTGCTCCTCAGCCCCAACCTCACCATGGCTGACATGGCCCGGCTGGCACTGCCAGCGCTGTTCCCTGCATCACAAACTTGTCCCCTGAGCTCTGCAGCTGCGTGTCCCAGCCCAGTGCTCCATGTGCCACCTGCTCTCCTCAGGGCTCTGCCTGCACACAGGCCCAGCAGAAGCTTTCCTGTTGGTGAGGAAAGAATGGCAAAGCCTGAGCAGGTTTCCTGAACAACAAACCCCACTCAGGAGCCACATGCTCAGTACAGGCTGCCTCAAATGATGTCACATTCCTGCAGGGGACAATGTGATCAGAAATGATCTCTGTAAACAGAATTCTCTGTATCTTGAAGCAGAATCCTCTGTCCCTGTCCTTTCCCTTGATCTCTGTTGCAGATGGAAGTTGATGGTGCCATTGTCACCTTTAACCTCTCTTTTGAATGCAAACAGATGTGCCCAGGTGTGTTAGGCAGGTGTTGCTCAATGTTTCTGCAAAGCTTTTGTGTTTCCAATGGAATCCCAGAGATGATTGTGACACTTTGGGGCCACATGGAACCATGGAGACCATGGTGACACTGCAGGCCCTCAGAGCTGAAGGGAGACCATTGTGACTCTGTGGCGCCTCATGGAACCAAGGGGTCATTGTGACACAGTGGGGCCTCATGGAACCCAGGAGTCCATGGTGACACCACGGAACCTCCTGGAATGAAGGGGGCACGGGGACACAGCGGGGCCTCGTTGGAACGCAGGAGACCATTGCTGACAGTACAGGAGCTCATGGAACCTATGGGGCATTGTGACACTGCAGGGCCTCGTGGAAGCAAGGAGACCATGGTGACACTGAAGAACTTCACAGAACCAAATATCCATTGGGACACAGCAGGGCATCACTGGAACCAAGGAACCATTGGTGACAGTGCAGAAGCTCAGGGAATCAAGGGAACATTGTGATAAAATGGGGTCTGATGGAACCAATTGTGCATTGTGACCCTGAGGATCCAAGGAGACCATGGTGACACTGTGGAAACTCATGGACCCAAGTGCCCATTGTGACACTGCAGAACCAACACAGCTGCTGGACCTTGTCACCTGGCCCTGCACAGCTCCCTTGGGAGGCACAGCAGAACCAGCACCTTGTGCTGTGGCTGTGCTGCTGAGCTGGGCCGGGCTCCTGGCACAGAGGCAGCTCCTGGCAAGCGGCAGCGCTGCAGAGAGACAGCTCTGCCCAGGAGCAGCTCCTGTGCACAGCCCAGCAGGGCTGGGGCACTGCCAGGGCAGCTCAGGGACACCAGCAGGGCACACCCAGAGCTCACAGGTGCTCAGCATTGGCAGGGGCTGTGCCATGGCCCAGAGGGGCTGTGTCATAGCCATAGGCACCTCTGGGGCTGTGTCACAGAGCCCCAGAGCAGCTGTGATGTCATAAAGGGACAGTGTGACATCACAGAGTGGGCTGTGTGAGGTCACAGATTGGGCTATGACATCTCTGAGTTGGTTGTGTGAGGTCATGGAGCAGCTACAGCATCATAGAGGGGACTGTGTGACATCACAGAGCAGGCTCTGAGCTCACAGACTGAGCTGTGTGACATCACTGAGTGCCAGCACAGAGCAAGCTGTGACATCATGGAGTGGGTGGTGACATCATAGTACAGCTTTACAAGGAGGTTTTCTTACCTAATAGAGTTGCCAGTGACATCCCAGAGTGCGCTGTGACATCACAGGGAGGTTTTGTTAGCTAATAGAGTTGCTGTGTGACATCCCAGGGTTGGCTTTGACATCACAGGGGCTGTGTGAGGTCACTGGGGAGGTCACTCTGCCCCAGCCCTCCCTCACAGATCCCCCCACAGAAGTCCAATGCTGCTCGTGCACAGCAGGGTCCCCTGTCCCCCCGGGTCCTCCCCTGCCCCCAGCACCGCAGCCTCCCCCAGAGGATGTTCCACGAGATCGACCCCCAGAGCCTGACACGGGGACAGGGGGGACAGGGCCATGGGGTGTGGGACAGGGAGCCCCGGCAGAGTCCCCATGTGGCACAGGGTGAGAGCCTGGGCAGGGCTCCTTCAGCCTCTTACGAACGAGGGGTTGAGAGTGCTTAAAAAATGCCCAGCAAGGGATCAGCAAAAACCACATTTAATATTAGAGCGACAGCACAACAAAGTTCCTTGGCAAGAGTCACTCTAATCCTGACTGGACAGTTCAGGCACACCAAGGAAAAAAAGAAACAGCCAAACCAAACAAATCCAGCTAATCAAGGAAATGAACTCTCCGTGTGTGTGTGTTTAGCTATCTGTGACAAAATCACAGTGACGGCAAGGATAAAAGGAAAACAGCCTAAAAGCTTAAAAGCACTCAAACTTAACAGAACTTAACTTATACCTCAACCTTTATAATTCAGGAAAAGTAGAGTGCTTAACGGTATTCAACCTAACTTATAACTGACGACTTAACAATTTAACAGAGGAATAACACTTACCAGTCTTATCTTATAATTTGTATTAAAGTTACCTATGCAAAAGAACAGCCCTCAGCAGCATTTAACTTAGCTTATTACTTAGGACTGAACCTTACATACAGGCCTAACTTCCTCAGATATCCAAGGGACTGCAACCCCTCCGAGAGCAGCATTTCTCCCCCATTTGCCAGAGCACAGGCACACGTGTGTGCACACAGACAAAAAGAGTCAGTGCCAGGGACCTGTCAGAAATTGCCCTCGAGGGCAGGGAAATGCTCACTCCCGATGCTTTTGCATCTCCCCAGCGGGCGAAGGGTTGAGCCTCGAGGAGTGGGGGATCGGCCCAGGCTCCCTCGTTGTTCGGGGATGCCACACTCGGGACACTCATTAGGCCTCTCCCCAGTGTGGATGCGCCGGTGCTTGATGAGGGTGGAGTTGTGCTTGAAGCCCTTCCTGCAGTCAGGGCAGCGGAAGGGCCTCTCCTCTGTGTGAATCTGCTGATGCACGAGGAGATGGGAGCTGCTCTGAAACCGCTTCCCACACACAGAACACTCATAGGGCCTCTCGCCTCAGTGGATCATCTGGTGGCGGATCAGGTGGGAGCTCTGGCTGAAGCTCTTCCCACATTGCCCACACTCATGAGACCTCTCCCCACTGTGGATCCTCTGGTGGTGGATCAGGCTGGAGCTGCTGCTGAAGCTCTTCCCACATTCCCTACACTCATAGGGCCGTTCTCCGGTGTGGATCCTCCGGTGGCAAATCAGGTTGGAGCTCTGGCTGAAGCTCTTCCCACATTGCCCACACTCATAGGGTCTCTCCCCAGTGTGGATGCGCCGGTGGTTGATGAGGGTGGAGTTGTGCTTGAAGCCCTTCCTGCACTCAGGGCAGCGGAAGGGCCTCTCCTCTGTGTGAATCCGCTCATGCGTGAGGAGGTTGGAGCTGGTCCGAAAACTCTTCTCACACACAGAACACTCGTAGGGCCTCTCGCTGCTGTGGATCCTCTGGTGGCGGATCAGGAGGGATCTCCAGCGGAAGCCCTTTCCACATTCCCCACACTTGTAGGGCTTCTCCCCATCATGGAGCTGCTCAGGGACCACCAGGGTCGAGCTCTGGCTGAAGCTCCGGATGCCTTCCCGGCACAGGGTGGGTCTTTCCTCCTCACAGCACCCTGGGCTGGGTTTGCAGCCCCTCCTTGTGCGGCATCTCTGGGGCTTTTCCTCCCTCTTCAACTCCTGTGCCATGGAGCTGCTCAAAACGGCCTCTTCCACCAGGTTCTGCCCCAAGGTTTTGCCCTCCCTGGGCTCCGTCTGCAGCTCATTGCCTGGGGAGGAAGGACAAGGAGAGGATGGGATTTGCCTCCGTGCCACAGGGAAGGGGAAGGACATCCCCCAATCTGTCCCTGCAGGACAGCGTCGGCAGCGGGGTTGTCCTGCAGCCGGGGGCGATGCTGGGCTGGGACATGGAGCAGAAGAGAGGAGGAAAAAGGCACTGACTGCCTCACCTGCCAGAGTATCCTGGGCCATTTTCCTCTTCCTCACAGCCTCCTTCTCCATCTGGCCAAGGTTTGGGAATGGGAAATCCTGGTTTGGGGGAAAAAAGGGTGTGAGTGCCTTGGTGTGGGGATTCTTCCTGCCCAAGTCTATCTCTAAATGTCACCAAGTCTTTTGTGTCTCGAAAATCCACCAGAAATCAAGAGTGACCCCAAAAAAAGCCTCCCAGGAGTTTCCCCTTTCCACTCTCCTGGCTTTGGGGTGCTGGGGTTCCCCCTTCTCAAAGCTGATGGGGCTCCCGTGGGTCCTGGGGATCCCCCTGCTCCGGGCTCCTGCTTAGGGATGCCGTGGGCTTTCGCTGGTCCCAGGGCTTCCTTCTTCCCTGATGCTGCTTTGGCTCCCACGGCTCCCAGGCTCCCCCTCTTCAGGCTCCCCCCACTCCAGGCACTCGCGCCTTCCCCCTCTCTCCGCTGCCCCTTTCAGCGTCACAGTGTCCTGGCCCTGCCTCATCTCCAGGCTCCCCCACCCCTCCAGGCTGCCGGGGGTCCCCCAGCTCTGCTATCGCCCCTCTCTGCTCTCTCCACTCCGGGAGTCCTGCGTTCCACCCCCCGGCTCTCCCGGGGATCCCCATAACCAACGTCCTGTTCTGCCAAAACTGGGAATTCCCACATGAACCCCTACCAATATTCCCTAAAGGTCCATATATGGCACAGCTTTGGAGTCCTGCAAGATCCAAACATCCCCTCCGGCCCAAAAAATCCTCACCAGGGACATGCAAAGATATCTGGAGCTCAATTCCAGAATCCCTGAGTTCCAAACACACGTCCAGACAAAAACCCCTCCTGGAGACCCCCGATAGATTTGGTCAAGCTCGACCTCCAAAGTCACCTGTGGAATGTGGGGGGGCAATGATCCCAGAGCCGGGGGTGCTGCGGACACAGTGGGTGGTGAAAACTCATGGTTCTCCTGCTCCTCCTTTTCCTGCTCCTCCTGCTCTCACTCTCCCCTCTTCCTCTCCTCTCACTCCAGACCCACCTTCTCCACCCGCCTCTGCCCCACAGCTGCCACAGCACAGGCTGATTGGATGGGGGAACCCCCGATCAGCCGCAGGGATGGACAGGGGGCTTGGGGACACCCCCAGTGTGGATCCACCTCCCACAGAGCCCCAGGGAATTGCTCCAGGGATCGAGTGCTGGGGAACAGGGCTGGACCCCCATGGAACTGCCCTTCTTCCCGCCCAACCCCACCTTTCCCTCCCCTCTCCTCCCCTTTCCCATCCTTCTCACAAT
Organism: Acanthiza pusilla; assembly: GCA_036630365.1. Lineage (NCBI taxonomy): Eukaryota > Metazoa > Chordata > Aves > Passeriformes > Acanthizidae > Acanthiza > Acanthiza pusilla. Next base: position 859,210 of record JAXCHO010000192.1, on the reverse strand, counting down.
CCACACACCCCTCCCAAATCAATTTCCATCTCCCATCCCCCTCGCACTCTCCTTGGGGGTCCCAGACCCCTCTTTTCCCATGCTCTTCTCTCCCTTTCACCATCCTCCCCTCAATCCCCAACCCCCCTCTCCCATGATTGGTTTTGGGGCTTCCAGGCCCCTCCTGACCACTTTGGGGGTCCCAATCCCCATTTCGCTCACTTTGGGCTCCCAGCCCCCGCCCCCCTTCTCACCGCGCCCCCCGCTCACCCCGCGGACGGCCGGGGGCACTCCCAGCACCACCAGTGCCACCAGCACGGCCCCAGCTGCCCCCACACGGCCCATGCCCAGCGCCGGGCAGGTGCCCACAGCCCCAAAGCAGCCGCGCTCTGCCCTGGCCGGGTCCCCAAAGCGGCCCCGCCCCGCGCGGCACTGCGAGCACCAGGCCGGAGCAGTGCGGAGCGCGGGCGGGCGGCATCAGCCGTGCCCGGGCAGGGCCGGGCCCCGCGGGGCTCCCCCCGCACTCGGCCCCACCGGGACAGCGCCCAGCGGGGGGGCCCGGCCTGCCCACCACACACCTCCCCCTCCCCAAATTCCGCTCCCGCCGCCCATGGGGCCCAGGGGGGCGCAGCTGGGCTCCACAGCTGCCGGACACACGTGTCCCCCGCTGCCACTGCCACCCCCGAAAGATTAGGGCTACCCCAAAACTCCCTCACACGTGGCCGATACCCCGCAAGCCCCCAAGGACTGCGGTCCCCCCGCCTTCATCACCCCCAACCTTCGGCTGCCTCATCCCAGGCCCCAGCCCACCCATCCCCCTCCCCCACACTTCATCCCACACCCCAATCCACATCCCACCCTGCCCGGGCCCCAGACCACCCCATCCCACTTCTCCCGACAGCCGCCACTGGGACCCCCAAAAACTCGCGTGCCGGGGACTCCCCAATATCCCCCCAGGGCCATTTGCGACTCACAGCTGGAGTCCTGCAACATCCAAACATCCGCCCCTTCGCCCCACAAAAAAAACCAAACACACAAGCCTCCCAAGATCAACCAAAGACATTTGGGGCTCAGTTCTGGAGTCCTACGCGATCCCAAAATCCCCCCCTCCCAAAAAGAACCCCACGCACCGCACAAGATCTCTGGGGCGAGCTCCCCCTGCCCGGTCACCTGCGGGATGCGGGGGGCGATGCTCCCGGGCCGAGGGTTGCGGACACAGAGATCGATGGACGCACGCGGCAGCTCCTTTTGCTGCTTCTCTTGCTGCTCCACCCCCTTGATCCCTCCTCTTCCTGCCGCTTCCCCTCCCCCATCTCTCCTCCCTCCCCGCCCTTCCTCCACCTCTGTCTCTCCTCCTCTCCTGCTCCTCCTCCTCCTGTTCTTTGTCACTCCCATCCCGGCTGTGTCTGACATCACCCCGGGGCCATCCCGTGCTCAGTAGAGCATCCTGTGCTCTGTCAGCACTCTCTGCTCCTTAGGGAAGGATTTGGGATTTATCCCGGGCACACACACTGAACCTCACCCCAAACTGCCCCGCTGCCATTGCTGTCCCCTGGGCGCTGGGCAGGTGCTGTGCCAGGGGAAGCAGAGACACAAAGGAAGCCAAGTGCAGCCCAGCTGCCCGGGCTGATCCAGACGAGCCCCAGGGACAAGGTCCTGCAGAGCCACACGGAGCCCTCGGCTCCTCCCTGGGAACAGCTTGTGTTGTGGCTGCCACAGCGAGTCCTGGAGCTCCCCCGGCGCTGCTGCAGCAGGACCCAGGTTCCACCTTCTGTGCCAGGCCCTGCCCAGGGGCCATCACATCCATGGGCTCTGTACAAAGGGACAAGGAAGGAAGAATGGATTGGATGCAGCTCCCAAGGACCTCGAGCAAATTGTTCAGGAACATCCAGACCTTGAGCTGACATTTGCAAAGCTGCAGCTGACAGAGTTCCGTGGTGCAGGAGACCCAGCATGGGAAGAGGAGACCTACAAGGAACCCCAGGAGAAACACCCTGATCCTCAAAGGCTGCGGCACTCTAAATCTCTGCTGGAAAAAGTTCTTCCTTTATGGGAAGAGATGCTGGGATGAGGCAAAAGCAAAGTTCGTGGCTGGTGACAAATTTCCCATACAGAGAGAGCAGAGGAGGGACTACAGGTGGAGGCTGGGAGGGTGGGAAGGAGGGAGGGCTGGGGAAGGTCTTTTTTTTGGGTTTATTTTAGTAGTCCTTCTCCTACTGTGATGAGCTTGGGAATCCATTCCATTAATTTCCCCAACTCGGGTCTGTTGTGCTTCTGACAGTGACCAGTGAGTGACCTCTCCCTGCCCAAATCCCAGCCCACGAGCCTTTCCTGCTATGTTCTGTGTCCTGCACCTGTGAGGAGAGCGACAGAGCGGCTCTGGTGGCACCGGGCACCCGGCCAGGGCCAGCCCAGGCCAATAATCCCTGCCATTCATTCCCTGCACTCCATCCTGAAGCGGCCGCAGGTCAGGTCCGGCTGCGAGGGCAGGAGGCTCCAGAAGCACCAACTGTGCCAAACGGGACAGAAGGAGGAGGCAGGGGGTGCAGGGGGGAGGAATCTCTTTCCTCGGAGCTGGCAGGGACAGGAGGGAGAGACTGGAGAAAAGGAAATGGGAGAGGAGGGATGAGGTGGGAGCTGTGGAAAGCTGCAGGGCTGCAGGGGCAGGCGGGAATTTTGTTTGCCAAATCTCTGGGGTGAAAGGATGCGCTGTGAAATCCGTCATGGGAAAGAAAGGAGAAATGGCAAGAGATGGAAATGGACACTACTTTGGACTCGGTTTATGCCTCTGGATTGCAAAAGCTGACAGAGCGCGAGCGCCGGCGGACACCCGTCGCCGCCGTCACGTTGCAAGGGATCAGAGGTGCGGCTGGTGGGGCTGGAAGCTCCGTGCAGCAGCTCCGCTCCCGCGGCCCAAAGCTGGGGCTGGAGCGTGGGGTGTGGGACACAGCCCCGTGCTGGGGGCAGAGCCGCTGCTGGGGCCATGGCTGTGTCCAGGGCATCCTTTGTGGGCCTCGTGCAGCTCCAAGGTGCCGAGGGCTCGCCGAGGCTTTCTGGGGCTGTCCCTGCTGCCCAAATCTGTTGGGTTGAATGCCCGAGTGCGGCACCCCCGTGCCCTGTGGCAGCAGCCGGTGCCGGGCCACAGCCCCGGGAGCCGAGCTAATGCCCGGCCGTGCCCAGGAGGGACTGGGGGGAGGGGAGTTCCTAAGGCACCCCCCCACAGCCCTCCCTGCGCTGAAAATGTTTTTTTAGTGCATGGGAGCGATTTCCTGGGGTTACTGGGCTCCGTGGGGCAGCGGCGGCGGCAGCGGAACCGGCGGGGCCCGGCCCGTCGGGGCGGCCGGGGCTGCAAAGTGCGCGGCGGCCCCAGCGCGGTGCGTGAGGGCTGAGCGGAGCTGGGTGGGAACACCCCGCTTGTCTCCGCCGCTCCAAGCCCTTCCCCGGCTCCGGCTGCCGCTCGACCCCGGCTCGGTCCCGCGGGGTCGCCGCTCGTCGCGACACTGGAGGGGTCGATCCGAGCCGCGCCCCGCCCGTCCCTCGCTGCCGCTCTTTCGGTGACACGGAGCGGCCGAAACCCCCCGGTGCCGCCCCGACGGTCCCTCGGTGCAGCTTTTTAGTCACAGGCAGCGGCCACTCCCGGTGCTGTTCTTTTATAATTTTTTATTTGAATCTCTATATTTTATTCTATTCGCACCTCCCATCCCACGCCCCTCCGCTGCGGCTCCTTCACCGCCGCCGCTCGTCGCCGCTCTCTCGGTGCAGCTCTTCAGTGACACGGCCCGGCCGAGACGCCCCTCGGTGCGGCTCTGTGATAGTATTTTCTTCTTTTCTCTGTCTTTTCTGTCGTTCGCACCTCGCCCGTGCCGCGGAGCGACTCCTTCAGGGCCCCGGGGCGGCACAAAGGCCTCGGGGCGGCTCCAAAGGGCCCCGCCCGCGGCCGCTCCCCGAGGCCTCCCCGCTGCCCGCGGCGATCCGACACCGCCGGCGGCCCCGGCCCCTTCTTGTTCTTCTTGTTCTTCTTGCTGCTGCCGGGATTCAGCCCCCGCCGCCGCCCGGCTCCTTCTGCCGGCCCTGCCCGGCACGGAGTGGCGCTGCCGCTGACGGGGCCGGAGCGCGGCTGCGACACGAGTGCCCCGCGCCTCGGGACCGGGCCGAGGAGTGACCGCACGGGTGGGGAGGGACCCCTCTGGACAGGGCAGGGGCTGAGCCCATGGGAGGGACCCCCCGCTGGACAGGGCAGGGACTGAGCCCATGGGAGGGACCCCACGCCGGAGCAGGGGAAGGATTCCTGGCCCTGAGGGGAAGCAGCGGCACGAACTGACCGTGACTCCCCCATCCCTTCTCCCTGCACCGCTGGGCAGAGCACGGAGGGAGCCGGGGATAAAGTGAAGTCCGGGAAGGAGAAAGAGGTCGGGAGAAGATGTTTTTTTCCAGGATTTATTTTACTCCTCACTCTCCTGTTCTGATTTGCTGAGTCCCAAATTCAGTTCATTTCCTCACGTCGGGGCTGTCGTGCCCGTGATGGCGATCTCTGAGTGACCTCTCCCTGCCCTTATCCCGACTCACCAGGACTTGGATTTGTTTCAATTCCGTGGAATTAACTGTGATTTGGGGCAGCCGGAGCAAAGCAGCTGAAACCACAGGGGGATTGAGAGGGACTAAAGCAGGGCAGGAATTGAGGCTGCCCCGAGGGAACTCTTCCAACACGAACCTTTGGGGGGTCTTTCTATGGGAATTTTGTTGAATGATTACATTCACCCTTACAAATCAGAGTGAAAAGTGCAGCTGAGCTTTCAATTTGAAAGGAAGGAATCCAATGTGTGCTCTGGGACATCTGCAACCTCAAGTTGTTACTCGAAGCTTTACTTTCGGAAATATTCAGCCCCCCAGCGGCAATGTCTCTCCCAGCCCACAGGTTTCTGAATCAGACCCAGCTCGGAGATCGGACAGCAAACTCCAAGTCCCATCAGAACAAGCTGTGCCGTTATTTTCTTTTTTTCATAGTAATGTTATGCTATTTTGTTGTATATTCTATTTTACTTCTCCCCCCCCCTTTTTTTTTTTTGCCTTTTTTTTCTTCCCCCCCCCCCCTTTTCTTCTAATAAATCGTGGTTTTGCTCTACTTCCCCCACACATAGCCTTTGTTGCCCTCCCGGAGGTTTGTGGTGAGTTGCTGTCTCACCGGTTCTCCCCCGGAAACCAACGAAATGAATCAAAAGAAAGATGAATTTTGGAGCTCTTTCCGCTGCTGTTTGCAGAAGGTCCTGGGAGCAGACGGGGCTGGAGGGGGTCCCGGTGCCGGGGGCACTCAGCGGTCGCTGGGTGGATCGCGGTGGCGCAGGTTGGGAGACACGAAAGTGAGCGAGGGAACGCGGGGGGCGGGGGAAGAGGGGCTGCAAGGGGTTATTGGTGCAGAATAAGGGGGCTCAGGGGGCTCTCAGCGCCGGGGATGGAGGTGCAGGGGGTCCCCGTGCACGGCAGTGGGGGGTTCAGACCTGGATATGGGGGTGCAAGGAGGTCCCAGTGCCGGGAACGGGGGGTCAAGGGGTCCCATTGCCGGGGGGCATGGGGGGGTCCCCGCCCCAAAATAGACTTTCAGGGGGTCCCGCGGCCCAGAAATGTTGGATCAGAGGTTTCCTGGGACGGGGAATGAGGGTTCAGAGAAGTCCCCTTCCCGGGAATGGGGGTTCAGGGACGTCCTCGTGCCAGATAAGAGGGAACAGCGTGTCCCGGGGCTGGGTAGGGGGATGCAAGGGGTCACAGTACCCAGGAATGGTAATTCCGGGGTGTTCAGGGAGGTCCCGGGACCAGATAAGGGGGAACATGGGGGTTGTGGTGCTGGGGAAGGGGATGCAGGGGGTCACAGTACTCAGGAATGGGGGTGGAGGGAGTTCTAGTACCCGGAAAGGGACGTTCAAGGGGTTCCCGGTGCCCGGGAGTTGCAGTTTAGGGGGTTCCCGCTTTCAGGGGTCCCACTCATCTCTGATTTTCCCTTCCCCGTGTTATAAAAGAATTAACAAGCTGAAAATTTGGCAACATAATATTGACCATTTATTAATAGAGAAAAGGCAAAACAGCGCTGGGTGCTTAGCAATTTTGCCAGAGGCACAATCCATTCATTTTACTGTGAACTTAAGTACTTTCTTTAACTGCTACATATTCAGTAAGCCTAGAAGATAATTTACACTTCACTCAACTCCCCCCTCCGATCCCTGCCCCCTTCTGCCAGCGCGGCGCCTGTCTTGGAGTCTCGGATCCTCTGGATTGCCTCAGAACTGAAGGCAGAAATCCTCCCGTCTATGTTTCCTCAGTTCCAACTTAATTTGTAGGTGACAGTTCCTTTTGGGAGGTGTGAGTCAAGATAACAGACTTCCTGGGATGGCTATGGTTATCTTCTTTGTTTCTTTAAGATGTCTTGATCCCTGCCTCTGTGGTTTATCAACTTAAAAGACATTTATCACCATGTATTTATAACTACGTTTTCTAAAGTATCACAACTATTTCAAAGTTACAATTTACCCTAACCTTTTTCTACTTAATTTTGTGTGTATCTTAACACTATTTTTTTATACAGTACACTATCACTTGTAAACGTTAAATTCACATCTGCGAAAGGCAGCATTTATCATTCACTCATTTATCACACTTGTGTCCCACAGGACCCCCAGGAATGCCCCCAGCCCCAGCGCTGGAGCCATCGCGCTGCTCCGCTGCGGCCCCGCCCCCAGAGCCGCCTCCGGCCCGCGATTGGTGCCGCGATTTCCTTCCCGCCAATGGTAGCTATAGTTGTTCATGACGTCATCGGTCGCCGGGCAGATCCCGGAGCCGCAGGTTGGCAGCGGCGAAAGCGAAAGTGACCGAGGAGGGGAGAGAGGAATTCCGGGGAATTCCCCTGGATCCCCTCCTGGGATCCCTCTGGGCCCCTCCACGGCCACGCACTGCGGGACCCCCGGGCCGGGCTGTGCTGAACTCCCGGGGCCCTGCGCTCAAACTCTGCCCGGAACCCGCTGCGTTCGGCCCAAAGCGGGGGAAGCACTCGGATCCAGTTTTTCCTGCGCCTGCGGGTCCCCATCCGCCACGGAGCAGGACTGGGCGCTGTGACTCCGATCCCTGATTCCCAATCTCCTTCTCTCTCCCTCTTCTTCTCTCTCTTTCCTTTGGGTGATCAGAAATCCCAGAGCGCCTGTAGAGCCCCGTGCCCACTTCGGGTTTCCCAAGAAAGGGAGGCCTGGGGCTGAGGTGAGCTGGGATGGCCGGGAATGGGGGTCCGGGGGTCCCCGGGGTCAAGGAAACAGGGGATCCATGGACCGGGAGTGGCGGATACCCGGGAAAGGGAGTGCGGGGGGTATTGGTGTAGAATAAGGGGGTGCAGAGGGGTCCAAGTGCCCAGGAATGGACATTCAGAGGGGTCCCAGGGTAAACGAGGAGATCCCCAAAGCCCCCTCCCGGGGAGTAGCAGGAGCTGGGTCAGGAGCTCAGTGGGAGAGGAAAGAGGGGGAGCCGGGGGGGTCAAACACTCTGGGGGGGACACGACCCCCGGGGACCCCCCTCACCTCCTCCCGCAGGTGGAGGCCGAGCCCCAGCCTAGGCAAAGCCCAACACGAAGGCCCCGACCCCTGTCAGCATCTTGGGGGGGCGACCGGCAGCAGCTCCGGGGAGTGGGGGAGTGGGGCAGGATCCGGGAAACGGCTGCAGCTGCCATCAAGGGACCGGGACAGACTGGGACAGACTGGGACACCAGGATACACCGGGACCAGGACTGGGACCCAGCAGGACCAGAATTGGGGCAATAGGGATCATAGTGGGAGCAACTGGGATATACTGGGAGTGACTGAGAGTGACTGGGATCATTGTGGTGAAAACTGGAACCTTGCTGGGGCAACTGGGTGTGACTGGGAATGACTGCGAGCATGCTGAGGGCAACTGGGAAATACTGGGAGTGTCTGTAACCATACTGGGGGTGACTGGAAACACACTGAGAGTGACTGGGAGTGACTGGGTCTACACTGGGGGCAACTGGGATGGACTGGGACAATGCTGGGGGAGACTGGGGTCATACACGGAATGACTACGCTAGGGGCAACTGAGAGTAACTGGGATTAGACTGGGAGGAGCTGGGAGCAATTAGGACCATGCTGGGGTGTTATGGTCCAATTATTAAGGTTCGTAGAAATACCTCTGCTCGAATTAAGGTGCAAACGATACCATATGCCAGTCAATAGTATGGGTTTTATTCGATAGTAAATATGAGAGAGAGAGAGGAAAAGAGAGAAAGGGAGAAGTAGGAAAAGAGGTGGGTGGGACAGAAAGAGAGTGACAGTACAGAATAAAAGAATATCGCCATCTGCATGTCCCAACGAAGTTGCATTGATCCTCTCCGGCTTGGTCTTCCTGGTGGTGATGGTCTCCCCAAAAGCACAGAATCCCATGGGTTAATATCCACTCAGGCCAGGTGGCAGTGTCCAGGCATGTCCCCTGGGGAGGGACAGTCTCTTGCAGCAGACTCTGCTGGCATCACATGCAGTGCTGTGGGGCAAGGCCGAGCACTCTGGGGGGTCTGTGATGGATTATGACACCTCCTCAGCTGCCTCTCACGTGAATGTTCCGGGGATGTGGCCTGTGGGCTTGGGGGTTCCACAGCTGGGCCAGTTTGTGTAACGGAGGATGAGTGTTTATTGTCTCTCTCCAGAGGTTATGCCACTGCACGCAAAACCTCCTCCTCCCCCCTCGGTCTGGGGAGAAGTCTGTGTAGACCTGGCTTGGTGAGCTGTGCTCTCCCCCACCCCAAACTCAGCCGGGGATGATTCTCAGCACAGCTGGTGCCTTTGGCCTTTGTAGATACATTCCTTTCCTCCAGCCTGAGATGACTGAACAATAGGTTTCCCTTTATCTAATCTCAGCAGTTTGACTTTCAGTGCAAAGTCCCAGTCAGGTATCTTCAAGAGAGGCTTCTTTGGTTGTAGTTTCTTTATACAGTTTTTTGTTATGATTGATACAAATGAGTTCGCAAGCTGAAATTTTTACTACATAATTTTGACCATTTATTAATAGAGCAAAGGCAAAAACAGCGCTGGGCGCTTAGCAATTTTGCCAGAGGTGCAATCCATTCATTTTACTGTGAACTTAAGTACTTTCTTTAACTGTTACATATTCATTAAGTCTAGAAGGTAATTTACAGTTCACTCAACTCCTCCCCTCCGATCCCTGCCCCCTTCTGCCAGCGCGGTGCCTGTCTTGGAGTCTCTGATCCTCTGGTTTGCCTCAGAACTGAAGGCAGAAATCCTCCCGTCTATGTTTCCTCAGTTCCAACTTAATTTCTAGTTGACAGTTCCTTTTGGGAGGTGTGAGTCAAGACAACAGACTTCCTGGGATGCCTATGGTTATCTTCTTTGTTTCTTTAAGATGTCTTGATCCCCGGCTCTGTGGTTCAACAACTTAAGACATTTATTACCACGTATTTATTACAATGTTTTCTAACATATCACAACAATTTCGAAGTTACACTTTACCCTAACCTTGTTTCTACTTAATTATATTTTATCTTAACACTATTATTTTACACAGTACATTATCACTTGTAAATGTTAAATTCTTATCTGCGAAAGGCAGCATTTATCATTCACTCATTTATCACAGCTCCTGCCGCTGCTTCCCCTCAGGGGCAGGAATCCTTCCCCTGCTCCGGCGTGGGGTCCCTCCCATGGGCTCAGTCCCTGCCCTGTCCAGCGGGGGTCCCTCCCATGGGCTCAGTCCCTGCCCTGTCCAGCGGGGGTCCCTCCCCACCCGTGCGGTCACTCCTCGGCCCGGTCCCGAGGCGCGGGGCACTCGTGTCGCAGCCGCGCTCCGGCCCCGTCAGCGGCAGCGCCGCTCCGTGCCGGGCAGGGCCGGCAGAAGGAGCCGGGCGGCGGCGGGGGCTGAATCCCGGCAGCAGCAAGGAGAACAAGAAGAACAAGAAGGGGCCGGGGCCGCCGGCGGTGTCCGATCCCCGCGGGCAGCGGGGAGGCCTCGGGGAGCGGCCGCGGGCGGGGCCCTTTGGAGCCGCCCCGAGGCCTTTGTGCCGCCCCGGGGTCCTGAAGGAGTCGCTCCGCGGGACGGGCGAGGTGCGAAATACAGAAAAGACAGAGAAAAGAAGAAAATACTATCACAGAGCCGCACCGAGGGGTGTCTCGGCCGGGCCGTGTCACTGAAGAGCTGCACCGAGAGAGCGGCGACGAGCGGCGGCGGTGAAAGAGCCGCAGCGGAGGGGCGTGGGATGGGAGGTGCGAATAGAATAAAATATAGAGATTCAAATAAAAAATTGTGAAAGAACAGCACGGGGAGCGGCCGCTACCTCTGACTAAAAAGCTGCACCGAGGGACCGTCGGGGCGGCACCGGGGGGTTTCGGCCGCTCCGTGTCACCGAAAGAGCGCAGCGAGGGACGGGCGGGGCGCGGCTCGGATCGACCCCTCCAGTGTCGCGACGAGCGGCGACCCCGCGGGACCGCGCCGGGGCCGAGCGGTGGCGGCAGCCGGAGCCGGGGAAGGGCTTGGAGCGGGGGAGACGAGCGGGGTGTTCCCACTCAGCTCCGCTCAGCCCTCACGCACCGCGCTGGGGCCGCCGCGCACTTTTCAACCCCGGCCACCCCCACGGGCCGGGCCCCGCCGGTTCCGCTGCCGCCGCCTCGGCCCCACAGAGCCCAGAAACCCCAGGAAATCGCTCCCATGCACGAAAAAAACATTTTTAGCGCAGGGAGGGCTGTGGGGGGGTGCCTTCTGAACTCCCCTCCCCTCAGCCCCTCCCGGGCACGGCCGGGCATTAGCTCGGCTCCCGGGGCTGTGGCCCGGCACCGGCTGCTGCCACAGGGCACGGGGGTGCCGCACTCGGGCATTCAACCCAACAGATCTGGGGAGGAGGGACAGCCCCAGAAAGCCTCGGCGAGCCCTCGGCACCTTGGAGCTGCACGAGGCCCACAAAGGATGCCCTGGACACAGCCATGGCCCCAGCAGCGGCTCTGCCCCCAGCACGGGGCTGTGTCCCACACCCCACGCTCCAGCCCCAGCTTTGGGCCGCGGGAGCGGAGCTGCTGCACGGAGCTTCCAGCCCCACCAGCCGCACCTCTGATCCCTTGCGACGTGACGGCGGCGACGGGTGTCCGCCGGCGCTCGGGGTCTGTCAGCTTTTGCAATCCAGAGGCATAAACCGAGTCCAAAGTGGTGTCCATTTCCATCTCTTGCCATTTCTCTTTTCTTGTCCATGACGGATTTCACAGAGCTTCCTTTCGCCCCAGAGATTTGGCAAACAAAATTCCCGGCTGCACCTGCAGCCCTGCAGCTTTCCACAACTCCCGCCTCATCCCTCCTCTCCCGTTTCCTTTTCTCCAGTCTCTCCCTCCTGTCCCTGCCAGCTCCGAGGAAAGAGATTCCTCCCCCGGCACCCCCTGCCTCCTCCTTCTGTCCCGTTTGGCACAGTTGGTGCTTCTGGAGCCTCCTGCCCGTGCAGCCGGACCTACCCTGTGGCCGCTTCAGGATGGAGTGCAGGGAATGAATGGCAGGGATTATTGGCCTGGGCTGGCCCTGGCCGGGTGCCCGGTGCCACCAGAGCTGCTCTGGCACTCTCCTCACAGGTGCAGGACACAGAACACAGCAGGAAAGGCTCGTGGGCTGGGATTTGGGCAGGGAGAGGTCACTCACTGGTCACTGTCAGGAGCACAACAGACCCGAGTTGGGGAAATTAATGGAATGGATTCCCAAGCTCATCACAGTAGGAGAAGGACTACTAAAATAAACCCAAAAAAAAGACCTTCCCCAGCCCTCCCTCCTTCCCACCCTCCCAGCCTCCACCTGTAGTCCCTCCTCTGCTCTAACTGCATGGGAAATTTGTCACCAGCCACGAACTTTGCTTTTGCCTCATCCCAGCATCTCTTCCCATAAAGGAAGAACTTTCTCCGGCAGAGATTTAGAGTGCCACAGCCTTTGAGGATCAGGGTGTTTCTCCTGGGGTTCCTTGTAGGTCTCCTCTTCCCATGCTGGGTCTCCTGCACCACGGAACTCTGTCAGCTGCAGCTTTGCAAATGTCAGCTCAAGGTCTGGATGTTCCTGAACAATTTGCTCGAGGTCCTTGGGGGCTGCATCCAATCCATTCTTCCTTCCTTGTCCCTTTGTACAGAGCCCATGGATGTGATGGCCCCTGGGCAGGGCCTGGCACAGAAGGTGGAACCTGGGTCCTGCTGCAGCAGCGCCGGGGGAGCTCCAGGACTCGCTGTGGCAGCCCCAACACAAACCGTTCCCAGGGAGGAGCCGAGGGCTCCGTGTGGCTCTGCAGGACCTTGTCCCTGGGGCTCGTCTGCATCAGCCCGGGCAGCTGGGCTGCACTTGGCTTCCTTTGTGTCTCTGCTTCCCCTGGCACAGCACCTGCCCAGCGCCCAGGGGACAGCAATGGCAGCGGGGCAGTTTGGGGTGAGGTTCAGTGTGTGTGCCCGGGATAAATCCCAAATCCTTCCCTAAGGAGCAGAGAGTGCTGACAGAGCACAGGATGCTCTACTGAGCACGGGATGGCCCCGGGGTGATGTCAGACACAGCCGGGATGGGAGTGACAAAGAACAGGAGGAGGAGCAGGAGAGGAGGAGAGACAGAGGTGGAGGAAGGGCGGGGGGGGAGGAGAGATGGGGGAGGGGAAGCGGGAGGAAGAGGAGGGATAAAGGCGGGTGGAGCAGCAAGAGAAGCAGCAAAAGGAGCTGCCGCGTGCGTGCATCGCTCTCTGTGTCCGCAGCCCTCGGCCCCGGGAGCATCGCCCCCCGCATCCCGCAGGTGACCGGGCAGGGGGAGCTCGCCCCGGAGATCTTGTGCGGTGCGTGGGGTTCTTTTTGGGAGGGGGGGATTTTTGGAGCTTGTAGGACTCCAGAACCGACCCCCAAATATCTTTGGTTGATCCTGGGAGGCTTTGTTCTTTTGCTTTTTATTTTGTGGGGGATGGGGCGGATGTTTGGATGTTGCACGACTCCAGCTGTGAGTCGCAAATGGCCCTGGGGGGATATTGGGGAGTCCCCGGCACGCGGGTTTTTGGGGTTCCCGGTGGCGGCTGGCGGGAGGAGTGGGATGGGGTGGGCTGGGGCCCGGGCAGGGTGGGATGTGGATTGGGGTGTGGGATGAAGTGTGGGGGAGGGGGATGGGTGGGCTGGGGCCTGGGATGAGGCAGCCGAAGATTGGGGGTGATGAAGGCGGGGGGACCGCAGTCCTTGGGGGCTTGCGGGGTATCGGCCACGTGTGAGGGAGTTTTGGGGTAGCCCTAATCCTTGGGGGGTGGCAGTGGCAGCGGGGGACACGTGTGTCCGGCAGCTGTGGAGCCCAGCTGCGCCCCCCTGGGCCCCATGGGCGGCGGGAGCGGAATTTGGGGAGGGGGAGGTGTGGGGCGGGCAGGCCGGGCCCCCCGCTGGGCGCTGTCCCGGTGGGGCCGAGTGCGGGGGGAGCCCCGCGGGGCCCGGCCCTGCCCGGGCACGGCTGATGCCGCCCGCCCGCGCTCCGCACTGCTCCGGCCTGGTGCTCGCAGTGCCGCGCGGGGCGGGGCCGCTTTGGGGACCCGGCCAGGGCAGAGCGCGGCTGCTTTGGGGCTGTGGGCACCTGCCCGGCGCTGGGCATGGGCCGTGTGGGGGCAGCTGGGGCCGTGCTGGTGGCACTGGTGGTGCTGGGAGTGCCCCCGGCCCTCCGCGGGGTGAGCGGGGGGCGCGGTGAGAAGGGGGGCGGGGGCTGGGAGCCCAAAGTGAGCAAAATGGGGATTGGGACCCCCAAAGTGGTCATGAGGGGCCGGGAAGCCCCAAAACCAATCATGGGAGAAGGGGGTTGGGGATTGAGGGGACAATGGTGAAAGGGAGAGAAGAGCAGGGGAAAAGAGGGGTCTGGGACCCCCAGAGAGAGTGGGAGGGGAATGGGACACGGAAATTGGGTTGAGAGGGGTGTGTGGATTGGGAGAAGGATGGGAAAGGGGAGGAGAGGGGAGGGAAAGGTGGGGTTGGGAGGGAAGAAGGGCGGTTCCATGGGGCTCCAGCCCTGTTCCCCAGCACTCAGTCCCCAGAGCAATTCCCTGCGGCTCTCGGGGTGTTGGATCCATACTTGGGGGTGTCCCCAAGCCCCCTGTCCATCCCTGAGGCTGATCGGGGGGTTCCTCCTCCCAGCAGTCTGTGTTGGGATAGCCGTGGGGCAGAGGAAGGTGGGGAAGGGGGTCTGGGGGGAGGGCGGAGGAGAATTGGGAGGAAGAGGAGAGAGAGAGGAGGTGGAGCAGGAAAAGGAGGACCAGGAGAACCATGAGGTTTCACCACGCACTGTGTCTGCAGCACTCCCGGCTCTGGGATCCTTGCCTCCCCACATTCCACAGGTGACCAGGGAAGGGGAGCTCACCCCAAATCTATCAAGGGGTCTTCCAGAAGTTTTTTTTTTTTTTTTTGGAGGGGTATTTGGAACTCGCAGTTTCTGGAACTTAGCCCCAGATATCTTTGCATGTCACTGGTGAGGATTTTCTGGGCTACAGGGGATGTTTGGATCTTGCAGGACTCGGAAGCAGAGCCTTAAATGCACCTTGGGGGAATACTCGAGGGGTCCATGTGGGAATTGCCCGGTATTGGTGGGACAGGACATCTGTTTTGGGGATCCCCGGGAGAGCCGGGGTGTGGAACGCAGGACTCCTGGAGTGGAGGGAGCAGAGAGGGGCGATAGCAGAGCTGGGGGACCCCCGGCAGCCTGGAGGGGTGGGGGAGCCTGGAGATGAGGCAGGGCTGGGACACTGTGACGCTGAAAGGGGCGGCGGAGAGAGGGGGAAGGCGCGAGTGCCTGGAGTGGGGGGAGCCTGAAGAGGGGGAGCCTGGGAGCCCTGGGAGCCAAAGCAGCATCAGGGAAGAAGGGAGCCCTGGGACCAGCGAAAGCCCACGGCATCCCTAAGCAGGAGCCTGGAGCAGGGGGATCCCCAGGACCCACGGGAGCCCCAGCAGCTTTGAGAAGGGGGAACCCCAGCACCCCAAAGACAGGAGAGTGGAAAGGGGGAACTGCTGGGAGGCTTTTTTTGGGGTCACTCTTGATTTTTGGAGGATTTTATAGACACAAGAGACTCGGTGACTTCTAGAGCTAGACTTGGGCCTGAGGAACCCCCAACCCAAGGCACTCACACCTTATTTTCCCCCAAACCAGGATTTCCCATTCCAAACTTTGGCTAGATGGAGAAGGAGGCTGTGAGGAAGAGGAAGATGCCCCAGGACCTGCAGCCAGGTGAGGAGGAAGTCAGTGCCCTTTCCCCCTCTCTTCTGCTCCATGTCCCAGCCCAGCATCGCCCCCGGCTGCAGGACAACCCCGCTGCCGACGCTGTCCTGCAGGGACAGACTGGGGGGATGTCCTTCCCCTTCCCTGTGGCACGGAGGCAAATCCCATCCTCTCCTTGTCCTTCCTCCCCAGGCAATGAGCTGCAGACGGAGCCCAGGGAGGGCAAAGCCTTGGGGCAGAACCTGGTGGAAGAGGCTGTTTTGAGTGGCTCCATGACACAGGAGTTCAAGAGGGAGGAAAAGCCCCAGAGATGTCGTACAAGGAGGGGCTGCAAACCCAGCCCAGGGCGCTGTGAGGAGGAAAGACCCACCCTGTGCCGGGAAGGCAGCCGGAGCTCAGCCCTGGTGGTCCCTGAGAAGGTCCATGATGGGGAGAAGCCCTACAAGTGTGGGGAATGTGGGAGGGGCTTGAGCAAGAGATGCCACCTGATCCGTCACCAGATGATCCACACAGGGGAGAGGCCCTATGAGTGTTCTGTGTGTGGGAAGAGGTTTCGGACCAGCTCCAACTTCCTCGTGCATGAGCGGATTCACACAGAGGAGAGGCCCTTCCGCTGCCCTGAGTGCAGGAAGGGCTTCAAGCACAGCTCCAACCTCATCAAGCACCAGCGCATCCACACCGGGGAGAGGCCATACGAGTGTGGAGAATGTGGCAAGAGATTCAGCCAGAGCTGCAGCCTAATCCGCCACAAGAGGATCCACACAGGGGAGAGGCCCTATGAGTGTTCCGTGTGTGGGAAGAGGTTTCTGACCAGCTCAGAACTCCTCATTCATCAGCGGATTCACACAGAGGAGAGGCCCTTCCGCTGCCCCGACTGCAGGAAGGGCTTCAAACGCAACTCCACCCTCATCACCCACCGGTGCATCCACACAGGGGAGAGGCCCTATGAGTGTCCCGAGTGTGGGAAGAGCTTCTCCATGAGCTCTCTCTTGACCCGACACCAGCGGAGGCACCGGTAAGGGAAGCCCTGCGAGTGCCCTGACTGTGGGAAGAGCTTTGTGCACTGCTCCAACTTCATCACCCCTCAGGCGACCTACATTGGGCAGGTCCCTGGTGACCCACACTCTTTGTGACCAACACTGGGAGGACACCTGGCTGGTGGCTTCCACGTCCTCAGATTCCCTGTAGCCACCTGGGCAAATGCAGGGGCAGGAACATCCATAGGGACTCAGACTGACATTGGAAATTCCTTGGGAAGAGCTGATTTCTTAATCTTACACCATAAAAAATCTCACCTCCTGTGTCCAGTTGTTTGTTCTGGTGGCATCAAGCAATGCTGGAGGATCTTGCAGGTCTTTTCCAACCTAAATAATTTCATTCTTCATCCTCTCAAAACAACCAAAATTGGAGTAAAGATAAAGAAATGAAACGAAGCGATCTAAAGCTGCACTTTTGTTTTTTTAATTGGGGTTTGGGGGTGAATTTGGGGTTCAGGGGAATATTCAGGAGGATTTGGTTGTTCTGTGGCCACCCAGGCCAGGGCATAGGTCATGATCTCATAGTTTTTTTGGCAGAATGAGTCCACCTGAGCCCATCTCTTCTCCAGGAATTCTGGTTGTCTGTCCCAGTACCTGGCCTGGGTCTCCCCATTTGGGTTGTGTCCCCCAAAATGCCCAAATTGCTGCTGAAGTGCTGGAAGTGTGGATGTTCTTGTCCAGCAACCTCTCCTGGTCAGTGCCATGGGGGGACTGGGAGGGGATTTGGTAATTCTTGGGGGTATTTGTGCTGCTTTGAGGGGGCTTAGTGGGGTCTGAGGGAGTTTTGGGGTCCTAGCTAAGCTGTGTGGCTTGGAGAGGTATTGGGCGGGTCTTGGGGGAGATGGGAAAGGGATTTCGGTGTCTCTTGGGGCCATTTATGTGTCACGGACTGGATTTGAGGGATCCTATGGGAAGCTGTGAGGTGGTTTGAGAGGTCTGGCATTGGCTGTGGGGCTGGGAAGGGATTTCAGGGCAGTTGTGACCCCCCAGACCCCAAAGCTGCCACCAGACCCTGTCCCCAAAATGCTGCCAGGGGTTTGGGGGCTCCATGTTGGGGTTCCTCCTCCTGGTGCTGTGGGAGAAGGTTGGGGGGGTCCCCAGAGCGTGTGTGCCCCCCCATCCCAGTGTCACCCGTTTTCCCTCCCCACAGGGCTCCTGACCCAGCTCCTGCTGCCCCCGGGAGGGAATTTGGGGAGGGGGCAGAGGGGGTGCGCAGCCCCCGCCGGGGGATGACCCCGAGCCAGCGCCCTTTGTTTAGCTCCAAGCTGGGCTTGGGGCCGCAGCAGGAAGAGGCCGATGGGCAGCAGCTCCTGCAGGTGGGACAGTGCTTGGGCTCAGGGCAAGCTCCTGCCCTGCACACCTGGCTCAGGTGTGACACTGCCCCGCCAAGGGAGCGCGACATTGCCATCCCCACGGCTCAGGGCTGGCAGCAGCACTTGGAGCACGCACATGGAAATGCTGGGAGCAACTGGGAGCAGCGTGAGGCCGTGAATTCTCCCCAGCACCGCCTTTCCGGGCCAGCCCTCCATGGGAGAAATGCTCCTTAGGCCTGGGCCTTGAGCAGCAGCCCCTGGGCTCAGCTCCTGTGCAGCTGAGCACAAACACTGTCTGCTGCCAGGCACTGCTGCTGTCCAAGGAGCTCCTGCTTGCTTTAGGAGCAGCCTTGGCAACTGTTTTTCTTCCCTCCATGGCACAGCATGGCTGTTGTCACAGTGTCAAAGCAAGCTGTTGATGCCAAGTGCGGCCAGGATGAGCCATGGCTGTGCCTAAAGCCCATCTCTTGGGGCCCTATCACCAGCGGTGCCAAAGGAGCCCTTGGAGCTGTCCTGGAGCAGCCACCTCCCTCTGAGTGGGGCCTCTGGGAGCCGGGAACTCTCCCGTTTGCTGCACTCGGGGCATCCCCGAACAACGAGGGAGCCTGGGCCGATCCCCCACTCCTCGAGGCTCAACCCTTAGCCCGCTGGGGAGATGCAAAAGCATTGGGAGTGAGCATTTCCCTGCCCTCGAGGGGAATTTCTGACAGGTCCCTGGCACTGCCTCTTTGTGTCTGTGTGCACACACGTGTGCCTGTGCTCTGGCAAATGGGGGAGAAATGCTGCACTCGGAGGGGTTGAAGTCCCTTGGATATTTGAGTAGGTTAGAGCTGTAAGTAAGGTTCAGTCCTAAGGTATAAGCTAAGTTAAATGCTGCTAAGGGCTGTTCTTTACAGAAATGGTTATTGTTAAGGTATAAGTTCAGGTTAAGGTATAAGTTATGTACTGTTATGTTTGAGTGCTGTTAAGCTTTTAGGCTGTATTCGTTTTGTCCTTGACTTCAGTGTCCTTTTGTTCACACACACACACACACACACACAAAGATTTTCACGTCTCAGTTAATTTCTGATTTGATTGACTGGTTTTTTTTTTGTTGTTCTTTTTTCCATTTCTGTGCCTGAACTGTCCAGTGAGGAGTAGAGTGACTCTTGCCAAGGAACTTTGTTGTGCTGTTGCTGGATATTAAATCTGGTTTTTGCTGATCCCTTACTGGGGATTTTTTAAGCACTCTCAACCCCTCGTTCGTAAGAGGCTGAAGGAGCCCTGGCCCAGGCTCTCACCCTGGGGGACACAGGGACACAGCCAGGGGGTCCCTGTCCCCCCATTCCACCCCCCACAGGCCCTTCCCCCCCAGTCCCCGTGTCAGGCTCTGGGGTCAATCTCATGGAACATCCTCTGGGGGAGGCTGCGGCGCCAGGGGGCAGGGGGGGACCCGGGGGGACAGGGGACCCTGCTGTGCACGAGCAGCGTTGGACTTCTCTGGGGGGAGCTGTGAGGGGGGGCTGGGGCAGAGTGACCTCCCCAGTGACATCACACAGCTCCTGTGGCGTCACACAGCCTGCTCTCTGATGTCACAGTCAAATCTGGGATGTCAGAAACAACTCTATGATGTCACACAGACCAGTCTGTGACATCATACAGCTGCCCTGTGATGTCACAGCCTGCTCTGTGATGTCACACAGTCCCCTCTATGATGCATACTTTTCAATGACCGCACACAACCAACTCTGTGATGTCACACTGCCCTTTTCTGACATCACAGCTGCTCTGGGGCTCTGTGACACAGCCCCAGAGGTGTCTATGGCTAGGACGCAGCCCCTCTGGGCAATGGCACAGCCCCTGCCAATGCTGAGCACCTGTGAGCTCTGGGTGTGCCCTGCTGGTGTCCCTGAGCTGCCCTGGCAGTGCCCCAGCCCTGCTGGGCTGTGCACAGGAGCTGCTCCTGGGCAGAGCTGTCTCTCTGCAGCGCTGCCGCTTGCCAGGAGCTGCCTCTGTGCCAGGAGCCCGGCCCAGCTCAGCAGCACAGCCACAGCACAGGCACTTGAATGAGCCTCGCGGGGCTCTGCTGCTCTTTACATCAGACTCAGTCCCTCCGAGTGTGTTCAAATAGCTTCTCAAGAAGTCAAAGTTAAATTGAAATGCTGAAGTTTCTTGTCGCTTAAATGGGTTCCACTGAGTGACACAACTGAGAAAGTGTCCCCAGGTTGCAGTTAGAGCAGAGCACTGCAGGCAGTGATGGCAGGTGGGGACAAGCAAGGGAAAGGTGTCTCTGATGCTGAGCCAACCTGGATGTGTTTCAGGAATGCAAAGGGCCAAGGCCTGAGCCCCAGCCCCGGGGAAGGCAGATCCTGTCCCTCCCTCATTGCTCGGGGCTCTTCCCGGGGCACTGCCATGTGGGGATGTGCAATGCCAAGGGCAGCACCATGGGGCGGCCCCTGCCAGGCTGCTGGGCAGGGACAAGGAGGCCATGAGGCCCCAGGGCTGCAAGGGTCACTTGTGTCCTCCTCATGGCCTCAGGGCCAGGGCCAGCAGCCATGGCCAAAGTGCTGCCCAAGTTGGCTCTGGCAGGGCCTTGCAGCTTCTGCACATCCCTGTGCCCTCTCCAGCCCAGGCTGTCCTACGCTGTCCATGCCCTGCGCCTCTGTCCCTGCAGGCTGTGCTCATCCCCCGGCTGCCCCACCTCGCTGGCCCTTCCTTCCCTGACAGCTCTGTGTCCTGCCTGCCTCTGCCTGGGCACACAAAGCCTTGCGCTGACCCAGACTCCTGAATTATTAAAATGCAGATATAGATCTAATATCGATATCCACCTGAGATGGACAAAGACTCTCTTAACTTGTTAAGGTTAGAAAGTGTATGTTTATTTCAGCACCAGAGAGCTGCAGGGGTAACTCCCAAATGTACAGCTCCGGAGTAACAATGCAACACAGAACTTATTTATTTATCACAAAAATGCATATTTAAAATACCGATACATATTCATAGCATAAGCGCCTCCCATTCCCCACTTCGTATGGAAATTACCAAAAAGTCATTAAGCATGCGCAGTTCCTGCAATGGAATTGAGTCGGTGGTCGTTAATTTGAGTATGAGGGCTGCTTTGGATGAAGGAATATGAGTCTTCATCAGTGTGACCTTCTTACTTTGTTGGTTTTTGACAATACATTTGACCCTGGAAAACTCCCAATGCTCTCTTCTATTGCTTCTAAGTAGGTTGCATCTGGGCAAGATTGGGAACTGTCTAGGCTCTCCTTTGAACCTCTTTTCTTAAGATTATTAATTGTCTATTCTAAGCACAGCTGAGTAAATATCAAATAATCAAATTAAATCTGCATTTAATCATTCATTTCTAACTGAGTTCTGTGTCTTCTTCTATTCTAATTTTTACAGAACTAACTTTTATCTAAAATCTCTAGATTTAAATGTCTAAAAGAAAACCCTGTGTTTCAAAATCACACTTTCAATTGACATTTTTACTATTTTCTGTTTCCAATTTTTGCAAATTTTTTTATTTTTCCCCTTCTGATTTTTGCGATTTTTGGGGTTTTTTTCATTTTTCCCACCTCCAATATTTGGGATTTTGGGGTTTTTTTGTGTTTTTATGCATTTTCCAAAAACCAACAGCCCTCAAACCCCAAACTAACCCCAAACCCCAAAAACCAGAATCCCCCAAACCCCATATTAACCCCAAACCCCAAAAAAGCAGAATCACCCAAACCCAAAATTAACCCCAACCCCCCAAATTTCCTCAAAAAACCAAAACCCCCAGACCCCAAATTAGCCCAAACCCAAAAACCCAAACCAGGACCCCCAAACCCCAAATCCCAAATCATTTTTGGGTTCAAATCCATCTTTATTAATGAGAAATCACACTTTTAATTGGGGTCCCCCCCACGGTTTTTGTTATTTTCCACTTCCGATTTTTTACATTTTTGGGTTTTTTTGTGGTCTTTTGCATTTTCCAAAAACCAACACCCCCCAGACACCAAACTAACATAAAATCTCAAATCATTTTTGGGGTCAAATCCATCTTTATTAATGTTTCAATTGCTGCTCCCCCCATTATTTTCACTATTTTCCACCTCTGATATTTGTGATTTTGGGGCTTTTTCCCATTTTTGGGATTTTCCAAAATCCAAAACCCCCAAACCCAAATCCGAAATAATTTTTGGGGTCAAATCCATCTTTATTAATGAGAAATCACAGCTTCAGTTGGGGTCCCCCCCACGATTTTTGTTATTTTCCACTTCCATTTTTTGCAATTTTGGGGATTTTTCCACTTCTGATTTTTCCGATTTTCTGTTTTTTCCCAATTTCTCGGCTCTCCTCCTCCCCCAGTACTCCTCATACACCTCCCCGAAGATGTGCCTGCAGGGCAAACCCCAAAATCCTGAACCCCCAGACCCCAAATTAACACCAAACCCCCAAAAATCAAAATCCCCCTGATCCCAAATTAACCCCAAACCATCTTTGGGGTCAAATCCATCTTTATTAATGAGAAACCACACTTTCAATTGACATTGCCCCCGTTTTTTCCACTATATTCCACTTCTGATTTTTCTGATTTCTGATTTTTTTCCGATTTTTGACTTTTTTCCGATTTCTGCTCTTTCCTCCTCCCCCAGTACTCGTGGTACACCTCCCCGAAGATGTCCCTGCAGGGCAAACCCCAAAATCCTGAACCCCAGACCCCAAACTAACCCCAAACTCCAAGTCACTTTTGGGGTCAAATCCATCTTTATTAATGTTTCAATTGGGATCCCCCGCACAATTTTTGTTATTTTCCACCTCCGATTTTTGCGATTTTGGGCATTTTTCCGCTTCGATTTTTGGGTTTTTTATGGTTTTTGGCATTTTCCAAAAACTAGAAACCCCCAGACCCCAAATTAACCCCAAACTCCAAATCATTTTTGGGGTCAAATCCATCTTTATTGATGTTTCAATTGTCGTCCCCCACACAATTTTCGTTATTTCCCACTTCCGATTTTTGTGATTTTGGGGATTTTTTGTGGTTTGTTGCATTTTCCAAAAACCAGCAGCCCCCAGACCCCAAATTAATCCAAACCGCAAATTATTTTTGGGGTCAAATCCATCTTTATTAATGAGAAATCACTCTTTTAATTGGGGTCTGCTCCATGGTTTTTGTTGTTTTCCAGTTCTGATTTTTGTGGGGTTTTGTGTTTTTTGGTATTTCCCAAAAACTAGAAACCCCCTGACCCCAAATTAATCCCAAACCCCAAAAACCCAAACCAGGACCCCCAAAATCCAAATAATTTTTGGGCTCAAATCCATCTTTGTTAATGAGAAATCACACTTTCAACTGACATTCCCCCCACAATTTTCACTATTTTCCGCCTCCAATTTTCCGTGTTTTTTTCCGATTTTTCCAATTTTTGGGTTTTTTCCGATTTCTGCTCTTTTTTCCTCCCCCAGTACTCGTGGCTGACCCCCCCGAAGATGTCCCCGCAGGGCAAACCCAAATCTCCCCCAAAACCAAAACCCCCAGACCCCAAATTAACCCAAACCCAAAAACCCAAACCAGGACGTCCAAACCCCAAACCCCAAATCATTTTTGGGGTCAAATCCATCTTTATTAATGAGAGATCACACTTTTAATTGGGGTCCCCCCCACGTTTTTCATTATTTTCCTCTTCCAATTTTTGCGATTGTTTTGAATTTTCTGCATCAATTTTTGGGGTTTTTTGTGGTTTTATGCATTTTCCAAAAACCAAAACCCCCAGACCCCAAATTATCCCAAACCCCAAATAATTTTTGGGGTCAAATCCATCTTTATTAATGTTTCAATTGGGGTTCCCCCCGCGATTTTCATTGCTTTCCTCCTCCAATTTTTTGCGGTTTTTTGGGTTTTTGTCTTTTTTGGGATTTTCCAAAAACCAACAGCCCCCAGGCCCAAACTAACCCCAAACCCCAAACCATTTTTCGGGTCAAATCCATCTTTATTAATGTTTCAGTTGGGGTTCCCCCCATGATTTTCGTTATTTTCCACCTCTGATTTTTGCGATTTTTGCGATTTTTGGGATTTTTCCACTTCCAATTCTTCCGATTTTTGATTTTTTTTTCCGAGTTTTGGGCTTTCTCCACCCCCAGTACTCCTCGCACGCCTCCCTGAAGACGTCTCCGCAGGGCAAACCCCAAAATCCTGAACCCCAGTCCCAAAATTAACTCAAAACCCCCAAAATTTTCCCCAAAACTGTAACCCTCCAAACCCCAAATTAACCCCAAACCCCAAATTTTCCCAGAAAACAAAGAAACCTCAAACCCCAAATTAACCCCAAATCATTTTTGGGGTCAAATGCATCCTTATTAATGAGAAATCACACTTTCCATTGTTGCTCCCCCCACAATATTACTTATTTTCCACCTCTGATTTTTCTGATTTTTCTGATTTTTGTGATTTTTCCACTTCCGATTCTTCCGATTTTTTTTTTCCCGAATTTTTCGGCTCTTCTCCTCCCCCAGTACTCCTCGTACACCTCTCTGAAGATGTCCCCGGAGGGCAAACCCCAAATCACCCCAAAATCTTGAACCCCCAGACCCCATATTAACCCCAAACCCCCAAAAATCAAAATCCCCCGATCCTAAATTAACCCCAAATCCCAAATTTTCTCCTCCCTAATCTCAGACTTCACAAACTGCAAATCCCAAATCATTTTTGGTGTCAAATCCAGCTTTATTAATGAGAAATCACAGCTTCATTTGGGGCCTGCATCATGATTTTCACTATTTCCCACTTCTGATTTTTGCCATTTTTGGGTTTTTGTCGTTTTTTGCATTTTCCAAAAACCAAAACCCTCCAAACCCCAAATTACCCCAAACCCCAAATCATTTTTGGGGTCAAATCCATCTTTATTAATGAGAGATCACACTTTCAATTAGAGTCCCCCCCACGATTTCAGCGATCTTCCCCTTCTGCGTTTTGGGATTTTTGGGGTTTTTTGGGGTTCTTGGCATTTCCCAAAAACCAGAACCTCCCAGAACCTCAATTTAATCCCAAACCTGAAAACCCAAACCATTTTTGGGTTCAAATCCATCTTTATTAATGAGAAACCACAATGTCAATTGGCACTGCCCCTGTTTTTTTTTCACTATTTTCTGCTTCTGATTTTTGCGATTCCCAATTTTTTTCCAATTTTTGATTTTTTTCCAATTTTTGGGACTTTTTCCACCTCCAGTACTCCTGGTACACCTCCCCGAAGATGTCCCCACAGGGCAAACCCCAAATCACCCCAAAATCGTGAATCCCCCAAACCCCAAATTAACCCCAAATCATTTTTGGGTCAAACCCATCTTTATTAATGAGAAACCACAGTTTCCATTGTCGCTCCCCCCACAATTTTAGTTATTTTCCACTTCCGATTTTTGCGATTTTGGGGATTTTTCCACTTCTGATTTTTGCGATTTTGGGGATTTTTCCACTTCTGATTTTTGTGATTTTGGGGCTTTTTCCCATTTTTGGGATTTTCCAAAACCCAAAACCCCCAAACCCAAATCCGAAATAATTTTTGGGGTCACATCCACCTTTATTAATGAGAAATCACAATTTCAGTTGATGTTCCCCTCATTATTTTCACTATTTTCCACCTCCGATTTTTGTGATTTTTGCAATTTTTCCACTTCCGATTCTTCCAATTTTTGATTTTTTTCCAATTTCTGCTCTTTTCTCCTCCCCCAGTACTCCTCGTACACCTCCCTGAAGATGTCCTTGCAGAGCAAACCCCAAATCTCCCCCAAAATCCTGAACCCCCAGTCCCCAAATTAACTCAAAACCCCCAATTTTTCCCACAAAACCAAAACCCTCCAAACCCCTAATTAACCCCAAACCCCAAATTTTCCCTGAAAACAAAGAACCCTCAGACCTCAAATTAACCCCAAGTCATTTTTGGAGTCAAATCCATCTTTATCAATGAGAAACCACAATTTCCATTGTCGCTCCCCCCACAATTTTAGTTATTTTTCACCTCCAATTTTTGCGATTTCTGGGATTTTTCCACTTCTGATTCTTGTGATTTTAGGGCTTTTTCCCATTTTTGGGATTTTCCAAAATCCAAAACCTCCAAACCCAAACCCCAAATCATTTTTGGGGTCAAATCCATCGTTATTAATGAGAAATCACAGTTTCAATTTGCACTCCCCCCATGATTTTCACTATTTTCCACCTCCAATTTTTGCGATTTTGGGGATTTTTGGGATTTTTCTACTTCTGATTTTTCTGATTTTTCGGGGTTTTTTGTGGGTTTTTGCAATTTATAAAAACCATGAGCCCCAGACCCCAAATCAACCCCAAATCATTTTTGGGGTCAAATCCATCTTTATTGGTAGACTTTTATTTCAGTGGGAGTCAGCCACATCATTTTCATTGTTTTCCACTTCTGATTTTTGTGATTTTTGGGGTTTTTGTGGTTTTTTGCATTTTCGAAAAACCCACAGCCACCAGACCCCAAATTAACCCCAAATCCCAAACAATTTTTGGGGTCAAATCCATCTTTATTGGTGGATTTTTATTTCAATTGGAGTCCCCCCCCCCCCCCAATGATTTTCATTGCTTTCCACCTCAGATTTTTTGCGATTTTTGGGATTTTCCCACTTCCGATTTTTGGGATTTTCCCACTTCTGATTTTTGGGATTTTCCCACTTCCAATTTTTGGGATTTTCCCACTTCTGAGTTTTCTGATTTTTAGGTTTTTTCCGATTTCTGTGCTTTTTTTCTCCCCCAGTACTCCTTGTACAGCCCCTGGAAGGTGTCCCCGCCGGGCAAACCCCAAATCTCCCCAAAAACCAAAACCCCAGACTCCAAATTAACCCCAAACCCCAATTTTCCCCAAAACTAAAACCTTCCAAACCCCAAATTAACCCCAAACCCCAAATTTTCCCCAAAACTGAAACCCTCCAAACCCCAAATTAACCCCAAACCCCAAATTTTCCAGAAAACAAAAAACCCTCAGACCCCAAATTAACAGGAAACTGTTTCTGGGGTCAAATCCATCTTTATTAATGTTTCAGTTGATGCTTCCCCCATTATTTTCACCATTTCCCCCTTCCAATTTTGGTGATTTTGGGTTTTTTTTTGTGTTTTTTTGCTTTTTCCAAAACCCAACACCACCCAGACCCCAAATTAACCCCAAACCCAAAGCATTTTTGGGGTCGAATCCATCTTTATTGACGAGAAATCACACTTTTAATTGGGGTCCTTGCCCTCACTGTCCTTTTGTCACACACTCCTAAACACACACACACACACACACACACACACACACACACACACACACACACAAAGAGATTCAGCTCAGTTAATTTCTAGTTTGATTGACTCGATTTGGTTAGTTTTGTTGTTGCCTTTTTCCCTTGCTCTGCCTGAACTGTCCAGTCAGGAGAAGAGTGACTCTTGCCAAGGAACTTTGTTGTGCTGTCTCTTAATATTAAATCTGGTTTTTGCTGATCCCTTCCTGGGGATTTTTTAAGCGCTCTCAACCCCTCGTTCGTAAGAGGCTGAAGGAGCCCTGGCCCAGGCTCTCACCCTGGGGGACAAAGGGACACAGCCGGGGGGTCCCTGTCCCCCTGTCCCACCCCCCACAGCCCTGTCCCCCCTGTCCCCATGTCAGGCTCTGGGGGTCGATCTCGTGGAACATCCTCTGGGGGAGGCTGCGGTGCCGGGGGGCAGGGGGGGACCCGGGGGGACAGGGGACCCTGCTGTGCACGAGCAGCGTTGGACTTCTCTGGGGGGAGCTGTGAGGGGGGGCTGGGGCAGAGTGACCTCCCCAGTGACCTCACACAGCCCCTGGGATGTCACCAGCAACTCTGGGATGTCACTGGCAAATCTATTAGGTAACAAAACCTCCTTGTGATGTCATAAAGCTGCACTATGATGTCACCACACAATCTGTGGTGTCAGAACCTGCGCTTTGCTGTCACTCAGTGATGTCACACAGCTCACTCTGTGACCTCTGAGCCTGCTCTGTGATGTCACACAGTCCCCTCTATGATGCTGTAGCAGCTCCATGGCCTCACACAACCAACTCAGAGATGTCATAGCCCAATCTGTGACCTCACACAACTCACTCTGTGATGTCACACTGCCCCTTTCTGACATCACAGCTGCTCTGGGGCTCTGTGACACAGCCCCAGAGGTGCCTATGGCTATGACACAGCCCCTCTGGGCCATGGCACAGCCCCTGCCAATGCTGAGCACCTGTGAGCTCTGGGTGTGCCCTGCTGGTGTCCCTGAGCTGCCCTGGCAGTGCCCCAGCCCTGCTGGGCTGTGCACAGGAGCTGCTCCTGGGCAGAGCTGTCTCTCTGCAGCGCTGCCGCTTGCCAGGAGCTGCCTCTGTGCCAGGAGCCCGGCCCAGCTCAGCAGCACAGCCACAGCACAGGCACTTGAATGAGCCTCGCGGGGCTCTGCTGCTGAGGCCCTGAACATCAGTCCCTGGGAGGGAGCTGCAGAAACCTCTCAAGAATGAAAAGGCAGAACTCCAAAGTTCCTGATACCATTAATGGGTCCCACTGAGGGGCATGACTGAGAAAGTGTCCTCAGGTCCCAGTTAGTGGAGGAAATTGGAGACAGTGATGACAGGTGGGGACAAAGAGAAGCCAAGTCTTTGTGCCCTTGGGAACAGCAGTGTCTGTGCCACTAAGAGCTGTGAGGAGACACCTTGTGCTGAGGCCCTGGGGCCTCCTGGCCCAGCCCCAGCAAGGCTGGGCACTGTCACCCCTTGTCCTGCCCTCAGCATCCCCACCCCACATCCCAGTGGCCTCAAGGATCTGCTGGAATGAGTCCCTGGGGAGCCTTTGGCAGGAATGGTCCTGGGGGCTCCTCAATGCTCCCAGGGACTGCAGGTTTTTCTAAGGACTTTGGGTTCTGCTTTTGCCTTGGAGTCCCTGAGAGGTTTGTGCAATCCTGGCCTCCAATTATCTGCTCTAACGAGTCCCTTGAGATTCTTTATCGGTACCAACACTCAGTGGGGCTCAATGCTTCCAGGTGCTTCAGTTTTCTTGAAGTACTTTCCACTCTCCTTTTGACACTGAGTCTCTGAGGTTTGTTCAATCTTGGCCTCCAATTCTCTCTTCCAAGGAGTCCATGGTGGGGATGGACCTCAGTAGGACCCATGGATTCTTTGAGACACTTTGAGTTTTTCCTCTGACTTTGACTCCTGGAAAGGTTTGTGCAATCTCCTCTCAGGCCCTGAGGTTCAAGGGCTCAGCTCCAAATGCACCACAGGGCTCATTAGGAGCAAACAAGTTCTAACAAACCATGGCTCTGCCTTGATTTCCCTCTGGTCTAGTGCAGATCATTAGGAAGGTTTCCTGCTACAGTTATGGACAAATATTTCAAAGAGCTCCTAAGAAATACACATTCCTATTTTAAATGGTGTATTTTATTGCTGTTCTCTTTAGATCATTGCAGCATTCTGTGACTGACATTGATCCAGGGTGTCTCCCTGTGCCTTGAGGTCTGACCCAGTGTGGACAGCCCTGCTCCACATTCCCCACCCCCATCCTGTCTCCCCTCACTCACCTGGGACCTGCTTTGCTTGCAGAACTGCCTGCACTCAAGCAAAGAGGAGTTCTTTTTTTTTTGTTTGTTTTTTTGAAGCAAACTAACCCTCCTAAGTTTCCCCACTGAAAACAGACACCCTCCTCAAGTGTGTGCCTGCCCAAGCTGCCACTGATTTAGGGTGGCTAAGAGATTTACTAGAAGGTGTTTGTTGAAACAAGGTATATAGCTTGTGTTTTAGGGACTAGGAGGTAGATAATGATTTGCTAGGGGCTGCTTGCTAAAACAATGTGTACAGCTTGCTTAATATTTTTGTGCTTGCCAAGCAAAGAGGGAGGATATAAAGAAGATGCCAAACTATTGATCAGGAGAAGGAGCTGTGACCAGATATTTTACTTCTGGATCCTGAAACCAGCCCGAGCCAGCTTCAAGGTTTGGACCTGGAGCAGGGACCCAGGGAGTATGCGCAGGGAAGCAGGGGAAGAGTTCAACACGAGGAAGACTCCTTTACTTCATCCCAAGACCCCTGCCCACAACCACCAGGCAGCACTGTGCAGGCGCAAGTGTATTTAAATGAACTTTGGACTCATTAAAATACGAAGCAGGAATAGATAATGATTATGTATAGGGCATTGTGTAACTTTATGCATATGTAACTTGTAACCCAATATAAACCGGACAGAGCATTATTGGGGTGTGCACACTTTGAGGAAAAAAACCCTAAGCGTCCCAGTGCTGGAATAAACATACCTACTTTACAACTTTCCTTTAGTCGTTGAGTTAATCCGAGCCTCATAATAAACAGTTAATCCATTAAAAGCTGCAACTAAACACAAAAATCCAAAATTAAATGCATTAAACAGTTTACCTTTTTTGTATTTCCAGAACAGTGTTACCAACAGTGTTGTTCCTAGATCAGTCAGCTATCCTAGCAGAACCTTGTAATAATTGTAACAGGTATGGCTTCGGATGCAAAAGAGTGAGTAAGCCAGAAAAAAAGAGAGTGGTACCCTTTGAACACAAGCAAATAAAATAATGGCTACATTAATAATTAGCTTATGGACTTCAATCTAAACTTGCAAAATTTGAGATATAACCATATGTAAATCAGACAAAAATAATTTTTATCTTTAAAATGAAAAGGTTTCAGAAGAATGGCTGGCTATTCTAACAAGGTGCAAAGACAGAGTAAATTCCATTAGTGATTGTCCCATTTCTAACTGTTGTTGTTACATGTATATTTGTTTGTCTAGCATTTGGGAATGCTAGGCCCCACAGAAGGAAGATACTGCCTTCAGAAATTGCTAGAGATCATGGACCGATCTGCCGAGCTTTGAGCTCTGCCACTGAAAGATGCTTTAAAATTTAAAATAGCAGTTCCCATTCATATGAATTCCAGTATGCTTTCCTCTTTCCTTTCTGCTCTGTCTGCTAGAAATCCCACCTAAAGCAGGGGGGAGAAGGTACCCTAATTAGATCACAAGCAGGGAAAACTAACAATACAGGAGTCCTACTCAGTTACCATTCATATAAATTCCAGTATGCATTCCTCTTTCCTTTCTGCTCTGTTTGCTAGAAATCCCACCAGAAGTGGGAGAAGGTACCCTAATTAAATCACAAATAGGGAAAGCTTACAGTACAGTAGTCCTGCACAATGTCTTGAGCCATGGAGTTAGCTGCCAAAAACTGAAAAAATTGCTGTCTCTGAGACACTGTGAGATGCCTGTGTGTGTGGTGTGTGTGTGGGGAGGGGGTGGGTCAGGCCTTCCCCTGGTGAGACAGTGAACTGCTCCTCACCCCACCCCAGAGCACCCCAGCCCTGCAGTGGAGCCAAGCACGGGCACAGCAGAGACAATTTTCCATTTGCCAATATGCAGCTCCAGAGAAACCAAGTAAACAAGAGTCCCATGGGGGGAAAGAAGGCCCAAGGAAGCAAAAAGAATTAACATTCCTCTTAAAATTTCTATGTGAGTACTTTTCCAAATATTCTCTGTCTTCTTTTTCTTCAGAATATTTCTATATTCTATGTCTTTCTCTTTTTCAAAATTTTTAGCTAGGATTGGTTGAGTCAGTAACTTTAAGTGGAAGTGACCTTAAAATTCAGGTCACTTCCAAAGGGGGCAATTGTTGGAAAATATACCAGTTTAAAAATTTTGTATAACTTTAGTCAAAGGCTTTGTTTGTCTTTACCCTGGGAAAAGGAATTTTAAGTTTCTTTTCAGGACATTGTTCTGCCCGAGGAGGTTTGAGAGACTCAGCATTCTAACAGACTGGGAGCAGCCCAAAGATACCCAGAGAGATAAAGGCCATCAGAGGAACATTAACAGAACATTAACAGAACATCGGTGGCCATCTACAAACATCCAGCCCAGACCCACCTCCTACAGAGCTGAAGACATCTCGCCCCGAAAGGACTGATAAGAAAATTGAAAAATGAAGATCTAATTTACTTTGAAACAATGTATCTCTATGGGTTTTGATTGTATAAAATTTGGGGGGAAATCCTGTAAAATCGGTGCATCATGGAATGATTTTCTCTGCACACCGAGGCTATGTGTGCATGAGATGATTTCTGTGGCACATCCTGGCCAGACAAACATCCTGGCCAGCTAATAAAGTAATGCCTTGGCTCTCTAACATTAAAGATGTTGCTGGAGGGTTTTTGTTTTTCCCACAGTTTTGGTGACAAACCCATTCGCATTTATACCAGGATGCAAAGTTAATCAATTATACTGTGAGAGCTGGGAATCCTCTTGAAACTCGGTTGATTGGCACATGTTAATATGTGTATCTGTTGAGGATATCCCTCTATGAAATATAAAAATAAAAACCTGCTGTATAATTCTATAACCAATTTCAAAACATATTAAACCAACATCTAAGAGACACTATGAAGTGATATCCCTCACACCCATCACCCATTAGAAAACACCAATTCCTGGGGTTCACGGGGTGGGGGCAGTAAATAATGAAAATTGAATTGATAGTTACAATTGAATATCCATTTTGAACTATTGCACACTGTATAATTGCTCATTGTGATAAATGAGTGAATGATAAATGCTGGCTTTCGCATATATGAATTTAACATTTACAAGTGATGTGTACTGTATAAAAAATAACGTTAAGATAAAATATAATTAAGTAGAAACAAGGTTAGGGTAAATTGTAACTTCGAGATAGTTGTAATATGCTAGAAAATGTAGTAATAAATACATGGTAATAAATGTCTTTTAAGTTGGTAAACCTCAGAGCCGGGGATCAAGACATGTTAAAGAAACAAAGAAGATAACCACAGGCATCCCAGGAAGTCTGTTCTCTTGACTCACACCTCCCAAAAGGAACTGCCACCTACAAATTAAGTTGGAACTGAGGAAACATAGACGGGAGGATTTCTGCCTTCAGTTCTGAGGCAATCCAGAGGATCAGAGACTCCAAGACAGGCGCTGTCCTAGCAGAAGGGGGCAAGGATCGGAGGGGGGAGTTGGGTGAAGTGTAAATTTCCTTCCAGGCTTAATGAATATGTAACAACTAAAGAAAGTACTTAAGTTAACTGTACAGTGGATGGGTGTGCCTCTGGCAAAATTGCTAAGCACCCAGCACTGTTTTGCCTTTGCTCTATTAATAAATACTCAATATTATACAGTTAAAATTTCGGCCCCTGAATTCATTTATAACACTCATGTTATTGCTTCTACTGTCTCTATCCTTTTTCCTATTATGTTTTTTTCATCACCTCTGTGGATAACCCAGGAACTGAAGAAGATTGCTAGGAAAGAGACATTTATTACACTGTTTGAGTCACGGGGTGGCTGTCAGAGACTGAAATAGTTCATGCCTCAAACATTGATATAAAGTTTTGCTCATTGTACCAAAAACTGTATAAAGAAACTGCAACCAAAGAAGCCTCGGTGAGGATACCTGACTGGGACTTTGGACTGAGAGTCAAACTGCTGAGATTAGATAAAGGGAAGCCTATTGTTCAGTCATCTCAGGCTGAGGGAAAGGAATGCACCCACAAAGGCCAAAGGCACCAGCCGCACTGAGAATCATCCCAGGCTGAGTTTGGGGTGGGGGCAGAGCACAGCTCACAAAGCCAGGGCTACACAGACTTCTCCCCCAACCGAGGGGGGGGAGGAGGAGGTTTTGGGGTGCAGTGGCATAACCTCTGGGGAGAGGCAATAAATGCCCATCCTCCCTCACACAAACTGGGTCAGCTCTGGAACCCCCAAGCCCACAGGCCACATCCACGTGAGAGGCAGCTGAGGTGTCATAATCCATCACAGACCCCACAAAGTGCTCAGCATTGCCCCACAGGACTGCACATGATGCCAGCAGAGTCTGCTGCAAGAGACTGTCCCTCCCCCGGGGGACATGCCTGGACATTGCCACCTGGCCTGAGTGGATATTAACCCATGGGATTCTGTGCTTTTCGGAGGGACCATCACCACCAAGAAGACCAAGCTGGAGAGGATCAATGCAACATCGCTGGGATCCACAGATGGTGATATTCTTTTATTCTGTCTCTGTCACTCTCTTTCTGTCCCCCCCACCTCGTTTCCTACTTCTCCCTTTCTCTCTTTTCTACTCTATTTCCTATACGATAAAACCCATACTATTGACTGGCATATGGTCTCATTTGCACCTTAACTGGGGCAGAGGCATTTCTAAAGAACCTTATTAATTGGATCAGAACAGGAGCCGAGGGCTCCGTGTGGCTCTGCAGGACCTTGTCCCTGGGGCTCGTTTGCATCAGCCCGGGCAGCTGGGCTGCACTTGGCTTCCTTTGTGTCTCTGCTTCCCCTGGCACAGCACCTGCCCAGCGCCCAGGGGACAGCAATGGAAGCGGGGCACTTTGGGCTGAGGTTCAGTGTCTGTGCCCGGGATAAATCCCAAATCCTTCCCTAAGGAGCAGAGAGTGCTGACAGAGCACAGGATGCTCTGCTGAGCACGGGATGGCCCCGGGGTGACATCAGACAGAGCAGGGATGGGAGTACCAAAGAACAGGAGGAGGAGGAGCAGGAGAGGAGGAGGAAGGACAGAAGAGGAGGGAATCCAGTGGCGAGGAGAGATGGAGGAGGGGAAGCGGGAGGAAGAGGAGGGATCAAGGGGGTGGAGCAGCAAGAGAAGCAGCAAAAGGAGCTGCCGCGTGCGTCCATCGCTCTCTGTGTCCGCAACCCTCGGCCCCGGGAGCATCGCCCCCCGCATCCCGCGGGTGACCGGGCAGGGGGAGCTCGCCCCAGAGATCTTGTGCGGTGCGTGGGGTTCTTTTTGGGAAGGGGGGGGGAGGATTTTTGGGGCTTGTAGGACTCCAGAACGGAGCCCGAAATATCTTCGGCTGATCCCGGGAGAGTTACTTTGTTGGGACTTTTGGGGGGGGAGGGGGCGGATGTTTGGATGTTGCAGGACTCCAGCTGTGAGTCGCAAATGGCCCTGGGGGGATATTGGGGAGTCCCCGGCACGCGAGTTTTTGGGGGTCCCAGTGGCGGCTGTCGGGAGAAGTGGGATGGGGTGGGCTGGGGCCCGGGCAGGGTGGGATGTGGATTGGGGTGTGGGATGAAGTGTGGGGGAGGGGGATGGGTGGTCTGGGGCCTGGGATGAGGCAGCCGAAGGTTGGGGGTGATGAAGGCGGGGGGACCGCAGTCCTTGGGGGCTTGCGGGGCATCGGCCGCGTGTGAGGGAGTTTTGGGGTAGCCCTAATCCTTGGGGGGTGGCACTGTCAGCGGGGAACACGTGTGTCCGGCAGCTGTGGAGCCCAGCTGCGCCCCCCTGGGCCCCATGGGTGGCGGGAGCGGAATTTGGGGACGGGGAGGTGTGTGGCGGGCAGGCCGGGCCCCCCGCTGGGCGCTGTCCCGGTGGGGCCGAGTGCGGGGGGAGCCCCGCGGGGCCCGGCCCTGCCCGGGCACGGCTGATGCCGCCCGCCCGCGCTCCGCACTGCTCCGGCCTGGTGCTCGCAGTGCCGCGCGGGGCGGGGCCGCTTTGGGGACCCGGCCAGGGCAGAGCGCGGCTGCTTTGGGGCTGTGGGCACCTGCCCGGCGCTGGGCATGGGCCGTGTGGGGGCAGCTGGGGCCGTGCTGGTGGCACTGGTGGTGCTGGCAGTGCCCCCGGCCCTCCGCGGGGTGAGCGGGGGGCGCGGTGAGAAGGGGGGCGGGGGCTGGGAGCCCAAAGTGAGCGAAATGGGGATTGGGACCCCCAAAGTGAGCAGGAGGGGCCTGGAAGCCCCAAAACCAATCACGGGAGAGGGGGTTGGGGATTGAGGGAACGATGGTGAAAGGGAGAGAAGAGCAGGGGAAAAGAGGGGTCTGGGACCCCCAAAGAGAGCAGGAGGGGAATGGGAGACCGAAATTGAGTTGGGAGGGGTGTGCGGATTGAGAGAAGGATGGGAAATGGGAGGAGATGGGAGGGAAAGATGGGGTTGGGAGGGAAGAGGGGCGGTTCCATGGGGGTCCAGCCCTGTCCCCCAGCACTTGAGCAATTCCCTGGGGCTCTGGGGGAGGTGGATCCTCACTGGGGGGGTCCCCAAGCCCCCTGTCCATCCCTGGGGCTGATCAGGGGTTCCCCCCACCCAGCAGCCTGTGCTGCAGCAGCTGTGGGGCAGAGAAGGGTAGGGAAGGGGGTCTGGAGTGAGAGCCGAGGAGGAGCAGGAGGATGAGGAGAAAGAGAGGAGGAAGAGGAGGAAAAGGAGGAGGAGGAGAACCATGAGGTTTTACCAACCACTGTGTCCGCAGCACCCCCGGCTCTGGGATCAGTGCCCATCCCGCATTCCAGAGGTGACCAGAGAGGGGGAACTCACCCCAAATCTATCTGGGTGTCTTCAGGAGGGTTGTTTCTTTCTGGAGGAGTGTTTGGAACTCACAGATTCTGGAATCGAGCCCCAGATATCACTGCATGTCCCTGGCAAGGATTTTCTTTACTGGACGGAAAATTTGGATCTTGCAGGACTCCAAAACTGACCCATAAATGCATTTTGGGGAATATTGTTAGGGGTCCATGTGGGGATTTCCCGGTATTGGTGGGACAGGACATTGGTTTTGGGGATCCCCAGGAGAGCTGTGGAGGTGGAACGCAGGACTCCCCGAGTGGAGAGAGCAGAGAGGGGCAATAGCGGAGCTGGGGGACCCCCGGCAGCCTGGAGGGGTGGGGGAGCCTGGAGATGAGGCAGGGCCGGGACACTGTGACGCTGAAAGGGGCGGCGGAGAGAGGGGGAAGGCGCGAGTGCCTGGAGTGGGGGGAGCCTGAAGAGGGGGACCCTGGGAGCCCTGGGAGCCAAAGCAGCATCAGGGAAGAAGGGAGCCCTGGGACCAGCGAAAGCCCACGGCATCCCTAAGCAGGAGCCCGGGGCAGGGGGATCCCCAGGACCCACGGGAGCCCCAGCAGCTTTGAGAAGGGGGAACCCCAGCAGCCCAAAGACGGGAGACTGGAAAGGGGGAACTCCTGGGAGGCTTTTTTGGGAGTAATTCTTGATTTTTGGAGAATTTTATAGACACAAAACACTCAGTGACTTCTAGAGCTGGACTTGGGCAGGAGGAACCCCCAGCCCAAGGCGCTCTCATATTTTTTTCCCCCAAACCAGGATTTCCCATTCCCAAACCTTGTCTAGATGGGGGAGGAAGCTGGGAGGAAGAGGAAGATGCCACAGGACCCGCAGGCAGGTGAGGAGGAAGTCAGTGCCCCTTTCCCCCTCTCTTCTGCTCCATGTCCCAGCCCAGCATCGCCCCTGGCTGCAGGACAACCCCGCTGCCGACGCTGTCCTGCAGGGACAGATTGGGGGATGTCCTTCCCCTTCCCTGTGGCACGGAGGCAAATCCCATCCTCTCCTTGTCCTTCCTCCCCAGGCAATGAGCTGCAGACGGAGACCAGGGAGGGCAAAGCCTTGGGGCAGAACCTGGTGGAAGAGGCCGTTTTGAGCAGCTCCATGACACAGGAGTTCAAGAGGGAGGAAAAGCCCCAGAGATGCCACACAAGGAGGGGCTGCAAACCCAGCCCAGGGCGCTCTGAGGAGGAAAGACCCACCCTGTGCCGGGAAGGCGTCCGGAGCTTCAGCCAGAGCTCAGCCCTGGTGGTCCCTGAGCAGCTCCATGATGGGGAGAAGCCCTACAAGTGTGGGGAATGTGGGAAGGGCTTCAGCCAGAGATCCAGCCTGATCCGCCACCAGAGGACCCACACTGGTCAGAGGCCCTATGAGTGTTCTGTGTGTGGGAAGAGATTTCGGACCAGCTCAGATCTCCTCGTGCATCAGCAGATTCACACAGAGGAGAGGCCCTTCCGCTGCCCTGAGTGCAGGAAGGGCTTCAAGCGCAACTCCCACCTCATCACCCACTGGCGCATCCACACAGGGGAGAGGCCCTATGAGTGTGGGCAATGTGGGAAGAGCTTCAGCTACAGCTCCTACCTGATCCGCCACCAGAGGATCCACAGAGGGGAGAGGCCCTATGAGTGTTCTGTGTGTGGGAAGAGGTTTCCAACCAGCTCACATCTCCTCGTGCATCAGCGGATTCACACAGAGGAGAGGCCCTTCCGCTGCCCTGACTGCAGGAAGGGCTTCAAGCACAACTCCACCCTCATCACCCACCGGCGCATCCACACAGGGCAGAGGCCCTATGAGTGTCCCGAGTGTGGGAAGAGCTTCAGCCAGAGCTCTCACTTGACCCGACATCAACAGAGCCACTGGTAAGGGGAGCCCTGCGAGTGCGCTGAGTGTGGGAAGAGCTCTGTGCGCTGCTCCAACTTCATCCTCCCTTGGAACACCCGCATTCGTCAGAGCCCTGGTGACCCACACTCCCTGTGACCGACATTGGGAGGACACCTGGCTGGTGCCTTCCACGTCCTCAGATTGACAGCAAAAATTCCTTTGGTAGAGCTGATTTATTAACGTTACACCCTAAAAAATCTCACTTCTGTGTCCAATTATTCTGGTGGCATCAAGCAACGCTGGATGATCTTGGAGTTCTTTTCAAACCTAAATAATTTCCTTCTTCATCCTATCAAAACAACCAAAATTGGGGTAAAAATAAAGAAATGAAACAAAGAGATCTAAAGCTGCATCATTTTCCTGGGATTTGGTGGTGAATTTGGGGTTCAGAGTAATATATGGAGGGATTTGGGTGTTCGGGGGCTGCCCAGGCCAGGCAGATTGGGCTGTGATCTAATAGTTGTGACAGCAGAACGTGTCCACCTGAGCCCATCTGTTCTCCAGGAATTCCGGTTGTCTGTCTCAGTCCCTGGCCTGGGTCTTCCCATTAGGGGTGTGTTGCCCAAAGTGCCCAAATTGCTGCTTAAATGCCCGAGCTGCTCCCGCCTGTGGATATTCCTGTCCAGCCACCTCTCCTGGTCAGTGCCATGGGGGGCTGGGTGGGGCATTTGGGTATTGGGAGGGGCTTTTGTGGTTCTTGGGGATTTATGAGGTGATTTGAGGGGGCTTGGTGCAGTCTCTGAGGGAATTTTGAGGGTCCTGGCTGGGTTGTGTGGCCTGTAGAGGACTTGGGTGGGTCTTGGGGGAGATGGGAAAGGGGTTTTGGAAGGTCTTGGGGCCATTTATGTGTCACAGACTGAGTTTGAGTGATCCTAGGGGATGCTGTGAGGTTGTTTGAGGGGTCTGGCATTGGCTGTGGGGCTGGGAAGGGATTTCAGGGCAGTTGTGTCACCCCCAGACCTCCAAAGCTGCCACTGGACCCTACCCCCATGATGCGTCCGTGGTTTGGGGCCTCCATGTTGGGGTTCCTCCTCCTGGTGTTGCGGGAGAAGGTGAGGGAGGGTCCCCAGGGGTCCTGTGTGTCCCCCCAGAGCGTGTGTGGCCCCCCATGCCAGTGTCACCCCTTCTCCCTCCCCACAGGGCTCCTGACCCAGCTGCTGCTGCTCCCGGGAGGGAATTTGGGGAGGGGGCAGAGGGGGTGCGCAGCCCCCGCCGGGGGATGACCCCGAGCCAGCGCCCTTTGTTTAGCTCCAAGCTGGGCTTGGGGCCGCAGCAGGAAGAGAGCTGATCAGTCTGCTCCATCTGCTAGGGCCACCTGTGTCTGCGGGGAGCTCTTCTATTCTTTAAGCATTTTCTTTTCTTTTTAGTATGTAAATATAGACTCTGTTCTAATACACAGACTCTCAGGATTTTTGTTTTGGTGCCCAGTGTCTGCAGGGCATAGGGGAAGAGGGGGGAAAAGGGTGCTTGGGCTCAGCAGGTTGCCTGGCCGTGCAATGTGGAAGGAAA
Source organism: Acanthiza pusilla (assembly GCA_036630365.1). Classification (NCBI taxonomy): domain Eukaryota; kingdom Metazoa; phylum Chordata; class Aves; order Passeriformes; family Acanthizidae; genus Acanthiza; species Acanthiza pusilla. The sequence continues at coordinate 819,952 of JAXCHO010000192.1, read as the reverse complement.
GTGGCCAGAAGCGCCTTGGCCTTTGGTGGTTCTGCTGCAGCCTTAACGCTTCCGCCAGAGCGAGTGGGCAGAGGCCGGAGCTGTGGGGATCCCTGGGAGACTGGTGCCTGGAGATGGCCACAAGCCCTCTGCCAGCAGGGAAGCACCATCTGTGTCCTGCCCGTGTGTTGCCGGCTGGATTGCCGAGGGCTCCGAGGTGCCTCTTGGTGCGGCTCCTCTGGAGCTCCAGCGGGGCTGTGCCGCTGCCGGGCAGCTTGGCCGGGCTGGGGGAGACCCTGAGGGGACGGGAGGTGGGAGGCTGTGAAGGGATGGGATGAAAATGGGATGGAGATCCCAGGACTTAGAGCTCCCCTTGGCCATGGAATGAGGAGAAGACCCTGCCCGGTGCCATTGGCTGGGATGGGACAGGGCATGCAGCAGAGCTGGACACTGCTGAGGAAGGAGCTCGTGGCCTAAAACATGCCAGGACAAATCCATCTCCCAAAAAAAACCCAACTTCCAGGGCTGCCCAATTTTCGCACTTGATTGTTCCAGCCCGGCTAGTGAAATTCCTGGAGGAGCAGGAAAAGCATCCCTGGAATGTCCATCCCAGCCAGGAAGGGGGGCCCTGCTCCCCTCACCCTCCCAAACCCAAAAAGTCTCATCCAGAGGCAGAGCCACTCCTGGGTTTCTTGGGAATATCAGAGGGAGACAGCAGCACTCAATTCCCATTGGCCAGGGAATTCCAGCTGCCAAATTTTGGGAATGCCCCAAACTGGAGCCTTTTGGAGAAGCAAAAGCAAAGCATCCAACCTCCAAGTCAACCTTGGTCCTTTTCATTCCTCATCCTGGACTAGGAGCCTTTTCCTGGGCTCAGGAAAGGCCCCAGGAAGCACCAGATCCGTGGATTCTCCCGGGGTGCAGAAAAGGTCACTCGGAGCTCAGGGACAGAGGGGAGTCAGCCCTGGAATGGGATCCTGTGGCTTGGGATCGTCCCTGGAAGGCTCTGGCAGCCTCAAGGAATCCAATCCCATTGTCACACTCATCCTGGAGCTCCCACATTCCATAGAAACAATGGAATTCATTCCCACTCAGCCCCTGCCACACAGAAGCACCTCCAGCCCTTTCCCATCCCCAACACTGAGGTTGTTCCCAGTTTCTCCCTGCAGAGAAGCCAAACTCAGCCCTAAACCCAACCAAAATCCCACAATTCCAGCAGCTCTCGTGTCCTCCAAGGGGTGGCAGAGCCTCACTCCTGCATCCCGCTGGACAAGGAAGGGAAACTGGGAATTCTGCAATGAGGAAACCGTTTAGAACCCCAAAACACCCACAATTCCCTAAAACTGGAGCCACCCCTTGTTTAGGATCCCTTACCAAGGATGACACCTTTGGAGAATGCACCTGCGCCTCCCAAATCCAAGGGCTGGGGGGTTTGGGAATCGCTTCCAGGCAGCCACAGCTCCACATCCCCAATCCCGGCCCTGTCCTGGAGGATGGATTCCCATCCCAAGGCTGCCTGTGTCCCCTCCCCATCCCACAGAGGACCCCAGGAGATGAGAGAAATGCTGCTCTTTATTGGGATCGGGAGCACGGGGATGTTCCTGGAGGGCAGAGCCTTTCCCGGCACATTCCCAGGAGCATTCCCAGCGCTGTCAGGCTCAGCAGAGTGGCTGCCACCAGCAGGAGTCCCTGGATCCCCGCAGGAATTCTGCCAGCAGCACCTAGAAGGGACAAAACCTGCTCAGCACTCCCTGATTGGCTTCCCACCTTCCATCCAATCCTTGGGAATCTTTGGGAAGGAGCCCCCGGAGCGGCTCTGGGGGGTTGTTCCAAAAAGTCCCGTGGGGAAATCAGAGGGAATTCATGGCGGGATCAACACCTGGGTGAAGCCTGGGGATGCAACCCCACAAATAAAACCCCAAAAAACCCCCACAAAGAAACAAAAAACCCCACCCTCCCAAAAAGAATAAAACCCCAACACCACAAAAAATAAAAACCACCCAAAAAAAACCACCAAAAAAAGCAAACAAAGAAACCACCACCACCAAAAGAAACCCCACCCCCTGAAAAAAAAACCTCAAAAGAGAAAAAAAAGCACCCTCAAAAAAACCCCAACCAGAGAAAACCCCACAAAAAACCCCAAAAAACCAAAACCCACCAAAAAAACAAAACCAAACAAGCCCCTACCCTGAGGGGTGTTCCTAGCTGATCCCAAACTTCCAGAGAGGTTTTGTATTCCCTGAGCTGGTTCCAGGATGAGCAGGAGTCCCACAGAGACATCAGCCTCAGTCGGCCCTGAGGGCCCATGTGGAAAAAGATGAGAATGAGTTCCCAGGGGAGGGAATTCCACTCGGGCCGGATTCGGGGAATTACAGACAGATGGGCACCAGAAGAGCAGAATTCCAGGGGTGTTAAATAGAAGGCTGCAGTCACTTGGAACAGGATCACGGAATGGTCTGGGATGGAAGGGCCCTCAAAGCCCATCCCGTGCCACGGGCAGGGACACCTCCCACTGTCCCAGGTGGCTCCAGCCCGGCCCGGGACACTCCCAGGGAGGGACAGCGGTGCCAGGACTTCCCACCCACATGGAATTTTTTCCCACTATCCCACCAAAATCCCCCTCTTTCCTTTCCAAAGCCCTTCCCTCCGGACACCGCGGAGGAGCTGGGATCGTCCTTCCCCCAAAGCCATCGCCACCCCTTGGCCCCCCAGCCCGAGGGTGCCACCCCTGGGGACACCTCGGGGACACACCTGGCTCGGCGGGGCCATCCCTCCTGACATCCCTGCCCGGCCCTGCGGCTGGAGCGCGGCTTCCCGGGAATCTCCTCCGGGAGAGGGACAGCTGCCGCTGTCACAGCAGCTGCACATGGCCCCGGTGCCCTCCCGAGGGGCCCACCTGCGACAGAGTCACCTGTGACCACCGTGCCGCGGGCGGGGCCCCTCCCCGGCACAGGGACACTGCCAGGCCGCTGGCGCTGCCCAAGGAACAGGCTTTATTCCCGGGATTCGGGGCTGCGGCCGCCGGGGACACCGCAGGTGGCAGCTGATGGAGAGCTGCCAGGGCAATTCCAGGACAAGTCACTCATATTGGAGACTTTGGGAGGCTTTTTTCCTGCGGTGAAACCGTGAGAGGAGGAGGAGGGGTGGGAACAAGAGCTCACCACATTCCCAGCGTGTCCCGCGAATTTGAAGGCACCCACCCGGAACTGCAGCGACTCCGGCCAGGGCCGCGGGGCCACAAAGGCTGAGCCGCTGTCCTCTGCCCTGCCATCCACCAGGCACCTGGAGAAGGGCCAGGAAGGTGGGATTTGCCACGGGAATTAATCCTTCGGGATTGCAAGAACCCTTCAGGATAGGCCAGGGGAATTAATCCTTTGGGATTGAAGGAATCCTTCGGGATTTGCCACGGGAATTAATCCTTCGGGATTGCAAGAACCCTTCAGGATAGGCCAGGGGAATTAATCCTTTGGGATTGAAGGAATCCTTCGGGATTTGCCAGAAGAATGAATCCTTTGGGATTGGCCACAGGAATTAATCCTTTGGGATCAGCCATGGGAACCCTTCAGGGTTTGCCATGGGAATGAATCCTTTGGGAATGGCCACAGGAACCCTTTGGGATGGGCCCACCAGCCCCGGGCCCAGCCTCACCAGCCCAGGTCGATGAAGGCATAGCTGGGGACGAGTTCCTGTTGGGGCTCAGGGTGGCCAGGCACCGATCCACGAAGAGCCACAGGGGCACGTGGCCCTCCGAGGTGACATCAGCCTGGAAGCAGAGGCTGTCCCCGAGCCGGAAGGCGTTGGAGAGCCTCTCCCTGCACCAGGTGTTTGGAATGCAGATCCCAGGGGATGGGGTCACTCTGGGCACCTCTCAAATGTGCAGCAACCCCCGTGGGGTGGATTTGGGCTCCGTTTGGGCTCCCAGGATGTCATGGAAGCCACCAGGAGCAGGGACCCAAGGGACACGAGGCCCCTGGGGCCGCACCCACCGTCCATGAGGCGCAGGGAGAACCGGAGCCGCTCCTGTGCCGCCAGCGTGGAGCGGAACGGGGCCCATGTGGGGCGCACGGCACCACTGCTCACGTTGCTCTTCCTAAAGGGAAGCGATGGGAATTGCCAGGGATGGCACCGTCCCCTCGGCACTGGGGCAGCACGGGGACAGCGCCAGCAGCTCACCTCGGGTAGTGACACACGATGGGGACCTCGGCCAGGGTGGCCCTCACGATCAGGGGGTTGCCAGAAGGGGTGGGTTTGTAGGACAGGGTGGTTCTGTAGATCAGCGAGTCTGGGGTCACCTGCAGGAAGGATTTGAGAGAGGGCAAAAATCAGGAAAATGTACTCAGCAGCAGCAGCAGGGAGCGTGCCAGGACACAGAGGCCACCAAGGCCACCTTCCCAATCCTGTAGGATACCACAGAGGTTTTAGTGGCATCCCAACGAGGTGCCAGCTTGAGGGGGGTCTGGGAGCCTCCAGGACTTGGGCACAGCACCCCAGGACCTGTTCTCCCATCAATTCCTGCCTCCCATCCCAAAAACCAATGCAGAGCCTGCCCCTCATCCCAGGCTGGACAGGGTATCCATATCCTAAAATCCACCCCTGGACCGACCACTCCTCACCACAAACCTGCCAGGACCTTCATCAGGTTAACATTTGGGGACAAGCCCTTGTCCACTCCCTCTGACAGGGGGACCCAAACCCTCACCCCGAGGGCCACCAAACCCTGGCCACGGTGGCCCAGGTGCCCTCACCTGCAGGGTGCTGCCACACTCATGCAGCGCAGCCACAAAGGTCACAAAGGCCTGGGCAGGGTTCGGGGCCAGGGGCAGGCACGAGGCTGTGCCCAGGCTCAGCTCTGCTGCCCACACTGTGTGCCCAGTGCCAAAGAGGTCCCTGCGCACGGTGACCGCCAGCTGCCCCTCCTGGCACCGCATGGCCACCGCGGGGCACGGGGACAGCGCCCGCAGCTGCGACAGATCCACCTGTGCCCGGGGCTGTGCAGCGGCGGGGACACAGCTCCGGAAGGAGTCTCCCTGCACCCGCCACATCCCGGGATTCTGCAGGGGAAAACCCCAGGGATCAGAGGATGAGGCCACGGCCAACACCCAGCAGAGCAGCATGACCCCAAAGCAGCGCCCAGACCCCATCCCAGCTCCAGGAAAAGCAGTGCAGGGAAAAGGGGAGGCTCGGGAGCCTTTTATGGGAGTGTTCCTAGGGAATGCCCAGCCGGGATAACAGTATCCAGCTGGGGAATCCGAATCAGAATCACAGAATCACAGAATCACAGAATGAACTAGGTTGGAAAAGACCTTTGAGATCAAGTCCAACCCATGCCCTGCCACCTCCTCATCAACTAAACCATGGCACTGAGTGCCACATCCAGTCTTTTTTTAAACACCTCCAGGGACGGTGACTCCACCAGCTCCCTGAGCAGACAATTCCAGTGCCCAATCACTCTTTCGGTGAAGAATTCTGTCCTGATGTCTAACCTAAACTTCCCCTGGCATAGCTTAAGACTGTGTCCTCTCGTTCTCTCAGTGCTGGCCTGGGAGCAGAGAGCGACTCCCAAGTGTCTACGAGCTCCTTTCAGGTGGTCCTGGAGAGTGATAAGGTCTCCCCTGAGCCTCCTTTTCTCCAGGCTAAACAACCCCAGCTCCCTCAGCTGCTTTTCATAGGAATTGTGCTCCAGGCCCTTCCCTAGCCTTGTTGCCCTCCTCCGAACATGCCCCAGCATCTCAACATCCTTCCTAAATTGGGGGGCCCAGAACTGCACACAGCACTCGAGGTGCAGCCTCACCAGTGCCGAGTACAGGGGAAGAATCACTGCCCTGCTCCTGCTGGCCACACCATTCCTGATCCAGGCCAGGTGCCATTGGCCTTCTTGGCCACGAGGGCACAGTGCTGGGTCATGTCCAGCCTGCCATCAATCAGTCCCCCAGGTCCCTTTCTGCCTGGCTGCTCTCCAGCCACTCTGTCCCCAGCCTGTAACGCTGCAGGGCTTGTTGTGGCCAAAGTGCAGGACCTGGCACTTGGTCTTGTTCAACCTCACATGGTTGGGTTGGGCCCTGGATCCATCCAGCCTGTCCAGGTCCCTCTGCAGAGCCCTCCTAGCCTCCAGCAGATCCACACTCGCACCCAGCTTAGTGTCATTTGCAATTTTGTTTATGGAAGACTCGATCCCCTCTCCCAGATCATCAGAAATGAAATGAAACAGGACTGGGCCCAACACTGATCCCTGGCAGACACCACCAGAGCCTGGACCCACCCTGGATGCAGCACCATCCCCAGCACTCTCTGGGCCCAGCCTCCAGCCACTTCTTAACCCAGAGCAGAGGGAACCTGTCCAAGCCATGGGCTGCCAGCTTTTCCAGGAGGATGCTGTGGGAGATGGTGTCAAAGGCCTTATTGCAGTCCAGGCAGACAGAGGAACAGCCTTCCCCGCACCCACAGGCAGCTCACCTGGTCACAAAAGGACATCAGGGTGGTCAGGCAGGACCTGCCCCTCCTAAATCCATGCTGGCTGGGCCTGATCCCTCGGCCACCCTGGAGGTGCCGTGTGATGGCACTCAGGGTGATCTGTTCCATAGCCTTGCCGGGCACTGAGGTCAGGCTGACAGGGCTGGAGTTGCCCAGATCCTCCTTCCTGCCCTTCTTGGGGATGGGCTCACATTGGCACCTCCAGTCCTCTGGGACCTCCCTGGTGAGCCAGGACTGATGATCAGTGATGGAGAGTGGCTGCATGAGCTCTTCCACCATCACCCTCATCCCCCGAGGATGGATCCCCTCTGCTCCCACAGACCTGTGAGCATCTCAGTGGCTCAGCAGGTCACCAACTGCTTCCTCCTGGATTACAGGGGGCCCATTCTGCTCCCTGTCCCCATCCCCCAGCTCAGGAGGCCACTTGTCCTGAGGATGACCTGTTTGAATGGTGAAAACTGAGGCAAAGAAGGTGTTGAGGACCTCAGCCTTTTCCTCACCTTTAGTTACTATATTCCCCCTGCATCCAATAAAGAATGGAGGTTGTCCTTGCCCCTCCTTTTGCCATTAAAGTCCTTCTAAAAACATCTTTTGTTATCCTTCACAAAAGGGGCCAGATTAAATTCTAATTGGGCTTTCACATCTCTAATTTTCTTTCTGCATGACCTAACAACATCCTTAACCATTTCCTGAGCAGCCTGCCCCTCTTTCCAAAGGTGGTGCACCCTCTTTTTCTCCATGAATTCCTCAAAAGCTCCCTGCCCATCCAGGCCAATCGTTTTCCTCACCAGCTGATCTTTTGGCACACAGGGACAGCCTGCTCCTGTGCCTTCAAGATTTCTTTCTTGAAGTATGTCCATCCTTCCTGGACTCCTTTCTTTTTAAAGGATTTTTCCCCTAAAAAAGTCAGTACCTGATGCAGTACTCTCCAAATCAGCATCCTGAACAGGCCGAAGTCTGCCCTCTGGAAGTCCAGTGGAGAAGTTTTGTTGATGCCCCTCCTTGTTTCTCTGAGTATTGAAAACTCAATTATTTCATGGTCACTGTGCCCCCAATGGCCTCCGAGCACCACATCTCCCACCAGCCCTTCTCTGTTTGTAAAGAGCAAGAGACAGAGCTGCTCTCTGTAGCGGAAAGAGAAGGAAACCTCCCCAAAGTGCAGCTCCAAAGGGTCAGAGTGGAGGTGAGGAAAAAGAAAAGTCCCTGCAAGGGTAGAATTTTGGTGCACGAGGTCTCCCAGCATGAGAGTGGCTGATGCCGTGACTCTGTGTGCCAGGAACCGGCAGCGCTGGGTGCAGGGACAGCAGGGAGGGCACAGCAATGCTGGACAGCTGAGAAATGCTGGGGGCACAGCGAGATGGGCGTGTGCAGCCGGCCAGGGCACAGGAGCAGCACGGACAGGGTGGCACAGGCTGCAGGAGAGATGGCCAAGGGCTGGGCAGGGCTGGCAGGGCCACAGGCACCCAGGCCTTTGTCCCCTGGGCTCTGGCACTGCCTCTGGAGGCCCCAGCCAAGGAACTTTCCTCTGAGGGTCTGCACTTTGCTTCTCCCTCGGCCCTCCCTGAGCAGGCTGGCAGGGCTTGCAGTTTGAGGACATTTGTCCTTCCTCCCCCTCACATCCACTGCCCCACAAACAGCCCCGAGCCACCCGTGAGGGACAGGCCCTGCTGTCCCAGGCCTGGGCTCAGCTCTTGTCCTTTCTGCTTGCTCCAACCAAGCCTGGCTTCTCTCAGCATCCCAGTTCCCTGCTCACAGCCTTGGGCTTCCTGCAATCCTGGCACATCCCAAGGATCTGCTCTCACCAGTCCCTGCGGAGCCTTTGGCACTCCCTGCCCTCACTGGGGCCCAGTGATGCCCCAAGGCACTTGGAGTTTTGCTTCTGCCTCCTTGAGCAGCTTCTGCAACCTTCTCTCTGGCCCTGAGGGTCATGCACTCAGCCCCAAATCCACCGTGGGGCTCATGAAAATACAGAAAGCCCTCAGGAGCTCTTTCTCTTCCTTCAATTGTCTTCAAGAGTTCAGGCCTTGTACAGCTCATTGGAGTCATTTTGGAGTTCTGTTAAGGAGGAAGATTTCAAAGTGCACCCCATGGCTTTACTTTTGAATCAAGGAAAGCATTCCCAAGTGATCTTGATGCTGAATGTCTCCTTAGGAGGTGTGGGCATGCAGAAGAAGGAGCCCCTTGCAGGCTGACCCTGTTGGGAAAAGCTGCTCCTCAGCCCCAACCTCAGCATGGCTGACATGGCCCAGCTGGCACTGCCAGCGCTGTTCCCTGCATCACAAACTTGTCCCCTGAGCTCTGCAGCTGCGTGTCCCAGCCCAGTGCCCCATGTGCCACCTGCTCTCCTCAGGGCTCTGCCTGCACACAGGCCCAGCAGAAGCTTTCCTGTTTGTGAGGAAAGAATGGCAAAGCCTGAGCAGGTTTCCTAAACAACAAACCCCACTCAGGAGCCACATGCCCAGTACAGGCTGCCTCCAATGATGTCACCTTCCTCCAAGGGACACTGCAACCAGAAATTATCTCTGTAAGCAGATTTCTCTGTATCTTGAAGCAGAATTCTCTGTCCCTGTCCTTTCCCTTGATCTCTGTTGCAGATGGAAGTTGATGGTGCCATTGTCACCTTTAACCTCTCTTTTGAATGCAAACAGATGTGCCCAGGTGTGTTAAGCAGGTGTTGCTCAATGTTTCTGCAAAACTTTTGTGTTCCCAATGGAATCCCAGAGATCATTGTGACACTTTGGGGCCACATGGAACCATGGAGACCATGGTGACACTGCAGGGCCTCAGAGGTGAAGTGAGACCATTGTGACTCTGTGGCACCTCATGGAACCAAGGGGTCATTGTGACACAGGGGAACCAAGGACTCCATTGGTGACAGTACAGAAACTCATGGAACCAATGGACCATTGTGACACTGCAGAACCAACACAGCTGCTGGACCTTGTCACCTGGCCCTGCACAGCTCCCTTGGGAGGCACAGCAGAACTAGCACCTTGTGCTGTGGCTGTGCTGCTGAGCTGGGCCGGGCTCCTGGCACAGAGGCAGCTCCTGGCAAGCGGCAGCGCTGCAGAGAGACAGCTCTGCCCAGGAACAGCTCCTGTGCACAGCCCAGCAGGGCTGGGGCACTGCCAGGGCAGCTCAGGGACACCAGCAGGGCACAGCCAGAGCTCACAGGTGCTCAGCATTGGCAGGGGCTGTGCCATGGCCCAGAGGGGCTGTGTCCTAGCCATAGGCACCTCTGGGGCTGTGTCACAGAGCCCCAGAGCAGCTGTGATGTCAGAAAGAGGCAGTGTGACATATCAGAGTGGGCTGTGTGAGGTCACAGATTGGGCTATGACATCACAGAGTGGGTTCTATGAGGTTGTTGAGAAGTATGCATCATAGAGGGGACTGTGTGACATCACAGAGCAGGCTGTGACATTACAGGGTGGCTGTATGATGTCACAGAGTGGTCTGTATGACATCATACAGTTGTCTCTGACATCCCAAAGTTGACTGTGATGTCAGAGAGCAGTCTGTGTGATGTCACAAGAGTCCTGTGTGACATCACAGGGGCTGTGTGAGGTCACTGGGGAGGTCACTCTGCCCCAGCCCCCCCTCACACTCCCCCCAGAGAAGTCCAGCGCTGCTTGTGCACAGCAGGGTCCCCTGTCCCCCCGGGTCCCCCCCTGCCCCCCGGCACCGCAGCCTCCCCCAGAGCCTGACAGAGGGACAGGGGGGACAGGGCTGTGGGGGGTGGGACAGGGGGACAGGGACCCCCTGGCAGTGTCCCTGTGTCCCCCAGGGTGAGAGCCTGGGCCAGGGCTCCTTCACCCTCTTACGAACGAGGGGTTGAGAGTGCTTAAAAAATCCCCAGCAAGGGATCAGCAAAAACCAGATTTAATATTAAATGACAGCATGACAAAGTTCCTTGGCAAGAGTCACTCTGCTTCTCACTGGACAGTTCAGGCTCAGCAAGGGAAAAAAGAAAGAACAAAACCAACCAAATCCAGTCCATCAAACTAGAAATGAACTGAGACCTGGACCTCTTTGTGTGTGTGTTCAGGTGTGTGTGACAAAACGAGAGTGAGGGCAAGGATAAAAGGAATACGGTGAAAACTTAATAGGCCTCAAACTTAACAGTACATTACTTATACTTTAACCATAACATACGTTAAACTTAACAATTTAACATAATAAGAGAAATTAACAGTATTTAATCGAACTTATTTTATATATACATGAAGGAATATGTAAATATAAATATGAATATTAATACAAATGTAAATATTAATATAAAGAAAAACAAAAATATAACTTTTATTTTTGTATGCATATATATGTGTGTGTATATATATATATACACACACATACATACATATATACACACACACACACACACACACACACACACATATATAATCCTTTCCTAAGCAGCACAGAGAGCTGACAGAGCACAGGATGCTCTGCTGAGCACGGAATGGCCCCAGGGGGGATGTCAGACACAGCCGGTATGGGAGCCCCAAGAACAGGAGGAACTGGCAGGAGAGGAAGAGGAGGAAAAAGGGCGGGTCGGGAGAAGGGATGAAGGGGAGCAGCGGGAGGAAGAGGAGGGATCAAGGGGGTGGAGCAGCAAGAGAAGCAGGAAAAGGAGCTGCCACGTGTGTCCATCGCTCTCTGTGTCTGCAACCCTCGGCCCCGGGAGCATCGCCCCCCGCATCCCGCAGGTGACCGGGCAGGGGGAGCTCACCCCAGAGATCTTGTGCGGTGCGTGGGGTTCTTGTTTGGGAGGGGGGGATTTTTGGACCTTGTAGGACTCCAGAACAGAGCCCCAAATAGCTATGGCTGATCCCGGGAGGTTTTCTTTGTTTGGATTTTTTTTGTGGGGGAGGGAGCAGATATTTGGATGTTGCAGGACTCCAGCTGTGAGTCGCAAATGGCCCTGGGGGGATATTGGGGAGTCCCCGGCACGCGGGTTTTTGGGGGTCCCAGTGACGGCTGCCGAGAGAAGTGGGATGGGGTGGTCTGGGGCCCGGGCAGGGTGGGATGTGGATTGGGGTGTGGGATGAAGTGTGGGGGAGGGGGATGGGTGGTCTGGGGCCTGGGATGAGGCAGCCGAAGGTTGGGGGTGATGAAGGCGGGGGAACCGCAGTCCTTGGGGGCTTGCGGGGTATCGGCCACGTGTGAGGGAGTTTTGGGGTAGCCCTAATCCTTGGGGGGTGGCACAGGCAGCGGGGGACACGTGTGTCCGGCAGCTGTGGAGCCCAGCTGCGCCCCCCTGGGCCCCATGGGCGGCGGGAGCGGAATTTGGGGAGGGGGAGGTGTGGGGCGGGCAGGCCGGGCCCCCCCGCTGGGCGCTGTCCCGGTGGGGCCGAGTGCGGGGGGAGCCCCGCGGGGCCCGGCCCTGCCCGGGCACGGCTGATGCCGCCCGCCCGCGCTCCGCACTGCTCCGGCCTGGTGCTCGCAGTGCCGCGCGGGGCGGGGCCGCTTTGGGGACCCGGCCAGGGCAGAGCGCGGCTGCTTTGGGGCTGTGGGCACCTGCCCGGCGCTGGGCATGGGCCGTGTGGGGGCAGCTGGGGCCGTGCTGGTGGCACTGGTGGTGCTGGCAGTGTCCCCGGCCCTCCGCGGGGTGAGCGGGGGCCGCGGTGAGAAGGGGGGCGGGGGCTGGGAGCCCAAAGTGAGGGAAATGGGGATTGGGACCCCCAAAGTGGTCAGGAGGTGCCTGGAAGCCCCAAAACCAATGATGGGAGAGGGGGGATGGGGATTGAGGGGAGGATGGTGAAAGGGAGAGAAAAGCAGGGGAAAAGAGGGGTCTGGGACCCCCAAAGAGAGCGGGAGGGGGATGGGAGACCGAAATTGATTTGGGAGGGGTGTGTGCATTGTGAGAAGGATGGGAAATGGGAGGAGAGGGGAGGGAAAGGTGGGGTTGGGACGGAAGAAGGGCGGTTCCATGGGGGTCCAGCCCTGTTCCCCAGCACTCGATGCCCAGAGCAATTCCCTGGGGCTCTGGGGGTGTTGGATCCGTACTTGGGGGTGTCCCCAAGCCCTCTGTCCATCCCTGGGGCTGATCAGGGGTTCCCCCATCCCAGCAGCCTGTGCTGCAGCAGCTGTGGGGCAGAGGAGGGTGGGGAAGGGGGTCCGGGGGGAGGGCAGAAGAGGATTGGGAGGAAGAGGAGAAAGAGAGGAGGAGGAGCAGGAAAAGAAGGAGCAGGAGAACCATGAGGTTTCACCACCCACGGTGTCTGCAGCACCGAGCTCAGTGCCCACGCTGCATTCCACAGGTGACCAGGGAGGGGGAGCTCACCCCAAATGTATCAGGGGGTCTTTCAGACGTTTTTTTTTTTGGGAGGGGTATTTGGAACTCGCAGTTTCTGGAACTTAGCCCCAGATATCTTTGCATGTCGCTGGTGAGGATTTTCTGGGCTACAGGGGATGTTTGGATCTTGCAGGACTCGGAAGCAGAGCCTTAAATCCACCTTGGGGGAATACTCGAGGGGTCCATGTGGGAATTGCCCGGTATTGGAAGAACAGGACATCGGTTTTGGGGATCCCCGGGAGAGCTGGGGGGTGGAATGCAGGACTCCCGGAGTGGAGAGAGCAGAGAGGGGCAATAGCAGAGCTGGGGGACCCCCGGCAGCCTGGAGGGGTGGGGGAGCCTGGAGATGAGGCAAGGCCGGGACACTGTGACGCTGAAAGGGGCGGCGGAGAGAGGGGGAAGCCGCGAGTGCCTGGAGTGGGGGGAGCCTGAAGAGGGGGACCCTGGGAGCCCTGGGAGCCAAAGCAGCATCAGGGAAGAAGGGAGCCCTGGGACCAGCAAAACCCCGCGGCATCCCTAAGCAGGAGCCCGGGGCAGGGGGATCCCCAGGACCCACAGGAGCCCCAGCAGCTTTGAGAAGGGGGAACCCCAGCAGCCCAAAGCCAGGAGACTGGAAAGGGGGAGCTACTGGGAGGCTGTTTTTGGGGTCACTGTTAATTTTGGAGGATTTTATAGACACAAGAGACTTGGTGACTTCTAGAGATGGACTTCAGCCTGAGGAACCCCCAACCCAAGGCACTCACACCTTTTTTTTACCCCAGACCAGGATTTCCCATTCCCAAACCTTGGCCGGATGGGGGAGGAAGCTGTGAGGAAGAGGAAGATGCCTCAGGACCTGCAGGCAGGTGTGGAGGAAGTCAGTCCCCCTTTCCCCCTCTCTTCTGCTCCATGTCCCAGCCCAGCATCGCCCCCGGCTGCAGGACAACCCCGCTGCCGACGCTGTCCTGCAGGGACAGATTGGGGGATGTCCTTTCCCTTCCCTGTGGCACGGAGGCAAATCCCATCCTCTCCTTGTCCTTCCTCCCCAGGCAATGAGCTGCAGACGGAGCCCAGGGAGGGCAAAGCCTTGGGGCAGAACCTGGTGGAAGAGGCCATTTTGAGTGGCTCCATGACACAGGAGTTCAAGAGGGAGGAAAAGCCCCAGAGATGCCACACAAGGAGGAACTGCAAACCCAGCCCAGGGCGCTGTGAGGAGGAAAGACCCACCCTGTGCCAGGAAGGCGTCCAGAGCTTCAGGCAGAGCTCGGCCCTGGTGGTCCCTGAGCAGCTCCATGATGGGGAGAAGCCCTACAAGTGTGGGGAATGTGGGAAGGGCTTCAGCCAGAGATCCCACCTGATGGACCACCAGAGGATCCACACTGGGGAGAGGCCCTATGAGTGTTCTGTGTGTGGGAAGAGGTTTCTGACCAGCACCCATCTCCTCAGTCATGAGCGGATTCACACAGAGGAGAGGCCCTTCCGCTGCCCTGAGTGCAGGAAGGGCTTCAAGCACAACTCCCACCTCATCACCCACCGGCGCATCCACACTGGGGAGAGGCCCTATGAGTGTGGGGAATGTGGGAAGAGCTTCAGCCGGAGCTCCCACCTTATCCACCACCAAAGGATCCACACCGGGGAGAGGCCCTATGAGTGTTCTGTGTGTGGGAAGAGGTTTCCAACCAGCTCAGATCTCCTCGTGCATCAACGGATTCATACAGAGGAGAGGCCCTTCCACTGCCCCGACTGCAGGAAAGGCTTCAAGCACAGCTGCAGCCTCATCAGGCACCAGAGCATCCACACAGGGGAGAGGCCCTATGAGTGTGGGGAATGTGGGATGAGCTTCTCCAGTAGCTCTAACTTGATCCAACACCAGCGGAGGCACCGGTAAGGGAAGCCCTGCGAGTGCTCTGAGCGTGGGAAGAGCTTTGTGCGCTGCTCCAACTTCATCACCCCTCAGACGACCCACATTGGGCAGAGCCCTGGTGACCCACACTCCCTGTGACCAACACTGGGAGGACACCTGGCTGGTGGCTTCCACCTCCTCAGATTCCCTGTAGCCACCTGGACAAATGCAGGGGCAGGAATATCCAGTGGGACTCAGATTGATATTGGAAATTCATTGGGAAGAGCTGATTTATTATTGTTACACCCAAAAAAATCTCACCCGCTCTTTCCAATTGTTTCTTCTGGTGGCATCAAGCAACCCTGGACCCTTTTCCAACCTAAAATAATTTTCTTCTTCATCCTGTCTAAACTGCCAAAATTGGGGTAAAAATAAAGAAATCAAACAAAGAGATTGAAATCTGCACCATTTTCCTGGGATTTGAGGGTGAATTTGGGGTTCATGGAGGATTTGGGTGTTCTGGGGCTGCCCAGGCCAAGGGACAGTGCCATGATCTCATAGTTGTGCTGGCAGAACGTGTCCACCTGAGCCCATGTGTTCTCCAGGAATTCCGGTTGTCTGTCCCAGTCTCTGCCCTGGGTCTCCCCATTTGGGGTGTGCCCCTCCAAGTGCCCAAATCACTACTGAAGTGCCCAAGCTGTTCCCAGCTGTGGATGTTCCTGTCCAGCAACCTCTCCTGGTCAGTGCCATGGGGGGCTGGGAGGTTCATTTGGGGATCCTGTGGGGATTGGGAGTGGCTTTTGTGGTTCTTGGGGACATCTGTGGTGCTGTGAGGGGTTTTGGTGGGGTCTGTAAGGGAGGTTTGGGGTCCAGGCTCGGCTGCTTGGCTTGGAGAGGTATTGGGTGAGTCTTGGGGGAGATGGAGAAGGGGTTATGCTGTCTCTTGGGGCCATTTATGTGTCAATGACTGGATTAGAGGATCCTATGGGAAGCTGTCAGGTCTTTTGAGAGGTCTGGCATTGGCTGTGGGGCTGGGAAGGGGTTTCAGACCTCCCAGGCCCCCAAAGCTTCCACCAGACCCTGCCCCCAAGATGCTGCCAGGGTTTGGGGGCTCCATGTTGGGGTTCCTCCTCCTGGTGCTGCTGGAGAAGGTGAGGGGGGTCCCCAGGGGTCGTGTGTGTCCCCAGGGCGTGTGTGCCCCCCCATGCCAGTGTCACCCCTTTTCCCTCCCCACAGGGCTCCTGACCCAGCTCCTGCTGCCCCCGGGATGTTGAACTAGGGGCACGTCGGAGGGAGGCAATGCACTCTCCGATGAGGTCGGCAAAGCTCTCGTTTATTGATTATACAATCATACTTTTATAGACAACATAATTAACTCATGCATATTGCAAAGCTGTAGCTCATCATTGGTTAATTCTGATTGACGTTTTTGCAGTCCTTTCTGGCATCCTGTTGCTCTCCTCCCTGATCTCTGGCATCCTGTAGTCCTCCTCCTTGGTTTCTTCCCTGTTCTTGATGTTTCCTTTTTGTTCCGCTGGATATTTCACAATGCTTCTTCAGCATTGTACAAGCTCTCCAAAGACAATCCGCCCTTCAGTCCTCTCTCACATACCCATCTCTGAATATATGGATCCACACCGGGAGGGAATTTGGGGAGGGGGCAGAGGGGGTGTGCAGCCCCCGCCGGGGGATGACCCCGAGCCAGCGCCCTTTGTTTAGCTCCAAGCTGGGCTTGGGGCCGCAGCAGGAAGAGGCCGATGGGCAGCAGCTCCTGCAGGTGGGACAGTGCTTGGGCTCAGGGCAAGGTCCTGCCCTGCACACCTGGCTCAGGTGTGACACTGCCCCGCCAAGGCAGCGCGACATTGCCATCCCCACAGATCAGGGCTAGCAGCAGCACTTGGAGCATGGACATGGAAATGCTGGGAGCAACTGGGAGCAGCGTGAGGCCGTGAATTCTCCCCCAGCACCGCCTTTCCAGGCCAGCCCTCCATGGGAGAAATGCTCCTTAGGCCTGGGCCTTGAGCAGCAGCCCCTGGGCTCAGCTCCTGTGCAGCTGAGCACAAACACTGTCTGCTGCCAGGCACTGCTGCTGTCCAACGAGCTCCTGCTTGCTTTAGGAGCAGCCTTGGCAACTGTTTTTCTTCCCTCCATGGCACAGCATGGCTGTTGTCACAGTGTCAAAGCAAGCTGTTGATGCCAAGTGCGGCCAGGATGAGCCATGGCTGTGCCTAAAGCCCATCTCTTGGGGCCCTACCAACAGCGGTGCCAAATGAGCCCTTGGAGCTGTCGTGGAGCAGCCACCTCCCTCTGAGTGGGGCCTCTGGGAGCCGGGAACTCTCCCGTTTGCTGCACTCGGGGCATCCCCGAACAACGAGGGAGCCTGGGCCGATCCCCCACTCCTCGAGGCTCAAGCCTTCGCCCGCTGGGGAGATGCAAAAGCATCGGGAGTGAGCATTTCCCTGCCCTCGAGGGCAATTTCTGACAGGTCCCTGGCACTGCCTCTTTGTGTCTGTGTGCACACACGTGTGCCTGTGCTCTGGCAAATGGGGGAGAAATGCTGCTCTCGGAGGTGTCGCAGTCCCTTGGATATCTGAGTAGGTTAGAGCTGTAAGGTTCAGTCCTGAGGTATAAGCTAAGGTAAATGCTCCTAAGGCCTTTTCTTTTGCAAATTTGGTGAGTTTAATACTAGCTATAAACTAAATTAAACACTGTTAAGTCTTATAAATTTTAATTCATCAGTTATAAATTAGGTTAAGTATTGTTAGGTGCTGTTCTTTCGCTGAATTGTTACCTTTAAGGTATAATTTATAGTTAAGGTACAGGTTAAGTGCTCTTAAGTTTGAGTGCTTGTTAAGATTTTATCCTTGCCCTCACTGTCCTTTTGTTGCACACAAGGACAGTTCTCAGTTCATTTCTGGTTTTCTTGTCTGGATTTCCTTGATTTTGTTATTGATTTTTTCCCTTGCTGTGCCTGAACTGTCCAGTCTGGAGTAGAGTGACTCTTGCCAAGGAACTTTGTTGTGCTGTCTCTTAGTATGAAATCTGGTTTTTGCAGATCCCTTGATGGGGATTTTTTAAGTGCTCTCAACCCCTCGTTCGTAAGAGGCTGAAGGAGAGCCCAGGCTATTGCCCTGGGGGACACGGGGACACTGCCAGGGGGTCCCTGTCCCCCTGTCCCACCCCCCACAGCCCTGTCCCCCCTGTCCCCGTGTCAGGCTCTGGGGGTCGATCTTGTGGAACATCCTCTGGGGGAGGCTGCAGTGCCGGGGGGCAGGGGGGGACCCGGGGGGACAGGAGACCCTGCTGTGCACGAGCAGCGTTGGACTTCTGTGGGGGGAGCTGTGAGGGGGGACTGGGGCAGAGTGACCTCCCCAGTGACCTCACACAGCTCCTGTGATGTCACACAGCCACCTCTAATATCACAGCTTGCTCTATGGTGTCACAGTCCTCTCTGTGGTGTCATGATGCACTCAGTGATGGCACATCCACGATCCCACTCTGTGATGTCTTACAGCCACAGTGTGATGTCACACAGCTCACTCTGTGACCTCTGAGCCTGCTCTGTGATGTCACACAGTCCCCTCTATGATGCCATGGCTCCTCCATGACCTCACACAACCAAATCAGAGATGTCATAGCCCAATCTGTGACCTCACACAACTCACTCTGGGATGTCACACTGCCCCTTTCTGACATCACAGCTGCTCTGGGGCTCTGTGACACAGCCCCAGAGGTGCCTATGGCTATGACACAGCCCCTCTGGGCCATGGCACAGCCCCTGCCAATGCTGAGCACCTGTGAGCTCTGGCTGTGCCCTGCTGGTGTCCCTGAGCTGCCCTGGCAGTGCCCCAGCCCTGCTGGGCTGTGCACAGGAGCTGCTCCTGGGCAGAGCTGTCTCTCTGCAGCGCTGCCGCTTGCCAGGAGCTGCCTCTGTGCCAGGAGCCCGGCCCAGCTCAGCAGCAGAGCCACAGCACAGGCACTTGAATGAGCCTCGCGGGGCTCTGGTGCTCTTTACATCAGACTCAGTCCCTCCGAGTGTGTTCAAATAACTTCTCAAGAAGTCAAACTGAAATACTGAAGTTTCTTGTAGTTTAAATGGGTTCCACTGGGTGACACGACTGAGAAAGTGTCCCCAGGTTCCAGTCAGAGCAGAAAACATCCTGCAGGAGTTGACTCTGTCAGGCCCTCAAGGTAAAACAATCCCAGGGATGGGTTTGCCTTTGCTTGAGGCAGGACTGATCCAAACTGTCTTCCCTAACACATTTCTCACAGGCACCATGGGGACTTTATCCCCCTTCTATGGCCCATGGATGATTTGGTTGGGCAGGGCCAGCTCGATTGGTGGAGCCTCAGGTCTTCACTGACCAGTGGCCTTGGCTAACTGCAGCTCCCAGTGTTTGAAGGTCCCACCAGGCACTGCTTTCAAGGTGGTTTTCAGCAGTGCCTTGCACTGTTCAGCTTTCCCAGGGCTGGTGCCTGACAGGGAATATGAAACACCCACTCAGTGCTGTGCCCTCTGGCCCAGGTGTCCATGAGGCTGTTCTGGAAATGAGTCCCATTGTCCGACTCACTTCTTCCTGGGGGCCCTGTCCCCCCAGGACTTGCTTTTCCAGGCGCAGGGTGGTGTTCTGGGCAGTGCCGTGAGGCACAGGGTGCGTCTCCATCCCTGCAGGGGCTGTTGGCACCACTGTCAGCAGCAGCGCTTGCCCTGGCGGCTCTGTGGCACTGTGATGTCATCGATCTGCCAGGCCCCCCCAGATTGGCATTTCCACCATCGTCCCCCACACCACAGGGGCTTTGCCCGCTTGGCCCTGCTTGAGCACAGCACATGTTCCACAGTCATGGATAACCTGGAGATGCTGTCCATGGCTAAATCCACCTCTGGGTCACCAGCCCATCTGGAGGTTGCATCTCTTCCCTGATGACCTGAGGCAACAAAGGATCCTGATCCCTCTCCCTGCTCTGAAAAAGATCCCTGAGAGGAGTACAGATGGGAATATGCACAGGGTGAGCTCCCACACCCCATGAGCAGCCCAAGCCACATTGTGCCCAGGGGCTCTGCACCTATTCCAGCAAATGCTCAGATCAAATTTGTTTCCAGCCTGCTCTGGGCAGATCTGTTGTTATCTCACCCATTGTGCCCCACACTGGCCCCAGAAAAGTGCTGCCCCACACCCACACAGCCCTTTCCAACCACATCCTCCTCTAACTTCCCATTTGCTGTTGTCTCTCAGTGTTCACATGTTGATTGTGAAGCCACTCCTGCTCCAGGAGCCTGATTGGAAAGCAATTGGCCCCAGCAGCTTGGGGACAAGATATTAATCACAGAAATGCTGCTGCCAGCAGAGACAAGAGAGGGACAGAGGAAAGGGGAGAGCCAGGCCCAGGGGACATGGCTGCAGTGGTGATGGCTGTGAGGTCACTGCCACTGCAGCAGCCTGGCTGGCCCTCAGCTGACATTCTGGCCAGGAGCATTGTGAGGTCACCCAGCACATCAGAGACCCCACACAACAGGAATTCCATCCTTGGGGAGGTGAAGGGTTGAGGCAGACGACAGAGGCCCCACCTGGGCTCTGATTCTGGGCCATCTCTGCTCCACAACCCACCCAGCCCTGGCACACAGGGAGCCCAGCCGGGCTCATGGCCACCCTGCACTGCACCAGCCCTGCAACCAGGGAAAAATCTTTCCTTATCTCCAGGTTGAACATCCTCTATTTCACCCAACAGCCCTGTCTTTCATCCTCTTGACATGCTCCAGCCAAGCTTTTCCTTCCTAAAATCAACAAAGTCACCATATCTCCATTTCCCCTGTGCAAACTGTCCTTGCTGACACCTCCTGGCTGTGGCTTCACGAGCCCTGTCAGAGCCAGCCCTGTCCCTGCCCTGCCCCAGCTCTGCTGCCCCACAGCTGCTGGATCAGGAAGGGCAGAGCCATGGGGGAGGGAAATGCACGGGGATTCCTCCTGGGAGGGAGCTCAGGATGTTTCCAGGCCAAACCAAAGCGCAGTCAGCGGAGAAAGGGACACAAGGATGGGCTGTTTGTGTGCTCTGCCACAGCAGGATCAGATGCAGAGCTGCAAAGCCATTTTTCCGGAAAAACTGATCCACAAACACCAGAGGTTTATGTCCAAAAAGGAGACAGAGGAGTCCTTTGGCTTTATTCATGAATAAAGGGAGAGGTCATGGGCATTTCCCATGGGGTCTCTCACATTGCTAGAGGATGCAGCCTCTTTTTATCCTAATTTCCCTGCCGCAGGTTCCCTCTCCCTTTCCCCATAGGCTGAGGTACTCGAGAGGTACAGGCTTCCTGGAAGGCCTAATGCAGACACAGTTAATATACATTTCACCTAACTGTAGACACTCTCAATACACACATCCCTTTTCTTCTTTTTGTTGTATCTCTGTTCCTGTAGTTTATTAACACAGTCTTGGGCAAGACAGTCACTGGAATTCCTATGGAAATCCTTCCTGTTGTTTCTTCTATCTCTCAGTATAGGCCTTATCTTACCAGCAGTTTGTTTCTAAAGACACTCCCTTATTCCTTTCAATCTCTCCTCTTTTTATTTCTCAGTTATTGTCTTTACAAAATTTAGTTATCATTGACTTGATTTTCTGCTCCAGGGTCTTTCTTTTGGTTTTGTGTTCATTTGTGGTGACATGATTTTCTGTCCTTTTGTAGCCATTTCTGGATCAGTAGGCATGGCTACTACCTGCATCCCTTTAATAAAGCATTTGTTTAACCCATAGTTCACCAGGTAACCACGAAAACATGTCCCATATCATCCTTTCCACCTTTGGACTGGTACATGAGCTAACTTTCTTATTCCCTTTGTTTTTTGTTTCACCACTTTTCTATTGTCATTTATTTGCAAACAGCAGTTTGAGTCATTGAGTTTTCCACACACTCCCCTTTCTTCTGCTAATAGCTGATCTAGTCATATACTTTGATTCCTAACTGATTTCCCTGAACTTGTGGTAACAAAAAGAACAATAGTTTAATACACCTTACATAACATATTCCTGACCAGTTTGGAGGTAACCTGCAATAAGCACTTTGGCCACAAATCCAATAATGCCCTTTCAAGGCCCAGGTTCCGTTAGCAAAGGGGCCTTTCCAATTTTCATTATTAATTGGTGGCTCAAAACACAGCTTCTCTCCTCAGCCTAACAGCTCTCCAGCAATAGTTGCCTTACCGTAAGAGTCACAATATTTGCATCTCCAAGCTCCCATGTGAGGTTTCCACCTACAGTTACATCCCAGACCTGTTTTCTTAGATCTGGACCAGAAGCTACTCAAAAGGGTTCTGGTCCCATTCTGGTGTTGCCACTTCCAGTCACAGACAACATGTGTTTTACTTGTGGAATTATCTTGGTGGCAGGTTAAAAATACATGGTCAAAAAAACCTGTCCCTTCCCACTGCTCCACAGCCTTCAAAATCCCTTTGGTAATTATGGTAGGAACACCCCACCCAGCTACCATTAGTGAGCTCAACATGTGTTTGATTCCATCGGCCCTGATACCTGGAGCAATCACAGGAGGGCAGTTGGGGCCCCAACAATCTAAACCCAAAGGTAAAGTCCAGTCACAAACACTTTTTCCCATGCCCCCTGTTTCATTTAGACAATAAATTCCTCTTTCAGAAGAATGAAGTCTCCATGGACTCCCTTCCTCATCCCAAAATCCCATTCTGTTGTGTACCTCACTCAGGGTGCTGATCCACCACTTAGGTTCGACTGGGCTGGCCACCCATGGCCAATTTTCAGATCCACCTGGCCCTCTGCAGACCCAGCAGTTACTGAGGGTAAAGGTCTTTGCTACTTCTTCTCCTAGGGTTCAAAAAAAATTACTATCCCACTTCTGGCCCAAACCTAACTGACAATATAAAGGTAAGATCATTAAGAAAAACATTTTAATAGTGTAATCTAGTCACCTAATCTAATTTTCACGTTATCTTCCACACCACTAGTGGCGAGTGAAGGCACTGAAACCACTGAACATAAAACCAGGACAGCAAGGATTAGCCCCCGCAGTGACTGGAGATCCGGCAGGAGGGATGCCCACACAGACTATTCCAGCAGACAGTCTGTGGGGAGGCACACGAGGCTTCCCCCGATGTCGACGCACGGCTGCTGCTCCGGTCTGCTCCTGCGGAGTGTCGGTCGTGGCTCCTGTCCTTCTCCTCCAGCTGAGATGTCCAAACCTCCGGGGCTTTAGAGGCCTTGACCCGAGTGTGATGGGTCCACCCATGTTCTGCTGTCCTGACGGCTGTTTCTGTGGTCAGCAACACCTGGAAAGGTCCATGCCACTTCACCACCAGTAGTGCTTCTTTCTGCACCTTAAAGAGGACCCAATCTCCCGGCTGGATGGTGTGAACAGCAAAGTCCAAAGGCAGGGTCTGTGCCAGCCGAGTTTCTTGTCAAAGAGATTTCACAAGAGACAGGATCCGGGCCACATATTGTTTTAAATATACATCACTTATTTCCACCCCCCCCACTGGGTTGAGAATTACAAGGGTAAGGAATTCCAAACATCAATTCAAAGGGAGATTACTGAATATCTCCCCTGGGTCTGGCCCTTATTCTTGCTAAAGCCAGTGGCAAAAGCTGTGCCCATGGCATCTTAGTTTCCACCACCAGCTTCAAAAGGCGCTTCCCCATTTTCCTCATTCATTCCCCCTAGCCGAACTCTGGGGGTGTCAGGGGGCAGGGAGGTTCCACTGAACTCCCAGAGCAGCCAGAACTCCCCCAAGGCCTCTGGCTACCTTGTCAGCTGAGACAGCACCACCAGGAGATATCCAAGCCTTGCCACTCAGGGCATTACAGCAACATCCACCGACATCTTTGGAAGGCACACACAGCCCAAGGCCTCCCTCCCCCGGCAATTTTCTTTGTAACCTTGTTCTTGGTTTTAGCACTAACCAAACAAACCTCAATAGCTCCTTTTGCCAGATTAAAAAGACCCCCAGCAGCATACACCCCGAGGAACGCCTCTGCCAATTTTAACAGGAGGCCGGGGCAAACCCCCCTTCATTTCTTAATTCCAAATTCTCTCCTTCCACCAAACAAAATTCACACTGTAATAACCAAGTGCTGATCATCCACTGAAGAGGTTCTTTCAGTTAACAAAGCTCCCACCTGGTGTGAAACATTAACAATCAGATATTTTCTATTGTCAGCCCTTGGGCCCCAGTTCCCATCAAGGCCGTGGCTGCACAGCTCTGCAGACAATGCAGCCTCTGGCTCCATTCTGAGACATCCTGAGGCAATGAGTAGCCTCTGGCCACTGGATCTAGCAACTTAGAAAAATAAGAACAAACCATGCAAAAAGGCAAATCACCTCGTCAATTACAAAATTTGGTGTATCCTTTACACCAAATCAAGTTTCTGAGGGTTCTTACAGATGGAACTTTAGTTTTGACTGTAAACACATTGTTTTAGGTTTGCACCAAAAAAGCTAAACTCCAAATCCTTGTGTACACCAAAGACTTTTGAATTCACTATGCACTTGTATTTTCACCAGGCACTGATTCCCAAAATCACTATTATAAGCACAGTAACACTCAACACTCTTCATAATACTAATGTGTATTCCCACTTAACCCATCAAATCTCTTCCCAGTAAATTATAATCACAATTAGGAACAAACAGAAATTCATGCATTTCAAACCTATCCCCCACATCTACCAATAGTGGTTGAATGAGGCACATGCTCATCTTTTCCACTCACCCCTTGAGTAAAGATCTTGTTGACAACTCCCCCCACTTAGGGATAAAATTTAAAGTTGATCAAGAACTCCCTGTGTCTACTAAGAAACACTTCTCGTTTCGATCCAGGCCCACCTAAAAAGTTATCAAGGGTTCCTATGTGGGGGGCCCTGGTATAATGTGAACCTCTGACATCCCAAACAATTAATTTCTATTAATGGCTGGACTTCCTCCCCCTGAGGATCCAGCCGTTTCTGCAGACATTCCTGCTTCCAGTGTCCCTCTGCCCTGCAGACAGCACACCGATCCCTTCCCAAACGCTGCTTCGGTCAGCTCTCCCCTGCCGAGGAGGGAATGCCTTTGCCACGTCCTGGTGGCCAGCCCCATCCCCTTTGTCCTGGGGCTCCCCTTGAGCCATGCAGTTTATTCCTCCAGGGCAGAAACAACTTTGGCATCACTATTGCCTTTTTCCTCATCCCATCGCAAAAACACTTGCTGTATCTTCCTAACCAGTTCATCCAGGGACTTATGCTGCCCTTCCTCTAGCCCCCACCCCCGCTACTGCCTGTGGGTGCTCATTCTCACACATTTCCAAATCATTCCAGTGACCCAAATAAAAATCCTTAATAGACAATCCTAATCGTTCCACGTACAATCCACATTTTCCAGATATTCATTCCTCAGAGTCCAAATGCAGCCCCACCTCCAGCGCTCTCAGCAGGCACGGCCAGCAGCACTGAAGGTGACCAGGGCGTGCTGCAGCCTCATGGAGACCAGGGGACCACTGCCGCCCCTGTCCCGGGGGGTGGCAGGGTCAGGGACCGCCTGGTGCTGAGCCCGCAGCTGTCCCACGGCCCTGCCTCGGCCCCACACCTCCCCACAGGCCCCCAGCCCGCGCTCCCGGCTGGGCACCTCTGCGCCCGCTCCTGCCGCTCCTTGCCTTAACCATATTTCTCTGCACTCCCCTGTTGCCAAGATCACTTCTCGACTCCCCTTCTTCCCCCGCTGGGCACAGATTGTCGAGACCCCTTCTTGCCTTTCCCTTACTGCCCCCCTTGGCGTCCATGTCCTTGCATTTCGGGATCGTCATCCCTTTTGCTGGTTCCCCTTCCCAGCTTCACCTGTGCTACCCTCCATGGGTGCCCTCCCAGGTTCACTCCCCAAAGTTCCCATTGTACTCACCGGTGAGATTTTCAGTGCTCCTTCCCTGCAGACTCTTCACGGACGCCCCTGCTCCGCCACTCGTCTGTCTCCTGGACAGTCTCGGGAACCCAATCAATCGCCCGGTGCCGGCCACCACCAAGGGGAGCTGATCACCCAAACTGGGTGAGGCACCTTCAGCTCTGCTCGCTGCAGGCCACCCCGAATGGTGGAAGGATCCCGGACGAGAGCCCCCATTTGTCAGGAAAAATTAATCCACAAACACCAGAGGTTTATGTCCAAAAAGGAGACAGAGGAGTCCTGGAACTCTATTCATGAATAAAGGGAGAGGTCATGGGCATTTCCCATGGGGTCTCTCACATTGCTAGAGGACGCAGCCTCTTTTTATCCTAATTTCCCTGCCACAGGTTCCCTCTCCCTTTCCCCATAGGCTGAGGTACTCGAGAGGTACAGGCTTCCCGGAACGCCTAATGCAGACATAAGTAATATACATTTCTCCTAACTGTAGACACTCTCAATACACACATCCCTTTTCTTCTTTTTCTTACGTCTCTGTTCCTGTAGTTTATTAACACAGTCCTGGGCAAGTCAGTCACTGGAATTGCTATGGAAATCCTTCCCATTGTTTCTTCTCTCTCTCAGTAGAGGCCTTATCTTACCAGCAGTTTGTTTGTAAAGACACTCCCTTATTCCTTTCAGAACTTTCCTCTGAGGGTCTGCACTTTGCTTCTCCCTCAGCCCTCCCTGAGCAGGCTGGCAGGGCTTGCAGTGTGAGGACATTTGTCCTTCCTCCCCCTCACATCCACTGCTCCACAAACAGCCCCGAGCCACCCGGGAGGGACAGGCCCTGCTGTCCCAGGCCTGGGCTCAGCCCTTGGCCTTTCTGCTTCCTCCAGCCAAGCCCGGCTTCTCTCAGCATCCCAGTTCCCTGCTCACAGCCTTGGGCTCCCTGCAATCCTGGCACATCCCAAGGATCTGCTCTCACCAGTCCCTGCGGAAGCTTTGGCAGTCCCTTGAAACACAGGGTTTTCTTTTAGACACTTAGAGATTTTAGATAAAAGTTAGTTCTGTTAAAATCAACTAGAATAGAAAAAGATGCAGAACGCATTTACA
This sequence comes from Acanthiza pusilla, assembly GCA_036630365.1. Taxonomy (NCBI): domain Eukaryota; kingdom Metazoa; phylum Chordata; class Aves; order Passeriformes; family Acanthizidae; genus Acanthiza; species Acanthiza pusilla. The sequence goes on along the minus strand of JAXCHO010000192.1, from coordinate 793,405 downwards.
AAGAAATTAATGATTAAATGCAGATTTAATTTGATTATTTGATATTTACTCAGCTGTGCTTAGAATAGGCAATTAATAATCTTAAGAGGTTCAAAGGAGAGCCTAGACAGTTCCCAATCTTGCCCAGATGCAACCTACTTAGAAGCAATAGAAGAGAGCATTGGGAGTTTTCCAGGGTCAAATGTATTGTCAAAAACCAACAAAGTAAGAAGGTCACACTGATGAAGACTCATATTACTTCATCCAAAGCAGCCCTCAGACTCAAATTAACGAACACCAACTCAATTCCATTGCAGGAACTGCGCATGCTTAATGACTTTTTGGTAATTTCCATATGAAGCAGGGAATGGGAGGCGCTTATGCTATGAATATGTATCAGTATTTTAAATATGCATTTTTGTGATGAATAAATAAGTTCTGTGTTGCATTGTTACTTCAGAGCTGTACATTTGGTAGCTATCCCTGCAGCTCTCTGGCACTGAAATAAACATACACTTTCTAACCTTAACAAGTTAGAGAGTCTTTGTCCATTTCAGGTGGATATCGATATTAGATCTATATCTGTATTTTAATAATTCAGGAGTCTGGGTCAGCCCAAGGCTTTGTGTGCCCAGGCAGAGGCAGGCAGGACACAGAGCTGTCAGGGAAGGAAGGGCCAGCGAGGAGGGGCAGCCGGGGATGAGCACAGCCTGCAGGGACAGAGGCACAGGGCATGGACAGCGTAGGACAGCCTGGGCTGGAGAGGGCACAGGGATGTGCAGAAGCTGCAAGGCCCTGCCAGAGCCAACTTGGGCAGCACTTTGGCCATGGCTGCTGGCCCTGGCCCTGAGGCCATGAAGAGGACACAAGTGACCCTTGCAGCCCTGGGGCCTCATGGCCTCCTTGTCCCTGCCCAGCAGCCTGGCAGGGGCCGCCCCATGGTGCTGCCCTTGGCATTGCACATCCCCACATGGCAGTGCCCCGGGAAGAGCCCTGAGCAATGAGGGAGGGACAGGATCTGCCTTCCCCGGGGCTGGGGCTCAGGCCTGGGCCCTTTGCATTCCTGAAACACATCCAGGTTGGCTCAGCATCAGAGACACCTTTCCCTTGCTTGTCCCCACCTGCCATCACTGCCTGCAGTGCTCTGCTCTAACTGGAACCTGGGGACACTTTCTCAGTCATGTCGAACTGCGGAATTTATTAGAACTACAAGAAACTTCAGAGTTTCAATTTAAATTTGACTTCTTGAGAAGTTATTTGAACACATTCGGAGGGCCTGAGTCTGATGCAAACAGCAGCAGAGCCCCGCGAGGCTCATTCAAGTCCCTGTGCTGTGGCTGTGCTGCTGAGCTGGGCCGGGCTCCTGGCACACAGGCAGCTCCTGGCAAGCGGCAGCGCTGCAGAGAGACAGCTCTGCCCAGGAGCAGCTCCTGTGCACAGCCCAGCAGGGCTGGGGCACTGCCAGGGCAGCTCAGGGACACCAGCAGGGCACAGCCAGAGCTCACAGGTGCTCAGCATTGGCAGGGGCTGTGCCATGGCCCAGAGGGGCTGTGTCCTAGCCATAGGCACCTCTGGGGCTGTGTCACAGAGCCCCAGAGCAGCTGTGATGTCAGAAAGGGGCAGTGTGACATCCCAGAGTGGGCTGTGTGAGGTCACAGATTGGGCTATGACATCTCTGAGTTGGTTGTGTGAGGCCATGGAGCAGCTACAGCATCATAGAGGGGACTGTGTGACATCACAGAGCAGGCTCCGAGGTCACAGAGTGAGCTGTGTGACATCACTGAGTGACAGCACAGAGCAGGCTGTGAAATCATGGAGGGGGTGGTGACATCATAGTGCAGCTTTATGACATCACAATGAGGTTTTGTTATCTAATAGAGCTGCTGGTGACATCCCAGAGTGTGCTGTGACATCACAGGGGCTGTGTGAGGTCACTGGGGAGGTCACTCTGCCCCAGCCCCCCCTCACAGCTCCCCCCGAGAAGTCCAACGCTGCTCGTGCACAGCAGGGTCCCCTGTCCCCCCCGGTTCCCCCCTGCCCCCCGGCACTGCAGCCTCTCCCAGAGGATGTTCCACGAGATCGACCCCCAGAGACTGACACGGGGACAGGGGGACAGGGCTATGGGGGGTGGGACAGGGGGACAGGGACCCCCTGGCAGTGTCCCTGTGTCCCCCAGGGTGAGAGCCTGGGCCAGGGCTCCTCCACCCTCTTACGAACGAGGGGTTGAGAGCGCTTAAAAAATCCCCAGCAAGGGATCAGCAAAAACCAGATTTGATATTCAGCGACAGCACAACGAAGTTCCTTGGCAAGAGTCACTCTGCTCCTGACTGGACACTTCAGGCACAGCAAGGGAAAAAAGCAATAACAAAACCAAGGAAATCCAGACAATCAAACAAGAAATGAACTGAGAACTATCCTTGTGTCTGTGTGTGAGAAAAGGACACCGAGGGCAAGGATAAAAGGAATACAGCCTAAAATTTCAACAGCACTCAAACTCAACAGCAATTAACTTGTACCATAAACAAATTACACCTTAAAGGAAAGAATTTAACAAAAGAACAGCTCCTAACAGTATTTAACCTAATTTATAACTGATGAATTAAAAATTTAACAGAGGAATAAGACTTAACAGTGTTTAATTTAGTTTATAGCTTGTATTAAACTTAGAAACATGGCAAAAGAACAACCCTTAGCAGCATTTAACTTAGCTTATACCTCAGGACTGAACCTTACTTACAGCTCTAACCTACTCACATATCCAAGGCACTGCAACCCCTCCGAGAGCAGCATTTCTCCCCCATTTGCCAGAGCACAGGCACACGTGTGTGCACACAGACACAAAGAGGCAGTGCCAGGGACCTGTCAGAAATTGCCCTCGAGGGCAGGGAAATGCTCACTCCCGATGCTTTTGCATCTCCCCAGCGGGCGAAGGCTTGAGCCTCGAGGAGTGGGGGATCGGCCCAGGCTCCCTCGTTGTTCGGGGATGCCCCGAGTGCAGCAAACGGGAGAATTCCCAGCTCCCAGAGGCCCCACTCAGAGGGAGGTGGCTGCTCCACGACAGCTCCAAGGGCTCATTTGGCACCGCTGGTGATAGGGCCCCAAGAGATGGGCTTTAGGCACAGCCATGGCTCATCCTGGCCGCACTTGGCATCAACAGCTTGCTTTGACACTGTGACAACAGCCATGCTGTGCCATGGAGGGAAGAAAAACAGTTGCCAAGGCTGCTCCTAAAGCAAGCAGGAGCTCCTTGGACAGCAGCAGTGCCTGGCAGCAGACAGTGTTTGTGCTCAGCTGCACAGGAGCTGAGCCCAGGGGCTGCTGCTCAAGGCCCAGGCCTAAGGAGCATTTCTCCCATGGAGGGCTGGCCTGGACAGGCGCTGCTGGGGGAGAATTCACGGCCTCAGGCTGCTCCCAGTTGCTCCCAGCATTTCCATGTCCATGCTCCAAGTGCTGCTGCCAGCCCTGAGCCGTGGGGATGGCAATGTCGCGCTCCCTTGGCGGGGCAGTGTCACACCTGAGCCAGGTGTGCAGGGCAGGAGCTTGCCCTGAGCCCAAGCACTGTCCCACCTGCAGGAGCTGCTGCCCATCGGCCTCTTCCTGCTGCGGCCCCAAGCCCAGCTTGGAGCTGAACAAAGGGCGCTGGCTCGGGGTCATCCCCCGGCGGGGGCTGCGCACCCCCTCTGCCCCCTCCCCAAATTCCCTCCCAGGGGCAGCAGCAGCTGGGTCAGGAGCCCTGTGGGGAGGGAAAAGGGGTGACACTGGCATGGGGGGGACACACACGCTCTGGGGGGGCACACATGACCCCTGGGGACCCCCCCTCACCTTCTCCCACAGCACCAGGAGGAGGAACCCCAACATGGAGCCCCCAAGCCCTGGCAGCATCTTGGGGACAGGGTCTGGTGGCAGCTTTGGGGCTCTGGGTGGTCACTACTGCCCTGAAACCCCTTCCCAGCCCCACAGCCAATGCCAGACCTCTCAAACCACCTCACAGCTTCCCGTAGGAACACTCAAATTCAGTCCGTGACACATAAATGGCCCCAAAAGACACCAAAAGCCCTTTCCCATCTCCCCCAAGACCCACCCAATACCTCCCCAAGCCACATACTCCAGCCTGGACCCCAAAACTCCCTCACAGACCCCACCAAGACCCCTCTCAGCACCACAGATGTCCCCAAGAACCACAAAAGCCCCTCCCTATCCCCACAGGATCCCCCCAAATGCCCCTCCCAGCCCCCCACAGCATTGAGCAGGACAGGGTTGTGGACAGGAACATCCACAGCCGGGACCAGCTTGGGCACTTCAGCAGTGATTTGGGCACTTTGGGGGGCACACCCCAAATGGGGAGTCCCAGGCCAGGGACTGGGACAGACAACCGGAATTCCTGGAGAACAGATGGGCTCAGGTGGACACGTTCTGCTGCCACAACTATGAGATCGTGGCACCATCCCCTGGCCAGGGCAGTGCCAGGAACACCCAAACCCTCCATGAACCCCAAATTCACCCTCAAATCCCAGGAAAATGGTGCAGATTTCAATCTCTTTGTTTCATTTCTTTATTTTTACCCCAATTTTGGTAGTTTTGACAGGATGAAGAAGGTAATTATTTAGGTTGGAAAAGACCTCCAAGATCCTCCAGTGTTGCTTGATGCCACCAGAACAAACAATTGGAAAGAGCGGGTGAGATTTTTTTGGGTGTAGTGTTAATAAATCAGCTCTTCCCAATGAATTTCCAATGTCAATCCGGGTCCCAATGGATGTTCCTGCCCTTGAGTTTGTCCAGGTGCCTACAAGGAATCTGAGGATGTGGAAGCCACCACGCAGGTGTCCTCCCAGTGTTGGTCACAGGGAGTGTGGGTCACCAGGGCTCTGCACAATGTGGGTCACCTGAAGGGTGATGAAGTTGGAGCAGCGCACAAAGCTCTTCTCACACTCAGGACACTCGCAGGGCTTCCCTTACTGGTGCCTCCGCTGGTGTCGGGTCAAGAGAGAGCTCCTGGAGAAGCTCTTCCCACACTCGGGACACTCATAGGGCCTCTCCCCTGTGTGGATGCGCCGGTGCCTGATGAGGTGGGAGTTGCGTTTGAAGCCCTTCCTGCACTCAGGGCAGCGGAAGGGCCTCTCCTCTGTGTGAATCCGCTGATGCCTGAGGAGTTCTGAGCTGGTTGGAAACCTCTTCCCACACTCAGAACACTCATAGGGCCTCTCCCCTGTGTGGATCCTCTGGTGGAGCATCAGGCTGGAGCTCTTGCTGAAGCTCTTCCCACATTCTCCACACTCATAGGGCCTCTCCCCAGTGTGGATGCGCTGGTGGCAAATCAGGCTGGACCTCTGACTGAAGCTCTTCCCACACACAGAACACTCATAGGGCCGTTCTCCAGTGTGGATCCTCTGATGGCAGATTTGGCTGAATCTCTGGCTGAAGCTCTTCCCACATTCCCCACACTCGTAGGGCCTCTCCCCTGTGTGGATGCGCCGGTGGGTGATGAGGGCGGAGTTGTGCTTGAAGCCCTTCCTGCACTCAGGGCAGCGGAAGGGCCTCTCCTCTGTGTGAATCCGCTGATGCCTGAGGAGGTTGGAGCTGGTCTGAAACCTCTTCCCACACACAGAACACTCATAGGGCCTCTCCCCAGTGTGGATCCTCTGATGGACCATCAGGTGGGATCTCTGGCTGAAGCCCTTTCCACATTCCCCACACTTGTAGGGCTTCTCCCCATCATGGAGCTGCTCAGGGACCACCAGGGCCGAGCTCTGCGTGAAGCTCCGGATGCCTTCCCGGCACAGGGTGGGTTTTTCCTCCTCAGAGCGCCCTGGGCTGGGTTTGCAGCCCCTCCTTGTGCGGCATCTCTGGGGCTTTTCCTCCCTCTTGAACTCTTGTGTCATGGAGCCGCCCAAAACAGCCTCTTCCACCAGGTTCTGCCCCAAGGCTTTGCCCTCCCTGGTCTCCGTCTGCAGCTCATTGCCTGGGGAGGAAGGACAAGGAGAGGATGGGATTTGCCTCTGTGCCACAGGGAAGGGGAAGGACATCCCCCAATCTGTCCCTGCAGGACAGCGTCGGCAGCGGGGTTGTCCTGCAGCCGGGGGTGATGCTGGGCTGGGACATGGAGCAGAAGAGAGGGGGAAACGGGCACTGACTTCCTCCGCACCTGCCTGCGGGTCCTGGGGCATCTTCCTCTTCCTCACAGTCTCCTGCTCCATCCAGCCAAGGTTTGGGAATGGGAAATCCTGGTTTGGGTAAAAAAAATGTGTGAGTGCTTTGGGCTGGGGGTTCCACCTGCTGAATTCTAGCTCTAGAAGTCACTGAGTGTTCTGTCTATAAAATCCTCCAAAAATCAAGAGTGACCCCAAAAAAGCCTCCCAGCAGTTCCCCGTTTCCAGTCTCCTGGCTTTGGGGTGCTGGGGTTCCCCCTTCTCAAAGCTGCTGGGGCTCCCGTGGGTCCTGGGGATCCCCCTGCTCCAGGCTCCTGCTTAGGGATGCCGTGGGCTTTCGCTGCTCCCAGGGGTCCCTTCTTCCCTGATGCTGCTTTGGCTCCCAGGGCTCCCAGGCTCCCCCTCTTCAGGCTCCCCCCACTCCAGGCACTCGCGGCTTCCCCCTCTCTCCGCCGCCCCTTTCAGCGTCACAGTGTCCCGGCCCTGCCTCATCTCCAGGCTCCCCCACCCCTCCAGGCTGCCAGGGTTCCCCCAGCTCTGCTATCGCCCCTCTCTGCTCTCTCCACTCTGGGAGTCCTGTGTTCCATCCCCCAGCTATCCTAGGGATCCCCAAAACCGATGTCCTGTCCCACCAATACCGGGTAATTCCCACATGGATCCCCTCGAGTATTTCCCCAAGGTGTATGTATGGCAGAGCTTCGGAGTCCTGCAAGATCCAAACATCCCCTCCGGCCCAAAGAATCCCCACCAGGGACATGCAGTGACATCTGGAGCTCAATTCCAGAATCTCGGAGTTCCAAACGCTCATCCAGACAAAAAAGCCCTCCTGGAGACACCTGATAGATTTGGGTCAAGCTGCCCCTCCCCAGTCACCTGTGGAATGTAGGGTGGACAATGATCCTGGAACTGGGGGTGCTGTGGACACAGTGGGTGGTGAAACCTCATGGTTCTCCTGCTCCTCCTTTTCCTCCTCCTCCTCCTCTCTCTCTCCTCTTCCTCCTGCTCCTCTTCTGCTCCAACCCCAGACCCCCTTCCCCATCTTCCTCTGCCCCACAGCTGGCACAGCACAGGCTGATTGGATGGGGGAACCCCTGATCAGCCCCAGGGATGAACAGGGCGCTTGGGGACACCCCCACAGTGCAGATCCACCTCCCCCACAGCCCCAGGGAATTGCCCCAGGGATTGAGTGCTGGGGGACAGGGCTGGACCCCCATGGAACTGCCCTTATTCCATCCCAAGCCCACCTTTCCCTCCCCTCTCCTCCCCTTTCCCATCCTTCTCCCAACCCACACACCCCTCCCAACTCAATTTCCGTCTCCCATCCCCCTCCTGCTCTCTTTCGGGGTCCCAGACCCTTCTTTTCCCCTACTCTCCTGTCCCTTTCACCATCCTCCCCTCAATCCCCATCTCCCCTCTCCCATGATTGGTTTTGGGGCTTCCAGGCACCTCCTGCCCACTTTGGGGGTCCCAATCCCCATTTCGCTCACTTTGGGCTCCCAGCCCCCGCCCCCCTTCTCACCGCGCCCCCCGCTCACCCCGCAGAGGGCCGGGGGCACTCCCAGCACCACCAGTGCCACCAGCACGGCCCCAGCTGCCCCCACACGGCCCATGCCCAGCGCCGGGCAGGTGCCCACAGCCCCAAAGCAGCCGCGCTCTGCCCTGGCCGGGTCCCCAAAGCGGCCCCGCCCCGCGCGGCACTGCGAGCACCAGGCCGGAGCAGTGCGGAGCGCGGGCGGGCGGCATCAGCCGTGCCCGGGCAGGGCCGGGCCCCGCGGGGCTCCCCCCGCACTCGGCCCCACCGGGACAGCGCCCAGCGGGGGGGCCCGGCCTGCCCGCCCCACACCTCCCCCTCCCCAAATTCCGCTCCCGCCGCCCATGGGGCCCAGGGGGGCGCAGCTGGGCTCCACAGCTGCCGGACACACGTGTCCCCCGCTGACAGTGCCACCCCCGAAGGATTAGGGCTACCCCAAAACTCCCTCACACGTGGCCGATACCCCGCAAGCCCCCAAGGACTGCGGTCCCCCCGCCTTCATCACCCCCAACCTTCGGCTGCCTCATCCCAGGCCCCAGACCACCCATCCCCCTCCCCCACACTTCATCCCACACCCCAATCCACATCCCACCCTGCCCGGGCCCCAGCCCACCCCATCCCACTTCTCCCGACAGCCGCCACTGGGACTCCCAAAAACCCGCGTGCCGGGGACTCCCCAATATCCCCCCAGGGCCATTTGCGACTCACAGCTGGAGTCGTGCAACATCCAAACATCCGCCCCCTCTCACAAAAATCCCAACAAACAAACTCTCCCGGGATCAGCCAAAGATATTTGGGGGTCGGTTCTGGAGTCCTACAAGCCCCAAAAATCCTCCCCCCCCCCCTCCCAAAAAGAACCCCACGCACCGCACAAGATCTCTGGGGCGAGCTCCCCCTGCCCGGTCACCTGCGGGATGCGGGGGGCGATGCTCCCGGGGCCGAAGGCGGCGAACAAAGAGAGCGATGGACACACGTGGCAGCTCCTTCTCCTGCGTCTCTTGCTGCTGCTCCCCCTTTCTCCCACCTCTTCCTCCCGCAGTTCCTCCTACCTCTCTCCTCCCCACACGCCCTGTCTCTTCTTCTGCCCCTCCTCCTCCTCTCCTGCTCCTCCTCCTCCTGTTCTTTGGCATTCCCATCCCGGCTGTGGCTGACATCACCCCTGGAGCCATCCCGTGCTGGGGAAAGCTGCGGGGCTGCAGGGGCAGCCGGGGATTTTGTTTGCCAAATCTCTGGGCTGAAAGGAAGCTCTGTGAAATCCGTCATGGAAAAGAAAGGAGAAATGGCAAGTGATGGAAATGGATACCTCTTTAGACTCAGTTTATCCCTGTGGATTGCAAAAGCTGACAGAGCCCGAGCGCCGGCGGACACCCGTCGCCGCCGTCACGTCGCAAGGGATCAGAGGTGCGGCTGGTGGGGCTGGAAGCTCCGTGCAGCAGCTGCGCTCCCGCGGCCCAAAGCTGGGGCTGGAGCGTGGGGTGTGGGACACAGCCCCGTGCTGGGGGCAGAGCCGCTGCTGGGGCCATGGCTGTGTCCAGGGCATCCTTTGTGGGCCTCGTGCAGCTCCAAGGTGCCGAGGGCTCGCCGAGGCTTTCTGGGGCTGTCCCTGCTGCCCAAATCTGTTGGGTTGAATGCCCGAGTGCGGCACCCCCGTGCCCTGTGGCAGCAGCCGGTGCCGGGCCCCAGCCCCGGGAGCCGAGCTAATGCCCGGCCGTGCCCGGGAGGGGCTGAGGGCAGGGGAGTTCAGAAGGCTCCCCCGCACCCCTCGCTGCGCACGGAAAGGTATTTTAGTGCATGGGAGCGATTTTCTGGGGTTTCTGGGCTCTGTGGGGCCGAGGGGGCAGCAGCGGGAGCCTCGGGGCCCGGCCCATGGGGGCGGCCGGGGCTGCAAAGTGCGCGGCGGCACCAGCGCGGTGCGTGAGGGCTGAGCGGAGCTGTTGGGAACAAGCCCCGGAACCGCCGCGGTGCGTGAGGGCTCAGAGCGGGGAGAGGCCCTGCGAGTGTGGGCAATGTGGGATGAGCTTCAGCCACAGCTCCAGCCTGATCTGCCACCAGAGGATCCACACCGGGGAGAGGCCCTGCGAGTGTCCCGAGTGTGGGAAGAGCTTCGTCCTCTGCTTCAACTTCACTACCCATTGGAGGAGCCACGTTGGGAAGACACCTGGCTGGTGATGCTTTTTTTTTTTTTTTTGCCTCAATTTTCTTTTGATTCTCTTTCATTTATTCAAAACACACAAAACTGCGATAAAAATTAACAAATTGATCAAAGACATCTAAGACATCCTTTTTTACTAGTCCTCGGGGGAATCTGGGATTCGGACAAATATTTGGAAGTATTTGGGGGCTCTGGAGGTATTTGGTGTCGTTTTCTCCATTGCTTTGCACTCCTAAATACAAGAGGGATCAATCTGTCACCTCAAAACCACTCAGTGACACTGAAACCTGCTCAATGCCAGCCCAAAATGACTGGATTGCACAGCCCCTGAGGGTGGAATGGGGTTGGAAGGGGATGTGGTGAAGTGGGATGCAGATCAGGAGGGGTGAGATGGGCATGGGGTGGGGCAGGATGGTTGGGATGGTACTGTGAATGAATTCACAAGCTGAAATTTTAGCAACATCATCTTCAACATTTATTTATAGAGCAAAGGCAAAAACAGCTGGACACTTAGCAATTTTGCCAGAGGCACAATCCATTCATTTTACTGTGAACTTAAGTACTTTCTTTAGTTGTTACATATTCATTAAGCCTAGAAGGAAATTTACACTTCACCCAACTCCCCGCCTCCGATCCTTGCCCCCTTCTGCTAGCGCGGCGCCTGTCTTGGAGTCTCAGACCCTCTGGATTGCCTCAGAACTGAAGGCAGAAATCCTCCCATCTATGTTTCGTCAGTTCCAACTTAATTTGTAGGTGGCAGTTCCTTTGGGAGGTGTGAGTCAAGATAACAGACTTCCTGGGATGCCTGTGGTTATCTTCTTTGTTTCTTTAACATGTCTTGATCCCCAGCTCTGTGTTTTATCAACTTAAAAGAGATTTATTGCCATGTATTTATTACTACCTTTTCTAACATATTACAACTATTTCGAAGTTACAATTCACCCTAACCTTGTTTCTACTTAATTATATTTTATCTTAACACTATTTTTTACACAGTACATTATCACTTGTAAATGCTAAATTCATATATGGAAAAGCCAGCATTTCTCATTCACTCATTTATCACAAGGGGGTTTGGGAGGGGTGGACTGGGGGAAATAGGGTTTGGGAAGGGGTCCTTGAAGTCCAAGAGGGGTGAGATGGGTTGGGGAGTGGATTGGGAGAGTGGGGCAGGGTCTGGAATGAGACAGCTGAAGGCTGGCGATGATGGAGGGAGGGGGAACTTGTTCCTGAGTGAGTTTTTGGGTATTCCACATGATTCGCCCCAAGCAGGCCCAGAGACACTTCAGAGACAAAGTCAGAGCAGTGGGTATTTGCTTTATTTAGCGCGCTGGGTGTGGGGGGTCGCTCCTCCAAACACACACACCCCGGCACTTCCAACACACCATGTTATGGGTAATATTCATGAATATTCATCACATTTCCCAGGAGAGGAGTGGTTATACAAATCATTTCTTGGAAATCATTGATGTCATTAGCATGTGTGCCACGCATGCGCTGTGTGTCCTGATGGTCTTTGGGGGTCTTTTCGTGATGAAAATCTGGTAGTCTTCATCACAGTGCACTTTTCACCTTCCTCTCAGTGGCATGCGTGGTACCTGGTGGGGATGGTTCAGCAGTTTCTGTGCTGCCTTCAAAGAGATTCTTGTCCCTCTTTATCTTGACAAGATTAAGGAAATCCTGGTTTTTAGGTTTTTAGAATTTACATATTCTGTCTCTCAATAGGTAACTCGAGTTACCTATTGACCAACTCTTTCTCAATTCGCCCTGTTTTTTTGGTCATTTGTAATTCTTTACAAATCTTGTATGTCACGAAAGTAAGTACCTTTCTCTATCTTATTTCTAAGTTTGTACTTTTGCCATTGAGCATATGCATCGCAATTCCAAGTACAGAATATCATACAACAATAACTACTAATACAGACAGTAAATAACAATGCAGTAATACAAATAACTATTACAAACAACTGTTTAAGCCAGGATAAGTTAGGTGACCATGCGGTAAGTTTATCCCATACCTCCTGAAACCCCCAAGAAGTGTCATCTAAGGTGATCTGATGCAATATTCGTGTTTTATCCAGAATTGTCTGCAAATCCATTTCTATTTGTTTATTTAAATCAACATAACTGCAACAGCTTGTATTTATAACTGTACATGCTCCTCCTTCTTTGGCGTACAGCAAATCTAATGCAAGTCTATTTTGTATAGCTAATTGTGAGATGCTCTTAATCTCAACTTGCTGTGCTCTTATGGCATCTGCAGTGGCATTCATTATGGTCTCTACAGCAGCAGAAAGATTCACTATTGATTTCTCTAGTTCACTTACTCCGAGCCAGGGTATAAACCACCTGGCAAAGCTGTGGAATCCAGTGGGCCTGTCTGTTAAGGGATTTGATGTCCTTTTGGTCCTTCTATGAAAGTTCGGAGTAGGCCTTATAGTTGAGGAACAACATTAATGTGAGGAAATACTGGTCCTATCGCACAGCGACCTTGCCATCCCAAGGGTAAAACTTTATAGGCACTGTGCCCACAAATCCAATACCAACCCTGCCCTGGGGGCACTGGCCAACCCTTGGGCTTTGGTCCTCGCCTGGTTTGATTCTTATTCCACATATTAGCCCCCCATAGGTCCAGAATCCTGAGCAGTTAGGATAATTTCCTATGAAGGTTAAGTTTCCACATTTGGAATCTGTTTTATTTCCTCCTGAGTTTTTAGGTACAGATTCTTCCCAGCACCGCAGCATGCAGGGTACTGGTGAGGACTCACTTATTGGCTCTTCAAACTCTAATTTCCATTGGAGTTGATCTGGGGATATTTTGGTGTAAGGTGAAAGGTTTGTGATACTAAGGGCAGTATGGATTTCTGTTGTATTAGGGAATGTTGCCCCAACTAAAGGAAAATCTCTAGCAGAATTTTCAGGCAGCTGAGAGCATATCCAGCAATCAGTTAGATTAAAATTCTTAACAACACCTTTGAGCAGTCGCAGGTATCTATTTTGGTCCCACGCGCCTGCCTCCATTACCAATGTTACTATTATGGTCCAAATCATGTTATATTGATTTTTTTGTATTTGAAGGCACAGAGGTCCTGTTCTTCTTGCCTCCCACTCTGGTTTTGGCGCAGGTTTGGTCCTTGTGTAATGGATCCAAGTTGGTTTTCCTTGTACTTTAATTGCTGTATGAGTGGCCAGCAATGTTTGATAAGGTTCTTCCCATTTTTCTTGGAGTGGATCCCCTGAAAGAGACTTAACATAAACCCAATCCCCAGGATTCACATTATGAAAGGGTTTATCAGGTGCTGGGGGTTGACAATTAACAACTCTAGAGTGTATTAATTGTAATTTTTGACCTAAGTGCTTTACATGATCTATTAAGTAGCTTTGCCCTACCAGAGCCACACTGTCATTGTGAATCATGTTTGTTCCATAGGGCCTTCCATACAGAATTTCAAAGGGGCTCCGTTTTTCCTTAAGCTGAGGTTTTACTCTAATTCTTAGCAAAGCCATAGGCAGAGCCTGATGCCAACATAAGTTGGTTTCTTGACAGATTTTGGCTAATTGTTGCTTTATGAAGTGATTCATTTTTTCTACTTGTCCACTTGCCTGTGGCCTGTATGGTGTATGTAGTTGCCAGCGTCTGCCCAGCAGATTACTCACTCCCTGCACCACCTGGGCTACAAAGTGAGATCCTCTATCAGAATTAATTTCCCTGGGTACCCCAAATCGTGGAGTTTTTTCTTGTACTAAGGCTTTAACAACTTCTCTAGCTTTCTTTGTTCTACAAGGGAAAGCTTCTGGCCAACCTGAGAAAGTGTCTGTGAGGACTAAAAGATACTTGTATCCCCCGTTCCTAGGTAATTCAGAAAAGTCAATTTGCCACACATCCCCTGGTAAAGCTCCTTTGAGGATTGTCCCAGTATTTTGCCTAACAGTGGTATTAGGGTTGTTTTTAAGACAGATTTCACAAGTGGAAGTTATGTCCTTGATTGTCTCCTTTATTTTGATGCTATCACCTTGCCCTTTAAATGGTTACGTAAAGCATCCACTCCCCAATGTGTTTTGGAATGTTTGCTTTGGATAAATATTTTTAACAGTTTTCTGGGTATGACTATGAGATCCTTTATTCTAGCCCACCCATCTGTTCCTATTTGTCCCTTCTCTTCTTGTATCCAATTCAAATCATCAGTGTCCTGTGGTGGGGGTTTCTCACCTACAAGGATGCTAGAAGGGATTAAAGCCAGGGCTTGAATTTGAGCTCCACCAGCCACTGCCTTTGCTGTTTTGTCTGCCATAGCATTTCCCAGTTCAGGGATGGTGTTACCCTGGGAGTGCCCTTTGCAGTGCATTATAGCCACTTCCGAAGGTTTTAGCACTGCTTTCAGCAACTGTAAGATTTCAGTAGCATGCATGATTTCTTTCTTCTGTGAGGTTAATAAACCCCTCTCTTTCCAAATAGCTCAGTGAGCATGTACCACCCCAAAAGCATACCTTGAATCAGTCCAAATGTTGACAGGCTTTCCTTCGGCTGATGCCAGGGCTCGAGTTAGGGCTAATATCTCAGCCTTTGGAGCAGATGTCCCCACAGGTAACGGTTCTGCCCCAATGACGGCATCTGTGGTTGTAATTGCATACCCAGCAAGGCGCTTACCATTTTTGACATCACTGCTTCCATCAGTGTACCAGTTTTTCACATTTTTCAGCAGAGGCTCCTTCGGCTGGAGTCAACGCAGTCATGCTGTACAGGCTCCTCAGTAACTGTGCCCTGGAGGTAAGCTGCTGGATTAAGATGTTGCTTATTTGGATATTCACATCCTCCAATTCTGCTAGGACAGCTTGATATCTGAGAAAGCGAGATGGGGTTAACCAGTGATTTCCTTTCTGCGTGAGCACTGCTGACACTGTATGAGCACAGCTGCCACTGCACGCAGGCAGGCAGGCCATCCTCGGCTGACCACATCAATTGCTTGGAGAAATAAGCCACTGGCCTTTTGTAGGGTCCCAGCTTCTGTGCCAGAAGTCCCAGTGTCAGTCCTTGCTTCTCATGTGGGAACAACAGAAAAGGTTTAGTGACAAACTGTCTCCTTCTTGTTGTCTCCCAAGGCTCTCTCTCCCCCTGCCAGTTCATATCCCAGATATGTAACTCTCTGGAGGGCTAACTGAGCTTTTTAGGAGAGACTTTATATTGACTTAGTCCCAGAAAATTTAAAAGACTTACAGTGTTCACGGGTAGGTCATCAACACACTGCAGAAGTGTACTTTCTTCAAGTGGTTGTGTCCAGTCTTCTAGTTTTTTTGACTCCTTGATCTCTAAACATCGTGGGGCTATTTTTGGATCTTTGTGGCAATACAGTCCATGTAAATTGGCTTTTTCTCCCTGTTTTGGGGTTTTTAAAAATTCCTGACTGCTTTTAGCTAATGGCAGACAAAAGAAAGCATCTTTTACATTTTAAACTTCACTGACACTGGCTGCGCCCCTTCCAGCAGTTTAATAACCACTGGGGAAGCTTGTTTTGATTTCCTTGGAATTTTAACATCCCATAAACTTTAAGGGTCTTAAAAAGTGGGCATTTTTGTTTTCCCTGTGGCCTTAATATTTTGGACATGATCTTTGTCCTGCCCTGATATAGTTTTCAGGCTCTTAGGAGCACGTACAGCTCTACTGTTTGAGCTGACTATGTGGGCAGCAACCTCCCACTTCTTTTTACTTTTTTCTTATTAATGATACTGTATTTTTCAAATTGTTTTTCTTCTATCACTCTTGAAGACTCACTAACAAACACATTCTATCCCCCAGGCCAGGGAGTGCCCTGCAAATCTTCCTTAGCTCAGCTTTGGAGATCTATCAGCTGAAAGCCATCATGGGTTTCTGCCCAGCCCCCACTCTCCAGGGCTGCTTAAACAGGAGGCTGGGTCAAAACTCCCCTTATTTCTTAATTCTAAATTCTCTTGTTCTACTAAACCAGATTCATCATACTGTAATAACTGAGCACTGGTTATCCACCTGGACCTTTTTTTTTTTTCCCCAGTCAACAAAGCTTCTACTTGGTGTGAAACTTTAACAATTAGATATCTTTTTATCATTAGCCCTCGGGCCTCAGTTACCATCAAGGCCGTGGCTGCAGGGCCATTGCAGCCATTGCAGACAATAAATAGCCTCTGGCTACATTCTGAGATATCTTGAGACAGTGAGTTGCTTTTGGCTAGTGGATCTAGTAACTTAGAAAAATAAGCAACAGGCTACTGCGTTCTCCAAAACCAACTGCCAAATTCCCCAAAGCATGGGGAAACAACACTTATCAGGGTACCTTCCCCACACCTTTGGTGGGATTTCTAGCAGACAAAGCAGAAAGGAAAGAGGAAAGCATACTGGAATTCATATGAATGGTAACTGCTATTTTAAATTTTAAAGCATCTTTCAGTGGTAGAGCTCAAAGTGCGGCCGATCAGTCCATGATCTCTAGCGATTTCTGAAGGCAGTATCTTCCTTCTGTGGGGCTTAGCATTCCGCAGGCACTGGTGAGAGCAGATCCTTGGGATGTGCCAGGATTGCAGGGAGCCCAAGGCTGTGAGCAGGGAACTGGGATGCTGAGAGAAGCCGGGCTTGGCTGGAGGAAGCAGAAAGGCCAAGGGCTGAGCCCAGGCCTGGGACAGCAGGGCCTGTCCCTCACGGGTGGCTCGGGGCTGTTTGTGGGGCAGTGGATGTGAGGGGGAGGAAGGACAAATGTCCTCAAACTGCAAGCCCTGCCAGCCTGCTCAGGGAGGGCTGAGGGAGAAGCAAAGTGCAGAGCCTCAGAGGAAAGTTCCTTGGCTGGGGCCTCCAGAGGCAGTGCCAGAGCCCAGGGGACAAAGCCCTGGGTGCCTGTGGCCCTGCCAGCCCTGCCCAGCCCTTGGCCATCTCTCCTGCAGCCTGTGCCACCCTGTCCGTGCTGCTCCTGTGCCCTGGCCGGCTGCACACGCCCATCTCGCTGTGCCCTCAGCATTTCTCAGCTGTCCAGCATTGCTGTGCCCTCCCTGCTGTCCCTGCACCCAGCGCTGCCTGTTCCTGGCACACAGAGCCACGGCATCAGCCAGTCTCATACTGGGAGACCTCGTGCACCAAAATTCTACCCTTGCAGGGACTTTTCTTTTTCCTCACCTCCACTCTGACCCTTTGGAGCTGCACTTTGGGGAGGTTTCCTTCTCTTTCTGCTACAGAGAGCAGCTCTGTCTCTTGCTCTTTACAAACAGAGAAGGGCTGGTGGGAGATGTGGTGCTTGGAGGCCATCGGGGGCACAGTGACCATGAAATAATTGAGTTTTTAGATTCAGTGAAACAAGGAGGGGCATCAACAAAACGTCTCCACTGGACTTGCAGACTTTGGGCAGATTTCGGCCTGTTCAGGATGCTGATTTGGAGAGTAACACATCAGGTACTGACTTTTTTAGGGGAAAAAGCCTTTAAAAAGAAAGGGGTCCAGGAAGGATGGACATACTTGGTGTTTTGACCTTTTTGTTGGTTTTGTGGGGCTTTTTTTGGCTGAGTTTTTTTGTGGTTTTTTTTGTGGTGCCTTTTTTCCCTTTGGCATTTTTTGTTTGGTTGGTTTTTTTCTGTGGGGGGTTTGGCTTTTTTGGTTTTTTGTTATTTTTAGTGAGTTATTGGAGGGTTTTTTTGGTAGCTTTTTGGGGTTTTTTTTTTTTTGTGGTTTTGGTTTTTTCAGTTTTTTGTGGGGTTTTTTTGTTTGTTTGTGGGGGTTTATTGCGGTGTTGCGTCCCCAGGCTTCACCTGGAGGTTGATCCCACCATAAATCCCCTCTGATTTCCCCATGGGACTTATAGGAACAATCCCCCAGAGCCTCTCCAGGGGCTCCTACCCAAAGATTCCTAAGGACTGATGGAAGGTGGGAAGCCAATCAGGGAGTGCTGAGCGGGTTTTGTCCCTTCCAGGTGCCGCTGGTGGAATTCCCGGAGGGATCCAGAGACTCCTGCTGGTTGGGACCACTCTGCTGAGCCTGACAGCGCTGGGAATGCTCCTGGGAATGTGCCGGGAAAGGCTCTGCCCCCCAGGAATGTCCCCGTGCTCTCGATCCCAATAAAGAGCAGCATTGCTGTCATCTCCCAGGGTCCTCTATGGGATGGGGAGGGGACACAGGCAGCCTTGGGATGGGAATCCATCCTCTGGGAAAGGGCCGGGATTGGGGATGTGGAGCTGCAGCTGCCTGGAAGCGATTCCCAAACCCCCCAGCCCTTGGATTTGGGAGGCGCAGGTGGATTCTCCAAAGGTGGTATCCTTGGGAAGGGATCCTAAACAAGGGGTGGCTCCAGTTTTAGGCAACTATGGGTATTTTGGGGTTCTAAAGGGTTTGCTCATTCCAGAATGCCCAGTTCCCCTTCTTTGTCCAGCAGGAACGCAGGGATGAGGCTCCACCGTCCCTTGGAGTACAAGAGGGCTGCTGGAATTGTGGGATTTTGGTTGCGTTTAGGGCTGAGTTTGGCTTCCCTGCAGGGAGAAACTGGGAACAACCTTGGTATTGGGGATGGGAAAGGGCCGCAGGTGCCTGTGTTTGGCAGGGGCTGAGTGGGAATGAATTCCATTGTTTCTATGGAATGCAGGAGCTCCAGGATGAGCACGGCAATGGGATCAGATTCCTTGAGCCTGACGGAGCCTTCCAGGGAGGGTCCCCAGCCACGGGATCCCATTCCAGGGCTGAATCCCCTCTGTCCCTGAGCGCCGAGTGACCTTTTCTGTATCCTGGGAGAATCCACTGATCTGGTGCTTCCCAGGGCCTTTCCTGAGGCCAGGAAAGGGCTCCCAGCCTGAGATAAGGAATGAAAAGGACCAAGGTTGGGTTGGAGGTTGGATCCTTTGTTTTTGCCTTCTCCAAATGGATCCTTTTCCAGGCACTCCTGAAATCTGGGGGCTGCAGTTCCCTGGCCAATGGGAATTGAGCGCTGCTGTCTCCCTCTGATGTACTCAAAAATCCCAGGAGTGGCTCTGACTCTGGATGAGCTTTTTTCAGTTCAGGAGGGTGTGGGGAGGAGGGCCCCCCTTTCCAGCTGGGATGGACATTCCAGGGATGGTTTTCCTGCTCCATTTCTCCAGGAATTTCAGCAGCTAGGCTGGGAGAATCAAGTGGGAAAATAGGGCGGCCCTGGAAGTTGGGGTTTTTTGAGAAATGGAATTGTCCCGGCATGTTTTAGGCCATGAGCTCCTTCCTCAGCAGCGTCCAGTTCTGCTCCAAGTCCTGTCCCATCCCAGCCAAAGGCACCGGGCAGGGTCTTCTCCTGATGCCATGGCCAAAGGGAGCTGTGAGTCCTAGGATCTCCATCCCACTTTCATCCCATCCCTTCACAGCCTCCCACCTCCCGTCCCCTCAGGCTCTCCCCCAGCCCGGCCAAGCTGCCCGGCAGCGGCACAGCCCCGCTGGAGCTCCAGAGGAGCCGCACCAAGAGGCACCTCGGAGCCCTCGGCAATCCAGCCGGCAACACACAGGCAGGACACAGATGGCGCTTCCCTGCTGGCAGAGGGCTTGTGGCCATCTCCAGGCACCAGTCTCCCAGGGATCCCCACAGCTCCGGCCTCTGCCCACTCGCTCTGGCGGAAGCGTTAAGGCTGCAGCAGAACCACCAAAGGCCAAGGCGCTTCTGGCCACTTTCCTTCCACACTGCATGCCCGGGCAACCTGCTGAGCCCAAGCACCCTTTTTCCCCCTCTTCCCCTATGCCCTGCAGACACTGGGCACCGAAACAAAAATCCTGAGAGTCTGGGTACTACAACACAGTCTATATTTACATACTAAAGTAAAAAAAAGAAAACGCTTAAAGAATAGAAAAGCTCCCCGCAGACACAGGTGGCCCTGGCAGATGGAGCAGACTGATCAGCTCTCTTCCTGCTGCGGCCCCAAGCCCAGCTTGGAGCTAAACAAAGGGCGCTGGCTCGGGGTCATCCCCCGGCGGGGGCTGCGCACCCCCTCTGCCCCCTCCCAAAATTCCCTCCCGGGGGCAGCAGGAGCTGGGTCAGGAGCCCTGTGGGGAGGGAAAAGGGGTGACACTGGCATGGGGGGGCACACACGCTCTGGGGACACACACGACCCCTGGGGACCCCCCCTCACCTTCTCCCACAGCACCAGGAGGAGGAACCCCAACATGGAGCCCCCAAACCCTGGCAGCATCTTAAGGGTAGGGTCCAGTGGCAGCTTTGGGGGTCTGGGGGTGTCACAACTGCCCTGACACCCCTTCCCAGCCCCAGAGCCAATGCAGGACCCTCAAACAACCTCACAGCGTCCCCCCAGATCACTTAAATTCAGTCCGTGACACAGAAATGGCCCCATGACCATCCAAAACCCCTTTCCCATCTCCACCGAGACCCACCCAAGTCCTCTACAGGCCACACAGCCCAGCCTGGACCCCCAAACCTCCCTCAGAGACTGCACCAAGCCCCCTCAAATCACCTCAAAACCCCCCAAGAACCACAAAAGCCCCTCCCAATACCCAAATGCCCCTCCCAGGCCCCCATGGCACTGACCAGGAGAGGTTGCTGGACAGGAACATCCACAGCCAGGAGCAGCTCAAGCACTTCAGCAGAGATTTGGGCACTTTGGGGGGCACACCCCAAATGGGGAGACCCAGGCCAGGGACTGGAACAGACAACCGGAATTCCTGGAGAACAGATGGGCTCAGGTGGACACGTTCTGCTGCCACAACTATGAGATCATGGCACTGTCCCTTGGCCTGGGCAGCCCCAGAACAACCAAATCCTCCATGAACCCAAAATTCACCCTCAAATCCCAGGAAAATGGTGCAGATTTCAATCTCTTTGTTTCATTTCTTTATTTTTACCCCAATTTTGGTAGTTTTGACAGGATTAAAAAGGAAATTATTTAGGTTGGAAAAGATCTCCCAGATCATCCAGCATTGCTTGATGGTACAAGAATAAATAACAGGAAGGAGCGGGTGAGATTTTTTTAGGGTGTAAAGCCAATAAACCAGCTCTTCCCAATGAATTTCCAATATCAATCTGAGTCCCAATGGATGTTCATTCCCCTGAGTCTGTCCAGCTGGCTACAGGGAATCTGAGGACATGGAAGCCACCAGCCAAGTGTCCTCCCAGTGTTGGTCACCAGGAGTGTGGATCACCAGGGCTCTGCCCAGTGTGGTTCATATGAGGAGTGATGAAGTTGGAGCAGTGCACAAAGTTCTTCCCACACTCAGAGCACTCACCGGGCTTCCCTTACCGGTGCCTCCGCTGGTGTCGAGTCAAGTGAGAGCTCCTGGAGAAGCTCTTCCCACACTCAGGACACTCATAGGGCCTCTCCCCTGTGTGGATGCGCCGGTGCCTGATGAGGTTGGAGTTGTTCTTGAAGCCCTTCCTGCACTCAGGGCAGCGGAAGGGCCTCTCCTCTGTGTGAATCTGCTGATGCACGAGGAGATCTGAGCTGGTTGGAAACCTCTTCCCACACTCAGAACACTCATAGGGCCGCTCCCCTGTGTGGATCCTCTGGTGGTTGATCAGGTTGGAGCTGTGGCTGAAGCTCTTCCCACATTCCCCACACTCATAGGGCCGTTCTCCAGTGTGGATCCTCTGGTGGCAAATCAGGCTGGAGCTGCGGCTGAAGCTCTTCCGACACACAGAACACTCATAGGGCCTCTCTCCAGTGTGGATCCTCTGGTGGCAGGTAAGGCTGGAGCGCTGGGTAAAGCTCATCCCACATTCCCCACACTCATAGGGCCTCTCCCCTGTGTGGATGCGCCGGTGACTGATGAGGTTGGAGTTGTGCTTGAAGCCCTTCCTGCACTCAGGGCAGCGGAAGGGCCTCTCCCCTGTGTGACTCCGCTGATGCATGAGGAGGTTGGAGCTGGTCTGAAACCTCTTCCCACACACAGAACACTCGTAGGGCCTATCCCCTGTGTGGATCATCTGGTGGCGGATCAGGTAGGATCTCTGGCTGAAGCCCTTCCCACATTCCCCACACTTGTAGGGCTTCTCCCCATCATGGAGCTGCTCAGGGACCACCAGGGCCGAGCTCTGGCTGAAGCTCCGGATGCCTTCCCGGCACAGGGTGGGACTTTCCTCCTCAGAGTGCCCTGGGCTGGGTTTGCAGCCCCTCCTTGTGCGGCATCTCTGGGGCTTTTCCTCCCTGTTCAACTCCTGTGCCATGGAGCCGCTCAAAACGGCCTCTTCCACCAGGTCCTGCCCCAAGGGTTTGTCCTCCCTGGTCTCCGTCTGCAGCTCATTGCCTGGGGAGGAAGGACAAGGAGAGGATGGGATTTGCCTCCGTGCCACAGGGAAGGGGAAGGACATCCCCCCAATCTGTCCCTGCAGGACAGCGTCGGCAGCGGGGTTGTCCTGCAGCCAGGGGCGATGCTGGGCTGGGAGATGGAGCAGAAGAGAGGGGGAAAGGAGCACTGACTTCCTCCTCACCTGCCTGCAGGTCCTGAGGCATCTTCCTCTTCCTCACAGCTTCTTCCCCCATCTAGCCAAGGTTTGGGAATGGGAAATCCTGGTTTGGGGTCAAAAAAAAGTGAGTGCCTTGGGTTGGGGGTTCCTCAGGCTGAAGTCCATCTCTAGAAGTCACCAAGTCTCTTGTGTCTATAAAATCCTGCCAAAACCAAGAGTGACCCCAAAAACAGCCTCCCAGCAGTTCCCCCTTTCCAGTCTCCTGTCTTTGGGCTGCTGGGGTTCCCCCTTCTCAAAGCTCCTGGGGCTCCCGTGGATCCTGGGGATCCCCCTGCTCCAGGCTCCTGCTTAGGGATGCCGTGGGCTTTCGCTGGTCCCAGGGCTCCCTTCTTCCCTGATGCTGCTTTGGCTCCCAGGGCTCCCAGGCTCCCCCTCTTCAGGCTCCCCCCACTCCAGGCACTCGCGGCTTCCCCCTCTCTCCGCCGCCCCTTTCAGTGTCACAGTGTCCCAGCCCTGCCTCATCTCCAGGCTCCCCAACCCCTCCAGGCGGCCGGGGGTCCCCCAGCTCCGCTATCGCCCCTCTCTGCTCTCTGCACTCTGGGAGTCCTGCATTACACCCCCCGGCTCTCCCAGGGATCCCCAAAACCGATGTCCTGTTCTTCCAACACCGGGCAATTCCCACATGGACCCCTCGAGTATTCCCCCAAGGTGGATTTAAGGCTCTGCTTCCGAGTCCTGCAAGATCCAAACATCCCCTCTGGCCCAGAAAATTCTCACCAGCGACATGCAAAGATATCTGGGGCTAAGTTCCAGAAACTGCGAGTTCCAAATACCCCTCCCAAAAAAAAAAACCGTCTGAAAGACCCCCTGATACATTTGGGGTGAGCTCCCCCTCCCTGGTCACCTGTGGAATGCGTCGTGGGCACTGAGCTCGGTGCTGCAATCACAGTGGGTGGTGAAACCTCATGGTTCTCCTGCTCCTCCTTTTCCTGCTCCACCTCCTCTCTTTCTGCTCTTCCTCCCAATCCTCCTCCGCCCTCCCCCCGGACACCCCTTCCCCACCCTCCTCTGCCCCACAGCTGCTGCAGCACAGGCTGCTGGGATGGGGGACCCCCTGATCAGCCCCAGGGGTGGACAGGGGGCTTGGGGACACCCCCAGTGCAGATCCACCTCCCCCAGAGCCCCAGGGAATTGCTCTGGGGATTGAGTGCTGGGGAACAGGGCTGGACCCCCATGGAACAGCCCTTCTTCCCTCCCAACCCCACCTTTCCCTCCCCTCTCCTCCCCTTTCCCATCCTTCTCCCAATCCACACACCCCTCCCAACTCAATTTCCGTCTCCCATCCCCCTCCTGCTCTCTTTCGGGGTCCCAGACCCCTCTTTTCCAGTGCTCTTCTCTCCCTTTCACCATCAGCCCCTCAATCCCCAAACCCCCTCTCCCATGATTGGTTTTGGGGCTTCCAGGCCCCTCCTGACCACTTTGGGGGTCCCAATCTCCATTTTGCTCACCTTGGGCTCCCAGCCCCCGCCCCCCTTCTCACCGCGCCCCCCGCTCACCCCGCGGAGGGCCGGGGGCACTGCCAGCACCACCAGTGCCACCAGCACGGCCCCAGCTGCCCCCACACGGCCCATGCCCAGCGCCGGGCAGGTGCCCACAGCCCCAAAGCAGCCGCGCTCTGCCCTGGCCGGGTCCCCAAAGCGGCCCCGCCCCGCGCGGCACTGCGAGCACCAGGCCGGAGCAGTGCGGAGCGCGGGCGGGCGGCATCAGCCGTGCCCGGGCAGGGCCGGGCCCCGCGGGGCTCCCCCCGCACTCGGCCCCACCGGGACAGCGCCCAGCGGGGGGGCCCGGCCTGCCCGCCACACACCTCCCCCTCCCCAAATTCCGCTCCCGCCGCCCATGGGGCCCAGGGGGGCGCAGCTGGGCTCCACAGCTGCCGGACACACGTGTCCCCCGCTGCCAGTGCCACCCCCAAGGATTAGGGCTACCCCAAAACTCCCTCACACGTGGCCGATACCCCGCAAGCCCCCAAGGACTGCGGTCCCCCCGCCTTCAGCACCCCCAACCTTCGGCTGCCTCATCCCAGGCCCCAGACCACCCATCCCCCTCCCCCACACTTCATCCCACACCCCAATCCACATCCCACCCTGCCCGGGCCCCAGCCCACCCCATCCCACTTCTCCCGACAGCCGCCACTGGGACCCCCAAAAACCCGCGTGCCGGGGACTCCCCAATATCCCCCCAGGGCCATTTGCGACTCACAGCTGGAGTCGTGCAACATCCAAACATCCGCCCCCTCTCACAAAAATCCCAACAAACAAACTCTCCCGGGATCAGCCAAAGATATTTGGGGGTCGGTTCTGGAGTCCTACAAGCCCCAAAAATCCTCCCCCTCCCTCCCAAAAAGAACCCCACGCACCGCACAAGATCTCTGGGTCGAGCTCCCCCTGCCCGGTCACCTGCGGGATGCGGGGGGCGATGCTCCCGGGGCCGAAGGCGGCGAACAAAGAGAGCGATGGACGCACGTGGCAGCTCCTTCTCCTGCTTCTCTTGCTGCTGCTCCCCCTTTGTCCCACCTCTTCCTCCCGCAGTTCCTCCTACCTCTCTCCTCCCCACACGCCCTGTCTCTTCTTCTGCCCCTCCTCCTCCTCTCCTGCTCCTCCTCCTCCTGTTCTTAGGCGTTCCCATCCCGGCTGTGTCTGACATCACCCCTGGAGCCATCCCGTGCTGGGGAAAGCTGCTGGGCTGCAGGGGCAGCCGGGGATTTTGTTTGCCAGATCACTGGGCTGAAAGGAAGCTCTGTGAAATCCGTCATGGAAAAGAAAGGAGAAATGGCAAGTGATGGAAATGGACACCACTTTGGACTCCGTTTATGCCTCTGGATTTCAAAAGCTGACAGAGCCCGAGCGCCGGCGGACACCCGTCGCCGCCATCACGTCGCAAGGGATCAGAGGTGCGGCTGGTGGGGCTGGAAGCTCCGTGCAGCAGCTCCGCTCCCGCGGCCCAAAGCTGGGGCTGGAGCGTGGGGTGTGGGACACAGCCCCGTGCTGGGGGCAGAGCCGCTGCTGGGGCCATGGCTGTGTCCAGGGCATCCTTTGTGGGCCTCGTGCAGCTCCAAGGTGCCGAGGGCTCGCCGAGGCTTTCTGGGGCTGTTCCTGCTGCCCAAATCTGTTGGGTTGAATGCCCGAGTGCGGCACCCCCGTGCCCTGTGGCAGCAGCCGGTGCCGGGCCACAGCCCCGGGAGCCGAGCTAATGGCCGGCCGTGCCCGGGAGGGGCTGAGGGCAGGGGAGTTCAGAAGGCTCCCCCGCGCCCCTCGCTGCGCACGGAAAGGTATTTTAGTGCATGGGAGCGATTTTCCGGGGTTCCTGGGCTCTGTGGGGCCGAGGCAGCGGCAGCGGGAGCCTCGGGGCCCGGCCCGTGGGGGCGGCCGGGGCTGCAAAGTGCGCGGCGGCGCCAGCGCGGTGCGTGAGGGCTGAGCGGAGCTGTTGGGAACAAGCCCCGGAACCGCCGCGGTGCGTGAGGGCTCAGAGCGGGGAGAGGCCCTGCGAGTGTGGGCAATGTGGGATGAGCTTCAGCCACAGCTCCAGCCTGATCTGCCACCAGAGGATCCACACCGGGGAGAGGCCCTGCGAGTGTCCTGAGTGTGGGAAGAGCTTCGTCCTCTGCTCCGACTTCATCACCTATCGGAGGACTTGTTTTGGGAAGACATCTGGCTGGTGATCTGGTGATCCTTCTTTTTTTTCTTTTGGTCTCAATTTTCTTTTGATTCTCTTTCATTTTTTCAAAACACACAAAACTACCATAAAAATTAATAAATAGATCAAAGACATCTAAAGCCTCCCTCTTTACTAGTGTTTGGGGGGAATCTGGGATTTGGAGAAATATTTGGGAGTATTTGGGGGCTTTGGGGGTATTTGGTGTAGTTTTCTCCATTGTTTTGCACTCCTAAATACAAGAGGGATCAATCTGTCTCCTCAAAACCACTCAGTGCCACTGAAACCTACTCAATGCCAGCCCAAAATGACTGGATTGCACAGCCCCTGAGGGTGGAATAGGGTTGGAAGGGGATGTGGTGAAGTGGGATGCAGATCAGGAGGGGTGAGATGGGCATGGGGTGGGGCAGGATGGTTGGGATGGTACTGTGAATGAATTCACAAGCTGAAACTTTAGCAACATCATATTGAACATTTATTTATAGAGCAAAGGCAAAAACAGCTGGACACTTAGCAATTTTGCCAGAGGCGCAATCCATTCATTTCACTGTGAACTTAAGTGCTTTCTTTAATTTTTACATATTCATTAAGCCTAGAAGGAAATTTACACTTCACCAAACTCCTCCCCTCCAATCCTTGCCCCCTTCTGCTAGCGCAGCGCCTGTCTTGGAGTCTTAGACCCTCTGGATTGCCTCAGAACTGAAGGCAGAAATCCTCCCATCTGTGTTTCCTCAGTTCCAACTTAATTTGTAGGTGGCAGTTCCTTTGGGAGGTGTGAGTCAAGATAACAGACTTCCTGGGGTTCCTGTGGTTATCTTCTTTGTTTCTTTAACATGTCTTGATCCCTGGCTCTGTGTTTTATCAACTTAAAAGACATTTATTACCATGTATTTATTACTACATTTTCTAACGTATTACAACTATTTTGAAGTTACAATTCACCCTAACCTTGTTTCTATTTATTTATATTTTATCTTAACACTATTTTTTACACAGTACATTATCACTTGTAATTGCTAAATTCATAGATGCACAAGCCAGCATTTCTCATTCACTCATTTATCACAAGGGGGTTTGGGAGGGTGGAATGGGGGAAATAGGGTTTGGGAAGGGGTCCTTGAAGTGCAAGAGGGGTGGGATGAGTTGGGGTGTGGATTGGGAGAGTTGGGCAGGGTCTGGAATGAGACAGCCGAAGGCTGGCGATGATAGAGGGAGGGGAAACTTGTTCCTGAGTGAGTTTTTGGGTATTCCACATTCCTGTAGGGGTTTTGGGGCAGCCCACATTTTGGAGGCGGTTTTGGGGTACTCCCCAGTTCTTGGGGGTTCATGAGAGCAGCTCCATGGAGCTCTGTTGCTGGGGTGGTTGCCCTGGGCACGAGCTCTGAGCTGTACCCAGAGTCTGTTGCCTCAGTGCTGGAGAGCAGAGAAATGATGAATGGCCCCAAACATCTGGAGTGTGTGTTTGGGGGGACAGGACAAGTTCTGCGTAGGTGGGGTGGTCACTGC
This sequence comes from Acanthiza pusilla, assembly GCA_036630365.1. Classification (NCBI taxonomy): domain Eukaryota; kingdom Metazoa; phylum Chordata; class Aves; order Passeriformes; family Acanthizidae; genus Acanthiza; species Acanthiza pusilla. The sequence continues at coordinate 766,009 of JAXCHO010000192.1, read as the reverse complement.
CCCACCCTCAGCCACTGCAGCCTCTGGTCCAGCCCCAAAGTGGCTGCCAAGCCCCTGGCACCCCGAAAACCCCACCTGTGAGAGGGACCAGAGCAGGTAAAGGCTGCGACACAGGTGTGACACTGACACGTCCCACGGCCCTGGAGCTCACAGCAGCTGAGATGGTGCTGGATCCAAGGCTGGGACTGTGGATCCTTCCAGGTTGCTTTAAATTTTGCCGAGTACCTCATCCTCTAATTTCAAATCTAAATTTTGAAAGGAGCTATACAAAGAATTTGGTATTTTGCTGAATTTTGTAGTTCTGTTTAAACTCTGTAACTTCATAGCTATAAGTTTAACTTTTTTTGCTCAGTTGCTTACCTGTTAGCCTGCAACAGGAAACTGCTTGAGGGCAAAGAGAACCAGGGACTGGGAAGATCAGTGAAAACTGCACACCCGTTGTCCAGTTACAAGGACCTGCACTCCCTGGAACACTAAATGAAGGAAATCAGAGGAAGTTAGGACAGTGCCTAACTAAAGAGGAATGCCAGGGCCTCACAGGAATAAGATAAGAGAGCCTTAAGTCAGCACGTGTGACCTGGGCACGTGTCAAGAGCCACAACATGGAACTGACCCCCAAAAGGGGCTGTGGCTCCGGACAATGTACAGTGCATGAGGATGAGGCACGGAGTGGGCAGGACTTTGGGGGGGAATTCAGGAAGTATCGTAGTGTAAAGGATCCAGAAACGTGTGAGAAAACTGGCAAGGTGGTCGTGTGCAAGGCGGGTCACCCTGGGATAAAGGAATGCTTTCTTAATAGTGTCACACTGTTCAGTCGATCTCTGTGAATCAGAACGATATTTTATAGACCAGCTGTGTTGGTTTTGCTGAGCCCAGTTTCACTGACGGGTGGGTGGGTGGGCACAGAGATGGCTCCTGTGTGTTCTGTGTGAATATTCTGAAAGTTTTTACCATGTCCAGCTTAGCTGATCTCTGGTGGCTCTGAAGATGATGGACATGCTGCTGGCCAAGTCTGGGCCAATTAGAGATGTTAGTTACGCCTCTGTGACAACATATTGAAGAAGAAATCAAAACAATGTGAGCAGGCACTTCTTTTCAGCCAGAGAAGGAGGAGGAGGTGAGAATATGTGAGAGAAAACAACATGGAGACACCAAGGTCAGTGGAGAAGGTGGGGGAGGAGGTGCTCCAGGCGCCGGAGCTGAAAACCCTCTGCCAGCCATGGTGAAGACCATGGTGAAGCAGATTGTTGTCCCCCTGCAGCCCATAGAGTCCATGAGGGGTGCAGAGATCCACCCACAGCCCGTGGGGAGTTGCCCAGGCCAGAGCAGGTGGATGCCTGGAGGAAGCTGTGATCCAGTGGGAGTCCCAGAAGAAAGAAAGGCCTTGCTCCTGGGGTGGAACAGCCTGGCCTCAGAGGTCTGCAGCCCGTGGATGAGGGACTCATGTTGCAGCAGATTCGGGCAGGCTGCTGCTCCTGAGATTTGGACCCACACCAAAGAAGGTCTCAGAGGACTGTCTCCCCTGGAGGGACCCCATGGGAACATAGAGGACTCCTCTCCCTGAGCAGCCGAAGAAAACCTCTGTCATGGACTGACCAAACCCCCATACCCTGTCCCCCTGTGCTGCTGGGGGGCAGGAGGGAAGGGAGTGAGTGGAAAAACAGTGTCTTAAGGAGTTATTTTTCCATCTCATTTGCCACCTCTGACTCTGTTAAGTTAGCAATAAATCACTTTGCAACTTTTAAGTTTCAAAGTATTTTGCCCTCAGTACATCCTCCCCCAGTTCCTTATCTCAACTCATAAGCCCTTTGTGTGTGTGTTAACTTTTTTTCTCTCTCCTCTGCACAGCTGTGGCAAGAAAGAGAGAAGAGCGCAGATGTCATCGGTGCCTGGCATTTGGCCAGGGTCAAACCATGGCACACAGTCAGGTGTCCTGAGGCCATGGCATTGGTGCCATCGTGAGAGAGAGACTCTGATGGGACACGAGCCCTGGGCTGCAGCTGCCGTCCCTCTCCTCCATGCAGGCACCTTAAAGACGACTCGTGCACGAGCTTTGAAATGAAATCCTGGACTTGCTTGGAACAAAGGAAGAAGCAGCAGGTGCTGAAGCAAAGCAGGCAGTTGTGGCGCAGGTTCAGGGCTGGAGGGAAGCACTTTGGTGTCTGCTGAGAAGATGGCCCGGTTCACAGGCACGGGCTTTGCTGCTAGAGGATCCTGCTTTGCTCTTGCTGGAGGCCATTCCCTAGCAGCAGTGCATGGCCCTGCATTTTTCCTGCATCAAGTCTTGTGGGCCTGTGGCAACAAGCCTGTCCCGTGTCCCTGTGACAGCAGAAAAGGGCGGGACACTTGTGCTTCCAGCACTTCCCTGGGCTGCTCCTTCAGGGTGCTGGCACCATCCTCAGAGACACAGAACAGCTTCTCCTCCCAGAGTTATCCCTCCCCCCTGCACTTCCCCAGGTGATTCCCTCAATGTTCACTGGGGAACCTCCCTGTTTGTGGCCGTCCATTGCCGTGCTCAGCAGGCACCCAGTTGTGTTTGGACAGGAGCTGCCACACCAAACACGCAGCAACTGGAGCACTGAATACCAGAGGCTGGGCCGATTCTTTTTATTTCTGAGTGCAAGAAAGACAGTCAGGAAAGGCCAAGGAAACTTGACAGTGTCTCTGTGGAATCTCTCTGTCCTGTGAAACTCAGCAGCTGATGGTGTTCTTGTGCTCCTGCTAATCCCTTCCATGAAAAGGAATCATTCCAGGAAGGCGCAACATCATCTGGCAGATGCCAACTGTTGCCACCACTTGCTGCAGGTGCTCCTGCCAACAGCCACCTGCAGGAAGGAGCACAGACACCAATGCACCAATGTTGGCTTTGGCTGCCCTCTGGCAGAGAAGCACCCCCGGGGACACAGGTCTCTGGGCCAGGAGATGGCACTGGCACTGCCAGGGCTCGGGGGGTTGCAGGTCTGCTTGGGTGGGGACTCTGCCGCCCCTGCTGATTTCAGTGCTCCCCAGGCCCCGGGTGTCAGAGCAGCATTGGTGCCCTGGCCCACACGTTCCCTGTCTGTGTCACAGCCTCGTGTTTAGGATGGCCAGCAGCCGGGACTTGTCCCAGGCAGGCTGTGCCAGCTCCTGTGAAAGGCCCCATGCCCTTCCCGCTGCAGCTGCGTCGGCAGCCGTGGGGGCTCCTTCTGCTGCCCTGAGCCCGCAGAGCAGGGGAGCGTTTGCTTCTTGTCTGAGCCGTTCCTAAGGTTCCTGTTGGGCTGCCTTAGTCGCTTGGGGCAATGGATTCCTTCCAACCTGGGCCACTTTGGGAGGGCTGGGGACAGCCCCAGGGCAGGTGGCAGTGTGTGCAAGGGCCCTTTGTGACACGGTGCAGCATGGGATGGAACCGGGACAGGGTGTCCAAGGGCCCTTTGTGACATGTCGTGACATAGGCGCTGGCGGCGACACAACCACACCACTGTGCTCGGAGCACGCGACGGGACAGGACGGGACAGAGCGGTGCTGTGAGGAGCCCCCGCACAGCGCACTCGTTCCTTGCTAACCCGGAGCTTTTCCGAGGCGTTTCTCCTGCAGGTGACCTCGTGGCCAGGCCACAGGACTTGGTGACGTGTGGCCTTCCCGAGGCTTCTCTTCTGCAGGTGCCCTCAAGGGCAGGCTGTGGGACTTGGTGCCCGCAGCTCTTCCAAGGCATCTCCCATCGCAGCGGCCGGTGCCCTCGAGGCCAGACCCTGGGAGCTGCTGAACAAAATCCTTGCCGAGGAGTCTCCCACCCTTGTGGCAGGAGCCCTCGAGACGGAAGTGCAGGACTTGGTGTCCTGTAACCTTCCCAAGGCTTCACTCTTGCAGGTGCCTTCAAGGCACAACTGCAGGGCTTGGTGAGCCACAGCTTTCCCGAGGCATCTCTCCTGCAAGTAGCCTTTATTCCAGTCAGTGACATGGAGCAGAGACCTCCAAGCACACCCAAGCAGGCCTGGGTGAAGGAGGAGGAGGAAGAAGGCCCTGGAACTGCCCCAGCAGAGCAGCCTGGAGAGGTGGAGCAGCTCCAGCTGCTGCAGGAGGGTGAGTGGTGCCCGCAGCCCGTACAAGGCATGTCCCATCCCAGCGGCCAGTGCCCTCGAGGCCAGACCTTGGGAGTTGGTGACCAAAATCCTTGACAAGGAGTCTCCCGCCCTTGTGAGAGGAGGCCTCAAGACCAAAGTACAGGACTTGGTGTCCTGCAGCCTTCCCAAGGCTTCACTCTTGCAGGTGCCTTAAAGGCACAACTGCAGGGCTTGGTGAGCCACAGCTTTCCCGAGGCATCTCTCCTGCAAGTAGCCTTTATTCCAGTCAGTGACATGGAGCAGAGACCTCCGAGCGCACCCAAGCAGGCCTGGGTGAAGGAGGAGGAGGAAGAAGGCCCTGGAACTGCCCCAGCACAGGAGCCTGGAGAGGTGGAGCAGCTCCAGCTGCTGCAGGAGGGTGAGTGGCAGAGCTGGGCCACAGGGCTGCTGCCTGCAGCAAGGTTGGCCCCATCCCATCCCATCCCATCCCATCCCATCCCATCCCATCCCATCCCATCCCATCCCATCCCATCCCATCCCATCCCATCCCATCCCATCCCATCCCATCCCATCCCATCCCATCCCATCCCATCCCATCCCATCCCATCTGCTGGGGACATGCCCATGGCCAAGACAGAAGAGGAGCTGGGGCTGCCGCCCCCCGCAGCCGTGCTCCATCCCCAGGGCATCCCGGGGCTGTCCCTGCCTGGGCAGCGCAGGGCTGGGCTGTGTTCTCCGGCCTCTCACACAGCCCCTCAGCTCTGGCTGCGCTCGCTCTTTACCAGATGCAGGCATGCAATGCACACAAGTGCAGGAACCCTGCCGTGGCCTCTTCCGCAAAACAGCGCAGGTACCTGCAGCCATCCCCACCTGGGCTGGGCCTGCTGTCACTGCTCAGCCAAGCACTGTGCTTGGAGAACTCCATGGAACATCCCTCTCTTCTTGCCCTTCTCCTACAGATGGTTTGCATATTGATCAGGAGAATTCGGCAGGAAGAGACCAGTGGCATGGGCACTGGGGTCACAGCACCCTCTGACATCTTCAAATACAAGAGTGGTGCTACCCTGCTGGATTTGATTCTGGAGAAGGGTGTCTCCAGTCCAAAGCAAGTAAGCAGCCTGTGGCCGGGGCTGGAGCCCCCCAGGAATCGCTTGGCCTCGCAAGCCACGCCCGCTGGTCCCTTGAAGCCTTTGAGGCCATCCCAGTGTGGTGGCAAGGGAAGCACTTCTCTGGGGAAGCTGGGGACATTACTCCCTCTGGCAGCTTTCCAGCTCTCCCCGTGCCTTCTCCAGGTGCCCGCCGTGGTGAGGTACATCCACCAGTGGCTCGTGTCCCATGAGTTTCCTGAGCGCAATGTGTACAGGCCAATTCTGGATTTGACTGAGGAATACCCTGCTGATGCAGTGATAACTCTCCTGCGCGTGGCCCCATCGTGTGACAGGTACAGGGCCCACCTGCCCAGAGGGCTCAGGGCTCCCCAGCCCACCCCCTGTGGAGCCCTGTCCCAGGTGTCTGACAAACGGAGAGCTCCAGGGCCCTCTGGCTCCTCCATTTGCCAGCCCTGGCATGTCAGCCCCCAAGCCTGCTGCCATGCTCCTTCCTGCCCCTCCCTGGCCTGTCCCCACACGGCTGGGCTGCCTGGCTGCTGCCGGCCAGAGGCAGTGGGCAGAGGCAGGGCTGGCGGCCAGCCTGGGCCCCACAGCTGCCCAGGCCACGGTGCTGTGTCTGAGACCACTCTGAGACAGAGCTCTGACCCCACAGAGCTGCTAGTAGCATGTGGAGGGCCATCATATGCTCGCTCAGGGCTGCCAAGCCGGCCATGCTGACTCTCCTGGATGTGCTGGGGAGCTGGCCAGAGCACAGCACACGCACCTCCGATGAGGACAACACGCATGTCTTTGCCCTGGCTGTGAGTTTCTGCAACTGTCCTTTGCTCACCCCCAGGTCACCTCTCCAGCAGCCCTCCATCCTCCTTCCCCCACTGCACCTCCGTGCCTCCGGTGCTGGGCGGAAACCTGTGCTAGGGGCAGGTTCGGGGGCACCAGGCCCGGTGCTCCCTCAGCGTCTCCCCTGGCCTCTCCCTCCCACGCTCGGGCCCTGCCACATGGACACCTCGGCACTGAGCGCTCTCTTGGGGTGCTTTGTCTTCTCCAGGCCACTCTGGTGATGTGGAAGATCCTCCAGGTGCCCATCTGCCCCAATGCAGTGATGCTGTATTTCCCTCGCCTCTTTGTGCATCTGCTCTTCCAAGTGTTCTGCAGCACATTGGATATGCCAGACGAGGTCCAGACCTTCTGGAAGGGATGCCAGCAGCAACACGGCCTTGCCACCAACCCCAACAGGTGCTCCATGCCACTTCTCCTGTCCCTCCCATGTCCCCGGGGCACGAGCCAGTGCTCCCAGCGTGACCTGGGCTTTGCTCTGCACACAGCTTTGCAGTGCAGACCCTGAAGGACCTACTCCACCGACTGAACTATGAGGATGTGGTGGCAGCAATGGAACGCAAGCGTGGCTGGCAAAGACTGCTCTGTGCTGACACCCAGCACTATGCTGTGCGTGTGCTGGCCAGGTCAGAGTCCCCTCCTCCCCGCTGCCCGTGGCATTGGTGCCCTGTGCCCGGGGTGCCCCTCACAGTCCCTGTGCTCATGGGCCAGAGGGCCTTGTCACCGAGAGATGGCCGAGCAGCCTGGGAAAGGCTGCCAGAGGAGGCTGCCCACAAGGAGCTGCCTCCCAAAGCACCCAGGTGCCCTGCAGGGATGCTGGGGAAAGAGCACACCTCTGTGAGTCAGTCCTGGGAGAGCTTTGCCCCCCCACCTCAGGCTCTTGGTGCCTTTTTCCTCCTGCCAGGGAGATGTCCTGTGTCTCCCCATCCTTGTGTTCCCGCATCACTCACCACCTGCTCAGGCTGCTCAGCAAGAGGGATCCACGCTGGGATCTGCCCGCCCTGGCATTCCTTGTGGAGGTGAGCCTGAAGGCCAGCGCTGCCTCGCTCAGCTGCCTCCCAGCTCTCTGCCCTCTCGCAGCCGCAGCTGCCTGGGACGGTGCCCACGTGCACTGCTGGGCTCCTGCCAGCCGGCTCCCCTCTCACTGCCCTGTGCCTTTCAGACCCTGCAGTGCCTGGACTTGACAAAATGTGGGAACAGAGTCCTGAAAATCCTGTCAAGGCACCTGCGGAGCGAATGCAGGGAGAAGCGTCGCCTGGCGCTCAGGGCCCTCTTCAATCTCACGGATGATCCCTTGATGGTGAGAAGGGGGCAGCCGCTGAAGCCGTGCTGGCAGCGTGGGGCTGGGAAACACAGCTGCTTGGGCTTGGCTGGGCTTCAGGAGCTGAGGCAGCTGCTCCCAGCTCTCCTGCCTCCCGCTTCAGCTGCCCGCCTGCTTTGGGGACAGGCCTTTGGCCTCTGGGCCCTGCGGCTGCAGGCTGGCATTTCACAGACCTGTGTTCTGCACAGATCAAAAGAATGCGGAGCCTGACCGAAAGGCTCGTCAAGCTCCTGTGGGACACAGATAGAGGCATGGTTGCGATGACACTCATCATACTTGGCTATACAGTGGTGGACAAAGTCAGGCTGATAGCCAGCCCCATTGCCCTGCAGCTGGCTGAGGCGCTCCTGCCGCTCTTTGACAACGTAAGGCTCTGTGCCCCCAGCCACAGGCACTGGGTGCTGCCCGGACACTTTGCGCCCTGGGCATTTTCAGGTGTGTGCCTAGGTGAGCTCGGAGCAGCCAGTGCTGAGGTCTGTCTTCTTTTCATACAGGATAACAGTGCAGTGAGGCTGCTCTCCATGGTGCTCTTCCGAGCTTTGGTGACTTCTGGAGCGCTAAAGTGGGAAAAGGCCCTGAAGGCGCAAGTGCGCCTGAGCCTGCTCCCACTCTTCTTCCACTGCCATGACGAGAAGCGGCCTGTGGCAGCGGTGAGGACTCGTGGGCTGCTGGTGTCCCCCTGCGAGGGGGCTCAGCTGCCTCCCACCCTTGCACCTCACAGGCTGCAGCCTCCTCGTGGCCTTGGCACGGGGACGCGGCTCCTGTGCCCTGGGCTGCGGGGCCATCTCCGGCTCTCTGCTGCTCTCCAGGCCTCTCGGGCAGCGCTGCTTTGTGCGGCCCAGTTCCTCAAGAGGAGGGATCTCGAGCAGCTACTGAAGAAGCAGCAGCTGTGGAAGTTGGGCGAGTGCCTGGTAAGGACAGCCTGGAAGGCCCAGCCGCAGCCTGGACAAGGCCCCTGTGGCCGCTGCTCAGTGTGTGCGGCTGGCAGCTGTGGCCCTGCCCGCTGCTGCGCCCAGGGGCCACGCGGGCTCTTCTCCAGGCTCCTGTGGCCCCGAGCCGGGTGCCGATGGAGCCCCGGCCCAGCTGGGCCGTGCGCCGGGGCGGCCCCGCGGCTCCCCGGGCAGCAGCCGGCCCTCTGGCCCCTCCAAAGGCCGGCGCCAGCGGCTGCTGGCCGCGCCTCAGGGCTGTGCGGCCAGGGGCCCCAGGCCAGCGCCGGGCGCAGCGAGCGCCCGCCCGAGGGAGGGGCTGAGCCCGCGCCAAGCCTTCCCTGCGGGCCCTCTCTCTCTGCAGCTGGCACACAACAGGAGCCGAGCGGCCGAGCAGCTGCGCCAGGCCCTGCCCTACGTGCACAGCCCACAGGAGCCCCTGCGACAGGAGGCCATCAGGTTCATGGGTGAGCCGCCAGCCCGGGCTCCCTCCCCGCCCCGCGCCGCCGCAGCTCGGGCCCAGCCCCGGCTGCTGCCCCGGCAGCGCCATCCGGGCGCGGGGCTCTGGAGCCGCGCCTGCCCTCGGGGCTGCTGCCGCCCTCCTGTCGCAGCCGTGCCCTTCCTCGGGCGGCACGATGCGGCAAGGGCCCGGGCTGAGCCCTGCCGGCGCAGGAGGCCGTGCGGCCCCAGGGCTGGCAGCGCCGCTGGGGGGGAGCTGTGCCGCTGGGCGCCGTGACAGGCTCTGTGTTTCCAGGGATGGTCGGGCGGAGCTTGAGGGGGCAGCAGGAGGAATTGCAGCTCATCTTGGGCGGTGAGTGAGGGCAGCGGGCTGGCAGCGGGGGCTGGCGGGGGCAGCTGCAATCCCTGCCCGGCTGCGGAGGGCTCCGCTCCCTGTGCGGACGAGGGGCGGCGTGGGCAGAGCACACAGAGATTCCAGGGGCACGTCGGGGATTCGTGGCCAGCACCTTCGGGCTGATGCCCTTGGCCCCTGCTCCCTCGTGGCCGTGGCAAGAGCGGGCTGGGATGGCCCTGGCAAGGGGGGCTCTCCTCGGGTCCCCGCAGCTCCGGGATGTGACCGTGGCTCTCTTTCTCTCTGTGCCAGTCCTTGAACACATGGAGAATGATACCAGCGATACTGTCAGAAGCCTGGCACTTCAAACATGGCACATCCTCCAGGCAGTAGCGAGGACTCGCACCTCCAGCATCGCGAAGCTGCAAGATCGCGTCCGCAGGGTGAGCCAGACATGGCTTCGTGTGTGGGGCCGTGGCTGGCTTTGCTGCTGGAGCTCTCCGGAGAGCTGATCTGTCTCCTCCATCCCCTGGGGCCACCTCAGGCTGCAGGGAACTCCTGTTTTCTTTAAGCGTTTTCTTTTTTTTGCTTTAGTATGTAAATATAGACTCTGTTGTAATACCCAGACTCTCAGGATTTTTGTTTTGGTGCCCAGTGTCTGCAGGGCATAGGGGAAGAGGGGGAAAAGGGTGCTTGTGCTCAGCAGGTTGCCTGGCCATGCAGTGTGGAAGGGAAGTGGCCAGAAGCGCCTTGGCCTTTGGTGGTTCTGCTGCAGCCTTAACGCTTCCGCCAGAGCGAGTGGGCAGAGGCCGGAGCTGTGGGGATCCCTGGGAGACTGGTGCCTGGAGATGGCCACAAGCCCTCTGCCAGCAGGGAAGCGCCATCTGTGTCCTGCCCGTGTGCTGCTGGCTGGATTGCCGAGGGCTCTGAGGTGCCTCTTGGTGCGGCTCCTCTGGAGCTCCAGCGGGGCTGTGCCGCTGCCGGGCAGCTTGGCCGGGCTGGGGGAGAGCCTGAGGGGACGGGAGGTGGGAGGCTGTGAAGGGATGGGATGAAGAATGGGATGGAGATCCCAGGACTTAGGAATGGCCATGGCATGAGTAGAAGACCCTGCCCGGTGCCTTTGGCTGGGACGGGACAGGACATTGGGCAGACTGGACACTGCTGAGGAAGGAGCTCGTGGCCTAAAACATGCCGGGACTATTCCATTTCTCAAAAAACCCCAACTTCCATGGCTGCCCAATTTTCCCACTTGATTCTTTCATCCTGGCTGCTGAAATTCCTGGAGAAGAGGATCAGGAAAAGCATCCCTGGAATGTCCATCCCAGCTAGAAAGGGGGGCCCTCCTCCCCCCACCATCCCAATCCCCAAAAAGGCTCATCAAGAGCCAGAGCCACTCCTGGGTTTTTTGGGAATATCAGAGGGAGACAGCAGCACTCAATTCCCATTGGCCAAAGAATTCCAGCCACCAAATTCATGGAATGCCTGGAATGGGAGCCTTTTGGAGAAGGGAAAAGCAAAGGATCCAACCTCCAAACCAGCCTTGGTCCTTTTTATTCCTTATCCCAAGCCAGGAGCCTTTTCCTGGGCTCAAAAAAAGGCCCTGGGCAACACCAGATCAGTGGATTCTCCCGGGATACAGAAAAGGTCACTCGGAGCTCAGGGACAGAGGGGATTCAGCCCTGGAATGGGATCCTGCGGCTAGGGATCCTCTCTGGAAGGCTGCAGCAGCCTCAAGGGATCTGATCCCATTGCCGTGCTCATCCTGGAGCTCCTGTATTCCATAGAAACAATGGAATTCATTCCCACTCAGCCCCTGCCAAACACAGGCACCTGCGGCCCTTTCCTGTCCCCAACACCGAGGTTGTTCCCAGTTTTTCCCTGGAGAGAAGCCAAACCCAGCCCTAAACCCAACCAAAATTCCTGAATTCCAGCAGCCCTCATTGCCTGCGAGGAATGGCAGAGCCTCATTCCTGCATCCCGCTGGACAAGGGAAGGAAATTGGGAATTCTGGAATCAGGAAACCGTTTAGAACCCCAAAACATCCATAATTGCCCAAAACAGGAGCCACCCTTTGTTTAGGATCCCTTCCCAAGGATACCTCCTTTGGAGAATGCACCTGCGCCTCCCAAATCCAAGGGCTGGGGGGTTTGGGAATCGCTTCCAGGTGGCCGCAGCTCCACATCCCTGATCCCAACCCTTTCCCGGAGGATGGATTCCCATTCCAAGGCTGCCTGTGTCCCCTCCCCATCCCACAGAGGACCCCAGGAGATGACAGCAATGCTGCTCTTTATTGGGATCGGGAACACGGGGACATTCCTGGAGGGCAGAGCCTTTCCCGGCACATTCCCAGGAGCATTCCCAGCGCTGTCAGGCTCAGCAGAGTGGTCGACACCAGCAAGAGTCTATGGATCCCCCCAGGAATTCTGCCAATGGCACCTGGAAGGGACAAAACCCGCTCAGCACTCCCTGATTGGCTTCCCACCTTCCATCCAATCCTTAGGAATCTTTGGGAAGGAGCCCCCGGAGAGGCTCTGGGGGGTTGTTCCAAAAGGTCCCATAGGGAAATCACAGGGATTTCAAGGTGGGATCAACCCCCAGGTGAAGCCTGGGGACAAACACCACAATAAAACCCCACAAACAAACAAGAAAACCCACCCAAGGAAAAAAAACAAAACAACAAAAAAACCACCCCCCACCAAAAAACCCCCAAAAAACCAAAACCAAAGACAAAACCACAAAAGCCCCTGCCCCGGGGGGTGTTCCCAGCTGATCCCGGACTTCCAGAGAGGTTCTGTAATCCCTGAGCTGGCTCCAGGATGAGCAGGGTTCCCACGGAGATGTCAGCCTCAGTCACTCCTGAGCACCCACCTGGAAAAAGATGGGAATGAGTTCCCAGGAGAGGGAATTCCCACTCGGGCCCAGTTTGGGGAATTACACACAGAAGAGCAGAATTCCTGGGGTGTTAAATGCAAAGCCACAGTCACTTGGAACAGGATCACGGAATGGTCTGGGATGGAAGGGCCCTCAAAGCCCATCCTGTGCCATAGGCAGGGACACCTCCCACTGTCTCAGGTGGCTCCAGCCTGGCCCGGGACACTTTCAGGGAGGGACAGCAGTGCCAGGACCTCCCCACCCACACGGAATTTTTTCCCACTATCCCACCAAAATCCCCTTCTTTCCTTTCCAAAGCCCTTCCCTCCAGACACCACGGAGGAGCTGGGATCGTCCTTCCCCCAAAGCCATCGCCACCCCTTGGCCCCCCAGCCCGAGGGTACCACCCCTGGGGACACCTCGGGGACACACCTGGCTCGGCGGGGCCATCCCTCCTGACACACCTGCCCGGCCCTGCGTCTGGAGCGCGGCTTCCCGGGAATCTCCTCCGGGAGAGGGACAGCTGCTGCTGTCACAGCAGCTGCACATGGCCCCGGTGCCCTCCCGAGGGGCCCACCTGCGACAGAGTCACCTGTGTGTCTGCGTGTCGTGCGTTTGACCCTGGCTAAATGCCAGGCACCTACAACGTTTGCTCTCTCTGCTCTCTCCTGCTGCAGCTATGCAGAGGAGAGAGAAAACTAAGACAAACACTGGACTTATGAGTTGAGATAAGACTACTGATAAGCAGGACTCATGAGATTCAGGGCAAAAGCAGGCGGGAAACTTAAAGTTGCAAAAAAAAGGTGATTTATTAATCTAACAGAGTCAGAGGATAAATCAGAGGTAAAAATAAGCTCTCAAGACACCGTTTTTTCACTGACCCCCCCTTCCCTCTTAAGGCATTGCTTCTTCGCTCACCCCCTCCCTCCTTTCCAACTAACCAACAACTCCCGGGCAGGGGCAGGGTGTGGGGTTTTTTCTTAGGTCAGTCTATCACAATTCTTTTACTACAGACACTGTTTCTCTATTCGCCCCCTCCCTCCATCCAACCAACAGATCCGGGCTGGGGCAAGGTTTGTGGCTTTTCTTAGTCAGTCCAACACCACAATTCTTCTGCTACAAACGCTGTTTCTCTACTCACCCCCCTCCCTATTAAGGCCATTTCTCAGCTCACCCCCTCCCTCCTTCCTTCTAACCAACAGCTCTGGGGTGGGGGCAGGGTATGGGGGTTTCCTTTGGTCAGGGTCAGTCCATGAGGGGAAAAAGAGTCCTCTACTTAGCCATGGGGGTCCCTCCTTCGAGAGACAGTCCTCTGTGAACTTCTTTGGCGTGGGTCCAATCTCACGAGCAGCACCCGCCCAATTGCTGCAGTCCGAGATTTTCTCCAGGTTTCAGAATTCCAAGCCAAGGCCAGGCTGTTTCCATCCCGGGATCAAGGCCTTTCTCTCTCCTGCAAGGCCTTTGCAACTCTCAGTCTCTGGGACTCCCACTGGATCACAGCTTCCTGCAGGCATCACCTGCTCCTCTGGCGTGGGCACCTCCCCACAGGCTGTGGGGGGTTCTCTGCATCCCCCTGGACCCCATGGGCTGCAGGGGGACTACCTGCTCCCCCACGGTCTTCACCATGGCTGGCAGAGGGTTTTCAGCTCTGGCGCCTGGAGCACCTCCTCCCCCACTTTCTCCACTGACCTTGGGGCCTCCATGTTTTCACTCACATATTCTCACCTCCTCCTCTGGCAAAAAAGAAGTGCATGCTCACACTGTTTTGATTTCTTCTTAAATATGTTTTCACAGAGGTATAACTAACATCTCTAATTGGCCCAGGCTTGGCCAGCAGCATGTCCATCATCTCCAGAGCCACCAGAGACTGGCTCTGCTGGACATGGTAAAAAACTTCCAGAATCTTTACTCAGGACATGCAGGAGCCATCTTTGTACCCCGCCCTGCTCACTAGCAAAAACTGGGCCAAGCAAAACCACCACAGTTACACTGAGTTACTGGAGAAGAAAACCGGCACTTTACTGCTTCTGAAAAGCGTCAGTCATCAGTTTCCTCAGGGCATCCTTGAGCCCCTGGTTCCTCAGGCTGTAGATGAGAGGGTTCAGGGCTGGAGGCACCACCGAGTACAGAACTGACAGTGCCAGATCCAGGGATGGGGAGGAGATGGAGCAGAGTTTCAGGTAGGCAAATGCTGCAGTGCTGATAAACAGGGAGACCATGGCCAGGTGAGGGAGGCATGTGGAAAAGGCTTTGTGCCGACCCTGCTCAGAGGGGATCCTCAGCACAGCCCTGAAGATGTGCACATAGGAGAAAACAATGAACACAAAAGAACCAAATACCAAACAGAGACTAACCACAATGAGCCCAACTTCCCTGAGTTTGGAGTGTGAGCAGGAGAGCTTGAGGATCTGGGAGATTTCACAGAAGAACTGGCCCAGGGCATTGCCCTGGCACAGGGGCAGGGAAAATGCATTGGCTGTGTGCAGCAGAGCAGTGAGAAAGCCACAGGCCCAGGCAGCTGCTGCCATGTGGGCACAAGCTCTGATGCCCAGGAGGGTCCCGTAGTGCAGGGGTTTGCAGATGGACACGTAGCGGTCATAGCACATGATGGTGAGGAGAGAAAACTCTGCTGAAATGAAAAAGGCAAGCAGAAAGAGCTGAGCAGCACATCCTGTGTAGGAGATGTCCCTGGTGTCCCAGAGGGAATTGTGCATGGCTTTGGGGACAATGGTGCAGATGGTGCCAAGGTCAAGCAGGGAGAGGTTGAGCAGGAAGAAGAACATGGGCGTGTGCAGGTGGTGGCCGCAGGCTACGGCGCTGATGATGAGGCTGTTGCCCAGGAGGGCAGCCAGGGAGATGCCCAGGAAGAGGCAGAAGTGCAGCAGCTGCAGCTCCCGTGTGCCTGCAAATGCCAGGAGGAGGAACTGGGTCATGGAGCTGCTGTTGGACATTTTTAGCCTCTGTCCATGGAGACGTGTTCAAGGAGGAGACAGTGAGAAATCAGGGGAGACTTTGCTGAGCAACATCCAAGCTTTCTCCCAGCTGGACTCTGCTGCTCTGTGCCACCCGATTTTCCTTTTCCCAGAGCCTTTCCTTCAGCCCTGCGGATGGAGCTCTGCTGGGATCTGGCCCTGTTGCTGTGACGAGGAGGGGCTCTGCCCATGGACACTGAGGAGTCAGCTCTGCTCTGCAGCTGTGGGGTCATGGGAACATGGGAACAGTCCTGCTGTTGGACTTCAGCAGCCCAAACTGCCCCTAAGGCAGAGGGGCAGCATCTCCTGTCCCAGGGCTAAGGAGCAGTGACAGCCAAAGGCAGTTTGAGAGGATTTCCTGCTGTGCCCAGGGAGAACAGAGAGAACTGTGCAATGCAGGAGGATTGGCTGTAACTCAGGGAAGAGTGAGGGGAGCTGCTCTGTCGCTCCATCTGTTCCCAGCTGCCCTTTCTGAGATCGAGGGCAATCACTGTGTTCCCCTGAAAATCAACCTGACACAGCTGAGAGCTGTGGCCAAATGGCTCAGCCTTTCTCAGAGTCCCAGCCCCACTCCTGGCAAGGACTCTCCTGTCCCCCAGTGTTGGCAACTCACAGCTTGGATGAACATCCTGAGGACACACCAAGGCTCCTGTCCATGGAACGGCTTGAGGAGACTCGGCTCATTCGCAGCCTCCCAGCCTGCCCTGCCCAGAGCTGCCCAGGGCAGAGGGAGCTGGGACACCATTGCTGTGCTCACCCTGCACAGGAGGAGCCCCAAGGGCTGCGCCTGACCCTGCAGCTGGAGCTGCCATTCCCAGAGCCTGTCAGCAATGCCAGGAGCACCTGAGCAAGGCAAGGAGAGACAGAGCTGGGCCTGAGGAAAAGCCTTTCCCTCCCCAGCCCTGCACAGCCCCTCCCAGGCAGCCCCAGTGCAGGACAGTCGCCCTCAGGCCCTGGTCAGCAGGGAATGGGCAATGGCAGGAGAGATGCCCTTCATCTCTGGTGCTGCTCTGTCAGCCCAGGAGGTGACCGAGGGCCTCAAGTTCCTGGGCTGAGGATCCTGAGCCCCCGGGCTGAGGGCTGTGCTGGCTGCGAGGGGACACAAGAGCTCTGCTGCTCAGGGCAGTGTCTGCACTGCAGGGCAGGGCCGGGAGGTGCCACATCTCCCCTGCAGCAGCGCTTCCCTCAGCATTGCCTCCCTCCCTGCCTGCCCACGGCTCTGCTGCTGGAGCTGTCCCAGCCGGGAGCTGTTCCTGTGGCCCCGGGGTCCTTCCCTGCCAGTGCTGCCAGATCCCAGCCCAGCCCTGGGCCAGCTCTGCCCTGCAGCCGCTCGGGGCTGCAGGGATTAAAGAACAGCTCCCCCAGGCCTGGGGACCATGGGAAGGTGATGCTGGATGGATCTGGAGGCTGGGGAGGTGGATGACTTGCTGAGATTCCCAGGAAAACTCAGCGTAATGGATTAAGAGTCTCAGCCCCTGCACTGCCCTGCACAGCTGAGCTTCCATTCCCACCAAGCTGAGCCAGGGAAAAGTGGAAGCACAGATTCAGGAAAGCAGAGCCTCAAGCAGGAAACTCCTGCCCTGAATGTGCTCATGAAAAGTCCTCTCAGAAATGATGTGGGCATGAGCTGGAGCTCTGAAAAGCCCTGACCCACACAGCACCCTCTGCACAGCAGCAGGAGCTGCCCTGGCAGGAGTCACTCCTTGCACCCACAGCTCCACTCCACCACCCATGGGGAGCTCCCCAGGCAGGCTGAGAGCTGTCCCTGGCAGGTGGCAGATTCCTTGCCCTGGCAAAGAGCCCTGGGGTGCAGGACCTGCTCTGCAGGACAGCCCTGGGCACCCCTGGCTGCACCCCCAGCTCCTCAGCCCTGCAGCTGTCCCTGGGAGAGGAGGGAGGAGGCTTTTAACAGGGAGGGGCTGCACTGGAGAGGATCATATGGAGACCTGTAAAGTCTCCCAACATAACATTTCTGGGTTTTGTTTTCTCTCATTCCGTGATCTTATCTCTGTGTCCTGGAGATTTTCCTCCTGGAGGTGCTTTCCTGTGCCTGATCTCTCCCTGCCAGCACTCACAGACCCCAAATCTCTGTGCACTCTCCTTGGCCCTACAGAAACCTGCCTGTTTGCAGGGCACGGCCTGGGGGCAGGTCAGTCTGCAGCTTGGAGAAAGGACAGGTCAGACTGAGCCTGATGGGTCCAGCAAAGGCGATGCTGGTGCTGTCCATGGGCAGAGGAGTGGCTGAAAGCACATTAGGGATCTCCTGCACACCTACAAATCACCAAAAGTAAGAGTTCGGATGTCCCAGGGACTTGCCAAAATTAATGATACCTTTAATATTAATCCCCCCTCCCTGCCATTCTACAATACTAAGAAACTGAAAAGAGTCTCAGGACATTTCCTCTTTTTTATCGAAGTTCTTGTATGGGAAATATGCTGAGAGCGAACAGAAGCTCTCAGCATGTCAGAGCTTCATGAGCATTTCACCTCCACTACACTCGAGATACTCTGAGTTGTACTTACAGAATGTGTAGACATGGGGATGTTTCAGCCTTAGGAGATCACTCCAGGAACTGCAGCTGCACTGTCCTGCAGCTGAGGCTTCTGTGTCAAGGGCTGGGAATGATTCTCCCCCAGCCACTTCTCAGCATCTTCCCAGCCCTGACTGATGGAACCTCTCTGTGCCTCTGTGTGTGCCCTGGGCGGCTGCAGGCAGTGCCCCAGCCCTGCTGGGCTGTGCACAGGAGCTGCTCCTGGGCAGAGCTGTCTCTCTGCAGCGCTGCCGCTTGCCAGGAGCTGCCTCTGTGCCAGGAGCCCGGCCCAGCTCAGCAGCACAGCCACAGCACAGGCACTTGAATGAGCCTCGCGGGGCTCTGCTGCTGAGGCCCTGAACATCAGTCCCTGGGAGGGAGCTGCAGAAACCTCTCAAGAATGAAAAGTCAGAACTCCAAAGTTCCTGATACCATTAATGGGTCCCACTGAGGCACACGACTGAGAAAGTGTCCTCAGGTCCCAGTTAGTGGAGGAAATTGGAGGCAGTGATGACAGGTGGGGACAAAGAGAAGCCAAGTCTTTGCGCCCTTGGGAACAGCAGTGTCTGTGCCACCAAGGGCTGTGAGGAGACACCTTGTCCTGAGGCCCTGGAGCCTCCTGGCACAGCCCCAGCAAGGCTGGGCACTGTCACCCCCTTGTCCTGCCCTCAGCATCCCCACCCCACATCCCAGTGGCCTCAAGGATCTGCTGGAACAAGTCCCTGGGGAGCCTTTGGCAGGAATGGCCCTGGGGGGCTCCTCAATGCTCCCAGGGACTGCAGGTTTTTCAAAGGACTTTGGGTTTTGCTTTTGCCTTGGAGTCCCTGAGAGGTTTGTGCAATCCTGGCCTCCAATTATCTGCTCTAACGAGTCCCTTGAGATTCTTTGTCAGTACCAACACTCAGTGGGGCTCATTAATGCTTCAAGGTACTTCAGTTTTCTTAAAGTACTTTCCACTCTCCTTTTGACACTGAGTCTCTGAGGTTTGTTCAATCTTGGTCTCCAATTATCTCTTCCAAGGAGTTCATGGTGGGGATGGACCTCAGTAGGACCCATTCATTCTTTGAGACACTTTGAGTTTTTCCTCTGACTTTGACTCCTGGAAAGGTTTGTGCAATCTCCTCTCAGGCCCTGAGGTTCAAGGGCTCAGCTCCAAATGCACCATGAGGCTCATTAGGAGCAAACAAGTTCTAACAAACCATGGCTCTGCCTTGATTTCCCTCTGGTCTAGTGCAGATCAGTAGGAAGGTTTCCTGCTACAGTTATGGACAAATATTTCAAAGAGCTCCTAAGAAATACACATTCCTATTTTAAATGGTGTATTTTATTGCTGTTCTCTTTAGATCATTGCAGCATTCTGTGACTGACATTGATCCAGGGTGTCTCCCTGTGCCTTGAGGTCTGACCCAGTGTGGACAGCCCCGCTCCACATTCCCCACCCCCATCCTGTCTCCCCTCACTCACCTGGGACCTGCTTTGCTTGCAGAACCGCCTGCACTCAAGCAAAGAGGAGTTCTCTTTTGTTTTTTTTTTGAAGCAAACTAACCCTCCTAAGTCTCCCCATTGAAAACAGACACCCTCCTCAAGTGTGTGCCTGCCCAAGCTGCCACTGATTTCGGGTGGCTAAGAGATTTACTAGAAGGTGTTTGTTGAAACAAGGTATATAGCTTGTGTTTTAGGGACTAGGAGGTAGATAATGATTTGCTAGGGGCTGCTTGCTAAAACAATGTGTACATCTTGCTTAATACTTTTGTGCTTGCCAAGCAAAGAGGGAGGATATAAAGAAGATGCCAAACTATTGATCAAGAGAAGGAACTGTGACCAGATATTTTACTTCTGGATCTTGAAACCAGCCCGAGCCAGCTTCAAGGTTTGGACCTGGAGCAGGGACCCAGGGAGTATGCGCAGGGAAGCAGGGGAAGAGTTCAACACGAGGAAGACTCCTTTACTTCATCCCAAGACCCCTGCCCACAACCACCAGGCAGTACTGTGCAGGTGCAAGTGTATTTAAATGAACTTTGGACTCATTAAAATATGGAGCAGGAATAGATAATGATTATGCATAGGGCATTGTGTAACTTCATGCATATGTAACTTGTAACTCAATATAAACTGGACAGAGCATTATTGGGGTGGGCACGCTTTGAGGGAAAAAAACCCTAAGCGTCCCAGTGCTGGAATAAACATACCTACTTTACAACTTTCCTTTAGTTTTTGAGTCAATCCGAGCCTCATAATAAACACTTAATCCATTAAAAGCTGCAACGAAACACAAAAATCCAAAATGAAATGCATTAAATGGTTTACCTTTTCTGTATTTCCAGAACAGTGTTACCAACAGTGCTGTTCCTAGATCAGTCAGCTATCCTAGCAGAACCTTGTAATAATTGTAACAGGTATGGCTTCGGATGCAAAAGAGTGAGTAAGCCAGAAAAAAAGAGAGTGGTACCCTTTCAACACAAGCAAATAAAATAATGGCTACATTAATAATTAGCTCATGGACTTCAATCTAAATTTGCAAAATTTGAGATATAACCATATGTAAATCAGACAAAAATAATTTTTATCTTTAAAATGATGTAATAAATGACTGAATGATGAATGCTGGCTTGTGCATATATGAATTTAACATTTACAAATTATGTGTACTGTATAAAAATTAGTGTTAAGATAAAAATATAATTAAGTAGAAAAAGGTTAGAGTAAATTGTAACTTTGAAATAGTTGTGATATGTTAGAAAACGTAGTACTAAATACTTAGCAATGAATGTCTTTTAAATTGATAAAACACAGAAGCAGGGATCAAGACATCTTAAAGAAACAAAGAAGATAGCCACAGGCATCCCAGGAAGTCTGTTATCTCGACTCACACCTCCCAAAAGGAACTGTCACCTACAAATTAAGTTGTAACACAGACAGAAGGATTTCAGCCTTCAGTTCTGAGATGATCCAGAGGACCCAAGAATTCCAAGACAGGCACCTTCACTGACAGGAGGGGGGCAAGGATCGGAGGAGGAGAGTCCAGAGAGGTGTAAATTACCTTTGAGGCTTAATGAATATGTAACAGTTAAAGAAAGTACTTAAGTCCATTGTACAATTAATGAGGAGTGCCTCTGGCAAAATTGCTAAGCACCCAGTGCTGTTTTGCCTTTGCTCTCTTAATAAATACTCAATATTATATAGTTAAAATTTCGGCCCCTGAATTCATTTATAACAATGAAAAGGTTTCAGAAGAATGGCTGTCTATTCTAACAAGGTGCAAAGACAGAGTAAATTCCATTAGTGATTGTCACATTTCTAACTGTTGTTGTTCCATGTATATTTGTTTGTCTGGCATTTGGGAATGCTAGGCCCCACAGAAGGAAGATACTGCCTTCAGAAATCGCTAGAGATCATGGACTGATCTGCCGAGCTTTGAGCTCTGCCACTGAAAGATGCTTTAAAATTTAAAATAGCAGTTCCCATTCATATGAATTCCAGTATGCTTTCCTCTTTCCTTTCTGCTCTGTCTGCTAGAATTCCCACCAAAAGCATGGGGGAGAAGGTACCCTAATTAGATCACAAGCAGGGAAAACTAACAATACAGGAGTCCTACTCAGTTACCATTCATATAAATTCCAGTATGCTCTCCTCTTTCCTTTCTGCTCTGTTTGCTAGAAATCCCACCAAAAGTGGGAGAAGGTACCCTAATTAAATCACAAACAGGGAAAGCTTACCTTACAGTAGTCCTGCACAATGTCTTGAGCCATGGAGTTAGCTGCCAAAAACTGAAAAATTAGATGTCTCTGAGACACTGTGAGATGCCTGTGTGTGTGGTGTGTGTGTGGGGAGGGGGTGGGTCAGGCCTTGCCCTGGGGAGACAGTGAACTGCTCCTCACCCCACCCCAGAGCACCCCAGCCCTGCAGTGGAGCCAAGCACGGGCACAGCAGAGACAATTTTCCATTTGCCAATATGCAGCTCCAGAGAAACCAAGTAAACAAGAATCCCACGGGGGGAAAGAAGGCCCAAGAAAGCAAAAAGAATTAACATTCCTCTTAACATTTCTATATGAGTACTTTTCTATATATCCTCTGTCTTCTTTTTCTTCAAAATATTTCTATATTCTATGTCTTTCTCTTTTTCAAAATTTTTAGCTAAGATTGGTTGAGTCAGTAACTTTAAGTGGAAGTGATCTTAAAATTCAGGTCACTTCCAAGGGGGGCAATTGTTGGAAAATATACCAGTTTAAAAATTTTGTATAACTTTAGTCAAAGGCTTTGTTTGTCTTTACCCCGGGAAAAGGAATTTTAAGTTTCTTTTCAGGACATTGTTCTGCCAGATGAGGTTTGACAGACTCAACATTCTAACCGACTGGGAGCAGCCTAAAGATACCCAGAGAGATAAAGGCCATCAACGGAACATCAACGGAACATTAACAGAGCATCGGTGGCCATCTACAAACATCCACCCCAGACCCACCTCCTACAGAGCTGAAGACATCTCGCCCGGAAAGGACTGATAAGAAAATTGGAAAATGAAGATCTAATTTACTTTGAAAAAATGCATCTCTATGAGTTTTGACTGTATAAAATTTGGGGGGAAATCCTGTAAAATCGATGAATCATGGAATGATTCTCTCTGCACACCTGGGCTATGTGTGCATGAGATGATTTCTGTGGCACATCCTGGCCAGAACAACATCCTGGCCAGATAATAAAGCAATGCCTTGACTCTCTAACATCAAAGATGTTGTTGGAGGGTTTTTGTTTTTCCCACAGTTTTGGTGACAAACCCATTCGCATTTATACCAGGATGCAAAGTTAATCAATTATACTGTGAGAGCTGGGAATCCTCTTGAAACTCGGTTGATTGGCACATGTTAATACGTGTATCTGTTGAGGATATCCCTCTGTGAAATATAAAAACACAAACCTGCTGTATAATTCTATAACCAATTTCAAAACATATTAAACCAACATCTAAGAGACACAATAAAGTGATATCCCTCACACCCATCACCCAATAGAAAACACTAATTCCTGGGGTTCAGGGGGTGGGGGCACTAAATAATGAAAATTGAATTGATGGTTACAATTGAATTTACATTTTGAATTATTGCACACTGTATAATTGCTCATGTTATTGCTTCTACTGTTTCCATCCTTTCTCCTATTATCTTTTTTTCATCACCTCCATGGACAACCCAGGAATGAAGAAGATTGCTAGGAAAGAGACATTTATTACAATGTTTGAGTCATGGGGTGGCTGTCAGAGACTGAAATAGTTCATGCAACAAACATTGATATAAAGTTTTGCTCATTGTACCAAAAACTGTATAAAGAAACTGCAACCAAAGAAGCCTCGGTGAGGATACCTGACTGGGACTTTGGACTGAGAGTCAAACTGCTGAGATTAGATAAAGGGAAGCCTATTGTTCAGTCATCTCAGGCTGAGGGAAAGGAATGCACCCACAAAGGCCAAAGGCACCAGCTGCACTGAGAATCATCCCAGGCTGAGTTTGGGGTGGGGGCAGAGCACAGCTCACAAAGCCAGGTCTACACAGACTTCTTCCCCAGCCGAGGGGGGCAGGAGGAGATTTTGGCTATGTTATAAATGAATTCAGGGGCCGAAATTTTAACTGTATAATATTGAGTATTTATTAATAGAGCAAAGACAAAAACAGCGCTGGGTGCTTAGCAATTTTGCCAGAGGCACACCCATCCATTTTACTGTGAACTTAAGTACTTTCTTTAATTGTTACATATTCATTAAGCCTAGAAGGAAATTTACACTTCACCCAACTCCCCCCTCCGATCCTTGCCCCCTTCTGCTAGCGCGGCGCCTGTCTTGGAGTCTCAGACCCTCTGGATTGCCTCAGAACTGAAGGCAGAAATCCTCCCATCGATGATTCCTCAGTTCCAACTTAATTTGTAGTTGACAGTTCCTTTGGGAGGTGTGAGTCAAGACAACAGACTTCCTGGGATGCCTGTGGTTATCTTCTTTGTTTCTTTAGGATGTCATGATCACTGGCTCTGTGTTTTATTAACTTAAAAGACATTTATTACCATGTATTTATTATTACATTTTCTAATATATTACAACTATCTCGAAGTTACAATTTACCCTAACCTTGTTTCTGCTTAATTATATTTTATCTTAACATTATTTTTTTATACAGTACACATCACTGCTAAATGTTAAATTCATATATGCGAAAGCCAGCATTTATCATTCACTCATTTATCACAGGCACATGGCATAACCTCTGGGGAGAGGCAATAAACACTCATCCTCCCTCACACAAACTGGCCCAGCTGTGGAACCCCCAAGCCCACAGGCCACATCCACGGGACATTCACGTGAGAGGCAGCTGAGGAGGTGTCATAATCCATCACAGACCCCAAAGTGCTCGGCATTGCCCCACAGGACTGCACCTGATGCCAGCAGAGTCTGCTGCAAGAGACTGTCCCCTCCCCCAGGGGACATGCCTGGACATTGCCACCTGGCCTGAGTGGATATTAACCCATGGGATTCTGTGCTTTCCGGGGGGACCATCACCACCAAGAAGACCAAGCTGGAGAGGATCAATGCAACATCGCTGGGATCCACGGATGGTGATGTTCTTTTCTTCTGTCTCTGTCACTCTCTTTCTGTCCCCCCCACCTCTTTTCCTACTTCTCCCTTTCTCTCTTTTCTCTCCCTCTCTCTCATATTTCCTATACGATAAAACCCATACTATTGACTGGCATATGGTCTCGTTTGCACCTCAATTCAGGCAGAGGTATTTCTAAAGAACCTTAATAATTGGATCATAACAAGAGCCGAGGGCTCCGTGTGGCTCTGCAGGACCTTGTCCCTGGGGCTCGTCTGGATCAGCCCGGGCAGCTGGGCTGCACTTGGCTTCCTTTGTGTCTCTGCTTCCCCTGGCACAGCACCTGCCCAGCGCCCAGGGGACAGCAATGGCAGCGGGGCACTTTGGGCTGAGGGTCAGTGTGTGTGCCCGGGATAAATCCCAAATCCTTCCCTAAGGAGCAGAGAGTGCTGACAGAGCACAGGATGCTCTGCTGAGCACGGGATGGCCCCGGGGTGATGTCAGACACAGCCAGGATGGGAGTGACAAAGAACAGGAGGAGGAGCAGGCGAGGAGGAGAGACAGAGGTGGAGGAAGGGCGGGTGGGGAGGAGAGGTGGGGGAGGGGAAGCAGGAGGAAGAGGAGGGATCAAGGGGGTGGAGCAGCAAGAGAAGCAGCAAAAGGAGCTGCCACATGCGTCCATCGCTCTCTGTGTCCGCAACCCTCGGCCCCGGGAGCATCGCCCCCCGCATCCCGCGGGTGACCGGGCAGGGGGAGCTCGCCCCAGAGATCTTGTGCGGTGCGTGGGGTTCTTTTTGGGAGGGGGGGATTTTTGGACCTTGTAGGACTCCAGAACAGAGCCCCTAATATCTTTGCTTGATCCTGGGAGGCTTTGTTCTTTTTCTTTTTTTGTGTGGGGGAGGGCGCGGATGTTTGGATGTTGCAGGACTCCAAATGTGAGTCGCAAATGGCCCTGGGGGGATATTGGGGAGTCCCCGGCACGCGGGTTTTTGGGGGTCCCAGTGGCGGCTGTCGGGAGAAGTGGGATGGGGTGGGCTGGGGCCCGGGCAGGGTGGGATGTGAATTGGGGTGTGGGATGAAGTGTGGGGGAGGGGGATGGGTGGTCTGGGGCCTGGGATGAGGCAGCCGAAGGTTGGGGGTGATGAAGGCGGGGGGACCGCAGTCCTTGGGGGCTTGCGGGGTATCGGCCACGTGTGAGGGAGTTTTGGGGTAGCCCTAATCCTTCGGGGGTGGCACTGTCAGCGGGGGACACGTGTGTCCGGCAGCTGTGAAGCCCAGCTGCGCCCCCCTGGGCCCCATGGGCGGCGGGAGCGGAATTTGGGGAGGGGGAGGTGTGGGGCGGGCAGGCCGGGCCCCCCCGCTGGGCGCTGTCCCGGTGGGGCCAAGTGCGGGGGGAGCCCCGCGGGGCCCGGCCCTGCCCGGGCACGGCTGATGCCGCCCGCCCGCGCTCCGCACTGCTCCGGCCTGGTGCTCGCAGTGCCGCGCGGGGCGGGGCCGCTTTGGGGACCCGGCCAGGGCAGAGCGCGGCTGCTTTGGGGCTGTGGGCACCTGCCCGGCGCTGGGCATGGGCCGTGTGGGGGCAGCTGGGGCCGTGCTGGTGGCACTGGTGGTGCTGGGAGTGCCCCCGGCCCTCCGCGGGGTGAGCGGGGGGTGCGGTGAGAAGGGGGGCGGGGGCTGGGAGCCCAAAGTGAGCGAAATGGGGATTGGGACCCCCAGCGTGGTCAGGAGGGGCCTGGAAGCCCCAAAACCAATGATGGGAGAGGGGTGTTGGGGATTGAGGGGGCAATGGTGAAAGGGAGAGAAGAGCAGGGGAAAAGAGGGGTCTTGGACCCCCAAAGAGAGCGGGAGGGGGATGGGAGACGGAAATTGAGTTGGGAGGGGTGTGTGGATTGTGAGAAGGATGGGAAAGGGGAGGAGAGGGGAGGGAAAGGTGGGGTTGGGATGGAAGAAGGGCGGTTCCATGGGGGTCCAGCCCTTTCCCCCAGCACTCAGTTCCTGGAGCAATTCCCTGGGTCTCTGTGGGAGGTGGATCTGCACTGTGGGGGTCCCCAAGCCCCCTGTCCATCCCTGGGGCTCATTGAGGGTTCCCCCATCCCAGCAGCCTGTGCTGCAGCAGCCATGGGGCAGAGGACAGTGGTGAAGGGGGGTTTGCGGTGGGTGGCAAGAGGAGCAGGAGGAAGAGAAGAGAGAGCAGGAGGAGCAGGAAAGGAGGAGGACAACCATGAGGTTTCACCACCCACTGTGTCTGCAGCACCCCCGGCTCTGGGATCAGTGCCACCCCACATTCCACAGGTGACCAGGAAGGGGGAGATCAACGCAAATCTATCGGGGGATCTCCAGGAGGGGTTTTTCTCTGAAGAAGTGTTTGAAACTCACAGATTCTGGAATTGACCCCAGATATCTTTGCATGTCCCTCGTGAGGATTTTTTAGGCCGTAGGGGATGTTTGGATCTCACAGGACTCCAAATCTGAGCCATAAATGCACCTTGGGGGAATATTAGGGGAGCGTCCGTATGGGAATTGCCTGGTACTGGCAGAACAGGACATTGGTTTTGGGGATCCCCGGGAGATCCGGGGGGTGGAATGCAGTACTCCCAGAGTGGATAGAGCAGAGAGGGGCGATAGCAGAGCTGGGGGACCCCTGGCAGCCTGGAGGGGTGGGGGAGCCTGGAGATGAGGCAGGGCTGGGACACTGTGACACTGAAAGGGGTGGCGGAGAGAGGGGGAAGCCGCGAGTGCCTGGAGTGGGGGGAGCCTGAAGAGGGGGAGCCTGGGAGCCCTGGGAGCCAAAGCAGCATCAGGGAAGAAGGGAGCCCTGGGACCAGCGAAAGCCCACGGCATCCCTAAGCAGGAGCCCGGAGCAGGGGGATCCCCAGGACCCACGGGAGCCCCAGCAGGTTTGAGAAGGGGGAACCCCAGCACCCCAAAGACAGGAGACTGGAAAGGAAGAACATTTGGGAGGCTTTTTTTGGAGTCACTCTTGATTTTTGGAGGATGTTATAGACACAAAACCCTCGGTACTTCTAGCGATAGACTTGGGCAGGAAGAACCCCCAGCCCAAGGCACTCACACCTTTTTTTTTTACCCAAACCAGGATTTCCCATTCCCAAACCTTGGCTGGATGGAGGAGGCTGTGAGGAAGAGGAAGATGGCCCAGGACCCGCAGGCAGGTGAGGAGGAAGTCAGTGCCCCTTTCCCTCTCTCTTTTCCCAGCCCTCTGCTCCATCTCCCAGCCCAGCATCGCCCCCGGGCTGGGACCCGGGGGGGACCCCGCTGCCGACGCTGTCCTGCAGGGACAGATTGGGGGATGTCCTTCCCTTCCCTGTGGCACGGAAGCAAATCCCATCCTCTCCTTGTCCTTCCTCCCCAGGCAATGAGCTGCAGACGGAGACCAGGGAGGGCAAAGCCTTGGGGCAGAACCTGGTGGAAGAGGCCGTTTTGAGCGGCTCCATGGCACAGGAGCTCAAGAGGCAGGAAAAGCCTCAGAGACGCCGCACAAGGAGGGGCTGCAAACCCAGCCCAGGGCGCTGTGAGGAGGAAAGACCCACCCTGTGCCAGGAAGGCGTCCGGAGCTCCAGCCAGAGCTCGGCCCTGGTGGTCCCTGAGCAGCTCCATGAAGGGGAGAAGCCCTACAAGTGTGGGGAATGTGGGAAGGGCTTCAGCAAGAGATCCCTCCTGATCCGCCACCAGAGGATCCACACAGGGGAAAGGCCATACGAGTGTTCTGTGTGTCGGAAGAGGTTTCGGACCAGCTCAGGTCTCCTCGTGCATCAGCGGATTCACACAGAGGAGAGGCCCTTCCGCTGCCCTGAGTGCAGGAAGGGCTTCAAGTACAACTCCACCCTCATCAAGCACCAGCGCATCCACACCGGGGAGAGACCCTATGAGTGTGGGGAATGTGGGAAGAGCTTCACCAGCAGCTCCCACCTGATCTGCCACCAGAGGATCCACACAGGGGAGAGGCCCTATGAGTGTGGGGAATGTGGAAAGAGCTTCACCAGCAGCTCCCACCTGATGGTCCACCGGAGCATCCACACAGGGGAGAGGCCCTATGAGTGTGGGCAATGTGGGAAGAGTTTCACCAGCAGCTCCCACCTGATGGTCCACCGGCGCATCCACACAGGGGAGAGGCCCTATGAGTGTTCCGAGTGTGGGAAGAGGTTTCCAACCAGCTCAGATCTCCTCGTGCATCAGCGGATTCACACAGAGGAGAGGCCCTTCTGCTGCCCCGACTGCAGGAAGGGCTTCAAACGCAACTCTGACCTCATCACCCACCGGCGCATCCACACTGGGGAGAGGCCCTATGAGTGTCCTGAGTGTGGGAAGAGCTTCTCCAGGAGCTCTCACTTGACCCAACACCGGCGGAGGCACCAGTAAGGGAAGCCCTGCGAGTGCTCTGAATTTGAGAAGAGCTTTGTGCGCTGCTCCAACTTCATCACCCCTCAGACGACCCACATTGGGCAGAGCCCTGGTGACCCACACTCCGTGTGACCAACACTGGGAGGACACCTGGCTGGTGGCTTCCACCTCCTCAGATTCCCTGTAGCCACCTGGGCAAATGTAGGGGCAAGAATATCCAGTGGGACTCAGATTGACATTGGAAATTCATTGGGAAGAGCTGATTTATTAATGTTGCACCCTAAAAAATCTCACCTGCTCTTTCCAATTTTTTATTCTGGTGACATCAAGCAACGCTGGAGGATCTTGGAGTTCTTTTCCAATCTAAAGAATTACCTTCGTCATCCTGTCAAAACTACCAAAATTGGGGTAAAAATAAAGAAATTAAACAAAGAGATTGAAATCTGCACCATTTTCCTGGGATTTGAGGGTGAATTTGGGGTTCATCGAGGGTTTGGGGGTTCTGGGGCTGCCCAGGCCAGAGGACAGTGCCATGATCTCATAGTTGTGGCATCAGAATGTGTCCACCTGAGTCCATCTGTTCTCCAGGAATTCCGGTTGTCTGTCCCAGTCCCTGGCCTGGGTCTCCCCCTTTGGGGTGTGCCCCTCAAAGTGGCCAAATTGCTGCTGAAGTGCCCAAGCTGCTCCCGGCTGTGGATGTTCCTGTGCACCAACCTCTCCTGGTCAGTGCCATGGGAGGCTGGGAGGGGCATTTGGGGATTCTGTGGGGATTGGGAGGGTGTCATTGTGGTTCTTGGGGACATCTGTGGTGCTTAGAGGGGTCTTGGTGGGGTCTGTGAGGGAGGTTTTCTGCCCAGGCTAGGGTGTGTGCCTTGGAGAGGTATTGGGTGGATCTTGGGTGAGATGGAGAATGGTTTATGGTGTCTCTTGGGGCCATTTATGTGTCACAGACTGGATTGGGGGAACCTAAGGGAAGCTGTGAGGTGGTTTGAGAGGTCTGGCATTGGCTCTGGGGCTTGGAAGGGGTTTCAGACACCCCAGACCCCCAAAGCTGCCACCAGACCCTGCCCCCAAGATGCTGCCAGGGTTTGGGGGCTCCATGTTGGGGTTCCTCCTCCTGGTGCTGCTGGAGAAGGTGAGGGGGATCCCCAGGGGTCGTGTGTGTCCCCAGAGCATGTGTGCCCCCCCCATGCCAGTGTCACCCCTTTTCCCTCCCCACAGGGCTCCTGACCCAGCTCCTGCTGCCCCCGGGAGGGAATTTGGGGAGGGGGCAGAGGGGGTGTGCAGCCCCCGCCGGGGGATGACCCCGAGCCAGCGCCCTTTGTTCAGCTCCAAGCTGGGCTTGGGGCCGCAGCAGGAAGAGGCCGATGGGCAGCAGCTCCTGCAGGTGGGACAGTGCTTGGGCTCAGGGCAAGCTCCTGCCCTGCACACCTGGCTCAGGTGTGACACTGCCCCGCCAAGGGAGCGCGACATTGCCATCCCCACGGCTCAGGGCTGGCAGCAGCACTTGGAGCACGCACATGGAAATGCTGGGAGCAACTGGGAGCAGCCTGAGGCCGTGAATTCTCCCCCAGCACCGCCTTTCCAGGCCAGCCCTCCATGGGAGAAATGCTCCTTAGGCCTGGGCCTTGAGCAGCAGCCCCTGGGCTCAGCTCCTGTGCAGCTGATCACAAACACTGTCTGCTGCCAGGCACTGCTGCTGTCCAACGAGCTCCTGCTTGCTTTAGGAGCAGCCTTGGCAACTGTTTTTCTTCCCTCCATGGCACAGCATGGCTGTTGTCACAGTGTCAAAGCAAGCTGTTGATGCCAAGTGCGGCCAGGATGAGCCATGGCTGTGCCTAAAGCCCATCTCTTGGGGCCCTGTCAACAGCGGTGCCAAATGAGCCCTTGGAGCTGTCCTGGAGCAGCCACCTCCCTCTGAGTGGGGCCTCTGGGAGCCGGGAACTCTCCCGTTTGCTGCACTCGGGGCATCCCCGAACAACGAGGGAGCCTGGGCCGATCCCCCACTCCTCGAGGCTCAAGCCTTCGCCCGCTGGGGAGATGCAAAAGCATCAGGAGTGAGCATTTCCCTGCCCTGGAGGGCAATTTCTGACAGGTCCCTGGCAGTGACTCTTTGTGTCTGTGTGCACACACGTGTGCCTGTGCTCTGGCAAATGGGGGAGAAATGCTGCTCTCGGAGGGGTCGAGTCCCTTGGATATCTGAGTAGGTTAGAGCTGTAAGTAAGGTTCAGTCCTAAGGTATAAGCTTGTAGCGTTGGTTCAAGCCCAGAGAGTTCCTTCCCCCCTGAGGAACCTCTGGAGGCCTAGAGAATAAGACCCCCCTGGAGCAGAGTAGAAAGTGGATTGCCCCAGAGAGGGGTCAAGGTTCCCCCCCGTCCCTCAGTTCATAATGGTATTCGTATCTCCCTCTCTCCTCCCTTCCTCGTTCCCGAGTGGTCCGAGTCCCTTGTCCCTCCCTGGTCCTCCCCTGCGCGGTTCCATTATTGGTTGTTACCCTCTGAATAAAAGTCTGATGCCCGTCTGGGTTGAGGTCTCTCGCCCTAGACGGAAGCTGCTTACCACCGAAGGACCCCGTGTCTGCTTCTAGTCCGGGCGGGAGAACCCTCTCTCTCTACAGCACTCCGGCTCACGCGGCGTGGTTGCATTCTGGGACGGTACAGCCCCCGGCCAGGAGATCTGTCTCTAACTGCAGCGGACCTAGACATTAGGAACGCTAGCAGACACCGCTGCCGGGCTGTGACCGTTCCCAGGTGGCCAGCGAGACCAGCGCGCTCCCGCTGCGTCATCGTGGCGCCCGAACTCGGACTCCAGCTAGCGTGGAATCCCTGCAGAGTGACCCTGGATTCCAGGTGCACCGTCGAGGCAGCCACAGCCCTGAAAGAACGAAAATTCCGTTTTTCGGAAGCCGTTCAGAAGGGACACCAAGTCTAACCCCCTCCGAAAAGGAGAGAGAACCTTGGAAAGCCGGAGAAACCCGAGGAATTCCAGTCCTAGCAAAGACGAGTGGTTTTCAAAACTAGAAACCAGAGGAGCTGCACGGAAATCAGAAGTCCACGTGGTGTGGTAAGTGCACGCTGTCTTTGCGAAACACCCCTTTTTTTTTCTTTCCGTTTTTTTTTTCCCTGCCCTATTCCTCGGGTTCCAACCATCTGCCCATAGCGGTATATACAATGGGGAACAGCAGTTCCCAGCCACAGAGAGAGTTGTACTCATATATTAAAGCCACCCTAGTTTTAAAAAAATGCAACGTTAACCAACGACAATTAACTAAGTTTATTAGATGGATTTGTATCAATTTCCCTTCAGCTTCGGCTGCTTCCGCCTCCTCCCTCCAGTTTTGGGACGAAGTTGGGGAAAATTTAACCGAAAAAATTCGCGGGGGAGAACATAAAGTCTCTAAGTACTTTCCTCTTTTAATATTAATCTGTGATGCCCTGGGGGAAAAGGAGAAAGGCTCGGAAACCCTGTTCGCCCCCCCCGCCCCAGTCCCGTCTGCTCCATACCCTGCAAAGGCTCGGCGCGGCGAACTGGGACACCCGCGCGGTTCCTGCTATCCCCCCTACCCCCCCCCACCCCCCTTGTCCTCCGCCTGTGGCGAACCTTACACATTCGCGGGGAGCTCTCTCCCATCGCCTCTCCCCGAGTCCACGGGCTCGGCTGAGCCCGCCGCGCCACTGCCCCGGTACGCGGGAATGCCCTGGGAAAACCGCTGCCGAGAAGAAAATTTCGCAAGAGCAAACCGTGACCATGGCGGCGGCCACGTGGAGTATTACGCAACCCGTCCTGGCCACGCGGCCGGGAGCCCGGTGGGGGGTCGCCATGGCGGGGGCGGGACTGTCGAGACTGTCGCAATCAGGGACTCCTCCTCCTCCTCCTCCCCCCACGTCCCTCTCCCTGCGGCGGACGGACCACCCCCGCCCGCCTGCTCCGCCCGCACCGTGACACATATTGCACCACCGACCTCCCCCACCTCCGCGCCGATGTGTGTAACTGCTCCGGGAAAGTTCCCTCCCACCGGGAACACCCCCCCCGCGGCCACAGAGCTCTCCCATTCTGTTCCCCGCCCCCTGGAACGCCCTCACAGCCCTCTTGCGACACCGGGTACAGCTGCGCCAGACCCTCCCCCAACCCATGCGGTTTCTAACTCTCCGCGCGCTGCGGTTAGCTGCCAGCAGCAGCAGCCTTGCGGCTCACACATCCCGCCGGCCGAAGCACGGCCGGCCGCGTCAGCGGGGGGGCCCCGCTCTCGGACGCAGTCCCGGGAGGCGCGGGGCGGCCCCAAACACCCGCCGGTCCCGCGCCGCACGGTCCCGCGGAGCAACCATCGGCCGCCTCGGGGCCGGCGATCCTGCTGCCGCCGGGGGCCCCGGGGAGCGCGGGGCCGCCCCGCGCTCCCGACACCCCTGCGCCGCGCGAACCAGCCCACACGGTCCCGCCCCCACCCCTTCCTCCCCCAAACTGGCTGTGCCAGCCTCCCAACACCATCGCAGCCGCCTCGGTCCCCCCCAATCCTCCCAACCCTATACCCCAAAACCCCACGGTAGCTGAGTGCAATCCCTTCAGCCCCTACAGTTCAGAACACGGTATTGCAAGTGTACAATCCTGTGCTGTTACCACAGACAAACAGTTTCTAGTCGCTCCAGTAACTTATAACACAAGGGGAAATAATCCACAATGGACAGCTTTTTCCTATCAAAATTTAAAAGAACTTTGCAAAATTGACAAAGAGTTTGGAAGGGAATCACCATATTTTAAGGGAGTTTTAAATGCCACATTCGAAACACATGTAATGGTACCACATGACATAAAAACGTTAATGACTAGTCTGTTAACTGAAGCTCAATTCTGGCTCTGGGAAAGATCATGGCACCGACATTTAAAAGAATTATTAGAGACTTATAAATCTAACCAACAAACAGCTTTTCTCACTCTGAACCACCTTGCTGGCCAAGCAGATATGGACAAGCCACAAACCCAGGCTGCACAAATACCAATAGAAGTTTTAAATGACATAAAAAACGCAGCAAAGAGAGCCTTATTTTGCTTGCCATCCTCCAAAACCCCTTCAGAGGGCTATGCAACTATCAGGCAGGGGCCTGAAGAGAACTTTGTGGACTTTGTAGACAGATTGAGAGAAGCGATGGCAAAGCAAATAGAAGATGCAAAAATGCAAAAGGAACTGTTAAGATCACTCGCTAAGGAAAATGCAAACACTGAATGTAAGAGAGTCCTCAAAGCCCTTCCACCAGATCCAAAGCCTACCATCGAGCAAATGGTGGAGGCTTGTGCTGAAATAATGCCTGACCAAACAGAACCTTCCCCCCAACACTCTTTATTAAGGGGACAGCAGAGAAAGACCATAGGTGCCGCTACCATTACAGACCCCAATAAAGACACCCGCAAATGTTTCAACTGTGGGTCACCACAACACTTAGCAAAGAACTGCCCTAAGCCCCGCAGAACTAACCCTATTCCTGCTAAGCCTCCCACAGGTCCTGGAGTGGCACACTGCCCATGCCTTCAGCAGCACCAGCAGGGAAACGGGCCGTGGAGCGCGGAGCAGCACCGCGCTGTGACACAAAATTAAACGCTGACAACATCGTACCTGCCACCCCAGAGAAGCCTGCCGCTCCATCACCAGCAGACACAGGAGGCCCACCGAGGACTTGGGGCAAGAGATTGGACTTGGTAAGTGCAACGGCACACCATATCACCAGCGAACACTTTCACCCGTTCGAGGTCTCCCTCCAAGGAGACATAGACTGTCAGACGGACATACTAGTTGTTGGGAACTCCACCCGGGGACCACCTATGCTCTTTGTCCTACCTCAAGTGATGACCATGTCCCCAGGGGTGAATTTTAATATCACTATATCTTGCACAAACGCCCCAGAGTTTATCCCACAAGGCCAGTGGGTGGCACACGCCGTTGTACTGCCCAAGGAGTTTCCCAGGCATCTGCGAACACCAGCCATTTGCTGGGCCCAGCTCGTGGGCTCTGACCGCCCGTCCCTAAACTGTAAGTTGACCAATGGGAAGTCAACAGTGCATCTTAGTGGGATGCCAGACACAGGAGCCGATGTCACCATCATCTCAGCATCTGAGTGGCCCTCCCAGTGGGGTCTCAGACCTTCGGGGGGAGAAATCACAGGGGTAGGGGGAACAGCAACCTCCCAGAGAAGTTCCAACAACATCACCATAGAGGGACCTCACGGACATATAGCTTCTATCAGACCCTTTGTTGTACCATCAGGTTTTACTCTATGGGGGAGGGACCTGCTCGAGCAGTGGGGGACCCACCTAGAAATCCCACCAGCACCCCGGGATTTCTAGTGGGGGCCACTGAGGGGCGCACCACCCCAGCCCTGACATGGAAAACTGATAAGCCAGTGAAGGTGGATCAGTGGTCCCTAACTAAGGAAAAACTAAGCGCCCTCGAGTCACTGGTAGAGGAACAGCTTGCCAAAGGCAATATTGTTCCGTCAACCAGCCCATGGAACTCTCCTATCTTTGTCATAAAAAAGGCGGGCAAAGACAAGTGGAGACTGCTCCACGACCTGCGAGAGATAAACAAAGTCATCGTAGAGATGGGTCCCCTCCAGCCAGGCCTTCCATCGCTTGCAATGCTCCCCCGACAGTGGCCACTTGCTGTCATTGATATAAAAGACTGTTTCTTTTCCATACCCCTACACCCACGCGATGCCCCGCGCTTTGCATTCACCGTTCCGTCGATAAACCGACAGGCCCCCCAGAAGCGTTACCATTGGCGGGTATTACCCATGGGCATGTGCAACTCGCCTGTCATCTGCCAGTGGTACGTGGCAGGAGTCCTGTCACCGGTCCGCAAAGCCTTCCCCAAAGCAATCATCTACCACTACATGGACGACGTGCTGGTCTGTGCCCCTGCCCAGCCCTACTTGGAAAAGACTTTAGCTGCCACCATAGACGCTATTCAACATGCCAGGATGGAGATACAACCTGAGAAAGTGCAACGCACCTGCCCGTGGACATACCTGGGGATTCGCATCTCCGAGAGGACTATCGCACCCCAGCAGCTCACCATAGAGGACAACCCAAAGACCCTGCGAGACCTCCAGAAGCTCTGCGGATCGATAAACTGGGTGCGCCCTCTGCTGGGGTTGACAAAGGCGGACCTGACCCCTTTGTTCGACCTCCTGAAGGGGGGCGAGACACCGAACTCGCCGAAGGCTCTCACCGCAGAAGCCAAGGCTGCCATTGGTAAGGTGCAGCACGCACTTTCCTCCCGACAGGCACACAGAGTAGCGCCAGACCTGCCCTTCCGATTCATCATCCTCGGGCAGGTACCGTGTTACCATGGTCTAATCTTTCAGTGGGACGAGAGGTTGAAAGATGCTCTCCTCATCATAGAGTGGATCTTTCTTCCTCATCAACCGTCCAAAACTGTCACAACGCCACAAGAGCTGGTGGCAAAACTAATACAAAGAGCGAGAACCAGACTTCGCATCCTCGCTGGATGTGAGTTCGCACACATACATGTCCCCTGGCATGGTCAAGCTCTGGAGGAGTTGCTCCAAACCAATGAGCACCTCCAGATCGCTCTGGACAGTTACCCAGGCCAAATTACTGGCCACAAATTGGGACACCCTCTGTTCAACACAAAATTCCAATTAGCACCAAAAATGCTTCAAAGCAAATCCCCATTGGATGCCCTGACCATTTTCACTGATGGCTCAGGGTCTTCCCACAAGTCAGTCTTGACGTGGAAAGACCCTGAAACCCAGCAGTGGGAAGCTGAGGTCCGCGTGGTGGAAGGCTCCCCACAGATTGCAGAATTGGCAGCCGTTGTCAGGGTATTCGAGAGGTTCCAGGAACCTCTGAATCTGGTAACTGATTCAGCATATGTGGCTGGAGTCGTAGCCAGAGCAGAACATTCCTTGTTAAAGGAGGTAACAAACCAAAAATTGTTTGGATTGCTCTCTCGGTTAGTGTACCTGCTGTCCCACAGAGAACATCCTTTCCATGTCATGCATGTTAGATCACACCAGCATCTCCCAGGGTTCATATCTGAAGGGAACCGCAGGGCAGATGCCTTAGCCATGGTCGTGCGGATGGCTAACACACCTGACATCTTTGCACAGGCTAAGCTCAGCCACCAGTTCTTCCACCAGAATGCTCCCGCCCTCAGGAGGATGTTCCACTTGCCTCTTGGGCAAGCGAGAGCCATTGTAGTGACATGTCCCAGTTGTCAAACCTATCAACTTCCATCGATGAACCCGGGAGTAAACCCCCGAGGACTAGCCAGCTGCCAGATATGGCAGACTGACATTACCCACCTTAATGAATTTGGCAGGCTCAAGTATGTCCATGTGTCGGTTGACACATTTTCTGGCGCTATTTTTGCCTCTGCCCACACAGGCGAGAAGGCAAAAGATGCTGCTAAACACTTCCTCATGGCCTTCTCTGTACTTGGAACCCCTAAGGAGATTAAGACAGACAATGGTCCCGCGTATACCTCGTCCCACCTTCGAGAGTTCTTCCAGCAGTGGGGAGTGACCCACACCACTGGGATCCCTCACTCCCCCACTGGACAGGCAATCGTGGAGAGAACACACCAAACCCTCAAAAGGGTCCTCCATCAGCAGCAGGGAGGAGCAGGGAACAAATCACCCGTTGAGCGACTCTGCAAAGCGCTCTTCACGATTAATTTTTTAAATAACACCCAGGAAGAGCCCATCCCCCCTGTGTTCAGGCACTTTTCCAATTCGACCTCAGCCAAATTAAAAGAACAACCACCGGTGCTGGTCAAAGACCCTGAGACCCATGAAATTGAAGGGCCCCTCCCACTGATTGTCTGGGGACGAGGGTACGCGTGTGTGTCCACCCCTAAGGGACCAAGGTGGGTGCCAGCCAGAAACATAAGGCCATACAGGCCCTCTAATCAAGTATCCGAGAGTGTACTTCCAGGCACAGCTCGAGCGGAAGGCGGAGAACAACAACAAGCCCAGCTGGCCTGGAAAAGAAGAAGAAAGAAGGACCCTCAGCCAAAACGGAGGAAAAGACAGTGAAAACCTCCTCCAGAAAACCTGTGAAAGAACTGACCTGATCGAAGAAAAAGAAGAACCCCCTTCCCTGGTCTTCCCCCCCCTGCCTCCCCTCATGTGTTTTCCCTTACCCCCCTTTGTTCCCACCCCATACCCCTAAGGAGGTAAGGAGAGAGGGAGTTTATCCTTAATCTTAGATTATCTCGTTTCAGTTAAAATCCCACCGGAAAAACCCCAGAAGATGCAGCCACATCTCCTCGTCGTCCTGCATCTGATCCTGCTGGTCCCAAGAGCGAACCCGTGGCTTGTGCAGCAGCCAAAAGAGAACGTCTGGGTAACTTTAGCAAAGTCGCTCAACCAACCAGAATTCTGCCTTAACACCCATGCCACAGAAAACCCCATGTCGACGTGCCTGGTGGGGATTCCTTGGGAACCCCTTGACTTCCGTGCCACCTTTGCTGATGCCCACCCAGCCCACAGCTGGGACAAATTGATAAGGACTCTCCCACATACCCAAGCTGAACCCCAATAATTAGACCTTGTAGGGTCAGCCCAACCTCATTTCTGTACAAAATTCAACTCTGAATACAATTGGCTAGACCCCTCCATAAAGGGTGGGAAGCCAAACAATGACGTATCCCCGACTGACAAAAAATCATATGTAAAAGGGTTATGGTGCAGTTTTGCAGAAAACACTCAGTCCGTGTCCATTCTGTACCCAAGAGTGCTCCCCAAAG
Source organism: Acanthiza pusilla (assembly GCA_036630365.1). Classification (NCBI taxonomy): domain Eukaryota; kingdom Metazoa; phylum Chordata; class Aves; order Passeriformes; family Acanthizidae; genus Acanthiza; species Acanthiza pusilla. Next base: position 727,924 of record JAXCHO010000192.1, on the reverse strand, counting down.
GAGTATTCCTTATCTGTGGGGATCGGGCTTGGGCAGGAATCCCCTCTCAGCTGCACGGAGGTCCATGCACGCTAGGCAAACTCTCCATGTTAACACCGGGAAAGACCCAACTCTTAGCTTGGAAAAACCACACCCAATTGGCCCGTCAAAAAAAAGCCACCCTAGATTTAGATCCAAATTGTGATAGTAATGTGAAATCCTGGTCTTTCTCGAAGAGAGTTGCCGCATCTTTATTTTTGCCTTGGGTGGCAGCGGCAAAAGCCCTCGGTGAGCTTTCTCACCTAGAGTGTTGGCTGGCAAAGCACGCCAATTTAACATCTAAAGCGTTGTCGGACCTCCTCGCAGATGAAGAAACAACCAGGCAAGCCACCCTACAGAATCGAGCGGCTATCGACTTCTTGCTGCTGGCGCATGGCCACGGGTGTGAAGAATTTGAAGGACTTTGCTGTTTTAACTTATCTTCACACGCCCAAAGCATCCACCAGACAATTAAGCAAATGCAAGACCAGATTCATCAACTACGCACCGAAGGCAATGACTGGCTGCAGGACGTTTTTCACGGATGGGGCATCTCCGGTTGGGTGGCGCAAACTTTAAGAACTTTACTTTGGACTGTGTTTACGATTCTCATTGTGTTATGTTCCCTCAGTTGTCTTAAGAGTTTCATTATGTCCCTAGCTAGTAAAACTTTCTCTTTTTATAATAGAGAAGGGGGAGATGTAGCGTTGGTTCAAGCCCAGAGAGTTCCTTCCCCCCTGAGGAACCTCTGGAGGCCTAGAGAATAAGACCCCCCTGGAGCAGAGTAGAAGGTGGATTGCCCCAGAGAGAGGTCAAGGTTCCCCCCTGTCCCTCAGTTCATAATGGTATTCGTATCTCCCTCTCTCCTCCCTTCCTCGTTCCCGAGTGGTCCGAGTCCCTTGTCCCTCCCTGGTCCTCCCCTGCGTGGTTCCATTATTGGTTGTTACCCTCTGAATAAAAGTCTGATGCCCGTCTGGGTTGAGGTCTCTCGCCCTAGACGGAAGCTGCTTACCACCGAAGGACCCCGTGTCTGCTTCTAGTCCGGGCGGGAGAACCCTCTCTCTCTACAGCACTCCGGCTCACGCGGCGTGGCTGCATTCTGGGACGGTACAGCCCCCGGCCAGGAGATCTGTCTCTAACTGCAGCGGACCTAGACATTAGGAACGCTAGCAGACACCGCTGCTGGGCTGTGACCGTTCCCAGGTGGCCAGCGAGACCAGCGCGCTCCCGCTGCGTCATAAGCTAAGTTAAATGCTGCTAAGGGTTTTTTTGCTAAGTTGTTAAGTTTATTACAATTTATAAGGTAAGTTAAAGACTGTAAGGAGTTATTCCTCAGTTAAAATGTTAAGTCATAAATTATAAATTAGGGGAAATACTGTTAAGTGCTGTTCTTTTGCTAAATTGTTAAGTTTAAAGCATAAGTTCAGTACTGTTACAATTGAGTAAAATTAAAACTTAAAATTAAAATTGAGTTAAAATTGAGGGTTGTTAAGCTTTTAGGCCGTATTCTTTTTATCCTTGCCCTCACTGTCCTTTTGTCACACACCTAAACACACACACACACACACACACACACAAGGCCCGTTCTCAGTCCATTTGAGGTTTGATTGCTCGCATTTGGTTTGGTTTTTTTGTTGCCTTTTTTCCTTCCTGTGCCTGAACTGTCCAGTCAGGAGTAGAGTGACTTGCCAAGGATCTTTGTTGTGCTGTCTCTTAATATTAAATCTGGTTTTTGCTGATCCCTTGCTGGGGATTTTTTAAGCACTCTCAACCCCTCGTTCGTAAGAGGGTGAAGGAGCCCTGGCCCAGGCTCTCACCCTGGGGGACACAGGGACACTGCCGGGGGGTCCTTGTCCCCCTGTCCCACCCCCACAGCCCCATCCCCCTGTTTCCGTGTCAGGCTCTGGGGGTCGATCTCGTGGAACATCCTCTGGGGGAGGCTGTGGCGCCGGGGGGCAGGGGGGACCCGGGGGGACAGGGGACCCTGCTGTGCACGAGCAGCATTGGACTTCTGTGGGGGGAGCTGTGAGGGGGGCCTGGGGCAGAGTGACCTCCCCAGTGACCTCACACAGCCCCTGTGATGTCACAGCCAACTCTGGGATGTCACACAGCCATTCTTTGATATCACAGCCTGCTCTGTGTTGTTACCCACACCTCTGTAATGTCACAGCCTTCACTGTGATGTCACAGTCAGCTTTGTGATGTCACAACCCACTCAGTGCTGTCGCACAGTGCACTCTGTGACCTCACAGCCTGCTCTGTGATGTCATACACCCACACCATGATGTTGCAGTCTGCTCTGTGATGTCACAGCCAACTCTGTGATGCCACAAATCACGCAGTTATGTCACACAGCTCACTGTGTGACCTCGGAGCCTGCTCTGTGATGTCACACAGTGCCCTCTATCATGCCAGAGCTGCTCCATGGCCTCACACAACCAACTCAGAGATGTCATAGCCCAGTCTGTGACCTCACACAGCCCACTCTGTGATGTCACACTGCCCCTTTCTGACATCACAGCTGCTCTGGGGCTCTGTGACACAGCCCCAGAGGTGCCTATGGCTAGGACACAGCCCCTCTGGGCCATGGCACAGCCCCTGCCAATGCTGAGCACCTGTGAGCTCTGGGTGTGGCCTGCTGGTGTCCCTGAGCTGCCCTGGCAGTGCCCCAGCCCTGCTGGGCTGTGCACAGGAGCTGCTCCTGGGCAGAGCTGTCTCTCTGCAGCGCTGCCGCTTGCCAGGAGCTGCCTCTGTGCCAGGAGCCCGGCCCAGCTCAGCAGCACAGCCACAGCACAGGCACTTGAATGAGCCTCGCGGGGCTCTGCTGCTGTTTACATCAGACTCAGTCCCTCCGAGTGTGTTCAAATAACTTCTCAAGAAGTCAAAGTGAGATTGAAATACTGAAGTGTCTTGTAGTTTAAATGGGTTCCAGTGAGTGACACAACTGAGAAAGTGTCCCCAGCTTCCAGTCAGAGCAGAAAACATCCTGCAGAAGTTGACTCTGTCAGGTCCTCAAGGTAAAACAATCCCAGGGATGGGTTTGCCTTTGCTTGAGGCAGGACTGATCCAAACTGTCTTCCCTAACACATTTCTCAGATGCACCATGGGGACTTTATCCCCCTTCTATGGCCCATGGATGATTTGATTGGGCAGGGCCAGCTCGATTGGTGGAGCCTCAGCTCTTCACTGACCAGTGGCCTTGGCTAACTGCAGCTCCCAGTGTTTGAAGGTCCCACCAGGCACTGCTTTCAAGGTGGTTTTCAGCAGTCCCTTGCACTGTTCAGCTTTCCCAGGGCTGGTGCCTGACAGGGAATATGAAACACCCACTCAGTGCTGTGCCCTCTGGCCCAGGTGTCCATGAGGCTGTTCTGGAAATGAGTCCTGTTATACATGAAATGGAAGAATTTTGGCTTTCGCATGAAAGGTGACCAGGAATTAAATCACTAATATTAGTTGAACCAGTTGAAGTTGTTGGTAGAGTTCAAAATAAGGAGTTTTGTAAGTTGAAAACTTAAGTTTGAAGACCCAGGGGTCATACAGAAGAGAGGACTTTATAAAATCATCTGAGTTTTTTTTGCAGATCAGGTTGTACTTGAGAAGGGACAAAACCCCTCACCCTGTGCTGAGAGGCTAAAATTAGCTCCCCTGACACTTGACCCCATGGAAACGTGAATTTTAATGAGAGAGTTTTCCCGCGTAAAAGTCTGAGGAACACCTCTGCATAGAGACAACGAGCCATTGGACAAAAGGACCTTACATCACCCCAGGACTCCATCCAATGAGCTGGACCTTAGAGGAACTCCACCAATCAGCTCCTACCTGGGAGGCGGGACAATGGGCGGTGTTGAGGGGGGCGGGGGGGTCTAAAAATGTCACACAGCCTCAGCAACCTGCTTTGCCTTTGCCTGCAGATGGGACAGTGAACTTCTGCCACCCTCTGCTCGGGACTAGCCCAGGCATAGCCCGGTGCTGGGAGAACTAGGCCAGCTTTCCAACTTTCCTCGTGCTTGGTATTGACCCCAGGCAAGCTCCAGCACTGTAGAGCTCCTTGTGTTGGGTCATTTTGCCTTTTTTTGTTGGCGTTCAGTGTCTCTGATCGCTGGGACCCGGATTCCTTTTATTGTTTCACTCTTCCTGGTTTTGTGTTTTTAATAAATTGGAGTTTTCTTTTTTATAAAACAAAGAGAGTTGCCTTGTTTTTGACACCCAGGATAGGGTTTGGAGACCTCATCACAAAACCAGCAGGGAGAAGCTGAGGGTCCTGGGCTCAGCTGTGTGGAGACTGAGGACAGAACAGGAGTAGCCTGAGAGGCCTGGAAGGGTTCCACAGATGGTGGAGCTTTTTCTTCATAGTGCAAATGAGCATGAGGAAAAAATAATGGCACCAAGGGCAGCTGGGGAGGCCCAGACTGGACGAGGAGAAAGGAATTTCTGTGCCAGGGCAGTGCTGGGGTGCAACACATCCCCCAGAAGGAGTCTGGGTCAGCGCAAGGCTTTGTGTGCCCAGGCAGAGGCAGGCAGGACACAGAGCTGTCAGGGAAGGAAGGGCCAGCGAGGTGGGGCAGCCGGGGATGAGCACAGCCTGCAGGGACAGAGGCGCAGGGCATGGACAGCGTAGGACAGCCTGGGCTGGAGAGGGCACAGGGATGTGCAGAAGCTGCAAGGCCCTGCCAGAGCCAACTCGTGCAGCACTTTGGCCATGGCTGCTGGCCCTGGCCCTGAGGCCATGAGGAGGACACAAGTGACCCTTGCAGCCCTGGGGCCTCATGGCCTCCTTGTCCCTGCCCAGCAGCCTGGCAGGGGCCGCCCCATGGTGCTGCCCTTGGCATTGCACATCCCCACATGGCAGTGCCCCGGGAAGAGCCTGAGCAATGAGGGAGGCACAGGATCTGCCTTCCCCGGGGCTGGGGCTCAGGCCTTGGCCCTTTGCATTCCTGAAACACATCCAGGTTGGCTCAGCATCAGAGACACCTTTCCCTTGCTTGTCCCCACCTGCCATCACTGCCTGCAGTGCTCTGCTCTAACTGCAACCTGGGGACACTTTCTCACTCATGTCCCTCAGTGGAACCCATTTAAGCTACAAGGAACTGCAGTGTTTCAGTTTAACATTGACTTCTTGAGAAGTTATTTGAACACACTCGGAGGGACTGAGTCTGATGTAAAGAGCAGCAGAGCCCTGCGAGGCTCATTCAAGTGCCTGTGCTGTGGCTGTGCTGCTGAGCTGGGCCGGGCTCCTGGCACAGAGGCAGCTCCTGGCAAGCGGCAGCGCTGCAGAGAGACAGCTCTGCCCAGGAGCAGCTCCTGTGCACAGCCCAGCAGGGCTGGGGCACTGCCAGGGCAGCTCAGGGACACCAGCAGGGCACAGCCAGAGCTCCCAGGTGCTCAGCATTGGCAGGGGCTGTGCCATGGCCCAGAGGGGCTGTCTCCTAGCCATAGGCACCTCTGGGGCTGTGTCACAGAGCCCCAGAGCAGCTGTGATGTCAGAAAGGGGCAGTGTGACATCCCAGAGTGGGCTGTGTGAGGTCACAGATTGGGCTAGGACATCTCTGAGTTGGTTGTGTGAGGCCATGGAGCAGCTACAGCATCATAGAGGGAACTGTGTGACATCACAGAGCAGGCTCTGAGGTCACAGAGTGAGCTGTGTGACATCACTGAGTGACAGCACAGAGCAAGCTCTGACACCACAGATTGGGCAGGGAAATCGTAGTTTATGATGGTTGATGACATCACAAGGTGGTTTTGTTATATAACAGAGTTGCCGGTGACATCCCAGAGTTGGCTGTGTCATCCCAGGGGCTGTGTGAGGTCACTGGGGAGGTCACTCTGCCCCAGCCCCCCCTCACAGCTCCCCCCACAGAAGTCCAACGCTGCTCGTGCACAGCAGGGTCTCCTGTCCCCCCAGGTCCCCCCTGCCCCCCAGTGCCACAGCCTCCCCCAGAGGATGTTCCACAAGATCGACCCCCAGAGCCTGACACTGGGACAGGGGGGACAGGGCTGTGGGGGGGTGGGACAGGGTGACAGGGTCCCCCTGGCAGTGTCCCTGTGTCCCCCAGGGTGAGAGCCTGGGCCAGGGCTCCTTCACCCTCTTACGAACGAGGGGTTGAGAGCGCTTAAAAAATCCCAGCAAGGGATCAGCAAAACCCAAATTTAATATTAAGAGACAGCACAACAAAGTTCCTTGGCAAGAGTCACTCTACTCCTGACTGGACTGTTCAGGCAGAGCAAGGGAAAACAACAACAACAATACCAACCAAATCCAGTCAATCAAACTAGAAATTAACTGAGCTGGATCTCTTTGTGTGTGTGTGTGTGTGTTTAGGAGTGTGTGACAAAAGGACACTGAGGGCAAGGACCCCAATTAAAAGTGTGATTTCTCATCAATAAAGATGGATTTGACCCCAAAAATGGTTTGGGGTTTGGGGGTCCTGGTTTGGGTTTTTGGGTTTGGGTTAATTTGGGGTCTGGGGGGGGTTGGTTTTTTGAGGAAATTTGGGAGGTTGGGGTTAATTTCGGGTTTGGGGGCTTTTGGTTTTTGGGGTTTGGGTTAAATTTGAGGTCTGAGGGTTTTGGAAAAAGCAAAAAACCACAAAAAAATCCCAAAAATCACAAAATTCAGAAGTGGAAAAATCCCCAAAATCGGGGGTGGAAAATAAGTAAAATCGTGCAGGAACCCCCAATTGAAACATTAATAAAGATGAATTTGACCCCAAACATGATTCAGGGTGTGGGGTTAATTTGGGCTCTGGGGGCTGTTGGTTTTGGGGGAAAATTTGGGGGTTTGGGGTTTTGGTTTTTGGGGGAAATGTGGGGGTTTGGGGTTAATTTGGGGTCTGGAGAATTCATGATTTTGGGGGAAATTTGGGGTCTGAGGGTTTCTGGGTTTTGGGAGAAATTTTGGGGTTTGAGGTCAATTTGGGGTCTGGGAGGTTTTGGTTTTTGGAAAATCCCAAAACCACAAAAAAACCCCAAAAAATCCCTAAAGGCAGAGGTGGAAAATAACGAAATTCGTGGGGGGGACCCCAATTGAAACATTAGTACAGATGGATTTGACCCCAACAATTATTTGGGTTTTGAGGTTAGTTTGGGGTCTGAGGGGTTCTGGATTTTGGAAAACGCCAAACAACACAAAAACCCCCAAAACTGCAAAAATCGGAGGTGGAAAATAACAAAAATTTGGGGGGGGACCCGAATGGAAACATTAATAAAGTTGGATTTGACCCCAAAAATGATTCGTAGTTTAGGGTTAATTTGGGGTCTGGCGGTTTCTAGATTTTGGAAAATGCAAAAAAACCGAAAAAATCCCCAAAGTCTCAAAAATTGGGCGGAAAATAACAAAAATCATGGGGGGACCCCAATTGAAACTGTGGTTTGTGCTCAATAAAGCCGGATTTGACCCCAAAAATTATTTGGGATTTGGGATTAATTTTGAGTCTGGGGGGGTTTGGGTTTTAAAAAAAAGCAAAAAACCACAAAGAACCCCAAAAATCAAAGCGGAAAATTCCCAAAAATGGCAAAAATCGGAAGGGGAAAATAATGAAAAGTGTTGGGGGGACCCCAATTAAAAGTGTGATTTCTCATTAATAAAGATGGATTTGACCCCAGAAATGATTTGGGGTTTGGGGGGTTTCGGTTTGGATTTTTGGGTTTGGGTTAAATTGGGGGTCTGGGGGGTTTTGGTTTTTTGAGGAAATTTGGGGGGTTGGGGTTAATTTTCGGTTTGAGGGACTCTGTTTTTTGGTGTTTGGGGTTCATTTGGGGTCTGGGGAGTGTTGGTTTTTGGAAAATCCCAAAAAAGCCAAAAAACCCAAAAATCACAAAAATCGGAAGTGGAAAATAACAAAAATGTCAATTGAAAGTGTGATTTTGAAACACAGGGTGTTCTTTTTGACACTTAAATGTAGAGATTTTAGATAAAAGTTAATTCTGTTAGAATAGAAGAAGACGCAGAACTCAGTTAGAAATTAATGATTAAATGCATATTTAATTTGATTATTTGATATTTACTCAGCTGTGCTTAGAATAGACAATTAATAATCTTTAGAAAAGAGGTTCAAAGGAGAGCCTAGACAGTTCCCAATCTTGCCCAGATGCAACCTACTTAGAAGCAATAGAAGAGAGCATTGGGAGTTTTCCAGGGTCAAATGTATTGTCAAAAACCAACGAAGGAAGAACGTCACACTGAGGAAGACTCATATTACTTCATCCAAAGTAGCCCTCAGACTCAAATTAACAAACACCAACTCAATTCCATTGCAGGAACTGCGCATGCTTAATGACTTTTTGCTAATTTCCATACGAAGCAGGGAATGGGAGGCGCTTATGCTATGAATATGTATCAGTATTTTAAATATGCATTATTGTTATGGATAAATAAGTTCTGTGTTGCATTGTTACTCCGGAGCTGTACATTTGGGAGCTATCCCTGCAACTCTCTGGCGCTGAAATAAACATACACTTTCTAACCTTAACGAGTTAGAGAGTCTTTGTCCATCTCAGGTGGATATCGATATTAGATCTATATCTGTATTTTAATAATTCAGGAGTCTGGGTCAGCCCAAGGCTTTGTGTGCCCAGGCAGAGGCAGGCAGGACACAGAGCTGTCAGGGAAGGAAGGGCCAGCGAGGTGGGGCAGCCGGGGGATGAGCACAGCCTGCAGGGACAGAGGCGCAGGGCATGGACAGCGTAGGACAGCCTGGGCTGGAGAGGGCACAGGGATGTGCAGAAGCTGCAAGGCCCTGCCAGAGCCAACTTGGGCAGCACTTTGGCCATGGCTGCTGGCCCTGGCCCTGAGGCCATGAAGAGGACACAAGTGACCCTTGCAGCCCTGGGGCCTCATGGCCTCCTTGTCCCTGCCCAGCAGCCTGGCAGGGGCCGCCCCATGGTGCTGCCCTTGGCATTGCACATCCCCACATGGCAGTGCCCCGGGAAGAGCCCTGAGCAATGAGGGAGGCACAGGATCTGCCTTCCCCGGGGCTGGGGCTCAGGCCTTGGCCCTTTGCATTCCTGAAACACATCCAGGTTGGCTCAGCATCAGAGACACATTTCCCTTGCTTGTCCCCACCTGCCATCACTGCCTGCAGTGTTCTGCTCTAACTGGAGCCTGGGGACACTTTCTCAGTCGATTCACTCAGAGGAACTCTTTTAAATGACAAGAGACTTCAGTGTTTCAGTTTAACTTCGACTTCTTGAGAAGTTATTTGAACACACTCGGAGGGACTGAGTCTGATGTAAAGAGCAGCAGAGCCCCGCGAGGCTCATTCAAGTGCCTGTGCTGTGGCTGTGCTGCTGAGCTGGGCCGGGCTCCTGGCACAGAGGCAGCTCCTGGCAAGCGGCAGCGCTGCAGAGAGACAGCTCTGCCCAGGAGCAGCTCCTGTGCACAGCCCAGCAGGGCTGGGGCACTGCCTGCAGCCGCCCAGGGCACACACAGAGGCACAGAGAGGTTCCATCAGTCAGGGCTGGGAAGATGCTGAGAAGTGGCTGGGGGAGAATCATTCCCAGCCCTTGACACAGGAAGCCTCAGCTGCAGGACAGTGCAGCTGCAGTTCCTGGAGTGATCTCCTAAAGCTGGAACACCCCAATGTCTACAGATTCTGTAAGTACAACTGAGTATCTTGAGTGTAGTGGAGGTGAAATGCTCATGAAGATCTGACATGCTGAGAGCTTCTGTTCGCTCTCAGAACATTTCCAATACAAGAACTTCGATAAAAAAGAGAAAATGTCCTGAGACTCTTTTCAGTTTCTTAGTATTGTAGAATGGCAGCGAGGGGGGATTAATATTAAAGGTATCATTAATTTTGGCAAGTCCCTGGGACATCCGAACTCTTACTTTTGGTGATTTGTAGGTGTGCAGGAGATCCCTAATGTGCTTTCAGCCACTCCTCTGCCCATGGACAGCACCAGCATCGCCTTTGCTGGACCCATCAGGCTCAGTCTGACCTGTCCTTTCCCCAAGCTGCAGAACAACCTGCCCCCAGGCAGTGCCCTGCAAACAGGCAGGTTTCTGTAGGGCCAAGGAGAGTGCACAGAGATTTGGGGTCTGTGAGTGCTGGCAGGGAGAGATCAGGCACAGGAAAGCACCTCCAGGAGGAAAATCTCCAGGACACTGAGATAAGATCAGGGAATGAGAGAAAACAAGACCCAGAAATGTTATGTTGGGAGACTTCAGAGATCTCCATATGATCCTCTCCAGTGCAGCCCCTCCCTGTTAAAAGTCTCCTCCCTCCTCTCCCAGGGACAGCTGCAGGGCTGAGGAGCTGGGGGTGCAGCCAGGGGTGCCCAGGGCTGTCCTGCAGAGCAGGTCCTGCACCCCAGGGCTCTTTGCCAGGGCAAGGAATCTGCCACCTGCCAGGGGCAGCTCTCAGCCTGCCTGGGGAGCTCCCCATGGGTGATGGAGTGGAGCTGTGGGTGCAAGGAGTGACTCCTGCCAGGGCAGCTCCTGCTGCTGTGCAGAGGGTGCTGTGTGGGTCAGGGCTTTTCAGAGCTCCAGCTCATGCCCACATCATTTCTGAGAGGACTTTTCATGAGCACATTCAGGGCAGGAGTTTCCTGCTTGAGGCTCTGCTTTCCCGAATCTGTGCTTCCACTTTTCCCTGGCTCAGCCTGGTGGGAATGGAAACTCAGCTGTGCAGGGTAGAGCAGGGGCTGAGACTCTTAGTCCATTACGCTGAGTTTTCCTGGGAATCTCAGCAAGTCATCCACCTCCCCAGCCTCCAGATCCATCCAGCATCACCTTCCCATGGTCCCCAGGCCTGGGGGAGCTGTTCTTTAATCCCTGCAGCCCCGAGCGGCTGCAGGGCAGAGCTGGCCCAGGGCTGGGCTGGGCTCTGGCAGCGCTGGCGGGGAAGGACCCCGGGGCCACAGGAACAGCTCCCGGCTGGGACAGCTCCAGCAGCAGAGCCGTGGGCAGGCAGGGAGGGAGGCAATGCTGAGGGAAGCGCTGCTGCAGGGGAGATGTGGCACCTCCCGGCCCTGCCCTGCAGTGCAGACACTGCCCTGAGCAGCAGAGCTCTTGTGTCCCCTCGCAGCCAGCACAGCCCTCAGCCCAGGGGCTCAGGATCCTCAGCCCAGGAACTTGAGGCCCTCAGTCACCTCCTGGGCTGCCAGAGCAGCACCAGAGATGAAGGGCATCTCTCCTGCCATTGCCCATTCCCTGCTGACCAGGGCCTGAGGGCGACTGTCCTGCACTGGGGCTGCCTGGGAGGGGCTGTGCAGGGCTGGGGAGGGAAAGGCTTTTCCTCAGGCCCAGCTCTGTCTCTCCTTGCCTTGCTCAGGTGCTCCTGGCAGTGCTGACAGGCTCTCTGGGAATGGCAGCTCCAGCTGCAGGGTCAGGCGCAGCCCTTGGGGCTCCTCCTGTGCAGGCTGAGCACAGCAATGGTGTCCCAGCTCCCTCTGCCCTGGGCAGCTCTGGGCAGGGCAGGCTGGGAGGCTGCGAATGAGCCGAGTCTCCTCAAGCAGTTCCATGGACAGGAGCCTTGGTGTGTCCTCAGGATGTTCATCCAAGCTGTGAGTTGCCAACACTGGGGGACAGGAGAGTCCTTGCCAGGAGTGGGGCTGGGACTCTGAGAAAGGCTGAGCCATTTGGCCACAGCTCTCAGCTGTGTCAGGTTGATTTTCAGGGGAACACAGTGATTGCCCTCGATCTCAGAAAGGGCAGCTGGGAACAGATGGAGCGACAGAGCAGCTCCCCTCACTCTTCCCTGAGTTACAGCCAATCCTCCTGCATTGCACAGTTCTCTCTGTTCTCCCTGGGCACAGCAGGAAATCCTCTCAAACTGCCTTTGGCTGTCACTGCTCCTTAGCCCTGGGACAGGAGATGCTGCCCCTCTGCCTTAGGGGCAGTTTGGGCTGCTGAAGTCCAACAGCAGGACTGTTCCCATGTTCCCATGACCCCACAGCTGCAGAGCAGAGCTGACTCCTCAGTGTCCATGGGCAGAGCCCCTCCTCATCACAGCAACAGGGCCAGATCCCAGCAGAGCTCCATCCACAGGGCTGACGGAAGGGCTCTGGGAAAAGGAAAATCGGGTGGCACAGAGCAGCAGAGTCCAGCTGGGAGAAAGCTTGGATATTGCTCAGCAAAGTCTCCCCTGACTTCTCACTGTCTCCTCCTTGAACAGGTCTCCATGGACAGAGGCTAAAAATGTCCAACAGCAGCTCCATGACCCAGTTCCTCCTCCTGGCATTCACAGGCACACGGGAGCTGCAGCTGCTGCACTTCTGCCTCTTCCTGGGCATCTCCCTGGCTGCCCTCCTGGGCAACAGCCTCATCATCAGCGCCGTAGCCTGCGGCCACCACCTGCACACGCCCATGTTCTTCTTCCTGCTCAGCCTCTCCCCGCTTGACCTCGGCACCATCTGCACTACTGTCCCCAAAGCCATGCACAATTCCCTCTGGGACACTAGGGACATCTCCTACACAGGATGTGCTGCTCAGCTCTTTCTGCTTGCCTTTTTCATCTCAGCAGAGTTTTCTCTCCTCACCGTCATGTGCTATGACCGCTACATGTCCATCTGCAAACCCCTGCACTACGGGACGGGACCCTCCTGGGCAGCAGAGCTTGTGCCCACATGGCAGCAGCTGCCTGGGCCTGTGGCTTTCTCACTGCTCTGCTGCACACAGCCAATGCATTTTCTCTGCCCCTGTGCCGGGGCAATGTCCTGGGCCAGTTCTTCTGTGAAATCCCCCAGATCCTCAAGCTGTCCTGCTCCAAATCCAACCGCAGGGAACTTGGGGTTTCCATTTTTACTACCTCCTTAGCACTCGGTTGTTTTGTGTTCATTGTTTTCTCCTATGTGCACATCTTCAGGGCTGTGCTGAGGATCCCCTCTGAGCAGGGTCGGCACAAAGCCTTTTCCACGTGCCTCCCTCACCTGGCCGTGGTCTCCCTGTTTATCAGCACTGCAGCATTTGCCTACCTGAAACCCTGCTCCATCTCCTCCCCATCCCTGGATCTGGCACTGTCAGTTCTGTACTCGATGGTGCCTCCAGCCCAAAACCCTCTCATCTACAGCCTGAGGAACCAGGGGCTCAAGGATGCCCTGAGGAAACTGATGACTGACGCTTATCAGAAGCAAAAAAGTGCCAGTTTTCTTCTCCAGTAACTCAGTGTAACTGTGGTGGTTTTGCTTGGCCCAGTTTTTGCTAGTGAGCAGGGTGGGGTACAAAGATGGTTCCTGCATGTCCTGAGTAAAGATTCTGGAAGTTTTTTACCATGTCCAGCAGAGCCAGTCTCTGATGGCTCTGAAAATGATGGACATGCAGCTGGCCAAGCCTGGGCCAATTAGAGATGTTAGTTATGCCTCTGTGAAAACACATTGAAGAAGAAATCAAAACAGTGTGAGAATGCACTTCTTTTTAGCCAGAGGAGGAGGTGAGAATATGTGAGAGAAAACAACATGGAGACACCAAGGTCAGTGGAGAAGGTGGGGGAGGAGGTGCTCCAGGCGCCGGAGCTGAAAACCCTCTGCCAGCCATGGTGAAGATCATGGTGAAGCAGATTGTTGTCCCCCTGCAGCCCATGGGGTCCAGGGGGATGCAGAGAACCCCCCACAGCCTGTGGGGAGGTGCCCATGCCAGAGGAGCAGGTGATGCCTGCAGGAAGCTGTGATCCAGTGGGAGTCCCAGAGACTGAGAGTTGCAAAGGCCTTGCAGGAGAGAGAAAGGCCTTGCTCCCGGGATGGAAACAGCCTGGCCTCGGCTTGGAATTCTGAAACCTGGACAGAAGAATCTCAGACTGCAGCAGATTTTGGGTGGGTGCTGCTCGTGAGATTGGACCCACGCCAAAGAAGTTTGCAGAGGACTGTCTCTCGTGAGAGGGACCCCCATGCCTAAGTACAGGACTCTTCCCCCTGATGGACTGACCCTGACCAAAGGAAACCCCCACACCCTGCCCCCACCCCAGAGCTGTGGGTTAGAAGGAAGGAGGGAGGGGGTGAGCTGAGAAATGGCCTTAATAGGGAGAGGGGTGAGTAGAGAAACAGCATTTGCAGCAGAAGAATTGTGGCGTTGGACTGATTAAGAGAAGCCACACACCTTGTCCCAGCCTGGATCTGTTGGTTGGATGGAGGGGGGGGACGAATAGAGAAACAGTGTCTGCAGTAAAGGAATTGTGATAAATTGACTTAAGAGAAAACCCCACGCCCTGCCCCTGCCCGGGAGTTGTTGGTTAGTTGGGAAGGAGGGAGGGGGTGAGCTGAGAAGCGGTGCCTTAAGAGGGAAGGGGGGGGTGAGTGAAGGAACAGTGTCTTGAGAACTTATTTTTACCTCTGATTTATCCTCTGACTCTGTTAGATGAATAAATCACTTTTTTTTGCAACTTTAAGTTTCCCGCCTGCTTTTGCCCTGAATCTCATGCGTCCTCCTTATCAGTGATCCTATCTCAACTCATAAGTCCAGTGTTTTGTGTTAGATTTCCCTCTCCTCTGCATAGCTGCAGCAGGAGAGAGCATAGAAACCAATCATTATAGGTGCCTGGCATTTAGCTAAGGTCAAAACCATGACACTGGGCCAGGGCTCCTTCAGCCTCTCTGGAACGAGAGGTTGAAAGCGCTTAAAAAATCCCCAGCACGGGATCAGCAATAACCAGATCTAATATTCAGCGACAGCACAACAAAGTTCCTTGGCAAGAGTCACTCTACTCCTGACTGGACAGTTCAGGCACAGCAAAGAAACAACATAACAACAAAACTAACCAAATCCATGCAATCAATACAGAAACTAACAGTGTGTGTGTGTGTGTGTGTGTGTGTGTGTGTGTGTGTGACAAAAGGACAGTGAGGGCAAGGATAAAAGGAACATGCCTTAAAACCTTAGCAGCTCTTAAACTTAACAGCACCTAACCTGTACCTTAACCTTAACTTATACCTTAAACTTAACAATTTACTGAAAAAACAGCACTTAAGAGTATTTAACCGAAATTAAAAGCTATGACTTTACAATTTAATAGAGGAATAACATTTTACAGTGTTTAACATACCTTGTGACATTAAACTTAACAACCTAACACAAGAACAGCCCTTAGCAGCATTTAACTTAGCTTATACCTCAGGACTGAACCTTACTTACAGCTCTAACCTACTCAGATATCCAAGGCACTGCAACACCTCCGAGAGCAGCATTTCTCCCCCATTTGCCACAGCACAGGCACACGTGTGTGCACACAGACACAAAGAGGCAGTGCCAGGGACCTGTCAGAAATTGCCCTCGAGGGCAGGGAAATGCTCACTCCCGATGCTTTTGCATCTCCCCAGCGGGCGAAGGGTTGAGCCTCGAGGAGTGGGGGATCGGCCCAGGCTCCCTCGTTGTTCGGGGATGCCCCGAGTGCAGCAAACGGGAGAGTTCCCGGCTCCCAGAGGCCCCACTCAGAGGGAGGTGGCTGCTCCAGGACAGCTCCAAGGGCTCCTTTGGCACCGCTGTTGACAGGGCCCCAAGAGATGGGCTTTAGGCACAGCCATGGCTCATCCTGGCCGCACTTGGCATCAACAGCTTGCTTTGACACTGTGACAACAGCCATGCTGTCCATGGAGGGAAGAAAAACAGTTGCCAAGGCTGCCCCTAAAGCAAGCAGGAGCTCGTTGGACAGCAGCAGTGCCTGGCAGCAGACAGTGTTTGTGCTCAGCTGCACAGGAGCTGAGCCCAGGGGCTGCTGCTCAAGGCCCAGGCCTAAGGAGCATTTCTCCCATGAGGGCTGGCCTGGAAAGGCGGTGCTGGGGGAGAATTCACGGCCTCAGGCTGCTCCCAGTTGCTCCCAGCATTTCCATGTGCGTGCTCCAAGTGCTGCTGCCAGCCCTGAGCCGTGGGGATGGCAATGTCGCGCTGCCTTGGCGGGGCAGTGTCACACCTGAGCCAGGTGTGCAGGGCAGGAGCTTGCCCTGAGCCCAAGCACTGTCCCACCTGCAGGAGCTGCTGCCCATCGGCCTCTTCCTGCTGCGGCCCCAAGCCCAGCTTGGAGCTAAACAAAGGGCGCTGGCTCGGGGTCATCCCCCAGCGGGGGCTGCGCACCCCCTCTGCCCCCTCCCCAAATTCCCTCCCGGGGGCAGCAGGAGCTGGGTCAGGAGCCCTGTGGGGAGGGAAAAGGGGTGACACTGGCATGGGGGGGCACACGCTCTGGGGACACACACGACCCCTCGGGACCCCCCCTCACCTTTTCCTGCAGCACCAGGAGGAGGAACCCCAACATGGAGCCCCCAAACCCCTGGCAGCATCTTGGGGGCAGGGTCTGGTGGCAGCTTTGGGGGTCTGGGGGGTCACAACTGCCCTGAAACCCCTTCCCATACCCACAACCAATGCCAGACCACTCAAACCACCTCACAGCTCCCCCTAGGATCCCTCAAATCCAGTCTGTGACACATAAATGGCACCAAGAGCCACCAAAACCCCTTTCCCATCTCCCCCAAGACCCACCCAAGTCCTCTACAGGCCACACAGCCCAGCCACGCCCCCCAAACTCTCTCACAGTCTTCACCAAGACCCCTCTAAGCACCTCAAAAACCCCCAAGAATTACAAAATCCTGTCCCAGTCCCCCCAGTATCCCCCAAACCCCCTTTCAGCCCCCCATGGCATTGACCAGAAGAGGTTGGTGGACAGGAACATCCACAGCCAGGAGCAGCTTGGGCACTTCAGCAGTGATTGGGGCACTTTGGGGAGCACACCCCAAATGGGAGGACCTAGGCCAGGGACTGGGACAGACAACTGGAATTCCTGGAGAACAGATGGGCTCAGGTGGACACGTTCTGCTGGCATAACTATGAGATCATGGCACTGTCCCTTGGCCTGGGCAGCCCCAGAACACCCAAATCCTCCATGAACCCCTAATTTACCCTCAAATCCCAGGAAAATGGTGCAGATTTCAATCTCTTTGTTTCATTTCTTTATTTTTACCCCAGTTTTGGTAGTTTTGACAGGATGAAGAAGGTAATTATTTAGGCTGGAAAAGACCTCCAAGATCATCCATCCTTTCTTGATGCCACCAGAAGAAACAACTGGACACAGCTGGTGACATATTCTAGGGTGTAACTTCAACAAATCAGCTCTTCCCAATGAATTTCCAATGTCAATCTGAGTCCCAACGGATGTTCCTGCCCCTGCATTTGCCCAGGTGGCTACTGGGAATCTGAGGATGTGGAAGCCACCAGCCAGGTGTCCCCACAGTGCTGGTCACAGAAGTGTGGGTCACCAGGGCTCTGCCCAATGTGGGTTGTCTGAGGGGTGATGAAGTTGGAGCAGCGCACAAAGCTCTTCCCACACTCAGAGCACTCACAGGGCTTCCCTTACCGGTGGCTCTGTTGATGTCGGGTCAAGTGAGAGCCTCTGGAGAAGCTCTTCCCACACTCAGGACACTCATAGGGCCTCTGCCCAGTGTGGATACGCCGGTGGGTGATGAGGTGGGTGTTCTGCTTGAAGCACTTCCCACAGTCAGGGCACAGGAAAGGCCTCTCCTCTGTGTGAATCCGCTGATGCTTGAGGAGATGGGAGCTGGTTGGAAACCTCTTCCCACACACAGAACACTCATAGGGCCTCTCCCCTGTGTGGATCCTCTGGTGGCGGATCAGGTGGGATTTCTGGCTGAAGCTCTTCCCACATTCCCCACACTTGTAGGGCTTCTCCCCATCATGGAGCTGCTCATGGACCACCAGGGCCGAGCTCTGGCTGAAGCTCCGGACACCTTCCTGGCACAGGGTGGGTCTTTCCTTCTCAGAGCGCCCTGGGCTGGGTTTGCAGCCCCTCCTTGTGCGGCATCTCTGGGGCTTTTCCTCCCTCTTGAGCTCCTGTGCCATGGAGCTGCTCAAAACAGCCTCCTCCACCAGGTTCTGCCCCAAGGCTTTGCCCTCCCTGGTCTCTGTCTGCAGCTCATTGCCTGGGGAGGAAGGACAAGGAGAGGATGGGATTTGCCTCCGTGCCACAGGGAAGGGGAAGGACATCCCCCAATCTGTCCCTGCAGGACAGCGTCGGCAGCGGGGTTGTCCTGCAGCCGGGGGCGATGCTGGGCTGGGACATGGAGCAGAAGAGAGGGGGAAAGGGGCACTGACTTCCT
Source organism: Acanthiza pusilla (assembly GCA_036630365.1). NCBI lineage: Eukaryota > Metazoa > Chordata > Aves > Passeriformes > Acanthizidae > Acanthiza > Acanthiza pusilla. Next base: position 709,876 of record JAXCHO010000192.1, on the reverse strand, counting down.
CCTCACCTGCCTGCGGGTCCTGGGGCATCTTCCTCTTCCTCACAGCCTCCTTCTCCATCTGGCCAAGGTTTGGGTGTCAGAAATCCTGCTTTGGGGAAAAAAGGTTGTGAATGCTTGGGGCTGTGGGTTCCTCCCACCCCAGTCTATCTCTAGAAGTCACTGAGTGTTCTGTGTCTATATAGTCCTGCCAAAATCAAGAGTGACTCCAAAAAAAGCCTCCCAGCAGTTCCCCCTTTCCAGTCTCCTGGCTTTGGGCTGCTGGGGTTCCCCCTTCTCAAAGCTCCTGGGGCTCCCGTGGGTCCTGGGGATCCCCCTGCTCCGGGCTCCTGCTTAGGGATGCCGTGGGCTTTCGCTGGCCCCAGGGGTCTCTTCTTCCCTGATGCTGCTTTGGCTCCCAGGGTCCCCCTCTTCAGGCTCCCCCCACTCCAGGCACTCGCGGCTTCCCCCTCTCTCCGCCGCCCCTTTCAGCGTCACAGTGTCCCGGCCCTGCCTCATCTCCAGGCTCCCCCACCCCTCCAGGCTGCTGGGGGTCCCCCAGCTCTGCTATCGCCCCTCTCTGCTCTCTCCACTACAGGAGTCCTGCGTTCCACCCCCCAGCTCTCCCAGGAATCCCCAAAACCAATGTCCTTTCCCACCGATACCAGGCAATTCCCACATGGACCCCTCGAGTAATCCCCCAAGGTGCCTTTAAGGCTCTGCTTAGGAATCATTCATGATCCACAAATCCCCTCTGGCCCAGAAAATCCTCAACAGGGACATGCAAAGATATCTGGTGTTCAATACTAGAACCTGCAAGTTCGAAATACCCCTCCAAAAAAAAACAACCCTCCCGGAGAGAGGAGGTCCTCTACTCACTGAGAGGGGCTGAGGGGCTCTCTCTCCCCCCTGAGGGATTTGGGGTGAGGTCCCCCTCCCTGGTCACCTGTGGAATGTTGGGGGGGGAAATGATCCCTGAGCCGGGGGTGCTGCAGACACAGTGGGTGGTGAAACCTCATGGTTCTCCTGCTCCTCCTTTTCTTGCTCCTCCTCTCTCTCCCTCCTCCTCCTCCTCCTCCACTCTCACCCCAGACCCTCTTTCCCAACCTCCTCTGCCCCACAGCTGCTGCAGCACAGGCTGATAGGTGGCGGGAACCCCCCGACCAGCCTCAGGGATGGACAGGGGGCGTGAGGACCTCCCCAATGCAGATCCACCTGCCCCAGAGCCCCAGGGAATTGCTCTGGGGATTGAGTGCTGGGGGACAGGGCTGGACCCCCACGGAACCAACCCTCGTCCTTCCCAACCCCACCTTTCCCTCCCCTCTCCTTCCTTTTCCCATCCTTCTCCCAATCCACAGACCCCTCCCAACTCAATTTCCTTGTCCCATCCCCCTCCTGCTCTCTTTGGGGGTCCCAGACCCCTCTTTTCCCCTGTTCTTCTGTCTCTTTAACCATCGTCCCCTCAATCCCCAACCTCCCTCTCCCATGATTGGTTTTGGGGCTTCCAGGCCCCTCCTGCCCACTTTGGGGGTCCCAATCCCCATTTCGCTCACTTTGGGCTCCCAGCCCCCGCCCCCCTTCTCACTGCGCCCCCCGCTCACCCCGCGGAGGGCCGGGGGCACTCCCAGCACCACCAGTGCCACCAGCACGGCCCCAGCTGCCCCCACACGGCCCATGCCCAGCGCCGGGCAGGTGCCCACAGCCCCAAAGCAGCCGCGCTCTGCCCTGGCCGGGTCCCCAAAGCGGCCCCGCCCCGCGCGGCACTGCGAGCACCAGGCCGGAGCAGTGCGGAGCGCGGGCGGGCGGCATCAGCCGTGCCCGGGCAGGGCCGGGCCCCGCGGGGCTCCCCCCGCACTCGGCCCCACCGGGACAGCGCCCAGCGGGGGGGCCCGGCCTGCCCGCCCCACACCTCCCCCTCCCCAAATTCCGCTCCCGCCGCCCATGGGGCCCAGGGGGGCGCAGCTGGGCTCCACAGCTGCCGGACACACATGTCCCCCGCTGACAGTGCCACCCCCGAAGGATTAGGGCTACCCCAAAACTCCCTCACACGTGGCCGATACCCCACAAGCCCCCAAGGACTGCGGTCCCCCCGCCTTCATCACCCCCAACCTTCGGCTGCCTCATCCCAAGCCCCAGACCACCCATCCCCCTCCCCCACACTTCATCCCACACCCCAATCCACATCCCACCCTGCCCGGGCCCCAGCCCACCCCATCCCACTTCTCCCGACAGCCGCCACTGGGACCCCCAAAAACCCGCGTGCCGGGGACTCCCCAATATCCCCCCAGGGCCATTTGCGACTCACAGCTGGAGTCCTGCAACATCCAAATATCTGCCCCACTCCCCCCCCTAAAAAAACGAAACAAAGCCTCCCAGGATCAACCAAAGTTATTTGGGGCTCGGTTCTGGAGTCCTACAAGCTCCAAAAATCCCCCCCTCCCAAAAAGAACCCCACACACCGCACAAGATCTCTGGGGCGAGCTCCCCCTGCCCGGTCACCTGCGGGATGCGGGGGGCGATGCTCCCGGGCCGAGGGTTGCGGACACAGAGAGCGATGGACGCACGTGGCAGCTCCTTTTCCTGCTTCTCTTGCTGCTCCACCCCCTTGATCCCTCCTCTTCCTCCCGCTGTTCCCCTCTGTCCCTTCTCCCGATCCGCCCTTCTTCCTCCTCTTCCTCTCCCGCTCCTCCTCCTGTTCTTTGTCACTCCCATCCCGGCTGTGTCTGACATCACCCCGGGGCCGTCCCGTGCTCAGCAGAGCATCCTGTGCTCTGTCAGCACTCTCTGCTCCTTAGGGAAGGATTTGGGATTTATCCCGGGCACACACACTGAACCTCACCCCAAAGTGCCCCGCTCCCATTGCTGTCCCCTGGGCGCTGGGCAGGTGCTGTGCCAGGGGAAGCAGAGACACAAAGGAAGCCAAGTGCAGCCCAGCTGCCCGGGCTGATCCAGACGAGCCCCAGGGACAAGGTCCTGCAGAGCCACACGGAGCCCTCGGCTCCTGTTATGATCCAATTATTAAGGTTCTTTAGAAATGCCTCTGCCCCAGTTAAGGTGCAAATGAGACCATATGCCAGTCAATAGTATGGGTTTTATCGTATAGTAAATAGAGTAGAAAAGAGAGAAAGGGAGAAGTAGGAAAAGAGATCAGGGGGACAGAAAGAGAGTGACAGAGACAGAATTAAAGAATATCACCATCCGTGGATCCCTGCGATGTTGCATTGATCCTCTCCAGCTTGGTTTTCTTGGTGGTGATGGTCCCTCCGAAAAGCACAGAATCCCATGGGTTAATATCCACTCAGGCCAGGTGGCAATGTCCAGGCATGTCCCCTGGGGAGGGACAGTCTCTTGCAGCAGACTCTGCTGGCATCAGGTGCAGTCCTGTGGGGCAAGGCCGAGCACTTTGGGGGGTCTGTGATGGATTATGACACCTCAGCTGCCTCTCACGTGAATGTCCCGTGGATGTGGCCTGTGGGCTTGGGGGTTCCACAGCTGGCCCAGTTTGTGTGAGGGAGGATGGGCGTTTATTGCCTCTCTCCAGAGGTTATGCCACTGCACCCAAAACCTCCTCCTCCCCTCCTCGGCTGGGGGAGAAGTCTGTGTAGACCTGGCTTTGTGAGCTGTGCTCTCCCCCACCCCAAACTCAGCCTGGGATGATTCTCAGCACAGCTGGTGCCTTTGGCCTTTGTGGGTGCATTCCTTTCCCTCAGCCTGAGATGACTGAACAATAGGCTTCCCTTTATCTAATCTCAGCAGTTTGACTCTCAGTCCAAAGTCCCAGTCAGGTATCCTCACCGAGGCTTCTTTGGTTGCAGTTTCTTTATACAGTTTTTGGTACAATGAGCAAAACTTTATATCAATGTTTGAGGCATGAACTATTTCAGTCTCCGACAGCCACCCCGTGACTCAAACAGTGTAATAAATGTCTCTTTCCTAGCAATCTTCTTCAGTTCCTGGGTTGTCCACAGAGGTGATGAAAAAAACATAATAGGAGAAAGGATAGAAACAGTAGAAGCAATAACATGAGTGTTATAAATGAATTCAGGGGCCGAAATTTTAACTGTATAATATTGAGTATTTATTAATAGAGCAAAGGCAAAACAGTGCTGGGTGCTTAGCAATTTTGCCAGAGGCACACCCATCCATCCTACAGTTAACTTAAGTACTTTCTTTAATTGTTACATATTCATTAAGCCTAGAAGGAAATTTACACTTCACCCAACTCCCCCCCTCCGATCCTTGCCCCCTTCTGCTAGCGCAGCGCCTGTCTTGGAGTCTCAGACCCTCTGGATTGCCTCAGAACTGAAGGCAGAAATCCTCCCATCGATGTTTCCTCAGTTCCAACTTAATTTGTAGGTTGCAGTTCCTTTGGGAGGTGTGAGTCAAGAGAACAGACTTCCTGGGATGCCTGTGGTTATCTCCTTTGTTTCTTTAACATGTCTTGATCCCCGGCTCTGAGGTTTACCAACTTAAAAGACATTTATTACCATGTATTTATTACTACATTTTCTAGCATATTACAACTATTTCGAAGTTACAATTTACCCTAACCTTGTTTCTACTTAATTATATTTTATCTTAACGTTATTTTTTATACAGTACACATCACTTGTAAATGTTAAATTCATATATGCGAAAGCCAGCATTTATCATTCACTCATTTATCACAATGAGCAATTATACAGTGTGCAATAGTTCAAAATGGATATTCAATTGTAACTATCAATTCAATTTTCATTATTTACTGCCCCCACCCCGTGAACCCCAGGAATTGGTGTTTTCTAATGGGTAATGGGTGTGAGGGATATCACTTTATAGTGTCTCTTAGATGTTGGTTTAATATGTTTTGAAGTTGGTTATAGAATTATACAGCAGGTTTTTATTTTTATATTTCATAGAGGGATATCCTCAACAGATACACGTATTAACATGTGCCAATCAACCAAGTTTCAAGAGGATTCCTTGCTCTCATAGTATAATGGATTAACTTTGCACCCTGGTATAAATGCGAATGGGTTTGTCACCAAAACTGTGGGAAAAACAAAAACCCTCCAACAACATTTTTAATGTTAGAGAGTCAAGGCATTACTTTATTATCTGGCCAGGATGTTTGTCTGGCCAGGATGTGCCACAGAAATCATCTCATGCACACATAGCCCAGGTGTGCAGAGAGAATCATTCCATGATTCACCGATTTTACAGGATTTTCCCCCAAATTTTGTACAGTCAAAACCCACAGAGATGCATTGTTTCAAAGTAAACTAGATCTTCATTTTTCAATTTTCTTATCAGTCCTTTCCGGGCGAGATGTCTTCAGCTCTGTAGGAGGTGGGTCTGGGGTGGATGTTTGTAGATGGCCACCGATGTTCTGTTAATGTTCTGTTGATGTTCCTTTGATGGCCTTTATCTCTCTGGGTATCTTTGGGCTGCTCCCAGTCTGTTAGAATGCTGAGTCTGTCAAACCTCATCTGGCAGAACAATGTCCTGAAAAGAAACTTAAAATTCCTTTTCCGGGGTAAAGACAAACAAAGCCTTTGACTAAAGTTATACAAAATTTTTAAACTGGTATATTTTCCAACAATTGCCCCCCTTGGGAGTGACCTGAATTTTAAGGTCACTTCCACTTAAAGTTACTGACTCAACCAATCCTAGCTAAAAATTTTGAAGAAGAGAAAGACATAGAATATAGAAATATTTTGAAGAAAAAGAAGACAGAGAATCTATAGAAAAGTACTCATATAGAAATGTTAAGAGGAATGTTAATTCTTTTTGCTTTCTTGGGCCTTCTTTCCCCCCGTGGGACTCTTGTTTACTTGGTTTCTCTGGAGCTGCATATTGGCAAATGGAAAATTGCAGGCATCTCGAAGTGTCTCAGAGACATCAATTTTTTCAGTTTTTGGCAGCTAACTCCATGGCTCAAGACATTGTGCAGGACTACTGTAATGTAAGCTTTCCCTGTTTGTGATTTAATTAGGGTACCTTCTCCCACTTCTGGTGGGATTTCTAGCAAACAGAGCAGAAAGGAAAGAGGAGAGCATACTGGAATTTATATGAATGGTAACTGAGTAGGACTCCTGTATTGTTAGTTTTCCCTGCTTGTGATCTAATTAGGGTACCTTCTCCCCCCTGCTTTTGGTGGGAATTCTAGCAGACAGAGCAGAAAGGAAAGAGGAAAGCATACTGGAATTCATATGAATGGTAACTGCTATTTTAAATTTTAAAGCATCTTTCAGTGGCAGAGCTCAAAGCTCAGCAGATCGGTCCATGATCTCTAGCGATTTCTGAAGGCAGTATCTTCCTTCTGTGGGGCCTAGCATTCCCAAATGCTAGACAAACAAATATACATGTAACAACAACAGTTAGAAATGTGACAATCACTAATGGAATTTACTCTGTCTTTGCATCTTGTTAGAATAGCCAGCCTTTCTTCTGAAACCTTTTCATTTTAAAGATAAAAATTATTTTTGTCTGATTTACATATGGTTATATCTCAAATTTTGCAAGTTTAGATTGAAGTCCATAAGCTAATTATTCATGTAGCCATTTTTTATTTGCTTGTGTTGAAAGGGTACCACTCTCTTTTTTTCTGGCTTACTCACTCTTTTGCATCCCAAGCCATACCTGTTACAATTATTACAAGGTTCTGCTAGGATAGCTGACTGATCTAGGAACAACACTGTTGGCAACACTGTTCTGGAAATACGGAAAAGGTAAACCATTTAATGCATTTCATTTTGGATTTTTGTGTTTCTTTGCAGCTTTTAATGGATTAACTGTTTATTATGAGGCTCGGATTAACTCAACAACTAAAGGAAAGGTGTAAAGTAGGTATGTTTATTCCACCACTGCGACGCTTAGGGGTTTTTTCCTCAAAGCGTGCACACCCCAATAATGCTCTGTCCGGTTTATATTGGGTTACAAGTTACATATGCATAAAGTTACACAATGCCCAGTACATAATCATTATCTATTCCTGCTTCGTATTTTAATGAGTCCAAAGTTCATTTAAATACACTTGTGCCTGCACAGTGCTGCCTGGTGGTTGTGGGCAGGGGTCTTGGGATGAAGTAAAGGAGTCTTCCTCGTGTTGAACTCTTCCCCTGCTTCCCTGCGCATACTCCCTGGGTCCCTGCTCCAGGTCCAAACCTTGAAGCTGGCTCGGGCTGGTTTCAGGATCCAGAAGTAAAATATCTGGTCACAGCTCCTTCTCTTGATCAATAGTTTGACATCTTCTTTATATCCTCCCTCTTTGCTTGGCAAGCACAAAAATATTAAGCAAGCTGTACACATTGTTTTAGCAAGCAGCCCCTAGTAAATCATTATCTACCTCCTAGTCCCTAAAACACAAGCTATATACCTTGTTTCGACAAACACCTTCTAGTAAATCTCTTAGCCACCCTAAATCAGTGGCAGCTTGGGCAGGCACACACTTGAGGAGGGTGTCTGTTTTCAATGGGGAAACTTAGGAGGGTTGGTTTGCTTCAAAAAAAAAAAAAAAAAAAAAAAAAAAAAGAGAACTCCTCTTTGCTTGAGTGCAGGCAGTTTTACAAGCAAAGCAGGTCCCAGGTGAGTGAGGGGAGACAGGATGGGGGTGGGGAATGTGGAGCAGGGCTGTCCACACTGGGTCAGACCTCAAGGCACAGCTTCTGTGAGCAGGCCAGACCTCCTCAGGAGACACCCTGGATCAATGTCAGTCACAGAATGGTGCAATCACCTCTTCTCTAAAGGGAAAACTACATCCTTTAAAATAGGAATGTGGATTTCTTAGAAGCTCTTTGAAATATTTTCTCTATAACTATAAAAAAACCTTCTGAATGAACTGTACTAGACCCGAGGGAAATCAAGGCAGAGCCATGGTTTGTTAGAACTTGTTTGATCCTAATGAGCCCCGAGGTGCATTTGGTGCTGAGCCCTTGAACCTCAGGGCCTGAGAGGAGATTGCACAAACCTTTCCAGGAGTCAAAGTCAGAAGAAAAACCCAAAGTGTCTCAAAGCATTCATGGGTCCCATGGAGGTCCATCCCCAACACAGGCTCCTCATGAACTCCTTGGAGGAGAGAATTGGAGGCTGTGATTGCACAAACCTCTCAGGGACTCAGTGTGGAAATGAAAATCCAAAGTACCTTAAAAACCTTGAGTATCTCAAAGCATTAATAAGCTCCTCTGAGTGTCAATGCAAAGCTCTCAAGAGACTAATTCATGCAGATCATTGGAGGCCAGGATTGCACAAACCTCTCAGGGACTCCAAGGCAAAAGCAAAACCCAAAGTCCTTTGAGAAACCTGCAGTCCCTGGGAGCATTGAGGAGCCCCCAGGACCATTCCTGCCAAAGGCTCCCCAGGGACTCGTTCCAGCAGATCCCTGAGGCCAGGAGTGCAGGGAGGCCAAGGCTCTGTGCAGGCAGCTCAGGTGCTGAGCACAGCCTGGGCTGGCTGGAGGCAGCAGAAAGGCCAAGGCCTGAGCCCCAGCCCTGGGGAAGGCAGATCCTGTCCCTCCTGCCCTGCTCAGGGCTCTGCTGGGACACTGCGATGTGGGGTGGGGATGCTGAGGGCAGGACAAGGGGGTGACAGTGCCCAGCCTTGCTGGGGCTGTGCCAGGAGGCCCCAGGGCCTCAGCACAAGGTGTCTCCTCACAGCCCTTGGTGCCAGAGCAGAGCCAATGAATTACACAGTCCAATTGCAATTGGGTAAAATACGTCAGGAAACCTCCTGGACGTGGGGCCAAGCCTGAGCTGCTGCTCTACTTCAGAGCAGAACTCAGCTGTGGGGCAGCAGCAAAATCAGCCCCTGTGAGCTGCTCTGTGGTCGACCCCACCAAGTGCCACATCCCAGGAAGCACACACGTGAAAGGAGGGGTTGATTTGAATAATCACCTCATTTCTCTTTGTAAAACTTTACAGGATTTGCAGCGAGCAGAGGAAATGTCCAGACCAAGGGGACTGGACACACAGGGCACGAGTTCCAACAGGAGATTGGGTCTGCTTGAAAGACTGGGGAACTGCTCCACTCCAGCCACAGTGGAAGGGACCTTCCCAAGTACTATTGACAACTTTTTACAATGCACAGCTCCAGATGGGACCTCCTGGGAATTGGAATAAATCTGGACCAAACTTCCTTCATGGGTACCCAGCTGAACTTGGTTAAAACATCTCTTTATAGTCATCACCATAATAATTGCTGTGTGCTTTTAGCTTGCATCAAGATTCAGTGTTGTAGCTATTTTAATGCCTTACACTATAAAATGAAATACAGATATTAAGAGACCGGTTCCCATCTGGAACTTAGTCTCAAGAAATGGCAGGACATGATGAGGACAGGAGAACAGAACAGCATTTTACTCACTTGACAAGGACCGTAGAACAGAACAACATTTCCTCATATCAAGGACAGTAGAACAGAAGGGCACAGCCTTGGAGGAATAGATGAAGGATGGAACTTAGGCAAACAGAAGTCATGTGAAATGCAAGCAGGATGGCAGCTCAGCTCTGCAAGGCTGACAAAGCACAAGTTCTGCAAAACAACAATACTGCCCTTACTCAAAAGCAGGGGCTGAGGAACAGCCACCTGGAAAGGATGCCAGACATTGAAGACAGACCCCAAAGAGCCACAGAAGGACTTGTGATAAGGGGTGCAGTTATGTAAAATAAAGGAATACCCATACATGAAGTAAGTGGGGAGAACTAATGAGTGCTAGTTCATTATATATCAGCGTGTGTGAGAAATACCATCATGTGTGAGAAAAACTGTGTTCACTCAATGCCCAGGGTACTTGATTTGGGGAAGTGTCCTCTGAGTGACCAGCGCTGCAATAAAGAATGGCTGCTTTCTGATATTCAAACTGTGTTAGAAAGTTTCTGTCCTGCTGATTTCAGTATCAGTTCCAAAGGCCCCACAGTGTCACAATGGTCACCTTGGCTCCGTGAGGCCCCACAGTGTCACCCTGGGGCAGGACACCAGGAGGGATTCATTCCCCACTCGCTGCAGCTCCCTGGGCCAGCTGGCACCGACACCTTCTCCCAGGCCAGCGCTCCCAGGCACAGCCAGGTCCGTGCCACACTGCACTCCCTGCAAACCACAGCAGCTTCGAGGCCAAAACCCGAGTGACAGACAGTTTGCCACACTTTATGTCTATATTTGACCAGGAAATGTCCCATTGTGGGACTGAGTCTGATGCAAACAGCAGCAGAGCCCTGCGAGGCTCATTCAAGTGCCTGTGCTGTGGCTGTGCTGCTGAGCTGGGCCGGGCTCCTGGCACAGAGGCAGCTCCTGGCAAGCGGCAGCGCTGCAGAGAGACAGCTCTGCCCAGGAGCAGCTCCTGTGCACAGCCCAGCAGGGCTGGGGCACTGCCAGGGCAGCTCAGGGACACCAGCAGGGCACAGCCAGAGCTCACAGGTGCTCAGCATTGGCCGGGGCTGTGCCATGGCCCAGAGGGGCTGTGTCATAGCCATAGGCACCTCTGGGGCTGTGTCATAGAGCCCCAGAGCAGCTGTGATGTCAGAAAGGGGCAGTGTGACATCCCAGAGTGGGCTGTGTGAGGTCACAGATTGGGCTATGACATCTCTGAGTTGGTTGTGTCAGGCCATGGACAAGCTGTGGCATCATAGAGGGGACTGTGTGACATCACAGAGCAGGCTGTGATATCACAGAGCAGGCTCTGACATCATGGAGTGGGTGGTGACATCATAGAGCAGCTTTATGACATCACAAGGAGGTTTTGTTATCTAATAGAATTGCCGGTGACATCCCAGAGTGGGCTGTGACATCACAGGGGCTGTGTGAGGTCACTGGGGAGGTCACTCTGTCCCAGCCCCCCCTCACAGCTCCCCCCAGAGAAGTCCAATGCTGCTCGTGCACAGCAGGGTCCCCTGTCCCCCCGGGTCCCCCCCTGCCCCCCGGCACCGCAGCCTCCCCCAGAGGATGTTCCACGAGATCGACCCCCAGAGCCTGACACGGGGACAGGGGGGACAGGGGGACAGGGATCCCCTGGCAGTGTCCCCGTGTCCTGCTCCCTGGCAGCCCCCCAGGATGAGAGCTTGGGCCAGGACTCCTTCACCCTCTTATGAATAAAGGATTAAAAGCGCTTAAAAAATCCCCAGCAAGGGATCAGCAAAAACCAGATTTAATATTAAGCAACAGCACAACAAAGTTCCTTGGCCAGAGTCACTCTACTCCTGACTGGACAGTTCAGGCACAGCAAGGGAAAAAAGAAACAACAAAACAAAAGCCAGGCAGTCAAACTAGAAATTAACTGAGACCTGGACCTCTTTGTGCATGTGTGTATAGGTGTGTGTGACAAAAGGACACTGAGGTCAAGGACAAAAGGAATAGGACCTAAAAGCTTAACAGCCCTCAAACATAACAGTACATAACTTATACCTTAACCTAAACTTATACCTTAACCATAACAAGTCAGGGAAAGAACAGCCCTTAGCAGCATTTAACTGAGCTTATACCTTAGGACTGAACCTTACTTACAGCTCTAACCTACTCAGATATCCAAGGCACTGCAACCCCTCCGAGAGCAGCATTTCTCCCCCATTTGCCAGAGCACAGGCACACGTGTGTGCACACAGACACAAAGAGGCAGTGCCAGGGACCTGTCAGAAATGGCCCTCGAGGGCAGGGAAATGCTCACTCCCGATGCTTTTGCATCTCCCCAGCGGGCAAAGAAGGGTTGAGCCTCAAGGAGTGGGGGATCGGCCCAGGCTCCCTCGTTGTTCGGGGATGCCCCGAGTGCAGCAAACGGGAGAGTTCCCGGCTCCCAGAAGCCCCACTCAGAGGGAGGTGGCTGCTCCAGGACAGCTCCAAGGGCTCATTTGGCACCGCTGGTGATAGGGCCCCAAGAGATGGGCTTTAGGCACAGCCATGGCTCATCCTGGCCGCACTTGGCATCAACAGCTTGCTTTGACACTGTGACAACAGCCATGCTGTGCCATGGAGGGAAGAAAAACAGTTGCCAAGGCTGCTCCTAAAGCAAGCAGGAGCTCGTTGGACAGCAGCAGCGCCTGGCAGCAGACAGTGTTTGTGATCAGCTGCACAGGAGCTGAGCCCAGGGGCTGCTGCTCAAGGCCCAGGCCTAAGGAGCATTTCTCCCATGGAGGGCTGGCCTGGAAAGGCGGTGCTGGGGGAGAATTCACGGCCTCAGGCTGCTCCCAGTTGCTCCCAGCATTTCCATGTGCGTGCTCCAAGTGCTGCTGCCAGCCCTGAGCCGTGGGGATGGCAATGTCGCGCTCCCTTGGCGGGGCAGTGTCACACCTGAGCCAGGTGTGCAGGGCAGGAGCTTGCCCTGAGCCCAAGCACTGTCCCACCTGCAGGAGCTGCTGCCCATCGGCCTCTTCCTGCTGCGGCCCCAAGCCCAGCTTGGAGCTAAACAAAGGGCGCTGGCTTGGGGTCAACCCCCGGCGGGGGCTGCGCACCCCCTCTGCCCCCTCCCCAAATTCCCTCCCGGGGGCAGCAGGAGCTGGGTCAGGAGCCCTGTGGGGAGGGAAAAGGGGTGACACTGGCATGGGCGGCACACACGCTCTGGGGACACACACGACCCCTGGGGACCCCCCCTCACCTTCTCCAGCAGCACCAGGAGGATGAACCCCAACATGGAGCCCCCAAACCCCTGGCAGCATCTTGGGGACAGGGTCTGGTGGCAGCTTTGGGGGCCTGGGAGGTCTGAAACCCCTTCCCAGCCCCACAGCCAATGCCAGACCTCTCAAAAGACCTGACAGCTTCCCATAGGATCCCCTAATCCAGTCCTTGACACATAAATGACCCCAAGAGATTGCATAACCCCTTCTCCATCACCCCCAAGACTCACCCAATACCTCTCCAAGCCAAACAGCCGAGCCTGGACCCCAAACCTCCCTTACAGACCCCACCAAGACCCCTCACAGCACCACAGATGTCTCCAAGAACCACAAAAGCCCCTCCCAATCCCCACAGGGTCCCCAAATGCCCCTCCCAGCCACCCATGGCATTGACCAGGAGAGGTTGGTGGACAGGAACATCCACAGCCGGGAGCAGCTTGGGCACTTCAGCAGTGATTGGGGCACTTGGGGGGCACACCCCAAATGGGGAGACCCAGGCCAGGGACTGGGACAGACAACCGGAATTCCTGGAGAACACATGGGCTCAGGTGGACATGTTCTGCTGCCACAACTATGAGATTGTGGCACTGTCCCTTGGCCTGGGCAGCCCCAGAACACCCAAACCCTCCATGAACCCCAAATTCACCCTCAAATCCCAGGAAAATTGTGCAGATTTCAATCTCTTTGTTTCATTTCTTTATTTTTACCCCTATTTTGGTAGTTTTGACAGGATTAAAAAGGAAATTATTTAGGTTGGAAAAGACCTCCCAGATCATCCAGCATTGCTTGATGGCAAAAGAATAAACAACTGGAAGGAGCAGGTGAGATTTTTTTAGGGTGTAAAGCCAATAAATCAGTTCTTCCCAATGAATTTCCAATATCAATCTGAGTCCCAATGGATGTTCATTCCCCTGAGTCTGTCCAGGTGGCTACAGGGAATCTGAGGACATGGAAGCCACCAGCCAAGTGTCCTCCCAGTGTTGGTCACAGGGAGTGTGGGTCACCAGGGCTCTGCCCAGTGTGGTTCATATGAGGAGTGATGAAGTTGGAGCAGCGCACAAAGCTCTTCTCACACTCAGAGCACTCGCAGGGCTTCCCTTACTGGTGCCTCCACTGGTGTCGAGTCAAGTGAGAGCTCCTGGAGAAGCACTTCCCACACTCGGGACACTCATAGGGCCTCTCCCCTGTGTGGATGCGCTGGTGCCTGATGAGGTGGGAGCTGTGCTTGAAGCCTTTCCTGCACTCAGGGCAGCGGAAGGGCCTCTCCTCTGTGTGAATCTGCTGATGCACGAGGAGATGTGAGCTGGTTGGAAACCTCTTCCCACACTCAGAACACTCATAGGGCCTCTCCCCTGTGTGGATCCTCTGGTGGTTGATCAGGTTGGAGCTGCTGCTGAAGCTCTTCCCACATTCCCCACACTCATAGGGCCTCTCCCCAGTGTGGATGCACTGGTGGCAAATCAGGCTGGACCTCTGACTGAAGCTCTTCCCACACACAGAACACTCATAGGGCCGTTCTCCAGTGTGGATCCCCTGATGGCAGATTTGGCTGAATCTCTGGCTGAAGCTCATCCCACACTCCCCACACTCGTAGGGCCTCTCCCCTGTGTGGATCCTCTGGTGGACCATCAGGTGGGATCTCTTGCTGAAGCCCTTCCCACATTCCCCACACTTGTAGGGCTTCTCCCCATCATGGAGCTGCTCAGGGACCACCAGGGCCGAGCTTTGGCTGAAGCTCCGGACGCCTTCCCGGCACAGGGTGGGTCTCTCCTCCTCACAGCGCCCTGGGCTGGGTTTGCAGCCCCTCCTTGTGTGGCATCTCTGGGGCTTTTCCTCCCTCTTGAACTCCTGTGCCATGGAGCCGCTCAAAACGGCCTCTTCCACCAGGTTCTGCCCCAAGGCTTTGCCCTCCCTGGGCTCCATCTGCAGCTCATTGCCTGGGGAGGAAGGACAAGGAGAGGATGGGATTTGCCTCCGTGCCACAGGGAAGGGGAAGGAAATTCCCCAATCTGTCCCTGCAGGACAGCGTCAGCAGCGGGGTTGTCCTGCAGCCGGGGGCGATGCTGGGCTGGGACATGGAGCAGAAGAGACGGGGAAAGGGACACTGACTTCCTCCGCACCTGCCTGCAGGTCCTGGGGCATCTTCCTCTTCCTCACAGCCTCCTGCTCCATCCAGTCAAGGTTTGGGAATGGGAAATCCTGGTTTGGGTAAAAAAAATGTGTGAGTGCTTTGGGCTGGGGGTTCCACCTGCTGAAGTCTAGCTCTAGAAGTCACTGAGTGTTCTGTCTATAAAATCCTCCAAAAATCAAGAGTGACTCCAAAAAAAGCCTCCCAGGCGTTCCCCGTTTCCAGTCTCCTGGCTTTGGGCTGCTGGGGTTCCCCCTTCTCAAAGCTGCTGGGGCTCCTGTGGGTCCTGGGGATCCCCCTGCTCCGGGCTCCTGCTTAGGGATGCCGTGGGCTTTCGCTGGTCCCAGGGCTCCCTTCTTCCCTGATGCTGCTTTGGCTCCCAGGGCTCCCCCTCTTCAGGCTCCCCCCACTCCAGGCACTCGTGGCTTCCCCCTCTCTCCGCCGCCCCTTTCAGCGTCACAGTGTCCCAGCCCTGCCTCATCTCCAGGCTCCCCCACCCCTCCAGGCTGCCGGGGGTCCCCCAGCTCTGCTATCACCCCTCTCTGCTCTCTCCACTCCGGGAGTCCTGTGTTCCATCCCCCAGCTATCCTAGGGATCCCCAAAACAGATGTCCTGTCCCACCAATACTGGGCAATTCCCACATGGATCCCCTCGAGCATTGCCCCAAGGCGTATGTATGGCACAGCTTCGGAGTCCTGCAAGATCCAAACATCCCCTCCAGCCCAAAGAATCCCCACCAGGGACATGCAGTGATATCTGGAGCTCAATTTCAGATTCTTGGAGTTCCAAATGCTCGTCCAGACAAAAAAGCCCTCCTGGAGACACCTGATAAATTTGGGTCAAACTGCCCCTCCCCAGTCACCTGTAGAATGTGGGGTGGGCAATGATCCTGCAACTGGGGGTGCTGTGGACACAGTGGGTGGTGAAACCTCATGGTTCTCCTGCTCCTCCTTTTCCTCCTCCTCCTCCTCTCTCTCTCCTCTTCCTCCTGCTCCTCTTCTGCTGCAACCCCAGACCCCCTTCCCCATCTTCCTCTGCCCCACAGCTGCCGCAGCACAGGCTGCTGGGATGGGGGAACCCCTGATCAGCCCCAGGGATGAACAGGGGGCTTGGGGACCCCCACAGTGCAGATCCACCTCCCCCACAGCCCCAGGGAATTGCCCCAGGGATCGAGTGCTAGGGGACAGGGCTGGACCCCCATGGAACTACCCTTATTCCGTTCCAAGCCCACCTTTCCCTCTCCTCTCCTCCCCTTTCCCATCCTTCTCACAATCCACACACCCCTCCCAACTCAACTTCCATCTCCCATCCCCCTCCTGCTCTCTTTGGGGGTCCCAGGCCCCTCTTTTCCCCTACTCTCCTGTCCCTTTCACCATCCTCCCCTCAATCCCCATCCCCCCTCTCCCATGATTGGTTTTGGGGCTTCCAGGCCCCTCCTGACCACGCTGGGGGTCCCAATCCCCATTTCGCTCACTTTGGGCTCCCAGCCCCCGCCCCCCTTCTCACCGCACCCCCCGCTCACCCCGCGGAGGGCCGGGGGCACTCCCAGCACCACCAGTGCCACCAGCACGGCCCCAGCTGCCCCCACACGGCCCATGCCCAGCGCCGGGCAGGTGCCCACAGCCCCAAAGCAGCCGCACTCTGCCCTGGCCGGGTCCCCAAAGCGGCCCCGCCCCGCGCGGCACTGCGAGCACCAGGCCGGAGCAGTGCGGAGCGCGGGCGGGCGGCATCAGCCGTGCCCGGGCAGGGCCGGGCCCCGCGGGGCTCCCCCCGCACTCGGCCCCACCGGGACAGCGCCCAGCGGGGGGGCCCGGCCTGCCCGCCCCACACCTCCCCCTCCCCAAATTCCGCTCCCGCCGCCCATGGGGCCCAGGGGGGCGCAGCTGGGCTCCACAGCTGCCGGACACACGTGGACCCGCTGCCACTGCCACCCCCCAAGGATTAGGGCTACCCCAAAACTCCCTCACACGTGGCCGATACCCCGCAAGCCCCCAAGGACTGCGGTCCCCCCGCCTTCATCACCCCCAACCTTCGGCTGCCTCATCCCAGGCCCCAGACCACCCATCCCCCTCCCCCACACTTCATCCCACACCCCAATCCACATCCCACCCTGCCCGGGCCCCAGCCCACCCCATCCCACTTCTCCCGACAGCCGCCACGGAGACCACCCAAAAACCCGCGTGCCGGGGACTCCCCAATATCCCCCCAGCGCCATTTGCGACTCACAGCTGGAGTCCTGAAACATCCAAACATCTGCCCCCTCTCCGCCCAAAAAAACCCCTCAAAACCCTCCAAGGATCAACCAAAGATATTTGGGGCTCGGTTCTGGAGTCCTACAAGGTCCGGAAATCCCCCGCCCCCCCCCAAACAAGAACCCCACGCACCGCACAAGATCTCTGGGCCGAGCTCCCCCTGCCCGGTCACCTGGGGGATGCGGGGGGCGATGCTCCCGGGGCCGAGGGTTGCGGACACAGAGAGCGATGGACGCACGGGGCAGCTCCTTTTGCTGCTTCTCTTGCTGCTCCACCGCCTTGATCCCTCCTCTTCCTCCCGCTTCCCCTCCTCCATCTCTCCTCCCAGCTAGGGTCCCTCCTCCTTTGTCTCTCCCCCTCCTCGCCTGCCCTTCCCCCTCCTCCTGTTCTTTGGCATTCCCATCCTGGCTGTATCTGTCATCAGCCCTGGGGCCATCCCGTGCTGGGGAAAGCTGCAGGGGCAGCAGGGAATTTAGTTTTCCAAGTCTCTAGGCTGAAAGGAAGCGCTGTGAAATCCGTCATGGAAAAGAAAGGAGAAATGGCAAGAGATGGAAATGGACACCACTTTGGACTCCGTTTATTCCTCTGGATTGCAAAGCTGACAGAGCCCGAGCGCCGGCGGACACCCGTCGCCGCCGTCACGTCGCAAGGGATCAGAGGTGCGGCTGGTGGGGCTGGAAGCTCCGTGCAGCAGCTCCGCTCCCGCGGCCCAAAGCTGGGGCTGGAGCGTGGGGTGTGGGACACAGCCCCGTGCTGGGGGCAGAGCCGCTGCTGGGGCCATGGCTATGTCCAGGGCATCCTTTGTGGGCCTCGTGCAGCTCCAAGGTGCCGAGGGCTCGCCGAGGCTTTGTGGGGCTGTCCCTGCTGCCCAAATCTGTTGGGTTGAATGCCCGAGTGCGGCACCCCCGTGCCCTGTGGCAGCAGCCGGTGCCGGGCCACAGCCCCGGGAGCCGAGCTAATGCCCGGCCGTGCCTAGGAAGTGTCACCAAAACTGTGGGAAAAACAAAAACCCTCCAACAACATTTTTAATGTAAGAGAGTCAAGGCATTACTTTATTATCTGGCCAGGATGTTTGTCTGGCCAGGATGTGCCACAGAAATCATCTCATGCACACATAGCCCAGGTGTGCAGAGAGAATCATTCCATGATGCACCAATTTTACAGGATTTTCCACCAAATTTTATACAGTCAAAACTCATAGAGATGCATTGTTTCAAAGTAAATTAGATCTTCATTTTTCAATTTTCCTATCAGTCCTTTCTGGGCGAGATGTCTTCAGCTCTGTAGGAGGTGGGTCTGGGGTGGATGTTTGTCGATGGCCACCGATGTTCTGTTAATGTTCTCTTAATGTTCTGTTGATGTTCCTTTGATGGCCTTTATCTCTCTGGGTATCTTTGGGCTGCTCCCAGTCTGTTAGAATGCTGAGTCTGTCAAACCTCATCTGGCAGAACAATGTCCTGAAAAGAAACTTAAAATTCCTTTTCCCAGGGTAAAGACAAACAAAGCCTTTGACTAAAGTTATACAAAATTTTTAAACTGGTATATTTTCCAACAATTGCCCCCCTTGGAAGTGACCTGAATTTTAAGGTCACTTCCACTTAAAGTTACTGACTCAACTAATCCTAGCTAAAAATTTTGGAGAAAGACATAGAATATAGAAATATTTTGAAGAAATAGAAGACAGAGAATCTATAGAAAAGTACTGATATAGAAATTTTAAGAGGAATGTTAATTCTTTTTGCTTTCTTGGGCCTTCTTTCCCCCCGTGGGACTCTTGTTTCCTTGGTTTCTCTGGAGCTGCATATTGGCAAATGGAAAATTGTCTCTGCTGTGCCCGTGCTTGGCTCCACTGCAGGGCTGGGGTGCTCTGGGGTGGGGTGAGGAGCAGTTCACTGTCTCCCCAGGGCAAGGCCTGACCCACCCCCTCCCCACACACACACCACACACACAGGCATCTCACAGTGTCTCAGAGACATCAATTTTTTCAGTTTTTGGCAGCTAACTCCATGGCTCAAGACATTGTGCAGGACTACTGTAATGTAAGCTTTCCCTGTTTGTGATTTAATTAGGGTACCTTCTCCCACTTCTGGTGGGATTTCTAGCAAACAGAGCAGAAAGGAAAGAGGAATGCATACTGGAATTTATATGAATGGTAACTGAGTAGGACTCCTGTATTGTTAGTTTTCCCTGCTTGTGATCTAATTAGTGTACCTTCTCCCCCCCTGCTTTTGGTGGGAATTCTAGCAGACAGAGCAGAAAGGAAAGAGGAAAGCATACTGGAATTCGTATGAATGGTAACTGCTATTTTAAACTTTAAAGCATCTTTCAGTGTCAGAGCTCAAAGCTCGGCAGATCGGTCCATGATCTCTAGCGATTTCTGAAGGCAGTATCTTCCTTCTGTGGGGCCTAGCATTCCCAAATGCTAGACAAACAAATAGACATGTAACAACAACAGTTAGAAATGTGACAATCACTAATGGAATTTACTCTGTCTTTGCACCTTGTTAGAATAGCCAGCCATTCTTCTGAAACCTTTTCGTTTTAAAGATAAAAATTGTTTTTGTCTGATTTACATATGGTTATATCTCAAATTTTGCAAGTTTAGATTGAAGTCCATGAGCTAATTATTAATGTAGCCATTATTTTATTTGCTTGTGTTGAAAGGGTACCACTCTCTTTTTTTCTGGCTTACTCACTCTTTTGCATCCCAAGCCATACCTGTTACAATTATTACAAGGTTCTGCTAGGATAGCTGACTGATCTAGGAACAACACTGTTGGCAACACTGTTCTGGAAATACAGAAAAGGTAAACCATTTAATGCATTTCATTTTGGATTTTTGTGTTTCGTTGCAGCTTCTAATGGATTAACTCTTTATTATGAGGCTCGGATTAACTCAACAACTAAAGGAAAGTTGTAAAGTAGGTATGTTTATTCCAGCACTGGGACGCTCAGGGGTTTTTTTCCTCAAAGCATGCACACCCCAATAATGCTCTGTCCGGTTTATATTGGGTTACAAGTTACATATGCATGAAGTTACACAATGCCCAGTACATAATCATTATCTATTCCTGCTTCGTATTTTAATGAGTCCAAAGTTCATTTAAATACACTTGCGCCTGCACAGTGCTGCCTGGTGGTTGTGGGCAGGGGTCTTGGGATGAAGTAAAGGAGTCTTCCTCGTGTTGAACTCTTCCCCTGCGTCCCTGCACATACTCCCTGGGTCCCTGCTCCAGGTCCAAACCTTGAAGCTGGCTCGGGCTGGTTTCAGGATCCAGAAGTAAAATATCTGGTCACAGCTCCTTCTCTTGATCAATAGTTTGGCATCTTCTTTATATCCTCCCTCTTTGCTTGGCAAGCACAAAAGTATGAAGCAAGCTGTATACATTGTTTTAGCAAGCAGCCCCTAGCAAATCATTATCTACCTCCTAGTCCCTAAAACACAAGCTATATACCTTGTTTCAACAAACACCTTCTAGTAAATCTCTTAGCCACCCTAAATCAGTGGCAGCTTGGGCAGGCACACACTTGAGGAGGGTGCTGTTTTCAATGGGGAAACTTAGGAAGGTTAGTTTGCTTCAAAAAAAAAAAAAAAAAAAAAAAAAAAAAAGAGAGAACTCCTCTTTGCTTGAGTGCAGGCAGTTTTGCAAGCAAAGCAGGTCCCAGGTGAGTGAGGGGAGACAGGACGGGGGTGGGGAATGTGGAGCAGGGCTGTCCACACTGGGTCAGACCTCAAGGCACAGGGAGACACCCTGGATCAATGTTCGTCACAGAATGCTGCAATGATCTAAGGAGAACAGCAATAAAATACACCATTTAAAATAGGAATGTGTATTTCTTAGGAGCTCTTTGAAATATTTGTCCATAACTGTAGCAGGAAACATTCCTAATGATCTGCACTAGACCAGAGGGAAATCAAGGCAGAGCCATGGTTTGTTAGAACTCATTTGCTCCTAATGTGCCCTGTGGTGCATTTGGAGCTGAGCCCTTGAACCTCATGGCCTGAGAGGAGATTGCACAAACCTTTCCAGGAGTCAAAGTCAGAGGAAAAACTCAAAGTGTCTCAAAGAATCAATGGGTCCTACTGAGGTCCATCCCCACCATGGACTCCTTGGAAGAGAGAATTGGAGGCCAAGATTGAACAACCCTCAGAGATTCAGTGTCAAAAGGAGAGTGGAAAGTACTTTAAGAAAACTGAAGTACCTTGAAGAATTAATGAGCCCCACTGAGTGTTGGTACTGACAAAGAATCTCAAGGGACTCGTTAGAGCAGATAATTGGAGGCCAGGATTGCACAAACCTCTCAGGGACTCCAAGGCAAAAGCAAAACCCAAAGTCCTTTGAAACACCTGCAGTCCCTGAGAGCATTGAGGAGGCCCAGGGCCATTCCTGCCAAAGGCTCCCCAGGGACTCGTTCCAGCAGATCCTTGAGGCCACTGGGATGTGGGGTGGGGATGCTGAGGGCAGGACAAGGGGGTGACAGTGCCCAGCCTTGCTGGGGCTGTGCCAGGAGGCCCCAGGGCCTCAGCACAAGGTGTCTCCTCACAGCCCTTGGTGGCACAGACACTGCTGTTCCCAAGGGCGCAAAGGCTTGGCTTCTCTTTATCCCCACCTGTCATCACTGCCTCCAATTTCCTCACTAACTGGGACCTGAGGACACTTTCTCAGTCGTGTCCCTCAGTGGGACCCATTAATGGTATCAGGAACTTTGGAGTTATGACTTTTCATTCTTGAGAGGTTTCTGCAACTCCCTCCCAGGGACTGATGTTCAGGGCCTCAGCAGCAGAGCCCCGCAAGGCTCATTCAAGTGCCTGTGCTGTGGCTGTGCTGCTGAGCTGGGCCGGGCTCCTGGCACAGAGGCAGCTCCTGGCAAGCGGCAGCGCTGCAGAGAGACAGCTCTGCCCAGGAGCAGCTCCTGTGCACAGCCCAGCAGGGCTGGGGCACTGCCAGGGCAGCTCAGGGACACCAGCAGGGCACAGCCAGAGCTCACAGGTGCTCAGCATTGGCCGGGGCTGTGCCATGGCCCAGAGGGGCTGTGTCCTAGCCATAGGCACCTCTGGGGCTGTGTCACAGAGCCCCAGAGCAGCTGTGATGTCAGAAAGGGGCAGTGTGACATCCCAGAGTGGGCTGTGTGAGGTCACAGATTGGGCTATGACATCACAGAGTTGGTTGTATTAAGTCATTGGCATCAGAGAGGGGACTGTGTGACATCACAGAGCAGGCTGTGACATCAGTGTGGATGTGTGTCATCATAGACCAGGCTGTTGCATCACAGACTGGGCTCTGTAATATCACTGAGTGGGTTGTGACATCACCGAGCTGACTGTGACATCATGTTGTGGCTGTATGGCATCACAGAGCAGCAACTTGGAGGTTGGTGCTGAATTTTACTTTTCCAGAGGCTTGTTCAGACTTCAGATCTTCAGGAATTCATTGCTTGAGGGTTCATTAACATTCAAAATAGCTTAACAACTCAAGCCTCTTGGAGTAATTTAAATTTCCAAATATTCTGCGACTAATTCAGCAGATTCAGGAAGTGTATTCAAGTCAAGTATATAATACTTTAAAAAACAGTGAGAGATGATTTTTTTAGGTCCTGTTTAGGCTTTTTTTCCTGTAAATACATTAATATGTGCAATCTCCAATTGATACTGAATCCAAGTATCTCCTAATGCAGTCTGAATAGATAAGCAATTCCTCGCCTGGTGCTGGCCTTGCTGTCACCCCGGCAGCGGCTCCGTGGCCCCTTTGTGCCCCGCTGGCCCAGCCATGGTGCCACAGCCCCCCTGGGCAGGCCCAGCCCAGGCCAGGAGCATTGCGGGTGGGAACGGCCCCTGTGCCGTGGTGCCCACAGCAGCCCCTGGGGCTCGGTGCCCCCATGGCCTCCCTGCTGGGCAGCCTCTCCAAGCTCCTGCCCAGGCCGTGCCACCTGTGGGCCTTCCCACACAGCCCTGCCCCAGGCTCTGCCGGGCTCGGGGCCAGCACAGAGCCGGCCAGGGCTGGCCATTGCCGGGAACAGGCCCTGAGCCCCGCAGGAGGATGGAGCTGGGCACAGCCAAACTCACCGCAAACCTGCGCTGAGCAGCCAGGGCTGCCAATGGCTGGGGACAGAGCCTGGCGCTGACAAATGGCCTGGGCCCCCTCCCTGCTCTGGCCGTGCCACCAAGGGCACACAGCAGCCTCCTCTCTCGGCCACTTGCCTTTTTCCATCCCTGCCCCAGGCCCTGGCCCTGCCCCACTAGCCCTGGGCTGAGTCCTGCCCCTGCACGCTCACACAGGCTGAGATGGACACTGATGGGTTTCTCTCCCAAATTCTCTGCAGCCCAGCCCCGCTGGCTTCAGCTGCAACCCAGGGAACATCAAAGCAGAGCAAGCAGCGAGGAGCAGAGGCCTGGGAGCTGCTGTGTGAGATCAGCTCCTGCAGGGATCCACATTGGCTGGGCATCTCTGCAGCTCTGCATCTGATCCTGCTGTGGCAGAGCACACAAACAGCCCATCCTTGTGTCCCTTTCTCCGCTGACTGCGCTTTGGTTTGGCCTGGAAACATCCTGAGCTCCCTCCCAGGAGGAATCCCCGTGCATTTCCCTCCCCCATGGCTCTGCCCTTCCTGATCCAGCAGCTGTGGGCAGCAGAGCTGGGGCAGTGCAGGGACAGGGCTGGCTCTGACAGGGCTCGTGAAGCCACAGCCAGGAGGTGTCAGCAAGGACAGTTTGCAAAGGGGAAATGGAGATATGCTGACTTTGTTGATTTTAGGAAGGAAAAGCTTGGCTGGGGCATGTCAAGAGGATGAAAGACAGGGTGTGTTGGGTGAAATAGAGGATGTTCAACCTGGAGATAAGGAAAGATTTTTCCCGGGTTGCAGGGCTGGTGCAGAGCAGGGTGGCCATGAGCCCGACTGGCCTCCCTGTGTGCCAGGGCTGGGTGGGTTGTGGAGCAGAGATGGCCCAGAATCAGAGCCCAGGTGGGGCCTCTGTCACCTGCCTCAATCCTTCACCTCCCCAAGGATGGAATTCCTGTTGTGTGGGGTCTCTGATGTGCTGGGTGACCTCACAATGCTCCTGGCCAGAATGTCAGCTGAGGGCCAGCCAGGCTGCTGCAGTGGCAGTGACCTCACAGCCATCACCACTGCAGCCATGTCCCCTGGGCCTGGCTCTCCCCTTTCCTCTCTCCCTATCTTGTCTCTGCTGGCAGCAGCATTTTTGTGATTAATATCTTGTCCCCAAGCTGCTGGGGCCAATTGCTTTCCAATCAGGCCCCTGGAGCAGGAGTGGCTTCACAATCAACATGTGAACACTGAGAGACAACAGCAAATGGGAAGTTAGAGGAGGATGTGGTTGGCAAGGGCTGTGTGGATGTGGGGCAGCACTTTTCTGGGGCCAGTGTGGGGCACAATGGGTTAGATACCAACAGATCTGCCCAGAGCAGGCTGGAAACAAATGTGATCTGAGCATTTGCTGGAATAGGTCCAGAGCCCCTGGGCACAATGTGGCTTGGGCTGCTCATGGGGTGTGGGAGCTCACCCTGTGCATATTCCCATCTGTGCTCCTCTCAGGGATCTTTTTCAGAGCAGGGAGAGGGATCAGGATCCTTTGTTGCCTCAGGTCATCAGGGAAAAGATGCAACCTCCAGATGGGCTGGTGACCCAGAGGTGGATTTAGCCATGGACAGCATCTCCAGGTTATCCATGACTGTGGAACATGTGCTGTGCTCAAGCAGGGCCAAGCGGGCAAAGCCCCTGTGGTGTGGGGGACGATGGTGGAAATGCCAGTCTGGGGGGGCCTGGCAGATCGATGACATCACAGTGCCACAGAGCCGCCAGGGCAAGCACTGCTGCTGACAGTGGTGCCAACAGCCCCTGCAGGGATGGAGACGCACCCTGTGCCTCACGGCACTGCCCAGAACACCACCCTGGGCCTGGAAAAGCAAGTCCTGGGGGGACAGGGCCCCCAGGAAGAAGTGAGTCGGACAATGGGACTCATTTCCAGAACAGCCTCATGGACACCTGGGCCAGAGAGCACAGCACTGAGTGGGTGTTTCATATTCCCTGTCAGGCACCAGCCCTGGGAAAGCTGAACAGTGCAAGGCACTGCTGAAAACCACCTTGAAAGCAGTGCCTGGTGGGACCTTCAAACACTGAGAGCTGCAGTTAGCCAAGGGCACTGGTCAGTGAAGAGCTGAGGCTCCACCAATCGAGCTGGCCCTGCCCAATCAAATCGTCCATGGGCCATAGAAGGGGGATAAACTCCCCGTGGTGCCTATGAAAAATGTGTTAGGGAAGACAGTCTGGATCAGTCCTGCCTCAAGCAAAGGCAATCCCACCCCTGGGATTGTTTTTCCTTGAGGACCTGACAGAGTCAACTTCTGCAGGATGTTTTCTGCTCTGACTGGAACCTGGGGACACTTTCTCAGTTGTGTCACTCAGTAGAACCTATTTAAACGACAAGAGACTTCAGTATTTCAATCTCACTTTGACTTCTTGAGAAGTTATTTGAACACACTCGGAGGGACTGAGCCTGATGTAAAGAGCAGCAGAGCCCCGCGAGGCTCATTCAAGTGCCTGTGCTGTGGCTGTGCTGCTGAGCTGGGCCGGGCTCCTGGCACAGAGGCAGCTCCTGGCAAGCGGCAGCGCTGCAGAGAGACAGCTCTGCCCAGGAGCAGCTCCTGTGCACAGCCCAGCAGGGCTGGGGCACTGCCAGGGCAGCTCAGGGACACCAGCAGGGCACAGCCAGAGCTCACAGGTGCTCAGCATTGGCAGGGGCTGTGCCATGGCCCAGAGGGGCTGTGTCATAGCCATAGGCACCTCTGGGGCTGTGTCACAGAGCCCCAGAGCAGCTGTGATGTCAGAAAGGGGCAGTGTGACATCACAGAGTGGGTTGTGTAAGGTCACAGATTGGGCTATGACATCTCTGAGTTGGTTGTGTGAGGCCATGGAGCAGCTACAGCATAATAGAGGGGACTGAGTGACAGTGCAGAGCAGGCTGTGACATCATAGAGCGGGTGCTGACAGAATAGTGCGGCTTTATGATATCACGAGGAGATTTTGTTATCTAATAGAGTTGCCGGTGACATCCCAGAGCAGGCTGTGACATCCCAGGGGCTGTGTGAGGTCACTGGGGAGGTCACTCTGCCCCAGCCCCCCCTCACAGCTCCCCCCACAGAAGTCCAACGCTGCTCGTGCACAGCAGGGTCCCCTGTCCCCCCGGGTCCCCCCCTGCCCCCCGGCGCCGCAGCCTCCCCCAGAGGATGTTCCACGAGATCGACCCCCAGAGCCTGACACGGGGACAGGGGGGACGGGGCCGTGGGGGGTGGGACAGGGGGACAGGAACCCCCCGGCAGTGTCCCTGTGTCCCCCAGGATGAGAGCCTGGCCCAGGGCTCCTTCAGCCTGTTAGAAACGAGGGGTTGAGAGCGCTTAAAAAATCCCCAGCAAGGGATCAGCAAAAACCAGATTTAATATTCAGCGACAGCACAACAAAGTTCTTTGGCAAGAGTCACTCAGCTCCTGACTGGACAGTTCAGGCACAGCAAGGAAAAACACAGTAACAAAATCAAGGAAAACCAGACAATCAAACCAGAAATGAACATAGAACTGTCCTTGTGCCGGTGTGTGCATGACAAAAGGACAGTGAGGGCAAGAATAAAAGGAATATGGCTTAAAAGCTTAGCAGCCCTTAAACTTAAGAGCACTTAACCTATACCTTAACTTACACCTTAAACTTAACAATTTAACAAAGCAACAACACTTAAGAGTATTTAACCTAAATTATAAGCAATGACTTAACAATTAAACAGAGGAATAACATTTTACAGTGTTTAACTTACCTTGTAACATTAAACTTAACAACTTAAGAACAACCCTTAGCAGCATTTACCTTAGCTTATACCTCAGGACTGAACCTTACTTACAGCTCTAACCTACTCACATATCCAAGGGACTGCAACACCTCCAAGAGCAGCATTTCTCCCCCATTTGCCAGAGCACAGGCACATGTGTGTGCACACAGACACAAAGAGGCAGTGCCAGGGACCTGTCAGAAATTGCCCTCCAGGGCAGGGAAATGCTCACTCCCGATGCTTTTGCATCTCCCCAGTGGGCGAAGGGTTGAGCCTCGAGGAGTGGGGGATCGGCCCAGGCTCCCTCGTTGTTCGGGGATGCCCCGAGTGCAGCAAACGGGAGAGTTCCCGGCTCCCAGAGGCCCCACTCAGAGGGAGGTGGCTGCTCCAGGACAGCTCCAAGGGCTCCTTTGGCACCGCTGGTGATAGGGCCCCAAGAGATGGGCTTTAGGCACAGCCATGGCTCATCCTGGCCGCACTTGGCATCAACAGCTTGCTTTGACATTGTGACAACAGCCATGCTGTGCCATGGAGGGAAGAAAAACAGTTGCCAAGGCTGCTCCTAAAGCAAGCAGGAGCTCGTTGGACAGCAGCAGTGCCTGGCAGCAGACAGTGTTTGTGATCAGCTGCACAGGAGCTGAGCCCAGGGGCTGCTGCTCAAGGCCCAGGCCTAAGGAGCATTTCTCCCATGGAGGGCTGGCCTGGAAAGGCGGTGCTGGGGGAGAATTCACGGCCTCAGGCTGCTCCCAGTTGCTCCCAGCATTTCCATGTGCGTGCTCCAAGTGCTGCTGCCAGCCCTGAGCCGTGGGGATGGCAATGTCGCGCTCCCTTGGCGGGGCAGTGTCACACCTGAGCCAGGTGTGCAGGGCAGGAGCTTGCCCTGAGCCCAAGCACTGTCCCACCTGCAGGAGCTGCTGCCCATCGGCCTCTTCCTGCTGCGGCCCCAAGCCCAGCTTGGAGCTAAACAAAGGGCGCTGGCTCGGGGTCATCCCCCGGCGGGGGCTGCGCACCCCCTCTGCCCCCTCCCCAAATTCCCTCCCAGGGGCAGCAGGAGCTGGGTCAGGAGCCCTGTGGGGAGGGAAAAGGGGTGACACTGGCATGGGGGGGACACACGCTCTGGGGGACACACACACGACCCCTGCGGACCCCCCCTCACCTTCTTCAGCAGCACCAGGAGGATGAACCCCAACATGGAGCCCCCAAACCCCTGGCAGCATTTTGGGGGCAGGGTCTGGTGGAAGCATTGGGGGTCTGGGGGGTCACAACTGCCCTGAAACTCCTCCCAGCCCCAGAGCCAATGCCAGACCTCTCAAACAACCTCACAGCTCCCCCTAGGATGCCACAAATCCAGCCCGTGACACATAAATGGCCCCCAGAGACAGTAGAAGCCCTTTCCCATCTCCCCCAAGACCCACCCAATACCTCTCCAAGACACACAGCCCAGCCTGGACCCCAAAACTCCCTCAGACCCCACCAAGACCCCTCGCAGCACCACAGATGTCCCCAAGAACCACAAAAGCCCCTCCCTATCGCCACAAGATCGCCAAATGCCCCTCCCAGCCCTCCATGGCACTGACCAGGAGAGGATGGTGGACAGGAACATCCACAGCCAAAAGCAGCTCAGGCACTTCAGTAGTGATTGGGGCACTTGGAAGGGCACACCCCAAATGGGGAGACCCAGGCCAGGGACTGGGACAGACAACCGGAATTCCTGGAGAACAGATGGGCTCAGGTAGACACGTTCTGCTGCCACAACTATGAGATCATGGCACTGTTTCTTGGCCTGGGCAGCCCCAGAACACCCAAACCCTCCATGAACCCCAAATGCACCCTCAAATCTCAGGAAAATGTTGCAGATTGCAATCTCTTTCTTTCACTTCCTTATTTTTACCCCAATTTTGCTAGTTTTGACAGGATGAAGAAGGAAATTATTTAGGTTGGAAAAGACCTCGAAGATCCTCCAGCGTTGCTTGATGCCACCAGAACAATTGGAAAGAGCAGGTGAGTTTCTTTTGGGTGTAATGTTAATAAATCAGCTCTTCCCAATGAATTTCCAATGTCAGTCTGAGTCCCAATGGATGTTCCTGCCCCTGCGTTTGCCCAGGTGGGTACAGGGAATCTGAGGACATGGAAGCCACCAGCCAGGTGTCCTCCCAGTGTTGGTCACCGGGAGTGTTGGTCACCAGGACTCTGAACAATGTGGGTCATCTGAGGAGTGATGAAGTTGGAGCAGCGCAGAAAGCTCTTCCCACACTCAGAGCACTCGCAGGGCTTCCGTTACCGGTGGCTCTGTTGATGTCGAGTCAAGTGAGAGCTCTGGGTGAAGCTCTTCCCACACTCGGGACACTCATAGGGCCTCTCCCCAGTGTGGAGGCGCCAGTGCCTGATGAGGTTGGAGTTGTCCTTGAAGCCCTTCCTGCAGTCAGGGCAGCGGAAGGGCCTCTCCTCTGTGTGAATCCACTGATGCCTGAGGATATCTGAGCTGGTTGGAAACCTCTTCCCACACTCAGAACACTCATAGGGCCTCTCCCCAGTGTGGGTCCTCTGGTGACGGATCAGGTGTGAGCTGTGGCTGAAGCCCTTCCCACATTCCCCACACTCATAGGGCCGTTCCCCAGTGTGGATCCTCCTATGGCAGATCAGGCTGGAGCTGCAGCTGAAGCTCATCCCACACTGCCCACACTCGTAGGGCCTCTCCCCAGTGTGGATGCGCCGGTGCCTGATGAAGTTGGAGCTCTGCTTGAAGCCCTTCCTGCACTCAGGGCAGCGGAAGGGCCTCTCCTCTGTGTGAATCCGCTGATGGACGAGGAGATCTGAACTGCTTGGAAACCTCTTCCCACACACAGAACACTCGTAGGGCCTCTCCCCAGTGTGGATCATCTGGTGGCGGATCAGGTGGGATCTCCTGCTGAAGCCCTTCCCACATTCCCCACACTTGTAGGGCTTCATCCCATCATGGAGCTGCTCAGGGACCACCAGGGTCGAGCTCTGGCTGAAGCTCTGGACGCCTTCCTGGCACAGGGTGGGTCTTTCCTCCTCAGAGCGCCCTGGGCTGGGTTTGCAGCCCCTCCTTGTGCGGCATCTCTGGGGCTTTTCCTCCCTCTTGAACTCCTGTGCCATGGAGCCGCTCAAAACGGCCTCTTCCACCAGGTTCTGCCCCAAGGCTTTGCCCTCCCTGGTCTCCGTCTGCAGCTCATTGCCTGGGGAGGAAGGACAAGGAGAGGATGGGATTTGCCTCCGTGCCACAGGGAAGGGGAAGGACATTCCCCCAATCTGTCCCTGCAGGACAGCGTCGGCAGCGGGGTTGTCCTGCAGCCGGGGGCGATGCTGGGCTGGGAGATGGAGCAGAAGAGAGGGGGAACAGAGCACTGACTTCCTCCTCACCTGCCTGCGCATCCTGGGCCATCTTCCTCTTCCTCACAGACTCCTTCTGCATCTTGTGGCCAAGGTTTGGTAATGGAAAACCCTGGTTTGGTTATAAAAAAAAGGTGTGAGTGCCTTGGGCTGGGGATTCCTCAGGCCCAAGTCTATCTCTAGAAGTCACCGAGTGCTTTGCGTCTATAAAAAACTCCAAAAATCAACAGTGACCCCAAAAAAAGCCTCCCAGGAGTTCCCCCTTTCCAGTCTCCTGGCTTTGGGGTGCTGGGGTTCCCCCTTCTCAAAGCTGCTGGGGCTCCCGTGGGTCCTGGGGATCCCCCTGCTCCGGGCTCCTGCTTAGGGATGCCGTGGGCTTTCGCTGGTCCCAGGGCTCCCTTCTTCCCTGATGCTGCTTTGGCTCCCAGGGCTCCCAGGCTCCCCCTCTTCAGGCTCCCCCCACTCCAGGCACTCGCGGCTTCCCCCTCTCTCCGCCGCCCCTTTCAGCATCACAGTGTCCCAGCCCTGCCTCATCTCCAGGCTCCCCCACCCCTCCAGGCTGCCGGGGGTCCCCCAGCTCTGCTATTGCCCCTCTCTGCTCTCTCCACTCCGGGAGTCCTGCGTTCCACCCCCACGGCTCTCCCGGGGATCCCCAAAACCAATGTCCTGTCCCACCAATACCGGGAAATTCCCACATGGACCCCTAACAATATTCCCCAAAATGCATTTATGGGTCAGTTTTGGAGTCCTGCAAGATCCAAATTTTCCCTCCAGTAAAGAAAATCCTCGCCAAGGACAGGCAAATATATCTGGGGCTCAATTCCAGAATCTGTGAGTTCCAAACACTCCTCCAGAAAAAAACAACCCTCCTGAAGACATCCAGATAGATTTAGGGTGAGCTCCCCCTCCCTGGTCACCTGTGGAATGTGGGGTGGTCACTGATCCCAGAGCTGGGGGTGCTGTGGACACAGTGAGTGGTGAAACCTCATGGTTCTCCTGCTCCTCCTTTTCCACCTCCTCCTCCTCCTGCTCCTCCTCTGCTCTCACCCCAGACCCCCCTTCCCCACCCTCCTCTGCACCACAGCTGCCGCAGCACAGGCTGCTGGGTGGGGGGAACCCCCGATCAGCCCCAGGGATGGACAGGGGCCTTGGGGACACCCCCAATGCGGATTCACTGCCCCAGGGAATTGCTCCGAGGATCAAGTGCTGGGGGACAGGGCTGGACCCCCATGGAACCGCCCTCTTCCCCTCCAACTCCACCTTTCCCTCCCCTCTCCCCCCCTTGCCCATCCTTCTCCCAATCCACGCACCCCTCTCAACTCAATTGCCGTGTCCCATCCCCCTCCTGCTCTCTTTGGGGGTCCCAGACCCCTCTTTTCCCCTGCTCTTCTCTCCCTTTCACCATCGGCCCCTCAACCCCCAACCCTCGTTCCACGTGCTTGGTTTTGGGGTTCCCAGGCCCCTCCTGCCCACTCTGGGGGTCCCAATCCCCATTTCGCTCACTTTGGGCTCCCAGCCCCCGCCCCCCTTCTCACCGCGCCCCCCGCTCACCCCGCGGAGGGCCGGGGGCACTCCCAGCACCACCAGTGCCACCAGCACGGCCCCAGCTGCCCCCACACGGCCCATGCCCAGCGCCGGGCAGGTGCCCACAGCCCCAAAGCAGCCGCGCTCTGCCCTGGCCGGGTCCCCAAAGCGGCCCCGCCCCGCGCGGCACTGCGAGCACCAGGCCGGAGCAGTGCGGAGCGCGGGCGGGCGGCATCAGCCGTGCCCGGGCAGGGCTGGGCCCCGCGGGGCTCCCCCCGCACTCGGCCCCACCGGGACAGCGCCCAGCGGGGGGGCCTGGCCTGCCCGCCACACACCTCCCCCTCCCCAAATTCCGCTCCCGCCGCCCATGGGGCCCAGGGGGGCGCAGCTGGGCTCCAAAGCTGCCGGACACACGTGTCCCCCACTGCCAGTGCCACCCCCGAAGGATTAGGGCTACCCCAAAACTCCCTCACACGTGGCCGATACCCCGCAAGCCCCCAAGGACTGCGGTCCCCCCGCCTTCATCACCCCCAACCTTCGGCTGCCTCATCCCAGGCCCCAGCCCACCCATCCCCCTCCCCCACACTTCATCCCACACCCCAATCCACATCCCACCCTGCCCGGGCCCCAGCCCACCCCATCCCCACTTCTCCCGCCAGCCGCCACTGGGACCCCCCAAAAACCCGCGTGCCGGGGACTCCCCAATATCCCCCCAGGGCCATTTGCGACTCACAGCTGGAGTCCTGAAACATCCAAACATCCGCCCCCTCTCCGCCCAAAAAAACCCCTCAAAACCCTCCCAGGAGCAACCAAAGATATTTGGGGCTCGGTTCTGGAGTCCTACAAGGTCCGGAAATCCCCCGCCCCCCCCAAACAAGAACCCCACGCACTGCACAAGATCTCTGGGGCGAGCTCCCCCTGCCCGGTCACCTGCGGGATGCGGGGGGCGATGCTCCCGGGCCGAGGGTTGCGGACACAGAGAGCGATGGACGCACGCGGCAGCTCCTTTTGCTGCTTCTCTTGCTGCTCCACCCCCTTGATCCCTCCTCTTCCTCCCGCTTCCCCTCCTCCATCTCTCCTCCCCACTAGGGTCCCTCCTCCTTTGTCTCTCCCCCTCCTCGCCTGCCCTTCCCCCTCCTCCTGTTCTTTGGCATTCCCATCCCGGCTGTATCTGTCATCAGCCCTGGGGCCATCCCGTGCTGGGGAAAGCTGCAGGGGCAGTAGGGAATTTTGTTTTCCAAGTCTCTAGGCTGAAAGGAAGCTCTGTGAAATCCCTCATGCAAAAGAAAGGAGAAATGGCAAGAGATGGAAATGGACACCACTTTGGACTCCGTTTATGCCTCTGGATTGCAAAAGCCGACAGAGCCCGAGCGCCGGCGGACACCCGTCGCCGCCGTCACGTCGCAAGGGATCAGAGGTGCGGCTGGTGGGGCTGGAAGCTCCGTGCAGCAGCTCCGCTCCCGCGGCCCAAAGCTGGGGCTGGAGCGTGGGGTGTGGGACACAGCCCTGTGCTGGGGGCAGAGCCGCTGCTGGGGCCATGGCTGTGTCCAGGGCATCCTTTGTGGGCCTCGTGCAGCTCCAAGGTGCCAAGGGCTCGCCGAGGCTTTCTGGGGCTGTCCCTGCTGCCCAAATCTGTTGGGTTGAATGCCCGAGTGCGGCACCCCCGTGCCCTGTGGCAGCAGCCGGTGCCGGGCCCCAGCCCCGGGAGCCGAGCTAATGCCCGGCCGTGCCCGGGAGGGGCTGAGGGCAGGGGAGTTCAGAAGGCTCCCTCGCGCCCCTCGCTGCACACGGAAAGGTATTTTAGTGCATGGGAGCGATTTTCCGGGGTTCCTGGGCTCTGTGGGGCCGAGGCGGCAGCAGCGGGAGCCTCGGGGCCCGGCCCGTGGGGGCGGCCGGGGCTGCAAAGTGCGCGGCGGCGCCAGCGCGGTGCGTGAGGGCTGAGCGGAGCTGTTGGGAACAAGCCCCGGAACCGCCGCGGTGCGTGAGGGCTCAGAGCGGGGAGAGGCCCTGCAAGTGTGGGCAATGTGGGATGAGCTTCAGCCACAGCTCCAGCCTGATCTGCCACCAGAGGATCCACACCGGGGAGAGGCCCTGCGAGTGTCCCGAGTGTGGGAAGAGCTTCGTCCTCTGCTCCAACTTCATCACGCATCGGAGGAGCCACGTTGGGAAGACACCTGGCTGGTGATCCTTTTTTTTCTTTTGCCTCATGTTTCTTTTGGTTCTCTTTCATTTATTCAAAACACACATAATTGGGGTAAAGATTAACAAATTGATCAAATACATCTTAAGCCTTTACTTTTTACTAGTGTTTGGGGGGAATCTGGGACTCATGGAGATATTTGGGAGGATTTGGGGGCTTTGGGGGTATTTGGTGTAGTTTTCTCTATTGCTTTGCACTCCTAAATAGAAGATGGATCAATGTGTCACCTCAAAACCACTCTGTGCCACTGAAACCTACTCAATGCCAGCCCAAAATGACTGGATTGCTCCGGCCCTGAGGGTGGAATGGGGTTGGAAGGGGATGTGGTGAAGTGGGATGCAGATCAGGAGGGGTGAGATGGGCATGGGGTGGGGCAGGATGGTTGGGATGGTACTATGAATGAATTCACAATCTGAAATTTTAGCAACATCATTTTGAACATTTATTTCTGGCGCAAAGGCAAAAACAGCTGGACACTTAGCAATTTTGCCAGAGGCGCAATCCATTCATTTTACTGTGAACTTAAGTACTTTCTTTAATTGTTACATATTCATTAAACCTAGAAGGAAATTTACACTTCACCCAACTCTTCGCCTCCGATCCTTGCCCCCTTCTGCTAGCTCGGCGCCTGTCTTGGAGTCTCGGACCCTCTGGAATGCCTCAGAACTGAAGGCAGAAATCCTCCCATCGATGTTTCCTGAGTTCCAACTTAATTTGTAGGTGGCAGTTCCTTTGGGAGGTGTGAGTCAAGATAACAGACTTCCTGGGATGCCTGTGGTTATCTTCTTTGTTTCTTTAACATGTCTTGATCCCCAGCTCTATGTTTTATCAACTTAAAAGACATTTATTACCATGTATTTATTACTACATTTTCTAACATATTACAACTATTTCAAAGTTACAATTCACCCTAACCTTGTTTCTACTTAATTATAGTTTATCTGAACACTATTTTTTACACAGTACATTATCACTTGTAAATGTTAAATTCATATATGCGAAAGCCAACATTTCTCATTCACTCATTTATCACAAGGGTGTTTGGGACGGGTGGAATGGGGGAAATAGGGTTTGGGAAGGGGTCCTTGAAGTCCAAGAGGGGTGGGATGGGTTGGGGAGTGGATTGGGAGAGTGGGGCAGGGTCTGGAATGAGACAGCCGAAGGCTGGCGATGATGGAGGGAGGGGGAACTTGTTCCTGAGTGAGTTTTTGGGTATTCCACATTCCTGAAGGGGTTTTGGGGCAGCCCACATTTTGAAGGCGGTTTTGGGGTACACCCCAGTTCTTGGGGGTTCATGAGAGCAGCTCCGTGGAGCTCTGTTGCTGGGGTGGTTGCTCTGGGCATGAGCTCTGAGCTGTACCCAGAGTCTGTTGCCTCGGTGCTGGAGAGCAGAGAAATGATGAATGGCCCCAAACATCTGGAGTGTGTGTTTGGGGGGACAGAGCAAGTTCTGCGGAGGTGGGGTGGTCACTGCCCCACCCTCAGCCACTGCAGCCTCTGGTGTAGCCCCAAGGTGGCTGCCAAGCCCCTGGCACCCCGAAAACCCCACCTGTGAGAGGAACCAGAGCAGGTAAAGGCTGTGACACAGGCGTGACACTGACACGTCCCATGGCCCTGGAGCTCACAGCAGCTGAGATGGCGCTGGATCCAAGGCTGGGACTGTGGATCCTTCCATGTTGCTTTAAATTTTGCCAAGTACCTCATCCTCTAATTTCAAATATAAAGTTTGAAAGGAGCTATACAAAGAGTTTGGTATTTTGCTGAATTTTGTAGTTCTGTTTAAACTCTGTAACTTCATAGTTATAAGTTTAACTTTTTGCTCAGTTGCTTACCTGTTAGCCTGCAACAGGAAACTGCTTGAGGGCAAGGAGAACCAGGGACTGGGAAGATCAGTGAAAACTGCACACCTGTGTTCCAGTTACAAGGACCTGCACTCCCCAGAACACAAAATGAAGGAAATCAGAGGAAGTTAGGACAGTGCCTAACTAAAGAGGAATGCCAGGACCTCACAGCAATAAGATAAGAGAGCCTTAAGTCAGCACGTGTGACCTGGGCACGCGTCAAGAGCCACAACATGGAACTGACCCCCAAAAGGGGCTGTGGCTCCGGACAATGGGCAGTGCATGTGGATGAGGTACGGAGTGGGCAGGACTTTGGGGGGAATTCAGGAAGTGTCGAAGTGTAAAGGATCCAGAAACGTGTGAGAAAACTGCCGAGGTGGTCGTGTGCAAGGCGGGTCACCCTGGGATAAAGGAATGCTTTCTTAATAGTGTCACACTGTTCAGTCGATCTCTGTGAATCAGAATGATATTTTATAGACCAGCTGTGTTGGTTTTGCTGAGCCCAGTTTCACTGATGGGTGGGTGGGTGGGCACAAAGATGGCTCCTGTGTGTTCTGTGTGAATATTCTGAAAGTTTTTCCCATGTCCAGCTTAGCCAATCTCTGGTGGCTCTGAAGATGATGGACATGCTGCTGGCCAAGTCTGGGCCAATTAGTCATGTTAGTTACGCCTCTGTGACAACATATTGAAGAAGAAATCAAAACAATGTGAGCATGTACTTCTTTTTAGCCAGAGAAGGAGGAGGAGGTGAGAATATGTGAGAGAAAACAACATGGAGACACCAAGGTCAGTGGAGAAGGTGGGGAGGAGGTGCTCCAGGCGTTGGAGCTGAAAACCCTTTGCCAGCCATGGTGAAGACCATGGTGAAGCAGATTGTTGTCCCCCTGCAGCCCATGGAGTCCACGAGGGGTGCAGAGATCCACCCACAGCCTGTGGGGAGTTGCCCAGGCCAGAGCAGGTGGATGCCTGGAGGAAACTGTGATCCAGTGGGAGTCCCAGAAGAAAGAAAGGCCTTGCTCCTGGGGTGGAACAGCCTGGCCTCAGAGGTCTGCAGCCTGTGGACGAGGGACTCATGTTGCAGCAGATTCGGGCAGGCTGCTGCTCCTGGGATTTGGACCCACACCAAAGAAGTTCACACAGGACTGTCTCCCCTGGAGGAACCCCATGGCAACATAGAGGACTCCTCTTCCTGAGCAGCCGAAGAAAACCTCTGTCATGGACTGACCAAACCCCCATACCCTGTCCCCCTGTGCTGCTGGGAGGCAGGAGGGAAGGGAGTGAGTGGAAAAACAGTGTCTTAAGGAGTTATTTTTACTTCTCATTTGCCACCCCTGACTCTGTTAAGTTAGCAATAAATCACTTTGCAACTTCTAAGTTTAGTCGTCCTTTTCCCTCAGTACATCCTCCTCCAGTTCCTTATCCCAACTCATGAGCCCTTTGTGTGTGTGTGGTTTTTTTTCTCTCTCCTCTGCACATCTGTGGCAGGAGAGAGTGGAGGGTGCAGATGTCATAGGTGCCTGGCATTTGGGCAGGGTCAAACCATGGCACAGAGTCAGGCGTCCTGAGGCCATGGCATTGGTGCCATTGTGAGAGAGAGACTCTGATGGGACACGAGCCCTGGGCTGCAGCTGCCGTCCCTCTCCTCCATGCAGGCTCCTTAAAGACAACTCATGCACGAACTTTGAAATTAAATCCTGGACTTGCTTGGAACAAAGGAAGAAGCAGCAGGTGCTGAAGCAAAGCAGGCAGTTGTGGCGCAGGTTCAGGGCTGGAAGGAAGCACTTTGGTGTCTGCTGAGAAGATGGCCCGGTTCACAGGCACAGGCTTTGCTGCTAGAGGATCCTGCTTTGCTCTTGCTGGAGGCCATTCCCTAGCAGCAGTGCATGGCCCTGCATTTTTCCTGCATCAAGTCTTGTGGGCCTGTGGCAACAAGCCTGTCCCGTGTTCCTGTGACAGCAGAAAAGGGCAGGACACTTGTGCTTCCAGCACTTCCCTGGGCTGCTCCTTCAGGGTGCTGGCACCATCCTCAGAGACACAGAACAGCTTCTCCTCCCAGAGTTATCCCTCCCCCCTGTACCTCCCCAGGTG
Organism: Acanthiza pusilla; assembly: GCA_036630365.1. NCBI lineage: Eukaryota > Metazoa > Chordata > Aves > Passeriformes > Acanthizidae > Acanthiza > Acanthiza pusilla. Next base: position 672,106 of record JAXCHO010000192.1, on the reverse strand, counting down.
ATTCCCTCAATGTTCACTGGGGAACCTCCCTGTTTGTGGCCGTCCATTGCCGTGCTCAGCAGGCACCCAGTTGTGTTTGGACAGGAGCTGCCACAGCCACACACGCAGCAACTGGAGCACTGAATGCCAGAGGCTGGGCCGATTCTTTTTATTTCTGAGTGCAAGAAAGACAGTCAGGAAAGCCCAAGGAAACTTGACAGTGTCTCTGTGGAATCTCTCTGTCCTGTGAAACTCAGCAGCTGATGGTGTTCTTGTGCTCCTGCTAATCCCTTCCATGAAAAGGAATCATTCCAGGAAGGCGCAACATCATCTGGCAGATCCCAACTGTTGCCACCACTTGCTGCAGGTGCTCCTGCCAACAGCCACCGGCAGGAAGGAGCACAGACACCAATGCACCAATGTTGGCTTTGGCTGCCCTCTGGCAGAGAAGCACCCCTGGGGACACAGGTCCCTGGGCCAGGAGATGGCACTGGCACTGCCAGGGCTCAGGGGATGGCAGATCTGCTTGGGTGGGGACTCTGCTGCACCTGCTGATTTCAGTGCTCCCCAGGCCCTGGGTGTCAGAGCAGCATTGGTGCCCTGGCCCACACGTTCCCTGTCTGTGTCACAGCCTCGTGTTGAGGATGGCCAGCAGCCAGGACTTGTCCCAGGCAGGCCGTGCCAGCTTCTGTGGAAGGCCCCATGCCCTTCCTGCTGCAGCTGCGTCGGCAGCCATGGGGGCTCCTTCTGCTGCCCTGAGCCCGCAGAGCAGGAGAGCGTTTGCTTCTTGTCTGAGCCGTTCCTAAGGTTCCTGTTGGGCTGCCTTAGTCGCTTGGGGCAATGGATTCCTTCCAACCTGGCCACTTTGGGAGGGCTGGGGGAGCCCCAGGCAGGTGGCAGTGTGTGCAAGGGCCCTTTGTGACATGGTGCAGCATGGGATGGAACTGGAACAGGGTGTGCAAGGGCCCTTTGTGACATGGTGCAGCATGGGATGGAACTGGAACAGGGTGTCCAAGGGCCCTTTGTGACATGTCGTGACATAGGCGCTGGCGGCGACACAACCACGCCACTGTGCTCGGAGCACGCGACGGGACAGGACGGGACAGAGCGGTGCTGTGAGGAGCCCCCGCACAGCGCACTCGTTCCTTGCTAACCCGGAGCTTTTCCGAGGCGTTTCTCCTGCAGGTGACCTCGTGGCCAGACCACAGGACTTGCTGACCTGTGGCCTTCCCGAGGCTTCTCTTCTGCAGGTGCCCTCAAGGGCAGGCTGCGGGACTTGGTGCCCGCAGCTCTTCCAAGGCATCTCCCATCGCAGCGTCCGGTGCCCTTGAGGCCAGACCCTGGGAGCTGCTGACCAAAATCCTTGCCGAGGAGTCTCCAGCCCTTGTGGCAGGAGCCCTCGAGACCAAAGTACAGGACTTGGTGTCCTGTAACTTTCCCAAGCCTTCACTCTTGCAGGTGCCTTCAAGGCACAACTGCAGGACTTGGTGAGCCAGAGCTTTCCCGAGGCATCTCTCCTGCAAGTTGCCTTTATTCCAGTCAGTGACATGGAGCAGAGACCTCCAAGCGCATCCAAGCAGGCCTGGGTGAAGGAGGAGGAGGAAGAAAGCCCTGGAACTGCCCCAGCAGAGCAGCCTGGAGAGGTGGAGCAGCCCCAGCTGCTGCAGGAGGGTGAGTGGTGCCCGCAGCTCTTCAAGGCATCTCCCATCCCAGCGGCCGGTGCCCTCGAATCCAGACCTTGGGAGTTGGTGACCAAAATCCTTGACAAGGAGTCTCCCGCCCTTGTGAGAAGAGCCCTTGAGACCAAAGTGCAGGACTTGGTGTCCTGTAACCTTCCCAAGGCTTCAGTCCTGCAGGTGCCTTCAAGGCACAACTGCAGGGCTTGGTGAGCTACAGCTTTCCCAAGGCATCTCTCATGCAAGTAGCCTTTATTCCAGTCAGTGACATGGAGCAGAGACCTCCGAGCACACCCAAGCAGGCCTGGGTGGAGGAGGAGGAAGAGGAAGGCGGCCCTGGAACTGCCCCAGCACAGGAGCCTGGAGAGGTGGAGCAGCTCCAGCTGCTGCAGGAGGGTGAGTGGCAGAGCTGGGCCACAGGGCTGCTGCCTGCAGCAAGGTTGACCCCATCCCATCCCATCCCATCCCATCCCATCCCATCCCATCCCATCCCATCCCATCCCATCCCATCCCATCCCATCCCATCCCATCCCATCCCATCCCATCCCATCCCATCCCATCCCATCCCATCCCATCCCATCCCATCCCATCCCATCCCATCCCATCCCATCCCATCCCATCCCATCTGCTGGGGACATGCCCATGGCCAAGACAGAAGAGGAGCTGGGGCTGCCGCCCCCCGCAGCCGTGCTCCATCCCCAGTGCATCCCGGGGCTGTCCCTGCCTGGGCAGCGCAGGGCTGGGCTGTGTTCTCCGGCCTCTCACACAGCCCCTCAGCTCTGGCTGCGCTCGCTCTTTGCCAGATGCAGGCATGCAATGCACACAAGTGCAGGAACCCTGCCATGGCCTCTTCTGCAAAACAGCGCAGGTACCTGCAGCCATCCCCACCTGGGCCTGCTGTCACTGCTCAGCCGAGCACAGCGCTTAGAGAACTCCATGGAACATCCCTCTCTTCTTGCCCTTCTCCTACAGATGGTTTGCAAATTCATCAGGAGAATTCGGCAGGAGGAGACCAGCGTCACGGGCACTGGGGTCACAGCACCCTCTAACATCTTCAAAAACAAGAGTGGTGCTGCCCTGCTGGATTTGCTTCTGGAGAAGGGTGTCTCCAGTCCAAAGCAAGTAAGCAGCCTGCAGCCTCCCAGGAATCGCTTGGCCTCGCAAGCCACGCCCGCTGGTCCCTTGAAGCCTTTGAGGCCATCCCAGTGTGGTGGCAAGGGAAGCACTTCTCTGGGGAAGCTGGGGACATTACTCCCTCTGGCAGCTTTCCAGCTCTCCCCGTGTCTTCTCCAGGTGCCCGCCGTGATGAGGTACATCCACCAGTGGCTCGTGTCCAATGAGTTTCCCGAGCACAACGTGTACAGGCCGCTTCTGGATCTGACTGAGGAATACCCTGCTGATGCAGTGATAACTCTCCTGCGCGTGGCCCCATCGTGTGACAGGTATGGGGCCCACCTGTCCAGAGGGCTCAGGGCTCCCCAGCCCACCCCCTGTGGAGCCCTGTCCCAGGTGTCTGACAAACGGAGAGCTCCAGGGCCCTCTGGCTCCTCCATTTGCCAGCCCTGGCATGTCAGCCCCCAAGCCTGCTGCCATGCTCCCTCCCTGCCCCTCCCTGGCCTGTCCCCACACGGCTGGGCTGCCTGGCTGCTGCCGGCCAGAGGCAGTGGGCAGAGGCAGGGCTGGCGGCCAGCCCGGGCCCCACAGCTGCCCAGGCCACGGTGCTGTGTCCGAGACCCCCCTGAGACAGAGCTCTGACCCCACAGAGCTGCTAGTAGCATGTGGAGGGCCATCATATGCTCGCTCAGGGCTGCCAAGCCGGCCATGCTGACTCTCCTGGATGTGCTGGGGAGCTGGCCAGAGCACAGCACGCGCACCTCCGATGAGGACAACACGCATGTCTTTGCCCTGGCTGTGAGTTTCTGCAACTGTCCTTTGCTCACCCCCAGGTCACCTCTCCAGCAGCCCTCCATCCTCCTTCCCCCACTGCACCTCCGTGCCTACGCTGCTGGGCAGAAACCTGTGCTAGGGGCAGGTTCAGGGGCACCAGGCCCGGTGCTCCCCCAGCGTCTCCCCTGGCCTCTCCCTCCCACGCTCGGGCCCTGCCACATGGACACCTCGGCACTGAGCGCTGTCTTGGGCTGCTTTGTCTTCTGCAGGCCACTCTGGTGATGTGGAAGATCCTCCAGGTGCCCACCTGCCCCAATGCAGTGATGCTGTATTTCCCTCGCCTCTTTGTGCATCTGCTCTTCCAAGTGTTCTGCAGCACATTGGATATGCCAGATGAGGTCCAGACCTTCTGGAAGGGATGCCAGCAGCAACACAGCCTTGCCACCAACCCCAACAGGTGCTCCATGCCACTTCTCCTGTCCCTCCCATGTCCCCGGGGCACGAGCCAGTGCTCCCAGCGTGACCTGCGCTTTGCTCTGCACACAGCTTTGCAGTGCAGACCCTGAAGGACTTAGTCCGCCGACTGAACTATGAGGATGTGGTGGCGGCAATGGAACATAAGGGTGGCTGGCAAAGACTGCTCTGTGCTGACACCCAGCACTGTGCTGTGCGTGTGCTGGCCAGGTCAGAGTCCCCTCCTCACCGCTGCCCGTGGCATTGGTGCCCTGTGCCCGGGGTGCCGCTCACAGTCCCTGTGCTCATGGGCCAGAGGGCCTTGTCACCGAGAGATGGCCAAGCAGCCTGGGAAAGGCTGCCAGCGGAGGCTGCCCACAAGGAGCTGCCTCCCAAAGCGCCCACGTGCCCTGCAGGGATGCTGGGGAAAGAGCACACCTCTGTGAGTCAGTCCTGGGAGAGCTTTGCTCCCCCACCTCAGGCTCTTGGTGCCTTTTTCCTCCTGCCAGGGAGATGTCCTGTGTCTCCCCATCCTTGTGTTCCCGCATCACTCACCACCTGCTCAGGCTGCTCAGCAAGAGGGATCCACGCTGGGATCTGCCCGCCCTGGCATTCCTTGTGGAGGTGAGCCTGAAGGCCAGCGCTGCCTCGCTCAGCTGCCTCCCAGCTCTCTGCCCTTTGGCAGCTGCAGCTGCCTGGGACAGTGCCCACGCCCTTGTGCTGCTGCCTGGGCCCAGCCCCGTGCACTGCTGGGCTCCTGCCAGCCGGCTCCCCTCTCACTGCCCTGTGCCTTTCAGACCCTGCAGTGCCTGGACTTGACAAAATGTGGGAACAGAGTCCTGAAAATCCTGTCAAGGCACCTGCAGAGCGAATGCAGGGAGAAGCGTCGCCTGGCGCTCAGGGCCCTCTTCAATCTCACGGATGATCCCTTGATGGTGAGAAGGGGGCAGCGGCTGAAGCCGTGCTGGCAGCGTGGGGCTGGGCAACACAGCCGCTTGGGCTTGGCTGGGCTTCAGGAGCTGAAGCAGCTGCTCCCAGCTCTCCTGCCTCCCGCTTCAGCTGCCCGCCTGCTTTGGGGACAGGCCTTTGGCCTCTGGGCCCTGCGGCTGCAGGCTGGCATTTCACAGACTTGCGTTCTGCACAGATTGAAAGAATGTGGAGCCTGACCGGAAGGCTCGTCCAGCTCCTGCAGGACACAGATGGACGCATGGTTGCGATGACACTCATCGTACTTGGCTATACAGTGGTGGACAAAGTCAGGCTGATAGCCAGCCCCATTGCCCTGCAGCTGGCTGAGGCGCTCCTTCCGCTCTTTGACAACGTAAGGCTCTGCGCCCCCAGCCACAGGCACTGGGTGCTGCCCGGACACTTTGCGCCCTGGGCATTTTCAGGCGTGTGCCTAGGTGAGCTCAGAGCAGCCAGTGCTGAGGTCTGTCTTCTTTTCATACAGGATAACAGTGCAGTGAGGCTGCTCTCCATGGAGCTCTTCCAAGCTTTGGTGACTTCTAGACCTCAAAAGGAGAAAAAGGCCCTGAAGGCGCAAGTGCGCCTGAGCCTGCTCCCACTCTTCTTCCATTGCCATGACGAGAAGCGGCCTGTGGCAGCGGTGAGGACTCGTGGGCTGCTGGTGTCCCCCTGCGAGGGGGCTCAGCTGCCTCCCACCCTTACGCCTCACAGGCTGCAGCCTCCTCGTGGCCTTGGCACGGGGACGCGGCTCCTGTGCCCTGGGCTGCGGGGCCATCTCCGCCTCTCTGCTGCTCTCCAGGCCTCTCGGGCAGCGCTGCTTTGTGCGGCCCAGTTCCTGAAGAGGAGGCATCTCGAGCAGTTGCTGAAGAAGCAGCAGCTGTGCAAGTTGGGCGAGTGCCTGGTAAGGACAGCCTGGAAGGCCCAGCCGCAGCCTGGACAAGGCCCCTGTGGCCACTGCTCAGTGTGTGCGGCTGGCAGCTGTGGCCCTGCCCGCTGGGGTGCCCAGGGGCCACGCGGGCTCTTCTCCAGGCTCCTGTGGCCCCGAGCCGGGTGCCGATGGAGCCCCGGCCCCGCTGGGCCGTGCGCCGGGGCGGCCCCGCGGCTCCCGGGGCAGCAGCCGGCCCTCTGGCCCCTCCAAAGGCCGGCGCCAGCGGCTGCTGGCCGCGCCTCAGGGCTGTGCAGCCAGGGGCCCCAGGCCAGCGCCGGGCGCAGCGAGCGCCCGCCCAAGGGAGGGGCTGAGCCCGCGCCAAGCCTTCCCTGCGGGCCCTCTCTCTCTGCAGCTGGCACACGACAGGAGCCGAGCGGCCGAGCAGCTGCGCCAGGCCCTGCCCTACGTGCACAGCCCACAGGAGCCCCTGCGACAGGAGGCCATCAGGTTCATGGGTGAGCCGCCAGCCCGGGCTCCCTCCCCGCCCCGCGCCGCCGCAGCTCGGGCCCAGCCCCGGCTGCTGCCCCGGCAGCGCCATCCGGGCGCGGGGCTCTGGAGCCGCGCCTGCCCTCGGGGCTGCTGCCGCCCTCCTGTCGCAGCCGTGCCCTTCCTCGGGCGGCACGATGCGGCAAGGCCCGGGCTGAGCCCTGCCGGCGCAGGAGGCCGTGCGGCCCCAGGGCTGGCAGCGCCGCTGGGGCGGAGCTGTGCCGCTGGGCGCCGTGACAGGCTCTGTGTTGCCAGGGATGGTCGGGCGGAGCTTGAGGGGGCAGCAGGAGGAATTGCAGCTCATCTTGGGCGGTGAGTGAGGGCAGCGGGCTGGCAGCGGGGCTGGCGGGGGCAGCTGCAATCCCTGCCCGGCTGCGGAGGGCTCCGCTCCCTGTGCGGACGAGGGGCGGCGTGGGCAGAGCACACAGAGATTCCAGGGGCACGTCGGGGATTCTTGGCCAGCACCTTCAGGCTGATGCCCTTGGCCCCTGCTCCCTCGTGGCCGTGGCAAGAGCGGGCTGGGATGGCCCTGGCAAGGGGAGGTCTCCTCGGGTCCCCGCAGCTCCGGGATGTGACTGTGGCTCTCTTTCTCTCTGTGCCAGTCCTTGAAGACATGGAGGATGATACCAGCGACACTGTCAGATGCCTGGCGCTTCAGACATCGCACATCCTCCAGGCAGTAGCGAGGACTCGCACCTCCAGCATCGCGAAGCTGCAAGATCGCGTCCGCAGGGTGAGCCAGACATGGCTTCGTGTGTGGGGCCGTGGCTGGCTTTGCTGCTGGAGCTCTGCGGAGAGCTGATCTGTCTCCTCCATCCCCTGGGGCCACCTCAGGCTGTGGGGAACTCCTCTCTTTTCCTTAAGCATTTTCTTTCTTTTTTAGTATGTAAATATAGAATCTGTTCTAATACACAGACTCTCAAGATCTTTCTTTCAGTGCCCAGTGTCTGCAGGGCACAGGGGAAGAGGGGGAAAAAGGGTGCTTGTGCTCAGCAGGTTGCCTGGGCATGCAGTGTGGAAGGAAAGTGGCCAGAAGCGCCTTGGCCTTTGGTGGTTCTGCTGCAGCCTTAACTCTTCCGCCAGAGCGAGTGGGCAGAGGCCGGAGCTGTGGGGATCCCTGGGAGACTGGTGCCTGGAGATGGCCACAAGCCCTCTGCCAGCAGGGAAGTGCCATCTGTGTCCTGCCCGTGTGCTGCCGGCTGGATTGCCGAGGGCTCCGAGGTGCCTCTTGGTGCGGCTCCTCTGGAGCTCCAGCGGGGCTGTGCCACTGCCGGGCAGCTTGGCCGGGCTGGGGGAGAGCCTGAGGGGACGGGAGGTGGGAGGCTGTGAAGGGATGGGATGAAAATGGGATGGAGATCCTAGGACTCACAGCTCCCCTTGGCCATGGCATCAGGAGAAGACCCTGCCCGGTGCCTTTGGCTGGGATGGGACAGGACTTGGAGCAGAACTGGACACTGCTGAGGAAGGAGCTCGTGGCCTAAAACATGCCGGGACAATTCCATTTCTCAAAAAACCCCAACTTCCAGGGCTGCCCAATTTTCCCACTTGATTCTCCCAGCCTAGCTGCTGAAATTCCTGGAGAAGAGGAGCAGGAAAACCATCCCTGGAATGTCCATCCCAGCTGGAAAGGGGGGCCCTCCTTCCCACACCCTCCCGAACCGAAAAAGGCTCATCCAGAGTCAGAGCCACTCCTGGGATTCTTGAGTACATCAGAGGGAGACAGCAGCGCTCAATTCCCATTGGCCAGGGAACTGCAGCCCCCAGATTTCAGGAGTGCCTGGAAAAGGATCCATTTGGAGAAGGCAAAAACAAAGGATCCAACCTCCAACCCAACCTTGGTCCTTTTCATTCCTTATCTCAGGCTGGGAGCCTTTTCCTGGCCTCAGGAAAGGCCCTGGGAAGCACCAGATCCTTGGATTCTCCCAGGATACAGAAAAGGTCACTCGGCGCTCAGGGACAGAGGGGATTCAGCCCTGGAATGGGATCCCGTGGCTGGGGACCCTCCCTGGAAGGCTCCGTCAGGCTCAAGGAATCTGATCCCATTGCCGTGCTCATCCTGGAGCTCCTGCATTCCTTAGAAACAATGGAATTCATTCCCACTCAGCCCCTGCCAAACACAAGCACCTGCGGCCCTTTCCCATCCCCAACACCAAGGCTGTTGCCAGTTTTTCCCTGCAGGGAAGCCAAACTCAGCCCTAAACCCAACCAAAACCCCACAATTCCAGCAGCCCTCTTGTACTCCAAGGGATGGTGGAGCCTCATTCCTGCATCCCGCTGGACAAGGAAGGGAAACTGGGAATTACGGAATCAGGAAAAGGTTTAAAATGCCAAAACACCCTTAATTCGCTAAAACAGGAGCCACCCCTTGTTTAGGATCCCTTCCCAAGGATACCACCTTTGGAGAATCCCCCTGCACCTCCCAAATCCAAGGGCTGGAGGGTTTGGGAATCGCTTCCAGGTGGCCGCAGCTCCACATCCCTGATCCCAACCCTTTCCCGGAGGATGGATTCCTGTCCCAAGGCTGCCTGTGTCCCCTCCCCATCCCACAGAGGACCCCAGGAGATGACAGCAATGCTGCTCTTTATTGGGATCGGGAGCACAGGGACATTCCTGGAGGGCAGAGCCTTTCCCAGCACATTCCCAGGAGCATTCCCAGCGCTGTCAGGCTCAGCAGAGTGGTCCCAACCAGCAGGAGTCTCTGGATCCCTGCAGGAATTCTGCCAATGGCACCTGGAAGCGATTCCCACCGTCCCACTGTGACCACCGTGCCACGGGCGGGGCCCCTCCCCGGCACAGGGACACTGCCAGGCCGCTGGCGCTGCCCAAGGAACAGGCTTTATTCCCGGGATTCGGGGCTGCAGCTGCCGGGGACACCGCAGATGGCAGCTGATGGAGGGGGTTGCCGGAAGGGGTGGGTTTGTAGGACAGGGTGGTTCTGTAGATCAGCGAGCCTGGGGTCACCTGCAGGAAGGATTTGAGAGAGGGCAAAAATCAGGAAAATGTACTCAGCAGCAGCAGGGAGTGTGCCAGGACACAGAGGCCACCAAGGCCACCTTCCCAGTCCTGTAGGACACCACAGAGCTTTCAGTGACATCCCAACGAGCTGCCAGCTTGAAGGGGGTCCGGGAGCCTCCAGGACTTGGGCACAGCACCCCAGGACCTGTTCTCCTATCAATTCCTGCATCCAATCCCAAAAACCACTTCTGAGTCTGCCCCTCATCCCAGGCTGGATGGGGGTACCCATATCCTAAAATCCACCCCTGGCTCCTCACCACAAACCTGCCAGGACCTTCACCAGGTCAATCTTGGGGAGAAAGCCTTGCCCACTCCCTCTGACAGGGGGACCCAAACCCTCACCCCGAGGGCCACCAAACCCTGGCCATGGTGGCCCAGGTGCCCTCACCTGCAGGGTGCTGCCACACTCGTGCAGCGCAGCCACAAAGGTGACAAAGGCCTGGGCAGGGTTCGGGGCCGGGGCAGGCACGAGGCCGTGCCCAGGCTCAGCTCCGCTGCCCGCACCGTGTGCCCGGTGCCAAAGAGGTCCCTGCGCACGGTGACCGCCAGCTGCCCCTCCTGTCACCGCACGGCCAACGCGGGGCATGGGGACAGCGCCCGCAGCTGTGACAGATCCACCCGCGCCCAGGGCTGCGCTGCGGCAGGGACATGGCTCTGGGAGGAGTCTCCCTGCACCCGCCACATCCTGGGATTCTGCGGGGGAAAACCCCAGGGATCAGAGGATGCGGCCACGGCCAGCACCCAGCAGAGCAGCATGACCCCAAAGCAGCTCCCAGACCCCATCCCAGCTCCAGGAAAAGCAGTGCATGGAAAAGGGGAGGCTCGGGAGTCTTTTATGGGAGTGTTCCTGGGGAATTCCAGCTGTGATAATGGGATCCAGCTGGGGAATCCCAATCGGAAACACAGAATCACAGAATGAACTAGGTAGGAAGAGAACTCTGAGATCATCAAGTTCAACCCATGCCCTGCCACCTCCTCATCAACTAAACCATGGCACTCAGTGCCAGATCAGTCTCTTTTTAAACACCTCCAGGGACGGTGACTCCACCACTTCCCTGAGCAGACAATTCCAGTGCCCAGTCACTATTTCAGTGAAGAATTCTTTCCTGATGTCTAACCTAAACTTCCCCTGGCTCAGCTTAAGGCTGTGTCCTCTCGTTCTGTCAGTGCTGGCCTGGGAGCAGAGAGCGACTCCCAAGTGTCTCCAAGCTCCTTTCAGGTGGTCCTAGAGAGTGATAAGGTCTCCCCTGAGCCTCCTTTTCTCCAGGCTAAACAACCCCAGCTCCCTCAGCTGCTTTTTATAGGAATTGTGCTCCAGGTCCTTCCCCAGCCTTGTTGCCCTCTTCTGGACATGCCCCAGCACCTCAACATCCTTCCTAAATTGGGGGGCCCAGAACTGGACACAGCACTCGAGGTGCAGCCTCACCAGTGCCGAGGACAGGGGAAGAATCACTGCCCTGCTCCTGCTGGCCACACCATTCCTGATCCAGGCCAGGTGCCATTGGCCTTCTTGGCCACGAGGGCACAGTGCTGGCTCATGTCCAGCCTGCCATCAATCAGTCCCCCAGGTCCCTTTCTGCCTGGCTGCTCTCCAGCCACTCTGTCCCCAGCCTGCAGTGCTGCAGGGCTTGTTGTGGCCAAAGTACAGGACCTGGCACTTGGTCTTGTTCAACCTCACATTGTTGGGTTGGGCCCTGGATCCATCCAGCCTGTCCAGGTCCCTCTGCAGAGCCCTCCTACCCTCCAGCAGATCCACACTCGCCCCCAGCTTGGTGTCATTTGCAATTTTGGTAATAGAAGACTCGATCCCCTCTCCCAGATAATCAGAAATTAAACTAAACAGGACTGGGCCCAACACTGATCCCTGGCAGACACCACCAGAGACTGGACCCACCCTGGATGCAGCACCATCCCCACCACTCTCTGGGCCCAGCCTCCAGCCACTTCTTAACCCAGAGCAGAGGGAACCTGTCCAGGCCATGGGCTGCCAGCTTTTCCAGGAGGATGCTGTGGGAGATGGTGTCAAAGGCCTTATTGCAGTCCAGGCAGACACATGAACAGCCTTCCCCACACCCACAGGCAGCTCACCTGGTCACAAAAGGACATCAGGGTGGTCAGGCAGGACCTGCTCCTCCTAAATCCACTCTGGCTGGGCCTGATCCCTCAGCCACCCTGGAGGTGCCGTGTGATGGCACTCAGGGTGATCTGTTCCATAGCCTTGCCAGGCACTGAGGTCAGGCTGACAGGGCTGGAGTTGCCCAGATCCTCCTTCCTGCCCTTCTTGTGGATGGGCTCACATTGGCACCTCCAGTCCTCTGGGACCTCCCTGGTGAGCCAGGACTGATGATCAGTGATGGAGAGTGGCTGCATGAGCTCTTCCAGCATCACCCTCATCCCCCGAGGATGGATCCCCTCTGCTCCCATAGACCTGTGAGCATCTCAGTGGCTCAGCAGGTCACCAACTGCTTCCTCCTGGATTACAGGGGCCCATTCTGCTCCCTGTCCCCATCCCCCAGCTCAGGAGGCCACTTGTCCTGAGGATGACCTGTTTCAATGTTGAAAACTGAGGCAAAGAAGGTGTTGAGGACCTCAGCCTTTTCCTCACCTTTAGTTACTATATTCCCCCTGCATCCAATAAAGAATGGAGGTTGTCCTTGCCCCTCCTTTTGCTATTAAAGTCTTTTTAAAAACATCTTTTGTTATCCTTCACAAAAGGGGCCAGATTAAATTCTAATTGGGCTTTCACATCTCTAATTTTCTTTCTGCATGATCTAACAACATCCTTAACCATTTCCTGAGCAGCCTGCCCCTCTTTCCAAAGGTGGTGCACCCTCTTTTTCTCCATGAATTCCTCAAAAGCTCCCTGCCCATCCAGGCCAATCGTTTTCCTCACCAGCTGATCTTTTGGCACACAGGGACAGCCTGCTCCTGTGCCTTCAAGATTTCTTTCTTGAAGTATGTCCATCCTTCCTGGACCCCTTTCTTTTTAAAGGATTTTTCCCTTAAAAAAGTCAGTACCTGATGCAGTACTCTCAAAATCAGCATCCTGAACAGGCCGAAGTCTGCCCTCTGGAAGTCCAGTGGAGAAGTTTTGCTGATGCATCTCCTTCTTTCACTGAATATTGAAAACTTGATTATTTCATGGTCACTGTGCCCCCGATGGCCTCCGAGCACCACATCTCCCACCAGCCCTTCTCTGTTTGTAAAGAGCAAGAGACAGAGCTGCTCTGTGTAGCAGAAAGAGAAGGAAACCTCCCCAAAGTGCAGCTCCAAAGGGTCAGAGTGGAGGTGAGGAAAAAGAAAAGTCCCTGCAAGGGTAGAATTTTGGTGCACAAGGTCTCGCAGCATGAGACTGGCTGATGCCGTGGCTCTGTGTGCCAGGAACCGGCAGCGCTGGGTGCAGGGACAGCAGGGAGGGCACAGCAATGCTGGACAGCTGAGAAATGCTGGGGGCACAGCGAGATGGGCGTGTGCAGCCGGCCAGGGCACAGGAGCAGCACGGACAGGGTGGCACAGGCTGCAGGAGAGATGGCCAAGGGCTGGGCAGGGCTGGCAGGGCCACAGGCACCCAGGGCTTTGTCCCCTGGGCTCTGGCACTGCCTCTGGAGGCCCCAGCCAAGGAACTTTCCTCTGAGGCTCTGCACTTTGCTTCTCCCTCGGCCCTCCCTGAGCAGGCTGGCAGGGCTTGCAGTTTGAGGACATTTGTCCTTCCTCCCCCTCACATCCACTGCCCCACAAACAGCCCCGAGCCACCCGTGAGGGACAGGCCCTGCTGTCCCAGGCCTGGGCTCAGCCCTTGGCCTTTCTGCTTCCTCCAACCAAGCCTGGCTTCTCTCAGCATCCCAGTTCCCGGCTCACAGCCTTGGGCTCCCTGCAATCCTGGCACATCCCAAGGATCTGCTCTCACCAGTGCCTGCGGAATGCTAAGCCCCACAGAAGGGAAATACTGCCTTCAGAAATCGCTAGAGATCATGGACTATCTGCCGCACTTTGAGCTCTACCACTGAAAGACGCTTTAAAATTTAAAATAGCAGTTACCATTCATATGAATTCCAGTATGCTTTCCTCTTTCCTTTCTGCTTTGTCTGCTAGAAATCCCACCAAAGGTGTGGGGAAGGTGCCCTGATAAGTGTTGTTTCCCCATGCTTTGGGGAATTTGGCAGTTGCTTTTGGAGAACGCAGTAGCCTGTTGCTTATTTTTCTAAGTTGCTAGATCCAGTGGCCAAAAGCAACTCACTGTCTCAAGATGTCTCAGAATGTAGCCAGAGGCTGGCTGCATTGTCTGCAATGGCTGCAATGGCCCTGCAGCCACGGCCTTGATAGTAACTGAGGCCCCAGGGCTAATGATAAAAAGATATCTAATTGTTAAAGTTTCACACTAAGTAGAAGCTTTGTTGACTGGGAAAAAACAAACAAACAAAAAAAAGGGTCCAAGTGGATAACCAGTGGTCGGTTATTACAGTATGATGAATGTAGTTTAGTAGAACAAGAGAATTCAGAATTAAGAAATAAGGGGAGTTTTGACCCAGCCTCCTGTTTAAGCAGCCCTGGAGAGTGGGGGCTGGGCAGAAACCCGTGACAGCATTCAGCCGATAGATCTCCAAAGCCAGGCTCAGGAAGATTTGCAGGGCACTCCCTGGCCTGGGGGATAGAATGTGTTTGTTAGTGAGTCTTCAAGAGTGATAGAAGAAAAACAATTTGAAAAATACAGTATCATTAATAAGAAAAAAGTAAAAAGAAGGGGGAGGTTGCCGCCCACATGGTCAGCTCGAACGGCAGAGCTGTATGTGCTCCTAAGAGCCTGAAAACTATATCGGGGCAGGACAACGATCATGTCCAAAATATTAAGGCCACAGGGAAAACAAAAATGCCCACTTTTTAAGACCCTTAACGTTTATGGGATGTTAAAATTCCAAAGAAATCAAAACAAGCTTCCCCAGTGGTTATTAAACTGCTGGAAGGGGCACAGCCAGTGCCAGTGAAGTTTAAAATGTAAAAGATGCTTTCTTTTGTCTGCCATTAGCTAAAAGCAGTCAGGAAATTTTTAAAAACCCCAAAACAGGGAGAAAAAGCCAATTTACATGGACTGTATTGCCACAAGGACCCAAAAATAGCCCCACGATGTTTAGAGATCAAGGAGTTTAAAAAACTAGAAGACTGGACACCACTGTCGCCGAAAATCAGGAGAAATGAAAAGAACCCTCTAGCACTATATTTGAAGTGATAGAGAATCAGGCATTACTTTATTTACTGGCCAGGATGTGCCAAGGAAAGTATTCCAAAAACACATGCATTTACAGGATTTTCCCCCAGTTTTTATACAGTAAAAACCCATAGGGATGTATTGTTTCAAAGTTCATTGGTCTAGAGTTGAGCAACCTTCAATATTCAGTTTTTTATTGGATCTGAATCTCTTCGCCTTCGATGTAAATTAGATTTTTGTTGTTTAATTTTCTTATCAATCCTTTCCGGGAAAGATGTCTTCAACTCAATCAGAGGTGGCGTCTGGGGTGGATGTTCGGAGATGGCCACTGATGTTCCGTTACTGTTCCGTTGATGGCCTTTATCTCTCTGGGTATCTTTGGGCTACTCCCATTCTGTTAAGCCCATCTCTTTAGAGAGATGCAATGTTTCCTAAATAAACTAAAGAAAATTCCCTTCCCCAAAGCAAAGTCAAGTTAAGCCCAACTAGAGAGACAAAAATAAAGAGTTAAAAGTTAAACAAAATTTTTAAACTGGTATATTTTCCAACAATTCCCCCCTTTGGAAGTGACCTGAATTTTAAGGTCACTTCCACTTAATTTACTGACTCAACTAATGCTAGTTAAAAATTTTGAAGAAGAGAAAGACATAGAGTATAGAAATATTTTGAAGAAAAAGAGGACAGGGAATATATAGAAAAGTATTCATATAGAAATTTTAAGTGGAATGTTAATTCTTTTTGCTCTCTTCGGCTTTCTTTTTTTTCTTTTTTTTTTTTTTTTTCTTTTTTTTTTTTTTTTTTGGGATTCTTGTTTACTTGGTTTCTTTGGAGTTGCTTATGGGCAAATGGAAAACTGTCTCTGTTGTGCTTGTGCTTGGCTCCACTGCAGGGCTGGGATGGGAGCTTTGTGGAGCACTGCCTCTACTGTGTCCATGACTGGCTCTACTGCAGGGCTGGGAAGCTCTGGGGTAAGGAGCAGTTCACTGTCTCACCAGAGCAAGGCCTGACCTGCTCTCTCCCTGCACACACACACACAGGCATCTTGAAGTGTCTCACAGACATCTGTTTGGTTTTTGGCAGCTAACTCCATGGCACAAGACGTTGTGCAGGACTACTGTAGTGTTAGCTTTTCTCCTTGCTTTTGGTGGACATTTTAGCAGGCAGAACAGAAAGGAAAGAGGAAAGCATACTGGAATTTACATAAATGGTAACTAACTAGGACTACTGTAATGTTAGTTTTCTTTTCTTGTGATTTAATAAGGGTGCTTTTTCTCTCCCTACTTTTGGTGAAAATTCTGGCAGACAGAGCAGAAAAGAGAGAGGAAAGCATACTGGAATTCATATGAATGGTACTGTTATTTTAAATTTAAAAGAATCTTTCAGTTGTGGAGTTCAAAAACTCAGCAGATCAATCTATGCTCTCTAGCAATTTCTGAAGGCAGTATCTTTCTTCTGTGGGGTCTAGCATTCTCAAATGTTAAGACAAACAAATATACATGTAATAACAACACTTAGAAATGGGACAATCAGCAATAGAACTTACTTGGTCTTAACACTTTGTTAGAATAGCCAGCCATCCTTTTGAAACCTTTTTACATTAAAGATAAACATTATTTTGATTTATATATGGTTATATTCCAATTTTGCAAATTTATAAGCTAATTATTAATGTAGCTGTTGTTTTATGTGCATGTCTTAAAAGGGTACCACTCTTTTTCTGGCTTACTTACCCTTTGCATCTGAAGCCATACCTGGTACAATTACTACAAGGTTCTGCTAGGATAGCTGACTGATCTAGGAACAACACTGTTGGTAACACTGTTTTGGAAATACAAAAAAGTAAACCATTTAATGCATTTAATTTTGGAGTTTTGTGTTTCATTTCAGCTTTTAACGTATTAAGTGTTTATTATAATTTTTATTTGCATGAGAGTAGTCTCTGGCCACAGGTCTCACAGTTGCAGGGACAGTCAGCAGTTGTTCTTGCTTTTCTAGCTTGAGTGGCTTCTTCTCATGTCTGGATACACTTCGCTTTTTATCTGATGAGGATACACTTGAACATTCAAAGTTGTTAATGGTATCAAAACAAACTTGGACAATGATAGCACATGTTGGAAAGGGGAGGAGGATGAATTCCCAGCAACCCCTTCCCTCTTTGGAAATTTTTAATTTTGTTACCCTTTTCTTTTTCTTTAATTAGGCAGAGCTTGGTTTTGAGTGGAAGATTAACGTTCACCTCTTATAGCGGCTACGAGTTTTGCAACTCTAATGTCCTCTCGGTTGCTATAAAATTTACAGGCTATGTCCAACAATTTGTTTATATTTCTAGAATCCTCCCCTTCTACCTTTTGAAGTTTTACTCTAATGTCTGGAGTGGATTGTCCTACAAATATTGTTGTTAACAGTAATGCATCCCCTTCTCGTTCAGGGTCCAGATTAGTATACTTCCTGGCCACATCTAACAGTCGCTCATGAAAGTCAGAAGGGGGTTCATCTTTTCCTTGAACTACTTGATATAGCTTTGATATATTTATAGCTTTTGGGATGCCATGCTTAATACCAAACACAACCAACCTCTGATACCGAGTTAATAGATCTCTGTGCCTCGGGTTATTTGGGTCCCACCGGGGATCTGTTTGGGGAAGATGCTGATCCACGGTTCCCGGCTGAGCACTCTGAGCGTGGAGTCTCTCAGCCTCTTCTTTGGCTTTTGCTAACACTATAACTCTCTCCCCCTGAGTTAGTAAAGTATCTAGTACTACTTGGATGTCTAACCAGTCTGGGTCTTGCGTTCTAATAATAGTTTCAAAAATCTTAGCTACTTTCTCAGGATCTTTCCTGTATGATCCTGCAAGTTCTTTCCAGGATCTTAAATCTGCTACCGAAAATGGTACCTTAACAATAACTGGCCCTTCTGTCCCGGCAGCTTGCCAGAGTGGGGCTTGAATCTCCCCCCTTTCGCCATTCCTCTCCTTCACTCCACTTCGGGTTCTACCTGCCACCGGACTCAATGTCCCTTCACCTTCAACGTTCCTACTTGCTTCCTCCACATCCCATGCTGCGGAAGGCTCACCAGCAACTGCCCCCCTTTCCCTTCGTCCAGGGGAAACTAAAAATTCAACCTCCTCCTCTACGCGATCATGCTTTAGACACTTCCTTTCACTACAACATTCTACACAACCATATTTCAGAGACTTACTTCCATTATCTTTCTTCAAGGCCAATATTACAGACTGCTTCGGCTCTCTAGGTAACAAACCACATTTCTTTCGTAAATCTAGATTATTCTTCAACTCACAGAACAAATCTATGTAAGGTATTTCATTCCACTTCTCCTTCTTTCGACAATATAGCATTAGCTGCAAGATTGTATCAGAATCTAAACACCCGTTAAAACGCCATTTTTCATTATTATCTAGTGGGTAGCTCGGCCACCAGCAGTTACAATATTCTGTTACCTGTTTACGGGTTAAAGGGTCACTTTTAAACTTTTTCCAATTTCGCAAAATACAACCCAAAGGTG
Source organism: Acanthiza pusilla (assembly GCA_036630365.1). Lineage (NCBI taxonomy): Eukaryota > Metazoa > Chordata > Aves > Passeriformes > Acanthizidae > Acanthiza > Acanthiza pusilla. Next base: position 653,990 of record JAXCHO010000192.1, on the reverse strand, counting down.
AACTTCTAGGTATACCTCCTTCTTGAGTATGTGAAGATAACTTTAAACCTATACCGAATTATGTAATCACTGGAACTTGGCACAAAAGGGCTTTAGGCTCACAAACGCTAGTTACACACACGCACAGGAGTCCCAAAGGAATGCTTATTAGCATATACAGAGAAACAGCACACACAAAATTCCACAGGTGCTCAGAACACGTTCCAACACTCAGCAAGTTATTTTATCTCACGGGCGTCCCCGCATGGATTTATGTACCGGAACAAAAAAAACCACACACACACACACACACACACACACACACACGATTTTTATGCATGCACACACTCTTTTAGAATTCAAAAGGGCTTATAGCTATGCCTTTACCGGGACTCGAACCCGATTTTACACAGAAAGCAGGCACCGGGACTCGAACCCGATTTTACACAGAAAGCAGGCACTGGGACTCGAACCCAACCCAATTTTACACAGAAAGCAGGCACTGGGACTCGAACCCAATTTTACACAAAAAGCAGGCACCGGGACTCGAACCCGGACCTATGCACACGCATTCATCACTAGTGATTTTTCATGATCTAATTACACCATCACCCCTATATTTTACCCCGAAGTAATGCCTTAAATAAAAACAGGGATTTTGTGTTGGACTCACCGGGTTCCGGGGACCGAGAGGTCTCGCTGGATGAAATCTCCGTGCGCGCTGGGGAGGCTTTCACGGTCCCGGAATCCGTGGAGCGGTCAACAGCATTTGTCCCTTCGTGGTCGCCAAAACTGTTACCAAAAATCGGGAGAAATGAAAAGAACCCTCTAGCACTATATTTGAAGTGATAGAGAATCAGGCATTACTTTATTTACTGGCCAGGATGTGCCAAGGAAAGTATTCCAAAAACACATGCATTTACAGGATTTTCCCCCAGTTTTTATACAGTAAAAACCCATAGGGATGTATTGTTTCAAAGTTCATTGGTCTAGAGTTGAGCAACCTTCAATATTCAGTTTTTTATTGGATCTGAATCTCTTCGCCTTCGATGTAAATTAGATTTTTGTTGTTTAATTTTCTTATCAATCCTTTCCGGGAAAGATGTCTTCAACTCAATCAGAGGTGGCGTCTGGGGTGGATGTTCGGAGATGGCCACTGATGTTCCGTTAATGTTCCGTGGATGGCCTTTCTCTTTCTGGATATCTTTGGGCTACTCCCATTCTGTCGATATGCTAAACCCATCTCTTTAGAGTGATGCAATGTTTCCTAAATAAACTAAAGAAAATTCCCTTCCCCAAAGCAAAGTCAAGTTAAGCCCAACTAGAGAGACAAAAATAGAGTTAAAAGTTAAATAAAATTTTTAAACTGGTATATTTTCCACCACCACCACTTGAAGAAAGTACACTTCTGCAGTATGTTGATGACCTGCCCGTGAACACTGTAAGTCTTTTAAATTTTCTGGGACTAAGTCAATATAAAGTCTCTCCTAAAAAGCTCAGTTAGCCCTCCAGAGAGTTGCATATCTGGGATATGAACTGGCAGGGGGAGAGAGAGCCTTGGGAGACAACAAGAAGGAGGCAGTTTGTCACTAAACCTTTTCTGTTGTTCCCACATGAGAAGCAAGGACTGACACTGGGACTTTTGGCACAGAAGCTGGGACCCTACAAAAGGCCAGTGGGTTATTTCTCCAAGCAATTGGATGTGGTCAGCCGAGGATGGCCTGCCTGCCTGCGTGCAGTGGCAGCTGTGCTCATACAGTGTCAGCAGTGCTCACGCAGAAAGGAAATCACTGGTTAACCCCATTTCGCTTTCTCAGATATCAAGCTGTCCTAGCAGAATCAGAGGATGTGAGTATCCAAATAAGCAACATCTTAATCCAGCAGCTTACCTCCAGGGCAGAGTTACTGAGGAGCCTGTACAGCATGACTGCATTGACTCCAGCCGAAGGACTCTCTGCTGGAAAATGTGAAAAACTGGTACACTGATGGAAGCAGTTATGTCAAAAATGGTAAGCGCCTTGCTGGGTATGCAGTTACAACCACAGATGCCGTCATTGGGGCAGAACTGTTACCTGTGGGGACATCTGCTCCAAAGGCTGAGATAATAGCCCTAACTCGAGCCCTGGCATCAGCCAAAGGAAAGCCTGTCAACATTTGGACTGATTCAAGGTATGCTTTTGGGGTGGTACATGCTCACGGAGCTATTTGGAAAGAGAGGGGTTTATTAACCTCACAGAAGAAAGAAATCATGCATGCTACTGAAATCTTACAGTTGCTAAAAGCAGTGCTAAAACCTTCGGAAGTGGCTATAACGCACTGTAAAGGGCACTCCCAGGGTAACACCATCCCTGAACTGGGAAATGCTATGGCAGACAAAACTGCAAAGGCAGTGCCTGGTGGAGCTCAAATTCAAGCCCCAGCTTTAATCCCTCCTAGCATCCTTGTAGGTGAGAAACCCCCACCATAGGACACTGATGATTTGAATTGGATACAAGAAGGGACAAATAGGAACAGATGGGTGGGCTAGAATAAAGGATCTCATAGTCATACCCGGAAAACTGTTAAAATTATTTATCCAAAGCGAACATTCCAAAACACATTGGGGAGTGGATGCTTTACATAACCATTTAAAGGGCAAGGTGATAGCATCAAAATTAAAGGAGACAATCAAGGACATAACTTCCACTTGTGAAATCTGTCTTAAAAACAACCCTAATACCACTGTTAGGCAAAATACTGGGACAATCCTCAAAGGAGTTTGACCAGGGGATGTGTGGCAAATTGACTTTTCTGAATTACCTAGGAACGGGGGATACAAGTATCTTTTAGTCCTCACAGACACTTTCTCAGGTTGGCCAGCAGCTTTCTCTTGTAGAACAAATAAAGCTAGAGGAGTTGTTAAAGCCTTAGTACAAGAAAAAATTCCACGATTTGGGGTACCCAGGGAAATTGATTCTGATAGAGGATCTCACTTTGTAGCCCAGGTGGTGCAGGGAGTGAGTAATCTACTGGGCATACGCTGGCAACTACATACACCATACAGGCCACAGGCAAGTGGACAACTAGAAAAAATGAATCACTTAATAAAGCAACAATCAGCCAAAATCTGTCAAGAAATCAACTTATATTGGCATCAGGCTCTGCCTATGGCTTTGCTAAGAATTAGAGTAAAACCATGGCTTAAAGAAAAACTGAGCCCCTTTGAAATTCTGTATGGAAGGCCCTATGGAACAAACATGATTCACAATGACAGTGTGGCTCTGGTAGGGCAAAGCTACTTAATAGATTATGTAAAGCACTTAGGTCAAAAATTACAATTAATATGCTCTACAGTTGTTAATTGTCAACCCCCACCACCTGATAAACCCTTTCATAATGCGAATCCCGGGGATTGGGTTTATGTTAAGTTTCTTTCAGGGGATCCACTCCAAGAAAAACGGGAAGGACCTTATCAAACATTGCTGGCCACTCATACAGCAATTAAAGTACAAGGAAAACCAACTTGGATCCATTACACAAGGACCAAACCTGCGCCAAAACCAGAGTGGGAAGCAAGAAGAACAGGACCTCTGCGCCTTCAAATATGAAAAATCAATACAACGTGATTTGGACCATAATAGTAACATTGGTAATGGAGGCAGGCGCGTGGGACCAAAATACATACCTGCGATTGCTCAAAGGTGGTGTTAAGAATTTTAATCTAACTGATTGCTGGATATACTCTCAGCTGCCTGAAAATTCTGCTAGAGATTTTCCTTTAGTTGGGGCAACATTCTCTAATACAACAGAAATCCATACTGCCCTTAGGATCACAAACATTTCACATTACACCAAAATATCCCCAGATCAACTGCAATGGAAATTAGAGTCTGAAGAGCCAATAAGTGGGCCCTCACTAGTACCCTGCGTGCAGCGGTGCTGGGAAGAATCTGTACCTAAAAACTCAGGAGGAAATAAAACAGATTCCAAATGTGGAAACTTAACTTTCACAGGAAATTATCCTAACTGCTCAGGATTCTGGACCTATGGGGGGGCTAATATGTGGAATAAGAATCAAACCAGGTGAGGACCAAAGCCCAAGGGTTGGCCAGTACCCCCAGGGCGGGGTTGGTATTGGATTTGTGGGCACAGTGCCTATAAAGTTTTACCCTTGGGATGGCAAGGTCGCTGTGCGATAGGACCAGTATTTCCTCACATTAATGTTCTTCCTCAACTACAAGGCCTACTCCGAATTTTTATATGAAGGACCAAAAGGACATCAAATCCCTTAATAGACAGGCCCACTGGATTCCACAGCTTTGCCAGGTGGTTTATACCCTGGCTCGGAGTAAGTGAACTAGAGAGATCAATAGTGAATCTTTCTGCCACTGCAGAGACCATAATGAATGCCACTGCAGATGCCATAAGAGTACAGCAAGTTGAGACTAAGAGCATCTCACAATTAGCTATACAAAATAGACTTGCATTAGATTTGCTGTACGCCAAGGAAGGAGGAGTATGTACAGTTATAAATACAAGCTGTTGCAGTTATGTTGATTTGAATAAACAAATAGAAATGGATTTGCAGACAATTCTGGATAAAACACGAATATTGCATCAGATCACCTTAGATGACACTTCTTGGGGGGTTCAGGAGGTATGGGATAAACTTACCACCTGGTTCCCTAATTTATCCTGGCTTAAACAGTTGTTTGTAATAGTTATTTGTATTATTGCATTGTTATTTACTGTCTGTATTAGTAGTTATTGTTGTATGATATTCTGTACTTGGAATCGCAACACATATGCTCAATGGCAAAAGTACAAACTTAGAAATAAGATAGAGAAAGGTACTTACTTTCATGACATGCAAGATCTGTAAAGAATTACAAATGACCAAAAAAAAGAGAAATTGAGAAACGGGTAGTCAATAGGTAACTCAATTTACCTATTGAGAGACAGGATATGTAAATTCTAAAAACCTAAAAAACAGGATTCCCTTAATCTTGTCAAGATAAAGAGGGACAAGAATCTCTTTGAAGGCAGCACAGAAACTGCTGAATCATCCCCACCAGGTACCACGCATGCCCCAGAGAGAAAGGTGAAAAGTGCACTGTGATGAAGAATACAGATCATCATCACAAGAAGACCCCCAAAGAGCACCAGGACGCACAGTGCATGCGTGGCACACATGCTAATGAATTAATGATTTCTGAGAAATTATTTGTATAACCACTCCTATCCTGGGAAATGTGATGAATATTCATGAATGTTACCCATAACATGGTATGTTGGAAGTGCCGGGGTGGTGTGTTTGGAGGAGCGACTCCCCACACCCAGCCTGCCGAATAAAGCAAATACCCACTGCTCTGACTTTGTCTCTGAAGTGTCTCTGGGCCTGCTTGGGGCGAATCATGTGGAATATCCAAAAACTCACTCAGGAACAAGTTCCCCCTCCCTCCATCATCGCCAGCCTTCGGGTGTCTCATTCCAGACCCTGCCCCACTCTCCCAATCCACTCCCCAACCCATCCGACCCCTCTTGGAATTCAAGGACCCCTTCCCAAACCCTATTTCCCCCATTCCACCCCTCCCAAACACCCTTGTGATAAATGAGTGAATGAGAAATGCTGCCTTGCGCATATATGAATTTAATATTTACAAGTGATAATGTACTGTGTAAAAAATAGTGTTAAGATAAAATATAATTAAATAGAAACAAGGTTAGGGTGAATTGTAACTTTGAAATAGTTGTAATATGTTAGAAAATGTAGTAATAAATACATGGTAATAAATGTCTTTTAAGTTGATAAAACACAGAGCTGGGGATCAAGACATGTTAAAGAAACAAAAAAGATAACCACAGGCATCCCAGGAAGTCTGTTATCTTGACTCACACCTCCCAAAGGAACTGCCACCTACAAATTAAGTTGGAACTAAAGAAACATCGATGGGAGGATTTCTGCCTTCAGTCCTGAGGCAATCCAGAGGGTCTGAGATTCCAAGACAGGCACCGGGCTAGCAGAAAAGGGCAAGGATCAGAGGGGGGGAGTTGGGTGAAGTATAAATTTCCTTCCAGGCTTAATGAATATGTAACAACTAAAGAAAGTACTTAAGTTCACAGTAAAATGAATGGATTGTGCCTCTGGCAAAATTGCTAAGTGTCCAGCTGTTTTTGCCTTTGCTCTATAAATAAATGTTCAATATGATGTTGCTAAAATTTCAGCTTGTGAATTCATTCATAGTACCATCCCAACCATCCTGCCCCACCCCATGCACATCTCACCCCTCCTGATCTGCATCCCACTTCACCACATCCCCTTCCAACCCCATTCCACCCTCAGGGGGTGTGGAATCCAGTCATTTTGGGCTGGCATTGAGCAGGTTTCAGTGGCACTGAGTGGTTTTGAGGTGACAGATTGATCCCTCTTGTGTTTAGGAGTGCAAAGCAATGGAGAAAAGTACACCAAATATCCCCAAAACCCCCAAATATTTCTTCAAAATCCAGATTCCCCCAAAACACTAGTAAAAAGTAAAGGCTTTAGACGTCTTTGATCAATTTGTTAATATTTACTCCAATTACGTGTGTTTTGAATAAATGAAAGAGAATCAAAAGAAAATTGAGGGGAAAAAAAAAAAAAAAAAAAGGATCACCAGCCAGGTGTGTTCCCAACGTGGCTCCTCCAATGGGTAGTGAAGTTGAGCAGAGGATGAAGCTCTTCCCACACTCGGGACACTCGCAGGGCCTCTCCCCGGTGTGGATCCTCTGGTGGCAGATCAGGCTGGAGCTGTGGCTGAAGCTCATCCCACATTGCCCACACTCGCAGGGCCTCTCCCCGCTCGGAGCCCTCACGCACCGCGGCGGTTCCGGGGCTTGTTCCCAACAGCTCCGCTCAGCCCTCACGCACCGCGCTGGCGCCGCCGCGCACTTTGCAGCCCCGGCCGCCCCCACGGGCCGGGCCCCGAGGCTCCCGCTGCCGCCGCCTCGGCCCCACAGAGCCCAGGAGCCCCGGAAAATCGCTCCCATGCACTAAAATACCTTTCCGTGCGCAGCGAGGGGCGCGGGGGAGCCTTCTGATCTCCCCTGCCCTCAGCCCCTCCCGGGCACGGCCGGGCATTAGCTCGGCTCCCGGGGCTGGGGCCCGGCACCGGCTGCTGCCACAGGGCACGGGGGTGCCGCACTCGGGCATTCAACCCAACAGATTTGGGCAGCAGGGACAGCCCCAGAAAGCCTCGGCGAGCCCTCGGCACCTTGGAGCTGCACGAGGCCCAGAAAGGATGCCCTGGACACAGCCATGGCCCCAGCAGCGGCTCTGCCCCCAGCACGGGGCTGTGTCCCACACCCCACGCTCCAGCCCCAGCTTTGGGCCGCGGGAGCGGAGCTGCTGCACGGAGCTTCCAGCCCCACCAGCCGCACCTCTGATCCCTTGCGACGTGACGGCGGCGACGGGTGTCCGCCGGCGCTCGGGCTCTGTCAGCTTTTGCAATCCACAGGGATAAACGGAGCCCAAAGTCGTGTCCATTTCCATCTCCTGCCATTTCTCCTTTCTTTTCCATGACGGATTTCACAGCGCTTTCTTTCAGACCAGAGATTTGGAAAACAAAATTCCCTGCTGCCCCTGCAGCTTTCCCCAGCACGGGATGGCCCCAGGGCTGATGACAGACACAGCCGGGATGGGAATGCCAAAGAACAGGAGGAGGGGGAAGGGCAGGCGAGGAGGAGGAGAGACAAAGGAGGAGGGACCCTAGTGGGAGGGAGAGATGGAGGAGGGGAAGCGGGAGGAAGAGGAGGGATCAAGGGGGTGGAGCAGCAAGAGAAGCAGCAAAAGGAGCTGCCCCGTGCGTCCATCGCTCTCTGTGTCCGCAACCCTCGGCCCGGGAGCATCGCCCCCCGCATCCCCCAGGTGACCGGGCAGGGGGAGCTCGGCCCAGAGATCTTGTGCGGTGCGTGGGGTTCTTGTTTGGGGGGGGTGCGGGGGATTTCCGGACCTTGTAGGACTCCAGAACCGAGCCCCAAATATCTTTGGTTGCTCCTGGGAGGGTTTTGAGGGTTTTTTTTGGGCGGAGACGGGGAAGATGTTTGGATGTTGCAGGACTCCAACTGTGAGTCGCAAATGGCCCTGGGGGGATATTGGGGAGTCCCCGGCACGCGGGTTTTTGGGGGTCCCAGTGGCGGCTGTCGGGAGAAGTGGGATGGGGTGGTCTGGGGCCCGGGCAGGGTGGGATGTGGATTGGGGTGTGGGATGAAGTGTGGGGGAGGGGGATGGGTGGTCTGGGGCCTGGGATGAGGCAGCCGAAGGTTGGGGGTGCTGAAGGCGGGGGGACCGCAGTCCTTGGGGGCTTGCGGGGTATCGGCCACGTGTGAGGGAGTTTTGGGGTAGCCCTGATCCTTCGGGGGTGGCAGTGGCAGCGGGGGACACGTGTGTCCGGCAGCTGTGGAGCCCAGCTGCGCCCCCCTGGGCCCCATGGGCGGCGGGAGCGGAATTTGGGGAGGGGGAGGTGCGGGGCGGGCAGGCCGGGCCCCCCCGCTGGGCGCTGTCCCGGTGGGGCCGAGTGCGGGGGGAGCCCCGCGGGGCCCGGCCCTGCCCGGGCATGGCTGATGCCGCCCGCCCGCGCTCCGCACTGCTCCGGCCTGGTGCTCGCAGTGCCGCGCGGGGCGGGGCCGCTTTGGGGACCCGGCCAGGGCAGAGCGCGGCTGCTTTGGGGCTGTGGGCACCTGCCCGGCGCTGGGCATGGGCCGTGTGGGGGCAGCTGGGGCCGTGCTGGTGGCACTGGTGGTGCTGGGAGTGCCCCCGGCCCTCCGCGGGGTGAGCAGGGGGCGCGGTGAGAAGGGGGGCGGGGGCTGGGAGCCCAAAGTGAGCGAAATGGGGATTGGGACCCCCAAAGTGGGCAGGAGGGGCCTGGAAGCCCCAAAACCAATCATGGGAGAGGGGGGTTGGGGATTGAGGGGGGCAATGGTTAAAGGGAGAGAAGAGCATGGGAAAAGAGGGGTCTGGGACCCCCAAAGAGAGCGGGAGGGGGATGGGAGAGTGAAATTGAGTTGGGAGGGGTGTGTGGATTGGGAGAAGGATGGGAAAGGGTAGGAGAGGGGAGGGAAAGGTGGGGTTGGGAGGGAAGAAGGGCAGTTCCATGGGGGTCCAGCCTTGTCCCCCAGCACTCAGTTCCTGGAGCAATTCCCTGGGGCTCTGGGGGAGGTGGATCTGCACTGGGCGGGTCCCCGAGCCCCCTGTCCATCCCTGGGGCTGATCGGGGGGTTCCCTCCTCCCAGCAGCCTGTGCTGCAGCAGCCGTGGGGCAGAGGAGGGTGGGGAAGGGGGTCTGGGGTGAAAGCAGAGGAGGAGCAGGAGGAAGAGGAGGGAGAGTGGAGGAGAGGCAGGCAAAGGAGGAGCAGGAGAACCATGAGGTTGCACCACACACTGTGTCCACATCATCCCCGGCTCCAGGTTCATTGCCTCCCCACCTTCCAGGGAGGGGGAGCTCGCCCCAAATCTATCAGGGTGTCTTCAGGAGGATTGTTTTTTTCTGGAGGAGTGTTTGGAATTCACAGATTCTGGAACTTAGCCCCAGATATCTTTGCATGTCCGTTGTGAGGATTTTCTTTACCGGAGGGAAAGTTTGGGTCTTGCATGACTCCAAAACTGACTCATAAATGCATTTTTGGGGAATGTTATGGGGCGTCCATGTGGGAATTGCCCAGTATTGATGGGACAGGATATTGGTGTTGGGGATCCCCAGGAGTGCCTGGGGGAGTGGTGATGCCTAAAAGAGAAGCCAAAACAAATTAGGAGTATAAAATGCGGACAAATTTATTCGAGGTCTTCAAGGTACATTCGGGCAGACGCACGTCCCCCTCAGGGACTACACCCAAAATGGACGACCGGTCATGAGCCCTTCCCCTTTTACAAGTTCTGTCCCATTAGCATATTGGCCCTTAATTCTCCAATCGTACCCTCCGGTAGCAATGTTCACCACCCCAGGCCTGCTCCCCTTCATCTTACAGTTGTTTACATATTTTCAGGCCCCAAGGTAATGAATATGTCCTTGAATCTGTGTTCAGAGAGCCTTGTTTTGGTTAAAGGTGCTGGGAACAGAGCATTTTAGCACTTAGTAAGAAGCACTAAACCGCAGCAAGTTACAGATGCATTAAGAGGAAAAACTAGAAATATTCAAAGGCATCATTCCCCCCTTTAGAGGCCTGACAAGGCCTCTACCTTGTCAGGTCTCTATTTTAAACTCTCATTAATAATGTGCATTTGACAGTGGTATATACTTCTAACAATAGTAAGTGTCTAATACTAAGAAACATTCTATACAGCTGGCTATTATGTGAGAATTATGATTCCAACTAATATAAACAGTTTTCCACAGAAAGGAATTCTTTAGATCACATCATTCTTGTTTGCATCAGTCTCTAATCTTCAGGTGTCTCTGGAGCAGATGCATTCTTTACCCGGGAATAATGAATGCAAGGTCCTTTGCCAGCGATTTTGACAGCAGTAAGGGTGGTCATTAATTAGGACTTGGAATGGTCCTTTCCACTTGGCTCGTAACGGATCACTGTCCCACCACTTAACATAGACCCAGTCTCCAGGTTGGAAGGGATGTGCTGGTGTGTCCAGTCCTATGAGTCTGGATAACACGACGTAATTCTGGAGTTTCTGCAAAGTGGAGCTCAAAGCCATTAGATATCCCTGGAAATCAAGCTTTCCCCTCATATGGATTTCTCCCGGGACATGTGGGATTTGATATGGCCTGCCATACAATATTTCGTAGGGACTGATGTTGTCCCTCCGCCTCGGTTGTTTTCGGATTCTTAGCAAGGCTATGGGCAATGCTTGAACCCACGTCATGGATGTCTCTTGACAAATTTTGCTAATCTGGGTCTTAAGAGTCCCATTCATACGCTCGACTTTACCACTTGCTTGGGGTCTATATGGTGTATGCAGATCCCAACTGATTCCCAGAATCTTGCTGATTTCTCCCACCACTGTTGCAACAAAATGTGGCCCTCTATCTGATGACATTCCCAAAGGAACCCCAAACCTTGGAATTACATGATTGAGTAAAACCTTCACCACCTCTCTTGCTGCGTTGGAACGACAGGGGTAAGCCTCAGGCCAGCCACTAAATGTGTCAACTAATACCAATATGTATTTGTATCCCTCTTTATGTGGTAACTCAGCAAAATCCACTTGCCAGTAATCTCCAGGAAGATCTCCTGTTTCTGTTACACCTAACACAACTCTTTTTCTTGTATCAGGGTTGTTTTTACAGCAGATTTCACATTTGCTTACTACTGATTGTGCAATGTCAGTCATTCCCTTTCCTATTACTACCTTCTTAAGGTGTTTTAAAAGATTTTCAACCCCAAAATGCGTACTTTCATGCTCCCTCTGAGCTATCTCTCGTAGGATCAGGGGCGGGACTACAACCTGGTTCACTGGTGTAACAGCCCATCCACTTTCTGTGATCTCAGCTTTGAGGAACTTAATTAACTTGTGGTCTGCCTGATCATACTTCGGGGTAAACCCTTACAAATCAATTTCTTTTTGTGGTATTACTGCAAGAATGTCTTTTTCTGCAATTTCTCTCGCTGCTTCATCAGCAAAGCAATTTCCCAGTTGTGGAGTGGTCTTTCCTTTTTGGTGGCCCTTACAATGCATAATTGCTACTTCTGTAGGTTTTTTGATGCTCTCTAAGAGGGCAAGGATTTGCTCAGCATGTTTGATTTCATTGCCTTGAGCATTTAACCGTCCTCTCTCCTTCCAGATGGCTCCATGGGCATGGACAACACTAAATGCATATTTCGAATCAGTCCATATATTTACCTTCTTTCCTTCGCTGAGGTCTAAGGCCCTCGTAAGCGCAATTAGTTTGGCTTTCTGTGATGACACATCTGAAGGCAAGGCTTTTGCTTCAATTACTTTATCTGTGGTGGTTACTGCGTAACCTGTCATCCTCTTACCCTTTCTCATGAAGCTGCTGCCATCCGTGAACAGTTCCCAATCTGGACTTTCTAGTGGGATGTCTCTCAGGTCTGGTCTGCTGGAATAGACTTCTTCGATTGTCTGCAAACAGTCATGCTCAGGCACATCATCAATTAAGGTGGAAGACAGGAACATGGCGGGGTTAACAACAGAGGTTGTCTTCAGGGTAACATCGTCCTGTTCCAACAACACAGATTGGTATTTGAGCATTCTGCTAGGGGATAGCCAGTGTCCCCCCTTTTGCTCCAGCACGGAGATCACTGTGTGGGGTACATACACAACGATGTGCCGCCCAAGGGTGAATTTACGAGCCTCCTGTATTACGATGACAGTTGCTGCCACAGCTCTCAGACACCCAGGCCACCCTTGGCTAACGTTGTCTAACTGTTTTGAAAAATACGCCACAGCTCTTCGCTGGTTTCCCAGGTGCTGTGCCAGTACCCCCAGAGCAACATTCTGTCGCTCGTAGGTAAAAAGTTCAAAAAGTTTAGTTAAGTCTGGGAGCCCCAAAGCTGGGGCTGACATTAAGGAATGTTTCAGTTGTTTGAATGCAGCTCTTGTACTTTCTGTCCATGCAATGGTTCCCTTTTCGGCTGCTTTATGGGCCCCATACAGAGGTTTTACCAGTACCCCATAATTTGCAATCCAAAGACGGCACCAGCCTACCATTCCAAGGAAGGCTTGCATTTCTCTCACAGTGTCAGGCTGTGGAAGGCGGCAGATGGCTTCCTTCCGTTCTTTGCTGAGTTGTCGATGGCCATGGAAAATTTCTAGGCCCAAGTAAACCACTGTTTCCTTGGCAATCTGTGCCTTTTCTTTAGAGACACGATACCCGCCTGATCCCAGATAGTTTAAAAGACTTACAGTGAGCTGGATGCAGTCGTCTCGCGTTTTGGCTGCAGTTAAGAGGTCATCACCATACTGAAGAACTTCTCCCCCTGGTTCTTGTCTCCTCCAGTCTTCTACTTCCTTTGACAGCTGCTGGCCAAATATAGTTGGGCTATTCTTGAATCCTTGGGGCAAGACTGTCCAGGTGAGCTGTGTCTTCCTTCTTGTATCAGGGTTTTCCCACTCAAAGGCAAAGAGTTCCTGGCTATCCTTGTGAATTGGAATACAGAAGAAGGCATCCTTGAGGTCTAAAACTGTGGACCACCCTAGTTCATTTGTCAATGTGGTTGAAAGAGTGTAAGGGTTCGATACAACTGAATGTATGTCCTCAGTGATCTTGTAAATTGCTCTCAAATCTTGCACTAATCTGTAACTCTTGCCATCTGGCTTCTTTACTGGTAAGATGGGCGTGTTGTACTTGGATTTACATTCTACTAACAACCCAAATTTAAGGAACTTTTCAATTATAGGCAGCAGTCCTCTATGACTTTCTACTTTTAAGGGGTATTGTTTTTGTCTCACCTGTATTGCTCCTGGTTTAAGTGCAATACTCACTGGTTCTGCTCGTGTGGACCTTCCCGGGACATCACTGGCCCACACTATTGGATTAACAGCATTTTCAACTTCAGCAGGGATTTCACCACATTTTTCCTGTATAAAAAGCGCAGCAACTTCCACAAATTTAGACCTAGGAATTATGACTTGTACACCCTGACCCTTTTTAAACTTAATTTCGGCTTCCAGTTTTTCCAGTAAATCCCTCCCGAGCAATGGTTTGGGGGAGTTAGGCATATAAAGAAATTGATGAGTTACCCAGTGCTTCCCCAGTTTGAATTTTAAGGGTTTGAAGAAAGGCCGCGTTTTGGTTACCCCCGTAGCTCCAATAACTTTCACAGTATCTTGACTCAGTTTCCCTTCTAAGGTATTTAACACAGAATATGCCGCTCCGGAATCTACCAAAAATTCAACATCGTCTTTCCCCAGCTTAGCTATAACCAAAGGCTCTGCTGGGGAAGAAGCCTTCGGTCCCCTTCATTCTGAATCTGATCCCGATCCCGATTCTGATCCTGGTTCCACAGCCAGTTGGGGAACCGAGGATTTATTTTTTAACTTAGGGCAGTCCGTTTTCCAATGTCCTTTTTCTTTACAAAAGGCACTCTGATCTTTGTCCTGGGGTGGAGAGGTACTCTTGGATGACTTCTCCTGGCTACCTTTTTTACTAGATTGCTTAACTTTGCTGCTAGAATCTCTGTCTCGATATGTCTTCCAAGCTACGTTTAACAATCTGGTTAGGTCTTGTTCTCCTTCTAGCTTTTGCAGTTTTCTCCTTATATCGCTGCTAGATTGGCCTATAAATACATAACTTAGATGTGCTCTTCCATCAGCTGAATCAGGGTCTATATTCGTGTATTTGACTGCAGCTTCCCTTAGCCTATTTAGAAAGTCAGTGGGAGATTCATCTAGATCTTGTTTTATTTCATATAACTTTGACAAATTTAAAGCCTTTGGAACACCATGCTTTAACCCATATACCATGAAATTCTGGAATCGCTTTAGCCTAGCCATGTGATCCGGAATATTTGGGTCCCAGCGTGGATCTTCCATTGGGAAGATTTCAGTGGAGGTACCCTGAAGCGTTCCACCTGCTATCTGTGAATCTACAGAAGCTTGAATAGCTTTATAAACCATCTCTTTTTCAATTGGATCAAGCAACGTCTCTAACATCGCTTTTAATTCATTCCAGTCAGGGTTCTGTGAATCGAAATTGCTCTCTGTACTAATGAAGCAACCCTGTCTGGATTTTCTTTGTATTTCCCAACAGTGGATTTCCACTGTTCTAATTCTCCAAGGGAGAATGGAACCTTAACATACATGGGTCCCTGGCTTGTCTCAGGGGGGCTTGCAAAACTGGCTCTTCTTTCTTTTTAGCTCTCGTCCTCTTTGCTATGGGGCTCCATTCTCTTTTAGCCTTCTTGGCAACTTTACCCCTTCTTCGTCTAGTTGTTGTCTTATGATCTTCCTCGTCAGAGGAAATATCTGAACTAACACTACTGTCGGTTTCTGTTGAGCCTGTCATTTTAGAGCTGCCTGGCCGAATGCTGCAGGACTGGGTGTGTGTGCAACAGCATTGTGCCGTGCCCGGTGGCGGCAGGGACGGAGCAGGCGCCGGAGTTTGCTTGCAACAACATTGTGTCGTGCCCGGTGGCGGCAAGGGCGGAGCGGCTGCCAGGGTTTGTTTGCAACGACATTGTTCAGTACCTGGCGGGGGCGGGGGCGGAGCAGTTGCCATAGTCGGCCAGCAACAGCACTGCCCCGTGCCCGATGGGGCCGGAGGCGGCGCAGATGCAACAGGTGAGGGAGCCCGCCCGGAGCTGCCCCCCTCCGCCCCCGGTGGCGGCGGCGCAGACACGACGGGCGAAAAAGCCCACCCGGAGCCGCTCCGCTCCGGCCCCGGACGCAGTGGGCATCAGAGTCCACCCCCAGTCTTCTAGTCCCACCCCCGGCGGAGGCAGGGACGGGAAATCCCGTCTCCACCCCCAACGCTCTGGCCCCAAAGGAGGCCGGGCCGGGGGGCCCCTCCACCCGCCACCCGGCCCCGCCCCCGGCGGTGGCGGGGCCGGGAAATCTTGCCCCCCTCCCCAGTGTTCTATTCCCGAAGGTGGCCGGGGCGAGGAACCCCGCCTCCAGCCACCCGGTTTCGCCTCCCACATCCCCCGGCCCGGAAGAAACTCGAGGGGGGGGGGGGAAGGCGGGAGTGGGGGCCAAAGCCAGCCCGAAGTATGTGGTCTCACCAGGGTATCTGTCTCCCCTGCAGAGGATGGTGGGCACCTATAGGTATCTGCCTTTTGCTCCCCCTCTTTCTTTATGAGCGGCACGGCCGGGGTCTCATCCCTGTCGGCAGCTTTCCCAGAGGGGGAACGAGCGGGAGGCGGGGACGGCGAAGGAGAATCTGAGACAACCGAGGAACCCACAGTCCCTGACCCAGCGGCTGCCGAGGCCCCACCCCCACCCGCAGCCGAAGGAGGTGGCGGGGGAGGGGGGGCAGTGGGGCCGGGGCCAGGCCCAGCGCCACTGAGGGTCCAGTTCTCAACGCGGGAGCTAACAAATACAAATCGATTTCTGCCTCATCTCCCCCCTGCGGTTAGGAGGAGTCTTTTCCTTTATATCCTCTTTCTTTTTCTTCCTTAAAACCATTATATGATGTTCTGTCTCGGGCCTCTGTAGCTTTTCGTCCCGTGATAGAAGTCTAAAGAGCTTTGCATATTCAATTTCCATACTGTAACTGTCTTTTCGTAGGCGAGCTATCAGATTTGATATCAATTTTTCATCTAAACTACCATCTGTAGGCCACGTCTGGTCTTCCTCGACCTCATAGGTTGGCCAGACACGTTGGGATAGCCTGATCAATTCTGCTTTTATAAGATAAGTATGCTTACCGGCTAGCGTTTGCCAGTTCTTTAGTGCTAGCTCTAATGGGGAATTCTCAGGAATTGGAATAGAGCTTCCACTTGAAAAATGACACCCCATGTCTAAATTAATGAACGGGGAAAGTCACACACTCAGAGTAACTGCAAAAAGCTAAAGCGGGATTTAAACCAGCCGCCTCCCGTATACTGGCGCTGAGCTTGACTCACCACGCCACACAGTGGCCCGAGACCAACGTTTGTCACTGCAGTGCTGCACTGCCAAAACTTACGCGGACAAGGGCACTCCTTATCCCACACGCCAAATGAATTATAGGAGATTTTCTCCTCACTACAGAACACCGCTGTTTATACACCTACTCACGTGCTTCTGTACTGGGTCCTTGGTCTCCGGTACCGTCCAGGCTGGCAGAGGGAGTGCTGGCCCAGAGGGGTTTGGAGAGAGACCTTCTGTCCCGCCGTGGGGTGCCAAAACTGATGCCTAAAAGAGAAGCCAAAACAAATTAGGAGTATAAAATGCGGACAAATTTATTCGAGGTCTTCAAGGTACATTCGGGCAGATGAACGTCCCCCTCAGGGACTACACCCAAAATGGACGACCGGTCATGAGCCCTTCCCCTTTTACAAGTTCTGTCCCATTAGCATATTGGCCCCTAATTCTCCAATCGTACCCTCCGGTAGCAATGTTCACCACCCCAGGCCTGCTCCCCTTCATCTTACAGTTGTTTACATATTTTCAGGCCCCAAGGTAATGAATATGTCCTTGAATCTGTGTTCAGAGAGCCTTGTTTTGGTTAAAGGTGCTGGGAACAGAGCATTTTAGCACTTAGTAAGAAGCACTAAACCGCAGCAAGTTACAGATGCATTAAGAGGAAAAACTAGAAATATTCAAAGGCATCAGCGGAACGCAGGACTCCCAGAGTGAAGAGAGCAGAGAGGGGCAATAGCGGAGCTGGGGGACCCCCGGCAGCCTGGGTGGGTGGGGGAGCCTGGAGATGAGGCAGGGCCGGGACACTGTGACGCTGAAAGGGGCGGCGGAGAGAGGGGGAAGCCGCGAGTGCCTGGAGTGGGGGGAGGCTGAAGAGGGGGAGCCTGGGAGCCCTGGGAGCCAAAGCAGCATCAGGGAAGAAGGGACCCCTGGGACCAGCGAAAGCCCACGGCATCCCTAAGCAGGAGACTGGAGCAGGGGGATCCCCAGGACCCACGGGAGCCCCAGCAGCTTTGAGAAGGGGGAACCCCAGCATGCCAAAGCCAGGAAAATGGAAAAGGGGAAATGCTGGGGGGCTTTTTTTGGGATCACTCTTGATTTTTGGAGGATTTTATAGACCCAAAACACCCGGTGAGTTCTAGAGATAGACTTGGGCATGAGGAACCTGCAGCCCAAGGCACTCACACCCCTTTTTCCCCCTAACCAGGATTTCTGACGCCCAAACCTTGGCCGAATGGGGGAGGAAGCTTTGAGGAGGAAGAAGATGTCCCAGGACCTGCAGACAGGTGAGGAGAAAGTCAGTGCCCCTTTCCCCCTCTCTTCTGCTCTATGTCCCAGCCCAGCATCGCCCCCGACTGCAGGACAACCCCGCTGCCAACGCTGTCCTGCAGGGACAGATTGGGGGATGTCCTTCCCCTTCCCTGTGGCACGGAGGCAAATCCCATCCTCTCCTTGTCCTTCCTCCCCAGGCAATGAGCTGCAGATGGAGACCAGGGAGGGCAAAGCCTTGGGGCAGAACGTGGTGGAAGAGGCCGTTTTGAGCAGCTCCATGACACAGGAGTTCAAGAGGGAGGAAAAGCCCCAGAGATGCCGCACAAGGAGGGGCTGCAAACCCAGCCCAGGGTGCTCTGAGGAGGAAAGACCCACCCTGTGCCGGGAAGGTGTCCGGAGCTTCAGGCAGAGATCGGCCCTGGTGGTCCCTGAGCAGCTCCGTGATGGGGAGAAGCCCTACAAGTGTGGGGAATGTGGGAAGGGCTTCAGCAAGAGATCCCACCTGATGGTCCACCAGAGGATCCACACAGGGGAGAGGCCCTACGAGTGTTCTGTGTGTGGGAAGAGGTTTCTGACCAGCTCCCATCTCCTCAGCCATCAGCGAATTCACACAGAGGAGAGGCCCTTCCGCTGCCCTGAGTGCAGGAAGGGCTTCAAGGACAACTCCACCCTCATCAAGCACCGGCGCATCCACACAGGGGAGAGGCCCTACGAGTGTGGGGAGTGTGGGATGAGCTTCAGCCAGAGATTCAGCCAAATCTGCCATCAGAGGATCCACACTGGAGAACGGCCCTATGAGTGTTCTGTGTGTGGGAAGAGCTTCAGTCAGAGGTCCAGCCTGATTTGCCACCAGCGCATCCACACTGGGGAGAGGCCCTATGAGTGTGGAGAATGTGGGAAGAGCTTCAGCAAGAGCTCCAGCCTGATGCTCCACCAGAGGATCCACACAGGGGAGAGGCCCTATGAGTGTTCTGAGTGTGGGAAGAGGTTTCCAACCAGCTCAGAACTCCTCAGGCATCAGCGGATTCACACAGAGGAGAGGCCCTTCCACTGCCCCGACCTCAGGAAGGGCTTCAAACGCAACTCCAGCCTCATCAGGCACCGGCGCATCCACACCGGGGAGAGGCCCTATGAGTGTCCCGAGTGTGGGAAGAGCTTTTCCAGGAGCTCTCACTTGACCCGACACCAGTGGAGGCACCAGTAAGGGAAGCCCTGCGAGTGTCCTGAGTGTGAGAAGAGCTTTGTGCGCTGCTCCAACTTCATCACCCTTCAGGTGACCCACATTGTGCAGAGCCCTGGTGACCCACACTCCCTGTGACCAACACTGGGAGGACACCTGGCTGGTGGCTTCCACATCCTCAGATTCCCTGTAGGCACCTGGACAAACTCAAGGGCAGGAACATCCATTGGGACCCGGATTGACATTGGAAATTCATTGGGAAGAGCTGATTTATTAACGCTACACCCAAAAAAATCTCACCTGCTCTTTCCAATTGTTTGTTCTGGTGGCATCAAGCAACACTGGAGGATCTTGGAGGTCTTTTCCAACCTAAATAATTACCTTCTTCATCCTGTCAAAACTACCAAAATTGGGGTAAAAATAAAGAAATGAAACAAAGAGATTGAAATCTGCACCATTTTCCTGAGATTTGAGGGTGAATTTGGGGTTCATGGAGGGTTTGGGTGTTCTGGGGCTGCCCAGGCCAAGGGACAGTGCCACGATCTCATAGTTGTGGCAGCAGAACGTGTCCACCTGAGCCCATCTGTTCTCCAGGAATTCCGGTTGTCTGTCCCAGTCCCTGCCCTGGGTCTCCCCATTTGGGGTGTGCCCCTCCAAGTGCCCAAATTGCTGCTGAAGTGCCCACGCTGCTCCTGGCTGTGGATGTTCCTGTCCAGCAACCTCTCCTGGTCAGTGCCATAGGGGGCTGGGAGGGGCATTTGGGGGATCGTGTGGGGATTGGCAGGGGCTTTTGTGGTTCTTGGGGACATCTGTGGTGCTGCAAGGGGTCTTGGTGGGGTCTGTGAGGGAGTTTTGGGATCCAGGCTGGGGTGTGTGGCTTGGAGAGGTATTGGGTGGGTCTTGGGGGAGATGGGAAAGGGCTTTTGGTGTCTCTTGGGGCCATTTATGTGTCACAGACTGAATTTGAGTGATCCTAGGGGAAGCTGTGAGGTGGTTTGAGAGGTCCGGCATTGGCTCTGGGGCTGGGAAGAGGTTTCAGGGCAGTAGTGACCCCCCAGACCCCCAAAGCTGCCACCAGACCCTGTCCCCAAGATGCTGCCAGGGTTTGGGGGCTCCATGTTGGGGTTCCTCCTCCTGGTGCTGCTGGAGAAGGTGAGGGGGGATCCCCAGGGGTTGTGTGTGTCCCCCCAGTGCGTGTGCCCCCCCATGCCAGTGTCACCCCATTTCCCTCCCCACAGGGCTCCTGACCCAGCTCCTGCTGCCCCCGGGAGGGAATTTGGGGAGGGGGCAGAGGGGGTGTGTTGGAGAAGAAGGAGCAGAAAGCTCTCATACATATTATTACTCAGCAAAAGAAAGAATAGAATTAAAAACTGAGTTTGAGCTAGAGAAAAAATAAGCATACCAGCTGATTGAAACACAAACTGGAAAAACCAGTCTTTGCAAAGATCCAAACTTGGAGCTGCTATGGTAATCTGAGAACTCTCATAGGCTATACACAAATGACGTAGAACTTGTATCTCCTCCCTGATTGGTTAATAGAGATTAGCGTATTCATGATGGAATCTGTTATCCCTGGAGGAGAGCGAGCATTCGCTCTCTTGCTTCTCTCCCTCCCCCGTCCACACCATCTCCTCTGAGGTCTCCGCGTGACCGCCGAAAGCGGCCACGTGGTGGACCCCACTTCCTACCCTACCCCACCTTTTCTCCCCAAGAAATAAACCCTGATGATTTGGAACTAAATGCAGAGACTCCGTCTACTTTACTGCAGAAGAAAGCTGGAGGATTAAATCCTTCACCTGGCGCCCAACGTGAGAAAGAAGCCGAAAACACTGATCTGCTTCTGCAACATCTCTGCATTACGGTAACTACCTGAGACAACTCAACCCCATCCCTACTATGCCGCGAGCACAATAGTCTGCTTTGAGCAGTTTTTAGACTGTTGGAGCTCTTAAAATTTGTACTAGGGGATTACCTCGACCGCAGCTGAGCTGAAGGTCTTATGAGGTCATTTTTTTTTCTGTCCTGCCGTGGTAACCACGGGCACTGAGCACAGCGCCACGCTTAGAACAGCGTGACGCCAGGAGCTCTCTGTGCGAGACTTCCCCCCCGCGTGTGTCTCGAGCACATTTATTGCTCTCCTGAGACGCGATACGCGAATTCCTGAGCACGTGGGTTTTTTTTTTTTTCTTTTCGATTTTTTTTGGGGTTTTTTCTTTTTTTTTGGGGCCCGGCCAGCCTCGCCACCACGGAGCTCTAAGGAAAACCGATAGCAGCATAAGAGGTGAGCACCTTTTCACATGATGGGACAAACTCACTCCGTTACCGAGAGACAACTTTATAAAGACCTGAAACACCTTTTATCCTCCTCTCCTAATAATTTACCTAAGCAAGAACTTAAAAACCTCTTAGAGTGGACCTCCTTGCACTTTCCTAACACCGACCGCTCCGTGGTTTTCTCTAAGACTTTTTGGGAACGGGTTGGAAACAGACTCTTTAACGAAATATCACGAAGGAATATCACCCTTGCGGAATTAGTCCCTGCTTGCAGAACGTTAGTGGAACTGTTTTCTGAAGATGTTCCCTGCGCCTCCCCCCCCACCGCGTGCGGTCCTATTGCGCAACCGCCACGTGGCGTCCCCGGTACCCCCCCAGCGCGCCATGCGGTCTCCGTAGGGGCGGAATCCCTGCCCCCTCCCCCTCCCCCCCCCTCCTCCCCCTCCCCTCCACCACCACCGCAGTGTCCGCCCCCTCTTCCCTCCGCGCGGCCGCCGGTCCCACACACCCCGCCGTCGTCCTTGCACGCCCCTCCGTTGACTCCGCGGTCCCTACTTCCGGTGTCCCGACTTCCGGTGTCCCGGGAGACTCCCCGGCCGTCATGGCCGACACTCCGCCCAGCGTCACGACGGGCTGTCCCCCTGGCTTCACTCCAATCCCGCCCCCAACCCTGGCGGGCCCCTCCCATTCTCCTGACATCACCACAACCCCGCCCCTCACCATTGCGAGCCCCTCCCACCCGCCGCGCGCCACCGCGGCCCCGCCCCCCATACCTGCCTGCCCCCCGCCCGATGATGTCACCCCGCTTCCCGCCCCTGCCCCCGCCCACTCCCAACCCGACGTCACCCCGCTTCCCGCCCCTGCCCCCGCCCACTCCCAACCCGACGTCACCCCCGCTTCCCGCCCCTGCCTCCGCCCACTCCCAACCCGACTCCACCCCGCCCACCGCCCCCTCCCACCCCGCCGGTACTGGCACCGCCCCTGCCCCCGCGCCCTCGCCCGCCCACTCCCGCCCACACCCCCCCCCCTCCCCGGCGGTTTCGCCCCCCCTCTCGCACCCAGACCCCACAGCCGCCCCACCCCCACCCACGTGTACTACGTCCGCCTTCCCCGTAATGGCGGCCAGCGTGATACCTAGTCCCGTTGCCCCCCTGTCCCCTGCGGCTCCTGCCACTGTAGTTTCCCAGTCCCAACCGTCCCTTCCGCGCTCTGCCGTACTAGTCTCTTCCTTTCCCGGCGAAACCTCGTCACGGGTCCCCTGCCCTGCCATTCTGCACGCAGCCGAGGGACCCCTGTTTTCACAACCCCCCACCGCGGCGCCGATGCCTTCTGCCGGTGCCAGCAGCCTGCAGCAGCCGTTTCTACACGCCGATCCGGTTCCAGCTTTCAGCGCGGCCCCCGTACCACAGCACCGCCCGACCCCAGCCGCGCCGCCGTCATCCCTCTTCGCAGCAGACGTCCAGACGCCCCCCCCGCCCGATACAAGCCTGCTCACACCCGTCCCGGCTCGCCAGACCTCCCTCGCCTCTCCGCCAGCCCACGCAGCCCTGCCCACACCCCCCGCTGATGCGACGCTGCCACCACAGACGCCGCGACAGCCGCAGCTCTGCTCTCCGCCGCTGCCAGCATCGGGACCAGCCTCCGCCATCACGTCTCCCTCGCCAGACCCGATGACGCAACCCGCGCATGCGCAGTATGCGCCTTCGCTAGCCCAGCCCAGCTCCGCCGCTCCAGCCCGCACCGTGCCAGCACCGACCACGCCCACACAGCGCCCCACTGACCTCCCTGGACTACCGACGCAGCGAGAACACACAGCACCCACAGGCATTCCGCCTGCTCATTGGATTACTTCAAACACTCCCCACACCTCCTGTCCAGAGGGGGGAGCGTGGAATATTCCACCGGCTTTCACAAATATTGACCAATACCAAAGTTCTTCTCATTGTTTTCAATTAACAGACTGGCAAGAAATAAGACGCCAAATTTGCAAAGATGATTCAGTTAACGCCATAGCTATGCCTGTCATATTCGGACAACAGGCTGGTGAACCCAGGACATGGACTCCTATCCCAGCACAAGAAATAAAAGAATTGAGAAAGGCGTTGAGAGACAATGGACTCTGTTCGCCATATTTTAAACAACTGCTAAAAAGTACCCTTGAAGGACACACTTTCACACCAAATGACTGCAAAAACCTAGCTGGTGTTATTCTCACAGACTCACAATACATGTTATGGGAACTCAAATGGAGAAGATTGCTTACAGGAGTATTGACGACATACAGGCAAAGCACTGATCCAGACTTACGTACACTTGTGCTCTCAAAGCTTGTCGGAGATGCACCTCATGATCAAAATGATGCTCAAATCAATTTACCCAGAATAGCATTAGATGATATAAAAAAGAACGCTCGCAAAGCTTTCTTGCAAATCCAACCTGCAGGAAGCTTTGAAAAAGCATATAATCTTATCAGTCAAGACATCTCTGAGCCTTTCACATCATTCGTCGACCGGGTAATACAAGCAGCAGAAAGACAGTGTGCTGACGATATTGCTCGGCCAATAATGATACGAGACATTATCGAAAACAATGCCAATGTAGCATGCAAGAAAGCTATTAAAGCCCTTGCAAAAGAAAGACCCACAGTGCCTGAAATGATAGAAACATGTAACAAAATTGGCAGTCCACAAGAAGTAGCAGCGATCCAAGCAAGTGAACTTGGAAAAGCCCTAGGAGAAAAAATTGAAAAAGCCATTACAGCTCAAGCAGCGAATGCAGAGGCACGAGATCAAAAACTCACTGAAATCCTAGCCGCCCTGCATCTCAACTCACAACAACAAACCAATGCCATGACGATGACGCAAAACCCTTCAGCCACTCCAGGACCTGGCTACTTTTACAAAAAACCCAACTTCAACATGAAAAACTACACAGACACCAGAAGACAGATACAAGCACCAGACCGCTGTTCTATCTGCAAAAAAGGCAAGCATCTTCCCTGGCACTGTCACTCCAAACAAGACGCAAGCGGGAGACACATTCCAAAAAACTTCATCAAGAACGCGGATCGTCACCGCGTGCAGAAACAAATTGTGACGTACCAGACGCCCGAGGTAAAATATATAAACACACCAGCTCCGAACCGCCTCGCTCTGCCACCAACAGAATCACAGGTGATGCCCCAGATCTCTTACCCCCAGGGTACTGGTGCACTTTGGCAGCCACCAAGCCAGAGACACTTTTAAAAGACAATAACTATACCTATATTTCCACAGGGGTTGCTGGACCCTCACAATATAAACAGGACTTTCTAATAGTTGGCAAAGAAAGAAATAACATCCTTGGACTGTTTGTTTTACCTTGTGTAATGTCTGTTAATTGCAATGAAGAACTGTTAGTACTAGCCAAGGCCTGCTATCCTCCACTACATATCCCACCTAATACACCTGTAGCCATTGCTGTAACACTACCTATGAACATTGCAAGCCACACACCGCCAGGCTGTCTTTCAGCTGCTCCTGAAAACCCTGAAATTCTATGGGTTCAACATATAAGCCAGCAACGCCCTATGCTAACATGTGAACTGTCACATGGTGGAGTTCAAGTCCATATCACGGGAATGGTGGATACAGGAGCAGATGTTTCAATTATCTCCCATCATAGCTGGCCAACTACCTGGAAACTGCTAACTCCCCTGGGTACTCTCGCAGGCATTGGAGGTGTTACTCCGTGCTTGCAAAGCGAATCCGCAATCAATGTTACAGGGCCGCAAGGCAAAAGAGCATTTATCCATCCATATGTAATACAAAGACCTATTACTGTATGGGGACGGGATTTACTTTCCCAATGGGGAGCGAAAATCGAACTGGGTTTTTGACAGGGGCCACTAAAGCACTCAGCGCTACAAAACTGACCTGGAAAACTGACACACCTGTCTGGATAGATCAGTGGCCCCTACCTGAGAATAAGCTGAGTGCCCTCAAAAACCTCGTAGCCGAGCAACTACAAAAAGGCCATATCACGCCTACGACTAGCCCTTGGAATTCCCCTGTGTTTGTAATCCACAAAAAAGCTTCAGACACTTGGAGATTGCTACATGACCTTAGAAAAATCAATGCCGTAATTGAAGACATGGGCCCTCTCCAGCCTGGCCTTCCAAACCTCTCTATGATCCCGAGAAATTGGCCGCTTGTAGTTATTGACATAAAAGACTGTTTTTTCAACATCGCACTGCATCCAGACGATGCTCCTCGATTTGCGTTTTCCGTCCCAAGTACAAACCTACAAGAACCACTTCAAAGGTACCACTGGCTGGTTCTACCACAAGGCATGAAAAATTCACCGACTATCTGCCAGCATTTTGTATCCTGTGCATTATCTCCAGTCCGTGAACAATTCCAGCGATCGCTCATTCTCCACTACATGGACGATCTACTCATAGCTGCACCGACACAGACACAGATGGAAGAAACTCGTGACAGTGTTATCGCTGAGATCAGAAAAGCTGGACTGGTGATCTCAGAATCAAAAATACAGGAAACTGCTCCCTGGAAGTATTTGGGTTGGAAACTAACAGAACAGTCTATCTCACCTCAAAAAATACAAATCCGAACTGATATTCATACGCTGAACGACTTACAACAACTCTTGGGAGAAATTAACTGGGTCAGACCTGCGTTAGGGATAACAACTGATGAACTATCTCCACTTTTTGATTTATTGCGCGGTGACAGTAACATAAAGTCTGCCAGGTCTCTCACTCCCGAGGCCAGCAAAGCCTTAGAAATAATTACTGATGCCCTGCAAAACAGACAAGCACATCGCTGTATACCTGATAAACCTTTTTTTCTTGCAGTGCTAGGAAAAGAACTGAGATTGTGCGGTTTAATTTTCCAATGGGATTCCTCTCAAAATGATCCGTTGTTAATAATCGAATGGGTTTTTCTCCCTTACAGGTCACCAAAGACAATCGTCACATCTTTAGAAATGATGTCTCAAATCATCATAAAAGGCAGAGCAAGACTTATTTCCATAGCAGGCTGCGAATTCGCAATCATCTATTTACCCATAGTTAAAGTCTATTTTGATTGGGCAATGCAAAACTCAGAAGACTTGTTGTATGCCTTGCTCAATTTTCCAGGAACTTGCTCTATTCATTATCCTGCACACATATTGTTCAAAGCTAAATTATGCTATAGAGAAAAGCCCCTGCTCAGTGCAGAGCCTTTAGATGCAGTCACTATCTTCACTGATGGGTCAGGGCGAACCCACAATTCAGTGGTTACATGGCAGGATAAAGAGACCAAAGCCTGGAAACAAGATGTCCAAAAAGTCGAAGGCTCACCACAGGTTACAGAACTGGCAGCAGTTGTGAGAGCTTTTCAGCTCTTTCCCGAGCCTTTCAACCTAATAACTGATTCGGCATACATTGCTAATATTATTAAAAGAATTGAAGGATCAGTTCTAAAAGATGTGAACAACGACAAACTGTGCCTTTGGCTCACCTGTCTTTTTCAACTTCTGTCACACAGAACTAACCCTTATTTTGTTTCCCATATTAGATCTCATTCTGGCCTCCCAGGGTTTATGGCAGAAGGAAATGCACGAGCTGACGCCTTGGCATCAGCAGAATCAGATGAAGAAGTTGCAGCAGGCATTGGCAACCCTGCCTCTGTGCTTACTGCAACTACTTTACCTAACATCATTGAACAAGCCAAATTGAGCCATGCGTTTTTTCATCAAAATGCACAGGCAATCAAACGAGATTTCCACATTACGTTGGAGCAAGCATGAAGTATCATACGAGCCTGCCCAAACTGTCAGCTTGTTCAACCTCTTCCTTCCTCAGGTGCAACCAACCCACGAGGGTTGGAGAGTTTGCAGAAATGGCAAACAGATGTTACCAAGTATCCCTCTTTTGGGAAATTTAAAAATATCCATGTCTCTGTCGATACATTCTCTAATGCAGTTTTTGCTTCTGTTCACACAGGAGAAACAGCCAACCATGTTTGCCAGCATTTCTCACAAGCCTTTTGCTACCTGGGTGTCCCTCAAGAAATTAGAACTGATAACGGTCCTTCGTATACTTCACAAGAATTAGCCACGTTCCTAAATGACTGGGGTATTCATCACACCTTTGGGATTCCTTATTCCCCCACAAGTCAGGGAATAATAGAAAGGACACACCAAACTTTAAAGCGCATTTTAGATCAACAAAAAGGGGGAGACGCCCAGGCCACACCTCAAAGGAGATTGTATAAAGCCCTGTACGTTTACAATTTTCTAAATAGTTCTGCAGAAGAGCCTGATCCTCCTATATATAGACACTTCTTAAACAACAAAAGAGCCAAACTGAAAGAAAACCCCCCAGTGCTGATCAAAAACATTGAATCAGGACAAATAGAGGGCCCGTATAACCTTATAACTTGGGGGAAGGGTTTTGCGTGTGTTTCTACAGGTGAAGGCCTCAAGTGGATTCCAGCTAAGAACGTGAAGCCGTATCACCCACCAGAGCCAGCAGACGCCTCCACGTCAGCCAGCTGCTCCCAGAGTGAAACGCACGAAGCAAGCGACCGGGCCTGAGTTGGCAGAACTCCCAGGAGGAAGTGACCTGCCAAAAGCATCTCGAGAACAGAATGGAGTTTTATCATTTGCATAAATGCATGTTATTCTTGTTTCTTTGTTTTAGTTTTAGTAGTGAAGCTTTACCTGTAAACCAACCAAAGACAAATGTCTGGGTTGCTTTAGCCAAGACTGCAGGTTCTGATACTATTTGTCTATCTAATAGCCCTGAAAAGCCCTTTTCTACCTGTTTAGTTGGAGTACCTTTTCCAAAAGGTTTTGATAACGTAACTCTTGAAAAATACTGGCCATATGACTATCATCATGTATCTCCAACCCCTAGCCATAAATATCAAACCTACATTGGTAATTCTAAAGTTGACAACTCTGACCTTCAAGAGCTAGAAATCCTAGGTTCACTAACCATGGACACCTGCTACTTCTTTCATTTCCTAGGAGAAGACGGCCCTCAGCTGAATGTCACCCCAAGTCATCCAGTTTATAGCAATGTAACTTCTTGGTGTAATCAAACTAAGCTTCTCAGATATTTTGAACCTCATGAAGACAGTTTAAACAAACTCCCCATTCGATTCCCTAAAGGAATCTGGCTCATCTGTGGAGATAGAGCCTGGCAAGGTATACCTTCAAAAATAGAAGGTGGTCCCTGTGCCCTGGGACAACTTACAATAATCGCTCCCAGGGTCAAAGAGGTAGTAAAAAAGAAAAGCAGAAGAATTAGATCCTCCTGGGGACACCAGTATGAAAGCAACTGCGATAGTGAGTTCCACCCTTGGAATTCTGGCAGATCAATTGTTACAGGTATTTTTTTACCCCAATTAGGCTCCATAATTGCATTAAAACAGTTGAACAAGCTGGGCTGTTGGCTCAGCAAAGAAGTTAATGCCACCTCTACAATGATCAGTGAGTTGTTAACTGATGAGGAAGCGGTTAAACATGCCACCTTGCAAAACAGAGCTGCCATAGATTTTCTTTTATTAGCACATGGGCATGGTTGTGAAGATTTTGAAGGGTTATGTTGCATGAACTTATCTGACCATTCTGTTTCAATTCATAAACAACTACAAAACTTAAGAGATTTGGCCAACCAAATTACAGTAAATGACCCATCTTGGCTAGACAATTTGTTTGATGGCTGGAACTTCACATCTTGGCTAAAGGAACTCTTTAAAATAGGTTTAATTGTGTTTATAGTGATAATTGTAGTGTTAATAGCAATTCCCTGTATACTTCAATGTGTAAAAAAGCTTATGAGTAAGACGATAGCTAATATCTTAGTTGTTCATCAAAACGGGGGAGATGTTGGAGAAGAAGGAGCAGAAAGCTCTCATACATATTATTACTCAGCAAAAGAAAGAATAGAATTAAAAACTGAGTTTGAGCTAGAGAAAAAATAAGCATACCAGCTGATTGAAACACAAACTGGAAAAACCAGTCTTTGCAAAGATCCAAACTTGGAGCTGCTATGGTAATCTGAGAACTCTCATAGGCTATACACAAATGACGTAGAACTTGTATCTCCTCCCTGATTGGTTAATAGAGATTAGCGTATTCATGATGGAATCTGTTATCCCTGGAGGAGAGCGAGCATTCGCTCTCTTGCTTCTCTCCCTCCCCCGTCCACACCATCTCCTCTGAGGTCTCTGCGTGACCGCCGAAAGCGGCCACGTGGTGGACCCCACTTCCTACCCTACCCCACCTTTTCTCCCCAAGAAATAAACCCCGATGATTTGGAACTAAATGCAGAGACTCCGTCTACTTTACTGCAGAAGAAAGCTGGAGGATTAAATCCTTCAGGGGTGCGCAGCCCCCGCCGGGGGATGACCCCGAGCCAGCGCCCTTTTTTCAGCTCCAAGCTGGGCTTGGGGCCGCAGCAGGAAGAGGCCGATGGGCAGCAGCTCCTGCAGGTGGGACAGTGCTTGGGCTCAGGGCAAGCTCCTGCCCTGCACACCTGGCTCAGGTGTGACACTGCCCCGCCAAGGGAGTGCGACATTGCCATCCCCACGGCTCAGGGCTGGCAGCAGCACTTGGAGCACGCACATGGAAATGCTGGGAGCAACTGGGAGCAGCCTGAGGCCGTGAATTCTCCCCCAGCAGCGCCTTTCCAGGCCAGCCCTCCATGGGAGAAATGCTCCTTAGGCCTGGGCCTTGAGCAGCAGCCCCTGGGCTCAGCTCCTGTGCAGCTGATCACAAACACTGTCTGCTGCCAGGCACTGCTGCTGTCCAACGAGCTCCTGCTTGCTTTAGGAGCAGCCTTGGCAACTGTTTTTCTTCCCTCCATGGCACAGCATGGCTGTTGTCACAGTGTCAAAGCAAGCTGTTGATGCCAAGTGCGGCCAGGATGAGCCATGGCTGTGCCTAAAGCCCATCTCTTGGGGCCCTATCAACAGCAGTGCCAAATGAGCCCTTGGAGCTGTCGTGGAGCAGCCACCTCCCTCTGAGTGGGGCCTCTGGGAGCCGGGAACTCTCCCGTTTGCTGCACTCGGGGCATCCCCGAACAACGAGGGAGCCTGGGCCGATCCCCCACTCCTCGAGGCTCAAGCCTTCGCCCGCTGGGGAGATGCAAAAGCATCGGGAGTGAGCATTTCCCTGCCCTCGAGGGCAATTTCTGACAGGTCCCTGGCACTGCCTCTTTGTGTCTGTGTGCACACACGTGTGCCTGTGCTCTGGCAAATGGGGGAGAAATGCTGCTCTCGGAGGGGTTGCAGTGCGTTGGATATCTGAGTAGGTTAGAGCTGTAAGGAAGGTTCAGTCCTAAGGTATAATCTCAAGTAAATGCTCCTAAGGGCTATTCTTGTTTTGTTAAGTTTAATTTTTCAAGGTAAGTTAAACACTGTAAAATGTTATTCCTCTCTTAAATTGTAAAGTCATAGCTTATAATTTAGGTTAAATACTATTATGTGCTGTTGTTTTGGTAAATGGTTAAGTTTAAGGTATAAATTAAGATTAAGATAAAGGTTAAGTGCTGTTAAGTTTAAGGGCTGCAAAGCTTTTAAGCCATATTCCTTTTCTCCTTGCCCTCACTGTCCTTTTGTCACACACACAGAGACACAAGGACAGTTCTAAGTTCATTTCTGGTTTGATTGTCTGGATTTCCTTAATCTTGTTATTGCTTTTTTCCCTTGGTGTGCCTGAACTGTCCAGTCAGGAGCAGAGTGACTCTTGCCAAGGAACTTTGTTGTGCTGTTGCTGGATATTAAATCTGGTTTTTGCTGATCTCTTGCTGGGGATTTTTTAAGCGCTCTCAACCCCTCGTTCGTAAGAGGGTGAAGGAGCCCTGGCCTAGGCTCTCACCCTGGGGGACACAGGGACGCTGCCAGGGGATCCCTGTCTCCCTGTCCCACCCCCCAAAGCCCTGTCCCCCCTGTCCCCGTGTCAGGCTCACCAAATGTAAGGTAACAAGGAACACCTGTTATGGGTCTGGACAAAAAGGGTATAAAAGGCTGTACCACGGGATAATAAACAGCTGATGCCTGCCACCACTTCGAGTGTCAATTTTACTGTCCACGGTCAGGTCTAGACTGGCCACAAAAGGGTGAGTTATTTCTGACCCAATGGGCCCATGATGCCTCAGGTCATCAGGGAAGAGCTGCAAACTCCAGATGGGCTGGTGACCCAGAGGTGGATTTAGCCATGGACAGCATCTCCAGGTTATCCATGACTGTGGAACATGTGCTGTGCTCAAGCAGGGCCAAGCGGGCAAAGCCCCTGTGGTGTGGGGGACGATGGTGGAAATGCCAATCTGGGGGGGCCTGGCAGATCGATGACATCACAGTGCCACAGAGCCGCCAGGGCAAGCGCTGCTGCTGACAGTGGTGCCAACAGCCCCTGCAGGGATGGAGACGCACCCTGTGCCTCACGGCACTGCCCAGAACACCACCCTGGGCCTGGAAAAGCAAGTCCTGGGGGGACAGGGCCCCCAGGAAGAAGTGAGTCAGACAATGGGACTCATTTCCAGAACAGCCTCATGGACACCTGGGCCAGAGGGCACAGCACTGAGTGGGTGTTTCATATTCCCTGTCAGGCACCAGCCCTGGGAAAGCTGAACAGTGCAAGGCACTGCTGAAAACCACCTTGAAAGCAGTGCCTGGTGGGACCTTCAAACACTGGGAGCTGCAGTTAGCCAAGGCCACTGGTCAGAGAAGAGCTGAGGCTCCACCAGTCGAGCTGGCCCTGCCCAATCAAATCGTCCATGGGCCATAGAAGGGGGATAAAGTCCCCGTGGTGCCTGTGAGAAATGTGTTAGGGAAGACAGTTTGGATCAGTCCTGCCTCAAGCAAAAGCAAACCCATCCCTGGGATTGTTTTACCTTGAGGACCTGGCAGAGTCAACTTCTGCAGGATGTTTTCTGCTCTAACTGGAACCTGGGGACACTTTCTCAGCTGTGTCACTCACTGGAACCTATTTAAACTACAGGAGACTTCAGTATTTCAATCTCACTTTGACTTCTTGAGAAGTTATTTGAACACACTCGGAGGGACTGAGTCTGATGTAAAGAGCAGCAGAGCCCCACGAGGCTCATTCAAGTGCCTGTGCTGTGGCTGTGCTGCTGAGCTGGGCCGGGCTCCTGGCACAGAGGCAGCTCCTGGCAAGCGGCAGCGCTGCAGAGAGACAGCTCTGCCCAGGAGCAGCTCCTGTGCACAGCCCAGCAGGGCTGGGGTACTGCCAGGGCAGCTCAGGGACACCAGCAGGGCACACCCAGAGCTCACAGGTGCTCAGCATTGGCAGGGGCTGTGCCATGGCCCAGAAAGGCTGTGTCATAGCCATAGGCACCTCTGGGGCTGTGTCACAGAGCCCCAGAGCAGCTGTGATGTCAGAAAGGGGCAGTGTGACATCACAGAGTGGGTTGTGTGAGGTCACAGATTGGGCTATGACATCTCTGAGTTGGTTGGGTGAGGTCAATGAGCAGCTACAGCATCGTAGAGGGGACTGGGTGACATCACAGAGCAGGCTCCGAGGTCATAGTGTGACATCACTGAGTGACAGCACAGAGCAGGCTGTGACATCATAGAGCAGGCTCTGACATCATAGAGTGGGTGGTGACATCATAGTGCAGCTTCACGACATCACAAGGAGGTTTGGTTATCTAACAGAGTTGCTGGTGACATCCCAGAGTTGGCTGTGACATCCCAGAGTGGGCTGTGACATCACAGGGGCTGTGTGAGGTCACTGGGGAGGTCACTCTGCCCCAGCCCCCCCTCACAGCTCCCCCCACAGAAGTCCAATGCTGCTCGTGCACAGCAGGGTCCCCTGTCCCCCCGGGTCCCCCCCTGCCCCCTGGCGCCGCAGCCTCCCCCAGAGGATGTTCCACGAGATCGACCCCCAGAGCCTGACACGGGGACAGGGGGGACAGGGCTGTGGGGGGTGGGACAGGGGGACAGGGACCCCCTGGCAGTGTCCTTGTGTTCCCCAGGGTGAGAGCCTGGGCCAGGGCTCCTTCAGCCTCTTATGAACGAGGGGTTGAGAGCGCTTAAAAAATCCCCAGCAAGGGATCAGCAAAAACCAGATTTAATATTAAGAGAGAGCACAACAAAGTTCCTTGGCAAGAGTCACTCTACTGACAGGACGGTTCAGGCACACCAAAGAAACAAAGCAACAACAAAACTAACCAAATCCATACAATCAAATCAGAAATTAAGTCTGTGTGTGTGTGTGACAGAAGGACAGTGAGGGCAAGGATAAAAGGAATATGCCTTAAAAGCTTAACAGCCCTCAAACTTAACACCACTTAACCTATACCTTAACCATAACTTATACCTTAAAGTTAACCATTTACCAAAACAACTGCACTTAACAGTATTTAACCTAAATTATAAGCTATGACTTTACAACATAACAGACAAATAACACTTTACAGTGTTTAACTTCCCTTGTAACTAAGGGTGAACTTTACAACACAAGAACAGCCATTAGCAGCATTTAACTGAGCTTATACCTTAGGACTGAACCTTCCTTACAGCTCTAACCTACTCAGATATCCAAGGCACTGCAACCCCTCCGAGAGCAGCATTTCTCCCCCATTTGCCAGAGCACAGGCACACATGTGTGCACACAGACACAAAGAGGCAGTGCCAGGGACCTGTCAGAAATTGCCTCGAGGGCAGGGAAATGCTCACTCCCGATGCTTTTGCATCTCCCCAGCGGGTGAAGGCTTGAGCCTCGAGGAGTGGGGGATCGGCCCAGGCTCCCTCGTTGTTCGGGGATGCCCCGAGTGCAGCAAACGGGAGAGTTCCCGGCTCCCAGAGACCCCACTCAGAGGGAGGTGGCTGCTCCAGGACAGCTCCAAGGGCTCATTTGGCACCGCTGGTGATAGGGCCCCAAGAGATGGGCTTTAGGCACAGCCATGGCTCATCCTGGCCGCACTTGGCATCAACAGCTTGCTTTGACACTGTGACAACAGCCATGCTGTGCCATGGAGGGAAGAAAAACAGTTGCCAAGGCTGCTCCTAAAGCAAGCAGGAGCTCGTTGGACAGCAGCAGTGCCTGGCAGCAGACAGTGTTTGTGATCAGCTGCACAGGAGCTGAGCCCAGGGGCTGCTGCTCAAGGCCCAGGCCTAAGGAGCATTTCTCCCATGGAGGGCTGGCCTGGAAAGGCGCTGCTGGGGGAGAATTCACGGCCTCAGGCTGCTCCCAGTTGCTCCCAGCATTTCCATGTGCGTGCTCCAAGTGCTGCTGCCAGCCCTGAGCCGTGGGGATGGCAATGTCGCACTCCCTTGGCGGGGCAGTGTCACACCTGAGCCAGGTGTGCAGGGCAGGAGCTTGCCCTGAGCCCAAGCACTGTCCCACCTGCAGGAGCTGCTGCCCATCGGCCTCTTCCTGCTGCGGCCCCAAGCCCAGCTTGGAGCTAAACAAAGGGCGCTGGCTCGGGGTCATCCCCCGGCGGGGGCTGCGCACCCACTCTGCCCTCTCCTCAAATTCCCTCCCGGGGGCAGCAGCAGCTGGGTCAGGAGCCCTGTGGGGAGGGAAAAGGGGTGACACTGGCATGGGGGGGCACACACGCTCTGGGGGACACACAGAACCCCTGGGGACCCCCCCTGACCTTCTCCCGCAGCCCCAGGAGGAGGAACCCCAACATGGAGCCCCCAAACCCTGGCAGCATCTTGGGGGCAGGGTCTGGTGGCAGCTTTGGGGGTCTGGGGAGTCACTACTGCCCTGAAACCCCTTCCCAGCCCCACAGCCAATGCCAGACCTCTCAAACCACCTCACAGCTCCCCCTAGGATCCCTCAAATTCAGTCTGTGACACATAAATGGCCCCAAGAGACACCAAAAGCCCTTTCCCATCTCCTCCAAGACCCACCCAATACCTCTCCAAGCCACACACCCCAGCCTGGACCCCAAAACTCCCGCACAGACCCCACCAAGACCCCTCTCAGCACCACAGATGCCCCCAAGTACCACAAAAGCCCCTCCCAATCCCCACAGGATCCCCCCAAATGTCCCTTCTAGCCCCCCATAGCATTGACCAGGAGAGGTTTGTGTACAGGAACATCCACAGCCGGGAGCAGCTCGGGCACTTCAGCAGCGATTTGGGCACTTGGAGGGGCACACCCCAAATGGGGAGACCCAGGCCAGGCAGTGGGACACACAACCGGAATTCCTGGAGAACAGATGGGCTCAGGTGGACACATTCTGCTGCCACAACTATGAGATAGTGGCCCAATCTGCCTGGCCTGGGCTGCCCCAGAACACCCAAATCCTCGTCAATATTCCCTTGAACGCCAAATTAACCCACAAATTGCTGTAAAATCGTGCAGCTTTAGATATTTTTATTTCACTTCTTTATTTTTACCCCAATTTTGGTTGTTTTGACAGGATGAAGAAGGTAAATATTTAGGTTGGAAAAGACCTCCAAGATCATCCATCCTTTCTTGATCCCACCAGAAGAAACAACTGGACACAGCTGGTGAGATTTTCTAGGGTGTAACTTCAATAAATCAGCCCTTCCCAATGAATTTCCAATGTCAGTCTGAGTCCCAATGGATGTTCCTACCCCTGAGTTTGTCCAGGTGGCTACAGGGAATCTGAGGACGTGGAAGCCACCAGCCAGGTGTCCTCCCAATGTTGGTCACAGGAGTGTGGGTCACCAGGGCTCTGCCCTATGTGGGTCATCTGAGGGGTGATGAAGTTGGAGCAGCGCACAAAGCTCTTCCCACACTCAGAGCACTCGCAGGGCTTCCCTTACAGGTGCCTCCGCTGGTGTTGGGTCAAGTGAGAGCTCCTGGAGAAGCTCTTCCCACACTTGGGACACTCGTAGGGTCTCTCCCCTGTGCGGATGCGCCAGTGCCTGATGAGGTTGGAGTTGTGTTTGAAGCCCTTCCTGCAGTCAGGGCAGCGGAAGGGCCTCTCCTCTGTGTGAATCTGCTGATGGTCGAGGAGATGGGAGCTAGTCTGAAACCTCTTCCCACACTCAGAACACTCACAGGGCCTCTCCCCAGTGTGGATCATCTGGTGGTGGATCAGGTGGGAGCGGCAGCTGAAGTTGATCCTACATTCCCCACACTCATAGGGCCTCTCCCCTGTGTGGATGCGCCGGTGGGTGATGAGGTTGGAGTTGTTCTTGAAGCCCTTCCTGCAGTCAGGGCAGCGGAAGGGCCTCTCCTCTGTGTGAATCCGCTGATACTTGAGGAGATCTGAGCCGCTCTGAAACCTCTTCCCACACTCAGAACACTCGTAGGGCCTCTCCCCTGTGTGGATCCTCTGGTGGCAGATCAGGTGGGATCTCTTGCTGAAGCCCTTTGCACATTCCCCACACTTGTAGGGCTTCTCCCCATTATGGAGCTGCTCAGGGACCACCAGGGCCGATCTCTGCGTGAAGCTCCGGACGCCTTCCTGGCACAGGGTGGGTCTTTTCTCCTCAGAGCGCCTTGGGCTGGGTTTGCAGACCCTCCTTGTGCAGCATCTCTGGAGCTTTTCCTCCCTCTTGAACTCCTGTGCCATGGAGCTGCTCAAAACAGCCTCTTCCACCAGGTTCTGCCCCAAGGCTTTGCCCTCCCTGGTCTCTGTCTGCAGCTCATTGCCTGGGGAGGAAGGACAAGGAGAGGATGGGATTTGCCTCCGTGCCACAGCGAAGGGGAAGGACATCCCCCAATCTGTCCCTGCAGGACAGCGTCGGCAGCGGGGTTGTCCTGCAGCTGGGGGCGATGCTGGGCTGGGACATGGAGCAGAAGAGAGGGGGAAAGAGGCACTGACTTCCTCCTCACCTGCCTGCAGGTCCTGGGGCATCTTCCTCTTCCTCACAGCTTCCTGCTCCATCCAGCCAAGGTTTGGGAATGGGAAATCCTGGTTTGGGTAAAAAAAATGTGTGAGTGCTTTGGGCTGGGGGTTCCACCTGCTGAATTCTAGCTCTAGAAGTCACTGAGTGTTCTGTCTATAAAATCCTCCAAAAATCAAGAGTGACTTCAAAAACAGCCTCCCAGGCGTTCCCTGTTTCCACTCTCCTGGCTTTGGGCTGCTGGGGTTCCCCCTTCTCAAAGTTGCTGGGGCTCCCGTGGGTCCTGGGGATCTCCCTGCTCCAGGCTCCTGCTTAGGGATGCCGTGGGCTTTCGCTGGTCCCAGGGCTCCCTTCTTCCCTGATGCTGCTTTGGCTCCCAGGGCTCCCAGGCTCCCCCTCTTCAGGCTCCCCCCACTCCAGGCACTCGTGGCTTCCCCCTCTCTCCGCCGCCCCTTTCAGCGTCACAGTGTCCCGGCCCTGCCTCATCTCCAGGCTCCCCCACCCCTCCAGGCTGCCGGGGGTCCCCCAGCTCTGCTATCACCCCTCTCTGCTCTCTCCACTCCGGGAGTCCTGTGTTCCATCCCCCAGCTATCCTAGGGATCCCCAAAACCGATGTCCTGTCCCACCAATACCGGGTAATTCCCACATGGATCCCCTCGAGTATTGCCCCAAGGTGTATGTATGGCACAGCTTCGGAGTCCTGCAAGATCCAAACATCCCCTCCAGCCCAAAGAATCCCCACCAGGGACATGCAGTGATATCTGGAGCTCAATTACAGATTCTCGGAGTTCCAAACGCTCGTCCAGACAAAAAAGCCCTCCTGGACACACCTGATAGATTTGGGTCAAGCTGCCCCTCCCCAGTCACCTGTGGAATGTGGGGTGGGCAATGATCCTGGAACTGGGGGTGCTGTGGACACAGTGGGTGGTGAAACCACATGGTTCTCCTGCTCCTCCTTTTCCTCCTCCTCCTCCTCTCTCTCTCCTCTTCCTCCTGCTCCTCTTCTGCTCCAACCCCAGACCCCCTTCCCCATCTTCCTCTGCCCCACAGCTGGCACAGCACAGGCTGCTGGGATGGGGGAACCCCTGATCAGCCCCAGGGATGAACAGGGGGCTTGGGGACCCCCACAGTGCAGATCCACCTCCCCCACAGCCCCAGGGAATTGCGCCAGGGATTGAGTGCTGGGGGACAGGGCTGCACCCCCATGGAACTGCCCTTATTCCGTCCCAAGCCCACCTTTCCCTCCCCTCTCCTCCCCTTTCCCATCCTTCTCCCAACCCACACACCCCTCCCAACTCAATTTCCGTCTCCCATCCCCCTCCTGCTCTCTTTGGGGGTCCCAGACCCCTCTTTTCCCCTGCTCTTCTCTCCCTTTCACCATCCTCCCCTCAATCCCCAACCCCCCTCTCCCATGATTGGTTTTGGGGCTTCCAGGCACCTCCTGCCCACTTTCGGGGTCCCAATCCCCATTGCGCTCACTTTGGGCTCCCAGCCCCCGCCCCCCTTCTCACCGCGCCCCCCGCTCACCCCGCGGAGGGCCGGGGGCACTCCCAGCACCACCAGTGCCACCAGCACGGCCCCAGCTGCCCCCACACGGCCCATGCCCAGCGCCGGGCAGGTGCCCACAGCCCCAAAGCAGCCGCGCTCTGCCCTGGCCGGGTCCCCAAAGCGGCCCCGCCCCGTGCGGCACTGCGAGCACCAGGCCGGAGCAGTGCGGAGCGCGGGCGGACGGCATCAGCCATGCCCGGGCAGGGCCGGGCCCCGCGGGGCTCCCCCCGC
This sequence comes from Acanthiza pusilla, assembly GCA_036630365.1. Classification (NCBI taxonomy): domain Eukaryota; kingdom Metazoa; phylum Chordata; class Aves; order Passeriformes; family Acanthizidae; genus Acanthiza; species Acanthiza pusilla. The sequence goes on along the minus strand of JAXCHO010000192.1, from coordinate 615,230 downwards.
ACTCGGCCCCACCGCGACAGCGCCCAGCGGGGGGGCCCGGCCTGCCCGCCCCACACCTCCCCCTCCCCAAATTCCGCTCCCGCCGCCCATGGGGCCCAGGGGGGCGCAGCTGGGCTCCACAGCTGCCGGACACACGTGTCCCCCGCTGCCACTGCCACCCCCCAAGGATTAGGGCTACCCCAAAACTCCCTCACACGTGGCCGATACCCCGCAAGCCCCCAAGGACTGCAGTCCCCCCGCCTTCATCACCCCCAACTTTCGGCTGCCTCATCCCAGGCCCCAGACCACCCATCCCCCTCCGCCACACTTCATCCCACACCCCAATCCACATCCCACCCTGCCCGGGCCCCAGCCCACCCCATCCCACTTCTCCCGCCGGCCGCCACTGGGACCCCCAAAAACCCGCGTGCCGGGGACTCCCCAATATCCCCCCAGGGCCATTTGCGACTCACATTTGGAGTCCTGCAACATCCAAACATCGGCCCCCTCTCCGCCCAAAAAAAACCCTAACAAAGCCTCCCAGGATCAAGCAAAGATATTAGGGGCTCTGTTCTGGAGTCCTACAAGGTCCGGAAATCCCCCGCCCCCCCCCAAAAAGAACTCCACGCACCGCACAAGACCTCTGGGGCGAGCTCCCCCTGCCCGGTCACCTGCGGGATGCGGGGGCGATGCTCCCGGGCCGAGGGTTGCGGACACAGAGAGCGATGGACGCACGGGGCAGCTCCTTTTGCCGCTTCTCTTGCTGCTCCACCCCCTTGATCCCTCCTCTTCCTCCCGCTGTTCCCCTCTGTCCCTTCTCCCGATCCGCCCTTCTTACTCCTCTTCCTCTCCCGCTCCTCCTCCTCCTGTTCTTTGGCACTCCCATCTCGGCTGTGTCTGACATCACCCCGGGGCCATCCCGTGCTCAGCAGAGCATCCTGCGCTCTGTCAGCACTCTCTGCTCCTTAGGGAAGGATTTGGGATTTATCCCGGGCACACACACTGAACCTCAGCCCAAAGTGCCCTGCTGCCATTGCTGTCCCCTGGGCGCTGGGCAGGTGCTGTGCCAGGGGAAGCAGGGACACAAAGGAAGCCAAGTGCAGCCCAGCTGCCCGGGCTGATCCAGACGAGCCCCAGGGACAAGGTCCTGCAGAGCCACACGGCTCCTGTTATGATCCAATTATTAAGGTACTTTAGAAATACCTCTGCCCGGATTAAGGTGCAAACAAGACCATATGCCAGTCAATAGTATGGGTTTTATCGTATAATAAATAAGAGAGAGAGAGAATGGAAAAGAGGGAAAGGGAGAAGTAGGAAGAGAGGTGGAGGGGGGGACAGAAAGAGAGTGACAGAGACAGAATAAAATAACATCACCATCCGTGGATCCCAACGATGTTGCATTGATCCTCTCCAGCTTGGTCTTCCTGGTGGTGATGGTCCCCCCGGAAAGCACAGAATCCCATGGGTTAATATCCACTCAGGCCAGGTGGCAATGTCCAGGCATGTCCCCTGGAGAGGGACAGTCTCTTGGAGTAGACTCTGCTGGCATCACGTGCAGTCCTGTGGGGCAAGGCCGAGCACTTTGGGGGTCTGTGATGGATTATGGCACCCCCACAGCTGCCTCTCATGTGAATGTCCCGTGGATGTGGCCTGCGGGCTTGGGGGTTCCACAGCTGGCCCAGTTTGTGTGAGGGAGGATGGGCGTTTATTGCCTCTCCCCAGCGGTTATGCCATGCGCCTGTGATAAATGAGTGAATGATAAATCCTGGCTTCCGCATATATGAATTTAACATTTAGAAGTGATGTGTACTGTATAAAAAAAATAATGTTAAGATAAAATATAATTAAGCAGAAACAAGGTTAGGGTAAATTTTAACTTCAAGATAGTTGTAATATATTAGAAAATGTAATAATAAATACATGGTAATAAATGTCTTTTAAGTTAATAAAACACAGAGCCGGGGATCAAGACATGTTAAAGAAACAAAGAAGATAACCACAGGCATCCCAGGAAGTCTGTTATCTCGACTCACACCTCTCAAAAGGAAGTGTCACCTACAAATTAAGTTGGAACTGAGGAAACATCGATGGGAGGATTTCTGCCTTCAGTTCTGAGATAATCCAGAGGGTCTGAGACTCCAAGACAGGCGCCGCGCTAGCAGAAGGGGGCAAGGATCGGAGGGGGGAGCTGAGTGAAGTGTAAATCACCTTCGAGGCTTAATGAATATGTAACAATTAAAGAAAGTACTTAAGTTCACTGTACAGTGGATGGGTGTGCCTCTGGCAAAATTGCTAAGCACCCAGCACTGTTTTTGTCTTTGCTCTATTAATAAATACTCAATATTATACAGTTAAAATTTCGGCCCCTGAATTCATTTATAACATAGCCAAAACCTCCTCCTGCCCCCCTCGGTTGGGGGAGAAGTCTGTGTAGCCCTGGCTTTGTGAGCTGTGCTCTCCCCCACCCCAAACTCAGCCTGGGATGATTCTCAGTGCAGCTGGTGCCTTTGGCCTTTGTGGATGCATTCCTTTCCCTCAGCCTGAGATGACTGAACAATAGGCTTCCCTTTATCTAATCTCAGCAGTTTGACTCTCAGTCCAAAGTCCCAGTCAGGTATCCTCACCGAGGCTTCTTTGGTTGCAGTTTCTTTATACAGTTTTTGGTACAATGAGCAAAACTTTATATCAATGTTTGAGGCATGAACTATTTCAGTCTCTGACAGCCACCCCGTGACTCAAACATTGTAATAAATGTCTCTTTCCTAGCAATCTTCTTCAGTTCCTGAGTTGTCCACGGAGGTGCTGAAAAAAAGATAATAGGAGAAAGGATAGAAACAGTAGAAGCAATAACATGAGCAATTATACAGTGTGCAATAATTCAAAATGTAAATTCAATTGTAACCATCAATTCAATTTTCATTATTTAGTGCCCCCACCCCGTGAACCCCAGGAATTAGTGTTTTCTAATGGGTGATGGGTGTGAGGGATATCACTTTATTGTGTCTCTTAGATGTTGGTTTAATATGTTTTGAAATTGGTTATAGAATTATACAGCAGGTTTGTGTTTTTATATTTCATATAAACAGATATCAACAGATCAACGTGTATCAACAGATACACGTATTAACATGTGCCAATCAACCAAGTTTCAGGAGGATTCCCAGCTCTTACAGTATATTTGATTAACTTTGCATCCTGGTATAAATGCAAATAGGTACATGGGGGATCCGTGTTTTCTTTTCAACCACATTCACATACAGTTGGAAGAATTTTATAGGTAATATTCCTATTCCACTGGATAATTCTATACATAATGAAAATTAGTTTTGATGATACAAAATTAACACACAAAACGTTTTCATACAAAATGTTCCTGTGTAAGCTTATCTTTACATTAGGGCTGTGCTCTGTTTTCCAGGAGACAGATGATAGCACTGCTGTAATTTAATCTTGACACAAATTACAAACTGTGGCTTTACAATGAATGTGATTAAAAAATTAAATTAATTGTTTTCCAAATGTAGTTATATTTTCCCAAGTTGTATTTTTTCCTTTTGAATTTTTTAGGCAAAGTTAAAATACTTTGTTGGATATATGGCAGGAGATTTAACAGCCATGGGTTTGAGGGCTGGTAAAAGGCTTTTCATATTTTATTCATACAATTCTTCATGTTACATTTGTTTGTGTTTTGTTACGATTCTTTAATTCACTACTTAGTAAATCCAAAAAATATAGCCAAATTGTAATAATTTTAAAGCCTTGCAAGGCAGAGCTGGGAAGGTTAGTACATATTGTATAAATTCTTGTACCAACTCTCAGGATAAAATTGGTTGAGACAAATCATACATCCATAACAGCTTTTGCCACGCTGTTTTTTAGTAAAAAGACAAAACAAGTGAAACAAAAATCAAACTTAAGAATATGTGGAATGTTTTAACTAATATTTGATCATCCAGCAAGTCACTTGCAATGAAAACACAAATGAATTACAAACATTAACAAGCTGACAATGCAAGCAATTATAGTGACACTTTAAATTTTCCTTGGCTTTCATGCAGCTTCATTTGATGTGTTGGTAGGTTCCTATAAAAGAAAAGTGAGAATTTGGTCCACTAGACCAGTTAAAAGGAAATAAAAACTTCTCATTGCTAATACCAAGTGACAAAGTTTACTTGAAGAAATGGTTATCATATCTAGGTGTGATTTTGCTGGTTGCAGTTCCTCTGCTCCCAAACTTGTTTTCCTTATCTTCAATGCAACAGTGTTTGACACTCCTAGAAAAGAAAAGAAACAAGCTTCTCGGGCAATATATGCCTGAGTGGAACGAGTTAATTGCATTAACTTTTTTAGGTGGAGTTTGAGTTTTTATTCTGTGAAGTGCTTGTTGCACGACTTTCGTTGTTTGCCACAGGTTTTCAGTGGGGTTACCTCTGAATGACTGTTTAGTGGAGGGAGTGAGACTACTTTTCAAAAGTTTTGCAAGAGTTGCAGTCCATGAATTAGGCATTGGAGTTGCTCCTTTTTTTTTTTTTTTTTTTCCCCCAGGTCTTAGTAGGCTTCTGCTTCTTGCCCTGGAGCAGTTGGCCTTATCAGTTCGCACCTTTTGTTCCAGTGATTTTTCTTTTCGGGCAGGGTCGAGTTCAGTGGCAAGCAATGCCACTGCCTAAAATCTTTTTTATAACTACTCACCTTTTTGGCAACTAATTCATCTTTTTAGTAACTAATTCCTCTCTATTCCTTTTTTTTTTTTTAGTTTTTTTTTTCCTGCACCAAGTCCAGCCCAGGGGTAGAGAGGCGACTAACAAATTAACCAAGAAAGGACAATACAGCATTTTCTTTGCACTGGTTACCTGGGATAGGAATTTCCTGCCAAACTTTCCTACAGCCTCCTGGCAGAGGAAGCTGGGTGACAAATACCTAAGCCTGCATAGGGGGAACACTACCCTTACAAGGCACCAGCTCTGGAATTGGCCTCAGGGTTAGAACCTGCCAATTCTATTTCTCCACAACAAACCACAGACTGGGGGAGAGGGTGGGGGGAGGTTTTCCCCAAAAGACAGGACTTGCAGAATTGACTTCAGGGCAATTCTGACCTCACACAAGACACAACACAAAAAACACTGTTGGGGCGTGGTTCCTCACTAAAACAGGAGCAGCTGGCTCCACACAGACACTACAAAACGGGAACTTTACAGCTGCGCACAAGAATAGGGGCGTGGGTCCCCTCCAAACAGGAGTTTTTCGGCTCTGCACAAACACCACGTAACAGCAGCTGTACAACTCGGCACAAAACACCAAGCAGAGCTAAGGAAGGGCCTCTACCACAAACCACAGACGAGAGGGCATTCCCTTCTGCCCTCCCCAAGGCAGAAGTAGCAGAACTGGCTCCAGGACTAAAACCTGCCAATCCTGGATTTACACAACAAAACACACAAAAGGGAACTAAAGCCCCCAAATCAGTTTACTACAATCTCCACAGCTTCCTTAGAGAAAGCTGCATCAGAATTCCCAAGTGTCTGGGCCCCCGTAGAAGAAAACCTCAAACTCCACAACCCCCTCAGAGAAGGCTGTGTCGGAATCCCTAGGAGTTGACTATAACCCCACAACTTCCTGAGAGAAAGCTGCATCAGAATTCCCAAGAGTACAGGTCCCCACAGAGGAGACCTCAATCTCCACAATCCCCCCAGAGAAAGCTGTGTCGGAATCCCTAGGAGTAGCTGGGTCCCTACAGAGAGAAACCACAGGAAATAATCTCCTCAGAGGAGACCATGCTATTGTTAAAGGCACTTCAGGTCAGAGAATGTTACGCTTGCCGACTACGCCACTAAAATGTTATGATCCAATTATTAAGGTTCTTTAGAAATACCTCTGCCCAAATTAAGGTGCAAACGAGACCATATGCCAGTCAATAGTATGGGTTTTATCGTATAGTAAATAAGAGTGAGAGAGTGGAAAGGAGAGAAAGAGAGAAGCAGGAAAAGAGGTGGGGGGACAAAAAGAGAGTGACAGAGAGAGAATAAAAGAACATCACCGTCCGTGGATCCCAGCAATGTTGCATTGATCCTCTCCAGCTTGGTCTTCTTGGTGGTGATGGTCCCCCTGGAAATCCCAGAATCCCATACTCTCAGGCCAGGTGGCAATGTCCTGCCCTCCTGCTCTCCTCCAAAACAGAGAATCCATGGGGAAGTTTAGGCACAGCTCTGAGCACACCCAACATGGCCTGGGCACGGGAAGGGGGCGGACAAAGCAGACAGGACCCTTCTCCAACTGACTGGTGGATTCTGGTTTCTCTCCTCAGAGTGCCAAGATGTTATTAAAGAGGTGTTTGTCCATGCAACCCTCGGACAGACCGTCCTTGGAAGACCTCTTCAATGATCCTTGGATGCAGGGTGTTCCTCTGCCCTAGAAGATGGGAGAGATCCATGTGCACACTTTGATGCAGGGGCCTGGCAGGTAACAGCTCCACAAATCTCTTGGCAATCAGAAGCTAAGCAAACCAGACTTTTTTTGACCTGCCTGTAGCTCTGAGCAGGGATCATCAGAAGGGAACACACAGCTCTTGTGCTGGAGGTGAGCTGGAGACCTGGTGTGGCAAGCACTGGTGGCCACCATCCAGCCTGGTTTTGCTTGTCTGGTTCATTGATGGCTGGGGCCCTGGGCAGAACACTGACAGCCTGGTGTGCCCCCAGGGAAGGAGCAGGAGCCCCTGGAGAAGCTGTACCAGGTGGGGCTGCTGCTGGAGACACCAAGGATGACCTCAAGGATGACAGCCTCTTCCTCGACCGGACCACGAACACGCTGAAGATGATTGACATTGAATCTGGCACATTCTTCATAGAAATGCTCCACATTTGCAGGTGAGTCCAGTGCCAGGGGGATGCTCCCAGATGAGGGCATTGCACAGCCTGGCTGTGTACCAAAGGTTCCTCCCTTTGTCTGAAGATGATGAACTTAAATTCTGGCACCTTCTTCTTTTTGGTAGGTCTTGGGAGGATGGTCTGGGGTGGTAATGAAATGGGGGTTCGCTCCTGGCCCTGCCAACAGCCCCCAGCATCCACCGTGCCCCGGGCTGGGGCTGGAGCTGGGGGCAGCCACCCTGACCAAAACAAACCCCCCTGGGGGAGCAGAGGTGGGACTCCAGAAGCTGTGCAGCGGCTGGTTTGTTTGGCAGGGGAGGAAGGGCTTGGGCTGCTCCACTGCCCTTGTTTGCCCTGGGTTCCCATTCTTTTGGGGAGCAGTGCAGGGGGAAGGGAGAAAGCCTTGGTTTCCCTCCCCCGTGAGTAGGTTTTTCCCTGGTGTGGAGGGGTCAGTCCTTCCTTGAGCTCCTGACAGTGATAATGTTGTAACTTTTTTCTTGTTTCCACTTTTTGTGTGTAATGTCTTCTCATTAATTTGCTGTTTGGTTTTTAAAGGCAGAGCTCTCACTGGTGTCCGGTCTGGATCGGGCAGTGCTGGGACCAGCTGCGGAGTGGCTTGGACGTGCCCTTGGAGAAGGGTGAGGACATCATTTGGGAGCAGCTTTACTTGCAGCAGCAGATGCCGTGAGGTGGATCCCCATGTTGTGGGCAGGGCTGGGATAACGGCTCTGGGGAGATGGCAGCGAGCACAGGAGCATCCTGCTCTGGGCTCTGCTGAGGAGGTGGATCTGCCATGGCTGCTGCAGGCTGGGCACATGTGCTGCCCTCCTGCTCTCCTCCCAAAGGCAGCAATGATGGGGAGCTTTGGGCACAGCTCTGAGCACAGCCAGCACGGCCTGGGCACTGCGGGCGCTTGGGACAAGGGGACAGGAGCCTTCAGCTGACGGGCGGTTTCTGGTTTGTCTCCTTCCAGCCGCGCTCTGCGCATGCTGAGGCTGCTCTGGGCTCTGCCAGGGCTCTGCTGGGGCTCAGCCCCGGGCACGGCTGGGCCCGCTCTGCCCTCCCATTGCTCTGACAGCTTTGCATCAGACGAGCCTGTTCCGAGCACAGCAACGGAGCTTTCTGCTTTGGCAGGTGAGTGAGACTCTCCTGCAGGCCCAGAGATTGCAGTGAGGGATACACATCCAATTGGCAAGAGCCCAAACCCTCCACAGTCCCAGCTGAATGCCTGTATCTCCACAGGATGTTTTGTCTGTCCCACTCTTCATTCCTTTTGAGTTGGAATTGTGCAATTGCACTTTCTTCCTCCTCTAGAAGTGCCATGAGTGGGCCAAACCTGGCGAGTGGGCCGTGTTCCTAAGGCAGTGCAGTCTGGAGTTGATGAATGAAGAATTGCCCTTCTCCACTTCCAAACGTGAGCAAAAAGCCGTAAGTGGGACTTGGTGACTTTAAGAAACGGTTGACAATTTCAAAGGGAATGTACAGCTCATTCATGGGGTGAGAAGGAAGGGCATCTTCCTAATGAGATGGGGTTTGGCAGACGTTAGATTCCCAATCCTGCCTGAAGTTGGCAGGGCACAATCAATTTCCTATTGCTTCAACCAGAATTTAAAATAACTTAATATTGGAAACAAACCCCAAAATCTGTTAAAAAAGGCTGCTGAGGTCAGTAAGATGGCTACATACCATCAGCATATTGACAAAATAAGTAATTGAGTTCTCTTTTACAAAAGGTCAGTTACTTCGTAATCCAAAGATACAGAAGATTTTTCACTACACACTTGAGTTTTGGTTTTTTTTCACACTTCATTAAGATATTTTTTCTTTTCTTTTCCCTTTCTTTTTCTTAAAACAGGAAACATGTCCTAAAAAAGGAATGTCCTTTGCTCCTGGTTCCCGTGTGGAGCAGCTCCCTTCCCGCTGGCTGAGCTGCTCAGGCAGAGCCCGGCAGCTCCTGGCCCTGCAGGGCTGAGGCTTTTCCCCATTGCTGTCACAGAGTGATGGAGCAGCACTGCTGGACACGGGGACACTCAGAGGGAGCAGAAGCAGCTGCCTTTGTCCCCCTGAAGCTTCAAGGTGCAAACTGTGAGCAGACACGGCTGGAAGAGCCTGGCAGGCTCCCTGTTTGCTGTGCTGCCCCACTCGTGAGGGGCCCAGCTTGGCGTGAGGCAGAGGAGAACAAGGGGCAGCTCCTGCCAGCCCCGCAGCCAAGGGACCCCTCCGGCCCCGGGGCTTGGGGCACTGCCAGCACCTGCTGCTTCAGCCACCGCTTCTGCTGGCATGGAGAGCAACAGCCAAAGTGTGGCTGATGCCCAGGGAGCAGCAGCAGTGCCTGGAGCTGATCCCTGAGTCTGGGGCAGGGCTGGCCCAAGGACAGCCACAGCAGCAGCAGCAGCAGCAGCAAATGGAGCTGACTTTGAACACAGCCCCTGGCACTGTCCCCTCCCGTTTGCAGTGGTGTCACAGCAGCCTGAGGCACCTGGGAGCCCTCAGTGCCAGCAGGGACTTGAGATGGCAGGCCCTGGGCTCCTGGAGCTTGTGCAAGGAGCACAGGTGGGGCCTCCCTGTCCATGTGGAGCCTCCAGATGGAAAAGGCTGCTGTGCCCAGGCAGCTGCAGGGGCAGAGAAATGAGGGTCTCGACCACTTGATGTGTGCCAGCTCCACAGTCCTGGGCAGCAGCACCGAGCAGAGGGGAGCAGAGGGCACAGCAAGAGGGACAAAAGCAGTCAAGTGCAGCGAGTGGAGAGAGCGAGCCCTGGCAGAAGGAGCAGCTGCTTCCTTGCTCTCTGCAAGAAAGCTCTTGGCTGTTTCAAAGCGCTGAAAGGCGTGAAGGGCAGAGAGGAGGTGGCACCAAACAATGCTGCTGTTTTCACACCCTCCCCTCTCAGTGTCCCAGAAGGAATTGGATGAACTGTGTTCTTCTCTCCGAGTCACCTCGTTCAGCATGAGCAGCTCAGCACCAGGAGCTAAAGGAGCTGAAGGCTTAGGCCACAAGAGCTGACCAAGAGGGAACTTTCTGAGGAAAGTAATGCTGCTAACGTGGAGCTAGCTGAATGCAGCAGATAAAATCCTGGAAATACAGAATCCTTTCTGTTGGAAAAGACCTCTGAGCTGATCAAGCCCAGCCGTTCACCCAGCACTGTCCAGCCCAGCACTAAACCACGTCCCTGAAGCACCGAGGCCTGAACAAGAGGCCTGACTGAGGCCTGAACAACAGGCCCTGAGCCAAGGTGGCCTCTCGATGGACCTTCCAGCCAAAAGGTCATCTTTGTATCTGCTCATTAACGAAATATGCATGATCATTAGCATTGTGATAGATGCATCCACTCATTAGTGAGTCATGTATTGACCTTTCTGTATTTAGAAGCAGGACAAGGCCACAAAATCTGACATCTGGCTTTTCTGGGGGTGTATGGTCAAAGTCAACTCCCTTGGTTCCTCCTTGAGCCCTGGCCAGGCTTTGGGAGAAACCAAGAGGAGAATGAAACCAGATGTTGCTGCACTAGAAGTGCTGTCAGTTTGTTTATTCAGCACTGTCCAAGCTGGGCCCTCTCCCAGCCAGGTTGGAAGCCTCACCTGTGGATGGAGGCACCTGCAGGAATTCCCAGTGTCCGGGAGTGGCTCTGCAGTCCTTGGCTGTGACAGCTCCCCCAGCTGCTGTGTGGGTGTGGGTGATGGTAAAGTCTGAGGGTAACTGGTGCTGGATCTTTCTAAATCATTATAGGCAATCTTTGGTAGTGCTGATTGGGAGCATTGCTGAGCTTCTCCTGTTGTCATTCTTTGCTGCTTTGAACTATAGGAAATAACACTGATCCCTTCAGTTGGTGTCTGTGTCTTTGGTGCTGACCCTGCCCAGCAGCAAAGCAAAATTGGCATAATCGGGCCAGATCACCACAAAATGTGACTTTTTAAATATAAGGAATCTGTCCGGTCTGAAATTCCAGGGTGGGAACACCTTCCCTATGGTTTGCTGTCTCTGGAGTGGGCTGAGGTTGGAGCACTGTGTGAGCAATGGGGAAGTTGGTTAAAAGCAGCTGAGCCGCTGGATGTATTAAAATGGATCCAAACATTGTGTTTTGAAAAAGGAAAGGAGCTTGTGTGTTTGGGAAGACCAGGATGGATTTTGTTAACAGCATATTGGAAACAGCACCAACGGAAGGAACAGGAGTTGTTGGAACGCTCCCACATGGAGTGACAGAAGAAGGTTTGAATCCTGAGCTCAGATTTGTTTATTCAAGTGAAATAATACTACTACTTCTACTAATAATGTAGTTATATCTATATATTTTTATATATATTCTGTATTTTTATAGATATATAAATTCTGTATTTTAAATATATATAATATATATATGTGTGTATAAAATAAAGAAATATATACATTTATATATTATTAAAAATTAATAACGTGAAATAATGCTGACTATACTAATTTGTCAGCTTTAGCTGCTTAGGGATGTAATACCAAACTCTGTTCAGAAAATTAATGGCTAGGACACCTAGGTCACGGGCAAACTTTGCGAGATTGTATAAAATGAGAAAAGGAGGAAGGGATGAAATTGGCTGTTTTTATAAGGTTTGCTGATAGTGTGATGTGGAATGCTTTGTCTGTTACTGTGCAAAAGAAAGGGATTAAGACTGCTGGGTTTTTCATGTACCAGACTATCCACAAGCTGTAGGATTGGTTGAACAGATGAAGGATTGTTCAAAGATCACTTGGAAAAATGAGGAGCTGGGAACGTGTCCGGATGGTGAACCCATCTTACAGATGTGCTCCATATCCTTAACAATGGCCCACGGGGGAAATGGAAACCCCCTTGATGTGCATGGCTGAACCCAATTTGCAAATCCAACCATGGACAGTGAGCCTTGGCCTTCCTGGGAAATTGTTCTGGGTGCGATGGCTCCTTGCAGGGCCACCCCAGAGGCTGCAGGGCTGGACCTTTATGTATTGGAATTAATTAGGATAAATCTGAAGCAAACGAGAGTTATCAATACCAAAACAGGAATTCAGATTCCTCCAGGACACTTTGGTTTGATAACTGCTCACTGGAGCTTGGCCTTGCAAGGTGTTCATGGCATGGGAGGAGGAACTGATGCAGATTATCGAGGAGAAATTCAAGCAATTCTGTTAAACAATAGTGAACAAGATTGGATTATTCAACCCCGTGACAGGGTAGGACAAGTATTGATATTAGAGTTTTAAAAACAATTGTGATAAAAGGAGATTCACCTCAAATCACCACTGTTTGTGGAGATAAAGGGTTTGGATCCACCAGTCCTAACAATGGAGCCAAGGTGTGGGTGCAGAGGCCAAATGGCCCTCCCGAGGCAGCTGAAGGAACAGCTCTGGGGAAAGACAGCACAGTTTGAATCCTGAAACCTGGGCAAGAACGATGGGAATATGTCCCTGCAGCCAAGTGTTCAATGGGAGAACAAGTAGATGTTATAGGATGTTGTTTTACAGACCCTGCCAGAGCAAATCTCCTGTTTGCCCCAACGGTCCCTTGGGAAAATGCTCTGATCCAGGGGGCTCGATGTGAGCACTGATGTGACACTGAGTGCCTTCCACACGAATTCCAAGCAGGAGCCTGCGTGCCCCTCAAGGACTGGGACCCAGCACCTCTCCAGCCGCAGGGGAAAGGACCCCACCAAGTCTTGTTAGCCACAGACACCGCGGTAAAGCTGAACAGCAAAGCACCTTGGGGGCATCATTTGGGAATTAAAAAGGAGCCAGCTCCATGGACAATGGAATTATTGTTCCTAACCCAAATGAGACTGAGGACAAAGAATGAATAACCTTGTCACTGAAGTACTGCTGATGTCTGTAAATTGTATCTTGATAGTCAACTAGAATCTTTGTTCACCAGAAACTCCTCTAGAGTTTCACCAAGGGATTAGTCATGAAAGTTCTTATGGAAATGTAAAGATCAAAGTAGCCAAAATACTCAATGCAACTAATTGCTGGGTATGCTCTCAACTAATGTTGGGAGGAACGGGATTCCCCTGCAGGGCCCACGCTCTGGGGTGGCCAGAACTCTCTCAATGGGCTCTGACTCGTAACGGAGCCGGTGAAGGGATAATTAAAGAAAAGTGTGCTGTGGAACAGAGGAATACATTGATCAGTTTTACAGGATTCACTAGGATTTGCCTTCAGGAGAAACCAAACCCTGTTCCAGTTAGAGGCCCCAGTGTGAAAGGATTTCTGTGCTTGAACATCACTGCCAATGTCACTAGAGCTTGGGGTGCTGGAGCTGCTCAGGGTCAGGGTTACACCACTCTCAGCTGCAGTGCCACCGTTTTGGGTCCTTTGGCAACAACCACAGGGAAGAGTTGGGGCCAAGGGAACATTTTCCACCCCAAGAGTGCCTTTGATTTCTGAAAGCCAAAGATTCTGGTTCACCCTGTGCCCCATGTGCATTGCCTTGTCCTATGGAGTTTATGTTAATGACCTAAATCGATTATTAGGAGAAGTAGCAAATGATACTGCTAAAATATTGAATAGCACATCCTGTGAGCTCCAACAAACACAAATGGGGCTCTACAGAACTGCATGGCCTTAGATGATCTGCTTGCTGTCCAGGGAGGAACCTGTGCTCTTCTAGGACAGGAATGTTGCACTTGTATCAGTGATGGGTTTGAAGCGCAACAGGCAGGAATGCCCTTGATAGCAAGAGCAGTAGAAGAGTGGCAGAAAGAAGGGAATTCTTCCTGGTGGGATTGGCTCCGTGGCTGCCAAATTGGAGGCTGCTGCGAAATGCATTTGTGGCAGTCACTGTAATCATTGCAGTGTGTGCACTTGGTGTGTTATGATTCCATGGCAGAGTTGCTGTAACACTTTGTGCTGAGAAATGGAGCACTGAGACTTGTCTGAAAAGAGACATGGTCTCAAGAAAACTGGGGGATTTGATAAAGAACAGAGAATATCAACAGATCAGTCATGTTTTAGAAAGAATGGAAATTATAGCTCTGAGTAATGAACTTGAGCAGCACTTAATTAGAGAACAAGACACAATGCCTTTATGCATAATACCTAAATCTAAGACTCTGTCATGGAAAAAATTGTTATGAAGGTTGTAGTTCATCTGTAGGTCAAAGGACCCATTGAAGTACTAAGGCCTGAACAACAGGCACTGGGCCAAAGCTGACCTCTAGATGAACCTTCCAGCCAAAGTTATATTTGTATCCTCTCATTAACGAAGTATTATTAGCAATATGATCTATGTATCTGTTCACTGGGGAAACCTGGATTTACCTTTCTGTATTTAGAAACTGGACAAGGCCACATCTGTCTTTGTTTGGGGGTGTATGGTCAAAGTCAACTCCCTTGGTTCCTCCTTGAGCCCTGGCCAGGCTTTGGGAGAAACCAAGAGGAGAATGAAAGCAGATGTTGCTGCACTAGAAGTGCTGTCAGTTTGTTTATTCAGCACTGTCCAAGCTGGGCCCTCTCCCAGCCAGGTTGGCAGCCTCACCTGTGGGTGGAGGCACCTGCAGGAATTCCCAGTGTCCGGGAGTGGCTCTGCAGTCCTTGGCTGTGACAGCTCCCCCAGCTGCTGTGTGGGTGTGGGTGATGGTAAAGTCTGAGGGTAACTGGTGCTGGATCTTTCTAAATCATTATAGGCAATCTTTGGTAGTGCTGATTGGGTGCCTTGCTGAGCTTCTCCTGTTGTGATAATTTGCTAATGATCATGTGCTTTGGTGAGCTTCTCCTTTTGGAATTCTTTGCAGTTTTGCATTCTATAAATTGCACTGTTCCTTCATTTGGTGTCTGTGTCTTTGGTGCTGACCCTGCCCACGGCAAAACAGGGCCCCCTCCTGCCTAAGTGTTCCCTGGGAAGACAAAAACCATCACCCCAAATGTCCCCCCTTGCTCCTTGTTCCCCCCACTGTATACACTGAGCATGATGTCCTGTGGTCTGGGATATCCCCGGGGTCAGTTAGGGTCACCTGTCCCCCGTTGTCCCCTCCCAAGCTCCCGCGCACCCCCAGCCCCTCCCCAGCGTGGCCGGACGAGGGGCAGGAAAGGCCTTGGCTCTGTGCAAGCTGAGCGAGAACAAAAGCATCTGTGTGTGCTCAACGCTGTGCTCAGCACAGCCCAAAGCACAGCCCCAGAGAAAGCCCTGGGAAGGAAATTCCCTCTGGCCCAGCCCAGAGCAGCAGCCATGGCCATGCGCCATCGCCACGGCTCCACAGCTCCTTGGTGACCGTGACAATGCCCAGCACAGCACAGCCAAGGTTGTTGGCCATGGACCCAACCTCAGCCAAGTGTCTCCTGCAGGTTGTGGTGGCACTGGAGAGTGGGCAGGGGCTCTGTGCTGGCACTGGAACTTAGTCTCAAGAAACGGCAGGACATGATGAGGACAGGAGAACAGAACAGCATTTTACTCACTTGACAAGGACCGTAGAACAGAACAACATTTCCTCATATCAAGGACAGTAGAACAGAAGGGCACAGCCTTGGAGGAATAGATAAAGGATGGAACTTAGGCAAACAGAAGTCATGTGAAATGCAAGCAGGATGGCAGCTCAGCTCTGCAAGGCTGACAAAGCACAAGTTCGGCAAAACAACAATACTGCCCTTACTCAAAAGCAGGGGCTGAGGAACAGCCACCTGGAAAGGACGCCAGACATTGAAGACAGACCCCAAACAACCCCAGAAGGACTTGTGATAAGGGGTGCAGTTATGCAAAATAAAGGAATACCCATACATGAAGGAAGTGGGGAGAACTAATGAATGTTAGTTCATTATATATCAGCGCATGTGAGAAATCTCAGCATGTGTGAGAAAAACTGTGTTCACTCAATGCCCAAGGCTCTTAATTTGAGGAAGTGTCCCCTGAGTGACCAGCGCTGCAATAAAGAATGGCTGCTTTCAGATATTCAAACTGTGTTAGAAGGTTTCTGTCCTGCTGATTTCAGTATCAGTTCCAAAGGGCCCCACAGTGTCACAATGGTCACCTTGGCTCCGTGAGGCCCCACAGTGTCACCCTGGGGCAGGACACCAGGAGGGATTCGTTCCCCACATGCTGCAGCTCCCTGGGCCAGCTGGCACTGACACCTTCTCCCAGGACAGCGCTCCTGGGCACAGCCAGGGCCATGCCACACTGCACTCCCTGCAAACCAGGGCAGCGGCTTCAAGGCCAAAACCTGAGTGAGAGGCAGTTTTCCACACTTTATGCCTATATTTGACCAGGAAACGTCCCATTGTGGGACTAAGTCTGATGTAAAGAGCAGCAAAGCCCCGCGAGGCTCATTCAAGTGCCTGTGCTGTGGCTGTGCTGCTGAGCTGGGCCGGGCTCCTGGCACAGAGGCAGCTCCTGGCAAGCGGCAGCGCTGCAGAGAGACAGCTCTGCCCAGGAGCAGCTCCTGTGCACAGCCCAGCAGGGCTGGGGCACTGCCAGGGCAGCTCAGGGACACCAGCAGGGCACACCCAGAGCTCACAGGTGCTCAGCATTGGCAGGGGCTGTGCCATGGCTCAGAGGGGCTGTGTCCTAGCCATAGGCACCTCTGGGGCTGTGTCACAGAGCCCCAGAGCAGCTGTGATGTCAGAAAGGGGCAGTGTGACATCACAGAGTGGGCTGTGTGAGGTCATTGGCATCATAGAGGGCAATGTGTGACATCACAGTGTGGATGTATGACAGCACAGAGTGGGCAATGTGGCAATACTGAGTGGATGGTGACATCTCTGTGTTGGTTGTGTGAGGCCATGGATCAGCTACAGCATCACAGAGGGGACTGTGTGACAACACAGAGCTGCCTCCAAGGTCACATACTGAGCTATGTGACATCACTGAGTGGGTTGTGCCATCACAGAGGTGGCTGTGATATCACTGAGTGGGCTGTGGCATCACTGGTTGGTTGTGTCACATCTTAGAGCTGGCTGTGCTGTCACAGAGTTGGCTGTGACATCACAAACCAGATTGTGACATCATGGTGTGTGTGTATGACATCACAGAGCAGGCTGTGAGGTCACAGAGTGCAGTGTGTGACATCACTGAGTGGGTTGTGACATCACAAAGCTGACTGTGACATCACAGTGAAGGCTGTGACATTACAGAGGTGTGGGTAACAACACAGAGCAGGCTGTGATATCAGAGAATTGCTGTGTGACATCCCAGAGTGGGTTGTGACATCACAGGGGCTGTGTGAGGTCACTGGGGAGGTCACTCTGCCCCAGCCCCCCCTCACAGCTCCCCCCAGAGAAGTCCAACGCTGCTCATGCACAGCAGGGTCCCCTGTCCCCCCGGGTCCCCCCCTGACCCCTGGCACCGCAGCCTCCCCCAGAGGATGTTCCACGAGATCGACCCCCAGAGCCTGACACGGGGACAGGGGGGACAGGGCTGTGGGGGGTGGGACAGGGGGACAGGGACCCCCCGGCAGTGTCCCTGCATCCCCCAGGGTGAGGGCCTGGGCCAGGGCTCCTTCAGCCTCTTACGAACGAGGGGTTGAGAGCACTTAAAAAATCCCCAGCAAGGGATCAGCAAAAACCAGATTTAATATTCAACGACAGCACAACAAAGTTCCTTGGCAAGAGTCACTCTGCTCCTGACTGGATGGTTCAGGCATACCAAAGAAACAAAGCAACAACAAAACTAACCAAATCCATATGTACAAATCAGAAATTAAGTCTTTGTGTGTGTGTGTGCATCTGTGTGTGTGTGACAAAAGAACAGTGAGGGCAAGGATAAAAGGAATATGGCTTAAAAGCTTAACAGCCCTTAAACTTAACAGCACTTAACTTATACCTTAACCTTAACTTATACCTTAAACTTAACAATTTAACAAAACAACAGCACTTAAGAGTATTAAACCAAAATTATAAGCTATGACTTTAACATTTAACAGACAAATAACACTTTACAGTGTTTAACTTACCTTGTAACTAACATTAAACTTTACAACTTAACACAAGAACAGCCCTTAGCAGCATTTAACTTAGCTTATACCTTAGGACTGATCCTTACTTACAGGCCTAACATCCTCAGATATGCAAGGGACTTAACACCTCCGAGAGCAGCATTTCTCCCCCATTTGCCAGAGCACAGGCACACGTGTGTGCACACAGACACACAGAGTCAGTGCCAGGGACCTGTCAGAAATTGCCCTCCAGGGCAGGGAAATGCTCACTCCCGATGCTTTTGCATCTCCCCAGCGGGCGAAGGGTTGAGCCTCGAGGAGTGGGGGATCGGCCCAGGCTCCCTCATTGTTCGGGGATGCCCCGAGTGCAGCAAACGGGAGAGTTCCCGGCTCCCAGAGGCCCCACTCAGAGGGAGGTGGCTGCTCCAGGACAGCTCCAAGGGCTCCTTTGGCACCGCTGGTGATAGGGCCCCAAGAGATGGGCTTGAGGCACAGCCATGGCTCATCCTGGCCGCACTTGGCATCAACAGCTTGCTTTGACACTGTGACAACAGCCATGCTGTGCCATGGAGGGAAGAAAAACAGTTGCCAAGGCTGCTCCTAAAGCAAGCAGGAGCTCCTTGGACAGCAGCAGTGCCTGGCAGCAGACAGTGTTTGTGCTCAGCTGCACAGGAGCTGAGCCCAGGGGCTGCTGCTCAAGGCCCAGGCCTAAGGAGCATTTCTCCCATGGAGGGCTGGCCTGGAAAGGCGGTGCTGGGGGAGAATTCACGGCCTCAGGCTGCTCCCAGTTGCTCCCAGCATTTCCATGTCCATGCTCCAAGTGCTGCTGCCAGCCCTGAGCCGTGGGGATGGCAATGTCACGCTCCCTTGGCGGGGCAGGGTCACACCTGAGCCAGGTGTGCAGGGCAGGAGCTTGCCCTGAGCCCAAGCACTGTCCCACCTGCAGGAGCTGCTGCCCATCGGCCTCTTCCTGCTGCGGCCCCAAGCCCAGCTTGGAGCTGAACAAAGGGCGCTGGCTCGGGGTCATCCCCCGGCGGGGGCTGCGCACCCCATCTGCCCCCTCCCCAAATTCCCTCCCGGGGGCAGCAGGAGCTGGGTCAGGAGCCCTGTGGGGAGGGAAAAGGGGTGACACTGGCATGGGGGGGCACACACGCTCTGGGGGGACACACGACCCATGGGGATCCCCCTCACCTTCTCCAGCAGCACCAGGAGGAGGAACCCAAACATGGAGCCCCCAAACCCTGGCAGCATCTTGGGGGCAGGGTCTGGTGGCAGCTTTGGGGGTCTGGGGTGTCTGAAACCCCTTCCAAGCCCCAGAGCCAATGCCAGACCTCTCAAACCCCCTCACAGCTTCCCTTAGGTTCCCCCAATCCAGTCTGTGACACATAAATGGCCCCAAGAGACACCATAAACCATTCTCCATCTCACCCAAGATCCACCCAATACCTCTCCAAGACACACACCCTAGCCTGGGCAGAAAACCTCCCTCACAGACCCCACCAAGACCCCTCTAAGCACCACAGATGTCCCCAAGAACCACAATGACACCCTCCCAATCCCCACAGGATCCCCAAATGCCCCTCCCAGCCCTCCATGGCACTGACCAGGAGAGGTTGGTGGACAGGAACATCCACAGCCGGGAGCAGCTTGGGCACTTCAGCAGCAATTTGGCCACTTTGAGGGGCACACCCCAAAGGGGGAGACCCAGGCCAGGGACTGGGACAGACAACCGGAATTCCTGGAGAACAGATGGACTCAGGTGGACACATTCTGATGCCACAACTATGAGATCATGGCACTGTCCTATGGCCTGGGCAGCCCCAGAACCCCCAAACCCTCGATGAACCCCAAATTCACCCTCAAATCCCAGGAAAATGGTGCAGATTTCAATCTCTTCGTTTCATTTCTTTATTTTTACCCCAATTTTGGTAGTTTTGACAGGATGAAGAAGGTAATTCTTTAGATTGGAAAAGAACTCCAAGATCCTCCAGCGTTGCTTGATGTCACCAGAATAAAAAATTGGAAAGAGCAGGTGAGATTTTTTAGGGTGCAACATTAATAAATCAGCTCTTCCCAATGAATTTCCAATGTCAATCTGAGTCCCACTGGATATTCTTACCCCTACATTTGCCCAGGTGGCTACAGGGAATCTGAGGAGGTGGAAGCCACCAGCCAGGTGTCCTCCCAGTGTTGGTCACAGGAGTGTGGGTCACCAGGGCTCTGCCCAATGTGGGTCATCTGAGGGGTGATGAAGTTGGAGCAGCGCACAAAGCTCTTCTCAAATTCAGAGCACTCGCAGGGCTTCCCTTACTGGTGCCTCCGCCGGTGTTGGCTCAAGTGAGAGCTCCTGGAGAAGCTCTTCCCACACTCAGGACACTCATAGGGCCTCTCCCCAGTGTGGATGCGCCGGTGGGTGATGAGGTGAGAGTTGCGTTTGAAGCCCTTCCTGCAGTCGGGGCAGCAGACGGGCCTCTCCTCTGTGTGAATCCGCTGATGCACGAGGAGATCTGAGCTGGTTGGAAACCTCTTCCCACACTCGGAACACTCATAGGGCCTCTCCCCTGTGTGGATGCGCCGGTGGCTGATGAGGGTGGAGTTGTACTTGAAGCCCTTCCTGCACTCAGGGCAGCGGAAGGGCCTCTCCTCTGTGTGAATCCGCTGATGCATGAGGAGACCTGAGCTGGTCCGAAACCTCTTCCGACACACAGAACACTCGTAGGGCCTCTCCCCTGTGTGGATCCTCTGGTGGCGGATCAGGAGGGATCTCTTGCTGAAGCCCTTCCCACATTCCCCACACTTGTAGGGCTTCTCCCCTTCATGGAGCTGCTCAGGGACCACCAGGGCCGAGCTCTGGCTGGAGCTCCGGACGCCTTCCCGGCACAGGGTGGGTCTTTCCTCCTCAGAGCGCCCTGGGCTGGGTTTGCAGCCCCTCCTTGTGCGGCATCTCTGGGGCTTTTCCTCCCTCTTGAACTCCTGTGTCATGGAGCTGCTCAAAACGGCCTCTTCCACCACGTTCTGCCCCAAGGCTTTGCCCTCCCTGGTCTCCGTCTGCAGCTCATTGCCTGGGGAGGAAGGACAAGGAGAGGATGGGATTTGCCTCCGTGCCACAGGGAAGGGAAGGACATCCCCCAATCTGTCCCTGCAGGACAGCGTCGGCAGCGGGGTCCCCCCCGGGTCCCAGCCCAGGGGCGATGCTGGGCTGGGAGATGGAGCAGAGGGCTGGGAAAAGAGAGGGGGAAAGGGGCACTGACTTCCTCCTCACCTGCCTGCAGGTCCTGGGCCATCTTCCTCTTCCTCACAGCCTCCTCCATCCAGCCAAGGTTTGGGAATGGGAAATCCTGGTTTGGGTAAAAAAAAAAGGTGTGAGTGCCTTGGGCTGGGGTTTCTTCCTGCCCAAGTCTATCTCTAGAAGTACCGAGGGTTTTGTGTCTATAACATCCTCCAAAAATCAAGAGTGACTCCAAAAAAAGCGTCCCAAATGTTCTTCCTTTCCAGTCTCCTGTCTTTGGGGTGCTGGGGTTCCCCCTTCTCAAAGCTGCTGGGGCTCCTGTGGGTCCTGGGGATCCCCCTGCTCCGGGCTCCTGCTTAGGGATGCCGTGGGCTTCCGCTGGTCCCAGGGCTCCCTTCTTCCCTGATGCTGCTTTGGCTCCCAGGGCTCCCAGGGTCCCCCTCTTCAGGCTCCCCCCACTCCAGGCACTCGCGGCTTCCCCCTCTCTCCGCCGCCCCTTTCAGCGTCACAGTGTCCCAGCCCTGCCTCATCTCCAGGCTCCCCCACCCCTCCAGGCTGCCAGGGGTCCCCCAGCTCTGCTATCGCCCCTCTCTGCTCTATCCACTCTGGGAGTACTGCATTCCACCCCCCGGATCTCCCGGGGATCCCCAAAACCAATGTCCTGTTCTGCCAGTACCAGGCAATTCCCATACGGACGCTCCCCTAATATTCCCCCAAGGTGCATTTATGGCTCAGATTTGGAGTCCTGTGAGATCCAAACATCCCCTACGGCCCAAAAAATCCTCACCAGGGACATGCAAAGATATCTGGGGTCAATTCCAGAATCTGTGAGTTTCAAACACTTCTTCAGAGAAAAACCCCTCCTGGAGATCCCCCGATAGATTTGCGTTGATCTCCCCCTTCCTGGTCACCTGTGGAATGTGGGGTGGCACTGATCCCAGAGCCGGGGGTGGTGCAGGCACAGTGGGTGGTGAAACCTCATGGTTCTCCTCCTCCTTTCCTGCTCCTCCTGCTCTCTCTTCTCTTCCTCCTGCTCCTCTTGCCACCCACCGCAAACCCCCCTTCACCACTGTCCTCTGCCCCATGGCTGCTGCAGCACAGGCTGCTGTGATGGGGGAGCCCCCAATGAGCCCCAGGGATGGACAGGGGGCTTGGGGACCCCCACAGTGCAGATCCACCTCCCACAGAGACCCAGGGAATTGCTCCAGGAACTGAGTGCTGGGGGACAGGGCTGGACCCCCATGGAACCGCCCTTCTTCCCTCCCAACCCCACCTTTCCCTCTCCTCTCCTCCCCTTTCCCATCCTTCTCACAATCCACACACCCCTCCCAACTCAATTTCCGTCTCCCATCCCCCTCCCGCTCTCTTTGGGGGTCCAAGACCCCTCTTTTCCCCTGCTCTTCTCTCCCTTTCACCATCGTCCCCTCAATCCCCAACCCCCCTCTCCCATGATTGCTTTTGGGGCTTCCAGGCCCCTCCTGACCACGCTGGGGGTCGCAATCCCAATCTCGCTCACTTTGGGCTCCCAGCCCCCGCCCCCCTTCTCACCGCGCCGCCCGCTCACCCCGCGGAGGGCCGGGGGCACTCCCAGCACCACCAGTGCCACCAGCACGGCCCCAGCTGCCCCCACACGGCCCATGCCCAGCGCCGGGCAGGTGCCCACAGCCCCAAAGCAGCCGCGCTCTGCCCTGGCCGGGTCCCCAAAGCGGCCCCGCCCCGCGCGGCACTGCGAGCACCAGGCCGGAGCAGTGCGGAGCGCGGGCGGGCGGCATCAGCCGTGCCCGGGCAGGGCCGGGCCCCGCGGGGCTCCCCCCGCACTCGGCCCCACCGGGACAGCGCCCAGCGGGGGGGCCCGGCCTGCCCGCCCCACACAACTCCCCCTCCCCAAATTCCGCTCCCGCCGCCCATGGGGCCCAGGGGGGCGCAGCTGGGCTCCACAGCTGCCGGACACACGTGTCCCCCGCTGACACTGCCACCCCCCAAGGATTAGGGCTACCCCAAAACTCCCTCACACGTGGCCGATACCCCGCAAGCCCCCAAGGACTGCGGTCCCCCCGCCTTCAGCACCCCCAACCTTCGGCTGCCTCATCCCAGGCCCCAGACCACCCATCCCCCTCCCCCACACTTCATCCCACACCCCAATCCACATCCCACCCTGCCCGGGCCCCAGACCACCCCATCCCACTTCTCCCGACAGCCGCCACTGGGACCCCCAAAAACCCGCGTGCCGGGGACTCCCCAATATCCCCCCAGGGCCATTTGCGACTCACATTTGGAGTCCTGCAACATCCAAACATCCGCGCCCTCCCCCACACAAAAAAAGAAAAAGAACAAAGCCTCCCAGGATCAAGCAAAGATATTAGGGGCTCTGTTCTGGAGTCCTACAAGGTCCAAAAATCCCCCCCTCCCAAAAAGAACCCCACGCACCGCACAAGATCTCTGGGGCGAGCTCCCCCTGCCCGGTCACCTGCGGGATGCGGGGGGCGATGCTCCCGGGGCCGAGGGTTGCGGACACAGAGAGCGATGGACGCATGTGGCAGCTCCTTTTCCTGCTTCTCTTGCTGCTCCACCCCCTTGATCCCTCCTCTTCCTCCCGCTTCCCCTCCTCCATCTCTCCTCCCCACCCGCCCTTCTTCCACCTCTGTCTCTCCTCCTCGCCTGCTCCTCCTCCTGTTCTTTGGCACTCCCATCCCTGCTCTGTCTGATGTCACCCCGGGGCCGTCCCGTGCTCAGCAGAGCATCCTGTGCTCTGTCAGCACTCTCTGCTCCTTGGGGAAGGATTTGGGATTTATCCCGGGCACACACACTGAACCTCAGCCCAAAGTGCCCCGCTGCCATTGCTGTCCCCTGGGCGCTGGGCAGGTGCTGTGCCAGGGGAAGCAGAGACACAAAGGAAGCCAAGTGCAGCCCAGCTGCCCGGGCTGATCCAGACGAGCCCCAGGGACAAGGTCCTGCAGAGCCACACGGAGCCCTCGGCTCCTCCCTGGGAATGGTTTGTGTTGTGGCTGCCACAGCGAGTCCTGGAGCTCCCCCAGCGCTGCTGCAGCAGGACCCAGGTTCCACCTTCTGTGCCAGGCCCTTCCCAGGGGCCATCACATCCATGGGCTCCGTGCAAAGGGAGAAGACAAGAAGAATGGATTGGATGCAGCCACCAAGGACCTCGAGCAAATTGTTCAGGAACATGCAGACCTTGAGCTGACATTTGCAAAGCTGCAGCTGACAGAGTTCCGTGGTGCAGGAGACCCAGCATGGGAAGAGGAGACCTACAAGGACCTGCAGGAGAAATATCTTGAGGCTCAAAGGCCACCGTGCCCTGAATCTCTGGTGGAGAAAGTTCATGCTTTATGGGAAGAGATCCCAGGATGAAACAAAAGCAAAGTTCATGGCTGGTGACAAGATTCCCATGCAGAGAGAGCAGAGGAGGGGCTGTGGGCAGAGAATGGGAGCCTGGGAGGAGGGAGGGGTGGGGAGGGTGTTTTTTTGGTTTGTTTTAGTGCTCCTTCTCCTGCTGGGATTTGTTTAGAAATAAATTCCATTAATTTCCCCAGCTTGGGTTTCTTGTAGCCCTGATGATGAGCAGTGAGTGACATCTCTCTGCCCTTAGCCCAGCCCACGAGCCTTTCCTGCTGTGTTCTGTGTCCTGCACCTGTGAGGAGAGCGACAGAGCGGCTCTGGTGGCACCGGGCACGCGGCCAGAGCCAGCCCAGCCCAATAATCCCTGCGATTCATTCCCTGCACTCCACGGCTAAGCGGCCGCAGGGCGGGTCCGGCTGCACGGGCAGGAGGCTCCAGAAGCACCAAGTGCACCAAACGGGACAGAAGGAGGAGGCAGGGGGTGCCGGGGGTGAATCTCCTTCCTCCGAGCCTGCAGGGACAGAAGGGAGAGATTGGAGAAAAGGAAACGGGAGAACAAGAACGAGCCTGGAGCTCTGGAAGCTGTGGAAGATGCCGAGGCAGCCGGGAATTTACTTCTCCAAATCACTCGAGTGAAAGGAAGCGCTGTGAAATCCACCACATGGAAAAGAAAGGAAAAATAGGGATTGATGAAAATCGACTCAGTTTATCCCTCTGGATTGCAAAACCTGACAGACCCCGAGCGCCGGCGGACAGCCGTCGCCGCCGTCACGTCGCAAGGGATCAGAGGTGCGGCTGGTGGGGCTGGAAGCTCCGTGCAGCAGCTCCGCTCCCGCGGCCCAAAGCTCGGGCTGGAGCGTGGGGTGTGGGACACAGCCCCGTGCTGGGGGCAGAGCCGCTGCTGGGGCCATGGCTGTGTCCAGGGCATCCTTTGTGGGCCTCGTGCAGCTGCAAGGTGCTGAGGGCTCGCCGAGGCTTTCTGGGGCTGTCCCTGCTGCCCAAATCTGTTGGGTTGAATGCCCGAGTGCGGCACCCCCGTGCCCTGTGGCAGCAGCCGGTGCCGGGCCCCAGCCCCGGGAGCCGAGCTAATGCCCGGCCGTGCCCAGGAGGGACTGGGGGCAGGGGGAGTCCATAAGGCACCCCCTGCAGCCCTCGGTGTGCTAAAAAGGTTTTTAGTGCATGGGAGCGATTTCCTGGGGTTTCTGGGCTCCGTGGGGCCGCGGCGGCGCCAGCGGAACCGGCGGGGCCCGGCCCGTGGGGGTGGCCGAGGTTGAAAAATGCGCGGCGGCCCCAGCGCGGTGCCCGAGGGCTGAGCGGAGCTGGGTGGGAACACCCCGCTCGTCTCCGCCGCTCCAAGCCTCTTCCCCGGCTCCGGCTGCCGCGGCCGCTCGACCCCGGCGCGGTCCCGCGGGGTCGCCGCTCGTAGCGACACTGGAGGGGTCGATCCGAGCCGCGCCCCGCCCGTCCCTCGCTGCGGCTCTTTCGGTGACACGGAGCGGCCGAAACCCCCCGGTGCGCCCCCGACGGTCCCTCGGTGCAGCTTTTTCAGTCGCAGGCAGCGGCCACTCCCGGTGCTGTTCTTTTATAGTATTTTATTTGAATCTCTATATTTTATTCCATTCGCACCTCCCATCCCACGCCCCTCCGCTGCGGCTCTTTCACCGCCGCCGCTCGTCGCCGCTCTCTCGCTGCAGCTCTTCAGTGACACGGCCCGGCCGAGACGTCCCTCGGTGCGGCTCGTTGATTGGATTTTCTTCTTTTCTCTGTCTTTTCTGTCGTGCGCACCTCGCCCGTCCCGCGGAGCGACTCCTTCAGGGCCCCGGGGCGGCACAAAGGCCTCGGGGCGGCTCCAAAGGGCCCCGCCCGCGGCCGCTCCCCGAGGCCTCCCCGCTGCCCGCGGGGATCGGACACCGCCGGCGGCCCCGGCCCCTTCTTGTTCTTCTTGTTCTTCTTGCTGCTGCCGGGATTCAGCCCCCGCCGCCGCCCGGCTCCTTCTGCCGGCCCTGCCCGGCACGGAGCGGCGCTGCCGCTGACGGGGCCGGAGCGCGGCTGCGACACGAGTGCCCCGCGCCTCGGGACCGGGCCGAGGAGTGACCGCACGGGTGGGGAGGGACCCCCGCTGGACAGGGCAGGGACTGAGCCCATGGGAGGGACCCCCCGCTGGACAGGGCAGGGACTGAGCCCATGGGAGGGACCCCACGCCGGAGCAGGGGAAGGATTCCTGCCCCTGAGGGGAAGCAGCGGCAGGAGCTGTGATAAATGAGTGAATGATAAATGCTGCCTTTCGCAGATAAGAATTTAACATTTACAAGTGATAATGTACTGTGTAAAATAATAGCGTTAAGATAAAATATAATTAAGTAGAAACAAGGTTAGGGTATAGTGTAACTTCGAAATTGTTGTGTTATGTTAGAAAACATTGTAATAAATACGTGGTAATAAATGTCTTAAGTTGATAAAACACAGAGCCGGGGATCAAGACATCTTAAAGAAACAAAGAAGATAACCATAGGCATCCCAGGAAGTCTGTTATCTTGACTCACACCTCCCAAAAGGAACTGTCAACTAGAAATTAAGTTGGAACTGAGGAAACATAGACGGGAGGATTTCTGCCTTCAGTTCTGAGGCAATCCAGAGGATCCGATACTCCAAGACAGGCACCGCGCTGGCAGAAGGGGGCAGGGATCAGAGGGGGGGAGTTGAGTGAACTGTAAATTACCTTCTAGACTTAATGAATATGTAACAGTTAAAGAAAGTACTTAAGTTCACAATAAAATGAATGGACTGCACCTCTGGCAAAATTGCTAAGCGCCCAGTGCTGTTTTTGCCTTTGCTCTATTAATAAATGGTCAAAATTATGTAGTAAAAATTTCAGCTTGCGAACTCATTTGTATCAATCATAACAAAAAACTGTATAAAGAAACTACAACCAAAGAAGCCTCTCTTGAAGATACCTGACTGGGACTTTGCACTGAGAGTCAAACTGCTGAGATTAGATAAAGGGAAACCTATTGCTCAGTCATCTCAGGCTGGAGGAAAGGAATGTATCTACAAAGGCCAAAGCCACCAGCTGCACTGAGAATCATCCCCGGCTGAGTTTGGGGTGGGGGAGAGCACAGCTCACAAAGCCAGGCTTGCACAGACTTCTCCCCAGACCGAGGGGGGAGGAGGAGGTTTTGGGTGCAGTGGCATAACCTCTGGAGAGAGACAATAAACACTCATCCTCCCTCACACAAACTGGGCCAGCTGTGGAACCCCCAAGCCCACAGGCCACATCCACGGGACTTTCACGTGAGAGGCAGCTGGGGGGGTGTCATAATCCATCACAGACCCCAAAGTGCTCGGCCTTGCCCCACAGCACTGCACGTGATGCCAGCAGAGTCTGCTGCAAGAGACTGTCCCTCCCCAGGGGACATGCCTGGACACTGCCACCTGGCCTGAGTGTGTATTAACCCATGGGATTCTGTGCTTTCCAGGGGGCACCATCACCACCAGGAAGACCAAGCTGGAGAGGATCAATGCAACTTCGTTGGGACATGCAGATGGCAATATTCTTTTATTCTGTACTGTCACTCTCTTTCTGTCCCACCCACCTCTTTTCCTACTTCTCCCTTTCTCTCTTTTCCTCTCTCTCTCTCATATTTACTATCGAATAAAGCCCATAGTATTGACTGGCATATGGTATCGTTTGCACCTTAATTCGAGCAGAGGTATTTCTACGAACCTTAATAATTGGACCATAACACCCCAGCATGGTCCTAATTGCTCCCAGCTCCTCCCAGTCTAATCCCAGTTACTCTCAGTTGCCCCTAGCGTAGTCATTCCATGTATGACCCCAGTCTCCCCCAGCATTGTCCCAGTCCATCCCAGTTGCCCCCAGTGTAGACCCAGTCACTCCCAGTCACTCTCAGTGTGTTTCCAGTCACCCCCAGTATGGTTACAGACACTCCCAGTATTTCCCAGTTGCCCTCAGCATGCTCGCAGTCATTCCCAGTCACACCCAGTTGCCCCAGCAAGGTTCCAGTTTTCACCAGAATGATCCCAGTCACTCTCAGTCACTCCCAGTATATCCCAGTTGCTCCCACTATGATCCCTATTGCCCCAATTCTGGTCCTGCTGGGTCCCAGTCCTGGTCCCAGTGTATCCTGGTGTCCCAGTCTGTCCCAGTCCATCCCAGGCTGTCCCAGTCTGTCCCGGTCCCTTGATGGCAGCTGCAGCCGTTTCCCCGGATCCTGCCCCACTCCCCCACCCCCCGGAGCTGCCACCGGACGCCCCCAAAGATGCTAAGAGGGTTCGGGGCCTTCGTGTTGGGCTTTGCCTAGGCTGGGGCTCGGCCTCCACCTGCGGGAGGAGGTGAGGGGGGTCCCCAGGGGTCGTGTCCTCCCCAGAGTGTGTGACCCCCCCGGATCCCCCCCTTTCCTCTCCCACTGAGCTCCTGACCCAGCTCCTGCTACTCCCCGGGAGGGGGCTTTGGGGATCTCCTCGTTTACCCTGGGACCCCTCTGAATGTCCATTCCTGGGCACTTGGACCCCTCTGCACCCCCTTATCCTACACCAATACCCCCCGCACCCCCTTTCCCGGGTATCCGCCACTCCCGGTCCCTGGATCCCCTGTTTCCTTGACCCCGGGGACCCCCGGACCCCCATTCCCGGCCATCCCAGCTCACCTCAGCCCCAGGCCTCCCTTTCCTGGGAAACCCGAACTGGGCACGGGGCTCTACAGCCGCTCTGGGATTTCTGATCACCCAAAGGAGAGAGAAGAAGAGGGAGAGAGAAGGAGATTCGGAATCAGGGATCGGAGTCACAGCGCCCAGTCCTGCTCCGTGGCGGATGGGGACCCGCAGGCGCAGGAAAAACTGGATCCGAGTGCTTCCCCCGCTTTGGGCCGAACGCAGCGGGTTCCGGGCAGAGTTTGAGCGCAGGGCCCCGGGAGTTCAGCACAGCCCGGCCCGGGGGTCCCGCAGTGCGTGGCCGTGGAGGGTCCCAGAGGGATCCCAGGAGGGGATCCAGGTCAATTCCCCGGAATTCCCCGGAATTCCTCTCTCCCCTCCTCGGTCACTTTCGCTTTCGCCTCTGCCAACCGCCGGCGCCGGGATCTGCCCTACGACCGATGACGTCATGAACAACTCTAGCTACCATTGGCGGGAAGGAAATCGCGGCGCCAATCGCGGGCCGGAGGCGGCTCTGGGGGCGGGGCCGCAGCGGAGCAGCGCGATGGCTCCAGCGCTGGGGCTGGGGGCATTCCTGGGGGTCCTGTGGGACACGGGGAAGGGACAACCAGAGGTGAGTGGGATCCCCGGCACCGAGAACCCCCCAAACCACAATTCCCGGGCACTGGGAACCCCTTGAACGTCCCTTTCCGGGTACTAGAACTCCCTCCACCCCCATTCCTGAGTACTGTGACCCCCTGCATCCCCTTCCCCAGCACCACAACCCCCATGTTCCCCCTTATCTGGTCCCGGGACCTACCTGACGACCCCAGAACTACCATTCCTGGGTACTGTGAGCCGCTGCATCCCCCTACCCAGCCCCGGGACACGCTGTTCCCTCTTATCTTGCACGAGGACGCCCCTGAACCCCCATTCCTGGGCATCGGGACCTCTCTGAACCTCCATTTTCCGGCACCGGGACCTCCTTGAACCCTCATTCCCCGAACAAGGAAACCCCTGATTCACCATTTCTGGGCCCCGGGACCCCCGTGAAACTCTATTTCTGGGTCGGGGAAGCCCCCGTGCGCCCCGGCAATGGGACCCCTTGACCCCCCATTCCCGGCACTGGGACCTCCTTGCACCCCCATATCCAGGTGTGAACCCCCCACTGCCGTGCACGGGGACCGCCTGCACCTCCATCCCCGGCGCTGAGACCCCCCCGAGCCCCCTTATCCTGCACCAATAATCCCTTGCACCCCCTCTTCCCCTGCCCCCCGCGCTCCCTCGCTCACTTTCGTGTCTCCCAACCTTCGCCACCGCGATCCACCCAGCGACCGCTGAGTGCCCCCGGCACCGGGACCCCCTCCCGGCCCCGTCTGCTCCCGGGACCTTCTGCAAACAGCAGCGGAAAGAGTTCAGAAATTCGTCACTATTTTGATTGATTTCGTTGGTTTCCGGGAGAGAACCGGCGAGAGAGGAACCCACCACAAACCTCCGGGAGGGCAAGAAAGGCTATGTGTGAGGGAAGTAGAGTAAAACCACGATTTCGTAGAAGAAAAAAATACGGAAAAAAAAAAAAGCAAAAATAAAAGTAAAATAGAGTATACAATAAAATAGTAGAGCACTTCTATGAAAAAAAGAAAATAACGGCACAGCTTGCTCTGATGGGACTTGGAGTTTGTTGTCCAATCTCCGAGCTGGCTCTGAGCCAGAAAGCAGTGTGGTTGGAGAGACATTGCTGCTGAGGGGCTGAATATTTCGGAAACTAAAGTACCAAGTAACAGCTTGAGGTTGCAGAGGTCTTTGATAAATGAGTGAATGATAAATGCTGCCTTTCGCAGATATGAATTTAACATTTACAAGTGATGTGTACTGTATAAAAAAATAGTGTTAAGATAAAAATACAAGTAAGTAGAAAAAGGTTAGGGTAAAGTGTAACTTCGAAATAGTTGTGATACCTTAGAAAACGTAGTAATAAATACATGGTAATAAATGTCTTTTAAGTTGATACACCAGAGAGCCGGGGATCAAGACATCTAGAAAAAACAAAGAGGATAACTGCTGGCATCCCAGGAAGTCTGTTATCTTGACTTACACCTCCCAAAAGGAACTGTCAACTACAAATTAAGCTGGAACTGAGGAAACATAGACGAGAGGATTTCTGCCTTCAGTTCTGAGGCAATCCAGAGGATCCGAGACTCCAAGACAGGCACCGCGCTGGCAGAAGAGGGCAAGTATAACGGGGGGGGGGGGGTGGTGGGGGGGTGGGGGGTGGAGTTTAGTGAAGTGTAAATTAACCTCTGGGCTTAATGAATATGTAACTGTTAAAGAAAGTACTTAAGTTCACAATACAATGGATGGGTGCGCCTCTGGCAAAATTGCTACGCGCCCAGCGCTGTTTTTGCCTTTGCTCTATTAATAAATGTTCAAAATTATGTAGTAAAAATTTCAGCTTGTGAACTCATTTATATCAAGTCCCAGAGCGCACGTTGGATTCCTTCATTTCAAGTTGAAAGCTCAGCTCCACTTTTCACTCTGATTTGTAACGATGAATGTAAACATTCAACAAAATTCCAATAGAAAGGCCCCACGAAGGTTCGTGTTGGAAGAGTTCCCTCGGGGCAGCCTCAACTCCTGCCCTGCTTTAGTTCCTCTCAAGCCCCTGTGGTTTCAGCTGCTTTGCTCCGGCTGCGCCAAATCACCGTAAATCCCACGGAACTGAATCAAATCCGAGTCCTGGTGAGTCGGGATAAGGGCAGGGAGAGGTCACTCAGAGATCTCCATCACGGGCACAAGAGTCCCGACGTGAGGAAATGAATGGGAGTTGGGACTCAGCAAATCAGAACAGGAGAGTGAGGAGTAAAATAAATCCTGGAAAAAACCACCTTCTCCCGATCTCTTTCTCCTTCCCGGACTTCACTTTATCCGCGGCTCCCTCCGTGCTCTGCCCAGCGGTGCAGGAAGAAGGGATGGGGGAGTCACGGTCAGTTCGTGCCGCTGCTTCCCCTCAGGGCCAGGAATCCTTCCCCTGCTCCGGCGTGGGGTCCCTCCCATGGGCTCAGTCCTTGTCCTGTCCATCGGAGGGTTCCTCCCATGGGCTCAGTCCTTGTCCTGTCCATCGGAGGGTCCCTCCCATGGGCTCAGTCCTTGTCCTGTCCATCGGAGGGTCCCTCCCATGGGCTCAGTCCTTGTCCTGTCCATCGGAGGGTCCCTCCCATGGGCTCAGTCCCTGCCCTGTCCAGCGGGGGTCCCTCCCATGGGCTCAATCCCTGCCCTGTCCAGCGGGGGTCCCTCCCCACCCGTGCGGTCACTCCTCGGCCCGGTCCCGAGGCGCGGGGCACTCGTGTCGCAGCCGCGCTCCGGCCCCGTCAGCGGCAGCGCCGCTCCGTGCCGGGCAGGGCCGGCAGAAGGAGCCGGGCGGCGGCGGGGGCTGAATCCCGGCAGCAGCAAGAAGAACAAGAAGAACAAGAAGGGGCCGGGGCCGCCGGCGGTGTCCGATCCCCGCGGGCAGCGGGGAGGCCTCGGGGAGCGGCCGCGGGCGGGGCCCTTTGGAGCCGCCCCGAGGCCTTTGTGCCGCCCCGGGGCCCTGAAGGAGTCGCTCCGCGGGACGGGCGAGGTGCGAACGACAGAAAAGACAGAGAAAAGAAGAAAATACTATCACAGAGCCGCACCGAGGGGCGTCCCGGCCGGGCCGTGTCACTGAAGAGCTGCAGCGAGAGAGCGGCGACGAGCGGCGGCGGTGAAAGAGCCGCAGCGGAGGGCCGTGGGATGGGAGGTGCGAATAGAATAAAATATAGAGATTCGAATAAAAAATTATAAAAGAACAGCACCGGGAGTGGCCGCTGCCTGTGACTAAAAAGCTGCACCGAGGGACCGTCGGGGCGGCACCGGGGGGTTTCGGCCGCTCCGTGTCACCGAAAGAGCCGCAGCGAGGGACGGGCGGGGCGCGGCTCGGATCGACCCCTCCAGTGTCGCGACGAGCGGCGACCCCGCGGGACCGCGACTAGGCCGAGCGGCGGCGGCAGCCGGAGCCGGGGAAGGGCTTGGAGCGGGGGAGACGAGCGGGGTGTTCCCACCCAGCTCCGCTCAGCCCTCACGCACCGCGCTGGGGCCGCCGCGCACTTTGCAGCCCCGGCCGCCCCCACGGGCCGGGCCCCGCCGGTTCCGCTGCCGCCGCCGCTGCCCCACGGAGCCCAGTAACCCCAGGAAATCGCTCCCATGCACTAAAAAAACATTTTCAGCGCAGAGAGGGCTGTGGGGGGGTGCCTTCTGAACTCCCCTCCCCCCAGTCCCTCCTGGGCACGGCCGGGCATTAGCTCGGCTCCCGGGGCTGGGGCCCGGCACCGGCTGCTGCCACAGGGCACGGGGGTGCCGCACTCGGGCATTCAACCCAACAGATTTGGGCAGCAGGGACAGCCCCAGAAAGCCTCGGCGAGCCCTCGGCACCCTGGAGCTGCACGAGGCCCACAAAGGATGCCCTGGACACAGCCATGGCCCCAGCAGCGGCTCTGCCCCCAGCACGGGGCTGTGTCCCACACCCCACGCTCCAGCCCCAGCTTTGGGCCGCGGGAGCGGAGCTGCTGCACGGAGCTTCCAGCCCCACCAGCCGCACCTCTGATCCCTTGAGACGTGACGGCGGCGACGGGTGTCCACCGGCGCTCGGGGTCTGTCAGCTTTTGCAATCCAGAGGGATAAACCGAGTCCAAAGTGGTGTCCATTTCCATCACTTGCCATTTCTCCTTTCTTGTCCATGACGGATTTCACAGCGCTTCCTTTCAGACCAGAGATTTGGAAAACAAAATTCCCTGCTGCCCCTGCAGCTTTCCCCAGCACGGGATGGCCCCAGGGCTGATGACAGATACAGCCGGGATGGGAATGCCAAAGAAAAGGAGGAGGGGGAAGGGCAGGCGAGGAGGACAAAGGAGGAGGGACCCTAGTGGGGAGGAGAGATGGAGGAGCGGAAGCGGGAGGAAGAGGAGGGATCAAGGGGGTGGAGCAGCAAGAGAAGCAGCAAAAGGAGCTGCCCCGTGCGTCCATCGCTCTCTGTGTCCGCAACCCTCGGCCCGGGAGCATCACCCCCCGCATCCCGCAGGTGACCGGGCAGGGGGAGCTCGCCCCAGAGATCTTGTGCGGTGCGTGGGGTTCTTTTTGGGAGGGGGGATTTTTGGAGCTTGTAGGACTCCAGAACCGAGCCCCAAATATCTTTGGTTGTTCCTGGGAGGGTTTTGGGGGTTTCTTTTGGGCGGAGAGGGGGCAGATGTTTGGATGTTGCAGGACTCCAGCTGTGAGTCGCAAATGACCCTGGGGGGATATTGGGGAGTCCCCGACACGCGGGTTTTTGGGGGGTCCCGGTGGCGGCTGTCGGGAGAAGTGGGATGGGGTGGGCTGGGGCCCGGGCAGGGTGGGATGTGGATTGGGGTGTGGGATGAAGTGTGGGGGAGGGGGATGGGTGGTCTGGGGCCTGGGATGAGGCAGCCGAAGGTTGGGGGTGATGAAGGCGGGGGGACCGCAGTCCTTCGGGGCTTGCGGGGAATCGGCCACGTGTGAGGGAGTTTTGGGGTAGCCCTAATCCTTGGGGGGTGGCAGTGGCAGCGGGGGACACGTGTGTCCGGCAGCTGTGGAGCCCAGCTGCGCCCCCCTGGGCCCCATGGGCGGCGGGAGCGGAATTTGGGGAGGGGGAGGTGTGTGGCGGGCAGGCCGGGCCCCCCCGCTGGGCGCTGTCCCGGTGGGGCCGAGTGCGGGGGGAGCCCCGCGGGGCCTGGCCCTGCCCGGGCACGGCTGATGCCGCCCGCCCGCGCTCCGCACTGCTCTGGCCTGGTGCTCGCAGTGCCGCGCGGGGCGGGGCCGCTTTGGGGACCCGGCCAGGGCAGAGTGCGGCTGCTTTGGGGCTGTGGGCACCTGCCCGGCGCTGGGCATGGGCCGTGTGGGGGCAGCTGGGGCCGTGCTGGTGGCACTGGTGGTGCTGGGAGTGCCCCCGGCCCTCCGCGGGGTGAGCGGGGGGTGCGGTGAGAAGGGGGGCAGGGGCTGGGAGCCCAAAGTGAGTGAAATGGGGATTGGGACCCCCAAAGTGGTCAGGAGGAGCCTGGAAGCCCCAGAACCAATCATGGGAGAGGGGAGTTGGGGATTGAGGGGGCTATGGTGAAAGGGAGAGAAGAGCAGGGGAAAAGAGGGGTCTGGGACCCCCAAAAAGAGCAGGAGGGGGATGGGAGACGGAAATTGAGTTGGGAGGGGTGTGTGGATTGTGAGAAGGATGGGAAAGTGGAGGAGAGGGGAGGGAAAGGTGGGGTTGGGATGGCAGAAGGGAGATTCCTCAGGAGTCGAGCCCTGTCCCCCAGCACTTGATGACCAGAGCAATTCCCTGGGGCTCTTGGGGAGGTGGATCTACACTGGGGGGTTCCCAAGCCCCCTGTCCATCCCTGGGGCTGATCAGGGGGTTCCCCCCATCCCAGCAACCTGTGCTGCAGCAGCCGTGGGGCAGAGCAGGGTGGGGAAGGGGGGTCTGGGGTGGGCGGAGTAGAAGAGGAGGGAGAGAGGAGGAGGAGCAGGAGAACCATGAGGTTTCACCACCCACTGTGTCTGCAGCACCCTCTGCTCCAGGATCATTGCCTCCCCACATTCCACAGGTGACAGGGGAGGGGGAGCTCACCCCAAATCTCTCTGGGCTGTCTTCCGGAGGGTTTTTTCTTTTGGAAGGTTATTTGGAACTCCCAGTTTCTGGAATTGAACCCCAGATATCTTTGCATGTCCCTGGTGGGGATTTTTTGTGCTGGAGGGGATCTTTGGATCTTGCAGGACTCCAAAGCTGAGTCTGAAATGGACTTTGGGGGAATATTGGGGGGGGTCCATGTGGGAATTTCCCAGTATTGGTAGGACAGGACATTGGTTTTGGGGATCCCTGGGAGAGCCATGCGGTGGAACGCAGGACTCCCGGAGTGGAGAGTGCAGAGAGGGGCGATAGCGGAGCTGGGGGACCCCCGGCCGCCTGGAGGGGTGGGGGAGCCTGGAGATGAGGCAGGGCCGGGACACTGTGATGCTGAAAGGGGCGGCGGAGAGAGGGGGAAGCCGCGAGTGCCTGGAGTGGGGGGAGGCTGAAGAGGGGGAGCCTGGGAGCCCTGGGAGCCAAAGCAGCATCAGGGAAGAAGGGAGCCCTGGGACCAGCGAAAGCCCACGGCATCCCTAAGCAGGAGCCCGGAGCAGGGGGATCCCCAGGACCCACGGGAGCCCCAGCAGCTTTGAGAAGGGGGAACCCCAGCACCCCAAAGCCAGGAGACTGGAAAGGGGGAACTGCTTGGAGGCTTTTTTTGGAGTCACTCTTGATTTTTGGAGAATTTTATAGACACAAAACACTCGTTGACTTCTAGATCTAGACTTGGGCAGGAGGAATGCCCAGCCCAAGACACTCACACTTCTTTTTTCCCCAAACCAGGATTTCCCATTCCCAAGCCTTGGCCAGATGGAGAAGGAGGCTGTGAGGAAGAGGAAGATGCCCCAGGACCCGCAGGCAGGTGAGGAGGCAGTCAGTGCCCCTTTCCCCCCTCTCTTCTGCTCCATGTCCCAGCCCAGCATCGCCCCCGGCTGCAGAACAACCCTGCTGCCGACGCTGTCCTGCAGGGACAGATTGGGGGATGTCCTTCCCCTTCCCTGTGGCACGGAGGCAAATCCCATCCTCTCCTTGTCCTTCCTCCCCAGGCAATGAGCTGCAGACGGAGACCAGGGAGGGCAAAGCCTTGGGGCAGAACCTGGTGGAAGAGGCCGTTTTGAGCGGCTCCATGGCACAGGAGTTCAAGAGGGAGGAAAAGCCCCAGAGATGCCACACAAGGAGGGTCTGCAAACCCAGCCCAGGGCGCTCTGAGGAGGAGAGACCCACCCTGTGCCGGGAAGGCAACCGGAGCATCAGCCAGGGCTCGGCCCTGGTGGTCCCTGAGCAGCTCCATGATGGGGAGAAGCCCTACAAGTGTGGGAAATGTGGGAAGGGCTTCAGCAAGAGATCCCACCTGATCTGCCACCAGATGATCCACACAGGGGATAGGCCCTACGAGTGTTCTGTGTGTGGGAAGAGGTTTCAGACCAGCTCAAGTCTCCTCATGCATCAGCGGATTCACACAGAGGAGAGGCCCTTCCGCTGCCCTGAGTGCAGGAAGGGCTTCAAGCAGAACTGCAACCTCATCACCCACCGGCGCATCCACACTGGGGAGAGGCCCTATGAGTGTGGGGAATGTGGGATGAGCTTCAGCCAGAGCTCCCACCTGATCTGCCACCAGAGGATCCACACCGGGGAGAGGCCCTATGAGTGTTCTGTGTGCGGGAAGAGGTTCAGCCGCAGCTCCAGCCTGATTTGCCACCAGAGGATCCACACTGGGGAGGGGCTCTATGAGTGTGGGGAATGTGGGAAGAGCTTCAGGAACAGCTCCCACCTGATCCGCCACCAGAGGATCCACACTGGGGAGAGGCCCTATGAGTGTTCTGAGTGTGGGAAGAGGTTTCCAACCAGCTCAGATCTCCTCAAGCATCAGCGGATTCACACAGAGGAGAGGCCCTTCCGCTGCCCCGACTGCAGGAAGGGCTTCAAACGCAACTCCCACCTCATCAGGCACCGGCGCATCCACACAGGGCAGAGGCCCTATGAGTGTCCCGAGTGTGGGAAGAGCTTCTCCAGGAGCTCTCACTTGAGCCGACACCAGCAGAGGCACCAGTAAGGGAAGCCCTGTGAGTGCCCTGAATGTGAGAAGAGCTTTGTGCGCTGCTCCAACTTCATCA
The DNA here is from genome assembly GCA_036630365.1 of Acanthiza pusilla. Classification (NCBI taxonomy): domain Eukaryota; kingdom Metazoa; phylum Chordata; class Aves; order Passeriformes; family Acanthizidae; genus Acanthiza; species Acanthiza pusilla. Next base: position 577,547 of record JAXCHO010000192.1, on the reverse strand, counting down.
CCCCTCAGACGACCCACATTGGGCAGAGCCCTGGTGACCCACACTCCCGGTGACCAACACTGGGAGGACACCTGGCTGGTGGCTTCCACGTCCTCAGATTCCCTGTAGCCAATTAGGCAAACACAGGGGCAGGAATATCCAGTGGGACTCAGATTGACATTGGAAATTCATTGGGATGAGCTGATTTATTAACGTTACACCCTAAAAGAATCTCACCCGCTCTTTCCAATTGTTTCTTCTGGTGGCATCAAGCAACGCTGGAGGATCTTGGAGATCTTTTCCAACTTACATGATTTCCTTCTTCATCCTGTCTAAACTACCAATATTGGGGTAAAAATAAAGAAATGAAACAAAGAGATTGAAATCTGCACTATTTTCTTGAGATTTGTGGGTGAATTTGGGGTTCATGGAGGATTTGGGTGTTCTGGGGCTGCCCAGGCCAAGGGACAGTGCCATGATCTCATAGTTGTGGCAGCAGAACGTGTCCACCTGAGCCCATCTGTTCTCCAGGAATTCCGGTTGTCTGTCCCAGTCCCTGGCCTGGGTCTCCCCATTTGGGGTGTGCCCCTCCAAGTGCCCAAATCTCTGCTGAAGTGCCCAAGCTGTTCCCGGCTGTGGATGTTCCTGTCCACCAACCTCTCCTGGTCAATGCCATGGCGGGCTGGGAGGGGCATTTGGGGACCCTGTGGGGATTGGCAGGGCCATTTGTGGTTCTTGGGGACATCTGTGGTCCTGCGAGGGGTCTTGATGGGGTCTGTGAGGGAGGTTTGCGGTCCTGGCTGGGGTGTGTGGCTTGGAGAGGTATTGGGTGGGTCTTGGGGCAGATGGGAAAGGGCTTTTGGTGTCTCTTGGGGCCATTTATGTGTCACGGGATGGATTGGGGGATCGTAGGGGAAGCTGTGAGGTGGTTGGAGGGGTTTGGCATTGGCTGTGGGGCTGGGAAGGGGTTTCAGGGCAGTAGTGACCACCCAGAACCCCAAAGCTGTCACCAGACCCTGTCCCCAAGATGCTGCCAGGGTTTGGGGGCTCCATGTTGGGGTTCCTCCTCCTGGTGCTGTGGGAGAAGGTGAGGGGGGGTCCCCAGGGGTTGTGTGTGTCCCACAGAGCATGTGTGCCCAACTCTGGGATGTCACCGGCAACTCTATTAGATAACAAAACCTCCTTGTGATGTCTAAAGCTGCACTATGATGTCACCACCCACTCCATGATGACACAGCCTGCTCTGTGATGTCACATAGTTCCCTCTATGATGCCTTAACTGCTCCATGGCCTCACACAACCCACTCTGTGATGTCATAACCCAATCTGTGACCTCACACAGCCCACTCTGGGATGTCACACTGCTCCTTTCTGACATCACAGCTGCTCTGGGGCTCTGTGACACAGCCCCAGAGGTGCCTATGGCTATGACACAGCCCCTCTGGGCCATGGTACAGCCCCTGCCAATGCTGAGCACCTGTGAGCTCTGGGTGTGCCCTGCTGGTGTCCCTGAGCTGCCCTGGCAGTGCCCCAGCCCTGCTGGGCTGTGCACAGGAGCTGCTCCTGGGCAGAGCTGTCTCTCTGCAGCGCTGCCGCTTGCCAGGAGCTGCCTCTGTGCCAGGAGCCCGGCCCAGCTCAGCAGCACAGCCACAGCACAGGCACTTGAATGAGCCTCGCGGGGCTCTGCTGCTCTTTACATCAGACTCAGTCCCTCCCAGTGTGTTCAAATAACTTCTCAAGAAATCAAGGTGTGATTGAAATACTGAAGTTTCTTGTAGTTCTAATAATCCCACTGAGTGACATGAGTGAGAAAGTGTCCCCAGGTTGCAGTTAGAGCAGAACACTGCAGGCAGTGATGGCAGGTGGGGACAAGCAAGGGAAAGGTGTCTCTGATGCTGAGCCAACCTGGATGTGTTTCAGGAATGCAAAGGGCCAAGGCCTGAGCCCCAGCCCCGGGGAAGGCAGATCCTGTGCCTCCCTCATTGCTCAGGGCTCTTCCCGGGGCACTGCCATGTGGGGATGTGCAATGCCAAGGGCAGCACCATGGGGCGGCCCCTGCCAGGCTGCTGGGCAGGGACAAGGAGGCCATGAGGCCCCAGGGCTGCAAGGGTCACTTGTGTCCTCCTCATGGCCTCAGGGCCAGGGCCAGCAGCCATGGCCAAAGTGCTGCCCAAGTTGGCTCTGGCAGGGCCTTGCAGCTTCTGCACATCCCTGTGCCCTCTCCAGCCCAGGCTGTCCTACGCTGTCCATGCCCTGCGCCTCTGTCCCTGCAGGCTGTGCTCATCCCCCGCCTGCCCCACCTCGCTGGCCCTTCCTTCCCTGACAGCTCTGTGTCCTGCCTGCCTCTGCCTGGGCACACAAAGCCTTGGGCTGACCCAGACTCCTTCTGGGGGATGTGTTGCACCCCAGCACTGCCCTGGCAGAGAAATTCCTTTCTCCTCGTGTCCAGTCTGGGCCTCCCCAGCTGCCCTTGGTGCCATTATTTGTTCCTCGTGCTCATTTCCACTATGAAGAAAAGCTCCACCATCTGTGGAACCCTTCAAGCCCTCTCAGGCTACTCCTGGTCTGTCCTCAGTCTCCACACAACTGAGCCCAGGGCCCCCAGCCTCTCCCTGCTGGTTATGTGATGAGGCCTCCAAACCCCATCTTGTGAGATTTTTGGGTCCTATCTAAGGTTTCTGAAAAAGGAAAAATAGTGGTCAAAGTGCAAGAAAAATGGAGTGTTATTTTTTCCCCAAAACTTGCAGTGACAGAACAAGGGTCAATATCTTTAAATTAAACGAGAGTGCATTTAGATTTGTCATAAGGAGGGAGTATTTTACAATGAGAGTGGCACAAAACTGCAACTGTTTTTCCAGAGAAGTTGATGTGCCATCCCAGGAATTGTCCAAGGACAGGAGCTTTGTACAACCTGACACAGTGAAACCGCTCCCTCCCCAAGGATGGAATTCCTGTTGTATGGGGTCTCTGATGTGCTGGGTGACCTCACAAGGCTCCTGGCCAGAATGTCAGCTGAGGGCCAGCCAGGCTGCTGCAGTGGCAGTGACCTCACAGCCATCACCACTGCAGCCATGTCCCCTGGGCCTGGCTCTCCCCTTTCCTCTCTCCCTGCCTTGTCTCTGCTGGCAGCAGCATTTCTGTGATTAATATCTTGTCCCCAAGCTGCTGGGGCCAATTGCTTTCCAATCAGGCTCCTGGAGCAGGAGTGGCTTCACAATCAACATGTGAACACTGAGAGACAACAGCAAATGGGAAGTTAGAGGAGGCTGTGGTTGGAAAGGGCTGTGTGGGTGTGGGGCAGCACTTTTCTGGGGCCAGTGTGGGGCACAATGGGTTAGATACCAACAGATCTGCCCAGAGCAGGCTGGAAACAAATTTGATCTGAGCATTTGCTGGAATAGGTGCAGAGCCCCTGGGCACAATGTGGCTTGGGCTGCTCATGGGGTGTGGGAGCTCACCCTGTCTTTGTTGCTGTCATGGGTTTGACCCTGGCTAAGTGCCAGGCACCTACGAGGTTTGTTCTTTATGCTCTCTCCTGCTGCAGCTATGCTGAGGAGAGGGAAAACTAACATAAAACACTGGACTTATGAGTTGAGGTAAGATCACTGATAGGCCACACTGGAGAGGGCAGAAGCAGGCAGGAAACCTAAAGTTGCAAAGATAGTGATTTATTAATCTAACAGAGTTGGAGGATAAATCAGAGGTAAAAATAAGCTCTCAAGACACCTTTTCATCACTCGCTCCTCTCCCTATTAAGGCCATTTCTCAGCTCACCCCCTCCCTCCTTCCTTCTAACCAACAGCTCTGGGGTGGGGGCAGGGTATGAGGGTTTCCTTTGGTCAGGGTCAGTCCGTCAGGGAGAAGAGTCCTCTACTTAGCCATGGGGTCCCTCCCACGAGAGACAGCCCTCTGCAAACTTCTTTGGCGTGGGTCCAATCTCACGAGCAGCACCCGCCCGATTGCTGCAGTCCGAGATTCTTCTGTCCAGGTTGCAGAATTCCAAGCTGAGGCCAGGCTGTTTCCATCCCGGGAGCAAGGCCTTTCTCTCTCCTGCAAGGCTTTTGCAACTCTCAGTCTCTGGGACTCCCACTGGATCACAGCTTCCTGCAGGCATCACCTGCTCCTCTGGCGTGGGCACCTCCCCACAGGCTGTGGGGGGTTCTCTGCACCCCCTGGACCCCATGGGCTGCAGGGGGACCACCTGCTTCCCCATGGTCTTCACCACGGCTGGCAGAGAGTTTTCAGCTCTGGCGCCTGGAGCACCTCCTCCCCCACCTTCTCCACTGACCTTGGGGCCTCCATGTTGTTCTCCCTCACGTATTTTTACCTCCTCCTCCTCCTCCTTCTCTGGCTAAAAAGAAGTGCGTGCACACATTGTTTTGATTTCTTCTTAAATATGTTTTCACAGAGGCATAACTAACATCTCTAATTGGCCCAGGTTTGGCCAGCAGCATGTTCATCATCTTCAGAGCCATCAGAGATTTGTTCTGCCGGACATGGTGGAGAAATTTCCAGAATTTTTACTCAGGACATGCAGGAGCCATCTTTGTACCCTTCCCTATTCACTGGCAAAAACTGGGCCAGGCAAAACTACCACACCTATACATAATCATTATCTATTCCTGCTCTGTATTTTAATGAGTCCAAAGTTCATTTAAATACACTTGTGCCTGCACAGTGCTGCCTGGTGGTTGTGGGCAGGGGTCTCGGGATGAAGTAAAGGAGTCTTCCTCGTGTTGAACTCTTCCCCTGCTTCCCTGCGCATACTCCCTGGGTCCCTGCTCCAGGTCCAAACCTTGAAGCTGGCTCGGGCTGCTTTCAGGATCCAGAAGTAAAATATCTGGTCACAGCTCCTTCTCTTGATCAATAGTTTGGCATCTTCTTTATATCCTCCCTCTTTGCTTGGCAAGCACAAAAGTATTAAGCAAGCTGTATACATTGTTTTAGCAAGCAGCCCCTAGGAAATCATTATCTACCTCCTAGTCCCTAAAACACGAGCTACATACCTTGTTTCAACAAACACCTTCTAGTAAATCTCTTAGCCACCCGAAATCAGTGGCAGCTTGGGCAGGCACACACTTGAGGAGGGTGTCTGTTTTCAATGGGGAAACTTAGGACGGTTAGTTTGCTTAAAAAGAAAAAAGAGAACTCCTCTTTGCTTGAGTGCAGGCAGTTCTGCAAGCAAAGCAGGTCCCAGGTGAGTGAGGGGAGACAGGATGGGGGTGGGGAATGTGGAGCAGGGCTGTCCACACTGGGTCAGACCTCAAGGCACAGGGAGACACCCTGGATCAATGTCAGTCACAGAATGCTGCAATGATCTAAGGAGAACAGCAATAAAATACACCATTTAAAATAGGAATGTGTATTTCCTAGGAGCTGTTTGAAATATTTGTCCATAACTGTAGCAGGAAACCTTCCTACTGATCTGCACTAGGCCAGAGGGAAATCAAGGCAGAGCCATGGTTTGTTAGAACTTGTTTGCTCCTAATGAGCCCCGAGGTGCATTTGGAGCTGAGCCCTTGAACCTCAGTGCCTGAGAGGAGATTGCACAAACCTTTCCAGAAATCAAAGTCAGAGGAAAAACTCAAAGTGTCTCAAAGAATCAATGGGTCCTACTGAGGTCCATCCCCACCATGGACTCCTTGGAAGAGAGAATTGGAGGCCAAGATTGCCCAAACCTCAGAGACTCCGTGTCAAAAGGAGAGTGGAAAGTACTTTAAGAAAACTGAAGCACCTTGAAGAATTAATGAGCCCCACTGAGTGTTGGTACTGACAAAGAATCTCAAGGGACTCGTTAGAGCAGATAATTGGAGGCCAGGATTGCACAAACCTCTCAGGGACTCCAAGGCAAAAGCAAAACCCAAAGTCCTTTGAAAAACCTGCAGTCCCTGGGAGCACTGAGGAGCCCCCAGGGCCATTCCTGCCAAAGGCTCCCCAGGGACTCGTTCCAGCAGATCCCTGAGGCCACTGGGATGTGGGGTGGGGATGCTGAGGGCAGGACAAGGGGGTGACAGTGCCCAGCCTTGCTGGGGCTGTGCCAGGAGGCCCCAGGGCCTCGGCACAAGGAGTCTCCTCACAGCCCTTGGTGGCACAGACACTGCTGTTCCCAAGGGCGCAAAGACTTGGCTTCTCTTTGTCCCCCCTGTCATCACTGCCTCCAATTTCCTCCACTAACTGGGACCTGAGGACACTTTCTCAGTCGTGTCCCTCAGTGGGACCCATTAATGGTATCAGGAACTTTGGAGTTCTGACTTTTCATTCTTGAGAGGTTTCTGCAGCTCCCTCCCAGGGACTGATGTTCAGGGCCTCAGCAGCAGAGCCCCGCGAGGCTCATTCAAGTGCCTGTGCTGTGGCTGTGCTGCTGAGCTGGGCCGGGCTCCTGGCACAGAGGCAGCTCCTGGCAAGCGGCAGCGCTGCAGAGAGACAGCTCTGCCCAGGAGCAGCTCCTGTGCACAGCCCAGCAGGGCTGGGGCACTGCCTGCAGCCGCCCAGGGCACACCCAGAGGCACAGAGAGGTTCCACCAGTCAGGGCTGGGAAGATGCTGAGAAGTGGCTGGGGGAGAATCATTCCCAGCCCTTGACACAGGAAGCCTCAGCTGCAGGACAGTGCAGCTGCAGTTCCAGGAGTGATCTCCTAAAGCTGGAACACCCCAATGTCTACAGATTCTGTAAGTACAACTCAGAGTATCTCGAGAGTAGTGGAGGTGAAATGCTCATGAAGCTCTGACATGCTGAGAGCTTCTGTTCGCTCTCAGAATATTTCCAATACAAGAACTTTGATAAAAAGAGGAAATGTCCTAAGACTCTTTTCAGTTTCTTAGTATTGTAGAATGGCAGGGAGGGGGGATTAATATTAAAGGTATCATTAATTTTGGCAAGTCCCTGGGACATCCAAACTCTTAGTGTTGGTGATTTGTAGGTGCGCAGGAGATCCCTAATGTGCTTTCAGCCACTCCTCTGCCCATGGACAGCACCAGCATCGCCTTTGCTGGACCCATCAGGCTCAGTCTGACCTGTCCTTTCTCCAAGCTGCAGACCGACCTGCCCCCAGGCAGTGCCCTGCAAACAGGCAGGTTTCTGTAGGGCCAAGGAGAGTGCACAGAGATTTGGGGTCTGTGAGTGCTGGCAGGGAGAGATCAGGCACAGGGAAGCACCTCCAGGAGGAAAATCTCCAGGACACAGAGATAAGATCAGGGAATGAGAGAAAACAAGACCCAGAAATGTTATGTTGGGAGACTTTAGAGATCTCCATATGATCCTCTCCAGTGCAGCCCCTCCCTGTTAAAAGCCTCCTCCCTCCTCTCCCAGGGACAGCTGCAGGGCTGAGGAGCTGGGGGTGCAGCCAGGGGTGCCCAGGGCTGTCCTGCAGAGCAGGTCCTGCACCCCAGGGCTCTTTGCCAGGGCAAGGAATCTGCCACCTGCCAGGGGCAGCTCTCAGCCTGCCTGGGGAGCTCCCCGTGGGTGGTGGAGTGGAGCTGTGGGTGCAAGGAGTGACTCCTGCCAGGGCAGCTCCTGTAGCTGTGCAGAGGGTGCTGTGTGAGTCAGGGCTTTTCAGAGCTCCAGCCCATGCCCACATAATTTCTGAGAGGACTTTTCATGAGCACATTCAGGGCAGGAGTTTCCTGCTTGAGGCTCTGCTTTCCCGAATCTGTGCTTCCACTTTTCCCTGGCTCAGCCTGGTGGGAATGGAAACTCAGCTGTGCAGGGCAGAGCAGGGGCTGAGACTCTTAATCCATTACGCTGAGTTTTCCTGGGAATCTCAGCAAGTCATCCACCTCCCCAGCCTCCAGATCCATCCAGCATCACCTTCCCATGGTCCCCAGGCTTGGGGGAGCTGTTCTTTAATCCCTGCAGCCCCGAGCAGCTGCAGGGCAGAGGTGGCCCAGGGCTGGGCTGGGCTCTGGCAGCGCTGGCAGGGAAGGACCCTGGGGCCACAGGAACAGCTCCCGGCTGGGACAGCTCCAGCAGCAGAGCCGTGGGCAGGCAGGGAGGGAGGCAATGCTGAGGGAAGCGCTGCTGCAGGGGAGATGTGGCACCTCCCGGCCCTGCCCTGCAGTGCAGACACTGCCCTGAGCAGCAGAGCTCTTGTGTCCCCTCGCAGCCAGCACAGCCCTCAGCCCGGGGGCTCAGGATCCTCAGCCCAGGAACTTGAGGCCCTCGGTCACCTCCTGGGCTGCCAGAGCAGCACCAGAGATGAAGGGCATCTCTCCTGCCATTGCCCATTCCCTGCTGACCAGGGCCTGAGGGCGACTGTCCTGCACTGGGGCTGCCTGGGAGGGGCTGTGCAGGGCTGGGGAGGGAAAGGCTTTTCCTCAGGCCCAGCTCTGTCTCTCCTTGCCTTGCTCAGGTGCTCCTGGCAGTGCTGACAGGCTCTCTGGGAATGGCAGCTCCAGCTGCAGGGTCAGGCGCAGCCCTTGGGGCTCCTCCTGTGCAGGGTGAGCACAGCAATGGTGTCCCAGCTCCCTCTGCCCTGGGCAGCTCTGGGCAGGGCAGGCTGGGAGGCTGCGAATGAGCCGAGTCTCCTCAAGCAGTTCCATGGACAGGACCCTTGGTGTGTCCTCAGGATGTTCATCCAAGCTGTGAGCTGCCAACACTGGGGGACAGGAGAGTCCTTGCCAGGAGTGGGTCTGGGACTCTGAGAAAGGCTGAGCCATTTGGCCACAGCTCTCAGCTGTGTCAGGTTGATTTTCAGGGGAACACAGTGACTGCCCTCGATCTCAGAAAGGGCAGCTGGGAACAGATGGAGCGACAGAGCAGCTCCCCTCACTCTTCCCTGAGTTACAGCCAATCCTCCTGCATTGTACAGTTCTCTCTGTTCTCCCTGGGCACAGCAGGAAATCCTCTCAAACTGCCTTTGGCTGTCACTGCTCCTTAGCCCTGGGACAGGAGATGCTGCCCCTCTGCCTTAGGGGCAGTTTGGGCTGCTGAAGTCCAACAGCAGGACTGGTCCCATGTTCCCATGACCCCACAGCTGCAGAGCAGAGCTGACTCCTCAGTGTCCATGGGCAAAGCCCCTCCTCGTCACAGCAACAGGGCCAGATCCCAGCAGAGCTCCATCCACAGGGCTGAAGGAAGGGCTCTGGGAAAAGGAAAATCGGGTGGCACAGAGCAGCAGAGTCCAGCTGGGAGAAAGCTTGGATATTGCTCAGCAAAGTCTCCCCTGACTTCTCACTGTCTCCTCCTTGAACAGGTCTCCATGGACAGAGGCTAAAAATGTCCAACAGCAGCTCCATGACCCAGTTCCTCCTCCTGGCATTCGCAGGCACACGGGAGCTGCAGCTGCTGCACTTCTGCCTCTTCCTGGGCATCTCCCTGGCTGCCCTCCTGGGCAACAGCCTCATCATCAGCGCCGTAGCCTGCGGCCACCACCTGCACACGCCCATGTTCTTCTTCCTGCTCTACCTCTCCCTGCTTGACCTCGGCACCATCTGCACCACTGTCCCCAAAGCCATGCACAATTCCCTCTGGGACACCAGGGACATCTCCTACACAGGATGTGCTGCTCAGCTCTTTTTCTTTCTGCTCTTCATCTCAGCAGAGTATTCCCTTCTCACTGTCATGTGCTATGACCGCTCTGTGTCCATCTGCAAACCCCTGCACCATGGGACCCTCCTGGGCAGCAGAGCTTGTGCCCACATGGCAGCAGCTGCCTGGGCCTGTGGCTTTCTCACTGCTCTGCTGCACACAGCCAATGCATTTTCCCTGCCCCTGTGCCAGGGCAATGCCCCGGGCCAGGTTTTCTGTGAAATCCCCCAGATCCTCAAGCTCTCCTGCTCCAAATCCAACCTCAGGGAACTTGGGGTTTCCATTTTTACTACCTCCTCAGCACTCGGTTGGTTTGTGTTCATTGTTTTCTCCTATGTGCAGATCTTCAGGGCTGTGCTGAGGATCCCCTCTGAGCAGGGACAGCACAAAGCCTTTTCCACGTGCCTCCCTCACCTGGCCGTGGTCTCCCTGTTTATCAGCACTGCAGCATTTGCCTACCTGAAACCCTGCTCCATCTCCTCCCCATCCCTGGATCTGGCACTGTCAGTTCTGTACTCGGTGGTGCCTCCAGCCCTGCACCCTCTCATCTACAGCCTGAGGAACCAGGGGCTCAAGGATGCCCTGAGGAAACTGATGACTGACACTTTTCAGAAGCAGTAAAGTGCTGGTTTTCTTCTCTGGTAACTCAGTGTAATTAATTCCAGTGTAATTAATTGCAGGCCCAGCCTGTATTCTAAAGTTTTTTATGGTGGTTGTGTGTGTGCGGGGTTTCCTTTTTCATTTTGTGATAATGTTGCACACAATGAAACTTTGTTTATCCCATCATCATCCCATTACTGGGATTATTCATCATATTTATAATTCACTGCTTACACCTCAAATTTTACCCAGTGACAATGTAAGTGAGGAATCACCTTCTCTCTGCACTTTAGCAAAATAAAGGATCCTGCAGCAACTTGTTTATCAAAAATCCTTCCTTTCAAACTTCACCTGAATTTGGAAGGGCAGTGCCTGTGTGCAAAGTGGGAGAGAAACAGAGTCCCAGAACAGCAGCAGTGCCAGGGAGCAACAGCACTTGGTGTTTTCAGAGCTGCTCGTGCCCTTCCACACTGTCCTTCTGTGCCCTGTGTGAGTCCTCAGCTCTCGAGTACTCTGGAGCTGTCCTGCTGTGTGGCTCTCCTGTGACCACAGGAGGGGTTGACAATTTTGTACTATTTCAAAGTAGACAACAGTGGCTGGAATTGTTGGGCTAACTAGTGAAGTTTCTCAGAATTTTATGGCCCTGGTGTTTAAGTCACAGGTGGATCACAGTGAATCCTGGAGCTGACAATCTGAACATGAATAATAGTTAGAATGGACAAAGCTGCAGCTTAAATGTGACTTAAAAACAAATACCCAGGGTGGCCAGCCCTGAGATCGTGATCTGTGAACTAGAACAACCACATTAAAACATGGACTGCAGACCCCACAAAAACCCACCTCAGAGCGGATTAGTGACCCCATGGCAACCACTTGGCACCAAAACAGTGAAGCCATGGAGAGCAAGAGACTCAGTCACTGATATTTCTGTTGGACAGGGCTGTTGTGGGAGGGCTGGGCTCTTTAGATCACAAGGCAATAATTGCCATGGGATCATTTTCTTTGGGTCTGTGGTGGGTTGATGCTGGCTGGACACCAGGCACCCACCAAAGCTGCTCTCTCACTCCTGTCTGCAGGTGGACAGAAGACAGAAAATATAACAAAGGGTCTATGGGTTGAGATAAGGACCAGGAGAGATCCCTCATCAAACACCATCCCGGGCAAAACAGGCTCAACTTACAGATATAAAGGGAATTTATTAATAACAAAGTCAGAGCAGGATAATGAGAAGTAAAAGAAGGGTTTAAAAACACCTTCCCCCCACCCCTCCCTCCTTCCCACAGATGGTGCAGGAGACAGGGAATGAGGGTTAGGGTCAGTTCATCTCCTGTGGCTTTTCCTGCTGCTCAGGGAGAGGAGTTGTTCCCCTGCTGCACCCTGGAGTCCCTCCCATGGGAGAGCTCCCCAGGAACTTCTCTGATGTGGCTCCATCTCACAAGCAACAGTTCCCTGCAAACTGCTGCAATGTTGAGACCATCCCATGGGCAACAGTCCTCCCAAAACTGCTGCGGCGTGGGTCACTCTTCCATGGGGTCCGTCCTTCAAGGACAGGCTGCTCCAGTGTGGGTCCCTCTCTCCATGGGCTTCCCATGGGCTCACAGCCTCCTCTCAGACATCCACCTGCTCCAGCAGGGGCTCCTCCATGGGCTGCAGGTGGATTTCTGCTTCTCTGTGGATCTCCATGGGCTGCGGGGGCACAGCTGCCTCACCATGGTCCTCACCACGGGCTGCAGAGGAATCCCAGCTCTGGTACTTGGAGCACCTCTTCCTCCTCGTTTTTCACTGGCCTTGGTGTCTGCAGAGTGGTTCTTCTCACATAATGTCACCTGGCTCTTCTCTGGCCTCAATTACAGCTCTGCAACAACTTTTTTCTTTTCTTCTCAAATCTGTTATCACAGAGGCGTTACCACCATTTCTAATTGGCCCAGCCTTGGCCAGTGGCATGTCCATCTTGGGAGCTTCCAGGGATTGGCTCTGCCAGACATGGAAGAAGCTTCTGGCAGCTGCTCACAGAAGCCACCTCTGTGCCCTCTCCATTGCCAAAAACCAGACCATGCAAAACAAATACAGGGGCCTCGTGGATCCAAGGATCCATTGAAGCACTGCAGGACCTCGTGGATCCAAGGGACCATTGTGACACTGCAGGGAATCGTGGAACCCGTGGGACTATTGTGACACTGTTAGGCCCCATGGAACCAAGGGTCCATTGTGACATTCCAGGGTCTCTTGTAATCAAGTGTTCATTGTGACACTGCAGAACCAAGGACACCATTGTGACACTATGAGACCCCATGGAACCAAGGGGTCATCGTGATACTGCAGAACCAAAGGTCCATTGTGAAACTTTGTGGCCTCATGGAACCATGGAGACCATCATGACACTGCAGGGCGTCACAGAATCAAAAGGCCATTATGGTTCTGCAGGGCCTCATGGAACCAAGACGCCATTGTGACACTACAGGGCCTCAGGTACTCAAGGCTCCATTGCGACACTGGGACCAAGGAGATCATTGTGAAATTTCAGGCCCTGTAGACACAAGGGGCCATTGTGACACTGCAGGGCCCCATAGAAGCAAGGAGTGATTGAGACACTGCAGGGCCTCATGGAATCGTGGAGACCATTATGATACTCCAGGGCCTCACGGAACCAAGGGGACCATAGTGACACTATGGGGCCATATGGAACCAAGGAGACCATTATGATACAGCAGGGCCTTGTGGACCCAGGGGTACACAGTGACACTGCAGGGCCCCATGGAACCAAGTCGTCTATTGTGACAATTCAGAACCCCAAGGAACCAAGGGGTCAATGTGACACTGTTACAAAAAATTGGTAAAAATAAAAAAACCTCTTTGACACCACGGTAGCATTTAGAAGCAGCATTCTTTATTCAGCCAAATGCACATAGGGATATCTCCTCCCAAAGCCGTGCATGCTGAGCAGAGGAAAGTCCCTGTTTGTATCCTGCATTTTATATACATATTCATTGATTATCCCAGAATAAACATACAAATGATAATCATTTTGCCAAAATCATTAACATATTTTTCCTCTTCTTTATGCATGCGTTCTTCTGTCCTAGGGGTCTCTTTGGAGGTTTCTAGTGGTCAGGTTTACTAGTTTCTAGTAAAGTTGGCAGGGCACTGGGGCTGGTGAACTTCTGGTTCTCCTTCTTACACAGTGGGCACTGTGCAGTTCCATGGGCCAGTGGGTTTTGAAGCACAAGCATTGTGTCAGCTCACCAAATGGAGACAATTTTTCATCTGGCAACGTTCTGCCCCCTGCCCTCCCCCCCCCCCTTTGAGACTTGTGAAGCTTGTCTTGTCTTCAAGCCTTCATAAACCCCACTTCAATTTCTACTAACATCACACAAGTTCCTCACCTTGCATTTACAATCCTGGTTTTTATACAGCTGTTGAAGGTTGGGAGGATGGAATTTTTTCCCCATTCTGTTGCTAGGTAACCAATGACCAGGTATTTAAGGACCATTTACTCTTTTGTAAGAGACAAAAGATGTGGCTAGGTGCGGTGAGGGGAGGAGAGATCTGGCCATTGGTAACTTCACTTGCTCCCTGAACCTCGGAGGGGCAACAGTGAGGAACTGCTGTGTCCTTGTCTTGGCTTGAAAGACAGGTGTCTGCTAAGGAAGGTGGGAACCTCCCTTAGACTAGAGAATGTGAACCCCCTTCCCTCCAAATTATTATAACTTTGGAGTCAAGGGCTTTCAGGCAAAGATATAGGAAAAGGAATAACAGTTCTTTACTAGTATCTGTAACGAGTCAAACAATCAGTAACAACAATAGCAACAACAAACAAAACCAAACCCAGTGGCAGATGTCCCTGGGCTGCCAAGCACTTTCCCATTTGGTGCAGTCCCGGTCATAGCCAGCAGGGGCGCTGTTGGCTCCCAGCCGGGCAGGGCAGGTGCGATGACTCCTGCACAGCCGCAGGGGGCGCTGTGGGGCGAGGTCAGCTCTGTGTCATGTGGGTAATGGCAGACAGCCTGGGCAAGGATGGTGTGAGCAGGACGGGCTGGACAGGGATGGCATGAGCAGGACAGGCTGGGCAGGGATGGTGTGAGCAGGACAGGCTGGGCAGGGATGGTGTGAGCAGGACAGGCTGGGCAGGGATGGTGTGAGCAGGACAGGCTGGGCAGGGATGGCGTGAGCAGGACAAAGCTGGGCAAGGATGGTGTGAGCAGGATGGGCTGGGCAGGGATGGTGTGAGCAGGACAGGGCTGGGCAGGGATGGTGTGAGCAGGACGGGCTGGGCAAGGATGGTATTGAATTATTAAAGTGCAGATATAGATCTAATATCGATATCCACCTGAGACGGACAAAGACTCTCTAACTCGTTAAGGTTAGAAAGTGTATGTTTATTTCAGCGCCAGAGAGCTGCAGGGATAGCTCCCAAATGTACAGCTCCAAAGTGACAATGCAACACAGAACTTATTTATCTATCAAAAAATACATATTTAGCATAAGCGCCTCCCATTCCCCCGCTTCGTATGGAAATTAGCAAAAAGCCATTCAGCATGCGCAGTTCCTGCAATGGAATTGAGTCGGTGGTCGTTAATTTGAGTCTGAGGGCTGCTTTGGATGAAGGAATATGGGTCTTCCTCGCTGTGACCTTCTTACTTCGTTGGGTTTTGACAATACATTTGACCCTGGAAAACTCCCAATGCTCTTTTCTATTGCTTTGAATTAGGTTGCATCTGGGCAAAATTTGTAACTGTCTAGGCTCTCCTTTGAACCTCTTTTCTTAAGATTATTAATTGTCTATTCTAAGCACAGCTGAGTAAATATCAAATAATCAAAAGGCTACTCTGCATTTAATCATTAATTTCTTTCTAACTAAGTTCTGCATCTTTTTCTATTCTAGTTGATTTTAACAGAACTAACTTTTATCTAAAATCTCTACATTTAAGTGTCTAAAAGAAAACCCTATGCTTCATTCCCCACTTCTCTTTTGCGATGAGTAAATTCTTTTACTCAATATGGAGACTCCTCCTCATCTATCCATGCTGTATGGCTATTGTCCCTTAAGAATAGGCCATACGCTTTGGAGAGCGATGTTAAAGCGGCTATTTTCTGCAAAATTCTCCAATTCCAAACAAGCATCACAACAGACAGGGTTAAACTAATATCTACTAAAAAAAGTAATACAACAATAGGATGAATCAAGGCATTTAGTACACGAGTTGCTGTTGGAGTCCATCCAACGAGCACATCCCACCAATGATGAGACAAGTGTCCTTCAAATTGCTTGAAAACAGTTTGAATTGTTTCCGTGTCATGGTGTATTGTAATTAGAGTATTTTTCCCTGCTTCTCTAATTTCTTTTAAAATTCCTTGTAATTCGGGGTGTTTTAACAGTTGAGTGACTAGTGTTAAGTTCATTCCTATGGGCACTGGCAAGATTTCCTGTACGGTAGTCAGGCTCGCCTTTATATACTGGTGTGATATTACAGGTGCCTGATAGGAAAAGTCACATCCTTCAACTTTTGTGAAGTTGCAAATGCATAAATTGAATTGAGTCTCATTTACAACCAGGTTGTCTATCATTATAGTGGGACACGCTGCCCTGAGACATACACAACCTTGTCCAGCACACACCAGCCGAGTCGTTTGCTTGACCGAATGCACTTCGAAGTGACAAATGCTTTGATCTGTATCTAAACAAGTATCTTTGTCTTCTTCTGGGATTCCTTCACATATGTATCCTAACTGCTCTTTCACTGAGCAAGACTCTAGGTTGATGGTTTGCCATTGTCCTTTATTTTCTTGTGCCCATGTTCTGTGTTTAGAGGGGTATAGTACAGTTCCTTCATTGTTTAATCCTAGAGGAATTATTGGATATATCAGGCTAACTGATGCATTATGAGTAGTCAGGACAAAGGCTGTGACTATATTTGTCACGGGGTCATATGTAAAATTTACTAAAACCCACCAAGATTGAAGTTCCTTTTCAATTTCAGAGGCATTGTCCCAAACAATTTTACGAATTTCAACGGGGAAGATCCCTACTTCACCTTCTCTGATAACTGAAGCAGCTACAGATTGCACCCATAGTTGTGCTTGAGTGCAGCCAAGAGCTAAGGAGACATTTTTGCTCGCTACACCGAGAGCATTGATCATTACTTCATGGTCGAGTTCTTCCATGGTCTCCCACTCTGGCAATACCTTGGACAATTTCCAATGATCGCTACCTAAAGCTAGCAAGGAGGATTGCAATGGCTGCTGTATTTTAACTAGGTCACTCCCCACTGTGGCCAATTTGTTCATTAAAACTTCTGAATCAATTGCATTTACGACTCCCAATCCTGTTCCCAACAGTCCTGTAAGGTCTCTTTTAGTTTTGGAGTTATATGGTATACGGTGTCGGAGCCAATTGCTCCAATCTGTAGAGGGATTTTTGAGAAAGGGGGTACACTCTGGCCAAATGGCAGATACATTTACTTGCATCCCCATTTCTACTCTTTTTAAGGACCATTCCAAGTTAGTTAACAGCTTTTGAAGTCCAGTTTTCTTAATCGCATATGGCCCGATTTTCATAACTGTGGGAACTGGGGACTGCCTCTTTTTTGATATCTGGATCATGGTCTTAACTTTTCTTGGTGCTGGTTTGGTTACTTTAGCTTGATTTTCATAGGGCTGTATACAAACTTGGGTAAGGTTAAAATCAATAAAATATGCTCTTTTTGCACACCCCTCTATTTTAAATCTGAACTCAGGGCACGTACTCAAGCATTTGTCACAGCATTCAGGACTAAGTTGGATGAGTTCCATGGGTGTTTGAGAAGCCTCATGGAACCCATCTTGCACATAAGCATATTCACAACCTAGAATATTTTTCCCTTCCCATACACTTGCATTTGTGACTCTGAGCATCTTGTTCAGAGCCTTTCGGGAGTGTGGATCATAAACCTTCCCTCGGCATCGGTATATTCCCGTTGTATTGTACCTGAGTGGTGTTGCCTTGATTCTTGTCACAATTATGACAAGTACTACTAAAATTCTCACTTTACACATTATGTTCATAACACCAACAAGTCCACTATTCACTTTTTCGGGTCAGCTTCAGCTTCAGTTCGTCTTCACCTGGTGTTACTCTCCAGGTTTTGTCTGGAGCCTTCTTCACTCGGGAATGGTGAATCCAGGCCTTCTGTTCCTTGATCTTGATCGCAGTGAAAGTCGTGAGGAGCACTTGGAATGGTCCCTCCCACTGCGGTTCTAGGGTCTTCTCTGCAAAAGACTTAACATACACATAATCTCCAGGTTGTACATCGTGTACTGGCCCATCTAGTTCCCTGTTTTGTGCTCCAGCCACATATTTCTCAATTTTTCTGAGCTGTTTATTTAGGGCTACTATATATCTGTGTATGGTCTCTTCTCCCACTTGGATGGGTGAAGTGCCTTCTTGGACTGCATATGGCCTCCCATACAATATTTCAAAGGGACTTAATTTTAATTTTGTCCTTGGTTTTGTCCGAATTTGTACTAGTGCTAATGGGAGGGCCTGGGGCCAAGGCAAGTTAGCTTCTTGCCCCAACCTTACAATCTGTTGTTTAATTAAATGATTCATCTTTTCTACTTGGCCACTAGACTGGGGATTGTATGGAGTATGTAATTCCCAGTCTGTTCCTAGGTGTTTGCTGATTTGTTGTACAATTTTTGAAATAAAGTGTGGCCGCCTGTCTGAAGATACTGTGGCTGGAACTCCAAAACGTGGTATTATTTCTTGCAACAGTACCCTGGTCACTTCCCGCGCCTTAGCTATCCTAGTTGGAAAGGCTTCCGGCCAGCCTGAAAAGGTGTCTGTTAATACCAATAGGTACCGATACCCTCCCTTTTTGGGTAGTTCTGTGAAATCAATTTGCCATTGTTGTCCCGGCCCACAGCCTTTCCCAATTTGTTCAATTTTAGGCTTTGGGGTATTTTTGGGATTAGTTCGGAGGCAAAGACTACACTGATAAGTTACCAATATTACTGTGCACTGCAATTTCCTAGCTATAATTTTTTCCCTCAAATAATTGTACAGAACATCTATACCCCAATGTGTTTTCTCATGTTCTTTCTGCACTAATGACCACAACAAATAGGAAGGTACGACAAGTTTTCTTTCTTTGGTCACAGCCCATCCTTCCTGATTATATTCTGCATTTTCTGCCTCAATCTGTTTTTTATCTTTTTTGTTATATATTGGCTTACTTTCAAGGGACACTTTTCCATCTGGAATTAATGCTGCTTCAACTACTTCTTCATGTTCTTTACCTTTGGCTGCATCTTTTGCCTCTCTATCCGCCAGCATATTTCCTTCCTCCAATTCACAGCTCACTTTTTGGTGTGCTTTCATGTGCATGATAGCTACCTTCTTAGGCAACTGGACAGCATCCAATAATTTCAATATTTCTGATGCATGTTTGATGTTCTTTCCTTGTGAATTCAACAGTCCTCTTTCCTTCCAAATGGCTCCATGTGCGTGGACTACCCCAAAAGCATACTTTGAGTCAGTGTAGATGTTAATTTCTTTTTCTTTTGCCAGCTCTAAGGCTCGGGTTAGAGCAATTATTTCGGCTTTCTGTGCAGAGGTGTTCACTGGTAGTGTTCCCGACTCTATTACCTCTCTGCTGGTGGTGACTGCACACCCAGCGTGTCTTTTCCCACTGATGACATAGCTGCTCCCATCAGTGAACCAGGTCTCGGCGTCTTCGAGAGGGGCATCCTTCAAATCAGGGCGACTGGAGTAGGTAGCTTCTATGGTCTCCAGGCAGTCATGGATCACTGGTTCTCCCATGCTCCCGCTGAGGAATGAAGCTGGGTTCACAATGTTAGTTACTACAATTTCAACATCATCTTGCTCTGCCAGTATAGCTTGGTACTTCAGGAACCTTTGCGGGGAAAGCCAATGTCCCCCTTTTGCTTCTAGGACTGCAGATACTGTGTGGGACACTAGCACAGTCATTTTCTGGCCTAGAGTGAACTTGCATGCCTCTTGGATGTTTATTGCCACAGCTGCAACAGCTCTCAGGCAGCTTGGCCACCCTTTAGCTGGGGTTTCTAGTTGTTTGGAGAGGTAGGCCGCTGCCTGCCGATACGGGCCCAGATCTTGTGCTAGTATTCCTAAAGCAATCCCTTGCTTTTCGTGAGAAAACAAGAAGAATGGTTTACTCACGTCTGGAAGTCCTAGGGCTGGAGCTGACATAAGGGCCTTCTTTAGCTCGTCGAAGGCTCTTGTGGCTTCTTTTGTCCACTGAAGGTCTTGGCGTCCTTCCGTGATCAATGCATATAGGGGTTTGGCAAACAGTCCATAATTATGAACCCACAGTCTGCACCACCCTGTCATTCCCAGAAAAGTTCTTAGTTCTTTTGCTGTCTGAGGTTTTGGGGTTCGGCATATTGCTTCTTTACGGTCTTGCCCCAAAGTCCTTTGTCCCGCACTTACTTCATACCCCAGGTAAACAACTGTTCGTTTTACCATCTGGGCTTCCTTCTGGGACACCCGGTACCCCTGCAGACCTAAGAAATTTAAGAGGCTTACCGTCCAGTCCATGCATGCTTCCTGGGTCTAAGTGACTATTAAAAGGTCATCCACGTACTGAAGTAACTGTCCTTCTCCCGGTGGGGGCTCCCAGGACTCTAGGTCTTTTGCAAGCTGTTCTCCAAAGATTGTAGGAGAGTTTTGGTACCCTTGGGGTAATACACACCATGTCAGTTGAGTTTTGCGTCCAGTTTTGGGGTTCTCCCATTCAAATGCAAAAATTTTCTGGCTGGCTTCATGGAGAGGAAGGCAAAAGAAAGCATCCTTCAAATCTAAAACAGTAAACCAGGTAGTTCAGGTGTTAACTGAGTTAGCAGGGTATAAGGGTTAGCAACTACTGGGTATAAGTCTTCAGTTATCCTATTGACAGCTCTTAGATCTTGCACTAACCTGTATGACCCATCAGGTTTCTTCACTAGTAGAATAGGAGTATTAAAATCCGATTGGCATTCCCTAAGCAATACAATTTGCAAAAGGTTTTCAATGATTGGTTTAATCCCTTCCCTGTCTTCTCTTCTCAAAGGATATTGCTTAACCCTTACGGGTTGCTTTCCTTCCTTAAGCTTGATCTGTACTGGTAGTGCATTCTTTGCCCTCCCTGGGGTACCAGAAGCCCACACCCCAGGGAATACCTGGTCTGTTATCTTCTGGATGATCTTTTTTCATTTTCCATTGGAGTATCATTAGTTATTAACATTAGGCTCAACAACTTTACATACTGCTGATCTTTTACCTCTAAACCAATTTCTCCATTTTTAAAAATAATTTTTGCTTCCAGCTGTTCTAGCAGATCCCTGCCTAAAAGTGCAGCTGGGGTATTAAGTATGTATAAAAATTGATGAATTCCCCTTTGTTTTCCCAGTTTGTATTTCAAGGGTCTACAAAAATACGCTTTTTCAGATTGGCCAGTTGCCCCTTTCACCACAACATAATCATTTGTTACTGGTACCAAGTTCTTATTTAACACCGAATAGGTTGCCCCTGTATCCACTAAGAATTCCATTTTCTTCTTCTGATTCTCTAGCTCAACTATAACCAGAGGGTCCTCTAGGGTAGGGCCCTCTGGTCCTCTTCAGTCTTCCTTTACATGTGCAACTACCTTCCCCCCCTTCTGGTCAAATCTCCTTTGCTCATTGCCCTTTTTTCTCTCTGGGCACTGGTCTTTCCAATGCCCGAAACCCCTGCATAGAGCACACTGGTCCTTTCCCAGACGAGGTGGTCCTTGTCTTGGAGGGCCCTTCTTGGGTGTCTCTTTTTCTTCTTCTTTTATTACTCCTATTAATTTTCTCATTCCTTGTTTATACCCTTCTTCATGATTGCTATAAACTCTCCATGCTACGTCGAGCAAATTTTCTAAATTTCGGCTTGTTGGACCCTGAATCTTCTGGAGCTTCCACCTGATGTCTCCTGTGGATTGTCTTAAAAATAAACTTATTAGTTGTTGTATTCCCTTATCAGACCCAGGATCTAAAGTGGTATGCCGACGCATTGCATCTCTCAGGTTATCTAAAAATTCAGAGGGTGTTTGTGAAGGGCCTTGCTTAATAGCATATAGGGCTGACCAGTTTATGGCTCTAGGAATCGCTCTTTCTAGCCCTTTTACTATAAAATCATGATATTTCTTTAGTTCTTCCATTTCTTCTGGTTCATTAGGGTTCCATTCTGAATCTTGGAGGGGAAATACTTCTTTAACATCTTCTTGAGTTGTTCTGCAAATATCCTTAGCTAAATTCCCAGCTGATTTTAAAACTAACTGCTTTTCTGATTCTGTTAGGGCATCAAGCAGTAATTGGATATCTGCCCAACCAGGATTGTGTTGCTTTATCATAAATTTTAATTTCTTAGCAACACCTATTGGATCACTTCGATAGTTTTTGGCTATCTTTTCCCAAGCTTCTAAATCTACTGTAGAAAAGGGGATTTTAACTAGCATTGTCTTTCCCTCTGGGTTTACTGCCTCCCTCAAAGGTGCTTGTATGATTTCCTTAGTTTGTTTTCGGGTCCAGGATGCTACAGGGCCTTCCGGGAGGGGCAGCTCTTCTCCCTCACCATCGCTGCTAGGCATTAGTGAAGCCTTAAGGGTCTTTTCTATAAAAGGTAGAGGTGAAAAGGAAACAGAGGCAGGATTTGAAATAGAAGTCGGAGTGGAGGGTGGAATAGGGGTTGACTCAGCTGAGTGTGTAATTGGAGCTGGAGTTGTAGTAATGAAGGCTTTGGTTAAAGCTGGAGCTTAACTGGAGCATGGGGTGGAATAGGAGTGGAGGGTGGTGGAATGGGAGGTGAAATTACTCCTCCCAATCCTTCCTGCCTCTTAGGGGGTGGTCTGAACAGATCCACCAGCTCTTGCTCTGGTGGGTTGGCTGGATACACTTTGTCAGGGTGTGTGCACCGCTGGTTTATTGAACAAGAGCTACAACACCGTTTAAGCCTTTCTTTATTAATGTTATTATCTTTTTCAAGGGCTAACACTCAGGGATCAGAGGGTGGTCTAAGCCCACAATCTTGTTGCCACTCAGGGTGGTTTCGAAGGGTGAAAAATAGATCAGCGTAAGCAATTTCTGCCCACTTTTGCTCCCGTCTAAGGAAAAGCATTAATTGCAATAAAGTCTCATAATCTAGTGTGCCAGCTACTGGCCATTTCACTCCACGATCAAGCTTGTAAAGGGGCCACCATTGTGTACAAAGTTTAACAAGTTCCTTTTTATTCTCTATGCCTCGATTAACTACTAGCCTTTTCCAATTTGCTAAAACACATCCTAAAGGGCTACTTTTAGGAATTTCTTTACTCTCATTTGCTCCCATGTTAAAACTCTCAACAAAATTTACAAACTCTTCTGTTCGCTTCCACTCAAACTTTCTCACAGTCTTTTACTAATTTCTTTCTCACACTTGAAGACACACACTATACCACACAACACAAAGAACATCTATTAAAAAACCACACAATACACTCAAATATTCTACCCAGCAATCTAGGCACTCAAATACCAAATTCTGCTGTTTTTCTTCCTTCACCCCCCTGCTACGAAAGGGAGCTTTCAGATTACTCTACTGGTCGCAAAGACAACTCCTACACCCCTCACTTCTTTTAAACACAAATTTTATAGCTCATAAATCACACAATTGCTAACTTTCAACTGCTACTTTTACTTAATTTTTTCTTACAAATCACACAACACACTGCTTAAATACAAGTTTGGCGCTTTAAGCTAGACACGGTTGACAAAGTCCTCCACCTGTTGTTAAGGTAACGCTGGACATGACTTATTCAAGCTTACAAAAATAATAAAAATGCTTATAACTTTACTAACTCAATTTAAAACACACAATTCAGCACACTCATTACACAGACTCATAACAAACCACCAAGCTTAGCACACTACAGCACAATCATACACAAGATCACCAAACAAAATCACCAAACAAAACCCGTTCCCGGTTGGTCTTTCCAAGCTGCCGTAGCTCTCTACGGCCCCTGACACACGCGCAAATTGGGTCAGCACTTCCCGGTCTGTTCAATTTTTCAACTACTAACTCTGGATTAATTATTTTCCAAACACTCCGCGCGAGCTCTGCTTTCCTCTACAAAAGATAGAGCAGACCGAACTGGAACTGACAGCGCTTCCACCGCTGGCTGCGCTTCTCTCCCTGACCCCACTCTCCTCCATGAGAAATGAGACGAGGAGCCGTGCCAACCCAGGAAACCCATCTCTCCAAAGGACTGGAGACAACACTATACAGGACTCCCTTTCTCCTCTACGAGATTTGGAGTCTTCCTCTCCCCACGAGAGGCGTATTTAGATGTTACTGGCTAGCACATAAAACTCCGCGGGTACTTACAACCAAAATAACTCAGGCTTGGCCATGCACAAGGCGTCCCTCTGCGACTTACTGGCTGCCTTCCCCAAGGTACCTTTTAATTTATAAACATACCTCTTGTCCATAGTTCTGGCAGGTCCGGGTCTTTCCCCGAGGTGTCAGTGAGTCAAAGGAGCCCTCTTCCCAAGAATGTCTGGGTGGGCGCCCAGAGGAGTCCTCTGACCCCCTGGCCCCTCAGCCAGAGAGAGCAAGAGGCCACCAGAGTCGCCAAATGAATTATTAAAGTGCAGATATAGATCTAATATCGATATCCACCTGAGACGGACAAAGACTCTCTAACTCGTTAAGGTTAGAAAGTGTATGTTTATTTCAGCGCCAGAGAGCTGCAGGGATAGCTCCCCAAGGTACAGCTCCAAAGCAACAATGAAACACAGAACTTATTTATCTATCAAAAAATACATATTTAGCATAAGCGCCTCCCATTCCCCCGCTTTGTATGGAAATTAGCAAAAAGCCATTCAGCATGCGCAGTTCCTGCAATGGAATTGAGTCGGTGGTCGTTAATTTGAGTCTGAGGGCTGCTTTGGATGAAGGAATATGGGTCTTCCTCGCTGTGACCTTCTTACTTCGTTGGGTTTTGACAATACATTTGACCCTGGAAAACTCCCAATGCTCTTTTCTATTGCTTTGAATTAGGTTGCATCTGGGCAAAATTTGTAACTGTCTAGGCTCTCCTTTGAACCTCTTTTCTTAAGATTATTAATTGTCTATTCTAAGCACAGCTGAGTAAATATCAAATAATCAAAAGGCTACTCTGCATTTAATCATTAATTTCTTTCTAACTAAGTTCTGCATCTTTTTCTATTCTAGTTGATTTTAACAGAACTAACTTTTATCTAAAATCTCTACATTTAAGTGTCTAAAAGAAAACCCTATGTTTCAGGACAGGTTCCCTCTGCTCTGGGTTAAGAAGTGGCTGGAGGCTGGGCCCAGAGAGTGGTGGGGATGGTGCTGCATCCAGGGTGGGTCCAGGCTCTGGTGGTGTCTGCCAGGGATCAGTGTTGGGCCCA
The DNA here is from genome assembly GCA_036630365.1 of Acanthiza pusilla. Classification (NCBI taxonomy): domain Eukaryota; kingdom Metazoa; phylum Chordata; class Aves; order Passeriformes; family Acanthizidae; genus Acanthiza; species Acanthiza pusilla. Next base: position 553,013 of record JAXCHO010000192.1, on the reverse strand, counting down.
GTCCTGTTTAATTTCATTTCTGATGGTCTGGGAGAGGAGATTGAGTCTTCCATTACCAAAATTGCACATGACACCAAGCTGGGTGCGAGTGTGGATCTGCTGGAGGGTAGGAGGGCTCTGCAGAGGGACCTGGACAGGCTGGATGGATCCAGGGCCCAACCCAACCATGTGAGGTTGAACAAGACCAAGTGTCAGGTCCTGCACTTTGGCCGCAACAAGCCCTGCAGCACTGCAGGCTGGGGACAGAGTGGCTGGAGAGCAGCCAGGCAGAAAGGGACCTGGGGGACTGATGGATGGCAGGCTGGACATGAGCCAGCACTGTGCCCTCGTGGCCAAGAAGGCCAATGGCACCTGGCCTGGATCAGGAATGGTGTGGCCAGCAGGAGCAGGGCAGTGATTCTTCCCCTGTACTCGGCACTGGTGAGGCTGCACCTCGAGTGCTGTGTCCAGTTCTGGGCCCCCCAATTTAGGAAGGATGTTGAGATGCTGGGGCATGTCCAGAGGAGGGCAACAAGGCTGGGGAAGGGCCTGGAGCACAATTCCTATGAAAAGCAGCTGAGGGAGCTGGGGTTGTTTAGCCTGGAGAAAAGGAGGCTCAGGAGAGACCTTATCACTCTCCAGGACCACCTGAAAGGAGCTCAGAGACACTTGGGAGTCGCTCTCTGCTCCCAGGCCAGCACTGACAGAACGAGAGGACACAGCCTTAACCTGAGCCAGGGGAAGTTTAGGTTAGACATCAGGACAGAATTCTTCACCGAAAGAGTGATTGGGCACTGGAATTGTCTGCTCAGGGAGCTGGTGGAGTCACCGTCCCTGGAGGTGTTTAAAAAAAGACTGATCTAGCACTGAGTGCCATGGTTTAGTTGATGAGGAGGTGGCAGGGCATGGGTTGGACTTGATCTCAGAGGTCTTTTCCAACCTAGTTCATTCTGTGATTCTGTGATTCTGTGATTCTGATTGGGATTCCCCAGCTGGATCCTGTTACTCTGGCTGGGGATTCCCCAGGAACACTCCCATAAAAGGCTCCCGAGCGTCCCCTTTTCAATGCACTGCTTTTCCTGGAGCTGGGATGGGGTCTTGGAGCTGCTTTGGGGTCATGCTGCTCTGCTGGGTGTTGGCCGTGGCCTCATCCTCCGATCTCTGGGGTTTTCCCCCGCAGAATCCCGGGATGTGGCAGGTGTGGGGAGATTCCTCCCAGAGCCGTGTCCCCGCCGCAGCGCAGCCCTGGGCACGGGTGGATCTGTCGCAGCTGCTGGTGCTGTCCCCATGCCCTGCGGTGGCCGTGCGGTGCCAGGAGGGGCAGCTGGCGGTCACCGTGCGCAGGGACCTCTTTGGCACCGGGTGCCCAGTGCGGGCAGTGGAGCTGAGCCTGGGCACGGCCTCGTGCCTGCCCCTGGCCCCGAACCCTGCCCGGGCCTTTGTCACCTTCGTGGCCGCGCTGCACGAGTGTGGCAGCACCCTGCAGGTGAGGGCACTTGGGCCACCGTGGCCAGGGTTTGGTGGCCCTTGGGGTGCGGGTTTGGGTCCCCCTTGTCAGAGGGAGTGGACAAGGGCTTGTCCCCAAATGTTAACCTGGTGAAGGTCCTGGCAGGTTTGTGGTGAGGAGTGGTCGGTCCTGGGGTGGATTTTAGGATATGGATACCCTGTCCAGCCTGGGATGAGGGGCAGGCTCGGCATTGGTTTTTGGGATGGGAGGCAGGAATTGATGGGAGAACAGGTCCTGGGGTGCTGTGCCCAAGTCCTGTAGGCTCCCAGACCCCCCTCAAGCTGGCACTTTGCTGGGATGCCACTAAAAGCTCTGTGGTGTCCTACAGGATGGGGAAGGTGGCCTTGGTGGCCTCTGTGTCCTGGCACGCTCCCTGCTGCTGCTGAGTACATTTTCCTGATTTTTGCCCTCTCTCAAATCCTTCCTGCAGGTGACCCCAGACTCGCTGATCTACAGAACCACCCTGTCCTACAAACCCACCCCTTCCCGCAACCCCCTGATCGTGAGGGCCACCCCGGCTGAGGTCCCCATCGAGTGTCACTACCCGAGGTGAGCTGCTGGCGCTGTCCCCGTGCTGCCCCAGTGCCGAGGGGACGGTGCCATCCCTGGGAATTCCCACTGCTTCCCTTTAGGAAGAGCAACATGAGCAGCGGCGCCGTGTGCCCCACATGGGCCCCGTTCCGCTCCACGCTGGCGGCACAGGAGCAGCTCCGGTTCTCCCTGTGCCTCATGGACAGTGGGTGTGGCCCCAGGGGCCTCGTGTCCCTCGGGTCCCCGCTCCTGGGGGCTCCCATGACGTCCTGGGAGCCCAAACGGAGCCCAAATCCACCCCACGGGAGTTGCCACACATTTAAGAGGTGCCCAGAGAGACCCCATCCCCTGGGATCCGCATTGCAGACACCTGGTGCAGGGAGAGGCTCTCCAACGCCTTCCGGCTCGGGGACAGCCTCCGCTTCCAGGCTGATGTCACCTCGGAGGGCCACGTGCCCCTGCGGCTCTTCGTGGATCGGTGCGTGGCCACCCTGAGCCCCAACAGGAACTCGTCCCAGCTATGCCTTCATCGACCTGGGCTGGCAAGGCCAGGCTTGGGGCTGGTGGGCCCATCCCAAAGGGTTCCTGTGGCCACTCCCGAAGGATTCATTCCCATGGCAAACCCTGATGGGTTCCCATGGCTGATCCCGAAGGATTAATTCCTGTGGCAAATCTCGAAGGATTCCTGTTGCCAGTCCCAAAGGATTAATTCCCCTGGCCAATCCCAAAGGATTCCTGCAATCTTGTAGGATTAATTCCTGTGGCCAATCCCAAAGGATTCATTCTTCTGGCAAATCCTGAAGGATTCCTCCAATCCCAAGGGATTAATTCCCCTGGCCTATCCCGAAGGGTTCTTGCAATCCTGAAGGATTAATTCCTGTGGCAAATCCCACCTCCCTGGCCCTTCTCCAGGTGCCTGGTGGATGGCAGGGCAGGGGACAGTGGCTCAGCCTTTGTGGCCCCCCGGCCCCGGCCGGAGTTGCTGCGGTTCTGGGTGGGTGCCTTCAAATTCGCGGCAGATGCCGGGAATGTGGTGAGCTCTTGTTCCCACCCCTCCTCCTCCTCTCCCGGTTTCTCCGTGGGAAAAAACCTCCCAAAGTCTCCAAGATGAATGACCTGTCCTGGAATTGCCCTGGCAGCTCTCCATCAGCTGCCACCTGCGGTGTCCCCGGCGGCCGCAGCCCCGAATCCCGGGAATAAAGCCTGTTCCTTGGGCAGTGCCAGCGGCCTGGGAGTGTCCCTGTGCCGGGGAGGGGCCCCGCCCGCGGCACGGCGGTCACAGGTGACTCTGTCGCAGGTGGGCCCCTCGGGAGGGCACCGGGGCCATGTGCTGCTGCTGTGACAGCGGCAGCTGTCCCTCTCCCGGAGGAGATTCCCGGGAAGCAGCGCTCCAGACGCAGGGCCGGGCAGGGATGTCAGGAGGGATGGCCCCGCCGAGCCAGGTGTGTCCCCGAGGTGTCCCCAGGGGTGGCACCCTCGGGCTGGGGTGCCGAGGGGTGGCGACAGCTTTGGGGGAAGGACGATCCCAGCTCCTCCGTGGTGTCCGGAGGGAAGGGCTTTGGAAAGGAAAGAGGGGGATTTTGGTGGGATAGTGGGAAAAAATTCCGTGTGGGTGGGTATGTCCTGATACCGCTGTCCCTCCCTGGAAGTGTCCCGGGCCAGGCTGGAGCCACCTGGGACAGTGGGAGGTGTCCCTGCCCGTGGCACAGGATGGGCTTTGAGGGCCCTTCCATCCCAGACCATTCCGTGATCCTGTTCCGAGTGACTGTGGCCTTGCATTTAACACCCCAGGAATTCTGCTCTTCTGTGTGTAATTCCCTAAACCAGGGCCGGTGAGAATTCCCTCTCCTGGGAACTCATCCCCATCTTTTTCCAGGTGGGTGCTTAGGACTGACTGAGGCTGACGTCTCCGTGGGACCCCTGCTCATCCTGGAGCCAGCTCAGGGATTACAGAACCTCTCTGGAAGTCCAGGATCAGCTGGGAGCACCCCCCAGGTGGTTTTGTGGTTTTGTCTTTGGTTTTGGTTTTTTGGGGTCTTTTTGGTGCAGGGTTTTTGGTTTGTTTTGGTTTTTTTCCTTGGGTGGGTTTTCTTGTTTGTTTGTGGGGTTTTATTGTGGTGTTTGTCCCCAGGCTTCACCTGGGGGTTGATCCCACCTTGAAATCCTATGGGACTTTTTGGAACAACCCCCCAGAGCCTCTCCAGGGGCTCCTTCCCAAAGATTCCTAAGGATTGGATGGAAGGTGGGAAGCCAATCAGAGAGTGCTGAGCGGGTTTTGTCCCTTCCAGGTGCCATTGGCACAATTCCTGGGGGGATCCATAGACTCTTGCTGGTGGCGACCACTCTGCTGAGCCTGACAGCGCTGGGAATGCTCCTGGGAATGTGCCGGGAAAGGCTCTGCCCTCCAGGAATGTCCCCGTGCTCCCGATCCCAATAAAGAGCAGCATTGCTGTCATCTCCCAGGGTCCTCTGTGGGATGGGGAGGGGACACAGGCAGCCTTGGGATGGGAATCCATCCTCCGGGAAGGGGCGGGGATCAGGGATGTGGAGGTGCGGCCGCCTGGAAGCGATTCCCAAACCCCCCAGCCCTTGGATTTGGGAGGTGCAGGTGCATTCTCCAAAGGAGGTATCCTTGGGAAGGGATCCTAAACAAAGGGTGGCTCCTGTTTTGGGCAATTATGGATGTTTTGGGGTTCTAAACAGTTTCCTGATTCCAGAATTCCCAGTTTCCCTCCCTTGTCCAGCGGGATGCAGGAATGAGGCTCTGCCATTCCTCGCAGGCAATGAGGGCTGCTGGAATTCAGGAATTTTGGTTGGGTTTAGGGCTGGGTTTGGCTTCTCTCCAGGGAAAAACTGGGAACAACCTTGGTGTTGGGGACAGGAAAGGGCCGCAGGTGCCTGTGTTTGGCAGGGGCTGAGTGGGAATGAATTCCATTGTTTCTATGGAATACAGGAGCTCCAGGATGAGCACGGCAATGGGATCAGATTCCTTGAGGCTGCTGCAGCCTTCCAGAGAGGATCCCTAGCCGCGGGATCCCATTCCAGGGCTGAATCCCCTCTGTCCCTGAGCTCCGAGTGACCTTTTCTGTATCCCGGGAGAATCCACTGATCTGGTGTTGCCCAGGGCCTTTTTTTGAGCCCAGGAAAAGGCTCCTGAATTGGGATAAGGAATAAAAAGGACCAAGGCTGGTTTGGAGGTTGGATCCTTTGCTTTTCCCTTCTCCAAAAGGCTCCCATTCCAGGCATTCCATGAATTTGGTGGCTGGAATTCCCTGGCCAATGGGAATTGAGTGCTGCTGTCTCCCTCTGATATTCCCAAAAAACCCAGGAGTGGCTCTGGCTCTTGATGAGCCTTTTTGGGGATTGGGATGGTGGGGGGAGGAGGGCCCCCCTTTCTAGCTGGGATGGACATTCCAGGGATGCTTTTCCTGATCCTCTTCTCCAGGAATTTCAGCAGCCAGGATGAAAGAATCAAGTGGGAAAATTGGGCAGCCATGGAAGTTGGGGTTTTTTGAGAAATGGAATAGTCCCGGCATGTTTTAGGCCACGAGCTCCTTCCTCAGCAGTGTCCAGTCTGCCCCATGGCCTGTCCCGTCCCAGCCAAAGGCACTGGGCAGGGTCTTCTCCTGATGCCATGGCCATTCCTAAGTCCTGGGATCTCCATTCCATTTTCATCCCATCCCTTCACAGCCTCCCACCTCCCGTCCCCTCAGGCTCTCCCCCAGCCCGGCCAAGCTGCCCGGCAGCGGCACAGCCCCGCTGGAGCTCCAGAGGAGCTGCACCAAGAGGCACCTCGGAGCCCTCAGCAATCCAGCCGGCAGCACACGGGCAGGACACAGACGGTGCTTCCCTGCTGGCAGAGGGCTTGTGGCCATCTCCAGGCACCAGTCTCCCAGGGATCCCCACAGCTCCGGCCTCTGCCCACTCGCTCTGGTGGAAGCATTAAGGCTGCAGCAGAACCACCAAAGGCCAAGGCGCTTCTGGCCACTTTCCTTCCACACTGCATGCCCGGGCAACCTGCTGAGCACAAGCACCCTTTTCCCCCTCTTCCCCTATGCCCTGCAGACACTGGGCACTGAAACAAAAATCCTGAGAGTCTGTGTATTACAACACAGTCTATATTTACATACTAAAGGAAAAAAAAGAAAACGCTTAAAGAATAGAAAAGCTCCCCGCAGACACAGGTGGCCCTGGCAGATGGAGCAGACTGATCAGCTCTCTTCCTGCTGCGGCCCCAAGCCCAGCTTGGAGCTAAACAAAGGGCGCTGGCTCGGGGTCATCCCCCGGCGGGGGCTGCGCACCCCCTCTGCCCCCTCCCCAAATTCCCTCCCGGGGGCAGCAGGAGCTGGGTCAGGAGCCCTGGGGGCAGGGAAAAGGGGTGACACTGGCATGGGGGGGCACACACGCTCTGGGGACACACACGATCCCTGGGGACCCCCCCCCCACCTTCTCCCACAGCACCAGGAGGAGGAACCCCAACATGGAGCCCCCAAACCCTGGCAGCATCTTAAGGGTAGGGTCCAGTGGCAGCTTTGGGGGTCTGGGGGTGTCACAACTGCCCTGACACCCCTTCCCAGCCCCAGAGGCAATGCAGGACCCTCAAACAACCTCACAGCGTCCCCCCAGATCACTTAAATTCAGTCCGTGACACAGAAATGGCCCCATGACCATCCAAAACCCCTTTCCCATCTCCACCGAGACCCACCCAAGTCCTCTACAGGCCACACAGCCCAGCCTGGACCCCCAAACCTCCCTCAGAGACTGCACCAAGCCCCCTCAAATCACCTCAAAACCCCCCAAGAACCACAAAAGGCCCTCCCAATACCCAAATGCCGCTCCCAGGCCCCCATGGCACTGACCAGGAGAGGTTGCTGGACAGGAACATCCACAGCCAGGAGCAGCTCAAGCACTTCAGCAGAGATTTGGGCACTTTGGGGGGCACACCCCAAATGGGGAGACCCAGGCCAGGGACTGGGACAGACAACCAGAATTCCTGGAGAACAGATGGGCTCAGGTGGACACGTTCTGCTGCCACAACTATGAGATCATGGCACTGTCCCTTGGCCTGGGCAGCCCCAGAACAACCAAATCCTCCATGAACCCAAAATTCACCCTCAAATCCCAGGAAAATGGTGCAGATTTCAATCTCTTTGTTTCATTTCTTTATTTTTACCCCAATTTTGGTAGTTTTGACAGGATTAAAAAGGAAATTATTTAGGTTGGAAAAGATCTCCCAGATCATCCAGCATTGCTTGATGGCACAAGAATAAATAACTGGAAGGAGCGCGTGAGATTTTTTTAGGGTGTAAAGCCAATAAACCAGCTCTTCCCAATGAATTTCCAATATCAATCTGAGTCCCAATGGATGTTCATTCCCCTGAGTCTGTCCAGCTGGCTACAGGGAATCTGAGGACATGGAAGCCACCAGCCAAGTGTCCTCCCAGTGTTGGTCACCAGGAGTGTGGATCACCAGGGCTCTGCCCAGTGTGGTTCATATGAGGAGTGATGAAGTTGGAGCAGCGCACAAAGTTCTTCCCACACTCAGAGCACTCACAGGGCTTCCCTTACCGGTGCCTCCGCTGGTGTCGAGTCAAGTGAGAGCTCCTGGAGAAGCTCTTCCCACACTCAGGACACTCATAGGGCCTCTCCCCTGTGTGGATGCGCCGGTGCCTGATGAGGTTGGAGTTGTTCTTGAAGCCCTTCCTGCACTCAGGGCAGCGGAAGGGCCTCTCCTCTGTGTGAATCTGCTGATGCGCGAGGAGATCTGAGCTGGTTGGAAACCTCTTCCCACACTCAGAACACTCATAGGGCCGCTCCCCAGTGTGGATCCTCTGGTGGTTGATCAGGTTGGAGCTGTGGCTGAAGCTCTTCCCACATTCCCCACACTCATAGGGCCGTTCTCCAGTGTGGATCCTCTGGTGGCAAATCAGGCTGGAGCTGCGGCTGAAGCTCTTCCGACACACAGAACACTCATAGGGCCTCTCTCCAGTGTGGATCCTCTGGTGGCAGGTAAGGCTGGAGCGCTGGGTAAAGCTCATCCCACATTCCCCACACTCATAGGGCCTCTCCCCTGTGTGGATGCGCTGGTGCCTGATGAGGTTGGAGTTGTTCTTGAAGCCCTTCCTGCACTCAGGGCAGCGGAAGGGCCTCTCCCCTGTGTGACTCCGCTGATGCATGAGGAGGTTGGAGCTGGTCTGAAACCTCTTCCCACACACAGAACACTCGTAGGGCCTATCCCCTGTGTGGATCATCTGGTGGCGGATCAGGTAGGATCTCTTGCTGAAGCCCTTCCCACATTGCCCACACTTGTAGGGCTTCTCCCCATCATGGAGCTGCTCAGGGACCACCAGGGCCAAGCTCTGGCTGAAGCTCCGGATGCCTTCCCGGCACAGGGTGGGTCTTTCCTCCTCAGAGTGCCCTGGGCTGGGTTTGCCGCCCCTCCTTGTGCGGCATCTCTGGGGCTTTTCCTCCCTCTTGAACTCCTGTGCCATGGAGCTGCTCAAAACGGCCTCTTCCACCAGGTCCTGCCCCAAGGGTTTGTCCTCCCTGGTCTCCGTCTGCAGCTCATTGCCTGGGGAGGAAGGACAAGGAGAGGATGGGATTTGCCTCCATGCCACAGGGAAGGGGAAGGACATCCCCCAATCTGTCCCTGCAGGACAGCATCGGCAGCGGGGCTGTCCTGCAGCCGGGGGTGATGCTGGGCTGGGAGATGGAGCAGAAGAGAGGGGGAAAGGAGCACTGACTTCCTCCACACCTGCCTGCAGGTCCTGAGGCATCTTCCTCTTCCTCACAGCTTCTTCCCCCATCTAGCCAAGGTTTGGGAATGGGAAATCCTGGTTTGGGGTCAAAAAAAAGTGTGAGTGCCTTGGGTTGGGGGTTCCTCAGGCCGAAGTCCATCTCTAGAAGTCACCAAGTCTCTTGTGTCTATAAAATCCTGCCAAAATCAAGAGTGACCCCAAAAACAGCCTCCCAGCAGTTCCCCCTTTCCACTCTCCTGTCTTTGGGCTGCTGGGGTTCCCCCTTCTCAAAGCTCCTGGGGCTCCCGTGGGTCCTGGGGATCCCCCTGCTCCAGGCTCCTGCTTAGGGATGCCGTGGGCTTTCGCTGGTCCCAGGGGTCCCTTCTTCCCTGATGCTGCTTTGGCTCCCAGGGCTCCCAGGCTCCCCCTCTTCAGGCTCCCCCCACTCCAGGCACTCGCGGCTTCCCCCTCTCTCCGCCGCCCCTTTCAGTGTCACAGTGTCCCAGCCCTGCCTCATCTCCAGGCTCCCCAACCCCTCCAGGCGGCCGGGGGTCCCCCAGCTCCGCTATCGCCCCTCTCTGCTCTCTCCACTCCAGGAGTCCTGCATTACACCCCCCGGCTCTCCCAGGGATCCCCAAAACCGATGTCCTGTTCTTCCAACACCGGGCAATTCCCACATGGACCCCTCGAGTATTCCCCCAAGGTGGATTTAAGGCTCTGCTTCCGAGTCCTGCAAGATCCAAACATCCCCTCTGGCCCAGAAAATTCTCACCAGCGACATGCAAAGATATCTGGGGCTAAGTTCCAGAAACTGCGAGTTCCAAATACCCCTCCCAAAAAAAAAAAAACCTCTGGAAGACCCCCTGATACATTTGGGGTGAGCTCCCCCTCCCTGGTCACCTGTGGAATGCGTCGTGGGCACTGAGCTCGGTGCTGCAATCACAGTGGGTGGTGAAACCTCATGGTTCTCCTGCTCCTCCTTTTCCTGCTCCACCTCCTCTCTTTCTGCTCTTCCTCCCAATCCTCTTCTGCCCTCCCCCCGGACACCCCTTCCCCACCCTCCTCTGCCCCACACCTGCTGCAGCACAGGCTGCTGGGATGGGGGACCCCCTGATCAGCCCCAGGGATGGACAGGGAGCTTGGGGACACCCCCAGTGCAGATCCACCTCCCCCAGAGCCCCAGGGAATTGCTCTGGGGATTGAGTGCTGGGGAACAGGGCTGGACCCCCATGGAACAGCCCTTCTTCCCTCCCAACCCCACCTTTCCCTCCCCTCTCCTCCCCTTTCCCATCCTTCTCACAATCCACACACCCCTCCCAACTCAATTTCCGTGTCCCATCCCCCTCCCGCTCTCTTTGGGGGTCCCAGACCCCTCTTTTCCACTGCTCTTCTCTCCCTTTCACCATCCTCCCCTCAATCCCCAAACCCCCTCTCCCATCATTGGTTTTGGGGCTTCCAGGCACCTCCTGCCCACTCTGGGGGTCCCAATCCCCATTTCGCTCACTTTGGGCTCCCAGCCCCCGCCCCCCTTCTCACCGCGCCCCCCGCTCACCCCGCGGAGGGCCGGGGGCACTCCCAGCACCACCAGTGCCACCAGCACGGCCCCAGATGCCCCCACACGGCCCATGCCCAGCGCCGGGCAGGTGCCCACAGCCCCAAAGCAGCCGCGCTCTGCCCTGGCTGGGTCCCCAAAGCGGCCCCGCCCCGCGCGGCACTGCGAGCACCAGGCCGGAGCAGTGCGGAGCGCGGGCGGGCGGCATCAGCCGTGCCCGGGCAGGGCCGGGCCCCGCGGGGCTCCCCCCGCACTCGGCCCCACCGGGACAGCGTCCAGCGGGGGGGCCCGGCCTGCCCGCCACACACCTCCCCCTCCCCAAATTCCGCTCCCGCCGCCCATGGGGCCCAGGGGGGCGCAGCTGGGCTCCACAGCTGCCGGACACACGTGTCCCCCGCTGACACTGCCACCCCCCAAGGATTAGGGCTACCCCAAAACTCCCTCACACGTGGCCGATACCCCGCAAGCCCCCAAGGACTGCGGTCCCCCCGCCTTCAGCACCCCCAACCTTCGGCTGCCTCATCCCAGGCCCCAGACCACCCATCCCCCTCCCCCACACTTCATCCCACACCCCAATCCACATCCCACCCTGCCCGGGCCCCAGCCCACTCCATCCCACTTCTCCCGACAGCTGCCACTGGGACCCCCCAAAAACCCGCGTGCCGGGGACTCCCCAGCATCCCCCCAGGGCCATTTGCGACTCACAGCTGGAGTCCTGCAACATCCAAACATCCGCCCCCTCTCACAAAAATCCCAACAAACAAACTCTCCCGGGATCAGCCAAAGATATTTGGGGGTCGGTTCTGGAGTCCTACAAGCCCCAAAAATCCTCCCCCTCCCTCCCAAAAAGAACCCCACGCACCGCACAAGATCTCTGGGTCGAGCTCCCCCTGCCCGGTCACCTGCGGGATGCGGGGGGCGATGCTCCCGGGGCCGAAGGCGGCGAACAAAGAGAGCGATGGACGCACGTGGCAGCTCCTTTTCCTGCTTCTCTTGCTCCTGCTCCCCCTTTGTCCCACCTCTTCCTCCCGCAGTTCCTCCTACCTCTCTCCTCCCCACACGCCCTGTCTCTTCTTCTGCCCCTCCTCCTCCTCTCCTGCTCTTCCTCCTCCTGTTCTTAGGCGTTCCCATCCCGGCTGTGTCTGACATCACCCCTGGAGCCATCCCGTGCTGGGGAAAGGTGCGGTGCTGCAGGGGCAGCCGGGGATTTTGTTTGCCAGATCACTGGGCTGAAAGGAAGCTCTGTGAAATCCGTCATGGAAAAGAAAGGAGAAATGGCAAGTGATGGAAATGGACACCACTTTGGACTCCGTTTATGCCTCTGGATTGCAAAAGCTGACAGACCCCGAGCGCCGGCGGACACCCGTCGCCGCCGTCACGTCGCAAGGGATCAGAGGTGCGGCTGGTGGGGCTGGAAGCTCCGTGCAGCAGCTCCGCTCCCGCGGCCCAAAGCTGGGGCTGGAGCGTGGGGTGTGGGACACAGCCCCGTGCTGGGGGCAGAGCCGCTGCTGGGGCCATGGCTGTGTCCAGGGCATCCTTTGTGGGCCTCGTGCAGCTCCAAGGTGCCGAGGGCTCCCCGAGGCTTTCTGGGGCTGTCCCTGCTGCCCAAATCTGTTGGGTTGAATGCCCGAGTGCGGCAGCCCCGTGCCCTGTGGCAGCAGCCGGTGCCGGGCCCCAGCCCCGGGAGCCGAGCTAATGCCCGGCCGTGCCCGGGAGGGGCTGAGGGCAGGGGAGTTCAGAAGGCTCCCCCGCGCCCCTCGCTGCGCACGGAAAGGTATTTTAGTGCATGGGAGCGATTTTCCGGGGTTCCTGGGCTCTGTGGGGCCGAGGCGGCGGCAGCGGGAGCCTCGGGGCCCGGCCCGTGGGGGCGGCCGGGGCTGCAAAGTGCGCGGCGGCGCCAGCGCGGTGCGTGAGGGCTGAGCGGAGCTGTTGGGAACAAGCCCCGGAACCGCCGCGGTGCGTGAGGGCTCAGAGCGGGGAGAGGCCCTGCGAGTGTGGGCAATGTGGGATGAGCTTCAGCCACAGCTCCAGCCTGATCTGCCACCAGAGGATCCACACCGGGGAGAGGCCCTGCGAGTGTCCCGAGTGTGGGAAGAGCTTCGTCCTCTGCTCCAACTTCATCACCCATCAGAGGAGCCACATTGGGAAGGCACCTGGCTGGTGATCCTTTTTTTTTTTTTTGCCTCCGCTTTCTTTTGATTCTCTTTCATTTATTCAAAACTCACATAAATGAGGTAAATATTAACAAATTGATCAAAGACATCTAAAGCCTTTACTTTTTACTAGTGTTTGGGGGGAATCTGGGACTCATGGAGATATTTGGGAGGATTTGGGGGCTTTGGGGGTATTTGATGTAGTTTCCTCTATTGCTTTGCACGCCTAAATAGAAGATGGATCAATGTGTCACCTCAAAACCACTCAGTGCCACTGAAACCTACTCAATGCCAGCCCAAAATGACTGGATTGCACAGGCCCTGAGGGTGGAATGGGGTTGGAAGGGGATGTGGTGAAGTGGGATGCAGATCAGGAGGGGTGAGATGGGCATGGGGTGGGGCAGGATGGTTGGGATGGTACTGTGAATGAATTCACAAGCTGAAATTTTAGCAACATCCTATTGAACATTTTTTTCTGGCGCAAAAGGCAAAAACAGCTGGACACTTAGCAATTTTGCCAGAGGTGCAATCCATTCATTTTACTGTGAACTTAAGTACTTTCTTTAATTGTTACATATTCATTAAACCTAGAAGGAAATTTATACTTCACCCAACTCTTCGCCTCCGATCCTTGCCCCCTTCTGCTAGCTCGGCGCCTGTCTTGGAGTCTCAGACCCTCTGGATTGCCTCAGAACTGAAGGCAGAAATCCTCCCATCTATGTTTCCTGAGTTCCAACTTAATTTGTAGGTGGCAGTTCCTTTGGGAGGTGTGAGTCAAGAGAACAGACTTCCTGGGATGCCTGTGGTTATCTTCTTTGTTTCTTTAACATGTCTTGATCCCCAGCTCTATGTTTTATCAACTTAAAAGACATTTATTACCATGTCTTTATTACTACATTTTCTAACATATTACAACTATTTCAAAGTTACAATTCACCCTAACCTTGTTTCTATTTATTTATATTTTATCTTAACACTATTTTTGACACAGTACATTATCACTTGTAAATGTTAATTTCATATATGCGAAAGCCAGCATTTCTCATTCACTCATTTCTCACAAGGGTGTTTGGGAGGGGTGGAATGGGGGAAATAGGGTTTGGGAAGGGGTCCTTGAAGTCCAAGAGGGGTGGGATGGGTTGGGGTGTGGATTGGGAGAGTGGGGCAGGGTCTGGAATGAGACAGCCGAAGGCTGGCGATGATGGAGGGAGGGGGAACTTGTTCCTGAGTGAGTTTTTGGGTATTCCACATGATTCGCCCCAAGCAGGCCCAGAGACACTTCAGAGACAAAGTCAGAGCAGTGGGTATTTGCTTTATTCGGCATGCTGGGTGTGGGGGATCGCTCCTCCAAACACACACACCCCGGCACTTCCAGCATACCATGTTATGGGAAACATTCATGAATATTCATCACATTCCCTGGGATAGGAGTGATTATACAAATAATTTCTCTGAAATCGTTAATTCATTAGCATGTGTGCCATGCATGCGCTCTGTGTCCTGGTGGTCTTTGGGGGTCTTCTTGTGATGAAGATCTGTGGTCTTCATCACAGTGCACTTTTCACCTTTCTCTCTGGGGCATGCGTGGTACCTGGTGGGGATGATTCAGGGTTTCTATGCTGCCTTCAAAGAGATTCTTGTCCCTCTTTATCTTGACAAGATTAAGGAAATCTGGTTTTTAGGTTTTTAGAATTTACATATTCTGTCTCTCAATTGGTAACTCGAATTACCTATTGACCAACTCTCAATTCCCCCTCTTTTTTTGGTCATTTGTAATTCTTTACAAATCTTGTATGTCACGAAAGTAAGTACCTTTCTCTATCTTATTTCTAAGTTTGTACTTTTGCCATTGAGCATATGTGTTGCGATTCCAAGTACAGAATATCATACAACAATAACTACTAATACAGACAGTAAATATCAATGCAATTATACAAATAACTATTACAAACAACTATTTAAGCCAGGATAAATTAGGAAACCAGGTGGTAAGTTTATCCCATACCTCCTGAACCCCCCAAGAAATGTCATCTAAGGTGTTCTGATGCAATATTCATGTTTTATCCAGAATTGTCTGCAAATCCGTTTCTATTTGTTTATTTAAATCACCATAAGTGCAACAGCTTGTATTTATAACTGTACATACTCCTCCTTCTTTGGCGTACAGCAAATCTAATGCAAGTCTATTTTGTATAGCTAATTGTGAGATGCTCTTAATCTCAACTTGCTGTGCTCTTATGGCATCTGCAGTGGCATTCATTATGGTCTCTACAGTGGCAGAAAGATTCCCTATTGATCTCTCTAGTTCACTTACTCCGAGCCAGGGTATAAACCACCTGGCAAAGCTGTGGAATCCAGTGGGCCTGTCTGTTAAGGGATTTGATGTCCTTTTGGTCCTTCATATAAAAGTTTGGAGTAGGCCTTGTAGTTGAGGAGCAACATTAATGTGAGGAAATACTGGTCCTATCGCACAGCGACCTTGCCATCCCAAGGGTAAAACTTTATAGGCACTGTGCCCACAAATCCAATACCAACCCTGCCCTGGGGGTACTGGCCAACCCTTGGGCTTTGGTCCTCACCTGGTTTGATTCTTATTCCACATATTAGCCCCCCATAGGTCCAGAATCCTGAGCACTTAAGATAATTTCCTATGAAGGTTAAGTTTCCACATTTGGAATCTGTTTTATTTCCTCCTGAGTTTTTAGGTACAGATTCTTCCCAGCACTGCTGCACGCAGGGTACTGGTGAGGACTCACTTATTGGCTCTTCAAACTCTAATTTCCATTGGAGTTGATCTGGGGATATTTTGGTGTAATGTGAAAGGTTTGTGATCCTAAGGGCAGTATGGATTTCTGTTGTATTAGGGAATGTTGCCCCAACTAAAGGAAAACCTCTAGCAGAATTTTCAGGCAGCTGAGAGCATATCCAGCAATCAGTTAGATTAAAATTCTTAACAACACCTTTGAGCAATCGCAGGTATGTATTTTGGTCCCACGCGCCTGCCTCCATTACCAATGTTACTATTATGGTCCAAATCATGTTGTATTGATTTTTCGTATTTGAAGGCGCAGAGGTCCTGTTCTTCTTGCCTCCCACTCTGGTTTTGGCGCAGGTTTGGTCCTTGTGTAATGGATCCAAGTTGGTTTTCCTTGTACTTTAATTGCTGTATGAGTGGCCAGCAATGTTTGATAAGGTCCTTCCCATTTTTCTTGGAGTGGATCCCCTGAAAGAAACTTAACATAAACCCAGTCCCCGGGATTCACATTACGAAAGGGTTTATCAGGTGGTGGGGGTTGACAATTAACAACTGTAGAGCATATTAATTGTAATTTTTGACCTAAGTGCTTTACATAATCTATTAAGTAGCTTTGCCCTGCCAGAGCCACACTGTCATTGTGAATCATGTTTGTTCCATAGGGCCTTCCATACAGAATTTCAAAGGGGCTCCATTTTTCCTGAAGCCGTGGTTTTACTCTAATTCTTAGCAAAGCCATAGGCAGAGCCTGATGCCAATATAAGTTGATTTCTTGACAGATTTTGGCTGATTGTTGCTTTATTAAGTGATTCATTTTTTCTACTTGTCCACTTGCCTGTGGCCTGTATGGTGTGTGTAGTTGCCAGCGTCTGCCCAGTAGATTACTCACTCCCTGCACCACCTGGGCTACAAAGTGAGATCCTCTATCAGAATCAATTTCCCTGGGTACCCCAAATCATGGAGTTTTTTCTTGTACTAAGGCTTTAACAACTTCTCTAGCTTTATTTGTTCTACAAGGGGAAGCTTCTGGCCAACCTGAGAAAGTGTCTGTGAGGACTAAAAGATACTTGTATCCCCCCTTCCTAGGTAATTCAGAAAAGTCAATTTGCCACACATCCCCTGGTCAAACTCCTTTGAGGATTGTCCCAGTATTTTGCCTAACAGTGGTATTAGGGTTGTTTTTAAGACAGATTTCACAAGTGGAAGTTATGTCCTTGATTGTTTCCTTTAATTTTGATGCTATCACCTTGCCCTTTAAATGATTAAGTAGAACATCCACTCCCCAATGTGTTTTGGAATGTTCGCTTTGGATAAATAATTTTAACAGTTTTCTGGGTATGACTATGAGATCCTTTATTCTAGCCCACCCATCTGTTCCTATTTGTCCCTTCTCTTCTTGTATCCAATTCAAATCATCAGTGTCCTGTGGTGGGGGTTTCTCACCTACAAGGATGCTAGAAGGGATTAAAGCCAGGGCTTGAATTTGAGCTCCACCAGGCACTGCCTTTGCAGTTTTGTCTGCCATAGCATTTCCCAGTTCAGGGATGGTGTTACCCTGGCAGTGCCCTTTGCAGTGCATTATAGCCACTTCCGAAGGTTTTAGCACTGCTTTTAGCAACTGTAAGATTTCAGTAGCATGCATGATTTCTTTCTTCTGTGAGGTTAATAAACCCCTCTCTTTACAAATAGCTCAGTGAACATGTACCACCCCAAAAGCATACCTTGAATCAGTCCAAATGTTGACAGGCTTTCCTTCGGCTGATGCCAGGGCTCGAGTTAGGGCTATTATCTCAGCCTTTTGAGCAGATGTCCCCACAGGTAACAGTTCTGCCCCAATGACAGCATCTGTGGTTGTAACTGCATACCCAGCAAGGCGCTTACCATTTTTGACATAACTGCTTCCATCAGTGTACCAGTTTTTCACATTTTCCAGCAGAGACTCCTTCGGCTGGAGTCAATGCAGTCATGCTGTGCAGGCTCCTCAGTAACTCTGCCCTGGAGGTAAGCTGCTGGATTAAGATGTTGCTTATTTGGATACTCACATCCTCTGATTCTGCTAGGACAGCTTGATATCTGAGAAAGCGAGATGGGGTTAACCAGTGATTTCCTTTCTGCGTGAGCACTGCTGACACTGTATGAGCACAGCTGCCACTGCACGCAGGCAGGCAGGCCATCCTCGGCTGACCACATCCAATTGCTTGGAGAAATAAGCCACTGGCCTTTTGTAGGGTCCCAGCTTCTGTGCCAAAAGTCCCAGTGTCAGTCCTTGCTTCTCATGTGGGAACAACAGAAAAGGTTTAGTGACAAACTGCCTCCTTCTTGTTGTCTCCCAAGGCTCTCTCTCCCCCTGCCAGTTCATATCCCAGATATGGAACTCTCTGGAGGGCTAACTGAGCTTTTTAGGAGAGACTTTATATTGACTTAGTCCCAGAAAATTTAAAAGACTTACAGTCCAGTTCTTGCAGTCTTCATGGGTAGGTTATTCACATACAGCAGAAGGGTACCTTCTTCAAGTGGCAGTGTTCAGTCTTTCAGTTCTTTAGTTAATTGTTCTTCAAATATCGTGGGGCTATTTTTGGATCCTTGTGGCAATACAGTCCATGTAAATTGGCTTTTTCTCCCTGTTTTGGGGTTTTTAAAAATTCCTGACTGCTTTTAGCTAATGGCAGACAAAAGAAAGCATCTTTTACATTTAAAACTTCACTGACACTGGCTGCGCCCCTTCCAGCAGTTTAATAACCACTGGGGAAGCTAGTTTTGATCTCTTTGGAATTTTAACATCCCATAAACTTTAAGGGTCTTTAAAAGTGGGCATTTTTGTTTTCCCTGGGGCCTTAATATTTTGGAGATCTATCAGCTGAATGCCATCATGGGTTTTTGCCCAGCCCCCACTCTCTAGGGCTGCTTAAACAGGAGGCTGGGTCAAAACTCCCCTTATTTCTTAATTCTAAATTCTCTTGTTCTACTAAACCAGATTCATCATACTGTAATAACCGAGCACTGGTTATCCACCTGGACTTTTTTTTTTTTCCAGTCAACAAAGCTTCTACTTAGTGTGAAACTCTAACAATTAGATATCTTTTTATCTTTAGCCCTCGGGCCTCAGTTACCATCAAGGCCGTGGCTGCAGGGCCATTGCAGCCATTGCAGACAATGCAGCCAGCCTCTGGCTACATTCTGAGACATCTTGAGACAGTGAGTTGCTTTTGGCTACTGGATCTAGCAACTTAGAAAAATAAGCAACAGGCTACTGCGTTCTCCAAAAGCAACTGCCAAATTCCCCAAAGCATGGGGAAACAACACTTACCAGGGTACCTTCCCCACACCTTTGGTGGGATTTCTAGCAGACAAAGCAGAAAGGAAAGAGGAAAGCATACTGGAATTCATATGAATGGTAACTGCTATTTTAAATTTTAAAGCGTCTTTCAGTGGTAGAGCTCAAAGTGCGGCAGATCAGTCCATGATCTCTAGCGATTTCTGAAGGCAGTATCTTCCTTCTGTGGGGCTTAGCATTCCGCAGGCACTGGTGAGAGCAGATCCTTGGGATGTGCCAGGATTGCAGGGAGCCCAAGGCTGTGAGCAGGGAACTGGGATGCTGAGAGAAGCCGGGCTTGGCTGGAGGAAGCAGAAAGGCCAAGGGCTGAGCCCAGGCCTGGGACAGCAGGGCCTGTCCCTCCCGGGTGGCTCGGGGCTGTTTGTGGGGCAGTGGATGTGAGGGGGAGGAAGGACAAATGTCCTCAAACTGCAAGCCCTGCCAGCCTGCTCAGGGAGGGCCGAGGGAGAAGCAAAGTGCAGAGCCTCAGAGGAAAGTTCCTTGGCTGGGGCCTCCAGAGGCAGTGCCAGAGCCCAGGGGACAAAGCCCTGGGTGCCTGTGGCCCTGCCAGCCCTGCCCAGCCCTTGGCCATCTCTCCTGCAGCCTGTGCCACCCTGTCCGTGCTGCTCCTGTGCCCTGGCCGGCTGCACACGCCCATCTCGCTGTGCCCCCAGCATTTCTCAGCTGTCCAGCGTTGCTGTGCCCTCCCTGCTGTCCCTGCACCCAGCGCTGCCAGTTCCTGGCACACAGAGCCACGGCATCAGCCACTCTCATGCTGCGAGACCTCGTGCACCAAAATTCTACCCTTGCAGGGACTTTTCTTTTTCCTCACCTCCACTCTGACCCTTTGGAGCTGCACTCTGGGGAGGTTTCCTTCTCTTTCCACTCCAGAGAGCAGCTTTGTCTCTTGCTCTTTACAAACAGAGAAGGGCTGGTGGGAGATGTGGTGCTCGGAGGCCATCGGGGGCACAGTGACCATGAAATAATTGAGTTTTCAATATTCAGTGAAAAAAGGGGAGGCATCAGCAAATCCTCTCCACTGGACTTGCAGAGGGCAGACCTTGGCCTGTTCAGGATGCTGATTTGGAGAGTACCGCATCAGGTACTGACTTTTCTAGGGGAAACAGCCTTTAAAAAGAAAGGGGTCCACGAATGATGGACATACTTGGTGTTTTGTGCTTTTTGGTGGTTTTAGGGGCTTATTTTGGTTGAGTTTGTTTTTTCTTTTTGTGATGCCTTTTTTTTCTTTTGGGTTTTTTTTGGGTTTTCTCTGTCTGTTTGTTTGTTTGTTTGTTTGTTTTGTGGTGTGGATGGCTTTTTTGCTTTTTTATTATTTTTTGTTGGGTTTGGGGTGGTTTTTTTGGTGGCTTTTTCTTTTTTTTTGTGTGCGGGTATTTTTTGTTTTTGCTTTTGTTTTGGTTGGGGTTTTTTTTGGTTTTTTGTTCAATTTGTGGGTTTTCTTGTTTGTTTGTGGGCTTGCATTCCCAGGCCTCACCTGTAGGTTGATCCCGCGATGAATCCCCTCTGATTTCCTCATGGGACTTATAGGAACAATCCCCCAGAGCCTCTCCGGGGGCTCCTTCCCAAAGATTCCCAAAGATTGGATGGAAGGTGGGAAGCCAATCAGGGAGTGCTGAGCAGGTTTTGTCCCTTCCAGGTGCTGCTAGAGGAATTCCCGTGGGGATCCAGAGACTCCTGCTGGTGGTGACCACTCTGCTGAGCCTGACAGCGCTGGGAATGCTCCTGGGAATGTGCCGGGAAAGGCTCTGCCCTCCAGGAATGTCCCCGTGTTCCCGATCCCAATAAAGAGCAGCATTGCTGTCATCTCCTGGGGTCCTCTGTGGGATGGGGAGGGGACACAGGCAGCCTTGGATGGGAATCCATCCTCCGGGAAAGGGCTGGGATCGGGGCGGTGGAGCTGCGGCCGCCTGGAAGCGATTCCCAAACCCCCCAGCCCTTGGATTTGGGAGGCGCAGGTGCATTCTCCAAAGGTGGTACCCTTGGGAAGGGATCCTAAACAAGGAGTGGCTCCAGTTTTAGGCAACTATGGGTATTTTGGGGTTCTAAACAGTTTCCTGATTGCAGAATTCCCAGTTTCCCTTCCTTGTCCAGCAGGAATGAGGCTCCACCATCCCTTGAAGTACAAGAGGGCTGCTGGAATTCAGGAATTTTGGTTGCGTTTAGGGCTGGGTTTGGCTTCTCTGCGGGGAAAAACTGGCAACAGACTTGGTGTTGGGGATGGGAAAGGGCCGGAGGTGCTTGTGTTTGGCAGGGGCTGAGTGGGAATGAATTCCATTGTTTCTATGGAATGCAGGAGCTCCGGGATGAGCACGGCAATGGGATCAGATTCCTTGAGGCTGCTGCAGCCTTCCAGAGAGGATCCCTAGCCGCGGGATCCCATTCCAGGGCTGAATCCCCTCTGTCCCTGAGCTCCGAGTGACCTTTTCTGTATCCCCAGAGAATCCACAGATATGGTGCTTCCCAGGGCCTTTCCTGAGCCTAGGAAAAGGCTCCTGGCTTGGGATAAGGAATGAAAAGGACCCAGTTTGGCTCAGAGGTTGGATCTGTTGCTTTTCCCTTCTCCAAACAGCTCCCATTCCAGGCATTCCCTAAATTTGGCGGCTGGAATTCCCTGGCCAATGGGAATTGAGTGCTGCTGTCTCCCTCCAATATTCCCAAAAAACCCAGGAGTGGCTCTGACTCTTCATGAGCCTTTTTGGGGATTGGGAGGGTGGGGGGAGGAGGGCCCCCCTTTCTAGCTGGGATGGACATTCCAGGGATGCTTTTCCTGATCCTCTTCTCCAGGAATTTCAGCAGCCAGGATTAAAGAATCAAGTGGGAAAATTGGGTGGCCCTGGAAGTTGGGATTTTTTGAGAAATGGAATTGTCCCGGCATGTTGTAGGCCACGAGCTCCTTCCTCAGCAGTGTCCAGTCTGCCCCATGGCCTGTCCCATCCCAGCCAAAGGCACCGGGCAGGGTCTTCTCCTGATGCCATGGCCAAGGGGAGCTGTGAGTCCTAGGATCTCCATCCAATTTTCATCCCATCCCTTCACAGCCTCCCACCTCCCGTCCCCTCAGGCTCTCCCCCAGCCCGGCCAAGCTGCCCGGCAGCGGCACAGCCCCGCTGGAGCTCCAGAGGAGCCGCACCAAGAGGCACCTCGGAGCCCTCGGCAATCCAGCCGGCAACACACGGGCAGGACACAGATGGTGCTTCCCTGCTGGCAGAGGGCTTGTGGCCATCTCCAGGCACCAGTCTCGCAGGGATCCCCACAGCTCCGGCCTCTGCCCACTCGCTCTGGCGGAAGCGTTAAGGCTGCAGCAGAACCACCAAAGGCCAAGGCGCTTCTGGCCACTTCCCTTCCACACTGCATGCCCAGGCAACCTGCTGAGAACAAGCACCCTTTTCCCCCTCTTCTCCTATGCCCTGCAGACACTGGGCACCAAAACAAAAATCCTGAGAGTCTGTGTATTACAACAGATTCTGTATTTACATACTAAAAAGAAAAGAAAATGCTTAAAGAATAGAAGAGCTCCCCGCAGACACAGGTGGCCCTGGCAGATGGAGCAGACTGATCAGCTCTCTTCCTGCTGCGGCCCCAAGCCCAGCTTGGAGCTAAACAAAGGGCGCTGGCTCGGGGTCATCCCCCGGCGGGGGCTGCGCACCCCCTCTGCCCCCTCCCCAAATTCCCTCCCGGGGGCAGCAGGAGCTGGGTCAGGAGCCCTGTGGGGAGGGAAAAGGGGTGACACTGGCATGGGGGGGCACACACGCTCTCGGGACACACATGATCCCTGGGGACCCCCTCTCACCTTCTCCCACAGCACCAGGAGGAGGAACCCCAACATGGAGCCCCCAAACCCTGGCAGCATCTTAAGGGTAGACTCCAGTGGCAGCTTTGGGGGTCTGGGGGTGTCACAACTGCCCTGAAATCCCTTCCCAGCCCCAGAGCCAATGCCAGACCCCTCAAACAACCTCACAGCTTCCCCTCAGATCATTTAAATTCAGTCCGTGACACAGAAATGGCCCCATGACCATCCAAAACCCCTTTCCCATCTCCACCGAGACCCACCCAAGTCCTCTACAGGCCACACAGCCCAGCCTGGACCCCCAAACCTCCCGCAGAGACTGCACCAAGCCCCCTCAAATCACCTCAAAAACCCACAAGAACCACAAAAGCCCCTCCCAATACCCAAATGCTCCTCCCAGCCCCCTATGGCACTGACCAGGAGAGGTTTGTGGACAGGAACATCCACAGCCAGGAGCAGCTTGGGCACTTCAGCAGAGATTTGGGCACTTTGGGGGGCACACCCCAAATGGGGAGACCCAGGCCAGGGACTGGGACAGACAACCGGAATTCCTGGAGAACAGATGGGCTCAGGTGGACACGTTCTGCTGCCACAACTATGAGATCATGGCACTGTCCCTTGGCCTGGACAGCCCCAGAACAACCAAATCCTCCATGAACCCAAAATTTACCCTCAAATTCCAGGAAAATGGTGCAGATTTCAATCTCTTTGTTTCATTTCTTTATTTTTACCCCCATTTTGGTAGTTTTGACAGGATTAAAAAGGAAATTATTTAGGTTGGAAAAGACCTCCCAGATCATCCAGCATTGCTTGATGGCAAAAGAATAAACAACTGGAAGGAGCGGGTGAGATTTTTTTAGGGTGTAAAGCCAATAAATCAGCTCATCCCAATGAATTTCCAATATCAATCTGAGTCCCAATGTATGTTCATTCCCCTGAGTCTGTCCAGGTGGCTACAGGGAATCTGAGGACATGGAAGCCACCAGCCAGGTGTCCTCCCAGTGTTGGTCACCAGGAGTGTTGGTCACCAGGGCTCTGCCCAGTGTGGTTCATATGAGGAGTGATGAAGTTGGAGCAGCGCACAAAGCTCTTCCCACACTCAGGGCACTCACAGGGCTTCCCTTACCGGTGCCTCCACTGGTGTCGAGTCAAGTGAGAGCTCCTGGAGACGCTCTTCCCACACTCGGGACACTCATAGGGCCTCTCCCCTGTGTGGATGCGCCGGTGCCTGATGAGGTGGGAGTTGTGCTTGAAGCCCTTCCTGCAGTCAGGGCAGCGGAAGGGCCTCTCCTCTGTGTGAATCTGCTGATGCACGAGGAGATGGGAGCTGGTCTGAAACCTCTTCCCACACTCAGAACACTCATAGGGCCTCTCCCCTGTGTGGATCCTCTGGTGGTTGATCAGGTTGGAGCTGCTGCTGAAGCTCTTCCCACATTCCCCACACTCATAGGGCCGTTCTCCAGTGTGGATCCTCTGGTGGCAAATCAGGCTGGAGCTGCGGTTGAAGCTCTTCCGACACACAGAACACTCATAGGGCCTCTCTCCAGTGTGGATCCTCTGGTGGCAGATAAGGCTGGAGCGCTGGGTAAAGCTCATCCCACATTC
Source organism: Acanthiza pusilla (assembly GCA_036630365.1). Taxonomy (NCBI): domain Eukaryota; kingdom Metazoa; phylum Chordata; class Aves; order Passeriformes; family Acanthizidae; genus Acanthiza; species Acanthiza pusilla. The sequence goes on along the minus strand of JAXCHO010000192.1, from coordinate 529,076 downwards.
CCCACACTCATAGGGCCTCTCCCCAGTATGGATGCGCTGGTGGGTGATGAGGTGGGAGTTCTGCTTGAAGCCCTTCCTGCACTCAGGGCAGCGGAAGGGCCTCTCCTCTGTGTGAATCCGCTGATGCATGAGGAGGTTGGGGCTGGTTGGAAACCTCTTCCCACACACGGAACACTCATAGGGCCTCTCCCCTGTGTGGATCCTCTGGTGGCGGATCAGGTAGGATCTCTTGCTGAAGCCCTTCCCACATTGCCCACACTTGTAGGGCTTCTCCCCATCATGGAGCTGCTCAGGGACCACCAGGGCCGAGCTCTGGCTGAAGCTCTGGTTGCCTTCCCGGCACAGGGTGGGTCTTTCCTCCTCAGAGCACCCTGGGCTGGGTTTGCAGCCCCTCCTTGTGCGGCATCTCTGGGGCTTTTCCTCCCTGTTCAACTCCTGTGCCATGGAGCCGCTCAAAACAGCCTCTTCCACCAGGTTCTGCCCCAAGGCTTTGCCCTCCCTGGTCTCTGTCTGCAGCTCATTGCCTGGGGAGGAAGGACAAGGAGAGGATGGGATTTGCCTCCGTGCCACAGGGAAGGGGAAGGACATCCCCCAATCTATCCCTGCAGGACAGCGTTGGCAGCGGGGTTGTCCTGCAGTCGGGGGCGATGCTGGGCTGGGAGATGGAGCAGAAGAGAGGGGGAAAGGGACACTGACTTCCTCCTCACCTGCCTGCAGGCCCTGGGCCATCTTCCTCTTCCTCACAGCCTCCTTCTCCATCTGGCCAAGCTTTGGGAAGGGGAAATCCTGGTCTGGGGGAAAAAAAAGTGTGAGTGCCTTAAGCAGGGGGTTCCTCAGGCCCAAGTCCAGGTCTAGAAGTTTCCGAGTCTTTTGTGTCTATAAAATCCTCCAGAAATCAAGAGTGACCCCAAAAACAGCCTCCAAGCAGTTCCCCCTTTCCAGTCTCCTCGCTTTGGGGTGCTGGGGTTCCCCCTTCTCAAAGCTGATGGGGCTCCCGTGGGTCCTGGGGATCCCCCTGCTCCGGGCTCCTGCTTAGGGATGCCGAGGGCTTTCGCTGGTCCCAGGGCTCCCTTCTTCCCTGATGCTGCTTTGGCTCCCAGGGCTCCCAGGCTCCCCCTCTTCAGGCTCCCCCCACTACAGGCACTCGCGCCTTCCCCCTCTCTCCGCCGCCCCTTTCAGTGTCACAGTGTCCTGGCCCTGCCTCATCTCCAGGCTCTCCCACCCCTCCACGCTGCCAGAGGTCCCCCAGCTCTGCTATCGCCCCTCTCTGCTCTCTCCACTCCAGGAGTCCTGTGTTCCACCCCCACAGCTCTCCCGGGGATCCCCAAAACCAATGTCCTGTCCCACCAATACCAGGAAATTCCCACATGGATCCCCCCGAGTATTCCCCAAAGTCCATTTCAGACTCAGTTTTGGAGTCCTGCAAGATCCAAACATCCCCTCTGGCCCAGAAAATCCTCACCAGGGACATGCAAAGATATCTGGGGTTCAATTCCAGAAACTGCAAGTTCCAAATACCCCTCCAAAGGAAAAACCCTTCCGGAGACCCCCTGATAGATTTGGGGCGAGCTCCCCCTCCCTGGTCACCTGTGGAGTGTGGGGGTGCAATGATCCCAGAGCCAGGGGTGCTGCAGACACAGTGGGTGGTGAAACACCATGGTTCTCCTGCTCCTCCTTTGCCTGATTCTCCTCCTCTCTCCCTCCTCTTCCTCCTGGTCTTCCTCTGCTCTTCCCCCAGACCCCCCTTCCCCGCCCTCCTCTGCCCCATGGCTGCTGCAGCACAGGCTGCTGAGATTGGGGAACCCCCGATCAGCTGCAGGAATGGACAGGTGGCTTGGGGACCCCCGCAGTGCAGATCCACCTCCCCCAGAGCCCCAGGAAATTGCTCTGGGGATCGAGTGCTGGGGGACAGGGCTGGACCCCCATGGAACAGCCCTTCTTCCGTCCCAACCCCACCTTTCCCTCCCCTCTCCTCCCCTTTCCCATCCTTCTCCCATTCCACACACCCCTCCCAACTCAATTTCCGTCTCCCATCCCCCTCCCGCTCTCTTTGGGGGTCCCAGACCCCTCTTTTCGCCTGCTCTTCTCTCCCTTTCACCATCGTCCCCTCAATCCCCATCCCCCCTCTCCCATGATTGGTTTTGGAGCTTCCAGGCACCTCCTGACCACTTTGGGGGTCCCAATCCCCATTTCACTCACTTTGGGCTCCCAGCCCCGCCCCCCTTCTCACCGCGCCCCCCGCTCACCCCGCGGAGGGCCGGGGGCACTCCCAGCACCACCAGTGCCACCAGCATGGCCCCAGCTGCCCCCACACGGCCCATGCCCAGCGCCGGGCAGGTGCCCACAGCCCCAAAGCAGCCGCGCTCTGCCCTGGCCGGGTCCCCAAAGCGGCCCCGCCCCGCGCGGCACTGCGAGCACCAGGCTGGAGCAGTGCGGAGCGCGGGCGGGCGGCATCAGCCGTGCCCTGGCAGGGCCGGGCCCCGCGGGGCTCCCCCCGCACTCGGCCCCACCGGGACAGCGCCCAGCGGGGGGGCCCGGCCTGCCCGCCCCACACCTCCCCCTCCCCAAATTCCGCTCCCGCCGCCCATGGGGCCCAGGGGGGCGCAGCTGGGCTCCACAGCTGCCGGACACACGTGTCCCCCGCTGCCACTGCCACCCCCCAAGGATTAGGGCTACCCCAAAACTCCCTCACACGTGCCCGATACCCCGCAAGCCCCCAAGGACTGCGGTCCCCCCGCCTTCATCACCCCCAACCTTCGGCTGCCTCATCCCAGGCCCCAGCCCACCCATCCCCCTCCCCCACACTTCATCCCACACCCCAATCCACATCCCACCCTGCCCGGGCCCCAGCCCACCCCATCCCACTTCTCCCGACAGCTGCCACAGGGATCCCCCAAAAACCCGCGTGCCGGAGACTCCCCAATATCCCCCCAGGGCCATTTGCGACTCACAGCTGGAGTCCTGCAACATCCAAACATCCGCCCCATCCCCCACACAAAAAAAGAAAAAGAACAAAGCCTCCCAGGATCAAGCAAAGATATTAGGGGCTCGGTTCTGGAGTCCTACAAGGTCCAAAAATCCCCCCCTCCCAAACAAGAACCCCACGCACCGCACAAGATCTCTGGGGCGAGCTCCCCCTGCCCGGTCACCTGCGGGATGCGGGGGGCGATGCTCCCGGGGCCGAGGGTTGCGGACACAGAGAGCGATGGACGCACGGGGCAGCTCCTTCTGCTGCTTCTCTTGCTGCTCCACCCCCTTGATCCCTCCTCTTCCTCCCGCTTCCCCTCCTCCATCTCTCCTCCCCACCCGCCCTTCCTCCACCTCTGTCTCTCCCTCTTCCTCTCCTGGTCCTCCTCCTGTTCTTTGGCACTCCCATCCCTGCTCTGTCTGATGTCACCCCGGGGCCATCCCGTGCTCAGCAGAGCATCCTGTGCTCTGTCAGCACTCTCTGCTCCTTAGGGAAGGATTTGGGATTTATCCCGGGCACACACACTGAACCTCACCCCAAAGTGCCCTGCTGCCATTGCTGTCCCCTGGGCGCTGGGCAGGTGCTGTGCCAGGGGAAGCAGAGACACAAAGGAAGCCAAGTGCAGCCCAGCTGCCCGGGCTGATCCAGACGAGCCCCAGGGACAAGGTCCTGCAGAGCCACACGGAGCCCTCGGCTCCTCCCTGGGAATGGTTTGTGTTGTGGCTGCCACAGTGAGTCCTGGAGCTCCCCCACTGCTGCTGCACCAGGACCCAGGTTCCACCTTCTGTGCCAGGCCCTGCCCAGGGGCCATCAGATCCATTGGCTCCGTGCAAACGGGCAAGGCAAGAAGAATGGATTGGATGCAGCCCCCAAGGACCTCGAGCAAATTGTTCAGGAACATCCAGACCTTGAGCTGACGTTTGCAAAGCTGCAGCTGACAGATTTCCGTGGTGCAGGAGACCCAGCATGGGAAGAGGAGTCCTACAAGGAACTCCAGGAGAAACACCCTGATCCTCAAAGGCTGCGGCGCTCTAAATCTCTGCTGGAGAAAGTTCTTCCTTTATGGGAAGAGATGCTGGGATGAGGCAAAAGCAAAGTTCGTGGCTGGTGACAAATTTCCCGCGCAGAGAGAGCAGAGGAGGGACTACAGGTGGAGGCTGGGAGTGTGGGAAGGAGGGAGGGCTGGGGAAGGTCTTTTTTTGGGGTTTATTTTAGTAGTCCTTCTCCTACTGTGATGAGCTTGGGAATCCATTTCATTAATTTCCCCAACTCGGGTCTGTTGTGCTCCTGACAGTGACCAGTGAGTGACCTCTCCCTGCCCAAATCCCAGCCCACGAGCCTTTCCTGCTATGTTCTGTGTCCTGCACCTGTGAGGAGAGTGACAGAACGACTTTGGTGGCATCGGGCACCCGGCCATGGCCAGCCCAGGCCAATAATCCCTGCAATTCATTCCCTGCACTCCATCCTGAAGCAGCCACTGGGCAGGTCCGGCTGCGAGGGCAGGAGGCTCCAGAAGCACCAGCTGTTCCAAACGGGACAGAAGGAGGAGGCAGGGGGTGCCAGGGGGAGGAATCTCCTTCCTCCGAGCTGGCAGGGACAGGAGGGAGAGACTGGAGAAAAGGAAACGGGAGAGGAGGGATGAGGTGGGAGTTGTGGAAAGCTGCAGGGCTGCAGGGGCAGCAGGGAATTTTGTTTGCCAAATCTCTGGGGCGAAAGGAAGCGCTGTGAAATCCGTCATGGACAAGAAAGGAGAAATGGCAAGTGATGGAAATGGACACCACTTTGGACTCCGTTTGTCCCTCTGGATTGCAAAAGCTGACAGAGCCCGAGCGCCGGCGGACACCCGTCGCCGCCGTCACGTCGCAAGGGATCAGAGGTGCGGCTGGTGGGGCTGGAAGCTCCGTGCAGCAGCTCCGCTCCCGCGGCCCAAAGCTGGGGCTGGAGCGTGGGGAATGGGACACAGCCCCGTGCTGGGGGCAGAGCCGCTGCTGGGGCCATGGCTGTGTCCAGGGCATCCTTTGTGGGCCTCGTGCAGCTCCAAGGTGCCGAGGGCTCGCCGAGGCTTTCTGGGGCTGTCCCTGCTGCCCAAATCTGTTGGGTTGAATGCCCGAGTGCGGCACCCCGTGCCCTGTGGCAGCAGCCGGTGCCGGGCCCCAGCCCCGGGAGCCGAGCTAATGCCCGGCCGTGCCCGGGAGGGACTGGGGGGAGGGGAGTTCAGAAGGCACCCCCGCACAGCCCTCCCTGCGCTGAAAATGTTTTTTTAGTGCATGGGAGCGATTTCCTGGGGTTACTGGGCGCTGTGGGGCCGAGGCGGCGGCAGCGGAACCGGCGGGGCCCGGCCCGTGGGGGCGGCCGGGGCTGCAAAGTGCGCGGCGGCCCCAGCGCGGTGCCCGAGGGCTGAGCGGAGCTGGGTGGGAACACCCCGCTTGTCTCCCCCGCTCCAAGCCCTTCCCCGGCTCCGGCTGCCGCCGCCGCTCGGCCCCGGCGCGGTCCCGCGGGGTCGCCGCTCGTCGCGACACTGGAGGGGTCGATCCGAGCCGCGCCCCGCCCGTCCCTCGCTGCGGCTCTTTCGGTGACACGGAGCGGCCGAAACCCCCCGGTGCCGCCCCCGACGGTCCCTCGGTGCAGCTTTTTAGTCACAGGCAGCGGCCACTCCCGGTGCTGTTCTTTTATAATTTTTTATTTGAATCTCTATATTTTATTCTGTTCGCACCTCCCATCCCACGCCCCTCCGCTGCGGCTCCTTCACCGCCGCCGCTCGTCGCCGCTCTCTCGGTGCAGCTCTTCAGTGACACGGCCCGGCCGAGACGCCCCTCGGTGCGGCTCTGTGATAGTATTTTCTTCTTTTCTCTGTCTTTTCTGTGGTTCGCACCTCGCCCGTGCCGCGGAGCGACTCCTTCAGGGCCCCGGGGCGGCACAAAGGCCTCGGGGCGGCTCCAAAGGGCCCCGCCCGCGGCCGCTCCCCGAGGCCTCCCCGCTGCCCGCGGGGATCGGACACCGCCGGCGGCCCCGGCCCCTTCTTGTTCTTCTTGTTCTTCTTGCTGCTGCCGGGATTCAGCCGCCGCCGCCGCCCGGCTCCTTCTGCCGGCCCTGCCCGGCACGGAGCGGCGCTGCCGCTGACGGGGCCGGAGCGCGGCTGCGACACGAGTGCCCCGCGCCTCGGGACCGGGCCGAGGAGTGACCGCACGGGTGGGGAGGGACCCCCGCTGGACAGGGCAGGGGCTGAGCCCATGGGAGGGACCCCCGCTGGACAGGGCAGGGACTGAGCCCATGGGAGGGACCCCACGCCGGAGCAGGGGAAAGATTCCTGCCCCTGAGGGGAAGCAGCGGCAGGAGCTGTGATAAATGAGTGAATGATAAATGCTGCCTTTCGCAGATGTGAATTTAACATTTACAAGTGATAATGTACTGTGTAAAATAATAGCGTTAAGATAAAATATAATTAAGTAGAAACAAGGTTAGGGTAAAGTGTAACTTCGAAATTGTTGTATTATGTTAGAAAACATTGTAATAAATACGTGGTAATAAATGTCTTTTAAGTTGATAAACCACAGAGCCAGAGATCAAGACATCTTAAAGAAACAAAGAAGATAACCATAGGCATCCCAGGAAGTCTGTTGTCTTGACTCACACCTCCCAAAGGAACTGTCAACTAGAAATTAAGTTGGAACTGAGGAAACATAGACGGGAGGATTTCAGCCTTCAGTTCTGAGACAATCCAGAGGATCTGAGACTCCAAGACGGGCGCTGAGCTGGCAGAAGGGGGCAGGGATCGGAGGGGGGAAGTTGAGTGAACTGTAAATTACCTTCTAGACTTAATGAATATGTAACAGTTAAAGAAACTACTTAAGTTCACAGTAAAATGAATGGATTGCACCTCTGGCAAAATTGCTAAGAGCCCAGTGCTGTTTTTGCCTTTGCTCTATTAACAAATGGTCAAAATTATGTAGTAAAAATTTCAGCTTGTGAACTCATTTATATCAATCATAACAAAAATCTGTATAAAGAAACTACAACCAAAGAAGCCTCTCTTGAAGATACCTGACTGGGACTTTGCACTGAGAGTCAAACTGCTGTGATTAGATAAAGGGAAGCCTATTGTTCAGTCATCTCAGGCTGAGGGAAAGGAATGCATCAACAAAGGCCAAAGCCATCAGCTGTGCTGAGAATCATCCCAGGCTGAGTTTGGGGTGGGGGAGAGCACAGCTCACAAAGCCAGGCTTGCACAGACTTCTCCCCAGACCGAGGGGGGCAGGAGGAGGTTTTGGGTGCATGGCATAACCTCTGGAGAGAGACAATAAACACTCAACCTCCATTACACAAACTGGCCCAGCTGTAGAACCCCCAAGCCCACAGGCCACATCCACGGGACATTCACGTGAGAGGCAGCTGAGGGGGTGTCATAATCCATCACAGACCCCCCAAAGTGCTCGGCCTTGCCCCACAGGACTGCACGTGATGCCAGCAGAGTCTGCTGCAAGAGACTGTCCCTTCCCCCGGGGGACATGCCTGGACATTGCCACCTGGCCTGAGTGTGTATTAACCCATGGGATCCTGTGCTTTTGGGGAGACCATCACCACCAAGAAGACCAAGCTGGAGAGGATCAATGCAACTTCGTTGGGACATGCAGATGGCGATATTCTTTTATTCTGTACTGTCACTCTCTTTCTGTCCCCCCCACCTCTTTTCCTACTTCTCCCTTTCTCTCTTTTCCTCTCTCTCTCATATTTACTATCAAATAAAACCCATAGTATTGACTGGCATATGGTATCGTTTGCACCTTAATTCGAGCAGAGGTATTTCTACGAACCTTAATAATTGGACCATAACACCCCAGCATGGTCCTAATTGCTCCCAGCTCCTCCCAGTCTAATCCCAGTTACTCTCAGTTACCCCTAGCGTAGTCATTCCACGTATGACCCCAGTCTCCCCCAGCATTGTCCCAGTCCATCCCAGTTGCCCCCAGTGTAGACCCAGTCACTCCCAGTCACTCTCAGTGTGTTTCCAGTCACCCCCAGTATGGTTACAGACACTCCCAGTATTTCCCAGTTGCCCTCAGCATGCTCGCAGTCATTCCCAGTCACACCCAGTTGCCCCAGCAAGGTTCCACTTTTCACCAGAATGATCCCAGTCACTCTCAGTCACTCCCAGTATATCCCAGTTGCTCCCACTATGATCCCTATTACCCCAATTCTGGTCCTGCTGGGTCCCAGTCCTGGTCCCGGTGTATCCTGGCGTCCCAGTCTGTCCCAGTCCATCCCAGGCTGTCCCAGTCTGTCCCGGTCCCTTGATGGCAGCTGCAGCCGTTTCCCGGATCCTGCCCCACTCCCCCACCCCCCGGAGCTGCCGCCGGACGCCCCCAAAGATGCTAAGAGGGTTCGGGGCCTTCGTGTTGGGCTTTGCCTGGGCTGGGGCTTGGCGTCCACCTGTGGGAGGAGGTGAGGGGGGGTCCCCAGGGGTCGTGTCCCCCCCAGAGTGTGTGACCCCCCCGGATACCCCCCTTTCCTCTCCCACTGAGCTCCTGACCCAGCTCCTGCTACTCCCCGGGAGGGGGCTTTGGGGATCTCCTCGTTTACCCTGGGACCCCTCTGAATGTCCATTCCTGGGCACTTGGACCCCTCTGCACCCCCTTATCCTACACCAATACCCCCCGCACCCCCTTTCCCGGGTATCCGCCTCTCCCGGTCCATGGATCCCCTGTTTCCTTGACCCCGGGGACCCCCGGACCCCCATTCTCTGCCATCCCAGCTCACCTCAGCCCCAGGCCTCCCTTTCCTGGGAAACCCGAACTGGGCACGGGGCTCTACAGCCGCTCTGGGATTTCTGATCACCCAAAGGAAAGAGAGAGAAGAAGAGGGAGAGAGAAGGAGATTGGGAATCAGGGATCGGAGTCACAGCGCCCAGTCCTGCTCCGTGGCGGATGGGGACCCGCAGGCGCAGGAAAAACTGGATCCGAGTGCTTCCCCCGCTTTGGGCCGAACGCAGCGGGTTCCGGGCAGAGTTTGAGCGCAGGGCCCCGGGAGTTCAGCACAGCCCGGCCCGGGGGTCCCGCAGTGCGTGGCCGTGGAGGGTCCCAGAGGGATCCCAGGAGGGGATCCAGGGGAATTCCCCGGAATTCCTCGGAATTCCTCTCTCCCCTCCTCGGTCACTTTCGCTTTCGCCTCTGCCAACCTGCGGCGCCTGGATCTGCCCGGCGACCGATGACGTCATGAGCAACTCTAGCTACCATTGGCGAACAGGAATACGCGGCGCCAATCGCGGGTCGGAGGCGGCTCTGGGGGCGGGGCCGCAGCGGAGCAGCGCGATGGCTCCAGCGCTGGGGCTGGGGGCATTCCTGGGGGTCCTGTGGGACACAAGTGTGATAAATGAGTGAATGATAAATGCTCGCTTTCGCAGATGTGAATTTAACGTTTACAAGTCATAGTGTACTGTATAAAAAATAGTGTTAAGATACACATAAAATTAAGTAGAAAAAGGTTAGGGTAAATTGTAACTTCGAAGTAGTTGTAATATGTTAGAAAATGTAGGAATAAATACATGGTAATAATTGTCTTTTAAGTTGATAAAACACAGAGCCAGGGATCAAGACATGTTGAAGAAACAAAGAAGATAACCACAGGCATCCCAGCAAGTCTGTTATCTTGACTCACACCTCCCGAAAGAAACTGCCACCTACAAATTAATTTGGAACTGAGGAAACATAGACGGGAGGATTTCGGCCTTCAGTTCTGAGGCAATCCAGAGGATCCGAGACTCCAAGACAGGCGCCGCGCTGGCAGAAGGGGGCAGGGATCGGAGGGGGGGAGTTGGGTGAACTGTAAATTACCTTCTAGGCCTAATGAATATGTAACAGTTAACGAAACTACTTAAGTTCACAGTAAAATGAATGGATTGCACCTCTGGCAAAATTGCTAAGAGCCCAGCGCTGTTTTTGCCTTTGCTCTATTAATAAATGTTCAAAATTATGTCGTAAAAATTTCAGCTTGTTAATTCATTTACAACACGGGGAAGGGACAGCCAGAGATGAGTGGGACCCCTGAAAGCGGGAACCCCCTGACACTTCCATCTCCGGGTACAAGAACTCCCTCCACCCCCATTCCTGAGTACTGTGACCCCCTGCATCCCCTTCCCCAGCACCACAACCCTCATGTTCCCCCTTATCTGGTCCCGGGACCTCCCTGAAAACCCCAGAACTACCATTCCTGGGTACTGTGACCCCTTGCATCCCCCTACCCAGCCCCGGGACACGCTGTTCCCTCTTATCTGGCACGAGGACGTCCCTGAACCCCCATTCCTGGGCATCGGGACCTCCCTGAACCCTCATTCCCCGAACAAGGAAACCCCTGATTCACCATTTCTGGGCCGCGGGACCCCCGTGAAACTCTATTTCTGGGTCGGGGAAGCCCCCATGCCCCCTGGCAATGGGACCCCTTGACCCCCCATTCCCGGCACTGGGACCTCCTTGCACCTCCATATCCAGGTGTGAACCCCCCACTCCCGTGCACGGGGACCCCCTGCACCTCCATCCCCGGCGCTGAGACCCTCCCGAGCCCCCTTATCCTGCACCAATAATCCCTTGCACCCCCTCTTCCCCCGCCCCCCGCGCTCCCTCCGTCACTTTCGTGTCTCCCAACCTGCGCCACCGCGATCCACCCAGCGACCGCTGAGTGCCCCCGGCACCGGGACCCCCTCCCGGCCCCGTCTGCTCCCGGGACCTTCTGCAAACAGCAGCGGAAAGAGCTCCAAAATTCATCTTTCTTTTGGTTCATTTCGTTGGTTTCCGGGGGAGAACCAGCGAGAGAGGAACCCACCACAAACCTCCGGGAGGGCAAGAAAGGCTATGTGTGGGGGAAGTAGAGCAAAACCACGATTTCGTAGAAGAAAAAAATACGGAAAAAAAAAAAAAAAAAGTAAAATAGAGTATACAATAAAATAGTAGAGTACTTCTATGAAAAAAAGAAAATAACGGCACAGCTTGCCCTGATGGGACTTGGAGTTTGTTGTCCAATCTCCGAGCTGGCTCTGAGCCAGAAAGCAGTGTGGTGGGAGAGACATTGCCGCTGAGGGGCTGAATATTTCGGAAACTAAAGTACCAAGTAACAGCTTGAGGTTGCAGAGGTCTGTGATAAATGAGTGAATGATAAATGCTGCCTTTCGCAGATATGAATTTAACATTTACAAGTGATGTGTACTGCAGGAAAAAAATAGTGTTAAGATAAAAATACAAGTAAGTAGAAAAAGGTTAGGGTAAACTGTAACTTCGAAATAGTTGTGATACCTTAGAAAATGTAGTAATAAATACATGGTAATAAATGTCTTTTAAGTTGATACACCAGAGAGCCGGGGATCAAGACATCTAGAAAAAACAAAGAGGATAACTGCTGGCATCCCAGGAAGTCTGTTATCTTGACTTACACCTCCCAAAAGGAACTGTCAACTACAAATTAAGTTGGAACTGAGGAAACATAGACGAGAGTTTTTCTGCCTTCAGTTCTGAGGCAATCCAGAGGATCCGAGACTCCAAGACAGGCGCCGCGCTGGCAGAAGAGGGCAAGTATAACCGGGGGGGGGGGGGGGGGGGTGTGGAGTTTAGTGAAGTGTAAAGTGTAAATTAACCTCTGGGCTTAATGAATATGTAACTGTTAAAGAAAGTACTTAAGTTCACAATACAATGGATAGGTGCGCCTCTGGCAAAATTGCTAAGTGCCCAGCACTGTTTTTGCCTTTGCTCTATTAATAAATGTTCAAAATTATGTAGTAAAAATTTCAGCTTGTGAACTCATTTATATCAGGTCCCAGAGCGCACGTTGGATTCCTTCATTTCAAGTTGAAAGCTCAGCTCCACTTTTCACTCTGATTTGTAACGATGAATGTAAACATTCAACAAAATTCCAATAGAAAGGCCCCACGAAGGTTCGTGTTGGAAGAGTTCCCTCGGGGCAGCCTCAACTCCTGACCTGCTTTAGTCCCTCTCAAGCCCCTGTGGTTTCAGCTGCTTTGCTGCGGCTGCGCCAAATCACCGTAAATCCCACGGAACTGAATCAAATCCGAGTCCTCGTGAGTCGGGATAAGGGCAGGGAGAGGTCACTCAGAGATCGCCATCACGGGCACAAGAGCCCCGACGTGAGGAAATGAATGGGAGTTGGGACTCAGCAAATCAGAACAGGAGAGTGAGGAGTAAAACAAAACCTGGAAAAAACCACCTTCTCCCGATCTCTGTCTCCTTCCCGGACTTCACCTTAACTCCGGCTCCCTCCGTGCTCTGCCCGGCGGTGCAGGAAGAAGGGATGGGGGAGTCACGGTCAGTTCGTGCCGCTGCTTCCCCTCAGGGGCAGGAATCCTTCCCCTGCTCCGTCGTGGGATCCCTCCCATGGGCTCAGTCCTTGTCCTGTCCAGCGGGGGGTCCCTCCCATGGGCTCAGTCCCTGCCCTGTCCAGCGGGGGTCCCTCCCATGGGCTCAATCCCTGCCCTGTCCATCGGAGGGTCCCTCCCATGGGCTCAGTCCCTGCCCTGTCCAGCGGGGGTCCCTCCCATGGGCTCAGTCCCTGCCCTGTCCAGCGGGGGTCCCTCCCATGGGCTCAGTCCCTGCCCTGTCCAGCGGGGGTCCCTCCCCACCCGTGCGGTCACTCCTCGGCCCGGTCCCGAGGCGCGGGGCACTCGTGTCGCAGCCGCGCTCCGGCCCCGCCAGCGGCAGCGCCGCTCCGTGCCGGGCAGGGCCGGCAGAAGGAGCCGGGCGGCGGCGGGGGCTGAATCCCGGCAGCAGCAAGAAGAACAAGAAGAACAAGAAGGGGCCGGGGCCGCCGGCGGTGTCCGATCCCCGCGGGCAGCGGGGAGGCCTCGGGGAGCGGCCGCGGGCGGGGCCCTTTGGAGCCGCCCCGAGGCCTTTGTGCCGCCCCGGGGCCCTGAAGGAGTCGCTCCGCGGGACGGGCGAGGTGCGAACGACAGAAAAGACAGAGAAAAGAAGAAAATCCAATCAAAGAGCCGCACCGAGGGGCGTCTCGGCCGGGCCGTGTCACTGAAGAGCTGCACCGAGAGAGCGGCGACGAGCGGCGGCGGTGAAAGAGCCGCAGCGGAGGGGCGTGGGATGGGAGGTGCGAATAGAATAAAATATAGAGATTCGAATAAAAAATTATAAAAGAACAGCACCGGGAGTGGCCGCTGCCTGTGACTAAAAAGCTGCACCGAGGGACCGTCGGGGCGGCACCGGGGGGTTTCGGCCGCTCCGTGTCACCGAAAGAGCCGCAGCGAGGGACGGGCGGGGCGCGGCTCGGATCGACCCCTCCAGTGTCGCGACGAGCGGCGACCCCGCGGGACCGCGACTAGGCCGAGCGGCGGCGGCAGCCGGAGCCGGGGAAGAGGCTTGGAGCGGGGGAGACGAGCGGGGTGTTCCCACCCAGCTCCGCTCAGCCCTCACGCACCGCGCTGGCGCCGCCGCACTTTGCAGCCCCGGCCGCCCCCACGGGCCGGGCCCCGCCGGTTCCGCTGCCGCCGCCTCGGCCCCACAGAGCCCAGAAACCCCAGGAAATCGCTCCCATGCACTAAAAAAACATTTTCAGCGCAGAGAGGGCTGTGGGGGGGTGCCTTCTGAACTCCCCTCCCCCCAGTCCCTCCTGGGCACGGCCGGGCATTAGCTCGGCTCCCGGGGCTGGGGCCCGGCACCGGCTGCTGCCACAGGGCACGGGGGTGCCGCACTCGGGCATTCAACCCAACAGATTTGGGCAGCAGGGACAGCCCCAGAAAGCCTCGGCGAGCCCTCGGCACCTTGGAGCTGCACGAGGCCCACAAAGGATGCCCTGGACACAGCCATGGCCCCAGCAGCGGCTCTGCCCCCAGCACGGGGCTGTGTCCCACACCCCACGCTCCAGCCCCAGCTTTGGGCCGCGGGAGCGGAGCTGCTGCACGGAGCTTCCAGCCCCACCAGCCGCACCTCTGATCCCTTGCGACGTGACGGCGGCGACGGGTGTCCGCCGGCGCTCGGGCTCTGTCAGCTTTTGCAATGCAGAGGCATAAACGGAGTCCAAAGTGGTGTCCATTTCCATCACATGCCATTTCCCCTTTATTTTCCTTGACGGATTTCACAGAGCTTCCTTTCACCCCAGAGACTAAGAAAACAAAATTCCCTGCTGCCCCTGCAGCTTTCCACAGCACGGGATGCCCCCAGGGGTGATGACAGATACAGCCGGGATGGGAATGCCAAAGAACAGGAGGAGGAGAGCCACGGAAGAGGAAGGGCGTGTGAGGTGGAGAGATGGAGGAGGGGAAGCGGGAGGAAGAGGAGGGATCAAGGGGGTGGAGCAGCAAGAGAAGCAGCAAAAGGAGATGCCACGTGCGTCCATCGCTCTCCGTGTCCGCAGCCCTCGGCCCCGGGAGCATCGCCCCCGCATCCCGCAGGTGACCGGGCAGGGGGAGCTCGCCCCAGAGATCTTGTGCGGTGCGTGGGGTTCTTGTTTGGGGGGGGGCGGGGGATTTCCGGACCTTGTAGGACTCCAGAACCGAGCCCCAAATATCTTTGGTTTCTCCTGGGAGGGTTTTGAGGGGTTTTTTTGGGCGGAGAGGGGGCAGATGTTTGGATGTTGCAGGACTCCAGCTGTGAATCACAAATGGCCCTGGGGGGATATTGGGGAGTCCCCGGCACGTGGGTTTTTGGGGGTCCCAGTGGTGGCAGGCGGGAGAAGTGGGATGGGGTGGGCTGGGGCCCGGGCAGGGTGGGATGTGGATTGGGCTGTGGGATGAAGTGTGGGGGAGGGGGATGGGTGGTCTGGGGCCTGGGATGAGGCAGCCGAAGGTTGGGGGTGATGAAGGCGGGGGGACCGCAGTCCTTGGGGGCTTGTGGGGTATCAGCCACGTGTGAGGGAGTTTTGGGGTAGTCCTAATCCTTGGGGGGTGGCACTGGCAGCAGGGCACACGTGTGTCCGGCAGCTGTGGAGCCCAGCTGCGCCCCCCTGGGCCCCATGGGCGGCGGGAGCGGAATTTGGGGAGGGGGAGGTGTGGGGCGGGCAGGCCGGGCCCCCCCGCTGGGCGCTGTCCCGGTGGGGCCGAGTGCGGGGGGAGCCCCGCGGGGCCCGGCCCTGCCCGGGCACGGCTGATGCCGCCCGCTCGCGCTCCGCACTGCTCCGGCCTGGTGCTCGCAGTGCCGCGCGGGGCGGGGCCGCTTTGGGGACCCGGCCAGGGCAGAGCGCGGCTGCTTTGGGGCTGTGGGCACCTGCCCGGCGCTGGGCATGGGCCGTGTGGGGGCAGCTGGGGCCGTGCTGGTGGCACTGGTGGTGCTGGCAGTGCCCCCGGCCCTCCGCGGGGTGAGCGGGGGGCGCGGTGAGAAGGGGGGCGGGGGCTGAGAGCCCAAAGTGAGTGAAATGGGGATTGGGACCCCAAAGTGGGCAGGAGGGGCCTGGAAGCCCCAGAACCAATCATGAGACCGGGGGCTTGGGGATTGAAAGGACGATGGTGAGAGGGACAGAAGAGCAGGGGAAAAGAGGGGGCTGGGACCCCCAAGAAGAGCGGGAGGGGGATGGGAGACGGAAATTGAGTTGGGAGGGGTGTGTGGATTGTGAGAAGGATGGGCAAGGGGAGGAGAAGGGAGGGAAAGGTGGGGTTGGGACAGAAGAAGGGCGGTTCCATGGAGGTCCACCCCTGTCCCCCAGCACTCGATGCCCAGGGCAATTCCCTGGGGCTCTGGGGGTGTTGGATCCGTACTTGGGGGTGTCCCCAAGCCCTCTGTCCATCCCTGGGGCTGATCAGGGGGTTTCCCCATCCCAGCAGCCTGTGCTGCGACAGCCGTGGGGCAGAGGAGGGTAGGCAAGGGGGTCTTGGGTGAGAGCAGAGGAGGAACAGGAGGAAGAGGAGAGAGAGAGGTGGAGGAGGAGGAAAAGGAGGAGCAGGAGAACCATGAGGTTTCACCACCCACTGTGTCCGCAGCACCCCCAGCCCTGGGATCATTGCCCACCCCACATTCCACAGGTGACCAGGGAGGTGCAGCTTGCCCCAAATCTATCAGGGGTCTCCAGGAGGGGTTTTTGTCTGGACGTGTGTTTGGAACTCAGGGATTCTGGAATTGAGCCCCAGATATCTTTGCATGTCCCTGGTGGGGACTTTTTGGGCCTGAGGGGATGTTTGGATTTTGCAGGACTCTGAAGGTGAGCCATACATACACCTTGGGGGAATACTCGATGGGTCCATGTGTGAATTGCCCAGTATTGGAAGGACAGGACATCTGTTTTGGGGATCCCCATGAGAGCCGTGGGGTGGAACACAGGACTCCTGGAGTGGAGAGAGCAGAGAGGGGCGATAGCAGAGCTGGGGGACCCCCGGCAGCCTGGAGGGGTGGGGGAGCCTGGAGATGAGGCAGGGCCGGGACACTGTGACACTGAAAGGGGCGGCGGAGAGAGGGGGAAGCCGCGAGTGCCTGGAGTGGGGGGAGGCTGAAGAGGGGGACCCTGGGAGCCCTGGGAGCCAAAGCAGCATCAGGGAAGAAGGGAGCCCTGGGACCAGCGAAAGCCCACGGCATCCCTAAGTAGGAGCCCAGAGCAGGGGGATCCCCAGGACCCACGGGAGCCCCAGCAGCTTTGAGAAGGGGGAACCCCAGCACCCCAAAGACAGGAGACTGGAAAGGGGGAACTGCTTGGAGGCTTTTTTGGGGTCACTCTTGATTTTTGGAGGATTTTATAGGTAGAACACTCAGTGACTTCTACAGCTGGACTTGGCCAGGAGGAACCACCAGGCCGATGCACCTACACTTTTTTTTTTACCCAAACCAGGATTTCCCATTCCCAAACCTTGGCCAGATGGAACAGAAGTCTGTGCGGAAGAAGAAGATGGCCAGGGACCCACAGGCAGGTGAGGAGGTCCCCTGTCTTCTGCTCCATCTCCCAGCCCAGCATCGCCCCCGGCTGCAGGACAACCCCGCTGCCGACGCTGTCCTGCAGGGACAGATTGGGGGATGTCCTTCCCCTTCCCTGTGGCACGGAGGCAAATCCCATCCTCTCCTTGTCCTTCCTCCCCAGGCAGTGAGCTGCAGACGGAGACCAGGGAGGGCAAAGCCTTGGGGCAGAACCTGGTGGAAGAGGCCGTTTTGAGCAGCTCCATGGCACAGGAGTTCAAGAGGGAGGAAAAGCCCCAGAGATGCCGCACAAGGAGGGGCTGCAAACCCAGCCCAGGGCGCTCTGAGGAGGAAAGACCCACCCTGTGCCGGGAAGGTATCCGGAGCTTCAGGCAGAGCTCGGCCCTGGTGGTCCCTGAGCAGCTCCATGATGGGGAGAAGCCCTACAAGTGTGAGCAATGTGGGAAGGGCTTCCGCTGGAGATCCCACCTGATCTGCCACAAGAGGATCCACACAGGTGTGAGGCCCTATGAGTGTTCTGTGTGTGGGAAGAGGTTTCAGAGCAGCTCCAGCCTCCTTGTGCATCAGCGGATTCACACAGAGGAGAGGCCCTTCCGCTGCCCTGAGTGCAGGAAGGGCTTCAAGCACAACTCCACCCTCATCAGGCACCGGCGCATCCACACCGGGGAGAGGCCCTACGAGTGTGGGCAATGTGGAAAGGGCTTCAGCTGCAGCTCCTACCTGATCTGCCACCAGAGGATCCACACCGGGGAGAGGCCCTACGAGTGTGGGCAATGTGGAAAGGGCTTCAGCTGCAGCTCCTACCTGATCCGCCACCAGAGGATCCACACAGGGGAGAGGCCCTATGAGTGTTCTGAGTGTGCGTTGAGGTTTCCAACCAGCTCAGCTCTCCTCAGGCATCAGCGGATTCACACAGAGGAGAGGCCCTTCCGCTGCCCCGAGTGCAGGAAGGGCTTCAAGCAGAACTCCCACCTCATCAGGCACCGGCGCATCCACAGCGGGGAGAGGCCCTATGAGTGTCCCGAGTGTGGGAAGAGCTTCTCCAGGAGCTCTCACTTGACCCGACACCAGCGGAGGCACCGCTAAGGGAAGCCCTGTGAGTGCTCTGAGTGTGGGAAGAGCTTTGTGCGCTGCTCCAACTTCATCACCCCTCAGATGACCCACATTGGGCAGAGCCCTGGTGACCCACACTCCCTGTAACCAACACTGGGAGGACACCTGGCTGGTGACTTCCACATCCTCAGATTCCCTGTAGCCACCTGGAGAAACACAGGGGCAGGAATATCCAGTGGGACTCAGATTGACATTGGAAATTCCTTGGGAAGAGCTGATTTATTAATGTTACCCCCTAAAAAATATCACTGGCAGTGTCCAGTTGTTTCTTCCGGTAGCATCAGGCAATGCTGGATGATCTTGGAGTTCTATTCCATCATAAATAATTACTTTCTTCATCCTGTCAAAACAATCATAATTGGTGTAAAAATAAAGAAATTAAACAGATCTACAGCTGCAACGTTTTCTCAGGAGTTGGGGGTGATTTTGGGGTTGGTTCAGGGGAATATTCAGGAGGATTTGGGTGTTCTGGGGCTACCCAGGCTGGGGTACGGGGCCATAGTCTCATGGTTGTGCCAGCAGAACGTGTCCACCTGAGCCCATCTGTTCTCCAGGAATTCCGGTTGTCTGTCCCAGTCCCTGGCCTAGGTCCTCCCATTTGGGGTGTGCTCCCCAAAGTGCCCAAATCACTACTGAAGTGCCCAAGCTGCTCCTGGCTGTGGATGTTCCTGTCCAGCAACCTCTCCTGGTCAGTGCCATAGGGGGCTGGGAGGGGCATTTGGGGGATCGTGTGGGGATAGGGAGGGGCTTTTTTAGATCTTGGGGACATCTGTTTTGCTTGGAGGGGTCTTGGTGGGGTCTGTGAGGGAGTTTTGGGGTCCAGGCTGGGGTGTGTGGCTTGGAGAGGTATTGGGTGGGTCTTGGAGGAGATGGGAAAGGGCTTTTGGTGTCTCTTGGGGCCATTTATGTGTCACAGACTGAATTTGAGTGATCCTACGGGAAGCTGTGATGTGGTTTGAGAGGTCTGGCATTGGCTCTGGGGGCTGGGAAGAGGTTTCAGAGCAGTAGTGACCCCCCAGACCCCCAAAGCTGCCACCACACCCTGCCCCCCAAGATGCTGCCAGGGTTTGGGGGCTCCATGTTGGGGTTCCTCCTCCTGGTGCTGCAGGAGAAGGTGAGGGGGGGTCCCCAGGGGTTGTGTGTGCCCCCTCAGAGCGTGTGTGTCCCCCCCATGCCAGTGTCACCCCTTTTCCCTCCCCACAGGGCTCCTGACCCAGCTCCTGCTGCCCCCGGGAGGGAATTTGGGGAGGGGGCAGAGGGGGTGCGCAGCCCCCGCCGGGGGATGACCCCGAGCCAGCGTCCTTTGTTTAGCTCCAAGCTGGGCTTGGGGCCGCAGCAGGAAGAGGCCGATGGGCAGCAGCTCCTGCAGGTGGGACAGTGCTTGGGCTCAGGGCAAGGTCCTGCCCTGCACACCTGGCTCAGGTGTGACACTGCCCCGCCAAGGGAGCGCGACATTGCCATCCCCACGGCTCAGGGCTGGCAGCAGCACTTGGAGCACGCACATGGAAATGCTGGGAGCAACTGGGAGCAGCCTGAGGCCGTGAATTCTCCCCCAGCACCGCCTTTCCAGGCCAGCCCTCCATGGGAGAAATGCTCCTTAGGCCTGGGCCTTGAGCAGCAGCCCCTGGGCTCAGCTCCTGTGCAGCTGATCACAAACAGTGTCTGCTGCCAGGCACTGCTGCTGTCCAACGAGCTCCTGCTTGCTTTAGGAGCAGCCTTGGCAACTGTTTTTCTTCCCTCCATGGCACAGCATGGCTGTTGTCACAGTGTCAAAGCAAGCTGTTGATGCCAAGTGCGGCCAGGATGAGCCATGGCTGTGCCTAAAGCCCATCTCTTGGGGCCCTATCACCAGCGGTGCCAAAGGAGCCCTTGGAGCTGTCCTGGAGCAGCCACCTCCCTCTGAGTGGGGCCTCTGGGAGCCGGGAACTCTCCCGTTTGCTGCACTCGGGGCATCCCCGAACAACGAGGGAGCCTGGGCCGATCCCCCACTCCTCGAGGCTCAACCCTTCGCCCGCTGGGGAGATGCAAAAGCATTGGGAGTGAGCATTTCCCTGCCCTGGAGGGCAATTTCTGACAGGTCCCTGGCACTGACTCTTTGTGTCTGTGTGCACACACGTGTGCCTGTGCTCTGGCAAATAGCGGAGAAATGCTGCTCTCGGAGGGGTTGCAGTGCCTTGGATATCTGAGTAGGTTAGAGCTGTAAGTAAGGTTCGGTCCTAAGGTATAAGCTAAGGTAAATGCTGCTAAGGGCTGTTCTTGTGTTAAGTTGTGAAGTTTAATGTTCCAAGGTAAGTTAAACACTGTGAAGTGTTATTTGTCTGTTATGTTGTAAAGTCATAGCTTATAATTTAGGTTAAATACTGTTAAGTGCAGTTGTTTTGGTAAATGGTTAACTTTAAGGTATAAGTTAAGGTTAAGTTATAGGTTAAGTGGTGTTAAGTTTAAGGGCTGTTAAGCTTTTAAGGCATATTCCTTTTATCCTTGCCCTCACTGTCCTTCTGTCACACACACACACAGACTTAATTTCTGATTTGATTGTATGGATTTGGTTAGTTTTATTGTTGCTTTGTTTCTTTGGTGTGCCTGAACCGTCCTGTCAGTAGAGTGACTCTTGCCAAGGAACTTTGTTGTGCTGTCGTTGAATATTAAATCTGGTTTTTGCTGATTCCTTGCTGAGGATTTTTTAAGCGCTCTCAAGTCCTCGTTCATAAGAGGGTGAAGGAGCCCTGGCCCAGGCTCTCACCCTGGGGAACACAGGGACACTGCCAGGGGGGTCCCTGTCCCCCTGTCCCACCCCCCACAGCCCTGTCCCCCCTGTCCCCGTGTCAGGCTCTGGGGGTCGATCTCGTGGAACATCCTCTGGGGGAGGCTGCGGCGCCGGGGGGCAGGGGGGGACCCGGGGGGACAGGGGACCCTGCTGTGCACAAGCAGCGTTGGACTTCTGTGGGGGGAGCTGTGAGGGGGGGCTGGGGCAGAGTGACCTCCCCAGTGACCTCACACAGCCCCTGTGATGTCACAGCCAACTCTGGGATGTCACACAGCCATTCTTTGATATCACAGCCTGCTCTGTGTTGTTACCCACACCTCTGTAATGTCACAGCCCTCGCTGTGATGTCACAGTCAGCTTTGTGATGTCACAACCCACACAGTGCTGTCACACAATGCACTCTGTGACCTCACAGCCTGCTCTGTGATGTCATACACCCACACCATGATGTTGCAGTCTGCTCTGTGATGTCACAGCCAACTCTGTGATGCCACAAATCACGCAGTGATGTCACACAGCTCACTGTGTGACCTCGGAGCCTGCTCTGTGATGTCACACAGTCCCCTCTATCATGCCAGAGCTGCTCCATGGCCTCACACAACCAACTCAGAGATGTCATAGCCCAATCTGTGACCTCACACAGCCCACTCTGGGATGTCACACTGCCCCTTTCTGACATCACAGCTGCTCTGGGGCTCTGTGACACAGCCCCAGAGGTGCCTATGGCTATGACACAGCCCCTGCCAATGCTGAGCACCTGGGAGCTCTGGGTGTGCCCTGCTGGTGTCCCTGAGCTGCCCTGGCAGTGGCCCAGCCCTGCTGGGCTGTGCACAGGAGCTGCTCCTGGGCAGAGCTGTCTCTCTGCAGCGCTGCCGCTTGCCAGGAGCTGCCTCTGTGCCAGGAGCCCGGCCCAGCTCAGCAGCACAGCCACAGCACAGGCACTTGAATGAGCCTCGCGGGGCTCTCGTGCTCTTTACATCAGACTCAGTCCCTCCAAGAGTGTGTTCAAATAACTTCTCAAGGAGTCAAAGTTAAATTGAAATGCTGAAGTTCCTTCTAGTGTTAATGGGTTCCACGGAGGGACACGACTGAGAAAGTGTCCCCAGGTTGCAGTTAGAGCAAAGCACTGCAGGCAGTGGTGGCAGGTGGGGACAAGCAAGGGAAAGGTGTCTCTGATGCTGAGCCAACCTGGATGTGTTTCAGGAATGCAAAGGGCCAAGGCCTGAGCCCCAGCCCCGGGGAAGGCAGATCCTGTGCCTCCCTCATTGCTCAGGGCTCTTCCCGGGGCACTGCCATGTGGGGATGTGCAATGCCAAGGGCAGCACCATGGGGCGGCCCCTGCCAGGCTGCTGGGCAGGGACAAGGAGGCCATGAGGCCCCAGGGCTGCAAGGGTCACTTGTGTCCTCCTCATGGCCTCAGGGCCAGGGCCAGCAGCCATGGCCAAAGTGCTGCCCAAGTTGGCTCTGGCAGGGCCTTGCAGCTTCTGCACATCCCTGTGCCCTCTCCAGCCCAGGCTGTCCTACGCTGTCCATGCCCTGCACCTCTGTCCCTGCAGGCTGTGCTCATCCCCCGGCTGCCCCACCTCGCTGGCCCTTCCTTCCCTGACAGCTCTGTGTCCTGCCTGCCTCTGCCTGGGCACACAAAGCCTTGCGCTGACCCAGACTCCTGAATTATTAAAATGCAGATATAGATCTAATATCGATATCCACCTGAGATGGACAAAGACTCTCTAACTCGTTAAGTTTAGAAAGTGTATGTTTATTTCAGCGCCGGACAGCTGCAGGGATAGCTCCCAAATGTACAGCTCCAGAGTAACAATGCAACACAGAACTTATTTATCGATCACAAAAATGCATATTTAAAATACTGATACATATTCATAGCATAAGCGCCTCCCATTCCCTGCTTCGTATGGAAATTACCAAAAAGTCATTAAGCATGCGCAGTTCCTGCAATGGAATTGGGTCGGTGGTTGTTAATTTGAGTCTGAGGGCTGCTTTGGATGAAGGAATATGAGTCTTCATCAGTGTGACCTTCTTCCTTCATTGGTTTTTCACAATACATTTGACCCTGGAAAACTCCCAATGCTCTCTTCTATTGCTTCTAAGTAGATTGCATCTGGGCAAGATTGGGAACTGTCTAGGCTCTCCTTTGAACCTCTTTTCTTAAGATTATTAATTGTCTATTCTAAGCTCAGCTGAGTAAATATCAAATAATCAAATTAAATCTGCATTTAATCATTAATTTCTAACTGAGTTCTGCGTCTTCTCCTATTCTAATTTTAACAGAACTAACTTTTATCTAAAATCTCTAGGTTCAAGTGTCTAAAAGAAAACCCTGTGTTTCAAAATCACACTTTCAATTGACATTTTTGTTATTTCCCACCTCCGATTTTTGTGATTTTGGGGATTTTTCCACTTCTGATTTTTGCGATTTGGGGGCTTTTTCCCATTTTTGGGATTTTCCAAAAACCAACACTCCCCAGACCCCAAACGAACCCCAAATGAACCCCAAACCCCAAAAATCAGAATCCCCCAAACCAAAATTAACCCCAACCGCCCAAATTTCCTCAAAAAACCAAAACCCCCAGACCCCAAATTAACCCAAACCCAAACACCCAAACCAGGACCCCCAAATCCCAAACCCCAAATCATTTTTGGGGTCAAATCCATCTTTATTAATGAGAAATCACACTTTTAATTGTTGCTCCCCTCATTATTTTCACTATTTTCCACCTCCAATTTTTGGGATTTTGGGGACTTTCTGCTTCGGTTTTTGGGGGTTTTTGTGGTTTTTTGCATTTTCCAAAACTAACACCCCCCAGACCCCAAATTGACCCCAAATCCCAAATCATTTTTGGAGTCAAATCCATCTTTATTAATGTTTCAATTGGGTTCCCCCCCATGATTTTTGTTATTTTCCACCTTCAATTTTTGTGATTTTTGGGATTTTTCGACTTCTGATTTTTGTGATTTTTGGGTTTTTTGTGGATTTTTTTTGATTTTCCAAAAACCAACACCCCCAAACCCGAAATTAACCCCAACCCCCCAAATTTCCTCAAAAAACCAAAACCCCTAGACCCCAAATTTAACCCAAACCCAAAAACCCAAACCAAAATCCCCCAAATCCAAACCCCAAATCATCTTTGAGGTCAAATCCATCTTCATTAATGAGAAACCACACTTTTAATTGGGGTCCCACCCCCCACGGTTTTCACTATTTTCCCCTTCCGATTTTTGCAATTTTGGGGATTTTTCCGCCTTGATTTTTAGGGGTTTTTTGTGGTTTTTTGCTTTTTCCAAAAACCAAACCCACCCAGACTCCAAATTAACCCCAAACCCCAAATAATTTTTGGGGTCAAATCCATCTTTATTAATGAGAAGTCATCGTTTTAATTATGATCCCCCCCACGATTTCCACTATTTTCTCCTTCTGATTTTTGCAATTTTGGGTATTTTTCCACTTCGATTTTTGTGATTTTGGGGTTTTTTGCTTATTCCAAAGTCCGAAACTCCCCAGACACCAAATTAACCCCCAACTCCAAATCATTTTTGGGGTCAAATCCATCTGTATTAGTGTTTTAATTTGGTTCCCCTGCACTATTTTCGTTATTTTCCACCTCCAATTTTTGCGATGTTGCGGATTTTTCCACTTCTAATTTTTGCGATTTTTGGTTTTTTTGTCTTTTTTGGGATTTTCCAAAAAACAACACCCCCCAGACCCCAAACGAACCCCAAACACCAAAAACCAGAATCCCCCAAACCCGAAATTTACCCCAACCCCCCAAAGTTCCTCAAAAAACCAAAACCCTCAGACCCCAAATTAACCCAAACCCAAAAACCCAAACCAGGACCCCCAAACCCCAAATCATTTTTGGGTCAAATCCATCTTTATTAATGAGAAATCACACTTTTAATTGGGGGCCCCATCACGATTTTCGTTATTTTCCACCTCCGATTTTTGCAGTTTTGGGGATTTTTCCGCTTCGATTTTTGGTTTTTTTGTGGATTTTTGCTTTTTCCAAAACCCAAAACCCCCCATACCCCAAATTAACCCAAACCCCAAAAACCAGAATCCCCCAAACCCAGAATTTACCCCAAACCCCCAAATTTCCTCCAAAACCCAAAAAACCCAGACCCCAAACTAACCCAAACCCAAACACTCAAACCAGGACCACCAAACCCCAAACCCCAAATCATTTTTGGGGTCAAATCCATCTTTATTAATGTTTCAGTTGGGGTCTCCCACACAATTTTCATTATTTTCCACTTCCTCTTTTTGTGATTTTTGGGTTTTTTTGTGGATTTTTGCATTTTCCAAAAACCAACACCCCTAGACCCCAAATTAACCCCAAACCCCCAAAACCAGAATCCCCCAAACCCGAAATTAACCCCAATCTCCCAAATTTCCTCGAAAACCAAAACCCCCCAGACCCCAAATTTAATCCAAACCCAAAAACCCAAACCAGGACTCCCAAACCCCAAACCCCAAATAATTTTTGGGGTCAAATCCATCTTCATTAATGAGAAATCACAGTTTCAATTGGGGTACCCCCCACAATTTTCAGTATTTTGCCCTTCCGATTTTTGTGATTTTTGGGATTTTTCTGCTTCGATTTTTTGGGGTTTTTCTGTGTTTCTTGCTTTTTCCAAAAACCAAAACCCCCAGACCCCAAATTAACCACAAACCCCAAACCATTTTTGGGGTCCAATCCATCTTTATTAATGAGAAGTCACATTTTTAATTGGGATCCCCCATTATTTTTACTATTTTCTGCTTCTAATTTTTGCGATTTTTGGGATTTTTCCCCTTCTGATTTTTGAGATTTTTGGGGGGTTTTGTGGTTTTTTTCATTTTTTCCCACCCCCAATATTTGGGATTTTGGGGTTTTTTTGTGTTTTTATGCATTTTCCAAAAACCAACAGCCCCCAAACCCCAAACTAACCCCAAACCCCAAAAACCAGAATCCCCCAAACCCCATATTAACCCCAAACCCCAAAAAAGCAGAATCCCCCAAACCCGAAATTAACCCCAACCCCCCAAATTTCCTCAAAAAACCAAAACCCCCAGACCCCAAATTAGCCCAAACCCAAAAACCCAAACCAGGACCCCCAAACCCCAAATCCCAAATCATTTTGGGGTTCAAATACATCTTTATTAATGAGAAATCACACTTTTAACTGGGGTCCCCCCCACGGTTTTTGTTCTTTTCCACTTCCGATTTTTGACATTTTTGGGGTTTTTTTTGGTTTTTTGCATTTTCGTAAAACCAGCACCCCCCAGACACCAAACTAACATAAAATCCCGAATCATTTTTGGGGTCAAATCCATCTTTATTAATGTTTCAATTGCTGCTCCCCCCATTATTTTCACTATTTTCCACCTCTGATATTTGCGATTTTGGGGCTTTTTCCCATTTTTGGGATTTTCCAAAATCCAAAACCCCCAAACCCAAATCCGAAATAATTTTTGGGGTCAAATCCATCTTTATTAATGAGAAATCACAGCTTCAATTGGGGTTCCCCCCACGATTTTTGTTATTTTCCACTTCCATTTTTTGCAATTTGGGGGATTTTGCCACTTCCAATTTTTCTGATTTTCCGTTTTTTCCCAATTTCTCGGCTCTCCTCCTCCCCCAGTACTCCTCATACAACTCCCCGAAGATGTGCCCACAGGGCAAACCCCAAAATCCTGAACCCCCAGACCCCAAATTAACCCCAAACCCCCAAAAATCAAAATCCCCCTGATCCCAAATTAACCCCAAACCATCTTTGGGGTCAAATCCATCTTTATTAATGAGAAACCACACTTTCAATTGGCATTGCCCCCGTTTTTTCCACTATATTCCACTTCTGATTTTTCCGATTTCCGATTTTTTTCCAGTTTTTGACTTTTTTCCGATTTCTGCTCTTTCCTCCTCCCCCAGTACTCGTGGTGCACCTCCCCGAAGATGTCCCTGCAGGGCAAACCCCAAAATCCTGAATCCCAGACCCCAAACTAACCCCAAACTCCAAGTCACTTTTGGGGTCAAATCCATCTTTATTAATGTTTCAATTGGGATCCCCCGCACAATTTTTGTAATTTTCCACCTCCGATTTTTGTGATTTTGGGCATTTTTCCGCTTCAGTTTTTGGGTTTTTTGTGGTTTTTGGTATTTTCCAAAAACTAGAAACCCCCAGACCCCAAATTAATCCCAAACTCCAAATCATTTTTGGGGTCAAATCCATCGTTATTGATATTTCAGTTGTCATCCCCCACACAATTTTCATTATTTTCCACTTCCGATTTTTGTGATTTTGGGGATTTTTTGTGGTTTTTTGCATTTTCCAAAAACCAACAGCCCCCAGACCCCAAATTAACCCAAACCCCAAACTATTTTTGGGGTCAAATCCATCTTTATTAATGAGAAATCACTCTTTTAATTGGGGTCCGCTCCACGGTTTTAGTTATTTTCCAGGTCCGATTTTTGTGGGGTTTTGTGCTTTTTGGGGTCAAATAAATTTTGTTTTGAATTTTCTGCTTCAGTTTTTGGGGTTTTTTTGTGGTTTTATGCATTTTCCAAAAACCAAAACCCCCAGACCCCAAATTAACCCAAACCCCAAATCATTTTTGGGGTCAAATCCATCTTTATTAATGTTTCAATTGGGGTCCCCCCCGCGGTTTTCATTGCTTTCCACCTCCAATTTCTTTGCAGTTTTCAGGGTTTTTGTCTTTTTTGGGATTTTCCAAAAACCAACAGCCCCCAGACCCCAAACTAACCCCAAACTCCAAATCATTTTTGGGGTCAAATGCATATTTATTAAAGTTTCAGTTGGGGTCCCGCCCCCATGATTTCCGTTATTTTCCACTTCCAATTTTTGGGATTTTGGAGATTTTTCCACTTCTGATTTTCGTGATTATTGGGGTTTTTTGTGGGTTTTTTTTTTTATTTTCCAAAAGCCAAAACTCCCCAGACCCCAAATTTACCCCAAACCCCAAAATCCAGAATCCCCCAAACCCGAAATTAACCCCAAACACGAAATTAACCCCAACCCCCCAAATTTCGTCAAAAAACCAAAACCTCCAGACCCCAAATTTATCCCAAACCCAAAAACCCAAACCAGGAACCCAAACCCCAAACCCCAAATCATTTTTGGGTCAAATCCATCTTTATTAATGAGAAACCACAGTTTCCATTGTTGCTCCCCCCACAATTTTAGTTATTTTCCACTTCCGATTTTTGCAATTTTGGGGATTTTTCTGCTATGATTTTTGGGGTTTTTTGTGGTTTTTTGCTTTTTCCAAAATCAAAAACCCCCAAGACGCCAACTTAACCCCAAACCCCAAATCATTTTTGGGGTCAAATCCATCTTTATTAATGTTTCCATTGGGGTCCCCCCCCCCATGATTTTCGTTATTTTCCGCCTCTGATTTTTGCGATTTTTGCGATTTTGGGAATTTTTCCACTTCCGATTCTTCCTTTTTTTTTTTTTTTTTCCAATTTTTGGGACTTATTCCACCCCTAGTACTCCTCGTACACCTCCCTGAAGATGTCCCCGCAGGGCAAATCCCAAAATCCGGAACCCCCCGACCCCAAATTAACTCAAAACCCCCAAATTTTCCCCAAAACCAAAACCCTCCAAACCCCAAATTAACCCCAAACCCCAAATTTTCCCAGAAAACACAGAAACCTCAAACCCCAAATTAACCCCAAATCATTTTTGGGGTCAAATCCATCTTTATTAATGAGAAATCACACTTTCCATTGTTGCTCCCACCACAATTTTAGTTATTTTCCACCTCTGATTTTTCTGATTTTTCCGAGTTTTGTGATTTTTCCACTTCTAATTGTTCCGATTTTTTTTTTTTTCCGTATTTTTCGGATTTTCTCCTCCCCCAGTGCTCCTCATACACCTCCCCGAAGATGTCTCTGGAGGGCAAACCCCAAATCACCCCAAAATCCTGAACCCCCAGACCCCAAATTAACCCCAAACCCCCAAAAATCAAAATCCCCCGATCCTAAATTAACCCCAAATCCCAAATTTTCTCCTCCCTAATCTCAGACTTCACAAACTCCAAATCCCAAATCATTTTTGGGGTCAAGTCCATCTTTATGAATGAGAAATCACAGCTTCAACTGGGGTCTGCATCATGATTTTCGTTATTTCTCACTTCCGATTTTTGCCATTTTTGGGTTTTTGTGGTTTTTTGCATTTTCCAAAAACCAAAACCCTCCAAACCCCAAATTCCCCCAAACCCCAAATAATTTTTGGGGTCAAATCCATCTTTATTAATGAGAGATCACACTTTCAATTAGAGTCCCCCCCACGATTTCAGCAATCTTCCTCTTCTGCGTTTTGGGATTTTTGGGTTTTTTTGGGGTTTTTGGCGTTTCCCAAAAACCAGAACCTCCCAGAACCTCAATTTAATCCCAAACCTGAAAACCTAAACCATTTTTGGGTTCAAATCCATCTTTATTAATGAGAAACCACAATGTCAATTGGCACTGCCCCCGTTTTTTTCACTATTTTCTGCTTCCGATTTTTGCAATTCCCAATTTTTTTCCAATTTTTGATTTTTTTTCCAATTTTTGGGACTTTTTCCACCCCCAGTACTCCTGGTACACCTCCCCGAAGATGTCCCCACAGGGCAAACCTCAAATCACCCCAAAATCCTGAATCCCCAAACCCCACATCATTTTTGGATCAAACCCATCTTTATTAATGAGAAACCACAGTTTCCACTGTCGCTCTCCCCACAATTTTAGTTATTTTCCACTTCCGATTTTTGCGATTTTGGGGATTTTTCCACTTCCGATTTTTGCGATTTTGGGGATTTTTCCACTTCCGATTTTTGCAATTTTGGGGCTTTTTCCCATTTTTGGGATTTTCCAAAACCTAAAACCCCCAAACCCAAATCCGAAATAATTTTTGGGGTCAAATCCACCTTTATTAATGAGAAATCACAATTTCAGTTGATGCTGCCCTCATTATTTTCACTATTTTCCACCTGCGATTTTTGCAATTTTTCCACTCCCAATTCTTCCGATTTTTGATTTTTTTCCGATTTCTGCTCTTTTCTCCTCCCCCAGTACTCCTCGTACATCTCCCTGAAGATGTCCTTGCAGAGCAAACCCCAAATCTCCCCCAAAACCCTGCACCCCCAGTCCCCAAATTAACTCAAAACCCCCAAATTTTCCCACAAAACCAAAACCCTCCAAACCCCAAATTAACCCCAAACCCCAAATTTTCCCAGAAAACAAAGAACCCTCAGACCCCAAATTAACCCCAAGTCATTTTTGGAGTCAAATCCATCTTTATTAATGAGAAACCACAATTTCCATTGTCGCTCCCCCCACAATTTTAGTTATTTTTCACCTCCGATTTTTGCGATTTCTGGGATTTTTCCACTTCTGATTCTTGTGATTTTAGGGCTTTTTCCCATTTTTGGGATTTTCTAAAATCCAAAACCTCCAAACCCAAACCCCAAATCATTTTTGGGGTCAAATCCGTCCTTATTAATGAGAAATCACAGTTTCAATTTGCACTCCCCCCATGATTTTCACTATTTTCCACCTCCGATTTTTGCAATTTTGGGGATTTTTTTGATTTTTCCACTTCTGATTTTTCTGATTTTTCGGGTTTTTTGTGAGTTTTTGCAATTTCTAAAAACCATGAGCCCCCAGACCCCAAATTAACCCCAAATCATTTTTGGGGTCAAATCCATCTTTATTGGTAGACTTTTATTTCAGTGAGAGTAAGCCACATCATTCTCGTTATTTTCCGCTTCCGATTTTTGTGATTTTTGGGGTTTTTGTGGTTTTTTGCATTTTCCAAAAACCCACAGCCACCAGACCCCAAATTAACCCCAAATCCCAAACAATTTTTGGGGTCAAATCCATCTTTATTGGTGGATTTTTATTTCAATTGGAGTCCCCCCCGCCCAATGATTTTCATTGCTTTCCACCTCCGATTTTTTGCGATTTTTGGGATTTTTCCACTTCCGATTTTTGGGATTTTCCCACTTCTGATTTTTGGGATTTTCCCACTTCCAATTTTTGGGATTTTCCCACTTCCAATTTTTGGGATTTTCCCACTTCTGAGTTTTCTGATTTTTAGGTTTTTTCCGACTTCTGTGCTTTTTTCCTCCCCCAGTACTCCTTGTACAGCCCCTGGAAGATGTCCCCGCTGGGCAAACCCCAAATCTCCCCAAAAACCAAAACCCCAGACTCCAAATTAAACCCAAACCCCAAATTTTCCCCAAAACTAAAACCTTCCAAACCCCAAATTAACCCCAAACCCCAAATTTTCCCCAAAACTGAAACCCTCCAAACCCCAAATTAACCCCAAACCCCAAATTTTCCAGAAAACAAAAAACCCTCAGACCCCAAATTAACAGGAAATTGTTTCTGGGGTCAAATCCATCTTTATTAATGTTTCAGTTGATGCTTCCCCCATTATTTTCACCATTTCCCACTTCCAATTTTTGTGATTTTGGGGTTTTTTGGTGGTTTTTTGCTTTTTCCAAAACCCAACACCACCCAGACCCCAAATTGACCCCAAACCCAAAGCATTTTTGGGGTAAAATCCATCTTCATTGGTGCATTTTTGTTTCATTTGGTCCTCCCCCCACGATTTTCATTGTTTTCCACTTCCGATTTTTGTGAATTTTATGTTTATTTGTGGTTTTTTGCATTTTCCAAAAACCAAAACACCCCAGACCCCAAATTAGCTCAAACCCCCCCAAGTTTTCCTCAAATAACCAGAACTCCCAGACCCCAAATTAACCCCAAACCCAGAATCACTTTTGGGGTCAAATCCATCTTTATTAATATTTCAATTGGGGGTTCCAGCACAATTTTAGTTATTTTCCACCTCCGATTTTGGGGATTTTTCCACTTCTGAATTTTGCGATTTTTGCGATTTTTGGGATTTTTTTGGGGGTTTTTTGCTTTTTCCAAAACCCAAAACGCTCAGACCTCAAATTTAACCCAAACCCCAAAAACCAAAAGCCCCCAAACCCGAAATTACCCCCAACCTCCCAAATTTCCTCAAAAAACCAAACCCCCCCAGACCCCAAATTAACCCAAACCCAAAAACCCAAACCAGGACCCCCAAACCCCAAACCATTTTTGGGGTCAAATCCATCTTTATTGATGAGAAATCACACTTTTAATTGGGGCCCTTGTCCTCAGTGTCCTTTTGTCACACACTCCTAAACACACACACACACACACACAGAGATATTCAGCTCAGTTAATTTCTAGTTTGATTGAATGGATTTGGTTGGTTTTGTTGTTGCCTTTTTCCCTTGCTGTGCCTGAACTGTCCAGTCCAGAGCAGAGTGACTCTTGCCAAGGAGCTTTGTTGTGCTGTCGATGAATAATAAATCTGGTTTTTGCTGATCCCTTGCTGGGGATTTTTTAAGCGCTCTCAACCCCTCGTTCGTAAGAGGCTGAAGGAGCCCTGGCCCAGGCTCTCACCCTGGGGGACACAGGGACACTGCCGGGGGGTCCCTGTCCCCCTGTCCCACCCCCCACAGCCCTGTCCCCCCTGTCCCCGTGTCAGGCTCTGGGGGTCGATCTCGTGGAACATCCTCTGGGGGAGGCTGCGGTGCCGGGGGGCAGGGGGGGACCCAGGGGGACAGGGGACCCTGCTGTGCACGAGCAGCGTTGGACTTCTGTGGGGGGAGCTGTGAGGGGGGGCTGGGGCAGAGTGACCTCCCCAGTGACCTCACACAGCCCCTGTGATGTCACAGAGCAACTCTGGGATGTCACCGGCAACTCTATTAGATAACAAAACCTCCTTGTGATGTCATAAACCTGCACTATGATGTCCCCACCCACTCTATGACGTCAGAGCCTGCTCTGTGATATCACAGCCTGCTCTGTGCTGTCACTCAGTGATGTCACACAGCTCACTCTGTGAGCTTGGATGCTGCTCTGTGATGTCACACAGTCCCCTCTATGATGCTGTAGCTCCTCCATGACCTCACACAACCAACTCTGTGATGTCCTAGCCCAATCTGTGACCTCACTCAGCCCACTCTGGGATGTCACACTGCCCCTTTCTGACATCACAGCTGCTCTGGGGCTCTGTGACACAGCCCCAGAGGTGCCTATGGCTAGGACACAGCCCCTCTGGGCCATGGCACAGCCCCTGCCAATGCTGAGCACCTGTGAGCTGTGGGTGTGCCCTGCTGGTGTCCCTGAGCTGCCCTGGCAGTGGCCCAGCCCTGCTGGGCTGTGCACAGGAGCTGCTCCTGGGCAGAGCTGTCTCTCTGCAGCGCTGCCGCTTGCCAGGAGCTGCCTCTGTGCCAGGAGCCCGGCCCAGCTCAGCAGCACAGCCACAGCACAGGCACTTGAATGAGCCTCGCGGGGCTCTGCTGCTGTTTGCATCAGACTCAGTTCCACAATGGGACATCTCCTCGTGAAATATAGACATAAAGTGTAGTAAACTGTCCGTCACTCAGGTTTTGGCCTCGAAGCTGCCGTGGTTTGCAGGGAGCTGCAGTGTGGCACGGCCCTGGCTGTGCCCGGGAGCGCTGGCCTGGGAGAAGGTGTCGGTGCCAGCTGGGCCAGGGAGCTGCAGCGAGTGGGGAATGAAGCCCTCCTGGTGTCCTGCCCCAGGGTGACACTGTGGGGCCTCACGGAGCCAAGGTGACCATTGTGACACTGTGGGGCCCTTTGGAACTGATACTGAAATCAGCAGGGCAGAAACCTTCTAACACAGTTTGAATATTAGAAAGCAGCCATTCTTTATTGCAGCACTGGTCACTCAGGGGACACTTCCTCAAATCAAGTGCCCTGGGCATTGGGTGAACACAGTTTTTCTAACACATGCTGATTATATATTCATTATTTCTCCCCACTTACTTCATGTATGGGTATTCCTTTATTTTACATAACTGTACCCCTTATCACAAGTCCTCCTGTGGCTCTTTGGGGTCTGTCTTCAATGTCTGGCGTCCTTTCCAGGTGGCTGTTCCTCAGCCCCTGCTTTTGAGTAAGGGCAGTATTGTTGTTTTGCAGAACTTGTGCTTTGTCAGCCTTGCAGAGCTGAGCTGCCATCCTGCTTGCATTTCACATGACTTCTGTTTGCCTAAGTTCCATCCTTCATCTATTCCTCCAAGGCTGTGCCCTTCTGTTCTACTGTCCTTGATATGAGGAAATGTTGCTCTGTTCTACGGTCCTTGTCAAGTGAGTAAAATGCTGTTCTGTTCTCCTGTCCTCATCATGTCCTGCTGTTTCTTGAGACTAAGTTCCAGATGGGAACCGGTCTCTCAATATCTACATTTCATTTTATAGTGTAAGGCATTAAAACAGCTACAACACTGAATCTTGATGCAAGCTAAAAGCACACAGCAATTATTATGGTGATGACTATAAACAGATGTTTTAACCAAGTTCAGCTGGGTACCCACGAAGGAAGTTTGGTCCAGATTTCTTCCAATTCCCAGGAGGTCCCATCTGGAGCTGTGCATTGTAAAAAGTTGTCAATAGTACTTGGGAAGGTCCCTTCCACTGTGGCTGGAGTGGAGCAGTTCCCCAGTCTTTCAAGCAGACCCAATCTCCTGTTGGAGCTCGTGCCCTGAGTGTCCAGTCCCCTCGGTCTGGACATCTCCACTGCTCGCTGCAAATCCTGTAAAGTTTTACAAAGAGAAATGAGGTGATTATTCACATCAACGCCTCCTTTCACGTGTGTGCTTCCTGGGATGTGGCACTTGGTGGGGTCGACCACAGAGCAGCTCACAGGGGCTGATTTTGCTGCTGCCCCACAGCTGAGTTCTGCTCTGAAGTAGAGCAGCAGCTAAGGCTTGGCCCCACGTCCAGGAGGGTTCCTGACGTATTTTACCCAATTGCAATTGGACTGTGTAATTCATTGGCTCTACTTTGGCACCAAGGGCTGTGAGGAGACACCTTGTGCTGAGGCCCTGGGGCCTCCTGGCACAGCCCCAGCAAGGCTGGGCACTGTCACCCCCTTGTCCTGCCCTCAGCATCCCCACCCCACATTGCAGTGTCCCCGGCAGAGCCCTGAGCAGGGCAGGAGGGACAGGATCTGCCTTCCCCGGGGCTAGGGCTCAGCCCTTGGCCTTTCTGCTGCCTCCAGCCAGCCCAGGCTGTGCTCAGCACCTGAGCTGCCTACACTGAGCCTTGGCCTCCCTGCACTCCTGGCCTCAGGGATCTGCTGGAACGAGTCCCTGGGGAGCCTTTGGCAGGAATGGCCCTGGGGGGCTCCTCAATGCTCCCAGGGACTGCAGGTTTCTCTAAGGGCTTTGGGTTTTGCTATTGCCTTGGAGTCCCTGAGAGGTTTGTGCAATCCTGGCCTCCAATTATCTGCTCTAAGGAGATCATGAGGAGCCTGTGTTGGGGATGGACCTCAGTGGGAGCCCTGAATGCTTTGAGACACTTTGAGTTTTTCCTCTGACCTTGACTTCTGGAAAGGTTTGTGCAATCTTCTCTCAGGCCCTGAGGTTCAAGGGCTCAGCTCCAAATGCACCTCGGGGCTCATTAGGAGCAAACAAGTTCTAACAAACCATGGCTCTGCCTTGATTTCCCTCTGGTCTAGTGCAGATCATTAGGAAGGTTTCCTGCTACAGTTATGGACAAATATTTCAAAGAGCTCCTAAGAAATACACATTCCTATTTGAAATGGTGTATTTTATTGCTGTTCTCTTTAGATCACTGCAGCATTCTGTGACAAACATTGATCCAGGCTGTCTCCCTGTGCCTTGAGGTCTGACCCAGTGTGGACAGCCCTGCTCCACATTCCCCACCCCCATCCTGTCTCCCCTCACTCACCTGGGACCTGCTTTGCTTGCAGAACTGCCTGCACTCAAGTAAAGAGGAGTTTTCCTTTTTTTTTTTTGAAGCAAACTAACCCTCCTAAGTTTCCCCATTGAAAACAGAGACCCTCCTCAAGTGTGTGCCTGCCCAAGCTGCCACTGATTTAGGGTGGCTAAGAGATTTACTAGAAGGTGTTTGTTGAAACAAGGTATATAGCTTGTGTTTTAGGGACTAGGAGGTAGATAATGATTTACTAGGGGCTGCTTCCTAAAACAATGTACACAGCTTGCTTAATACTTTTGTGCTTGCCAAGCAAAGAGGGAGGATATAAAGAAGATGCCAAACTATTGATCAAGAGAAGGAACTGTGACCAGATATTTTACTTCTGGATCCTGAAACCAGCCCGAGCCAGCTGCAAGGTTTGGACCTGGAGCAGGGACCCAGGGAGTATGCGCAGGGAAGCAGGGGAAGAGTTCAACACGAGGAAGACTCCTTTACTTCATCCCAAGACCCCTGCCCACAACCACCAGGCAGCACTGTGCAGGCGCAAGTGTATTTAAATGAATTTTGGACTCATTAAAATACGAAGCAGGAATAGATAATGATTATGTATAGGGCATTGTGCAACTTTATGCATATGTAACTTGTAACCCAATATAAACCGGACAGAGCATTATTGGGGTATGCACGCTTTGAGGAGAAAAACCCCTAAGAGTCCCAGTGCTGGAATAAACATACCTACTTTACAACTTTCCTTTAGTTGTTGAGTTAATCCGAGCCTCATCATAAACAGTTAATCCATTAAAAGCTGCAACGAAACACAAAAATCCAAAATGAAATGCATTAAATGGTTTACCTTTTCCGTATTTCAAGAACAGTGTTACCAACAGTGCTGTTCCTAGATCAGTCAGCTATCCTAGCAGAACCTTGGAATAATTGTAACAGGTATGGCTTCAGATGCAAAAGAGTGAGTAAGCCAGAAAAAAAGAGAGTGGTACCCTTTGAACACAAGCAAATAAAATAATGACTACATTAATAATTAGCTCATGGACTTCAATCTAAACTTGCAAAATTTGAGATATAACCATATGTAAATCAGACAAAAATAATTTTTATCTTTAAAATGAAAAGGTTTCAGAAGAAAGGCTGGCTATTCTAACAAGGTGCAAAGACAGAGTAAATTCCATTAGTGATTGTCACATTTCTAACTGTTGTTGTTACATGTATATTTGTTTGTCTAGCATTTGGGAATGCTAGGCCCCACAGAAGGAAGATACTGCCTTCAGAAATCACTAGAGATCATGGACCGATCTGCCGAGCTTTGAGCTCTGCCACTGAAAGATGCTTTAAAATTTAAAATAGCAGTTCCCATTCATATGAATTCCAGTATGCTTTCCTCTTTCCTTTCTGCTCTGTCTGCTAGAATTCCCACCTAAAGCAGGGGGGGAGAAGGTACCCTAATTAGATCACAAGCAGGAAAACTAACAATACAGGAGTCCTACTCAGTTACCATTCATATAAATTCCAGTATGCATTCCTCTTTCCTTTCTGCTCTGTTTGCTAGAAATCCCACCAGAAGTGGGAGAAGGTACCCTAATTAAATCACAAACAGGGAAAGCTTACATTACAGTAGTCCTGCACAATGTCTTGAGCCATGGAGTTAGCTGCCAAAAACTGAAAAAATTGATGTCTCTGAGGCACTGTGAGATGCCTGTGTGTGTGGTGTGTGTGTGGGGAGGGGGTGGGTCAGACCTTGCCCTGGTGAGACAGTGAACTGCTCCTCACCCCACCCCAGAGCACCCCAGCCCTGCACTGGAGCCAAGCACAGGCACAGCAGAGACAATTTTCCATTTGCCAATATGCAGCTCCAGAGAAACCAAGGAAAAAAGAGTCCCACGGGGGGAAAGAAGGCCCAAGAAAGCAAAAAGAATTTACATTCCTCTTAAAATTTCTTTATGAGTACTTTTCTATATATCCTCTGTCTTCTCTTTCTTCAAAATATTTCTATATTCTATGTCTTTCTCTTCTTCAAAAATTTTAACTAGGATTGGTTGAGTCAGTAACTTTAAGTGGAAGTGACCTTAAAATTCAGGTCACTTCCAAAGGGGGCAATTGTTGGAAAATATACCAGTTTAAAAATTTTGTATAACTTTAGTCAAAGGCTTTGTTTGTCTTTACCCCGGGAAAAGGAATTTTAAGTTTCTTTTCAGGACATTGTTCTGCCAGATGAGGTTTGATAGACTCAACATTCTAACAGACTGGGAGCAGCCCAAAGATACCCAGAGAGATAAAGGCCATCAAAGGAACATCAACGGAACATTAACAGAACTTCGGTGGCCATCTACAAACATCCACCCCAGACCCACCTCCTACAGACCTGAAGACATCTCGCCCGGAAAGGACTGATAAGAAAATTGAAAAATGAAGATCTAATTTACTTTGAAACAATGCATCTCTATGAGTTTTGACTGTATAAAATTTGGGGGAAAATCCTGTAAAATCGGTGCATCATGGAATGATTCTCTCTGCACACCTGGGCTATGTGTGCATGAGATGATTTCTGTGGCACATCCTGGCCAGACAAACATCCTGGCCAGATAATAAAGTAATGCCTTGACTCTCTAACATTACAAATGTTGTTGGAGGGTTTTTGTTTTTCCTACAGTTTTGGTGACACTTCCTAGGCACGGCCGGGCATTAGCTCGGCTCCCGGGGCTGTGGCCCGGCACCGGCTGCTGCCACA
This sequence comes from Acanthiza pusilla, assembly GCA_036630365.1. Classification (NCBI taxonomy): domain Eukaryota; kingdom Metazoa; phylum Chordata; class Aves; order Passeriformes; family Acanthizidae; genus Acanthiza; species Acanthiza pusilla. The sequence continues at coordinate 490,885 of JAXCHO010000192.1, read as the reverse complement.
GGGCACGGGGGTGCCGCACTCGGGCATTCAACCCAACAGATTTGGGCAGCAGGGACAGCCCCAGAAAGCCTCGGCGAGCCCTCGGCACCTTGGAGCTGCACGAGGCCCACAAAGGATGCCCTGGACACAGCCATGGCCCCAGCAGCGGCTCTGCCCCCAGCACGGGGCTGTGTCCCACACCCCACGCTCCAGCCCCAGCTTTGGGTCGCGGGAGCGGAGCTGCTGCACGGAGCTTCCAGCCCCACCAGCCGCACCTCTGATCCCTTGCGACGTGACGGCGGCGACGGGTGTCCGCCGGCGCTCGGGCTCTGTCAGCTTTTGCAATCCAGAGGGACAAACGGAGTCCAAAGTGGTGTCCATTTCCATCACTTGCCATTTCTCCTTTCTTTTCCATGACGGATTTCACAGCGCTTGCTTTCACCCCAAAGAGTAAGAAAACAAAATTCCCTGCTGCCCCTGCAGCCCTGCAGCTTTCCACAGCACGGGATGGCCCCAGGCGTGATGACAGACACAGCCGGGATGGGAATGCCAAAAACCGGGAGGAGGAGGAGCAGGAAAGAAGGAGGAGAGTCATAGAAGAAGAAGGACGGGTGGGGAGGAGACATAGAAAAGGTGGAGCGGGAGGAAGAGGCGAGAGGGAGGCGGAACAGAAAGAGAAGCAGCAAAAGGAGCTGCCACGTGCGTCCATCGCTCTCTGTGTCCACAACCCTCGGCCCCGGGAGCATCGCCGCCCGCATCCCGCAGGTGACCGGGCAGGGGGAGCTCGGCCCAGAGATCTTGTGCGGTGCGTGGGGTTCTTTTTGGGAGGGGGGGATTTTTGGTCCTTGTAGGACTCCAGAACCGAGCCCCAAATATCTTTGGTTGATCCTATATTTGGAGGCTATGTTTGGTTTTTTTGCGAGGGGGGAGGGGGCGGATGTTTGGATGTTGCAGGACTCCAGCTGTGAGTCGCGAATGCCCCTGGGGGGATATTGGGGAGTCCCCGGCACGCGGGTTTTTGGGGGTCCCAGTGGCGGCTGGCGGGAGCAGTGGGATGGGGTGGGCTGGGACCCGGGCAGGGTGGGATGTGGATTGGGGTGTGGGATGAAGTGTGGGGGAGGGGGATGGGTGGTCTGGCGCGTGGGATGAGGCAGCCGAAGGTTGGGGGTGATGAAGGCGGGGGGACCGCAGTCCTTGGGGGCTTGCGGGGTATCGGCCACGTGTGAGGGAGTTTTGGGGTAGCCCTAATCCTTGGGGGGTGGCAGTGGCAGCGGGGGACACGTGTGTCCGGCAGCTGTGGAGCCCAGCTGCGCCCCCCTGGGCCCCATGGGCGGCGGGAGCGGAATTTGGGGAGGGGGAGGTGTGGGGCGGGCAGGCCGGGCCCCCCCGCTGGGCGCTGTCCCGGTGGGGCCGAGTGCGGGGGGAGCCCCGCGGGGCCCGGCCCTGCCCAGGCACGGCTGATGCCGCCCGCCCGCGCTCCGCACTGCTCCGGCCTGGTGCTCACAGTGCCGCGCGGGGCGGGGCCGCTTTGGGGACCCGGCCAGGGCAGAGCGCGGCTGCTTTGGGGCTGTGGGCACCTGCCCGGCGCTGGGCATGGGCCGTGTGGGGGCAGCTGGGGCCGTGCTGGTGGCACTGGTGGTGCTGGCAGTGCCCCCGGCCCTCCGCGGGGTGAGCGGGGGGCGCGGTGAGAAGGGGGGCGGGGGCTGGGAGCCCAAAGTGAGCGAAATGGGGATTGGGACCCCCAAAGTGGGCAGGAGGTGCCTGGAAGCTCCAAAACCAATCATGGGAGAGGGGGGATGGGGATTGAGGGAACGGTGGTGAAAGATACAGAAGAGCAGGGGAAAAGAGGGGTCTGGGACCCCCAGAGAGAGCAGGAGGGGGATGGGACACGGAAATTGCATTGGGAGGGATGTGTGGACTGGGAGAAGGATGGGAAAGGGGAGGAGAGGGGAGGGAAAGGTGGGGTTGGGAGGGAAGAAGGGCGGTTCCATGGGGGTCCATCCCTGTCCCCAGCCCTCGGTCCCTGGAGCAATTCCCTGGGGCTCTTGGGGAGGTGTATCCGCACTGGGGGGGTCCTCAAGCCCCTTGTCCATCCCTGGGGCTGATCGGGGCATTCCCCAATCTCAGCAGCCTGTGCTGCAGCAGCTGTGGGGCAGAGGAGGGTGGGGAAGGGGGGTCTGGGGTGAGAGCAGAGGAGGAACGGGAGACAGAGGAGGGAGAGAGGAGTGGAACAGGAGGAGCAGGAGAACCATGAGGTTTCACCACCCACTGTGTCCGCAGCACCCCCGGCTCTGGGATCATTGTCCACCCCACATTCCACAGGCGACCAGGGACAGGGAACTCACCCCAAATCTATCTGGGTGCCTTTAGGAGGGTTGCTTTCTTCTGGAGGAGTGTTTGGAATTCACAGATTCTGGAACTGAGCCCCAGATATCACTGCATGTTCCTGGCAAGGATTTTCTTTAACAGAGAGAAAATTTGGATCTTGCAGGACTCCAAAACTAATCCATAAACTAGTTTTGGGGAATACTGGTAGGGGTCCATGTGGGAATTGCCCGGTATTGGTGGGACAGGACATTGGTTTTGGGGATCCCCGGGAGATCCGGAGGGTGGAACGCAGGACTCCGGGAGTGGAGAGAGCAGAGAGGGGCAATAGCGGAGCTGGGGGACCCCTGGCAGCCTGGAGGGGTGGGGGAGCCTGGAGATGAGGCAGGGCCGGGACACTGTGATGCTGAAAGGGGCGGTGGAGAGAGGGGGAAGCCGCGAGTGGCTGGAGTGGGGGGAGCCTGAAGAGGGGGAGCCCGAAGAGGGGGACCCTGGGAGCCAAAGCAGCATCAGGGAAGAAGGGACCCCTGGGACCAGCGAAAGCCCACGGCATCCCTAAGCAGGAGCCTGGAGCAGGGGGATCCCCAGGACCCACGGGAGCCCCAGCAGCTTTGAGAAGGGAGAACCCCAGCACCCCAAAGCCAGGAGACTGGAAAGGGGGAACTGCTTGGAGGCTTTCTTTGGGGTCACTCTTGATTTTTGGAGGATTTTATAGACACAAAACACTCAGTGACTTCTAGAGGTGGATTTGGGCAGGAGGAACGCCCAGCCCAAGACACTCAAACTTCTTTTTCCCCCAAACCAGGATTTCCCATTCCCAAAACTTGGCCAGATGGAGAAGGAGGCCATGAGGAAGAGGAAGATGCCCCAGGACCTGCAGGCAGGTGAGGAGGAAGTCAGTGCCCCTTTCCCCCTCTCTTCTGCTCCATGTCCCAGCCCAGCATCGCCCCCGGCTGCAGGACAACCCCGCTACCGATGCTGTCCTGCAGGGACAGATTGGGGGATGTCCTTCCCCTTCCCTGTGGCACGGAGGCAAATCCCATCCTCTCCTTGTCCTTCCTCCCCAGGCAATGAGCTGCAGACGAAGACCAGGGAGGGCAAAGCCTTGGGGCAGAACCTGGTGGAAGAGGCCGTTTTGAGTGGCTCCATGGCACAGGAGTTGAAGAGGGAGGAAAAGCCCCAGAGATGCCGCACAAGGAGGGGCTGCAAACCCAGCCCAGGGTGCTCTGAGGAGGAAAGACCCACCCTGTGCCGGGAAGGCGTCCGGAGCTTCAGCCAGAGCTCGGCCCTGGTGGTCCCTGAGCAGCTCCATGATGGGGAGAAGCCCTACAAGTGTGGGGAATGTGCAAAGGGCTTCAGCAAGAGATCCGACCTGATCTGCCACCAGAGGATCCACACAGGGGAGAGGCCCTATGAGTGCTCCAAGTGTGGGAAGAGGTTTCGGAGCAGCTCCAACCTCCTCACTCATCAGCTGATTCACACAGAGGATAGGCGCTTCCGCTGCCCTGAGTGCAGGAAGGGCTTCAAGCAGAACTCCCACCTCATCACCCACCGGCGCATCCACACCGGGGAGAGGCCATATGAGTGTGGGGAATGTGGGAAGAGCTTCAGCCAGGGCTGCAGCCTGATCTCCCACCAGAGGATCCACACTGGGGAACGGCCCTATGGGTGTTCTGTGTGTGGGAAGAGCTTCAGCCAGAGCTCCAACCTGATCCGCCACCAGAGGATCCACAGTGGGGAGAGGCCCTATGAGTGTTCTGAGTGTGGGAAGAGGTTTCCAACCAGCTCAGAGCTCCTCCTGCATCAGCGGATTCACACAGAGGAGAGGCCCTTCCGCTGCCCTGATTGCAGGAAGGGCTTCAAGCACAACTCTGACCTCATCACCCACCAGCGCATCCACACCGGGGAGAGGCCCTACGAGTGTCCCAAGTGTGGGAAGAGCTTCTCCAGGAGCTCTCACTTGACCCAACACCAGCGGAGGCACCGGTAAGGGAAGCCCTGCGAGTGCCCTGAGTGTGGGAAGAGCTTTGTGCGCTGCTCCAACTCCATCACCCCTCAGACGACCCTCATTGGGCAGAGCCCTGGTGACCCACACTCCCAGTGACCAACCAGGTGTCCTCCTGGCTGGTGGCTTCCACATCCTCAGATTCCCTGTAGCCACCTGGACAAACACAGGGGCAGAAACATCCATTGGGCCTCAGATTGACATTGGAAATTCATTGGGAAGAGCTGGTTTATTAACGTTGCACCCTAAAAAAATTTCACCCGCTCCTTCCAGTTGTTTCTTGCAGGTCTTTTCCAATCTAAATAATTACCTCCTTCATCCTGTCAAAACTACCAAAATTGGGGTAAAAATAAAGAAATGAAACAAAGAGATCTCAAGCTGCACAATTCTACAGCAATTTGTGGGTTAATTTGGGGTTCAAGGGAATATTGAGTAGGATTTGGGTGTTCTGGGGCAGCCCAGGCCAGGCAGATTGGGCCACTATCTCATAGTTGTGGCAGCAGAACGTGTCCACCTGAGCCCATTTGTTCTCCAGGAATTCCGGTTGTCTGTCCCAGTCCCTGGCCTGGGTCTCCCCATTTGGGCTGTGTCCCTCCAAGTGCCCAAATCTCTGCTGAAGTGCCCAAGCTGCTCCTGGCTGTGGATGTTCTTGTGCACCAACCTCTCCTGGTCAGTGCCATGGGGGGCTGGGAGGGGCATTTGGGGATCCTGTGGGGATTGGCAGGGCCTTTTGTGGTTCTTGGGGACATCTGTGGAGCTGAGAGGGGTCTTGGTGGGGTCTGTGCAGGAGTTTTGGGGTCCAGGCTGGGGTGTGTGGCTTGGAGAGGTATTGGGTGGGTCTTGGGGGAGATGGGAAAGGGCTTTTGGTGTCTCTTGGGGCCATTTATGTGTCACAGACTGAATTTGAGGGATCCTAGGGGAAGCTGTGAGATGGTTTGAGAGGTCCAGCATTGGCTGTGGGGCTGGGAGGGGTTTCAGGGACTCCCCAAACCCCCAAAGCTGCCACCAGACCCTGCCCCCAAGATGCTGCCAGGGGTTTGGGGGCTCCATGTTGGGGTTCCTCCTCCTGGGGCTGCAGGAGAAGGTGAGGGGGGGTCCCCAGGGGTCCCCAGAGCATGTGTGCCCCCCCCATGCCAGTGTCACCCCTTTTCCCTCCCCACAGGGCTCCTGACCCAGCTCCTGCTGCCCCCGGGAGGGAATTTGGGGAGGGGGCAGAGGGGGTGCGCAGCCCCCGCCGGGGGATGACCCCGAGCCAGCGCCCTTTGTTTAGCTCCAAGCTGGGCTTGGGGCCGCAGCAGGAAGAGGCTGATGGGCAGCAGCTCCTGCAGGTGGGACAGTGCTTGGGCTCAGGGCAAGCTCCTGCCCTGCACACCTGGCTCAGGTGTGACACTGCCCCGCCAAGGGAGCGCGACATTGCCATCCCCACGGCTCAGGGCTGGCAGCAGCACTTGGAGCACGCACATGGAAATGCTGGGAGCAACTGGGAGCAGCCTGAGGCCGTGAATTCTCCCCCAGCACCGCCTTTCCAGGCCAGCCCTCCATGGGAGAAATGCTCCTTAGGCCTGGGCCTTGAGCAGCAGCCCCTGGGCTCAGCTCCTGTGCAGCTGAGCACAAACACTGTCTGCTCTCAGGCACTGCTGCTGTCCAACAAGCTCCTGCTTGCTTTAGGAGCAGCCTTGGCAACTGTTTTTCTTCCCTCCATGGCACAGCATGGCTGTTGTCACAGTGTCAAAGCAAGCTGTTGGTGCCAAGTGTGGCCAGGATGAGCCATGGCTGTGCCTAAAGCCCATCTCTTGGGGCCCTATCACCAGCGGTGCCAAAGGAGCCCTTGGAGCTGTCGTGGAGCAGCCACCTCCCTCTGAGTGGGGCCTCTGGGAGCCGGGAACTCTCCCGTTTGCTGCACTCGGGGCATCCCCGAACAACGAGGGAGCCTGGGCCGATCCCCCACTCCTCGAGGCTCAACCCTTCGCCCGCTGGGGAGATGCAAAAGCATTGGGAGTGAGCATTTCCCTGCCCTGGAGGGCAATTTCTGACAGGTCCCTGGCACTGACTCTTTGTGTCTGTGTGCACACACGTGTGCCTGTGCTCTGGCAAATGGGGGAGAAATGCTGCTCTCGGAGGTGTTGCAGTCCCTTGGATATCTGAGTAGGTTAGAGCTGTAAGTAAGGTTCAGTCCTGAGGTATAAGCTAAGTTAAGTGCTGCTAAGGGCTGTTCTATTGTTAAGTTGTTAAGTTTAATGTTACAAGGTACATTAAACACTGTAAAATGTTTTTCCTCTATTAAATTGTAAAGTCGTAGCTTTTAATTTTGGTTAAATACTCTTAAATGCTGTTGTTTCAGTAAATTGTTAAGTTTAAGGTATAAGTTAAGGTTAAGGTACAGGTTAAGTGCTGTTAAGTTGAAGGGCTGCTAAGGTTTTAAGGCATATTCCTTTTATCTTTGCCCTCACTGTCCTTTTGTCATACACACACACACACTGTTAGTTTCTGTATTGATTGCATGGATTTGGTTAGTTTTGTTGTTGCGTTGTTTCTTTGGTGTGCCTGAACTGTCCAGTTAGGAGTAGAGTGACTCTTGCCAAGAGACTTAGTTGTGCTGTTGCTTAATATTAAATCTGGTTTTTGCTGATCCCTTGCTGGGGATTTTTTAAGCGCTTTCAACCTCTCGTTCCTGAGAGGCTGAAGGAGCCCTGGCCCAGTGTCGTGGTTTTGACCCTAGCTAAATGCCAGGCGCCTATGATGATTGGTTTCTATGCTCTCTCCTGCTGCAGCTATGCAGAGGAGAGGGAAATCTAACACAAAGCATTGGACTTATGAGTTGAGATAGGTTCACTGATTAGGAGGACGCAAGAGATACAGGGCAAGAGCAGGCAGGAAACTTAAAGTTGCAAAGATAGTGATTTATTAATCTAACAGAATCGGAGGATAAATCAGAGGTAAAAATAAGTTCTCAAGACACTGTTCCTTCACTCACCCCCCCCCTTCCCTCTAAAGGCACTGCTTCCCAGCTCACCCCCTCGCTCCTTTCCATCTAACCAACAACTCCCAGGCAGGGGCAGGGTGTGGGGTTTTCTCTTAAGTCAGTCCACCACAATTCTTTTACTACAGACACTGTTTCTCTATTCGTCCCCTCCCTCCATCCAACCAACAGATCCGGGCTGGGACAAGGTGTGTGGCTTCTCTTAATCAGTCCAATGCCACAATTCTTTTGCTGCAAATGCTGTTTCTGTACTCACCCCTCTCCCTATTAAGGCTATTTCTCAGCTCACCCCCTCCCTCCTTCCTTCTAACCAACAGCTCCGGGGTGGGGGCAGGGTATGGGGGTTTTTTTTGGTCAGGGTCTGTCCATCAGGGTGAAGACTCCTCTACTTAGCCATGGGGGTCCCTCCCACGAGAGACAGTCCTCTGCGAACTTCTTTGGCGTGGGTCCAATCTCACGAGCAGCACCCACCCAATTGCTGCAGTCTGAGATTCTCTCAAGGTTGCAGAATTCCAAGCTGAGGCCAGGCTGTTTCCATCCCGGGAGCAAGGCCTTTCTCTCTCCTGCAAGGTCTTTGCAACTCTCAGTCTTCTGGGACTCCCACTGGATCACAGCTTCCTGCAGGCATCACCTGCTCCTCTGGCGTGGGCACCTCCCCACAGGCTGTGGGGGGTTCTCTGCACCCCCTGGACTCTATGTGCTGCAGGGGGACCACCTGCTCCCCCATGGTCTTCACCATGGCTGGCAGAGGGTTTTCAGCTCTGGCGCCTGGAGCACCTCCTCCCCCACCTTATCCACTGACCTTGGGGCCTCCATGTTTTCACTCACATATTCTCACCTCCTCCTCCTTCTCTGGCTAAAAAGAAGTTCATGCTCACATTGTTTTGATTTCTTCTTAAATGTGTTTTCACAGAGGCATAACTAACATCTCTAATTGGCCCAGACTTGGCCAGCAGCATGTCCATCATCTTCAGAGCCATCAGAGATTGGCTCTGTGGACATGGTAAAAAACTTCCAGAATCTTTACTCAGGACATGCAGGAGCCATCTTTGTACCCCACCGTGCTCACTAGCAAAAACTGGGCCAAGCAAAACCACCACAGTTACACTGAGTTACTGGAGAAGAAAACCGGCACTTTACTGCTTCTGATAAGCGTCAATCATCAGTTTCCTCAGGGCATCTTTGAGCCCCTGGTTCCTCAGGCTGTAGATGAGAGGGTGCAGGGCTGGAGGCACCACCGAGTACAGAACTGACAGTGCCAGATCCAGGGATGGGGAGCAGATGGAGCGGGGTTTCAGGTAGGCAAATGCTGCAGTGCTGATAAACAGGGAGACCATGGCCAGGTGAGGGAGGCACGTGGAAAAGGCTTTGTGCTGACCCTGCTCAGAGGGGATCCTCAGCACAGCCCTGAAGATCTGCACATAGGAGAAAACAATGAACACAAACCAACCAAATACCAAACAGAGACTAACCACAATGAGCCCAACTTCCCTGAATTTGGAGTGTGAGCAGGAGAGCTTGAGGATCTGGGAGATTTCACAGAAGAACTGGCCCAGGACATTGCCCTGGCACAGGGGCAGGGAAAATGCATTGGCTGTGTGCAGCAGAGCAGTGAGAAAGCCACAGGCCCAGGCAGCTGCTGCCATGTGGGCACAAGCTCTGCTGTCCAGGAGGGTCCCGTAGTGCAGGGGTTTGCAGATGGACACGTAGCAGTCATAGCACATGATGGTGAGAAGGGAATACTCTGCTGAGATGAAGAGCAGAAAGAAAAAGAGCTGAGCAGCACATCCTGTGTAGGAGATGTCCCTGGTGTCCCAGAGGGAATTGTGCACGGCTTTGGGGACAATGGTGCAGATGGTGCCGAGGTCAAGCAGGGAGAGGCTGAGCAGGAAGGAGAACATGAGCGTGTGCAGGTGGTGGCCGCAGGCTACGGCGCTGATGATGAGGCTGTTGCCCAGGAGGGCAGCCAGGGAGATGCCCAGGAAGAGGCAGAAGTGCAGCAGCTGCAGCTCCCGTGTGCCTGCAAATGCCAGGAGGAGGAACTGGGTCATGGAGCTGCTGTTGGACATTTTTAGCCTCTGTCCATGGAGACGTGTTCAAGGAGGAGACAGTGAGAAGTCAGGGGAGACTTTGCTGAGCAACATCCAAGCTTTCTCCCAGCTGGACTCTGCTGCTCTGTGCCACCCGATTTTCCTTTTCCCAGAGCCTTTCCTTCAGCCCTGCGGATGGAGCTCTGCTGGGATCTGGCCCTGTTGCAGTGACGAGGAGGGGCTCTGCCCATGGACACTGAGGAGTCAGCTCTGCTCTGCACCTGTGGGGTCATGGGAACATGGGACCAGTCCTGCTGTTGGACTTCAGCAGCCCAAACTGCCCCTAAGGCAGAGGGGCAGCATCTCCTGTCCCAGGGCTAAGGAGCAGTGACAGCCAAAGGCAGTTTGAGAGGATTTCCTGCTGTGCCCAGGGAGAACAGAGAGAACTGTGCAATGCAGGAGGATTGGCTGTAACTCAGGGAAGAGTGAGGGGAGCTGCTCTGTCGCTCCATCTGTTCCCAGCTGCCCTTTCTGAGATCGAGGGCAGTCACTGTGTTCCCCTGAAAATCAACCTGACACAGCTGAGAGCTGTGGCCAAATGGCTCAGCCTTTCTCAGAGTCCCAGCCCCACTCCTGGCAAGGACTCTCCTGTCCCCCAGTGTTGGCAGCTCACAGCTTGGATGAACATCCTGAGGACACACCAAGGGTCCTGTCCATGGAACGGCTTGAGGAGACTCGGCTCATTCACAGCCTCCCAGCCTGCCCTGCCCAGAGCTGCCCAGGGCAGAGGGAGCTGGGACACCATTGCTGTGCTCAGCCTGCACAGGAGGAGCCCCAAGGGCTGTGCCTGACCCTGCAGCTGGAGCTGCCATTCCCAGAGAGCCTGTCAGCACTGCCAGGAGAACCTGAGCAAGGCAAGGAGAGACAGAGCTGGGCCTGAGGAAAAGCCTTTCCCTCCCCAGCCCTGCACAGCCCCTCCCAGGCAGCCCCAGTGCAGGACAGTCGCCCTCAGGCCCTGGTCAGCAGGGAATGGGCAATGGCAGGAGAGATGCCCTTCATCTCTGGTGCTGCTCTGGCAGCCCAGGAGGTGACCGAGGGCCTCAAGTTCCTGGGCTGGGGATCCTGAGCCCCCGGGCTGAGGGCTGTGCTGGCTGCGAGGGGACACAAGAGCTCTGCTGCTCAGGGCAGTGTCTGCACTGCAGGGCAGGGCCGGGAGGTGCCACATCTCCCCTGCAGCAGCGCTTCCCTCAGCATTGCCTCCCTCCCTGCCTGCCCACGGCTCTGCTGCTGGAGCTGTCCCAGCCGGGAGCTGTTCCTGTGGCCCCAGGGTCCTTCCCTGCCAGCGCTGCCAGAGCCCAGCCCAGCCCTGGGCCAGCTCTGCCCTGCAGCCGCTCGGGGCTGCAGGGATTAAAGAACAGCTCCCCCAAGCCTGGGGACCATGGGAAGGTGATGCTGGATGGATCTGGAGGCTGGGGAGGTGGATGACTTGCTGAGATTCCCAGGAAAACTCAGTGTAATGGATTAAGAGTCTCGGCCCCTGCTCTGCCCTGCACAGCTGAGTTTCCATTCCCACCAGGCTGAGCCAGGGAAAAGTGGAAGCACAGATTCGGGAAAGCAGAGCCTCAAGCAGGAAACTCCTGCCCTGAATGTGCTCATGAAAAGTCCTCTCAGAAATGATGTGGGCATGAGCTGGAGCTCTGAAAAGCCCTGACTCACACAGCACCCTCTGCACAGCTACAGGAGCTGCCCTGGCAGGAGTCACTCCTTGCACCCACAGCTCCACTCCACCATCCACGGGAGCTCCCCAGGCAGGCTGAGAGCTGCCCCTGGCAGGTGGCAGATTCCTTGCCCTGGCAAAGAGCCCTGGGGTGCAGGACCTGCTCTGCAGGACAGCCCTGGGCACCCCTGGCTGCACCCCCAGCTCCTCAGCCCTGCAGCTGTCCCTGGGAGAGGAGGGAGGAGGCTTTTAACAGGGAGGGGCTGCATTGGAGAGGATCATACGGAGATCTCTGAAGTCTTCCATCATAACATTCTGGGTTTTGTTTTCTCTCATTCCCTGATCTTATCTCTGTGTCCTGGAGATTTTCCTCCTGGAGGTGCTTTCCTGTGCCTGATCTCTTCCTGCCAGCACTCACAGACCCCAAATCTCTGTGCACTCTCCTTGGCCCTACAGAAACCTGCCTGTTTGCAGGGCACTGCCTGGGGGCAGGCAGGTCTGCAGCTTGGAGAAAGGACAGGTCAGACTGAGCCTGATGGGTCCAGCAAAGGCAATGCTGGTGCTGTCCATGGGCAGAGGAGTGGCTGAAAGCACATTAGGGATCTCCTGCACACCTACAAATCACCAACACTAAGAGTTCGGATGTCCCAGGGACTTGCCAAAATTAATGATACCTTTAATATTAATCCCCCCTCCCTGCCATTCTACAATACTAAGAAACTGAAAAGAGTCTCAGGACATTTCCTCTTTTTTATCAAAGTTCTTGTATTGGAAATATTCTGAGAGCGAACAGAAGCTCTCAGCATGTCAGAGCTTCATGAGCATTTCACCTCCACTACACTCGAGATACTCTGAGTTGTACTTACAGAATGTGTAGACATTGGGATGTTCCAGCTTTAGGAGATCACTCCAGGAACTGCAGCTGCATTGTCCTGCAGCTGAGGCTTCCTGTGTCAAGGGCTGGGAATGATTCTCCCCCAGCCACTTCTCAGCATCTTCCCAGCCCTGACTGATGGAACCTCTCTGTGCCTCTGTGCTGTGCCCTGGGCGGCTGCAGGCAGTGCCCCAGCCCTGCTGGGCTGTGCACAGGAGCTGCTCCTGGGCAGAGCTGTCTCTCTGCAGCGCTGCCGCTTGCCAGGAGCTGCCTCTGTGCCAGGAGCCCGGCCCAGCCCAGCAGCACAGCCACAGCACAGGCACTTGAATGAGCCTCGCGGGGCTCTGCTGCTGAGGCCCTGAACATCAGTCCCTGGGAGGGAGCTGCAGAAACCTCTCAAGAATGAAAAGTCAGAACTCCAAAATTCCTGATACCATTAATGGGTCCCACTGAGGCACACAACTGAGAAAGTGTCCTCAGGTCCCAGTTAGTGGAGGAAATTGGAGGCAGTGATGACAGGTGGGGACAAAGAGAAGCCAAGTCTTTGCACCCTTGGGAACAGCAGTGTCTGTGCCACCAAGGGCTGTGAGGAGACACCTTGTGCTGAGGCCCTGGGGTCTCCTGGCACAGCCCCAGCAAGTCTGGGCACTGTCACCCCCTTGTCCTGCCCTCAGCATCCCCACCCCACATCCCAGTGGCCTCAAGGATCTGCTGGAACGAGTCCCTGGGGAGCCTTCGGCAGGAATGGCCCTGGGGGCTCCTCAATGCTCCCAGGGACTGCAGGTTTTTCTAAGGACTTTGGGTTCTGCTTTTGCCTTGGAGTCCCTGAGAGGTTTGTGCAATCCTGGCCTCCAATTATCTGCTCTAACGAGTCCCTTCAGATTCTTTGTCAGTACCAACACTCATTGGGGCTCATTAATGCTTCAAGGTACTTCAGTTTTCTTAAAGTACTTTCCACTCTCCTTTTGACACTGAGTCTCTGAGGTTTGTTCAATCTTGGCCTCCAATTCTCTCTTCCAAGGAGTCCATGTTGGGGATGGACCTCAGTAGGACCCATTGATTCTTTGAGACTCTGAGTTTTTCCTCTGACTTGGACTCCTGGAAAGGTTTGTGCAATCTCCTCTCAGGCCCTGAGGTTCAAGGGCTCAGCTCCAAATGCACCTCGAGGCTCATTAGGAGCAAACAAGTTCTAACAAACCATGGCTCTGCCTTGATTTCCCTCTGGTCTAGTGCAGATCAGTAGGAAGGTTTCCTGCTACAGTTATGGACAAATATTTCAAAGAGCTCCTAAGAAATACACATTCCTATTTTAAATGGTGTCTTTTATTGCTGTTCTCCTTAGATCATTGCAGCATTCTGTGACTGACATTGATCCAGGGTGTCTCCCTGTGCCTTGAGGTCTGACCCAGTGTGGACAGCCCTGCTCCACATTCCCACCCCCATCCTGTCTCCCCTCACTCACCTGGGACCTGCTTTGCTTGCAGAACTGCCTGCACTCAAGCAAAGAGGAGTTCTCTTTTTTTTTTTTTTTTAAGCAAACTAACCCTCCTAAGTTTCCCCATTGAAAACAGACACCCTCCTCAAGTGTGTGCCTGCCCAAGCTGCCACTGATTTAGGGTGGCTAAGAGATTTACTAGAATGTGTTTGTTGAAACAAGGTACACAGCTTGTGTTTTAGGGACTAGGAGGTAGATAATGATTTGCTAGGGGCTGCTTGCTAAAACAATGTGTACAGCTTGCTTAATACTTTTGTGCTTGCCAAGCAAAGAGGGAGGATATAAAGAAGATGCCAAACTATTGATCAAGAGAAGGAGCTGTGACCAGATAGATATTTTACTTCTGGATCCTGAAACCAGCCCGAGCTTCAAGCTTCAAGGTTTGGACCTGGAGCAGGGACCCAGGGAGTATGCGCAGGGAAGCAGGGGAAGAGTTCAACACGAGGAAGACTCCTTTACTTCATCCCAAGACCCCTGCCCACAACCACCAGGCAGCACAGTGCAGGCGCAAGTGTATTTAAATGAACTTTGGACTCATTAAAATATGAAGCAGGAATAGATAATGATTATGTATAGGGCATTGTGTAACTTTATGCATATGTAACTTGTAACCCAATATAAACCGGACAGAGCATTATTGGGGTGTGCACACTTTGAGGAAAAAAACCCCTAAGCGTCCCAGTGCTGGAATAAACATACCTACTTTACAACTTTCCTTTAGTTGTTGAGTTAATCCGAGCCTCATCATAAACAGTTAATCCATTAAAAGCTGCAACGAAACACAAAAATCCAAAATGAAATGCATTAAATGGTTTACCTTTTCTGTATTTTCAGAACAGTGTTACCAACAGTGTTGTTCCTAGATCAGTCAGCTATCCTAGCAGAACCTTGTAATAATTGTAACAGGTATGGCTTCAGATGCAAAAGAGTGAGTAAGCCAGAAAAAAAGAGAGTGGTACCCTTTGAACACAAGCAAATAAAATAATGACTACATTAATAATTAGCTCATGGAATTCAATCTAAACTTGCAAAATTTGAGATATAACCATATGTAAATCAGACAAAAATAATTTTTATCTTTAAAATGACAAGGTTTCAGAAGAATGGCTGGCTATTCTAACAAGGTGCAAAGACAGAGTAAATTCTGTTAGTGATTGCCACATTTCTAACTGTTGTTGTTACATGTATATTTGCTTGTCTAGCATTTGGGAATGCTAGGCCCCACAGAAGGAAGATACTGCCCTCAGAAATCGCTAGAGATCATGGACCGATCTGCCGAGCTTTGAGCTCTGCCACTGAAAGATGCTTTAAAATTTAAAATAGCAGTTCCCATTCATATGAATTCCAGTATGCTTTCCTCTTTCCTTTCTGCTCTGTCTGCTAGAATTCCCACCTAAAGCAGGGGGGGAGAAGGTACCCTAATTAGATCACAAGCAGGGAAAACTAACAATACAGGAGTCCTACTCAGTTACCATTCATATAAATTCCAGTATGCATTCCTCTTTCCTTTCTGCTCTGTTTGCTAGAAATCCCACCAGAAGTGGGAGAAGGTACCCTAATTAAATCACAAACAGGGAAAGTTTACATTACAGTAGTCCTGCACAATGTCTTGAGCCATGGAGTTAGCTGCCAAAAACAAAAAAATTGATGTCTCTGAGGCACTGTGAGATGCCTGTGTGTGTGGTGTGTGTGGGGGGAGGGGGTGGGTCAGGCCTTCCCTGGTGAGACAGTGAACTGCTCCTCACCCCACCCCAGAGCACCCCAGCCCTGCAGTGGAGCCAAGCACGGGCACAGCAGAGACAATTTTCCATTTGCCAATATGCAGCTCCAGAGAAACCAAGTAAACAAGAGTCCCATGGGGGGAAAGAAGGCCCAAGAAAGCAAAAAGAATTAACATTCCTCTTAAAATTTCTATGTGAGTACTTTTCCAAATATTCTCTGTCTTCTTTTTCTTCAGAATATTTCTATATTCTATGTCTTTCTCTTTTTCAAAATTTTTAGCTAGGGTTGGTTGAGTCAGTAACTATAAGTGGAAGTGACCTTAAAATTCAGGTCAATTCCAAGGGGGGCAATTGTTGGAAAATATACCATTTTAAAAATTTTGTATAACTTTAGTCAAAGGCTTTGTTTGTCTTTACCCCAGGAAAAGGAATTTTAAGTTTCTTTTCAGGACATTGTTCTGCCAGAGGAGGTTTGACAGACTCAACATTCTAACAGACTGGGAGCAGCCCAAAGATACCCAGAGAGATAAAGGCCATCAGGAACATTAACAGAACATCGGTGGCCATCTACAAACATCCAGCCCAGACCCACCTCCTACAGAGCTGAAGACATCTCGCCCCGAAAGGACTGATAAGAAAATTGAAAAATGAAGATCTAATTTACTTTGAAACAATGCATCTCTATGGGTTTTGACTGTATAAAATTTGGGGGAAAATCCTGTAAAATCGGTGCATCATGGAATGATTCTCTCTGCACACCTGGGCTATGTGTGCATGAGATGATTTCTGTGGCACATCCTGGCCAGACAAACATCCTGGCCAGATAATAAAGTAATGCCTTGGCTCTCTAACAATAAAGATGTTGCTGGAGGGTTTTTGTTTTTCCCACAGTTTTGGTGACAAACCCATTCGCATTTATACCAGGGTGCAAAGTTAATCAATTACACTATGAGAGCTGGGAATCCTCTTGAAACTCGGTTGATTGGCACATGTTAATACGTGTATCTGTTGAGGATATACCCCTATGAAATATAAAAATAAAAACCTGCTGTATAATTCTATAACCAATTTCAAAACATATTAAACCAACATCTAAGAGACACTATGAAGTGATATCCCTCACGCCCATCACCCATTAGAAAACACCAATTCCTGGGGTTCACGGGGTGGGGGCAGTAAATAATGAAAATTGAATTGATGGTTACAATTGAATATCCATTTTGAACTATTGCACACTGTATAATTGCTCATTGTGATAAATGAGTGAATGATAAATGCTGGCTTTCGCATATATGAATTTAACATTTACAAGTGATGTGTACTGTATAAAAAATAACGTTAAGATAAAATATAATTAAGTAGAAACAAGGTTAGGGTAAATTGTAACTTCGAGATAGTTGTAATATGCTAGAAAATGTAGTAATAAATACATGGTAATAAATGTCTTTTAAGTTGGTAAACCTCAGAGCCGGGGATCAAGACATGTTAAAGAAACAAAGAAGATAACCACAGGCATCCCAGCAAGTCTGTTCTCTTGACTCACACCTCCCAAAGGAACTGCCACCTACAAATTAAGTTCGAACTGAGGAAACACAGACGGGAGGATTTCTGCCTTCAGTTCTGAGGCAATCCAGAGGGTCTGAGACTCCAAGACAGGCACTGTGCTAGCAGAAGGGGGCAAGGATCAGAGGGGGGGAGTTGGGTGAAGTGTAAATTTCCTTCTAGGCTTAATGAATATGTAACAACTAAAGAAAGTACTTAAGTTAACTGTACGATGGATGGGTGTGCCTCTGGCAAAATTGCTAAGCACCCAGCGCTGTTTTGCCTTTGCTCTATTAATAAATACTCAATATTATACAGTTAAAATTTCGGCCCCTGAATTCATTTATAACACTCATGTTATTGCTTCTACTGTTTCTATCCTTTTTCCTATTATGTTTTTTTCATCGCCTCTGTGGACAACCCAGGAACTGAAGAAGATTGCTAGGAAAGAGACATTTATTACACTGTTTGAGTCACGGGGTGGCTGTCAGAGACTGAAATAGTTCATGCCTCAAACATTGATATAAAGTTTTGCTCATTGTACCAAAAACTGTATAAAGAAACTGCAACCAAAGAAGCCTCGGTGAGGATACCTGACTGGGACTTTGGACTGAGAGTCAAACTGCTGAGATTAGATAAAGGGAAGCCTATTGTTCAGTCATCTCAGGCTGAGGGAAAGGAATGCACCCACAAAGGCCAAGGGCACCAGCTGCACTGAGAATCATCCCAGGCTGAGTTTGGGGTGGGGGCAGAGCACATCTCACAAAGCCAGGTCTACACAGACTTCTCCCCCAGCCGAGGGGGGGGAGGAGGAGGTTTTGGGGTGCAGTGGCATAACCTCTGGGGAGAGGCAATAAACGCCCATCCTCCCTCACACAAACTGGGCCAGCTGTGGAACCCCCAAGCCCACAGGCCACATCCACGGGACATTCACGTGAGAGGCAGCTGAGGGGGTGTCATAATCCATCACAGACCCCCAAAGTGCTTGGCCTTGCCCCACAGGACTGCACATGATGCCAGCAGAGTCTGCTGCAAGAGACTGTCCCTCCCCAGGGGACATGCCTGGACATTGCCACCTGGCCTGAGTGGATATTAACCCATGGGATTCTGTGCTTTTCGGAGGGACCATCACCACCAAGAAGACCAAGCTGGAGAGGATCAATGCAACATCGCTGGGATCCACAGATGGTGATATTCTTTTATTCTGTCTCTGTCACTCTCTGTCCCCCCCACCTCTTTTTCTACTTCTCCCTTTCTCTCTTTTCTACTCTATTTACTATACGATAAAACCCATACTATTGACTGGCATATGGTCTCATTTGCACCTTAACTGGGGCAGAGGCATTTCTAAAGAACCTTAATAATTGGATCATAACAGGAGCTGAGGGCTCCGTGTGGCTCTGCAGGACCTTGTCCCTGGGGCTCGTCTGGATCAGCCCGGGCAGCTGGGCTGCACTTGGCTTCCTTCGTGTCTCTGCTTCCCCTGGCACAGCACCTGCCCAGCGCCCAGGGGACAGCAATGGCAGCGGGGCACTTTGGGCTGAGGTTCAGTGTGTGTGCCCGGAATAAATCCCAAATCCTTCCCTAAGGAGCAGAGAGTGCTGACAGAGCACAGGATGCTCTGCCGAGCACGGGATGGCCCCGGGGGTGATGTCAGATACAGCCGGGATGGGAGTGCCAAAGAACAGGAGGAGCCGGGAGGAGAGGAAGAGGAGGAAGAAGGGCGAGTCGGGAGAAGGGACAGAGGGGAACAGCGGGAGGAAGAGGAGGGATCAAGGGGGTGGAGCAGCAAGAGAAGCAGCAAAAGGAGCTGCCACGTGCGTCCATCGCTCTCTGTGTCCGCAACCCTCGGCCCGGGAGCATCGACCCCCGCATCCCGCAGGTGACCGGGCAGGGGGAGCTCGCCCCAGAGATCTTGTGCGGTGCGTGGGGTTCTTTTTGGGAGGGGGGGATTTTTGGAGCTTGTAGGACTCCAGAACCGAGCCCCAAATATCTTTGGTTGATCCTGGGAGGCTTTGTTTCGTTTTTTTAAGGGGGGGAGGGGGGCAGATATTTGGATGTTGCAGGACTCCAGCTGTGAGTCGCAAATGGCGCTGGGGGGATATTGGGGTGTCCCCGGCACGCGGGTTTTTGGGGGTCCCAGTGGCGGCTGTCGGGAGAAGTGGGATGGGGTGGGCTGGGGCCCGGGCAGGGTGGGATGTGGGTTGGGGTGTGGGATGAAGTGTGGGGGAGGGGGATGGGTGGTCTGGGGCCTGGGATGAGGCAGCCGAAGGTTGGGGGTGATGAAGGCGGGGGGACCGCAGTCCTTGGGGGCTTGCGGGGTATCGGCCACGTGTGAGGGAGTTTTGGGGTAGCCCTAATCCTTGGGGGGTGGCAGTGGCAGCGGGGGACACGTGTGTCCGGCAGCTGTGGAGCCCAGCTGCGCCCCCCTGGGCCCCATGGGCGGCGGGAGCGGAATTTGGGGAGGGGGAGGTGTGTGGCGGGCAGGCCGGGCCCCCCCGCTGGGTGCTGTCTCGGTGGGGCCGAGTGCGGGGGGAGCCCCGCGGGGCCCGGCCCTGCCCGGGCACGGCTGATGCCGCCCGCCCGCGCTCCGCACTGCTCCGGCCTGGTGCTCGCAGTGCCGCGCGGGGCGGGGCCGCTTTGGGGACCCGGCCAGGGCAGAGCGCGGCTGCTTTGGGGCTGTGGGCACCTGCCCGGCGCTGGGCATGGGCCGTGTGGGGGCAGCTGGGGCCGTGCTGGTGGCACTGGTGGTGCTGGGAGTGCCCCCGGCCCTCCGCGGGGTGAGCGGGGGGCGCGGTGAGAAGGGGGGCGGGGGCTGGGAGCCCAAAGTGAGCCGAATGGGGATTGGGACCCCCAGAGTGGTCAGGAGGGGCCTGGAAGCCCCAAAACCAATCATGGGAGAGGGCGTTTGGGGATTGAGTGGACGATCTTGAAAGGGAGAGAAGAGCATGGGAAAAGAGGGGTCTGGGACCCCCAGAGAGAGCGGGAGGGGGATGGGAGACGGAAATTGATTTGGGAGGGGTGTGTGGATTGTGAGAAGGATGGGAAAGGGTGGGGGGGGGAAAGGGGGTGTTGGGAAAGAAGAAGGGCGGTTCCATGGGGGTCCAGCCCTGTCCCCCAGCACTTGATCCCCACAGCATTTCCCTGGGGCTCTGTGGGAGGTGGATCTGCACTGGGGGTGTCCCCAAGCCCCCTGTCCATCCCTGGGGCTGATCGGGAGATTCCCCAATCTCAGCAGCCTGTGCTGCAGCAGCTGTGGGGCAGAGGAATGGGGGGAAGGGGGCTTGGGGTGGGAGCAGAGGAGGAGCAGGAGGAAGAGGAGAGAGAGAGGAGGAGCAGGAAAAGGAGGAGTAGGAGAACCATGAGGTTTCACCACCCACTGTGTCTGCAGCACCCCCGCCTCTGGGATCACTGCCTCCCCACATTCCACAGGTGACCAGGGAGGGCGAGCTCGCCCCAAATCTATCTGGGCGTCTTCAGGAGGGTTGTTTTTTTCTGGAGGCGTGTTCGGAGCTCACAGCTTCTGGAACTGAGCCCCAGATATCTTTGCATGTCACTCGTGAGGATTTTTTCTACTGGAGAGAAAGTTTGGATCTTGCAGGACTCCAAAACTGACCCATAAATGCATTTTTGGGGAATACTAGGTGGGGGGAGGTCCATGTGGGAATTTCCCGGTATTGGTGGGACAGGGCATCGGTTTTGGGGATCCCTGGGAGAGCTGTGGGGATGGAACGCAGGACTCCCGGATTGGAGAGAGCAGAGAGGGGCGATAGCAGAGCTGGGGGACCCCCGGCAGCCTGGAGGGGTGGGGGAGCCTGGAGATGAGGCAGGGCTGGGACACTGTGACGCTGAAAGGGGCGGCAGAGAGAGGGGGAAGCCGCGAGTGCCTGGAGTGGGGGGAGCCTGAAGAGGGGGACCCTGGGAGCCCTGGGAGCCAAAGCAGCATCAGGGAAGAAGGGAGCCCTGGGACCAGCGAAACCCCATGGCATCCCTAAGCAGGAGCCCAAAGCAGGGGGATCCCCAGGACCCATGGGAGCCCCAGCAGCTTTGAGAAGGGGGAACCCCAGCAGCCCAAAGCCAGGAGACTGGAAAGGGGGAACTGCTGGGAGGCCTTTTTTGGGGTCACTCTTGATTTTTGGAAGATTTTGTAGACACAAGAGACTCGGTGACTTTTAGAGCTGGACTTGGGTAGGAGGAACCCCCAACCCAAGGAGCTCTCACTTTTTTCCCCCCCAAACCAGGATTTCCCATTCCCAAACCTTGGCCAGATGGAGCAGAAGTCTGTGCGGAAGAAGAAGATGGCCAGGGACCCACAGGCAGGTGAGGAGACCCCCTGTCTTCTGCTCCATGTCGCAGCCCAGCATCGCCCCCGGCTGCAGGACAACCCCGCTGCTGACGCTGTCCTGCAGGGACAGATTGGGGGATGTCTTTCCCCTTCCCTGTGGCACGGAGGCAAATCCCATCCTCTCCTTGTCCTTCCTCCCCAGGCAATGAGCTGCAGACAGAGCCCAGGGAGGGCAAAGCCTTGGGGCAGAACCTGGTGGAAGAGGCCGTTTTGAGTAGCTCTGTGTCACAGGAGTTCAAGAGGGAGGAAAAGCCCCAGAGGTGCCGCACAAGGAGGGGCTGCAAACCCAGCCCAGGGTGCTCTGAGGAGGAGAGACCCACCCTGTGCCGGGAAGGTAACCGGAGCTTCAGGCAGAGCTTGGCCCTGGTGGTCCCTGAGAAGCTCCATGAGGGGGAGAAGCCCTACAAGTGTGAGCAATGTGGGAAGGGCTTCAGCAAGAGATCCCACCTGATCCGCCACCAGATGATCCACACAGGGGAGAGGCCCTACGAGTGTTCTGTGTGTGGGAAGAGGTTTCAGACCAGCTCCCATCTCCTCATGCATCAGCAGATTCACACAGGGGAGAGGCCCTTCCGCTGCCCTGAGTGCAGGAAGGGCTTCAAGCGAAACTCCACCCTCATCACCCACCGGCGCATCCACACAGGGGAGAGACCCTATGAGTGTGGGGAATGTGGCAAGAGATTCAGCCAGAGCTGCAGCCTTATCCGCCACCAGAGGATCCACACAGGGGAAAGGCCATTTGAGTGTTCCGAGTGTCGGAAGAGGTTTCTGACCAGCTCAGAAGTCCTCCTCCATGACCGGATTCACACAGACGAGAGGCCCTTCCGCTGCCCCGACTGCAGGAAGGGCTTCAAGCACAACTCCAGCCTCATAACCCACTGGCGCACCCACACAGGGGAGAGGCCTTACGAGTGTCCCGAGTGTGGGAAGAGCTTCTCCGTGAGCTCTCACTTGACCCGACACCAGCGGAGGCACCGGTAAGGGAAGCCCTGTGAGTGCTCTGAGTGTGGGAAGAGCTTTGTGTGCTGCTCCAACGTCATCACCCCTCAGATGACCCACATTGGTCAGAGCCCTGGTGACCCACACTCCCTGTGACCAACACTGGGAGGATACCTGGCTGGTGGCTTCCACATCCTCAGATTCCCTGTAGCCACCTGGAGAAACACAGGGGCAGGAATATCCTGTGAGACTCAGACTGACATTGGAAATTCCTTGGGAAGAGCTGATTTATTAACGTTACACCCAAAAAAATATCACTGGCAGTGTCCAGTTGTTTCTTCTGGTGGCATCAAGCAACGCTGGATGATCTTGGAGGTCTTTTCCATCATAAATAATTACTTTCTTCATCCTGTCAAAACAATCATAATTGAGGTAAAAATAAAGAAACAGATCTAAAGCTGCAACGTTTTCTCAGGAGTTGGGGGTGATTTTGGGGTTGGTTCAGGGGAATATTGTAGAGGATTTGGGTGTTCTGGGGCCACCCAGGCTGGGGTACGGGGCCATAGTCTCATGGTTGTGCCAGCAGAACGTGTCCACCTGAGCCCATCTGTTCTCCAGGAATTCCGGTTGTCTGTCCCAGTCCCTGGCCTAGGTCCTCCCATTTGGGGTGTGTTCCCCAAAGTGCCCAAATCACTACTGAAGTGCCCAAGTTGCTCCCGGCTGTGGATGTTCCTGTCCAGCAACCTCTCCTGGTCAGTGCCATGGGGGACTGAGAAGGGTTTTGGGGGATACTGGGGGGACTGGGATTTTGTAATTCTTGGGGGTTTTTGAGGTGCTTAGAGGGGGCTTGTTGGGGACTGTGACAGAGTTTGGGGGGCCTGGCTGGGCTATGTGGCCTGTAGAGGACTTGGGTGGGTCTTGGGGGAGATGGGAAAGGGGTTTTGGTGTCTCTTGGGGCCATTTATGCGTCACAGACTGGATTTGAGGGATCCTAGGGGGAGCTGTGAGGTGGTTTGAGAGGTCTGGCATTGGCTGTGGGGCTGGGAGGGGTTTCAGGGCAGTTGTGACCCCCCAGACCCCCAACGGTGCCACCAGACCCTGGCCCCAAGATGCTGCCACGGGTTTAGGGGCTCCATGTTGGGGTTCCTCCTCCTGGTGTTGTGGGAGAAGGTGAGGGGGGGTCCCCAGGGGTCGTGTGTGTCCCCAGGGTGTGTGTGCCCCCCCATGCCAGTGTCACCCCTTTTCCCTCCCCACAGCACTCCTGACCCAGCTGCTGCTGCCCCCGGGAGGGAATTCGGGGAGGGGGCAGAGGGGGTGCGCAGCCCCCGCCGGGGGATGACCCCGAGCCAGCGTCCTTTGTTTAGCTCCAAGCTGGGCTTGGGGCCGCAGCAGGAAGAGGCCAATGGGCAGCAGCTCCTGCAGGTGGGACAGTGCTTGGCCTCAGGGCAAGCTCCTGCCCTGCACACCTGGCTCAGGTGTGACACTGCCCCGCCAAGGGAGCGTGACATTGCCATCCCCACGGCTCAGGGCTGGCAGCAGCACTTGGAGCATGGACATGGAAATGCTGGGAGCAGCTGGGAGCAGCCTGAGGCCGTGAATTCTTCCCCAGCACCGCCTTTCCAGGCCAGCCCTCCATGTGAGAAATGCTCCTTAGGCCTGGGCCTTGAGCAGCAGCCCCTGGGCTCAGCTCCTGTGCAGCTGAGCACAAACACTGTCTGCTGCCAGGCACTGCTGCTGTCCAACGAGCTCCTGGTTGCTTTAGGAGCAGCCTTGGCAACTGTTTTTCTTCCCTCCATGGCACAGCATGGCTGTTGTCACAGTGTCAAAGCAAGCTGTTGATGCCAAGTGCGGCCAGGATGAGCCATGGCTGTGCCTAAAGCCCATCTCTTGGGGCCCTATCACCAGCGGTGCCAAATGAGCCCTTGGAGCTGTCGTGGAGCAGCCACCTCCCTCTGAGTGGGGCCTCTGGGAGCCGGGAACTCTCCCGTTTGCTGCACTCGGGGCATCCCCGAACAACGAGGGAGCCTGGGCCGATCCCCCACTCCTCGAGGCTCAACCCTTCGCCCGCTGGGGAGATGCAAAAGCATCGGGAGTGAGCATTTCCCTGCCCTCGAGGGCAATTCCTGGCAGGTCCCTGGCACTGCCTCTTTGTGTCTGTGTGCACACACGTGTGCCTGTGCTCTGGCAAATGGGGGAGGAATGCTGCTCTCGGAGGGGTTGCAGTCCCTTGGATATCTGAGTAGGTTAGAGCTGTAAGTAAGGTTCAGTCCTAAGGTATAAGCTAAGGTAAATGCTGCTAAGGGCTGTTCTTGTGTTAAGTTGTGAAGTTTAATGTTCCAAGGTAAGTTAAACACTGTGAAGTGTTATTTGTCTGTTATGTTGTAAAGTCATAGCTTATAATTTCGGTTAAATACTGTTAAGTGCAGTTGTTTTGGTAAATGGTTAACTTTAAGGTATAAGTTAAGGTTAAGGTATAGGTTAAGTGGTGTTAAGTTTGAGGGCTGTTAGGCTTTTAAGGCATATTCCTTTTATCCTTGCCCTCACTGTCCTTCTGTCACACACACACACAGACTTAATTTCTGATTTGATTGTATGGATTTGGTTAGTTTTGTTGTTGCTTTGTTTCTTTGGTGTGCCTGAACCGTCCTGTCAGTAGAGTGACTCTTGCCAAGGAACTTTGTTGTGCTGTCTCTTAATATTAAATCTGGTTTTTGCTGATTCCTTGCTGAGGATTTTTGAAGCGCTCTCAAGTCCTCGTTCATAAGAGGGTGAAGGAGCCCTGGCCCAGGCTCTCACCCTGGGGAACACAGGGACATTGCCATGGGGTGTCCCTGTCCCCCTGTCCCACCCCCCACCGCCCCGTCCCCCCTGTCCCCGTGTCAGGCTCTGGGGGTCGATCTCGTGGAACATCCTCTGGGGGAGGCTGCGGCGCCGGGGGGCAGGGGGGGACCCGGGGGGACAGGGGACCCTGCTGTGCACAAGCAGCGTTGGACTTCTCTGGGGGAGCTGTGAGGGGGGGCTGGGGCAGAGTGACCTCCCCAGTGACCTCACACAGCCCCTGTGATGTCACACAGGCCTCCTGTGACATCACACAGCCTGCACTCTGATGTCACAGCCAACTCTGGCTTGTCAGAGACAGCTCTATGATGTCACACAGACCAATCTGTGATGTTATACAGCCACCCTGTAATGTCATAGCCTCCTCTGTGCTGTCACACATTCACTATGATGCATACTTCTCAATGTCATCATAGATCCCACTCTGTGATGTCATAGCCCAGTCTGTGGCCTCACACAACCCACTCTGGGATGTCACACTGCCCCTTTCTGACATCACAGCTGCTCTGGGGCTCTGTGACACAGCCCCAGAGGTGCCTATGGCTATGACACAGCCCCTCTGGGCCATGGCACAGCCCCTGCCAATGCTGAGCACCTGGGAGCTCTGGGTGTGCCCTGCTGGTGTCCCTGAGCTGCCCTGGCAGTGCCCCAGCCCTGCTGGGCTGTGCACAGGAGCTGCTCCTGGGCAGAGCTGTCTCTCTGCAGCGCTGCCGCTTGCCAGGAGCTGCCTGTGCCAGGAGCCCGGCCCAGCTCAGCAGCACAGCCACAGCACAGGCACTTGAATGAGCCTCGCGGGGCTTTGGTGCTGTTTGCATCAGACTCAGTCCCTCTGAGAGTGTTCCAAAAACTTCTCAAGAACGGAAAATTAAACTGAAACACTGAAGTCTCTTGTAGTTTAAATAGGTTCCACGAGAGAGAGACACGACTGAGAAAGTGTCCCCAGGTTCCAGTTAGGGCAGAAAACATCCTGCAGAAGTTGACTCTGTCAGGTCCTCAAGGTAAAACAATCCCAGGGATGGGTTTGCCTTTGCCTGAGGCAGGACTGATCCAAACTGTCTTCCCTAACACATTTCTCATAGGCACCACGGGGACTTTATCCTCCTTCTATGGCCCATGGACAATTTGATTGGGCAGGGCCAGCTCGATTGGTGGAGCCTCAGCTCTTCACTGACCAGCGGCCTTGGCTAACTGCAGCTCCCAGTGTTTGAAGGTCCCACCAGGCACTGCTTTCAAGGTGGTTTTCAGCAGTCCCTTGCACTGCTCAGCTTTCCCAGGGCTGGTGCCTGACAGGGAATATGAAACACCCACTCAGTGCTGTGCTCTCTGGCCCAGGTGTCCATGAGGCTGTTCTGGGAATGAGTCTCATTGTCCGACTCACTTCTTCCTGGGGGTCCTGTCCCCCCAGGACTTGCTTTTGCAGGCCCAGGGTGGTGTTCTGGGCAGTGCCGTGAGGCACAGGGTGCGTCTCCATCCCTGCAGGGGCTGTTGGCACCACTGTCAGCAGCAGCGCTTGCCCTGGCGGCTCTGTGGCACTGTGATGTCATCGATCTGCCAGGCCCCCCCAGATTGGCATTTCCACCATCGTCCCCCACACCACAGGGGCTTTGCCCGCTTGGCCCTGCTTGAGCACAGCACATGTTCCACAGTCATGGATAACCTGGAGATGCTGTCCATGGCTAAATCCACCTCTCGGTCACTAGCCCATCTGGAGGTTGCATCTTTTCCCTGATGACCTGAGGCAACAAAGGATCCTGATCCCTCTCCCTGCTCTGAAAAAGATCCCTGAGAGGAGCACAGATGGGAATATGCACAGGGTGAGCTCCCACACCCCATGAGCAGCCCAAGCCACATTGTGCCCAGGGGCTCTGCACCTATTCCAGCAAATGCTCAGATCACATTTGTTTCCAGCCTGCTCTGGGCAGATCTGTTGTTATCTAACCCATTGTGGCCCACACTGGCCCCAGAAAAGTGCTGCCCCACATCCACACAGCCCTTTCCAACCACATCCTCCTCTAACTTCCCATGTGCTGTTGTCTCTCAGTGTTCACATGTTGATTGTGAAGCCACTCCTGCTCCAGGGGCCTGATTGGAAAGCAATTGGCCCCAGCAGCTTGGGGACAAGATATTAATCACAAAAATGCTGCTGCCGGCAGAGACAAGGCAGGGAGAGAGGAAAGGGGAGAGCCAGGCCCAGGGGACATGGCTGCAGTGGTGATGGCTGTGAGGTCAGTGCCACTGCAGCAGCCTGGCTGGCCCTCAGCTGACATTCTGGCCAGGAGCGTTGTGAGGTCACCCAGCACATCAGAGACCCCACACAACAGGAATTCCATCCTTGGGGAGGTGAAGGGTTGAGGCAGGTGACAGAGGCCCCACCTGGGCTCTGATTCTGGGCCATCTCTGCTCCACAACCCACCCAGCCCTGGCAGACAGGGAGGCCAGCCGGGCTCATGGCCACCCTGCACTGCAACCAGGGGAAAATCTTCCCTTATCTCCAGGTTGAACATCCTCTGTTTCACCCAACACACCCTGTCTTTCATCCTCTTGACATGCTCCAGCCAAGCTTTTCCTTCCTAAAATCAACAAAGTCACCATATCTCCATTTCCCCTTTGCAAACTGTCCTTGCTGACACCTCCTGGCTGTGGCTTCACGAGCCCTGTCAGAGCCAGCCCTGTCCCTGCCCTGCCCCAGCTCTGCTGCCCCACAGCTGCTGGATCAGGAAGGGCAGAGCCATGGGGGAGGGAAATGCACGGGGATTCCTCCTGGGAGGGAGCTCAGGATGTTTCCAGGCCAAACCAAAGCGCAGTCAGCGGAGAAAGGGACACAAGGATGGGCTGTTTGTGTGCTCTGCCACAGCAGGATCAGATGCAGAGCTGCAAAGCCATTTTTCCGGAAAAACTGATCCACAAACACCAGAGGTTTATGTCCAAAAATGAGACAGAGGAGTCCTGGAACTCTATTCATGAATAAAGGGAGAGGTCATGGGCATTTCCCATGGGGTCTCTCATATTACTAGAGGACGCAGCCTCTTTTTATCCTAATTTCCCTGCCGCAGGTTCCCTCTCCCTTTCCCCATAGGCTGAGGTACTCGAGAGGTACAGGCTTCCCGGAACGCCTAATGCAGACAGAAGTAATATACATTTCTGCTAACTGTAGACACTGTACTATACATCTCCCCGAATGCAGACACTCTCAATACACACCCCCGCTTTTCTTGTTTTTCTTATGTCTCTATTCCTGTAATTTATTAACAGTCTTGGGCAAGTCAGTCACTGGAATTCCTATGGAAATCATTCCCATTGTTTCTTCTATCTCTCAGTATCAGCCTTATCTTACCAGCAGTTTGTTTCTAAAGACACTCCCTTATTTCTTTCAATCCCTCCTCTTTTTATTTCTCAATAATTGTCTTTACAAACTTTAGTTATCATTGCCTTGATTTTCTGTTCCATGGTCTTTCTTTTGGCTTTGTCATTATTTGCAGTGACATGATTTTCTGTCCTTTTGTAGCCATTTCTGGATCAGTAGGCATGGCTACTACCTGCATCCCTTTAGAGAAGCATTCATTTAACCCATAGTTCACCAGGTAACCACGAAAACATGTCCCATATCATCCTTTCCACCTTTGGACTGATACATGAGATAACTTTCTTATTCCCTTTGTTTTTTGTTTCACCACTTTTCTATTGTCATTTATTTGCAAACAGCAGTTTGAGTAATTTAGTTTTCCACACACTCCCCCTTCTTCTGCTAATAGCTGATCTAGTAATATACTTTGATTCCTAACTGATTTCCCTGAACTTGTGGTAACAAAAAGAACAACAGTTTAATATACCTTACATAACATATTCCTGACCAGTTTGGAGGTAACCTGCGATAAGCACATTGGTCACAAATCCAATAATGCCCTTACAAGGCCCAGGTTCCGTTAGCAAAGGGGCCTTTCCAATTTTCATTATCAATTGGTGGGTCAAAACACAGCTTCTCTCCTCAGCGTAATGGTTCTCCAGCAATAGTTGCCTTACCGTAAGAGTCACAATATTTGCATCTCCAAGCTCCCATGTGAGGTTTCCACCTACAGTTACATCCCAGACCTGTTTTGTTAGATCTGGACCAGAACCTACTCAAAAGGGTTCTGGTCCCATTCTGGTTTTGCCATTTCCAGTCACAGACAACATGTGTTTTACTTGTGGGATTATCTCGGTGGCAGGTTAAAAATGCATGGTCAAAAAAACCTGTCCCTTCCCACTGCTTTATAGCCTTCAAAATCCCTTTGGTAATTATGGTAGGAACACCCCACCCAGCTACCATTAGTGAGCTCAACATGTGTTTGATTCCATCGGCCCTGATACCTGGAGCAATCACAGGAGGGCAGTTGGGGGCCCAACAATCTAAACCCAAAGATAAAGTCCAGTCACCAACACTTTTTCCCATGTATACACCCCCTGTTTCATTTAGACAATAAATTCCTCTTTCAGAAGAATGAAGTCTCCATGGACTCCCTTCCTCATCCCAAAATCCCATTCTGTTGTGTATCTCACTCAGGGTGCTGATCCACCACTTAGGTTCGACTGGGCTGGCCACCCACGGCCAATTTTCAGATCCACCTGGCCCTCTGCAGACCCAGCAGTTACTGAGGTTAAAGGGCTTTGCTACTTCTTCTCCTAGGGTTCAAAAAAATTACTGTCCCACTTCTGGCCCAAACCTAACTGACAATATAAAGGTAAGATCATTAAGAAAAACATTCTGATAGTGTAATCTAGTCACCTAATCTAATTTTCACGTTATCTTCCACACCACTTGTGGCGAGTGAAGGGACTGAAACCACTGAACATAAAACCAGGACAGCAAGGATTAGCCCCCGCAGTGACTGGAGATCCGAAGGAGGGATGCCCACACAGACTATTCCAGCAGACAGTCTGTGGGGAGGCACACGAGGCTTCCCCCGATGTCGACGCATGGCTGCTGCTCTGGTCTGCTCCTGCGGAGTGTCAGTCGTGGCTCCCATCCTTCTCCTCCAGCTGAGATGTCCAAATCTCCGGGGCTTTAGAGGCCTTGACCCGAGTGTGATGGGTCCACCCATGTTCAGCTGTCCTGACGGCTGTTTCTGTGGTCAGCAACACCTGGAAATGTCCATGCCACTTCACCACCAGTGGTGCTTCTTTCCACGCCTTAAAGAGGACCCAATCTCCCGGCTGGATGTTGTGAACAGCAAAGTCCAAAGGCAGGGTCTGTGCCAGCCGAGTTTCCTGTCAAAGAGATTTCACAAGAGACAGGATCCAGGCCACATATTGTTTTAAATATACATCACTTATTTCCACCCCCCCACTAGGATGAGAATGACAAGGGTAAGGAATTCCAAACATCAATTCAAAGGGAGATAACTGAATATCTCCCCTGGCTCTGGCCCTTATTCTTGCTAAAGCCAGTGGCAAAAGCTGTGCCCATGGCATCTTAGTTTCCATCACCAGCTTCAAAAGGCGCTTCCCCATTTCCCTCATTCATTCCCCCTAGCCGAACTCTGGGGGTGTCAGGGGGCAGGGAGGTTCCACTGTACTCCCAAAGCAGCCAGAACTCCCCCAAGGCCTCTGGCTACCTTGTCAGCTGAGACAGCACCACCAGGAGATATCCAAGCCTTGCCACTCCGGGCATTACAGCAACATCCACCGACATCTTTGGAAGGGACACAGAGCCCAAGGCCTCCCTCCCCCGGCAATTTTCTTTGTAACCTTGTTATTGCTTTTAGCACTAACCAAACAAACCTCAATAGCTCCTTTTGCCAGATTAAAAAGACCCCCAGCAGCATACACCCCCAGGAACACCTCTGCCAATTTTAACAGGAGGCTGGGGCAAAGCTCCCCTTCATTTCTCAATTCCAAATTCTCTCGTTCCACCAAAAAAAATTCACACTGTAATAACCAAGTGCTGATCATCCACTGAAGAGGTTCTTTCAGTTAACAAAGCTCCCACCTGGTGTGAAACATTAACAATCAGATATTTCCTATTGTCAGCCCTTGGGCCCCAGTTCCTATCAAGGCCGTGGCTGCACAGCTCTGCAGACAATGCAGCCTCTGGCTCCATTCTGAGACATCCTGAGGCAATGAGTAGCCTCTGGCCACTGCATCTAGCAACTTAGAAAAATAAGAACACACCATGCAAAAA
Organism: Acanthiza pusilla; assembly: GCA_036630365.1. Taxonomy (NCBI): domain Eukaryota; kingdom Metazoa; phylum Chordata; class Aves; order Passeriformes; family Acanthizidae; genus Acanthiza; species Acanthiza pusilla. The sequence goes on along the minus strand of JAXCHO010000192.1, from coordinate 459,938 downwards.
GGCAAATCACCTTGTCAATTACAAAATTTGGTATATCCTTTCTACCAAATCAAGTTTCTGAGGGTTCTTACAGATGGAACTTTAGCTTTTACTGTAAACACATTGTTTTAGTTTTGCACCAAAAAAGCCAAACTCCAAATCCTTGTGTACCCCAGAGACTTTGGAATTCACTATGCACTTGTATTTTCACCAGGCACTGATTCCCAAAATCACTATTATAAGCACAATAACACTCAACATTCTTCACAATACTAATGTGCATTCTCACTTCACCCATCAAATCTCTTCCCAGTAAATTACAATCACAATTAGGAACAAACAGAAATTCATGCATTTCAAACCTATCCCCCACATCTGCCAATAGTGGTTGAATAAGGCACATGCTCATCTTTTCCACTCACCCCTTGAGTAAAGATCTAGTTGACAACTCCCCCCACTTAGGGATAAAATATAAAGTTGATCAAGAACTCCCTGTGTCTACTACGAAACACTTCTCATCTCAATCCAGGCCCACCTAAAAAGTTATCAGGGGTTCCTGTGTGGGGGGCCCTGGTATAATGTGAACCTCTGACATCCCAAACAATTAATTTCTATTAATCGCTGGACTTCCTCCCCCTGAGGATCCAGCCGTTTCTGCAGACATTCCCGCTTCCAGTGTCCCTCTGCCCTGCAGACAGCACACCGATCCCTTCCCAAACGCTGCTTTGCTCAGCTCTCCTCTGCCAAGGAGGGAATGCCTTTGCCACGTCCTGGTGGCCAGCCCCGTCCCCTTTGTCCCGGGGCTCCCCTTGGGCCCTGCAGTTTATTCCTCCAGGGCTGAAACAATTTTGGCATCACTATTGCCTTTTTCCTCATCCCATCTCACAAACACTTTCTGTGTCTTTCTAACCAGTTCATCCAGGGGCTTATGCTGCCCTTCCTCTAGCCCCCAGCCCCGCTACTGCCTATGGGTGCTCATTCTCACACATTTCCAAATCATTCCAGTGACCCAAACAAAAATCCTTAACAGACAATCCTAATCCTCCCATGTACAATCCGCATTTTCCAGATATGCTTTCCGCAGTGTCCAAACACATCCTGCCCTCCGGCGCTCCCGGCAGGCACGGCCAGCAGCACCGAAGGTGACCAGGGCATCCTGCAGCCTCATGGAGACCGGGGGACCACTGCCGCCCCTGTCCCGGGGGGTGGCAGGGTCAGGGACCGCCTGGTGCTGAGCCCGCAGCTGTCCCACGGCCCTGCCTCGGCCCCACACCTCCCCACAGGCCCCCAGCCCGCGCTCCCGGCTGGGCACCTCTGCGCCCGCTCCTGCCGCTCCTTGCCTTAACCATATTTCTCTGCACTCCCCTGTTGCCAAGATCACTTCTCCACTCCCCTTCTTGCCCCTGCTGGGCATGGATTGTCGAGACCCCTTCTTGACTTTCCCTTACTCCCCCCTTGGCGTCCATGTCCTTGTATTTTGGGATCATCATCCCTTTTGCTGGTTCCCCTTCCCAGCTTCACCTGTGCTACCCTCCATGGGTGCCCTGTCAGGTTTTCCTTCCCCAAAGGACTCTCTGGGGTAATTATGGGATCGTCATCCCTTTCTGCTGGGGCCCCTTCCCAGCTTCACCTGTGCCACCCTCCATGGGTGCCCTCCCAGGTTCACTCCCCAAAGTTCCCATTGTACTCACTGGTGAGATTTTCAGTGCTCCTTCCCTGCGGACTCTTCACGGACGCCCCTGCTCCGCCACTCGTCTGTCTCCTGGACAGTCTCGGGAACCCAATCAATCGCCCGGTGCCGGCCACCACCAAGGGGAGCTGATCACCGAAACTGGGTGAGGCACCTTCAGCTCTGCTCGCTGCAGGCAGCCCCGGATGGTGGAAGGATCCCGGACGAGAGCCCCCATTTGTCAGGAAAAATTAATCCACAAACACCAGAGGTTTATGTCCAAAACGGAGACAGAGGAGTCCTGGAACTCTATTCATGAATAAAGGGAGAGGTCATGGGCATTTCCTGTGGGGTCTCTCATATTGCTAGAGGACGCAGCCTCTTTTTATCCTAATTTCCCGGCCGCAGGTTCCCTCTCCCTTTCCCCAAAGGCTGAGGTACTCGAGAGGTACAGACTTCCCCAAAGGCCTAATGCAGACACAGTTAATATACATTTCACCTAAATGTAGACACTCTCAATACACACCCCCGCATTTCTTCTTTTTCTTATGTCTCTGTTCCTGTAGTTTATTAACACAGTCTTGGGCAAGTCAGTCACTGGAATTCCTATGGAAATCCTTCCCATTGTTTCTTCTATCTCTCAGTATAGGCCTTATCTTACCAGCAGTTTCTTTGTAAAGTCACTCCCTTATTCCTTTCAGAACTTTCCTCTGAGGGTCTGCATTTTGCTTCTCCCTCGGCCCTCCCTGAGCAGGCTGGCAGGGCTTGCAGTGTGAGGACATTTGTCCTTCCTCCCCCTCACATCCACTGCCCCACAAACAGCCCCGAGCCACCCGTGAGGGACAGGCCCTGCTGTCCCAGGCTTGGGCTCAGCCCTTGGCCTTTCTGCTTCCTCCAGCCAAGCCTGGCTTCTCTCAGCATCCCAGTTCCCTGCTCACAGCCTTGGGCTCCCTGCAATCCTGGCACATCCCAAGGATCTGCTCTCACCAGTCCCTGCGGAGCCTTTGGCAGTCCCTTGAAACACAGGGTTTTCTTATAGACACTTAAATGTAGAGATTTTAGATAAAAGTTAGTTCTGTTAAAATCAACTAGAATAGAAAAAGATGCAGAACGCAGTTACAAAGAAATTAATGATTAAATGCAGATTTGATTATTTGATATTTACTCAGCTGTGCTTAGAATAGGCAATTAATAATCTTAAGAAAAGAGGTTCAAAGGAGAACCTAGACAGTTCCCAATCTTGCCCAGATGCAACCTACTTAGAAGCAAAAGAAGAGAGCATTGGGAGTTTTCCAGGGTCAAATGTATTGTCATAAACCAACGAAGTAAGAAGGTCACACTGATGAAGACTCATATTACTTCATCCAAAGCAGCCCTCAGACTCAAATTAACGAACACCAACTCAATTCCATTGCAGGAACTGCGCATGCTTAATGACTTTTTGGTAATTCCATACGAAGCAGGGAATGGGAGGTGCTTATGCTATGAATATGTATCAGTATTTTAAATATGCATTTTTGTGATGAATAAATAAGTTTTGTGTTGCATTGTTACTCCGGAGCTGTACATTTGGGAGCTATCCCTGCAACTCTCTGGCGCTGAAATAAACATACACTTTCTAACCTCAACAAGTTAGAGAGTCTTTGTCCATCTCAAGAGGATATCGATATTAGATCTATATCTGCATTTTAATAATTCAGGAGTCTGGGTCAGCGCAAGGCTTTGTGTGCCCAGGCAGAGGCAGGCAGGACACAGAGCTGTCAGGGAAGGAAGGGCCAGCGAGGTGGGGCAGCCGGGGGATGAGCACAGCCTGCAGGGCCAGAGGCGCAGGGCATGGACAGCGTAGGACAGCCTGGGCTGGAGAGGGCACAGGGATGTGCAGAAGCTGCAAGGCCCTGCCAGAGCCAACTTGGGCAGCACTTTGGCCATGGCTGCTGGCCCTGGCCCTGAGGCCATGAGGAGGACAAAGTGACCCTTGCAGCCCTGGGGCCTCATGGCCTCCTTGTCCCTGCCCAGCAGCCTGGCAGGGGCCGCCCCATGGTGCTGCCCTTGGCATTGCACATCCCCACATGGCAGTGCCCCGGGAAGAGCCCTGAGCAATGAGGGAGGCACAGGATCTGCCTTCCCCGGGGCTGGGGCTCAGGCCTTGGCCCTTTGCATTCCTGAAACACATCCAGGTTGGCTCAGCATCAGAGACACCTTTCCCTTGCTTGTCCCCACCTGCCACCACTGCCTGCAGTGCTCTGCTCTAACTGCAACCTGGGGACACTTTCTCAGTCGTGTCACTCACTGGAACCCATTAACACTAGAAGAAACTTCAGCATTTCAATTTAACTTTGACTTCTTGAGAAGTTATTTGAACACACTGGGAGGGACTGAGTCCGATGTAAAGAGCAGCAGAGCCCCGCGAGGCTCATTCAAGTGCCTGTGCTGTGGCTGTGCTGCTGAGCTGGGCCGGGCTCCTGGCACAGAGGCAGCTCCTGGCAAGCGGCAGCACTGCAGAGAGACAGCTCTGCCCAGGAGCAGCTCCTGTGCACAGCCCAGCAGGGCTGGGCCACTGCCAGGGCAGCTCAGGGACACCAGCAGGGCACAGCCAGAGCTCACAGGTGCTCAGCATTGGCAGGGGCTGTGCCATGGCCCAGAGGGGCTGTGTCATAGCCATAGGCACCTCTGGGGCTGTGTCACAGAGCCCCAGAGCAGCTGTGATGTCAGAAAGGGGCAGTGTGACATCCCAGAGTGGGCTGTGTGAGGTCACAGATTGGGCTATGACATCTCTGAGTTGGTTGTGTGAGGCCATGGAGCAGCTACAGCATCATAGAGGGGACTGTGTGACATCACAGAGCAGGCTCTGAGGTTACTGAGTGGGCTGTGTGACATCACTGAGTGACAGCACAGAGCAAGCTCTGACACCACAGATTGGGCAGGGAAATCGTAGTTTATGATGGTTGATGACATCACAAGGTGGTTTTGTTATATAATAGAGTTGCCGGTGACATCCCAGAGTTGGCTGTGTCATCCCAGGGGCTGTGTGAGGTCACTGGGGAGGTCACTCTGCCCCAGCCCCCCCTCACAGCTCCCCCCAGAGAAGTCCAACGCTGCTCGTGCACAGCAGGGTCCCCTGTCCCCCCAGGTCCCCCCTGCCCCCCGGCGCCGCAGCCTCCCCCAGAGGATGTTCCACGAGATCGACCCCCAGAGCCTGACACGGGGACAGGGGGGACGGGGCTGTGGGGGGGTGGGACAGGGGGACAGGGTCCCCCTGGCAGTGTCCCTGTGTCCCCCAGGGTGAGAGCCTGGGCCAGGGCTCCTTCAGCCTCTTACGAACGAGGGGTTGAGAGCGCTTAAAAAATCCTCAGCAGGGGATCAGCAAAAACCAGATTTAATATTCAGGAACAGCACAATAAATTTCATTGAGAAGGGTCATTCTACTCTGGACTGGACAGTTCAGGCACAGCAAGGGAAAAAAGCAACAACAAAACCAACCAAATCCTGTCAAGCAAACTAGAAATTAACTGAGCTGGCTCTCTTTGTGTGTGTGTGTGTGTGTGTGTGTGTGTGTGTGTGTGTGTGTGTGTGTTTAGGAGTGTGTGACAAAAGGACACTGAGGGCAAGGACCCCAATTAAAAGTGTGATTTCTCATTAATAAAGATGGATTTGACCCCAAAAATGGCTTGGGGTTTGGGGGTCCTGGTTTGGGTTTTTGGGTTTGGGTTAATTTGGGGTCTGGGGGGTTTTGGTTTTTTGAGGAAATTTGGGAGGTTGGGGTTAATTTCGGGTTTGGGGGATTTTGGGTTTTGGGGGTTGGGTTAAATTTGAGGTCTGAGGGTTTTGGGTTTTGGAAAAAGCAAAAAACCACAAAGAAATCCCCAAAATCGCAAAATTCGGAAGTGGAAAAATCCCAAAAATTGGAGGTGGGAAATAACTAAAATTGTGCGGGAACCCGCAGTTGAAATATTAATGAAGATGAATTTGACCCCAAAAGTGATTCTGGGTTTGGGGTTAATTTGGGGTCTGGGTGGCTTTAGGTTTTGGAAAAAACAAAAAGCCTCAAAAAAACCCCAAAAATCACAAAAATTGGAAGTGGAAAAATTACCCAAATCGCAAAAATCAGAAGTGGAAAATAACAAAAATTGTGCAGGGGACCCCAGTTGAAACATTTATAAAGATGGATTTGACCCCAAAAGTGGTCTTGGCGGTTTTGGATTATGGAAAATCCCAAAAACCACAAAAACCCCAAAAATCAAAGCAGAAAAATCCCCACATATTTCAAAAATCAGAAGTGGAAAATAGTGAAAATAAGGGGGGGACCCCAATTAAAAGTGTGACTTCTCATTAATAAAGATGGATTTGTCCCCAAAAATTATTTGGGGTTTGGGGGTCTTGGTTTATGTTTTTGGGGTTTGGGGTTAATTTGGGGTCTGCGTGGTGTTGGTTTTTGGAAAATGCAAAAAACCACCAAAAAACCCCCCAAAAATCGCAAAAATCGGAAGTGGGAAAATCCCAAAGTTGCAAAAATCAGAAGTGGAAAATGGTGAAAATAATGGGGGAAGCATCAATTGAAACATTAATAGAGATGGATTTGGCCCCAGAAACAATTTCCTGTTAATTTGGGGTCTGAGGGTTTTTTGTTTTCTGGAAAATTTGGGGTTTGGGGTTAATTTGGAGTTTGGGGTTTTGGTTTTTGGGGAGATTTGGGGTTTGCCCAGTGGGGACATCTTCCAGGGGCTGTATGAGGAGTACTGGGGGAGGAAAAAAGCACAGAAATCAGAAAAAAACCAAAAATTGGAAAAATCGGAAGTGGGAAAATCCCAAAAATTGGAAGTGGGAAAATCTCAAAAATCGGAAGTGGAAAAATCCCAAAAATCACAAAAAATCAGAGGTGGAAAGCAATGAAAATCATGGGGACAGGGACTCCAATTGAAATAAAAATCCACCAATAAAGATAGATTGGATCACAAAAATTGTTTGGGATTTGGGGTTAATTTGGGGTCTGGTGGCTGTGGGTTTTTGGAAAATGCAAAAAACCACAAAAACCCCCAAAATCACAAAAACCGGGAGCAGAAAACAATGAAAATGATGTGGCGACCTCCCATTGAAATAAGTCCACCAATAAAGATGGATTTGACCCCAGAAATGATTTGGGGTTTGGGGTTTGGGGGGCCTGGTTTGGGTTTTTGGGTTTGGGCTAATTTGGGGTCTGGGGGGTTTTGGTTTTTTGAGGAAATTTGGGGGGTTGGGTTAATTTTCGGTTTGGGGGATTCTGGTTTTTGGTGTTCGGGGTTCATTTGGGGTCTGGGGAGTGTTGGTTTTTGGAAAATCCCAAAAAAGGCAAAAAACCCAAAAATCACAAAAATCGGAAGTGGAAAATAACAAAAACGTCAATTGAAAGTGTGATTTTGAAACACAGGGTTTTCTTTTAGACTCTTAAATGTAGAGATTTTAGATAAAAGTTAATTCTGTTAGAATAGAAGAAGACGCAGAACTCAGTTAGAAATTAATGATTAAATGCATATTTAATTTGATTATTTGATATTTACTCAGCTGTGCTTAGAATAGGCAATTAATAATCTTCTGAAAAGAGGTTCAAAGGAGAGCCTAGACAGTTCCCAATCTTGCCCAGATGCAACCTACTTAGAAGCAATAGAAGAGAGCATTGGGAGTTTTCCAGGGTCAAATGTATTGTCAAAAAGCAACGAAGCAAGAAGGTCACACTGATGAAGACTCATATTACTTCATCCAAAGCAGCCCTCAGACTCAAATTAACGAACACCAACTCAATTCCATTGCAGGAACTGCGCATGCTTAATGACTTTTTGGTAATTCCATACGAAGCAGGGAATGGGAGGTGCTTATGCTATGAATATGTATCAGTATTTTAAATATGCATTTTTGTGATGAATAAATAAGTTTTGTGTTGCATTGTTACTCCGGAGCTGTACATTTGGGAGCTATCCCTGCAACTCTCCGGCGCTGAAATAAACATACACTTTCTAACCTCAACAAGTTAGAGAGTCTTTGTCCATCTCAGGTGGATATCGATATTAGATCTATATCTGCATTTTAATAATTCAGGAGTCTGGGTCAGCGCAAGGCTTTGTGTGCCCAGGCAGAGGCAGGCAGGACACAGAGCTGTCAGGGAAGGAAGGGCCAGCGAGGTGGGGCAGCCGGGGGATGAGCACAGCCTGCAGGGACAGAGGCGCAGGGCATGGACAGCGTAGGACAGCCTGGGCTGGAGAGGGCACAGGGATGTGCAGAAGCTGCAAGGCCCTGCCAGAGCCAACTTGGGCAGCACTTTGGCCATGGCTGCTGGCCCTGGCCCTGAGGCCATGAGGAGGACACAAGTGACCCTTGCAGCCCTGGGGCCTCATGGCCTCCTTGTCCCTGCCCAGCAGCCTGGCAGGGGCCGCCCCATGGTGCTGCCCTTGGCATTGCACATCCCCACATGGCAGTGCCCCGGGAAGAGCCCTGAGCAATGAGGGAGGGACAGGATCTGCCTTCCCCGGGGCTGGGGCTCAGGCCTTGGCCCTTTGCATTCCTGAAACACATCCAGGTTGGCTCAGCATCAGAGACACCTTTCCCTTGCTTGTCCCCACCTGCCATCACTGCCTGCAGTGCTCTGCTCTAACTGCAACCTGGGGACACTTTCTCAGTCGTGTCACTCACTGGAACCCATTAACACTAGAAGAAACTTCAGCATTTCAATTTAACTTTGACTTCTTGAGAAGTTATTTGAACACACTGGGAGGGACTGAGTCCGATGCAAACAGCAGCAGAGCCCCGCGAGGCTCATTCAAGTGCCTGTGCTGTGGCTGTGCTGCTGAGCTGGGCCGGGCTCCTGGCACAGAGGCAGCTCCTGGCAAGCGGCAGCGCTGCAGAGAGACAGCTCTGCCCAGGAGCAGCTCCTGTGCACAGCCCAGCAGGGCTGGGCCACTGCCAGGGCAGCTCAGGGACACCAGCAGGGCACAGCCAGAGCTCCCAGGTGCTCAGCATTGGCAGGGGCTGTGCCATGGCCCAGAGGGGCTGTGTCATAGCCATAGGCACCTCTGGGGCTGTGTCACAGAGCCCCAGAGCAGCTGTGATGTCAGAAAGGGGCAGTGTGACATCCCAGAGTGGGCTGTGTGAGGTCACAGATTGGGCTATGACATCTCTGAGTTGGTTGTGTGAGGCCATGGAGCAGCTACAGCATCATAGAGGGAACTGTGTGACATCACAGAGCAGGCTCTGAGGTTACTGAGTGGGCTGTGTGACATCACTGAGTGACAGCACAGAGCAAGCTCTGACACCACAGATTGGGCAGGGAAATCGTAGTTTATGATGGTTGATGACATCACAAGGTGGTTTTGTTATATAATAGAGTTGCCAGTGACATCCCAGAGTTGGCTGTGTCATCCCAGGGGCTGTGTGAGGTCACTGGGGAGGTCACTCTGCCCCAGCCCCCCCCCCACAGCTCCCCCCACAGAAGTCCAACGCTGCTCGTGCACAGCAGGGTCTCCTGTCCCCCCAGGTCCCCCCTGCCCCCGGGTGCCACAGCCTCCCCCAGAGGATGTTCCACGAGATCGACCCCCAGAGCCTGACACGGGGACAGGGGGGACGGGGCTGTGGGGGGGTGGGACAGGGGGACAGGGTCCCCCTGGCAGTGTCCCTGTGTCCCCCAGGGTGAGAGCCTGGGCCAGGGCTCCTTCAGCCTCTTACGAACGAGGGGTTGAGAGCGCTTAAAAAATCCTCAGCAGGGGATCAGCAAAAACCAGATTTAATATTCAGGAACAGCACAATAAATTTCATTGAGAAGGGTCATTCTACTCTGGACTGGACAGTTCAGGCACAGCAAGGGAAAAAAGCAACAACAAAACCAACCAAATCCTGTCAAGCAAACTAGAAATTAACTGAGCTGGCTCTCTTTGTGTGTGTGTGTGTGTGTGTGTGTGTGTGTGTGTGTATGTGTGTTTAGGAGTGTGTGACAAAAGGACACTGAGGGCAAGGACCCCAATTAAAAGTGTGATTTCTCATTAATAAAGATGGATTTGACCCCAAAAATGGCTTGGGGTTTGGGGGTCCTGGTTTGGGTTTTTGGGTTTGGGTTAATTTGGGGTCTGGGGGGTTTTGGTTTTTTGAGGAAATTTGGGAGGTTGGGGTTAATTTCGGGTTTGGGGGATTTTGGGTTTTGGGGGTTGGGTTAAATTTGAGGTCTGAGGGTTTTGGGTTTTGGAAAAAGCAAAAAACCACAAAGAAATCCCCAAAATCGCAAAATTCGGAAGTGGAAAAATCCCAAAAATTGGAGGTGGGAAATAACTAAAATTGTGCGGGAACCCGCAGTTGAAATATTAATGAAGATGAATTTGACCCCAAAAGTGATTCTGGGTTTGGGGTTAATTTGGGGTCTGGGTGGCTTTAGGTTTTGGAAAAAACAAAAAGCCTCAAAAAAACCCCAAAAATCACAAAAATTGGAAGTGGAAAAATTACCCAAATCGCAAAAATCAGAAGTGGAAAATAACAAAAATTGTGCAGGGGACCCCAGTTGAAACATTTATAAAGATGGATTTGACCCCAAAAGTGGTCTTGGCGGTTTTGGATTATGGAAAATCCCAAAAACCACAAAAACCCCAAAAATCAAAGCAGAAAAATCCCCACATATTTCAAAAATCAGAAGTGGAAAATAGTGAAAATAAGGGGGGGACCCCAATTAAAAGTGTGACTTCTCATTAATAAAGATGGATTTGTCCCCAAAAATTATTTGGGGTTTGGGGGTCTTGGTTTATGTTTTTGGGGTTTGGGGTTAATTTGGGGTCTGCGTGGTGTTGGTTTTTGGAAAATGCAAAAAACCACCAAAAAACCCCCCAAAAATCGCAAAAATCGGAAGTGGGAAAATCCCAAAGTTGCAAAAATCAGAAGTGGAAAATGGTGAAAATAATGGGGGAAGCATCAATTGAAACATTAATAGAGATGGATTTGGCCCCAGAAACAATTTCCTGTTAATTTGGGGTCTGAGGGTTTTTTGTTTTCTGGAAAATTTGGGGTTTGGGGTTAATTTGGAGTTTGGGGTTTTGGTTTTTGGGGAGATTTGGGGTTTGCCCAGTGGGGACATCTTCCAGGGGCTGTATGAGGAGTACTGGGGGAGGAAAAAAGCACAGAAATCAGAAAAAAACCAAAAATTGGAAAAATCGGAAGTGGGAAAATCCCAAAAATTGGAAGTGGGAAAATCTCAAAAATCGGAAGTGGAAAAATCCCAAAAATCACAAAAAATCAGAGGTGGAAAGCAATGAAAATCATGGGGACAGGGACTCCAATTGAAATAAAAATCCACCAATAAAGATAGATTGGATCACAAAAATTGTTTGGGATTTGGGGTTAATTTGGGGTCTGGTGGCTGTGGGTTTTTGGAAAATGCAAAAAACCACAAAAACCCCCAAAATCACAAAAACCGGGAGCAGAAAACAATGAAAATGATGTGGCGACCTCCCATTGAAATAAGTCCACCAATAAAGATGGATTTGACCCCAGAAATGATTTGGGGTTTGGGGTTTGGGGGGCCTGGTTTGGGTTTTTGGGTTTGGGCTAATTTGGGGTCTGGGGGGTTTTGGTTTTTTGAGGAAATTTGGGGGGTTGGGTTAATTTTCGGTTTGGGGGATTCTGGTTTTTGGTGTTCGGGGTTCATTTGGGGTCTGGGGAGTGTTGGTTTTTGGAAAATCCCAAAAAAGGCAAAAAACCCAAAAATCACAAAAATCGGAAGTGGAAAATAACAAAAACGTCAATTGAAAGTGTGATTTTGAAACACAGGGTTTTCTTTTAGACTCTTAAATGTAGAGATTTTAGATAAAAGTTAATTCTGTTAGAATAGAAGAAGACGCAGAACTCAGTTAGAAATTAATGATTAAATGCATATTTAATTTGATTATTTGATATTTACTCAGCTGTGCTTAGAATAGGCAATTAATAATCTTTAGAAAAGAGGTTCAAAGGAGAGCCTAGACAGTTCCCAATCTTGCCCAGATGCAACCTACTTAGAAGCAATAGAAGAGAGCATTGGGAGTTTTCCAGGGTCAAATGTATTGTCAAAAAGCAACGAAGTAAGAAGGTCACACTGATGAAGACTCATATTACTTCATCCAAAGCAGCCCTCAGACTCAAATTAACGAACACCAACTCAATTCCATTGCAGGAACTGCGCATGCTTAATGACTTTTTGGTAATTCCATATGAAGCAGGGAATGGGAGGCGCTTATGCTATGAATATGTATCAGTATTTTAAATATGCATTTTTGTGATGAATAAATAAGTTCTGTGTTGCATTGTTACTCCGGAGCTGTACATTTGGGAGCTATCCCTGCAGCTCTCTGGCGCTGAAATAAACATACACTTTCTAACCTCAACAAATTAGAGAGTCTTTGTCCATCTCAGGTGGATATCGATATTAGATCTATATCTGCATTTTAATAATTCAGGAGTCTGGGTCAGCGCAAGGCTTTGTGTGCCCAGGCAGAGGCAGGCAGGACACAGAGCTGTCAGGGAAGGAAGGGCCAGCGAGGTGGGGCAGCCGGGGGATGAGCACAGCCTGCAGGGACAGAGGCGCAGGGCATGGACAGCGTAGGACAGCCTGGGCTGGAGAGGGCACAGGGATGTGCAGAAGCTGCAAGGCCCTGCCAGAGCCAACTTGGGCAGCACTTTGGCCATGGCTGCTGGCCCTGGCCCTGAGGCCATGAGGAGGACACAAGTGACCCTTGCAGCCCTGGGGCCTCATGGCCTCCTTGTCCCTGCCCAGCAGCCTGGCAGGGGCCGCCCCATGGTCCTGCCCTTGGCATTGCACATCCCCACATGGCAGTGCCCCGGGAAGAGCCCTGAGCAATGAGGGAGGCACAGGATCTGCCTTCCCCGGGGCTGGGGCTCAGGCCTTGGCCCTTTGCATTCCTGAAACACATCCAGGTTGGCTCAGCATCAGAGACACCTTTCCCTTGCTTGTCCCCACCTGCCATCACTGCCTGCAGTGCTCTGCTCTAACTGCAACCTGGAGACACTTTCTCAGTCGTGTCACTCACTGGAACCCATTAACACTAGAAGAAACTTCAGCATTTCAATTTAACTTTGACTTCTTGAGAAGTTATTTGAACACACTGGGAGGGACTGAGTCTGATGTAAAGAGCAGCAGAGCCCCGCGAGGCTCATTCAAGTGCCTGTGCTGTGGCTGTGCTGCTGAGCTGGGCTGGGCTCCTGGCACAGAGGCAGCTCCTGGCAAGCGGCAGCGCTGCAGAGAGACAGCTCTGCCCAGGAGCAGCTCCTGTGCACAGCCCAGCAGGGCTGGGCCACTGCCAGGGCAGCTCAGGGACACCAGCAGGGCACAGCCAGAGCTCCCAGGTGCTCAGCATTGGCAGGGGCTGTGCCATGGCCCTGAGGGGCTGTGTCATAGCCATAGGCACCTCTGGGGCTGTGTCACAGAGCCCCAGAGCAGCTGTGATGTCAGAAAGGGGCAGTGTGACATCCCAGAGTGGGCTGTGTGAGGTCACAGATTGGGCTATGACATCTCTGATTTGGTTGTGTGAGGCCATGGAGCAGTTAAGGCATCGTAGAGGGGACTGTGTGACATCACAGAGCAGGCTCCGAGGTCACACAGTGAGCTGTGTGACATCACTGCGTGATTTGTGGCATCACGGAGTTGGCTGTGACATCACAGAGCAGACTGCAACATCATGGTGTGGGTGTATGACATCATAGAGCAGGCTGTGAGGTCACAGAGTGCACTGTGCGACAGCACTGAGTGGGTTGTGACATCACAAAGGTGACTGTGACATCACAGTGAGAGCTGTGGGTAACAACACAGAGCAGGCTGTGGTATCAATGAATGGCTGTGTGACATCCCAGAGTTGGCTGTGACATCACAGGGGCTGTGTGAGGTCACTGGGGAGGTCACTCTGCCCCAGCCCCCCCTCACAGCTCCCCTCACAGAAGTCCAACGCTGCTCGTGCACAGCAGGGTCCCCTGTCCCCCCGGGTCCCCCCTGCCCCCCAGCGCCGCAGCCTCCCCCAGAGGATGTTCCACGAGATCGACCCCCAGAGCCTGACACGGGGACAGGGGGGACAGGGCTGTGGGGGGTGGGACAGGGGGACAGGGACCCCCTGGCAGCGTCCCTGTGTCCCCCAGGGTGAGAGCCTGGGCCAGGGCTCCTTCACCCTCTTATGAACGAGAGGTTGAGAGCACTTAAAAAATCCCCAGCAAGGTATCAGCAAAAACCAGATTTAATATTCAGCAACAGCACAACGAAGTTCCTTGGCAAGAGTCACTCTACTCCTGACTGGACAGTTCAGGCACAGCAATGGAAAAAAACAACAACAAAACAAAATCCAGGCAATCAAACCAGAAATGAACTGAGACCTGGACCTCTTTGTGTCTGTGCGTGTGTGTGACAAAAGGACACTGAGGTCAAGGACAAAGGGAATAGGACCTAAAAGCTTCACAGCCCTCAAACATAACAGTACCTAACTTATAGCTTAACCTTGACTTATACCTTAACCATAACAAGTCAGGGAAAGAACAGCCCTTAGCAGCATTTAACTTAGCTTATACCTCAGGACTGAACCTTACTTACAGCTCTAACCTACTCAGATATCCAAGGGACTCAACCCCTCCGAGAGCAGCATTTCTCCCCCATTTGCCAGAGCACAGGAACACATGTGTGCACACAGACACAAAGAGTCAGTGCCAGGGACCTGTCAGAAATTGCCCTCGAGGGCAGGGAAATGCTCACTCCCGATGCTTTTGCATCTCCCCAGCGGGCGAAGGGTTGAGCCTCGAGGAGTGGGGGATCGGCCCAGGCTCCCTCGTTGTTCGGGGATGCCCCGAGTGCAGCAAACGGGAGAGTTCCCGGCTCCCAGAGGCCCCACTCAGAGGGAGGTGGCTGCTCCACGACAGCTCCAAGGGCTCATTTGGCACCGCTGGTGATAGGGCCCCAAGAGATGGGCTTTAGGCACAGCCATGGCTCATCCTGGCCGCACTTGGCATCAACAGCTTGCTTTGACACTGTGACAACAGCCATGCTGTGCCATGGAGGGAAGAAAAACAGTTGCCAAGGCTGCTCCTAAAGCAAGCAGGAGCTCCTTGGACAGCAGCAGTGCCTGGCAGCAGACAGTGTTTGTGCTCAGCTGCACAGGAGCTGAGCCCAGGGGCTGCTGCTCAAGGCCCAGGCCTAAGGAGCATTTCTCCCATGAAGGGCTGGCCTGGAAAGGCGGTGCTGGGGGAGAATTCACGGCCTCAGGCTGCTCCCAGTTGCTCCCAGCATTTCCATGTGCGTGCTCCAAGTGCTGCTGCCAGCCCTGAGCCGTGGGGATGGCAATGTCGCGCTCCCTTGGCGGGGCAGTGTCACACCTGAGCCAGGTGTGCAGGGCAGGAGCTTGCCCTGAGCCCAAGCACTGTCCCACCTGCAGGAGCTGCTGCCCATCGGCCTCTTCCTGCTGCGGCCCCAAGCCCAGCTTGGAGCTAAACAAAGGGCGCTGGCTCGGGGTCATCCCCCGGCGGGGGCTGCGCACCCCCTCTGCCCCCTCCCCAAATTCCCTCCCGGGGGCAGCAGCAGCTGGGTCAGGAGCCCTGTGGGGAAAGAAAAGGGGTGACACTGGGACGGGGGGGACACACGCTCTGGGGGAGACACACGACCCCTGGGGACCCCCCCCCACCTTCTCCCACAGCACCAGGAGGAGGAACCCCAACATGGAGCCCCCAAACCCTGGCAGCATCTTGGGGGGCAGGGTCTGGTGGCAGCTTTGGGGGTCTGGGGTGTCACTACTGCCCTGAAACCCCTTCCCAGCCCCACAGCCAATGCTGGACCTCTCAAACCACCTCACAGCTTCCCATAGGATCCCTCAGATTCAGTCCATGACACATAAATGGCCCCAAAAGACACCAAAAGCCCTTTCCCATCTCCCCCAGGACCCACCCAATACCTCTCCAAGCCACACACCCCCGCCTGGACCCCAAAACTCCCTCACAGACCCCACCAAGACCCCTCGCAGCACCACAGATGTCCAAGAACCACAAAAGCCCCGGCCAATCCCCACAGGATCCCCAAATGCCCCTCCCAGCTCCCCAAGGCATTGACCAGGAGAGATTTGTGGACAGGAACATCCACAGCCGGGAGCAGCTCGGGCACTCCAGCAGTGATTTGGGCACTTGGAGGGGCACACCCCAAATGGGGAGACCCAGGCCAGCGACTGGGACAGACAACCGGAATTCCTGGAGAACAGATGGGCTCAGGTGGACACTTTCTGCTGGCACAACTATGAGACCATGGCACTGTCCCTTGGCCTGGGAAGCCCCAGAACACCCAAACCCTCCATGAACCCCAAATTCACCCTCAAATCCCAGGAAAATGGTGCAGATTTCAATCTCTTTGTTTCATTTCTTTATTTTTACCCCAATTTTGCTAGTTTTGACAGGATGAAGAAGGAAATTTTGTAAGTTGGAAAAGACCTCCAAGATCCTCCAGCGTTGCTTGATGCCACCAGAACAAACAATTGGAAAGAGCGGGTGAGATTTTTTTGGATGTAGCGTTAATAAATCAGCTCTTCCCAATGAATTTCCAATGTCAATCCGAGTCCCAATGGATGTTCCTGCCCTTGAGTTTGTCCAGGTGCCTACAGGGAATCTGAGGATGTGGAAGCCACCAGCCAGGTGTCCTCCCAGTGTTGGTCACCAGGAGTATGGGTCACCAGGGCTCTGCCCAATGTGGGTCACCTGAAGGGTGATGAAGTTGGAGCAGCGCACAAAGCTCTTCTCACACTCAGGACACTCGCAGGGCTTCCCTTACCGGTGCCTCCGCTGGTGTTGGGTCAAGTGAGAGCTCCTGGAGAAGCTCTTCCCACACTCGGGACACTCATAGGGCCTCTCCCCGGTGTGGATGCGCCGGTGGCTGATGAGGTGGGAGTTCTGCTTGAAGCCCTTCCTGCACTAAGGGCAGCGGAAGGGTCTCTCCTCTGTGTGAATCCGCTGATGCACGAGGAGATCTGAGCTGGTCTGAAACCTCTTCCCACACTCAGAACACTCATAGGGCCTCTCCGCAGAGTGAATCCTCTGGTGGACCATGAGGCTGGAGCTCTGGCTGAAGCCCTTTCCACATTGCCCACACTCGTAGGTGTGAATCTTCTGGTGTTGGATCAAGCTGGAGCTCTTGCTGAAGCTCATCCCACATTCCCCACACTCGTAGGTTCTCTCCCCTGTGTGGATGCGCTGGTGGGTGATGAGGTTGGAGTTTCGCTTGAAGCCCTTCCTGCACTCAGGGCAGCGGAAGCGCCTATCCTCTGTGTGAATCTGCTGATGCACGAGGAGATGGGAGCTGGTCTGAAACCTCTTCCCACACACAGAACACTCGTAGGGCCTCTCCCCTGTGTGGATCCTCTGGTGGACCATCAGGTGGGATCTCTTGCTGAAGCCCTTCCCACATTCCCCACACTTGTAGGGCTTCTCCCCATCATGGAGCTGCTCAGGGACCAGCAGGCCCGAGCTCTGGCTGAAGCTCCGGACACCTTCCCGGCACAGGGTGGGTCTTTCCTCCTCAGAGCGCCCTGGGCTGGGTTTGCAGCCCCTCCTTGTGCGGCATCTCTGGGACTTTTCCTCCCTCTTGAACTCCTGTGCCATGGAGCCGCTCAAAACGGCCTCTTCCACCAGGTTCTGCCCAAAGGCTTTGCCCTCCCTGGTCTCCATCTGCAGCTCATTGCCTGGGGAGGAAGGACAAGGAGAGGATGGGATTTGCCTCCGTGCCACAGGGAAGGGGAAGGACATCCCCCAATCTGTCCCTGCAGGACAGCGTCGGCAGCGGGGTTGTCCTGCAGCCGGGGGCAATGCTGGGCTGGGAGATGGAGCAGAAGAGAGGGGGCCTCCTCACCTGCCTGTGGGTCCCTGGCCATCTTCTTCTTCCGCACAGACTTCTGCTCCATCTGGCCATGGTTTGGGAATGAGAAATCCTGGTTTGGGTTAAAAAAAAGTGTGAGTGCATCGGCCTGGTGGTTCCACCTGGCCAAGTCCAGCTCTAGAAGTCACTGAGTGTTCTGTCTATAAAATCCTCCAAAAATCAAGAGTGACCCCAAAAAAAGCCTCCCAGCAGTTCCCCCTTTCCAGTCTCCTGGCTTTGGGCTGCTGGGGTTCCCCCTTCTCAAAGCTGCTGGGGCTCCCGTGGGTCCTGGGGATCCCCCTGCTCCGGGCTCCTGCTTAGGGATGCCGAGGGCTTTCGCTGGTCCCAGGGCTCCCTTCTTCCCTGATGCTGCTTTGGCTCCCAGGGCTCCCAGGCTCCCCCTCTTCAGGCTCCCCCCACTCCAGGCACTCGCGGCTTCCCCCTCTCTCCGCCGCCCCTTTCAGCGTCACAGTGTCCTGTCCCTGCCTCATCTCCAGGTTCCCCCACCCCTCCAGGCTGACAGGGGTCCCCCAGCTCCGCTATGACCCCTCTCTGCTCTCTCTGAGAGTCCTGCGTTCCATCCCCCGGCACTCCTGGGGATACCCAAAACCAATGTCCTGTCCTTCCAATACCGGGCAATTCCCGCATGGACCCCTCGAGTATTCCCCTAAGGTGTATGTATGGCTCACCTTCGGAGTCCTGCAAGATCCAAACATCCCCTCCGGCCCAAAAAATCCCCACCAGGGGCATGCAAAGATATCTGGAGCTCGATTCCAGAATCCCTGCATTCCAAAACCTCGTCCGGACAAAAATCCCTCCTGGAAACCCCTGAGAGATTTGGGGCAAGCTCCACCTCTGCGGTCACCTGTGGAATGTGGGTGGGCAATGATCCCAGGGCTGGGCATGCTGCGGACACAGTGGGTGGTGAAACTTCATGGTTCTCCTACTCCTCCTTTTCCTCCTCCTCCACCTCTCTCTCTCCTCTTCCTCCTGCTCTTCAGCTGCTCTCACCCCAGACCCCCTTCCCTACCCTCCTCTACCCAACGGCTGTCGCAGCACAGGCTGCTGGATGGGGAAACCCCCTGATCAGCCCCAGGGATGGACAGAGGGCTTGGGGACCCCCCCAGTGCAGATCCACCCCCTCCAGAGCCCCAGGGAATTGCTCCGGGGATCGAGTGCTGGGGAACAGGGCTAGACCCCCATGGAACTGCCCTTCTTCCATCCCAACCCCACCTTTCCCTCCCCTCTCCTCCCCTTGCCCATCGTTCTCCTAATCCACACACCCCTCCCAACTCAATTTCAGTCTCCCATCCCCCTCCTGCTCTCTTTGGGGGTCCCAGACCCCTCTCTTCCCCTACTCTCCTGTCCCTTTCACCATCCTCCCCTCAATCCCCAACCCCCCTCTCCCATGATTGGTTTTGGGGCTTCCAGGCCCCTCCTGCCCACTTTGGGGGTCCCAAACCCCATTTCGCTCACTTTGGGCTCCCAGCCCCCGCCCCCCTTCTCACCGCGCCCCCCGCTCACCCCGCGGAGGGCCGGGGGCACTGCCAGCACCACCAGTGCCACCAGCACGGCCCCAGCTGCCCCCACACGGCCCATGCCCAGCGCCGGGCAGGTGCCCACAGCCCCAAAGCAGCCGCGCTCTGCCCTGGCCGGGTCCCCAAAGCGGCCCCGCCCCGCGCGGCACTGCGAGCACCAGGCCGGAGCAGTGCGGAGCGCGGGCGGGCGGCATCAGCCGTGCCCGGGCAGGGCCGGGCCCCGCGGGGCTCCCCCCGCACTCGGCCCCACCGGGACAGCGCCCAGCGGGGGGGCCCGGCCTGCCCGCCCCACACCTCCCCCTCCCCAAATTCCGCTCCCGCCGCCCATGGGGCCCAGGGGGGCGCAGCTGGGCTCCACAGCTGCCGGACACACGTGTCCCCCGCTGACAGTGCCACCCCCCAAGGATTAGGGCTACCCCAAAACTCCCTCACACGTGCCCGATACCCTGCAAGCCCCCAAGGACTGCGGTCCCCCCACCTTCATCACCCCCAACCTTCGCCTGCCTCATCCCAGGCCCCAGCCCACCCATCCCCCTCCCCCACACTTCATCCCACACCCCAATCCACATCCCACCCTGCCCGGGCCCCAGCCCACCCCATCCCACTTCTCCCGACAGCCGCCACAGGGACCCCCAAAAACCCGCGTGCCGGGGACTCCCCAATATCCCCCCAGGGCCATTTGCGACTCACAGCTGGAGTCCTGCAACATCCAAACATCCGCCCCCTCCCCCCCCAGCAAAAAAACCAAACAAAGCCTCCCAGGATCAAGCAAAGACATTTGGGGCTCGGTTCTGGAGTCCTACAAGCTCCAAAAATCCCCCCCTCCCAAAAAGAACCCCACGCACCGCACAAGATCTCCGGGGCGAGCTCCCCCTGCCCAGTCACCTGCGGGATGCGGGGGGCGATGCTCCCGGGCCGAGAGTTGCGGACACAGAGAGCGATGGACGCACGGGGCAGCTCCTTTTGCTGCTTCTCGTTCTGCTGCTGCTCCACCTTTCCTCTTCCTCCCGCTCCTCCCCGTTTATCCCTCCGCCCCCTCCCCTTCCTCCTCTTCTGTCCCACCTCCTCCTCTCCTGCCCGCTCCTCCTCCTGTTCTTTGGCACTCCCATCCCGGCTGTGTCTGACATCCCCCCTGGGGCCATCCCGTGCTCAGCAGAGCATCCTGTGCCCTGTCACCTCTCTGTGCTGCTTAGGAAAGGGTTATATATATGTGTATATGTATATATTTTATATACATATACACATATATCTATCTATATATGTATGTATGTGTGTGTGTGTGTGTGTGTATATATATGTACGTATGTGTGTATATATACACATGTATGTATGTGTTTATATATATACACACACACATATAAATACATGCAAAAATAAAAATATATTTTTCTTTTTATTTATATTAATATTCATATTTATATTTACATATTCCTTCATGTACATATAAAATAAGTTAGATTAAATACTGTTAAGTTCTCTTACTATGTTAAATTTTTAAGTTTAAGGTATATTATGGTTAAAGTATAAGTTCAGTACTGTTAAGTTTGAGGGCTATTAAGTTTTTACCGTATTCCTTTTATGCTTGCCCTCACTGTGCTTTTGTCACACACGCACACAGAGATGCACACAAAGAGGTCCAGGTCTCAGTTCATTTCTAGTTTGATTGAATGGATTTGGATGGTTTTGTAGTTTCTTTTTTCCCTTGCTGAGCCTGAGCTGTCCAGTCAGGAGCAGAGTGACTCTTGCCAAGGAACTTTGTTGTGCTGTTGTTGAATATTAAATCTGGTTTTTGCTGATCCCTTGCTGGGGATTTTTTAAGCGCTCTCAACCTCTCATTCGTAAGAGGCTGAAGGAGCCCTGGCCCAGGCTCTCACTCTGGCGGACATGGGGACACTGCCGGGGGGTCCCTGTCCCCCTGTCCCACCCCCCACAGCCCTGTCCCCTCTGTCCCCGTGTCAGGCTCTGGGGGTCGATCTCGTGGAACATCCTCTGGGGGAGGCTGCGGCGCCGGGGGGCAGGGGGGACCCGGGGGGACAGGGGACCCTGCTGTGCACAAGCAGCGTTGGACTTCTGTGGGGGGAGCTGTGAGGGGGGGCTGGGGCAGAGTGACCTCCCCAGTGACCTCACACAGCCCCTGTGACATCACAGCCCACTCTGGGATGTCACACAGCCATTCTTTGATATCACAGCCTGCTCTGTGTTGTTACCCACACCTCTGTAATGTCACAGCCCTCACTGTGATGTCACAGTCAGCTTTGTGATGTCACAACCCACTCAGTGGTGTCACACAGTGCACTCTGTGACCTCACAGCTTTCTCTGTGATGTCATACACTCACACCTTGATGTCACAATCTGGTTTGTGATGTCACAGCCAACTCTGTGACATCACAGCCAGCTCTAAGATGTGATACAACCAACCAGTGATGCCACAGCCACCTCTGTGATGCCACAAACTATGCAGTGATGTCACACAGCTCACTCTGTGACCTCAGAGCCTGCTCTGTGATGTCACACAGTCCCTCCTATAATGCTGTTGCTGATCCATGACCTCACACAACCAACTCAGAGATGTCATAGCCCAATCTGTGACCTCACACAGCCCACTCTGGGATGTCACACTGCCCCTTTCTGACATCACAGCTGCTCTGGGGCTCTGTGACACAGCCCCAGAGGTGCCTATGGCTATGACACAGCCCCTCAGGGCCATGGCACAGCCCCTGCCAATGCTGAGCACCTGTGAGCTCTGGGTGTGCCCTGCTGGTGTCCCTGAGCTGCCCTGGCAGTGCCCCAGCCCTGCTGGGCTGTGCACAGGAGCTGCTCCTGGGCAGAGCTGTCTCTCTGCAGCGCTGCCGCTTGCCAGGAGCTGCCTCTGTGCCAGGAGCCCGGCCCAGCTCAGCAGCACAGCACAGCACAGGCACTTGAATGAGCCTCGCGGGGCTCTGCTGCTGTTTGCATCAGACTCAGGCCCTCCGAGTGTGTTCAATAAACTTCTCAAGAAGTCAAAGTGAGATTGAAACACTGAAGTCTCTTGTAGCTTAAATGGATTCCACTGAGTGACACAACTGAGAAAGTGTCCCCAGGTTCCAATCAGAGCAGAAAACATCCTGCAGAAGTTGACTCTGTCAGGTCCTGAAGGAAAAACAATCCCAGGGATGGGTTTGCCTTTGCTTGAGGCAGGACTGATCCAAACTGTCTTCCCTAACACATTTCTCACAGGCACCACAGGGACTTTATCCCCCTTCTATGGCCCGTGGACGATTTGATTGGGCAGGGCCAGCTCGATTGGTGGAGCCTCAGCTCTTCACTGACCAGTGGCCTTGGCTAACTGCAGCTCCCAGTGTTTGAAGGTCCCACCAGGCACTGCTTTCAAGGTGGTTTTCAGCAGTCCCTTGCACTGTTCAGCTTTCCCAGGGCTGGTGCCTGACAGGGAATATGAAACACCCACTCAGTGCTGTGCCCTCTGGCCCAGGTGTCCATGAGACTGTTCTGGAAATGAGTCCCATTGTCCGACTCACTTCTTCCTGGGGGCCCTGTTCCCCCAGGACTTGCTTTTGCAGGCCCAGGGTGGTGTTCTGGGCAGTGCCGTGAGGCACAGGGTGCGTCTCCATCCCTGCAGGGGCTGTTGGCACCACTGTCAGCAGCAGCGCTTGCCCTGGCGGCTCTGTGGCACTGTGATGTCATCGATCTGCCAGGCCCCCCCAGATTGGCATTTCCACCATCGTCCCCCACACCACAGGGGCTTTGCCCGCTTGGCCCTGCTTGAGCACAGCACATGTTCCACAGTCATGGATAACCTGGAGATGCTGTCCATGGGTAAATCCACCTCTGGGTCACCAGCCCATCTGGAGGTTGCATCTCTTCCCTGATGACCTGAGGCATCATGGGCCCATTGGGCCAGAAATAACTCACCCTTGTCGGGCCAGTCCAGACCCACCTGAGACCCTTCAGTCCTGCCAGCCCCATCCTCCTGTCCATTGTTGCGATGCTCTTCAATGCCCAACTCTTGGGTATGTGAGCATCCACAGGAGAGACTTTCACAGCCAATTCCCTACCTGGGCAGCGATGTCTTGCCCGAATCTAGCAGCCCCGATGGGTTACCCTCTGTGCTGCCAATTGTCCTTTTTCCATCTTTGCATTCACCCTCACTGAGTATTTGCTGCCATCCATGACTCAGTGCAGAGATAGAGATTGGGCCATTTCCCTCGCTCACAGCTCCGTGTATGGTCCCAGTGTTGCAGTGGCTGCAGGAAGGGGACACCCCACAGTGGGACATCTCCTCGTCAAATATAGACATAAAGTGAGGCAAACTGTCTGTCACTC
This sequence comes from Acanthiza pusilla, assembly GCA_036630365.1. Taxonomy (NCBI): domain Eukaryota; kingdom Metazoa; phylum Chordata; class Aves; order Passeriformes; family Acanthizidae; genus Acanthiza; species Acanthiza pusilla. The sequence continues at coordinate 436,569 of JAXCHO010000192.1, read as the reverse complement.
AGGTTTTGGCCTCAAAGCTGCCGTGGTTTGCAGGGAGTGCAGTGTGGCACGGCCCTGGCTGTGCCCGGGATCGCTGGCCTGGGAGAAGGTGTCAGTGCCAGCTGGCCCAGGGAGCTGCAGCATGTGGGGAGCCAATCCCTCCTGGTGTCCTGCACCAGGGTGACACTGTGGGGCCTCACGGAGCCAAGGAGACCATTGTGACACTGTGGGGCCCTTTGGAACTGATACTGAAATCAGCAGGACAGAAACTTTCTGACACAGTTTGAATATTAGAAAGCAGCCATTCTTTATTGCAGTGCTGGTCACTCAGGGGACACTTCCTCAAATCAAGTGCCCTGGGCAATGAGTGAACACAGTTTTTCTCACACATGCTGATATTTCTCACACACGCTGATATATAATGAACTAACATTTATTATTTCTCCCCACTTACTTCATGTATGGGTATTCCTTTATCTTACATAACTGCACCCCTTATCACAAGTCCTTCTGTGGCTCTTTGGGGTCTGTCTTCAACATCTGGCATCCTTTCCAGGTGGCTGTTCCTCATCCCCTGCTTTTGAGTAAGGGCAGTATCGTTGTTTTGCAGAACTTGTGCTTTGTCAGCCTTGCAGAGCTGAGCTGCCATCCTGCTTGCATTTCACATGACTTCTGTTTGCCTAAGTTCCATCCTTTATCTATTCCTCCAAGGCTGTGCCCTTCTGTTCCACTGTCCTTGATATGAGGAAATGTTCTTCTGTTCTACGGTCCTTGTCAAGTGAGTAAAATGCTGTTCTGTTCTCCTGTCCTCATCATGTCCTGCCATTTCTTGAGACTAAGTTCCAGATGGGAACCGGTCTCTCAATATCTGTATTTCATTTTATAGCATAAGGCATTAAAACAGCTACAACACTGAATCTTCATGCAAGCTAAAAGCACACAGCAATTATTATGGTGATGACTATAAACAGATGTTTTAACCAAGTTCAGCTGGGTACCCATGAAGGAAGTTTGGTCCAGATTTCTTCCAATCCCCAGGAGGTCCCATCTGGAGCTGTGCATTGTAAAAAGTTGTCAATAGTACTTGGGAAGGTCCCTTCCACTGTGGCTGGAGTGGAGCAGTTCCCCAGTCTTTCAAGCAGACCCAATCTCCTGTTGGAGCTCGTGCCCTGTGTGTCCAATCTCCTCGGTCTGGACATTTCCTCTGCTCGCTTCAAATCCTGTAAAGTTTTACAAAGAGAAATGAGGTAATTATTCAAATCAACCCCTCCTTTCACGTGTGTGCTTCCTGGGATGTGGCACTTGGTGGGGTCGACCACAGAGCAGCTCACAGGGGCTGATTTTGCTGCTGCCCCACAGCTGAGTTCTGCTCTGAAGTAGAGCAGCAGCTAAGGCTTGGCCCCACTTCCAGGAGGGTTCCTGACGTATTTTACCCAATTGCAATTGGACTGTGTAATTCATTGGCTCTGCTTTGGCACCAAGGGCTGTGAGGAGACACCTTGTCCTGAGGCCCTGGGGCCTCCTGGCACAGCCCCAGCAAGGCTGGGCACTGTCACCCCCTTGTCCTGCCCTCAGCATCCCCACCCCACATCGCAGTGTCCCCAGCAGAGCCCTGAGCAGGGCAGGAGGGACAGGATGTGCCTTCCCCGGGGCTGGGGCTCAGGCCTTGGCCGTTCTGCTGCCTCCAGCCAGCCCAGGCTCTGCTCAGCACCTGAGCTGCCTGCACAGAGCCTTGGCCTCCCTGCACTCCTGGCCTCAGGGATCTGCTGGAACGAGTCCCTGGGGAGCCTTTGGCAGGAATGGCCCTGGGGGCTCCTCAGTGCTCCCAGGGACTGCAGGTTTTTCAAAGGACTTTGGGTTTTGCTTTTGCCTTGGAGTCCCTGAGAGGTTTGTGCAATCCTGGCCTCCAATGATCTGCATGAATTAGTCTCTTGTGAGCTTTGCATTGACACTCAGGGGAGCTTATTAATGCTTTGAGATACTCGAGGTTTTTAAGGTACTTTGGATTTTCGTTTCCACACTGAGTCCCTGAGAGGTTTGTGCAATCACAGCTTCCAGTTCTCTCCTCCAAGGAGTTCATGAGGAGCCTGTGTTGGGGATGGACCTCAGTGGGACCCATGAATGCTTTGAGACACTTTGGGTTTTTCCTCTGACTTTGACTCCTGGAAAGGTTTGTGCAATCTCCTCTCAGGCCCTGAGGTTCAAGGGCTCAGCACCAAATGCACCACAGGGCTCATTAGGATCAAGTAAGCTACAACAAACCATGGCTCTGCCTTGATTTCCCTCTGGTCTTGTGCAGATCATTAGGAAGGTATCCTGCTACAGTTATGGAGAAATATTTCAAAGAGCTCCTAAGAAATCCACATTCCTATTTTAAAGGGTGTATTTTATTGCTATTCTATTTAGAGAAGAGATGATTGCAGCATTCTGTGACTGACATTGATCCAGGGTGTCTCCCTGTGCCTTGAGGTCTGACCCAGCGTGGACAGCCCTGCTCCACATTCCCACCCCCATCCTGTCTCCCCTCACCTGGGACCTGCTTTGCTTGCAGAACTGCCTGCACTCAAGCAAAGAGGAGTTTTCTTGGGGTTTCTGGAAGCAATCCAGAACTCCTAAGTTTCCCCACTGAAAACAGACACCCTCCTCAAGTGTGTGCCAAGCCCAAGCTGCCCCCAAGGAGGTTCCCCTTCCCCAGGGCAGAACCCTGCAAGGAATGTTTTAGACACACAGGAAGTTCTACAATAAACACAAATCCAGGGTTGGCTGAAGGCAGAGTTAGACCAACTGCTGAAGGACAGAGAAGCTTTGAACTCCTTGCAGCTGAAAGCACGCAGTGAATTGTTGGGAGGTGTGTGAGTGAGCCGAGGGTGAGGGGAAGGGCAATGCAGAGAGGCCTGGCAGTGCTGCTGTGCAGACAGGCTGCTGGGAAGGCACTGCAGCCCTGCCCTGGGCCAGCTGTGCTGGTGGATTCTCATGGCAGCCTGCACTGGCCATGGCCAGGGGCTGTAGCCATGGCCACTGCGCTGAGCCCACGGCAGCAGCCATTGCTCAGGGCTGGTGGCAGTGCCCAGAGGCAGAGGGGATGCGGTGCTGGGGGCTTGTGCCATGGCCACCTGCCCTGTGCCGCGCTGGCTGGGCAGGCGCCGCGGAGCAGCAGCAAAGCCCAGGGCCAGGGCCAAAGGCCAGGTCAGCCACACAGAAAGGGTCAGTGCTGGGGATTGTTTCCATGGCAACCCTCACTGGGACACCAGCCCTGGGTCACCTGGCATGGCGGTTGCCATGGAAACCCCTGGCAGGGACTGATGCCAGGGACACTTGCACTGAGACCCTGTTGGGCTCGGGTGCCATGGCAACCACCACAGGGCCACCTTGGCACCGAGGTTGCCATGGCAACCAGCACAGAGCCCCTGCCCACTCTCCAGTGCCACCACAACCTGCAGGAGACACTTGGCTGAGGTTGGGTCCATGGCAAACAACCTTGGCTGTGCTGTGCTGGGCATTGTCACGGTCACCAAGGAGCTGTGGAGCCGTGGCGATGGCGCATGGCCATGGCTGCTGCTCTGGGCTGGGCCAGAGGGAATTTCCTTCCCAGGGCTTTCTCTGGGGCTGTGCTTTGGGCTGTGCTGAGCACAGCGTTGAGCACACACAGATGGTTTTGTTCTCGCTCAGCTTGCACAGAGCCAAGGCCTTTCCTGCCCCTCGTCCGGCCACGCTGGGGAGGGGCTGGGGGTGCGCGGGAGCTTGGGAGGGGACACAGGGGGACGGGTGACCCCAACTGAGCCCAGGGATATCCCAGACCATAGGACATCAGGCTCAGTGTGTACAGTGGGGGGAACAAGGAGCATGGGGGGACATTTGGGGTGATGGTTTTTGTCTTCCCAGGGAACACTTAGGCAGGAGGGGGCCCTGTTTTGCCGTGGGCAGGGTCAGCACCAAAGACACAGACACCAACTGAAGGAACAGTGTCATTTATAGAATGCAAAACTGCAAAGAATTCCAAAAGGAGAAGCTCAGCAAAGCACATGATCATTAGCAAATTATCACAACAGGAGAAGCTCAGCAAGGCACCCAATCAGCACTACCAAAGATTGCCTATAATGATTTAGAAAGATCCAGCACCAGTTACCCTCAGGCTTTACCATCACCCACAGCCACACAGCAGCTGGGGGAGCTGTCACAGCCAAGGACTGCAGAGCCACTCCCGGACACTGGGAATTCCTGCAGGTGCCTCCACCCACAAGTGAGGCTTCCAACCTCGCTGGGAGAGGGCCCAGCTTGGACAGTGCTGAATAAACAAACTGACAGCACTTCTAGTGCAGCAACATCTGGTTTCATTCTCCTCTTGCTTTCTCCCAAAGCCTGGCCAGGGCTCAAGGAGGAACCAAGGGAGCTGACTTTGACCATACACGCCCAAACAAAGACAGATGTGGCCTTGTCCAGTTTCTAAATACAGAAAGGTAAATCCAGGTTTCCCCAGTGAACAGGTATATAGATCATATTGCTAATAATACTTCGTTAATGAGAGGATAGAAATATAACTTTGGCTGGAAGGTTCATCTAGAGGTCAGCTTTGGTCCAGGGCCTGTTGTTCAGGCCTTAGTACTTCAATGGGTCCTTTGACCTACAGAGGAACTACAACCTTCATAACAATTCTTTCCCAGACAGAGTCTTAGATTTAGGTATTATGCATAAAGGCATTGTCTCTTGTTCTCTAATTAAGTGCTGCTCAAGTTCATTACTCAGAGCTATAATTTCCATTCTTTCTAAAACATGACTGATCTGTTGATATTCTCTGTTCTTTATCAAATCCCCCTTTTTTCTTGAGACTGTGTCTCTTTTCAGACAAGTCTCAGTGCTCCATTTCTCAGCACAAAGTGTTACAGCAACTCTGCCATGGAATCATAACACACCAAGTGCGCACACTGCAATGATTACAGTGACTGCCACAAATGCATTTCGCAGCAGCCTCCAATTTGGCAGCCATGGAGCCAATCCCAGCAGGAAGAATTCCCTTCTTTCTGCCACTCTTCTACTGCTCTTTCTATCGAGGGCATTCCTGACTGTTGCACTTCAAACCCATCACTGATACAAGTGCAACATTCCTGTCCTAGAAGAGCTCAGGTTCCTCCCTGGACAGCAAGCAGATCATCTAAGGCCATGCGGTTCTGTAGAGCCCCATTTGTGTTTGTTGGAGCTCACAGGATGTGCTATTCAATATTTTAGCAGTATCATTTGCTACTTCTCCTAATAATCGATTTAGCTCATTAACACAAACTCCATAGGACAAGGCAATGCACATCGGGCACAGGGTGAACCAGAATCTTTGGCTTTCTGAAACCAAAGGCACTCTTGGGGTGGAAAATGTTCCCTTGGCCCCAACTCTTCCCTGTGGTTGTTGCCAAAGGACCCAAAACGGTGGCACTGCAGCTGAGAGTGGTGTAACACTGACCCTGAGCAGCTCCAGCACCCCAAGCTCTAGTGACATTGGGAGTGATGTTCAAGCACAGAAATCCTTTCACACTGTGGCTTCTAACTGGAACAGGGTTTGGTTTCTCCTGAAGGCAAATCCTAGTGAATCCTGTAAAACTGATCAATGGATTCCTCTGTTCCACAGCACACTTTTCTTTAATTATCCCTTCACCGGCTCCGTCACGAGTCAGAGCCCATTGAGAGAGTTCTGGCCACCCCAGAGCATGGGCCCTGCAAGGGAATCCCGTTCCTCCCAACATTAGTTGAGAGCATACCCAGCAATTAGTTGCATTGAGTATTTTGGCTACTTTGATCTTTACATTTCCATAAGAATTTTCATGACTAATCCCTTGGTGAAACTCTAGAGGTGTTTCTGGTGAACAAAGATTCTGGTTGACTATCAAGATACAACTCACAGACATCAGCAGTACTTCAGTGACAAGGTTATTCATTCTTTGTCCTCAATCTCATTTGGGTTAGGAACAAGAATTCCATTGTCCATGGAGCTGGCTCCTTTTTAATTCCCAAATAATGCCCCCAAGGTCCTTTGCTGTTCAGCTTCACCGCGGTGTCTGTGGCTAACAAGACTTGGTGGGGTCCTTTCCCCTTCAGCTGCAGAGGTGCCGGGTCCCAGTCCTTGAGGGGCACGCAGGCTCCTGCTTGGAATTCGTGTGGAAGGCACTCAGGGTCACATCAGTGCTCACATCGAGCCCCGTGGATCAGAGCATTTTCCCAAGGGACCGTTGGGGCAAACAGGAGATTTGCTCTGGCAGGATCTGTAAAACAACATCCTATAGCATCTGCTTGTTCTCCCATTGAACACTTGGCTGCAGGGACATATTCCCATCGTTCTTGCCCAGGTTTCAGGATTCAAACTGTGCTGTCTTTCCCCAGAGCTGTTCCTTCAGCTGCCTCGGGAGGGCCATTTGGCCTCTGCACCCACACCTTGGCTCCATTGGTAGGACTGGTGGATCCAAACCCTTTATCTCCACAAACAGTGGTGATTTGAGGTGAATCTCCTTTTATCACAATTGTTTTTAAAACTCTAATATCAATACTTGTCCTACCCTGTCACGGGGTTGAATAATCCAATCTTGTTCACTATTGTTTAACAGAATTGCTTGAATTTCTCCTCGATAATCTGCATCAGTTCCTCCTCCCATGCCATGAACACCTTGCAAGGCCAAGCTCCAGTGAGCAGTTATCAAACCAAAGTGTCCTGGAGGAATCTGAATCCCTGTTTTGGTATTGATAACTCTCGTTTGCTTCAGATTTATCCTAATTAATTCCAATACATAAAGGTCCAGCCCTGCAGCCTCTGGGGTGGCCCTGCAAGGAGCCATCGCACCCAGAACAATTTCCCAGGAAGGCCAAGGCTCACTGTCCATGGTTGGATTTGCAAATTGGGTTCAGCCATGCACATCAAGGGCGTTTCCATTTCCCCCGTGGGCCATTGTTAAGGATATGGAGCACATCTGTAAGATGGGTTCACCATCTGGACACGTTCCCAGCTCCTCATTTTTCCAAGTGATCTTTGAACAATCCTTCATCTGTTCAACCAATCCTACAGCTTGTGGATAGTCTGGTACATGAAAAACCCAGCAGTCTTAATCCCTTTCTTTTGCACAGTAACAGACAAAGCATTCCACATCACACTATCAGCAAACCTTATAAAAACAGCCAATTTCATCCCTTCCTCCTTTTCTCATTTTATACAATCTCGCAAAGTTTCCCCGTGACCTTGGCGTCCTAGCCATTAATTTTCTGAAGAGAGTTTGGTATTACATCCCTAAGCAGCTAAAGCTGACAAATTAGTATTGTCAGCATTATTTCACGTTATTAATTTTTAATAATATATAAATGCATCTATTTCTTTATTTTATACACACATATATAATATACATATTATATATATTTAAAATACAGAATTTATATATATATAAAAATACAGAATATATATAAAAAATACATAGATATAATTACATTATTAGTAGAAGTAGTAGTATTATTTCACTTGAATAAACAAATCTGAGCTCAGGATTCAAACCTTCTTCTATCACTCCATGTGGGAGCATTCCAACAACTCCTGCTCCTTCTGTTGGTGCTGTTTCCAATATGCTGTTAACAAAATCCTTCCTGGTCTCCCCAAACCCACAAGCTCCTTTCCTTTTTCAAAACACAATGCTTGGATGCATTTTAATACATCCAGCGGCTCAGCTGCTTTTAACCAACTTCCCCATTGCTCACACGGTGCTCCAACCTCAGCCCACTCCAGAGACAGCGAACCATAGGGAAGGTGTTCCCATTCTGGAATTTCAGACTGGACAGATTCCTTACATTTAAAAAGTCACATTTTGTGGTGATCTGGCCCGATTAAGCCAATTTTGCTTTGCTGCTGGGCAGGGTCAGCACCAAAGACACAGACACCAACTGAAGGGATCAGTGTTATTTCCTATAGTTCAAAGCAGCAAAGAATCACAAAAGGAGAAGTGCAGCAAGGCACCCAATCATTCCTACCAAAGATTTCCTATAATGATTTAGAAAGATCCATCACCAGTTACCCCCAGACTTTACCATCACCCACAGCCACACAGCAGCTGGGGGAGCTGTCACAGCCAAGGACTGCAGAGCCACTCCCGGACACTGGGAATTCCTGCAGGTGCCTCCACCCACAGGTGAGGCTTCCAACCTGGCTGGGAGAGGGCCCAGCTTGGACAGTGCTGAATAAACAAACTGACAGCACTTCTAGTGCAGCAACATCTGCTTTCATTCTCCTCTTGCTTTCTCCCAGAGCCTGGCCAGGGCTCAAGGAGGAACCAAGGGAGTTGACTTTAATCCTACACCCCCAGAAAAGCCAGATGTCAGATTTTGTGGCCTTGTCCTGCTTCTAAATACAGAAAAGTCAATACATGACTCACTAATGAGTGGATACATCTATCACAATGCTAATGATCATGCATATTTCGTTAATGAGCAGATACAAAGATGACCTTTGGTAGGAAGGTTCATCAAGAGGCCACCTTGGCTCAGGGCCTGTTGTTCAGGCCTCAGTCAGGCCTCTTGTTCAGGCCTCGGTGCTTCAGGGACGTGGTTTAGTGCTGGGCTGGACAGTGCTGGGTGAATGGCTGGGCTTGATCAGCTCAGAGGTCTTTTCCAACAGAAAGGATTCTGGATTTCCAGGATTTTATCTGCTGCATTCAGCTAGTTCCACATTAGCAGCATTACTTTCCTCAGAAAGTTCCCTCTTGCTCAGCTCTTGAGGCCTAAGCCTTCAGCTCCTTTAGCTCCTGGTGCTGAGCTGCTCATGCTGAACGAGGTGACTCGGAGAGAAGAACAGAGTTCATCCAATTCCTTCTGGGACACTGAGAGGGGAGGGTGTGAAAACAGCAGCATTGTTTGGTGTCACCTCCTCTCTGCCCTTCACGCCTTTCAGCGCTTTGAAACAGTCAAGAGCTTTCTGGCAGAGAGCAAGGAAGCAGCTGCTCCTTCTGCCAGGGCTCGCTCTCTCCACTCTGCACTTGACTGCTTTTGTCCCTCTTGCTGTGCCCTCTGCTCCCCTCTGCTCGGTGGCTGCTGCCCAGGACTGTGGAGCTGGCACACATCAAGTGGTCGAGACCCTCATTTCTCTGCCCCTGCAGCTGCCTGGGCACAGCAGCCTTTTCCATCTGGAGGCTCCATATGGACAGGGAGGCCCCACCTGCTCTCCTTGCACAAGCTCCAGGAGCCCAGGGCCTGCCATCTCAAGTCCCTGCTGGCACTGAGGGCTCCCAGGTGCCTCAGGCTGCTGTGACACCACTGCAAACGGGAGGGGACAGTGCCAGGGGCTGTGTTCAAAGTCAGCTCCATTTGCTGCTGCTGCTGCTGCTGCTGCTGTGGCTGTCCTTGGGCCAGCCCTGCCCCAGACTCAGGGATCAGCTCCAGGCACTGCTGCTGCTCCCTGGGCATCAGCCACACTTTGGCTGTTGCTCTCCATGCCAGCAGAAGTGGTGGCTGAAGCAGCAGGTGCTGGCAGTGCCCCAAGCCCCGGGGCTGGAGGGGTCCCTTGGCTGCGGGGCTGGCAGGAGCTGCCCCTTGTTCTCCTCTGCCTCACGCCAAGCTGGGCCCCTCACGAGTGGGGCAGCACAGCAAACAGGGAGCCTGCCAGGCTCTTCCAGCCGTGTCTGCTCACAGTTTGCACCTTGCAGCTTCAGGGGGACAAAGGCAGCTGCTTCTGCTCCCTCTGCGTGTCCCCATGTCCAGCAGTGCTGCTCCATCACTCTGTGACAGCAATGGGGAAAAGCCTCAGCCCTGCAGGGCCAGGAGCTGGCAGGCTCTGCCTGAGCAGCTCAGCCAGCGGGAAGGGAGCTGCTTCACACGGGAACCAGGAGCAAAGGACATTCCTTTTTTAGGACATGTTTCCTGTTTTAAGAAAAAGAAAGGGAAAAGAAAAGAAAAAATATCTTAATGAAGTGTGAAAAAAAACCCAAAACTCAAGTGTGTAGTGAAAAATCTTCTGTATCTTTGGATTACGAAGTAACTGACCTTTTGTAAAAGAGAACTCAATTACTTATTTTGTCAATATGCTGATGGTATGTAGCCATCTTACTGACCTCAGCAGCCTTTTTTAACAGATTTTGGGGTTTGTTTCCAATATTAAGTTATTTTACATTCTGGTTGAAGCAATAGGAAATTGATTGTGCCCTGCAAGCTCCAAGCAGGACTGGGAATCTAAACTCTGCCAAACCCCATCTCATTAGGAAGATGCCCTTCCTTCTCACCCCATGAATGAGCTGTACATTCCCTTTGAAATTGTCAACCGTTTCTTAAAGTCGCCAAATCCTACTTACGGCTTTTTGCTCTGGTTTGGAAGTGGAGAAGGGCAATTCTTCATTCATCAACTCCAGACTGCACTGCCTTAGGAACACGGCCCACTCGCCAGGTTTGGCCCACTCGTGGCACTTCTAGAGGAGGAAGACAGTGCAATTGCACAATTCCAACCCAAAAGGAATAAAGAGTGGGACAGACAAAACATTCTGTGGAGATACAGGCGTTCAGCTGGGACTGTGGAGGGTTTGGGCTCTTGCCAATTGGATGTGTACCCCTCACTGCAATCTCTGGGCCTGCAGGAGAGTCTCACTCACCTGCCAAAGCAGAAAGCTCCGTCGCTGTGCTCGGAACAGGCTCATCTGATGCAAAGCTGTCAGAGCAATGGGAGGGCAGAGCAGGCCCAGCCGTGCCCGGGGCTGAGCCCCAGCAGAGCCCTGGCAGAGCCCAGAGCAGCCTCAGCATGTGCAGAGCGTGGCTGGAAGGAGACAAACCAGAAACCGCCCGTCAGCTGAAGGCTCCTGTCCCCTTGTCCCAAGCGCCCACAGTGCCCAGGCCGTGCTGGCTGTGCTCAGAGCTGTGCCCAAAGCTCCCCATCATTGCTGCCTTGGGGAGGAGAGCAGGAGGGCAGCACATGTGCCCAGCCTGCAGCAGCCATGGCAGATCCACCTCCTCAGCAGTGCCCAGAGCGGGATGCTCCTGTGCTCGCTGCCATCTCCCCAGAGCCGTTATCCCAGCCCTGCCCAGAACATGGGGATCCACCTCACGGCATCTGCTGCTGCAAGAAAAGCTGCTCCCAAATGATGTCCTCACCCTTCTCCAAGGGCACATCCAAGCCACTCTGCAGCTGGTCCCAGCACTGCCCGATCCAGACCGGACACCAGTGAGAGCTCTGCCTTTGAAAACCAAACAGCAAATTAATGAGAAGACATTGCACACAAAAAGTGGAAACAAGAAAAATGTTACAACATTATCACTGTCAGGAGCTCAAGGAAGGACTGACCCCTCCATGCCAGGGAAAAACCCACTCACGGGGGAGGGAAACCAAGGCTTTCTCCATTCCCCCTGCACTGCTCCCCAAAAGAATGGGAACCCAGGGCAAACAAGGGAGTGGATCAGCCCAAGCCCTTCCTCCCCTGCCAAACAAACCAGCCGCTGCACGGCTTCTGGAGTCCCACCTCTGCTCCCCCAGGGGGGTTTGTTTTGGTCGGGGTGGCTGCCCCCAGCTCCAGCCCCAGCCCAGGGCACGGTGGGTGCTGGGGGCTGTTGGCAGGGCCAGGAGCCAACTCCCATTTCATTACCACCCCAGACCACCCCCCGAGCCCTGCCAAAAAGCAGCTTGGCAGCCAACTGAGGAATGAGCTGCATCTGCCCCAGCAAAGGGGGGAGCCTTTGGGTGCCCGGCCAGGCTGTGCAATGCCCAGATCTGGGAGCATCCCCCTGGCTGTGGACTCATGTGCAAATTTGCTGTGGACCCTGCCTTTGAAGGTGTCCCAATCAAAGTCCATCATCCTCAGCTTACCAGGGGCCAGGTGGAGGAAGAGGTTGTCATCCTCGATGTCGTCCTCGATGTCTCCAGCAGCAGCCTCTCACGGTCCACTCATAAGCGGACGCGTGATGGTTCGTTTCACCTATGACCACGGAGTGCAACAAAGAAAGTACAAGTCAAGAGAGTCAAATTTCAGTCTAAACTGGAACTTTATTAATTGTGCAAGCCGTAAAGCGGCTTGCGATAGAAAGAGGGAGAGAGAATAATGGGAAAGATAGGGAGGAAAGGGAGGAAAAGGGGGTTGATAGCTACCACCATGGGTCCACAGATGTCCGGCGTCTCTGGAAGGTCCCGGTCCAGAAGGCGTTCCTCTGCTTCTGTCTTCGGTCGATGTGATTTCGCGGTTGGGAAGATCTTCGGAGTTCAGTTGATTTCACTTGGTGGAGCTTCTCCAGGGGCTCCTTCTTCCCTGTGGGTGAGACGAGGCTGTCACTGTTCTTCCCAGGGTCCCAGCTGAAGCCCATGGAGCAGGACAAGCAAAAGCAGCTTAGATGGTGGCCAGCAGTGCTGGCAAGAGCAGCTCAGCTCCAGCATGAGAGCTGCGTGTTCCCATCTGATGGCCCCTGCTCAGTGATACAGGCATGACCATAAAGGCTGCCTTTCTTGGATTTTTATTGCTAGGGCATTTGTGTGCAGCTGTTACTTACCAGGCCCCTGGATCAAACAGGCCATGTAGCTCTCTCCCTTCTTCTACTGCAGGTGAAGATTGCGCATCCAAGGATGATGAAACAAGTCTTCTAATGATGGCCTGGCCAAGGGGTCCACGGATAAACACCATCTTAGCAGATCTTTGCACTCTGGGGAGAGAAACCAGAAACTGCCAGTGAGTTGGAGAAGGCTCCTGTCCACTTTACCCCACTCTTCCTGAGCATGCCCAGCCTATGTTGGATATGCTCAGAGCTGTGCCTCAACATCCCAATCCATCCTTTGTTTTGGAGGAGAGCGGGAGAGCAGGACATGTGCCACCTCCTCAGCAGCTGCCAGAGTGGGATGCTCATGAGCCTGCTGCACTCTTCCAGCACTGCTATTCCCCCCGTGCTGCAGAGATGAAGATGTACCTTGAGACAGCCGTTGTGGCAGCGAGAGCTGGCCCCGTCTGATGTTCTGGTGCTTCCTGAAAGGGTGCTTCCCACAGACCATCACATGCAGCAAGATGCCCAAGGACCAGACTGTAGCTGGCTCGCCGTGGTACCAGCGGAATTTCTTCCATTCTGGTGGGCTGTACGACCGTGTTCCTATGGGATACAGATGGAGTTCATCAGGGGAACGCTGCCTGCTCCCAGAGCCTCGCCCCAGCATCCCTGGGCATGCGGGGGCTGCACCAATGGCATGCGGTGTGACCCGCTGCCTTCTCGCCAGCACCTGTGGCTTGTGTACAAACTTGGGCTTCTAAAAGAAGCCACTGATGTTGGAAGAGGGCAGCGGGAGCCCTGGGGAGGCCCAACCATTACGCTCAAAGGAAAGTCCCACTCAGTGGTGGGGAAAAAACATGCCTTCCATCTCCCTGCCTGCATTGCCCCAAAAAACATTAACAAGCCAAGGCAAACAAGGTGAGCAGAGCGGCCCAAGCCATTTCTCGCCTGCACACCAACTGGCTGGTGCACAGGTTCTGGCCCCCAATCTCTGCTACCCCCGTGGGGGTTTCTGTCAGGCTGGCTGCCCCAGTCCCAGCCCCAGTCCTGGGCAGAGTGGGTGGCAAAGGCTGTCAGCAGGAAGCTGCCCCTCCAACCACCCCTGCTCAAGAGCAACTTCACTGAAGACTCAATGCCATGACTTACAGCTAAAAGGGAGAATCCCCGGTGCCACACTCAGGCTGTGCAGTGAGATGCCGGCACCAGGAGCAGACCTCTGGCTGGGCTCACCTGCAAAGTGAGTGTATGGTGTCTTCTGGAGGTAGGTGCCACAGCCAAAATCAATCAATTTGGCCTGTCCCGTGCACAGGTCGATGAGGATGTTCTCTGGCTTGATGTCCCTGTGCAGGACACCACAGCTGGTGCAGTGCTGCACGGCCACCAGGACTTGGCGGAACAGTGCCCGCGCCACCTCCTCCGGCAGGACTCCACGTGCCAGCATTAAATTAAACAGGTCCTGGGACTGCTGCGGGCGCTCCATGACAATCAAAAAGCTGTTGGGGAGCTCAACCCACTCCAACAGCTGGATGACGCCTTGGAAGCCTGTGGACACCCTGGCCAGCAGAACAATCTCCATGGGCGCGCTGGTGCCGTCGGGCTGCGGGAGGAGCACGATGCCGTCAGTGGGGCTGATGCCGTGCCGGGGCCCTGGAGCCCCTCAGCCAGCCCGGGATGCTCTGCGCCCTCCGCTGACCCACGCCCGCTCTCTCCCTCCAGGTGTCCTGGCGGCTCCCACCCTGCCGGGCGCCGGCTCCTCGCCCGGCACGCCCCGGCTCCTGCCGCTGGCCCCGCTCACTCACCAGCTCGCCCCAGTGCCGGATGCGATCCCGCGACACGTATTTGATGGCGACCTGCAAGCCAAGGGGAGCAGCGGGCTGAGCTCCACGCCCGCCCTGCCCAGCCTCACCCTCCTTCTCTTCCGCCCTCCTCCTCCTCCTCCAGCGCCCGCCGCCGGCCCCGCCGCTCACCGGTGCGCCGTCCGCCAGCCGCGTCGCCGCGAAGACGCTGCCGAAGCCGCCGCTGCCCAGCAGGGAGCCCACCCGGTACCGCTCCCGCAGGGGCTCCTGCACCTTCCCTGCAAGGGAGACGCGGCTCTCACACACGGCCCCCGAGCGCCTCGCAACCGCCCCGGGCCGGCCATCCCCCTCTGAACGGGGCACCGGCGGCTCGGGGCCGGCGGCCGCGCTGCCGAGCGGCGGAGCTGGGGCCGGGGAAGCCGCAGCGGAGGCGGCGGGAGCGGCCGCGCCGCCTGTGTCCCCTGCGGAGCCCGGGAGGAAGCGGGGCCGGGGCAGGAGCCGGGGCCAGAGCCGGGGCCGGAGTCGGGACAGGCGGAGCCAGGGACTCGCCACGCTGCCCAAGACCCAGGCACTGATGCCCTCCCAGCAGCGCCACAGCCAGGACGCCGAGAGCCGGGAGGGGACGAGACCCCGGCGGGGCGCCCGGGGGCGGGGAGGGGGCAGCCCCGCCCGGGGCCGGGGGCGGGCCGGGGCCATGGCCCGACCCGGCAGGGGGAGGGGGACACCGGGGAAGGAGGGCGACAGAGGGAAAGGGACACCAGGAGAGGACGCAGAGACTGGGAGAGGCTGCGGGACAGCGGGAGAGGAGGGAGAGGAGGAGCAGGAGAAGGAGAAAGGGACGGAGAAGGTCGTAGATTCGCTTCTTTCGCCGCCGCTGCCGCCGCTGCTGCCGCTGCTGCCGCTGCCGCCGCTGCAACTGAAGCTCCGGGGCCGTTTGTCCGAGTGTTCGTTTGTCCGAATGTCCAAGTGTCCGTTTGTCCGTTTGTCCGTTTGTCCGTTCCCCGCTCGCCCCCGCGCGCCCCACGGCCGAGCCCCGCGCGCCCCCGGGGGCAGCCCCTGAGTCTGTCCAAACTCGGGAACTTTGCCGTGTTAAGCTCACAGCCAGAGGCCTCACTCCGGCACAGTGGCACAGGAATCCCCTCGGCCGCTGCTCCGCACTGGCCCTGCTGAGGGTCAAACACTAGCGGAGCACGTTCCCTATCTCTAGAATTCGGACCTGACCCAAGCGCTGCACTTATGTCTCCGGCATTGCTTTCCAAGGAAAACAGGGCAAGGCAAACTGGGTGGAACTCATGGTATTTTAGAGAGTCTAAAACTTGCTAAGTCACAGATTTCAGAGATGAGATCCATTTGCAATTAATGGCGTGGAGAAGCAGTGCATCTTGGAAAAGGGCAACATAGAAATAAATAGATGAAAACACCTTGCATTGGTTCTTTGCATTTTCATTTCACTTCCTGAAAGCTTTTTCAGTTTTCCAGGAATCTTCTCCATGGTCCTGTTTGCTCTTTTCAAGAACCTTTCCTGGAGAATGAGGTCGAGCTTCTGTCACAAGATGTGCCACCAATTACACCTTCTCTTGGCTTTCCACGCTTTCTTTGTGCAGCATGACTTTTGCAGCAAAGCAGAACAAATGATTGTGGAACTTTACAATTTGTCCTTTCTTTTCCTTGTGGACTGGGGAGTTGTGCCATTGTGGGGTTTTCACTGAAGAAAACAGGAGGAGGTAACAGGACTTGTTAAGGAATGCAACCATCCCTGAATTCAGAGAAAGGATCTCCAGGACACTCTGGGAGCTCCCTGGGCTGGGCTCAGGCTCCACTGGGACTCTGCAGCAGGCTGGGCTCCAGCTGGGATCAGCAGCAGCTGCAAATCCCTCTGGGCATCTCCATTTTATTCTGCTAGGACCAAGCAATGAAACAAGTCAAGAAGTTGTGGTTTTTCTTTCTCCTGGTGGATTTTCTCATTTTATTTGACACTCCAGAGGCAATTTTCTGTGATGGCCTCTGTAAGTTGATTCTATTTCAACAGCACCAGCAACAGGGCTGGGGGTGGGCACTGTGAATGTGGCCTGTGTGGCTTTAATTCTCCTCCACTTAGTGCTCAGGGATTTGTGAGCATTTCAAGATGTGCTAATCATGATGCCTGTGACAAAAATACTGAGTTCACTGCCACAAAAGTGCCGTGGGTAGCAGTGATGGAAAGAGGCAATTGCAGTTGTACTGATAAAATTCAGGTGACAACCAGAAGAGGGACAGCAGCAGCCGTGATCTCCAATTCCCAAGGCAAAGGCAGCAACAGCCTCGTGCTGTCACCTCAGGGTGAGTAAAACAGTGCTGCAAACAGCGCTGGAACCCGATGGGTTCTTTCTCTGAAGGTTGGTTCAGGGCAGCACAGCCGAGCCCTGAGCAATGAGGGCTGTCTGGGGGTGGTTGTTGCTCTGCTCCAGAGTTCCCCTGGAAAAACCCCTGGGGAAGCCGAGGCAGGAGCAGCTGGGAAGGGCTGGCGCTGCTGCTGCTCCTGCCCGGGAGCCGCGGCTGGGCCGGGCCGGCGCCCACTGCGCTGCGGCTCCTGCTGCTGCCAGAGCCGGGCGGGACTCGGGGACAGCGAATGGACACGGGGGGACAGCAAAGGCCGTGGGGCTGCAGTGATGTTGGCGCTCGGGCCAGTGCCAGCACAGAGCTTGGGCCCGACATTAACCCAGAGGGGAACCCGGGGGAAAGGCTCCATTTCAGCCTTTCTTGACTCATCGCTGTGAAGGGACCGAAAGAAAAGGAGAACAAGCAGGGCCTGATCCCTTCTCCTTTGGGAGGAGCCCTGAGCCTGGGGCTGTGAGGGGCCATGAGTGGCCTTGAGGGGCTGTGAGGAGCTGTGGGTGGCCTTGAGGGGCTGTGAGGAGCAATGAGGAGCCATGAGTGTCCATGAGGAGCCTCAGCCCTGGCAGGAGGGGGTCCCACCATGTCCCTAGGGCAGCACAGCCGTGAAGGGCTGTGAGTGCTGATGTGGTGCCAGAGTGGGCTTGGGGCATCTGCGAGGGGATGAGACCCTTCCCCAGCTGCAAATCACACCAAAACCCCCATTAATATGGCTTTCTGTCTTTAAAATGCACTGGGAAGTTGGAATTGACTGTAAAGCTTAATCCCAACAGGATAAGGAAGGGAATCTTCCCAGTGAAGTGGCATGCAGCCACTATTAACAATGCGTAAGATTTTAAAGTATAACACGAATAAAAAATACAAATAAATAATAGTAACCACAATAACAAGAAAAAAGCCCCAATTCCCAACACACAGCACCACACCAAAAGGACAAACCTCATTTTTCTTTACTGCCTCAAGGCTCATGAGAGATAATCCCATTTACTTTCTGCCCCTGCAGATAAACGAGGCCATTTTCAGTGTTTAATACAAGCTGCAACTGAGGGCAGAGGGAAGAACAGGGAGACATCTCCACTTTCCGTATCAAACCCAGCAGGTCATGGACAGCTGTTGTGGCACAATCCCTTATCACCAAAAGGCACAACACTGTCAAGTTCTGTCCAGGTGGTGCTTTGCTTTAACAAAGGAAAGCTCCTGGTTCAGGGTCACCTTCACTGCTCAAGCAAACATTTCGAGATCTAAAACAATGCTTTCCCTAATGCCAGAGAGTCAGCAATCAAGCTTTTTCTTTTCTGCTGTACACACAAGCTACTCATTAAATACCTGGTGTCGGGAAAACATCCCAACAGATGCACTGATCAGAGTTCTGAGTGCACATTACCCACAGCAGGCTCATCAGGGAATGACAGTGATCTTACAACTAATTCACTGTACATGGGAGTGGCTAACTCAGAGCTCAGGATCGAGTTCTTTAGACACTTTTCCCTCATATTCTTTGGGCACTTTTCCCACTCCTGCCATTATCACTATCTCAGCTCACTGCATCTGCAAATTAACAAAAATTCCTTAGTTTGTGTATTTAATGAGACTGTGTTAGTAATAAATTTCACAGCCGAGTTCTTGAATATCAGTAATTGTTTGACTGTATATTGAAAAGACATTCATATAAAGCTAGTTGCTGTGATACCACGTGGTGAGGATCATTCTGGCAAGAACAGCCATTTTTACACACCTGTGTACTGTCAGAAGCACAGACCTACAATTCTTCTTGCACCCGGATCACAGGGAAGAGCCTGGTTCTCCAGGACACATTCCACGGGGCCTGGAGCAGCAGCCCAGTGCCAGAGATCCAGGGACCACAGGGTGCAGTGCTGGGAAAGGGCATTTGGCAGCAGCTCCAAAGGGCCTGGGAAAGCAGAACTCCTGCAAAATGATCTGCGCTGATCTATAAAATACCATTCTGATTGACAGAGATTGACTGAACAGTGTGACACTATTAAGAAAGCATTCCTTTATCCCAGGGTGACCTGCCTTGCACATGACCACCTCGGCAGTTTTCTCACACGTTTCTGGATCCTTTACACTACGAGACTTCCTGAATTCCCCCCAAAGTCCTGCCCACTCCGTACCTCATCCACATGCACTGTCCATTGTCCGGAGCCACAGCCCCTTTTGGGGGTCAGTTCCATGTTGTGGCTCTTGACGCGTGCCCAGGTCACACGTGCTGACTTAAGGCTCTCTTCTCTTATTGCTGTGAGGCCCTGGCATTCCTCTTTAGTTAGGCACTGTCCTAACTTCCTCTTATTTCCTTCATTTAGTGTTCCGGGGAGTGCAGGTCCTTGTAACTGGACCACAGGTGTGCAGTTTTCACTGATCTTCCCAGTCCCTGGCTCTCTTTGCCCTCAAGCAGTTTCCTGTTGCAGGCTAACAGGTAAGCAACTGAGCAAAAAAAGTTAAACTTATAGCTATGAAGTTACAGAGTTTAAACAGAACTACAAAATTCAGCAAAATACCAAATTCTTTGTATAGCTCCTTTCAAAACTTTAGATTTGAAATTAGAGGATGAGGTACTTGGCAAAATTTAAAGCAACATGGAAGGATCCACAGTCCCAGCCTTGGATCCAGCGCCATCTCAGCTGCTGTGAGCTCCAGGGCCGTGGGACGTGTCAGTGTCACACCTGTGTCACAGCCTTTACCTGCTCTGGTCCCTCTCACAGGTGGGGTTTTTGGGGTGCCAGGGGCTTGGCAGCCACTTTGGGGCTGCACCACAGGCTGCAGTGGCTGAGGGTGGGGCAGCGACCACCCCACCTACGCAGAACTTGCCCTGCCCCCCCAAACACACACTCCAGATGTTTGGGGCCATTCATCATTTCTCTGCTCTCCAGCACCGAGGCAACAGACTCTGGGTACAGCTCTGAGCTCATGCCCAGGGTTACCACCCCAGCAACAGAGCTCCATGGAGCTGCTCTCATGAACCCCCAAGAACTGGGGAGTACCCCAAAACTGCCTCCAAAACGTGGGTTGCCCCAAAACCCCTTCAGGAATGTGGAATACCCAAAAACTCACTCAGGAACAAGTTCCCCCTCCCTCCATCATCGCCAGCCTTCGGCTGTCTCATTCCAGACCCTGCCCCACTCTCCCAATCCACTCCCCAACCCATCACACCCCTCTTGGACTTCAAGGACCCCTTCCCAAACCCTATTTCCCCCATTCCACCCCTCCCAAACCCCCTTGTGAGAAATGAGAGAATGAGAAAGGCTGGCCTGCGCATGTAAGAATTTAGCATTTACAAGTGATAATGTACTGTGTAAAAAATAGTGTTAAGATAAAATATAATTAAGTAGAAACAAGGTTGGGGTGAACTGTAATTTCAAAATACTTGTAATATGTTAGAAAATGTAGTAATAACTACATGGTAATAAATGTCTTTTAAGTTGATAAAACACAGAGCCAGGGATCAAGACATCCTAAAGAAACAAAGAAGATAACCACAGGCATCCCAGGAAGTCTGTTCTCTTGACTCACACCTCCCAAAGGAACTATCACCTACAAATTAAGTTGGAACTCAGGAAACATAGATGGGAGGATTTCTGCCTTCAGTTCTGAGGCAATCCAGAGGGTCTGAGACTCCAAGACAGGCGCTGTGCCAGCAGAAGGGGGCAAGGATCGGAGGGGGGGAGTTCGGTGAAGTGTAAATTTCCTTCTAGGCTTAATAAATAGGCAACAATTAAAGAAAGTACTTAAGCTCACAGGAAAATGAATGGCGCCTCTGGCAAAATTGCGAAGTGTCCAGCTGTTCTTGCCTTTGCTCTATAAATAAATGTTCAATATGATGTTGCTAAAATTTCAGCTTGTGAATTCATTCATAGTACCATCCCAACCATCCTGCCCCACCCCATGCCCATCTCACCCCTCCTGATCTGCATCCCACTTCACCACATCCCCTTTCCAACCCCATTCCACCCTCAGGGGCTGTGCAATCCAGTAATTTTGGGCTGGCATTGAGTAGGTTTCAGTGGCACTGAGTGGTTTTGAGGTGACAGATTGATACCTCTTGTATTTAGGAGTGCAAAGCAATAGAGAAAACAACACCAAATACCCCCAAAGCCCAGAAATACTCCCAAATATTTCTCCAAATCCCAGATTCCTCCCAAACACTAGTAAAGAGGGAGGCTTTAGATGTCTTTGATCTATTTGTTAATTTTTATGGTAGTTTTGTGTGTTTTGAATAAATGAAAGAGAATCAAAAGAAAATTGAGGCCAAAAGAAAAAAAAGAAGAATCACCAGATCACCAGCCAGGTGCCTTCCCAATGTGGGTTCTCTGATGGATGATGAAGTTGGAGCAGAGGATGAAGCTCTTCCCACACTCGGGACACTCGCAGGGCCTCTCCCCGGTGTGGATCCTCTGGTGGCAGATCAGGCTGGAGCTGTGGCTGAAGCTCATCCCACATTGCCCACACTCGCAGGGCCTCTCCCCGCTCTGAGCCCTCACGCACCGCGGCGGTTCCGGGGCTTGTTCCCAACAGCTCCGCTCAGCCCTCACGCACCGCGCTGGCGCCGCCGCGCACTTTGCAGCCCCGGCCGCCCCCACGGGCCGGGCCCCGAGGCTCCCGCTGCCGCCGCCTCGGCCCCACAGAGCCCAGGAACCCCGGAAAATCGCTCCCATGCACTAAAATACCTTTCCGTGTGCAGCGAGGGGCGCGGGGGGAGCCTTCTGAACTCCCCTGCCCTTAGCCCCTCCCGGGCACGGCCGGGCATTAGCTCGGCTCCCGGGGCTGGGGCCCGGCACCAGCTGCTGCCACAGGGCACGGGGGTGCCGCACTCGGGCATTCAACCCAACAGATTTGGGCAGGAGGGACAGCCCCAGAAAGCCTCGGCGAGCCCTCGGCACCTTGGAGCTGCACGAGGCCCACAAAGGATGCCCTGGACACAGCCATGGCCCCAGCAGCGGCTCTGCCCCCAGCACGGGGCTGTGTCCCACACCCCACGCTCCAGCCCCAGCTTTGGGCCGCGGGAGCGGAGCTGCTGCACGGAGCTTCCAGCCCCACCAGCCGCACCTCTGATCCCTTGCGACGTGACGGCGGCGACGGGTGTCCGCCGGCGCTCGGGGTCTGTCAGCTTTTGCAATCCAGAGGCATAAACGGAGTCCAAAGTGGTGTCCATTTCCACCACTTGCCATTTCTCCTTTCTTTTCCATGACGGATTTCACGGTGCTTCCTTTCACCCCAGAGAGTAAGAAAACAAAATTTCCAGCTGCCCCTGCAGCCCTGCAGCTTTCCCCAGCACGGGATGGCCCCAGGGGTGATGACAGATACAGCCGGGATGGGAATGCCAAAGAACGCGAGGAGGAGGAAGGGCAAGCGAGGAGAAGGTGGGGCAGAGGAGGAGGGACCCCTAGAGGGGAGGAGAGATGGAGGAGGGGAAGCGGGAGGAAGAGGAGGGATCAAGGGGGTGGAGCAGCAAGAGAAGCAGCAAAAGGAGCTGCCATGTGCGTCCATCGCTCTCTGTGTCCGCAACCCTCGGCCCCGGGAGCATCGCCCCCCGCATCCCGCAGGTGACCGGGCAGGGGGAGCTCGCCCCAGAGATCTTGTGCGGTGCGTGGGGTTCTTGTTTGGGAGGGAGGGATTTTTGGAGCTTGTAGGGCTCCAGAACCGAGCCCCAAATATCTTTGGTTGATCATGGGGTGGTATTTTCAGGTTGGTTTTTTTTTTTTTTTTGAGGTGGGCCGATGTTTGGATCTTGCAGGACTCGAAATGTGAGTCGCGAATGCCCCTGGGGGAATATTGGGGAGTCCCCGGCACGCGGGTTTTTGGGGGTCCCAGTGGCGGCTGTCGGGAGAAGTGGGATGGGGTGTGCTGGGGCCCGGGCAGGGTGGGATGTGGATTGGGGTGTGGGATGAAGTGTGGGGGAGGGGGATGGGTGGGCTGGGGCCTGGGATGAGGCAGGCGAAGGTTGGGGGTGATGAAGGCGGGGGGACCGCAGTCCTTGGGGGCTTGCGGGGTATCGGCCACGTGTGAGGGAGTTTTGGGGTAGCCCTAATCCTTCGGGGATGGCAGTGGCAGCGGGGGACACGTGTGTCCGGCAGCTGTGGAGCCCAGCTGCGCCCCCCTGGGCCCCATGGGCGGCGGGAGCGGAATTTGGGGAGGGGGAGGTGTGTGGCGGGCAGGCCGGGCCCCCCCGCTGGGCGCTGTCCCGGTGGGGCCGAGTGCGGGGGGAGCCCCGCGGGGCCCGGCCCTGCCCGGGCACGGCTGATGCCGCCCGCCCGCGCTCCGCACTGCTCCGGCCTGGTGCTCGCAGTGCCGCGCGGGGCGGGGCCGCTTTGGGGACCCGGCCAGGGCAGAGCGCGGCTGCTTTGGGGCTGTGGGCACCTGCCCGGCGCTGGGCATGGGCCGTGTGGGGGCAGCTGGGGCCGTGCTGGTGGCACTGGTGGTGCTGGGAGTGCCTCCGGCCCTCCGCGGGGTGAGCGGGGGGCGCGGTGAGAAGGGGGGCGGGGGCTGGGAGCCCAAAGTGAGCGAAATGGGGATTGGGACCCCCAAAGTGGGCAGGAGGGGCTTGGAAGCCCCAAAACCAATGATGGGAAAGGAGATATGGGGATTGCTGGGAGGATGGTGAAAGGGAGAGAAGAGCAGGGGAAAAGAGGGGTCTGGGACCCCCAAAGAGAGCGGGAGGGGGATGGGACATGGAAATTGAGTTGGGAGGGGTGTGTGGATTGTGAGAAGGATGGGAAAGGGGAGGAGAGGGGAGGGAAAGGTGGGGTTGGATGGAAGAAGGGCGGTTCCATGGGGGTCCAGCCCTGTCCCGCAGGACTCGATCCATAGAGCAATTCCCTGGGGCTCTGTGGGAGGTGGATCTGCACTGGGGGGTTCCCCAAGCCCCCTGTCCATCCCTGGGGCTGATCGGGGGTTCCCCAGTGTCATCAGCCTGTGCTGCAGCAACCGTGGGGCAGATGGGGGTGGGGAAGGGGGGTCTGGGCTGAGAGCAGAGGAGGAGAAGCAGGAAGAGGAGGGAGAGAGGAGGAGGAGGAGGAAAAGGAAGAGCAGGAGAACCATGAGGTTTCACCACCCCCTGTGTCCGCAGCACCCCCAGCTCTGGGATCATTGCCTCCCCACATTCCACAGGTGACCACGGAGGGGGAGCTCGCCCCAAATCCATCTGGGCATCTTCATGAGGGTTGTTTTTTCCTGGAGGAATGTTTGGAATTCACAGATTCTGGAACTGAGCCCCAGATATCTTTGCATGTCCCTGGTGAGGATTTTCTTTACGGGAGGGATTGTTTGGATCTTGCAGGACTCCAAAACTGCTCCATAAATGCATTTTTGGGGAATAGTGGGGAGAGGGGTCCATGTGGGAATTGCCTGGTGTTGGTGGGACAGGACAGTGGTTTTGGGGATCCCCGGGAGAGCCAATGGGGTGGAACGCAGGACTCTCGGAGTGGAGAGAGCAGAGAGGGGCGATAGTGGAGCTGGGGGACCCCCGGCAGCCTGGAGGGGTGGGGGAGCCTGGAGATGAGGCAGGGCCGGGACACTGTGACGCTGAAAGGGGCGGCAGAGAGAGGGGGAAGCCGCGAGTGCCTGGAGTGGGGGGAGCCTGAAGAGGGGGACCCTGGGAGTCCTGGGAGCCAAAGCAGCATCAGGGAAGAAGGGAGCCCTGGGACCAGCGAAAGCCCACGGCATCCCTAAGCAGGAGCCCGGAGCAGGGGGATCCCCAGGACCCACGGGAGCCCCAGCAGCTTTGAGAAGGGGGAATCCCAGCACCCCAAAGAGAAGAGACGGGAAAGGGGGAACTCCTGGGAGGCTTTTTTTTGGGGTCAGTCTTGATTTTTGGAGGATGTTATAGACACAAAACACTCGGTGACTGTTGCGTGACGCGTGGCGGTCGGTGATGGAAGCGATGGGACAGATTGCATTGGATGCAAAAAGCTGATTTTATTGATACAGAGCTGAGTATTTATACCTTTTCAGCAGTAGCTAAAAATAGATTCTTATATAAGCAGTGATCACTATAATGACCTTATCTATGTTTTTCATAACATTGCAGAGCTAGAAGCTAGCACTATCCAGTACAGGTACATACCTAACATGCTCTTCTCTTATGCTCTCTATTTCGTGGTAGGCCACACCGCTTGCCATGGTTTGCGACCTAGCAGCGTTGCTGCATTCACTTCTGACACGAGTTCAGCAGTGCTCTCACTTCTGCTTTCTAGCTGTAACTCCACATCTCCCCCTTTCTTTTCCACAAGCAGGATTTTCTTTGCTGATTTGTCAATTAGTTTCTGAACACATTGCAAAACACATGGCAAACAAAGCATCATAAGCAATAAAATGGCTAAAGTCTAAATTCCTGTTTTAGCTAAATGTTTGAGCTAGCCAGTCAGTCCCCATCCTCCAAGCAGGTTTCCAAGCCAGTTGTTGTCACCTACAACTCTCAGTTTGGTGACACTCTCTCGAAGGGCCTGTATGTTAGCATGGATAGACAAAGAGAGATCAGACAGGTTCATGCAGCATAAGCCTTCAAAATCATCACAACTGTGCCCGTGTGCTAAAAGCAAGAAATCAATTGCAGCTCTGTTTTGCAGTGTAGCATGTCTCACGCTATCAACATCAGTTAGTAAGCCTGTTAAAGCAGAGCTAGTAGCATTAGTTTGTTTTGCAAGCCAGCAGCCAAGGTTATTCAGCGTTTTCAGTACATGTGCCGTTCCAATAGATGGGATGATAGAAGCAAACACTTGGGCTCCTAGGTTCCAAGATTCCACATTGTCATCACAATCCTGACTATATGTGTGAGTGCTGCGTTTTGCGCGCTTGTACAAAGGTGGTAAGCTTCTTTGAAAAGATGGGAAAGAGTGAAACATGGTTAGTCGCCCGAAAGTGCAAGGACCTCCTACAGCTTTTCCTGGTATTCGCTTCCAAGCTCTGTTTCCACATATTAAAAAGATATTGTCTAACAACCCAATAGCAATGCTTCCGGGAGTAATTGTTTAGGGCAAAGTATGGTTGCACCAGGCAGAGGCATTGGTGTAAATTCCTGAAATGTCAAGGCCGAATTTTTTGTCAGGATTTCTGGCAGTATAATTTAGATAGAAACACGCAAAAGATCCAAAAATGTCTAATTCTTGGGGTGGCATGGGCGGGGGGGAAATTAAGAACCTTATTTACTCCTAATCGTGTGTCATTAGAGAAGTACCACCCGGCTGGTTCACCAGCTTTTTTGTGCCAAGTTTCTCAGCACCACCAGGTCGGCTCAATGCGACCCATAGCAGTGCACTCTCTGCTGACTGTTAAATTGTACAGAGCATCCCATTCACTTTTCACTAGAGGTATGGCCACCAGACAGGTTTGGAAAGGGTCACCAGGGGAGGTCATGGAAAGGCACAGCAAAGATTCGTTTAAAGCTTCAGCTAGCGTAAGCCAAACATTGCGTTCTGGCAGGGGTGGCATCGCAGCCACCTCTCCTTCGTCAAGGAGTCCTACTGATGCCGGTGATTTTTGTATTTTCTTTTATACCCTTTTAATGTTCTTTTATATACCCTTTCCCTTCCCTGTTACCCTCTATACACATTCCTTGTACCCTGCACAAACACTCCTTGTACTTTAGCCCCACATGTTTACAACCCTTGTAGTCTGATATTTGCTTTGTTTGGGGTCCTGCAAAGCGAGGAAGACCAAACATTCATATTCTCTCAGAACTAGAGGCTCCAACCTGTTCTCTCTTGGAACGTGTTTTTGTAAACTAGGCTGTAGTCTCATTTGCGGGGGGGTTCATTAGAATAGGGGGCAATTATTCATTTATTAAGTTTCTTATTGGGGGATTTTGAGTAGATATGCTAGTTTTGTGAAGTCCATAAAAATCCGGTACGCGTTGTACGGGGGTTCCCGACTCGTGGTTCGCTCCATGGCGTGTTTTCCACCTTTGATGGGTCTGGGCACCTAGGATCCTATTAAACCGAGGTAAATTCCTTTTTCCCTGTACTACTGTGTCTGCATCATATTTTTACCAGCCTGTTTAAGGCATCACTACTAGGAGGACTAGACTGACAAGGCAGATCTGAGTCCCAAAGGTACCAATGTGGGAGCCAGCCATATCCTTGTCCACACAAAAATTTTAAAATGATGCAGTTACCATAAGAATAACACAAAGGATCGCACTGTGGGCAATGGGCACGGTGGTGATGCGATATGCAATACCACCGCCTGTGACACTTTCTACAGTGACACAAAACCCACACTTGATGGGAATAATCTTCACATATAAAACAGGGTATAGGGTTATTTTCTAGTTCAATTTTTTCTATAAACCGTCTGTAGTGCTGCTCACGAAGTGAGATCTGACAGGAGATTACTGATTGTACTGTATCTGGAATGGGTTGTCCACTGAAATCAAAGAGTGGTGTAAAGTCTATAATTCCTCTGGAGTTAAGTAAAAGTTGGTTAAGATGGTAGTCAGGCAGATATGACTTCTGCCGGGGCTGAGAAGGTGACTTGGCAAATCTCTGGAACTGAGGCCGAGGCTGGGACGGCCAGGATTTCCTCTGGTAATGTGCCAGGGTGGTCAGAATTTTCAGGATCCTCAGGGGAGGTATTCAAGGATTCTCTGAAGGGTTTCATGTTCTTAGCTGGGATCCATTTCGGGCCAGTCTCTGCGGAAACACAGGCAAAACCCCTTCCCCATGTGATGGGGGATAAGGTCCCATGATCTCACCTGTTTCTGGGTCCTTCACAAGGACTGGGGCTTTCTGTTTGACCTCTAACTGTTGGTTATTGCCGAAGTGCCGAACAATTGGAGGGTTGGGATTCATTAGGGAACAATTTAAGAAATTAAAAACAGACAATGCTTTCTGTAATTATTCGCCTGGAGGGGCATTCCCCATTCCCCCTTTTTGTTGTAATAAAAGACGTTTAAGTGAGCAGTGGGATCTTTCGATGACAGAGTGGCCTGTTGAGGAATGAGGAATTCCAGTTTTGTGTATCACTCCCCAGAGGGCAAGAAAATTTGCAGCTCTCTGAGAAATATACGCCAGGCCGTTATTAGTTTTGATCTGTGAGGGAATTCTCAAGACTGCAAAGGCACCTGCAAAGTGACGATGAACATCTTTTGCTGATTCTCCTGTATGACAGGAGGCAAACAGGGCACCTGAGAAGGTGTCTGTAAAGGAATGTATATTTTTAAGTCTGGCAAATTCGGGAAAATGAGTAATATCTGTTTGCCAAATTTTGAGGCTTTGGAGTCCTCTAGGGTTAACACCTGCAGCTAGAGAGGGAAAGGAGTGCCTTTGGCAGTCTGGGCACACAGCCACAATGCTAGAGGCTTGGCGACAGGGCAAAGCAAAAGTTCTCGCAAGTGCAGCAGCATTTTGGTTAAAAATGAGTGACTGATTTTTGCCTAGGAAAAACGATCAGGTACCACCTGTGCAGGCAGCGTTAGTAGGTCTTCTTGGTGATTTCCTTCTGCAATGAAACCAGGAAAAGTAGTGTGAGATCTAACATGCATTACAAAATATGACTCTTTTCTGTTATCTAAAAAGAAAACAAGTTGCTGTAGCCAATAAAAGAAGTTTGCATTAGGTACATCTTTTAACACAGCAGCTTCAGCTCTTTCTAGGAGTCCTGCAACATAAGCAGAGTCAGTTATTAGGTTAAAAGGAAAGACCAGCATTCAAAGGCTCGTACAATGGCTGCTAATTTAACAGTTTGAGGGGATCCTGAAACAGTGATGACATCTGAGTCCCATCAATTGAGATTTGAGCTCCATCACAGGATTACCGACTTGTGGGTGTGACCAGATCCATCTGTAAAAACAGTTAATGCTTGTAACAGGACTTCACTTCTCTTGGGTCGTGTTAAGAGATGAAAACTGACTGCCACGAGCTTGTGCTTTGGGAGATGTGTAGAAAGTTGTCCAGAGAAGTCGGTGAGAGCCATTTGAAACACTTCAGACTCTTGAAGTAGCCACTGTAAGTAAACAGTAGTAACAGGCAAACAAATCAAACAGAAATCTACATTTCCAAGCGTGACAAGCCTTTGTCTAGCTTTTACAATGATTAAAGCAAACATTTCATGTTGAGTGCTGACAGTTTTGGACATGGTGTGGCAAAAAAATCCATTCAATAATTAATAAAGGGTCCGGCAAATTAGGGTCCCACTGAAAAATGAAAGCATGGGGCTGCTTGGCTGGATTTAAAATTATTAAAGAAAAAGGCAACTCAGGAGCCCATCAGGCTGCTTGTAGATTTGAAATAGCATCAGCTACCTTTTGTAATGCTTGGCAAGCTTCCAGTGTAAGCTGCCGAGGTGATAATAAATCTGCTTTTGCTTTTAACAGAGGAGACGGCTTAAATCTGCATTTGAGATTCCTAACAAGGAATGAACTCAATTAACGGTTCCTAAAAGTTTTTGACTATCATGCAAAGTACAAATGTTGGTTTGAATTGGTAAGGGCTAAGGGGAAATACTCCGGGTCTTAATTCGCCAGCCAAGGTATTGCCAAGGGGGTTGATGCTGACTGTTTTCAGGAGCAACACAAAGTCCTGCTTGGGTTACAGCATTGCTGACAAGGGCTAGGCCTTTCTCCATAACTTCTTGTTTTTCTGCAGCAATTAGAATGTCATCCATGTCATGATATAAAAGAGTGTCAGGCATGTCCCGACGAATGGGGCTGAGGATTTTTGCAGCAAACCACTGGCAAACAGTGGGGCTATTTTTCATGCCTTGGGGCAGGAGAACCCAGTGATACCTTTGCAAGGGTGCTTGCATATTGGTGCTTGGGACAGAAAAGGCAAATTTTGGTGCATCCTCAGGATGCAAGGGGGTATCCAAAAGGCAATCCTTTAAATCAATGACTGTCAAATGCCAATCTCAAGGGATCATGGTAAGAGATGGGAGGCCAGGTTGGAGTGCTCCCGTGTTCTCCATAACAACGTTAATTTTACGGATGTCATGGAGCAAGCGCCACTTGCCAGATTGTTTTTTGATTACAAACACAGGTGAATTCCATGGACTGGTGGAGGGAACTATGTGTCCTTTTTGAAGCTGTTCCTGGACTAATTCAGTGAGTGTGTGCAGTTTAGGTAATGGCAGGGACCATTGATCCACCCAAATAGGCGGATCAGTTTTCCAGGTTAATTTCAGGGTGTCACGCGCTTCAATGGTCCCCACCAAAAATCAGACTGAGTTTTGAAACCCCATTGAGAGAGTACATCTCGTCCCCATAAGACCATGGGCACAGGTAAAACAAATGGTCTTACAGAGGCTGTGTAGCCTTCTGGTCCTGTTATTTGAATTAGGTGCTGACTTTGATAACTGCGACTGCTTCCTCTTATCCCAGTGAGGGCCTGGGGCACCTCCATGAGGACCCAATGTGGAAGCCACTTATCTTGAGAAATGAAAGTGACATCAGCTCTGGTATCTAAAATACCAGCATAATTTGTTGTCCTTGTAATGGCAGGGTGCATTGGCAGATAGGACGTTTATTTGAAATTGTTTGTGTCCATAATATTTGCGGGGTTTCTGTGGAATCAAATTTTTTCACTTTGGTGTTACAACATTTTACAGAAAATGGTGAATTATGTGGAAAAGGGATTAATTTTGCTATGCAGGTTCCTTGTGGAACAAAACATGGTGGATTAGGGATCCAAACCATAACTTTAAGTTCATCATTAGAGTCTAAGGCTATAATCACAGGGATAACAGAGAGTTGTGGAAGGCTAGTTGAGGACCCTCCCACAAGCAGGGCACTTTTTTAGAACATTAGTGGTTTAAAAATTTCTGTAGGGAGTAAATGAACAGACGAATCATGTAACGTTACTGTGGTTGAGGTTTATAAGTCCAATTCGGCACTGTCTGCAGTTGCTGGGCAAAGACTTGGGGCAGGTTCCTGTTGGGCATCTGCGAGGGCATCCGTGGAGCTGATATCTGCGAGGGCATCCGTGGAGCTGATATCTGTGAGGGCATCCGTGGAGCTGATATCTGTGAGGGCATCCGTGGAGCTGATATCTGTGAGGGCATCCATGGAGCTGATATCTGCGAGGGCAGCTGAGGCATCTGTGTCAGAGCGTGGTGCCGCCGTCCCGCGCTCTGGTTCCAGTTTCCCTGGCATCCTTGGAGCAGACGACCTTCGGAATCATACTTAGAGCAACATTGGTTAGCAGGATGTTGGCCTTTGCGGCATCATGGGCACACAGGAATGGCTTTAGGATTATCTCTTTTTGAAGCGGGGCAGTCTTTTTTAAAGTGACCGGGTTTGCCGCAGTTGAAACAGACCTTTGAAGTTGCAGGGGACTCCCTTACGGTTGCAAAGTCTAAATCTCCTTCTTTTAACACTTATTGTTTTAACCGGACCCAGGTATCATGAGGGTTGGGGGGAAATAAATTTGGTTCTTTTTCAGGATCAACAGGTCTGGGGTCAAAAGGATATTCTTCATTCTCGCTGCTGTCAGCTGGACCACAGCCAGCAGCAAATGCTTTTATAAATTGCAAAGACCCTTTCTTCCTTTTTGTTGCAAGGGGGGCTGGAGCTTTGAGTGGAAAAGGCATTGTCTCTTCAGGTTGTGAAGAGCTTTGAGGCTCCGTTTCTGCGGAGGGGGCAAAGGGGCATCTTCTTCATCTTTAGCAAGAGATTTTTCATGAGATTTTTCTTGAGCTTTTAAAACTTCAGAAATTACTTTCCAAGAGGGAGTGATATCAAATATCAATATCAATATGATATCAAATCATGTGCAGGCAAAGATTTGCCTTGCTTTTCTGGCAGCTTTGACATAAGGTGGAAAACGTCTCTTTCTGGGCTGGTCATCCCCTGACTCTGGCCCATAGTCCCCTGGAGCAACTCACCTCTTTTCCAGAGGGTCTGCTGCCGGCTGGTGTGGCTCCTGCTTCTTTCCATGGCTCAACCACAATCCCGAAGGCTCTTGCTGTCCTGCAGCTTCACCTCTGGCAAAATCTTGAAGTTCTGCAGGGCTCACCGTCCACCAACAAAAGGCAATTCCGGTCCCCACACAGGGCAGCAGTTACCGAGTTACATGTGGCTATGGGCGATGGAACAGACGGGGCAGATTGCAGTGATGCAAAAAGCCGATGCTATTGATACAGAGCTGAGTATTTATATTTTTTCAGCAGTAGTTAAAAATAGATTCTCATATAAATGGTAATCACTATAACAACCATATCTATGTTTTTTAATAACATTGCAAAACTAAAGCTAGAGCCGGCCAGTACAGATACATACCAGGCATGCTTCTCTCTTATGCTCTCTATTTTGTGGTAGGCCGCACTGCCTGCCATGGTTTGCAGCCTAACAACATTGCTGTGTTTACTTCTGACTTAACTTTAGCAGTGCTCTCACGTCTGCTTTCTAGCTGTAACTCCACATTCCCCAAGGCTGGGGCTCACAGCTTGGCCCTTTGCATTCCTGAAACACTTCCAGGTTGGCTCAGCATCAGAGACACCTTTCCCTCGCTTGTCCCCACCTGCCATCACTGCCTGCAGTGTTCTGCTCTAACTGGAACCTGGGGACACTTCCTCACTCATGTCTCGCTGTGGGATTATTAGATCTGCAAGAAATTTTAGTATTTCAATTGAACTTTGACTTCTTGAGAAGTTATTTGAACACACTCGGAGGGACTGAGTCTGATGTAAACAGCAGCAAAGCCCCGCGAGGCTCATTCAAGTGCCTGTGCTGTGGCTGTGCTGCTGAGCTGGGCCGGGCTCCTGGCACAGAGGCAGCTCCTGGCAAGCGGCAGCGCTGCAGAGAGACAGCTCTGCCCAGGAGCAGCTCCTGTGCACAGCCCAGCAGGGCTGGGGCACTGCCAGGGCAGCTCAGGGACACCAGCAGGGCACACCCAGAGCTCACAGGTGCTCAGCATTGGCAGGGGCTGTGCCATGGCCCAGAGGGGCTGTGTCATAGCCATAGGCACCTCTGGGGCTGTGTCACAGAGCCCCAGAGCAGCTGTGATGTCAGAAAGGGGCTGTGTGACACCACAGAGTGGGCTGTGTGATGTCACAGATTGGGCTATGACATCTCTGAGTTGGTTGTGTGAGGCCATGGAGCAGTTAAGGCATCATAGAGGAGACTGTGTGACAGCACAGAGCAGGTGGTGACATCACAGGGTGGCTGTATGACATCACAGTATTGTCTGTGTGACATCATAGAGTTGCTCTGTGACATCACAGGGGCTGTGTGAGGTCACTGGGGAGGTCACTCTGCCCCAGCCCCCCCCTCACAGTTCCCCCCAGAGAAGTCCAACGCTGCTCGTGCACAGCAGGGTCCCCTGCCCCCCCGGGTCCCCCCCTGCCCCCCGGCGCCGCTGCCTCTCCCGGAGGATGTTCCACGAGATCAACCCCCAGAGCCTGACACGAGGCTGTGGGGGTGGGACAGGGGGACAGGGTCCCCCTGGCAGTGTCCCTGTGTCTCCCAGGGTCAGAGCCTGGGCCAGGGCTCCTTCAGCCTCTTACGAACGAGGGGTTGAGAGCGCTTAAAAAACCCCCATCAAGGGATCAGCAAAAACCAGATTTAATATTCATCGACAGCACAACAAAGTTCCTTGGCAAGAGTCACTCTACTCCTGACTGGACAGTTCAGGCACAGCAAGGGAAAAAAAGCAACAACAAAATCAAGGAAATCCAGACTAGAACTAGAAATTAACTGACCTCTTTGTCTTTGTCTCTGTGTGTGTGTTTGTGTGTTTAGGTGTGTGTGACAAAAGGACAGTGAGGGCAAGGATAAAAGGAATACAGCCTAAAAGCGTCACAACCCTCAAACTTAACAGCACTTATACTTTAAAAATAACATACTTTAAACCTAACAATTTAGCAAAATAACAGAACTTAACAGTATTTAACTTATTATATACATATATATATAAAAGAATATGTAAATATCAATATCAATATCTCTCTATATGTATATATTTATATAATCCGGTCCTAAGGAGCAGAGAGTGCTGACAGAGCACAGGATGCTCGGGGTGGCCCCAGGGGTGATGTCAGATACAGCCTGCATGGGAATGCCAAAGAACAGGAGGAGGAGGAGCAGGAGCAGGAGATGAGGATGAAGGACAGAAGAGGAGGAAAGGCGGGGTGGAGGGGTAAAGGGGCAGGAGCGAGAGGAAGAGGAGGGGTGGAGAAGCAGCAGGAAGAGAAGCAGGAAAAGGAGCTGCCACGTGCGTCCATCGCTCTCTGTGTCCGCAACCCTCGGCCCCGGGAGCATCGCCCCCTGCATCCCGCAGGTGACCGGGCAGGGGGAGCTCGCCCCAGAGATCTTGTGCGGTGCGTGGGGTTCTTTTTGGGAGGGGGGGGATATTTGGAGCTTGTAGGACTCCAGAACAGAGCACCAAATATCTATGGCTGATCCCGGGAGGCTTTCTTTGTTTGGATTTTTTTTGTGGGGGAGGGGGCGGACGTCTGGATGTTGCAGGACTCCAACTGTGAGTCGCAAATGGCCCTGGGGGGATATTGGGGAGTCCCCGGCATGCGGGTTTTTGGGGTTCCCAGTGGCGGCTGGCGGGAGAAGTGGGATGGGGTGGTCAGGGGCCCGGGCAGGGTGGGATGTGGATTGGGGTGTGGGATGAAGTGTGGGGGAGGGGGATGGGTGGTCTGGGGCCTGGGATGAGGCAGCCGAAGGTTGGGGGTGATGAAGGCGGGGGGACCGCAGTCCTTGGGGGCTTGCAGGGTATCGGCCACGTGTGAGGGAGTTTTGGGGTAGCCCTAATCCTTGGGGGGTGGCAGTGGCAGTGGGGGACACGTGTGTCCGGCAGCTGTGGAGCCCAGCTGCGCCCCCCTGGGCCCCATGGGCGGCGGGAGCGGAATTTGGGGAGGGGGAGGTGTGTGGCGGGCAGGCCGGGCCCCCCCGCTGGGCGCTGTCCCGGTGGGGCCGAGTGCGGGGGGAGCCCCGCGGGGCCCGGCCCTGCCCGGGCACGGCTGATGCCGCCCGCCCGCGCTCCGCACTGCTCCGGCCTGGTGCTCGCAGTGCCGCGCGGGGCGGGGCCGCGCCGCTTTGGGGACCCGGCCAGGGCAGAGCGCGGCTGCTTTGGGGCTGTGGGCACCTGCCCGGCGCTGGGCATGGGCCGTGTGGGGGCAGCTGGGGCCGTGCTGGTGGCACTGGTGGTGCTGGGAGTGCCCCCGGCCCTCTGCGGGGTGAGCGGGGGGCGTGGTGAGAAGGGGGGCGGGAGCTGGGAGCCCAAAGTGAACGAAATGGGGATTGGGACCCCCAAAGTGGTCAGGAGGGGCCTGGAAGCCCCAAAACCAATGATGGGAGAGGGGAGTTGGAGATTGAGGGGGCTATGGTGAAAGGGAGAGAAGAGCAGGGGAAAAGAGGGGTCTGGGACCCCCAAAAAAAGCAGGAGGGGGATGGGACGCGGAAATTGAGTTTGGAGGGGTGTATCGATTGGGAGAAGGATGGGAAAGGGGAGGAGAGGGGAGGGACAGGTGGGGTTGGGATGGCAGAAGGGAGGTTCCTCGGGAGTCGAGCCCTGTCCCCCAGCAGTTGATGACCAGAGCAATTCCCTGGGTCTCTGGGGGAGGTGGATCTACACTGGGGGGGTTCCCAAGCCCCCTGTCCATCCCTGGGGCTGATCAGGGGGTTCTCCCCATCCCAGCAGCCTGTGCTGCGACAGCTGTGAGGCAGAGGAGGGTCTGGAGTGAGACGAGAGGAGGAGCAGGAGGAAGAGAAGGGAGAGAGGAGGAGGAGCAGGAAAAGGAGGAGCAGGAGAACCATGAGGTTTTACCAACCACAGTGTCTGCAGCACCCCTGGCTCCGGGATCATTGCCCCTCCACATTCCACAGGTGACCAGGGAGGGGGAACTCACCCCAAATCTATCTGGGTGTCTTCAGGAGGGTTGTTTTTTTCTGGAGAAGTGTTTGGAACTCACAGCTTCTGGAACTGCGCCCCAGATATCTTTGCATGTCCCTGGCGAGGATTTTCTTTATCGGAGGAAAAATTTGGATCTTGCAGGACTCCAAAACGGATCCATAAATGCATTTTGGGGAATATTGGTTGGGGTCCATGTGGTAATTTCCCGGTATTGGTGGGACAGGGCATCGGTTTTGGGGATCCCCGGAAGAGCTGGGGGTGGAACGCAGGACTCCTAGAGTGGAGAGAGCAGAGAGGGGCGATAGCAGAGCTGGGGGACCCCCGGCAGCCTGGAGGGGTGGGGGAGCCTGGAGATGAGGCAGGGCTGGGACACTGTGACGCTGAAAGGGGCGGCGGAGAGAGGGGGAAGCCGCGAGTGCCTGGAGTGGGGGGAGCCTGAAGAGGGGGACCCTGGGAGCCAAAGCAGCATCAGGGAAGAAGGGAGCCCTGGGACCAGCGAAAGCCCACGGCATCCCTAAGCAGGAGCCCGGAGCAGGGGGATCCCCAGGACCCACAGGAGCCCCAGCAGCTTTGAGAAGGGGGAACCCCAGCACCCCAAAGACAGGAGAGTGGAAAGGGGGAACTTCTGGGAGGCTTTTTTTGGGGTCACTCTTGATTTTTGGAGGTTTTTATAGATACAAAACACTCAGTGACTTTTAGAGGTGGACTTGGGCATGAGGAACCCCCAGCCCAAGGCACTCCCACTTCTTTTTCCCCCAAACCAGGATTTCCCATTCCCAACCCTTGGCCAGATGGAGCAGGAGACTGTGAGGAAGAGGAAGATGCCCCAGGACCTGCAGGCAGGTGAGGAGGAAGTCAGTGCCTCTTTCCCCCTCTCTTCTGCTCCATGTCCCAGCCCAGCATCGCCCCCGGCTGCAGGACAACCCCGCTGCCGACGCTGTCCTGCAGGGACAGATTGGGGGATGTCCTTCCCCTTCCCTGTGGCACGGAGGCAAATCCCATCCTCTCCTTGTCCTTCCTCCCCAGGCAATGAGCTGCAGACGGAGACCAGGGAGGGCAAAGCCTTGGGGCAGAACCTGGTGGAAGAGGCCGTTTTGAGTGGCTCCATGGCACAGGAGTTCAAGAGGGAGGAAAAGCCCCAGAGATGCCGCACAAGGAGGGGCTGCAAACCCAGCCCAGGGCGCTCTGAGGAGGAAAGACCCACCCTGTGCCGGGAAGGCAACCAGAGCTTCAGCCAGAGCTCGGCCCTGGTGGTCCCTGAGCAGCTCCATAATGGGGAGAAGCCCTACAAGTGTGGGGAATGTGGGAAGGGCTTCAGCAAGAGATCCCACCTGATGGTCCACCAGAGGATCCACACAGGGGAGAGGCCCTATGAGTGTTCTGTGTGTGGGAACAGGTTTCGGACCACCTGCAATCTCCTCAGGCATCAGCGGATTCACACAGAGGAGAGGCCCTTCCGCTGCCCTGAGTGCAGGAAGGGCTTCAGGCAGAACTCCCACCTCATCACCCACTGGCGCATCCACACCGGGGAGAGGCCCTACGAGTGTGGAGAATGTGGGAAGGGCTTCAGCCAGAGCTCCAGCCTGATGGTCCACCAGATGATCCACACTGGGGAGAGGCCCTATGAGTGTTCCGAGTGTCGGAAGAGGTTTCCAACCAGCTCACATCTCCTCGTGCATCAGCGGATTCACACTGAGGAGAGGCCCTTCCGCTGCCCTGACTGCAGGAAGGGCTTCAAGCACAACTGCAACCTCATCACCCACCGGCGCATCCACACAGGGGAGAGGCCCTATGAGTGTCCTGAGTGTGGGATGAGCTTCAGCCAGAGCTCTCACTTGACCCGACACCAGCAGAGCCACCAGTAAGGGAAGCCCTGTGAGTGCCCCGACTGTGGGAAGAGCTTTGTGCGCTGCTCCAACTTCATCACCCCTCAGATGACCCACATTGGTCAGAGCCCTTGTGACCCCCACTCCTGGTGACCAACACAGAGAGGACACCTGGCTGGTGGCTTTCACGTCCTCAGATTCCCTGTAGCCACCTGGAGAAACACAGGAGCAGGAACTGGGATTCAGACTGTCATGAGAAAGTCCTTGGTAAGAGCTGGTTTATTAATGTTGCACCCTAAAAAAAAATCACTGGCAGCATCCAGTTGTTTCTTCTGGCAGCATCAAGCAATGGTGGATGATCTTGGAAGTCTTTTCCAACCTAAATAATTACCTTCTTCATCCTGTCAAAACAACCAAAGTTAGGGTAAAAATAAATTAAACTGATCTAAAGCTGCAACATTTTCCCAGGAGTTGGGGGTGATTTTGGGGTTGGTTCAGGGGAATATTGTAGAGGATTTGGGTGTTCTGGGGCTACCCAGGCTGGGGTATGGGGCCATAGTCTCATAGTTGTGCCAGCAGAACATGTCCACCTGAGCCCATCTGTTCTTCAGGAATTCCGATTGTCTGTCCAGTCCCTGGCCTGGGTCTCCCCATTTGGGTTGTGCCCCTCAAAGTGCCCAGAATTCTGCTCAAGTGCCTGAGCTGCTCACAGCTGTGGATGTTCCTGTCCACCAACCTCTCCTGGTCAGTGCCATGGGCGGCTGGGAGGGCGTTTGGGAAATCGTGGGGTGACCAGGTGTTGGAGGTTGGGAGGGGTGGATTTTTTTCCCCATTCAATTGCTGGGTGACCAATGACCCAGCATTTAAGAACTATTTACTCTTACAAAAGACACAACGGATTTTTGCTGAGGTATGGCAGGGGGAGGAAAGATCAGTTCATCAATAACTGGCACTCGCTGGCTGGATTTTGGAGGGGAGAGCAATGAAAAAAGTTGCTGTCTCCTTTTTGCTGCAACTGCGGAAAAAGCCTGGCTCTGTGCTGGTTTTTCTCTACCTGGTGGGTGAACTTTCGTTTGGGAAAGGGGCAAGAGATTCCAACCCCCTTCTCCCCACCGGGAGGGCGCAGCTATGAAAGAGTGTGATAAATATAGATTATAGTGTTGGCTTTTCGCAAATATTAGAAGAGATATTTTGTGTATGGTTTTATTCCTTTTATATAGAAGTAGCCTTGTTATAGAGGTATATAACAAATGCCTTTATTTCCGTTATTAACTAGATTTTGATATAGTAGTAACTAACAGAGTTAGTTTAAAAAGTTTATACTTTCATTAACCGCACTGCCTCCTTGATTGGATAACATCCAAAGAACAGCACAATGAAGACCCCTGCTACTGCTATGTTAACTCTCAGCCATAGCTAGCTGCAAGAACCACGGAGTAAAGCCCAAACTAGAGATGGTAACAAAGACTGAAAAAACCAGAGCCAAGAAATACGCATGCTCTAAAAAGGCAGGACCAAGGAGGAGCCATGCTAAACAGTTCTTGGAACATGCAAAGTAGTTTGGAGAAAAGTTTGAATATGCATAAATGCTTATGAATAGGCATGATGCTGATGCAATACGAAAAGTATTTAAGACTACTCCTTCAATGGCAGGTGGGCTTCTTGGGTAAGGGCCAAGAACCCAGCACTGTTCCTTTGCTTTATCTTTATCCCCTATTGCCCTTTATTAAACTTTTAAAATTTAACAGGAAAATTAACTTTGTTTTTCACAAGGGGACCCGGCTGCCACTGCCTTGCGCCCTGCCTGCCACAACTGCAGAGTTCCTGCCACTTTGTCTGCTGGCTGGCCTGGGTGGGCTGGCCCTGCCGCTCCATGTCCCTGCTCTGAGCTCCCTGCCCAGCCCATCCATCTGCACGCCATCCCTGCCCAGCCCCGTCCTGCTCACGCCATCCCTGCCCAGCCCGTCCTGCTCACGCCATCCCTGCCCAGCCCATCCTGCTCACGCCATCCTTGCCCAGCCCATCCTGCTCACACCATCCCTGCCCAGCCTGTCCTGCTCACACCATCCCGGCCTAGCCCATCCTGCTCACGCCATCCCTGCCCAGCCCATCTGCCATTACCCACGTGACACAGAGCTGACCTCGTGCCACAGCGCCCCCTGCAGCTGTGTGGGAGTCATCGCACCTGCTCTGCCCTGCCTGGCCGGGAGCCAACAGCACCCCTGCTGGCTGTGACCGGGACTGCACCAAAGGGACAGTTCCTGGCAGCCCAGGGACATCTGCCACTGGGTTTTTGGTTTTGTTTGTTGTTGCTATTGTTGTCATTGATTGGTTGCCTCGTTACAGATACTAGTAAAGAACTGTTATTCCTTTTCCTATATCTTTGCCTGAAAGCCCTTGACTCCAAAGTTATAATAATTTGGAGGGAAGGGGATTCACATTCTCTAGTCTAAGGGAGGTTCCCACCTTCCTTAGCAGACACCTGTCTTTCAAACCAAGACAAGGACACAGCAGTTCCTCACTGTTGCCCCTCCGAAGTTCAGGGAGCAAGTGAAGTTACCAATGGCCAGATCTCTCCTCCCCTCACCGCATCTAGCCACATCTTTTGTCTCTTACAAAAAAGTAAATGGTCCTTAAATACCTGGTCATTGGTTACCTAGCAACAGAATGGGGAAAAAATTCCATCCCCCCAACCTTCAACAGCTGTGTAAAAACCAGGATTGTGAATGCAAGGTGAGGAACTTGTGTGATGTTAGTAAAAATCAAAGTGGGGTTTATGAAGGCTTGAAGACAAGACAAGCTTCACAAGTCTCAAAGTGGGGGGGGGGAGGGCAGGGGGCAGAACATTGCCAGATGAAAAATTGTCCCCATCTGGTGAGCTGACACAATGCTTATGCTTCAAAACCCACTGGCCCATGGAACTGCACAGTGCCCACTGTGTAAGAAGAACTGGAAGTTCACCAGCCCCAGTGTCCTGCCAACTTTACTAGGTCAGCTGTAACACTGGGGTCCCTCACCACTAGAAACCTCCATAGAGACCCCTAGGACAGAAGAACGCATGCATACAGAAGAGGAAAAATATGTTAATGATTTTGGGGAAATGATTATCATTTGTATGTCTATTCTGGGATAATCAATGAAGATGTATATAAAATGCAGGCTATAAACAGGGACTTTCCTGTACTCACTATGCACAGCTTTGGGAGGAGATATCCCTATGTGCATTTGGCCCAATAAAGAATGCTGCTTCTAAATGCTACAGTGGTGTCAAAGAGGTTTTTTTATTTTTACCAATTTTTTGTAACAGTGTCACATTGACCCCTTGGTTCCTTGGGGTTCTGAATTGTCACAATAGACGACTTGGTTCCATGGGGCCCTGCAGTGTCACTGTGTACCCCTGGGTCCACAAGGCCCTGCTGTATCATAATGGTCTCCTTGGTTCCATATGGCCCCATAGTGTCACTATGGCCCCCTTGGTTCCGTGAGGCCCTGGAGTATCATAATGGTCTCCACGATTCCATGAGGCCCTGCAGTGTCTCAATCACTCCTTGCTTCCATGGGGCCCTGCAGTGTCACAATGGCCCCTTGTGACTACAGGGCCCGAAATTTCACAATAGTCTCCTTGGTCCCACAGTGTTACAATGGAGCCTTGGGTACCTGAGGCCCTGTAGTGTCACAATGGCATCTTGGTTCCACGAGTACTCGCTGTTTGGAAATGGTCCCTTGGTTACACGAGGCTCCACAGTGGCACAATGGACCCTGGGTTCCATATGACCCCGAAGGGTCACAATGGCACCTTGGTTTCATGAGGCCCTGCAGAGCCATAATGGCCTTTTGATTCTGTGACGCCCTGCAGTGTCATAATGGTCTCCATGGTTCCACGAGGCCACAAAGTTTCACAATGGACTTTTGGTTCTGCAGTATCACAATGACCCCTTGGTTCCATAGGGCCCCATGGTGTCACAATGGTGTCCTTGGTTCTGCAGTGTCACAATGAACACTTGATTACAAGAGACCCTGGAATGTCACAATGGACCCTTGGTTCCATGGGGCCTAACAGTGCCACAATAATCCCACGGGTTCCATGATTCCCTGCAGTGTCACAATGGTCCCTTGGATCCATGAGACCCTGCAGTGGTTCAATGGATCCTTGGATCCACGAGGCCCCTGTATTTGTTTTGCATGGTCTGGTTTTTGGCAATGGGGAGGGCACAGAGGTGGCTTCTGTGAGCAGCTGCCAGAAGCTTCTTCCATGTCTGGCAGAGCCAATCCCTGGAAGCTCCCAAGATGGACATGCCACTGGCCAAGGCTGGGTCAATTAGAAATGGTGGTAATGTCTCTGTAGATAGTAGATTTGAGAAGAAAAAAGTTATTGCAGAGCTGTAATTGAGGCCAGAGAAGAGCCAGGTGACAATATGTGAGAAGAACCACTCTGCAGACACCAAGGTCAGTGAAAAGGGGGGGGAGGAGGTGCTCCAAGCACCAGAGCTGGGATTCCTCTGCAGCCCGTGGTGAGGACCATGGTGAGGCAGCTGTGCCCCCGCAGCCCATGGAGATCCACAGGGAAGCAGAAATCCACCTGCAGCCCATGGAGGAGCCCCTGCTGGAGCAGGCGGATGCCTGAGAGGAGGCTGTGAGCCCATGGGAAGCCCATGGAGAGAGGGACCCACACTGGAGCAGCCTGTCCTTGAAGGACGGACCCCATGGAAGAGTGACCCACGCCGCAGCAGTTTTGGGAGGACTGTTGCCCATGGGATGGTCTCAACATTGCAGCAGTTTGCAGGGAACTGTTGCTTGTGAGATGGAGCCACATCAGAGAAGTTCCTGGGGAGCTCTCCCATGGGAGGGACTCCAGGGTGCAGCAGGGGAACAACTCCTCTCCCTGAGCAGCAGGAAAAGCCACAGGAGATGAACTGACCCTAACCCTCATTCCCTGTCTCCTGCACCATCTGTGGGAAGGAGGGAGGGGTGGGGGGAAGGTGTTTTTAAACCCTTCTTTTACTTCTCATTATCCTGCTCTGACTTTGTTATTAATAAATTCCCTTTATATCTGTAAGTTGAGCCTGTTTTGCCCGGGATGGTGTTTGATGAGGGATCTCTCCTGGTCCTTATCTGAACCCATAGACCCTTTGTTATATTTTCTGTCTTCTGTCCACCTGCAGACAGGAGTGAGAGAGCAGCTTTGGTGGGTGCCTGGTGTCCAGCCAGCATCAACCCACCACAGACCCAAAGAAAATGATCCCATGGCAATTATTGCCTTGTGATCTAAAGAGCCCAGCCCTCCCACAACAGCCCTGTCCAACAGAAATATCAGTGACTGAGTCTCTTGCTCTCCATGGCTTCACTGTTTTGGTGCCAAGT
The DNA here is from genome assembly GCA_036630365.1 of Acanthiza pusilla. Classification (NCBI taxonomy): domain Eukaryota; kingdom Metazoa; phylum Chordata; class Aves; order Passeriformes; family Acanthizidae; genus Acanthiza; species Acanthiza pusilla. The sequence continues at coordinate 393,978 of JAXCHO010000192.1, read as the reverse complement.
GGTTGCCATGGGGTCACTAATCCGCTCTGAGGTGGGTTTTTGTGGGGTCTGCAGTCCATGTTTTAATGTGGTTGTTCTAGTTCACAGATCACGATCTCAGGGCTGGCCACCCTGGGTATTTGTTTTTAAGTCACATTTAAGCTGCAGCTTTGTCCATTCTAACTATTATTCATGTTCAGATTGTCAGCTCCAGGATTCACTGTGATCCACCTGTGACTTAAACACCAGGGCCATAAAATTCTGAGAAACTTCACTAGTTAGCCCAACAATTCCAGCCACTGTTGTCTACTTTGAAATAGTACAAAATTGTCAACCCCTCCTGTGGTCACAGGAGAGCCACACAGCAGGACAGCTCCAGAGTACTCGAGAGCTGAGGACTCACACAGGGCACAGAAGGACAGTGTGGAAGGGCACGAGCAGCTCTGAAAACACCAAGTGCTGTTGCTCCCTGGCACTGCTGCTGTTCTGGGACTCTGTTTCTCTCCCACTTTGCACACAGGCACTGCCCTTCCAAATTCAGGTGAAGTTTGAAAGGAAGGATTTTTGATAAACAAGTTGCTGCAGGATCCTTTATTTTGCTAAAGTGCAGAGAGAAGGTGATTCCTCACTTACATTGTCACTGGGTAAAATTTGAGGTGTAAGCAGTGAATTATAAATATGATGAATAATCCCAGTAATGGGATGATGATGGGATAAACAAAGTTTCGTTGTGTGCAACATTATCACAAAATGAAAAAGGAAACCCCGCACACACACAACCACCATAAAAAACTTTAGAATACAGGCTGGGCCTGCAATTAATTACACTGGAATTAATTACACTGAGTTACCAGAGAAGAAAACCAGCACTTTACTGCTTCTGAAAAGTGTCAGTCATCAGTTTCCTCAGGGCATCCTTGAGCCCCTGGTTCCTCAGGCTGTAGATGAGAGGGTGCAGGGCTGGAGGCACCACCGACTACAGAACTGACAGTGCCAGATCCAGGGATGGGGAGGAGATGGAGCGGGGTTTCAGGTAGGCAAATGCTGCAGTGCTGATAAACAGGGAGACCACGGCCAGGTGAGGGAGGCACGTGGAAAAGGCTTTGTGCCGACCCTGCTCAGAGGGGATCCTCAGCACAGCCCTGAAGATCTGCACATAGGAGAAAACAATGAACACAAACCAACCGAGTGCTGAGGAGGTAGTAAAAATGGAAACCCCAAGTTCCCTGAGGTTGGATTTGGAGCAGGAGAGCTTGAGGATCTGGGGGATTTCACAGAAAACCTGGCCCGGGGCATTGCCCTGGCACAGGGGCAGGGAAAATGCATTGGCTGTGTGCAGCAGAGCAGTGAGAAAGCCACAGGCCCAGGCAGCTGCTGCCATGTGGGCACAAGCTCTGCTGCCCAGGAGGGTCCCATGGTGCAGGGGTTTGCAGATGGACACAGAGCGGTCATAGCACATGACAGTGAGAAGGGAATACTCTGCTGAGATGAAGAGCAGAAAGAAAAAGAGCTGAGCAGCACATCCTGTGTAGGAGATGTCCCTGGTGTCCCAGAGGGAATTGTGCATGGCTTTGGGGACAATGGTGCAGATGGTGCCAAGGTCAAGCAGGGAGAGGTTGAGCAGAAAGAAGAACATGGGCGTGTGCAGGTGGTGGCCGCAGGCTACGGCGCTGATGATGAGGCTGTTGCCCAGGAGGGCAGCCAGGGAGATGCCCAGGAAGAGGCAGAAGTGCAGCAGCTGCAGCTCCCGTGTGCCTGCAAATGCCAGGAGGAGGAACTGGGTCATGGAGCTGCTGTTGGACATTTTTAGCCTCTGTCCATGGAGACCTGTGCAAGGAGGAGACAGTGAGAAGTCAGGGGAGACTTTGCTGAGCAATATCCAAGCTTTCTCCCAGCTGGACTCTGCTGCTCTGTGCCACCCGATTTTCCTTTTCCCAGAGCCCTTCCTTCAGCCCTGTGGATGGAGCTCTGCTGGGATCTGGCCCTGTTGCTGTGACGAGGAGGGGCTCTGCCCATGGACACTGAGGAGTCAGCTCTGCTCTGCAGCTGTGGGGTCATGGGAACATGGGAACAGTCCTGCTGTTGGACTTCAGCAGCCCAAACTGCCCCTAAGGCAGAGGGGCAGCATCTCCTGTCCCAGGGCTAAGGAGCAGTGACAGCCAAAGGCAGTTTGAGAGGATTTCCTGCTGTGCCCAGGGAGAACAGAGAGAACTGTACAATGCAGGAGGATTGGCTGTAACTCAGGGAAGAGTGAGGGGAGCTGCTCTGTCGCTCCATCTGTTCCCAGCTGCCCTTTCTGAGATCGAGGGCAGTCACTGTGTTCCCCTGAAAATCAACCTGACACAGCTGAGAGCTGTGGCCAAATGGCTCAGCCTTTCTCAGAGTCCCAGCCCCACTCCTGGCAAGGACTCTCCTGTCCCCCAGTGTTGGCAGCTCACAGCTTGGATGAACATCCTGAGGACACACCAAGGGTCCTGTCCATGGAACTGCTCGAAGAGACTCAGCTCATTTGCAGCCTCCCAGCCTGCCCTGCCCAGAGCTGCCCAGGTCAGAGGGAGCTGGGACACCATTGCTGTGCTCACCCTGCACAGGAGGAGCCCCAAGGGCTGCGCCTGACCCTGCAGCTGGAGCTGCCATTCCCAGAGACCCTGCCAGCAATGCCAGGAGCACCTGAGCAAGGCAAGGAGAGACAGAGCTGGGCCTGAGGAAAAGCCTTTCCCTCCCCAGCCCTGCACAGCCCCTCCCAGGCAGCCCCAGTGCAGGACAGTCGCCCTCAGGCCCTGGTCAGCAGGGAATGGGCAATGGCAGGAGAGATGCCCTTCATCTCTGGTGCTGCTCTGGCAGCCCAGGAGGTGACCGAGGGCCTCAAGTTCCTGGGCTGAGGATCCTGAGCCCCCGGGCTGAGGGCTGTGCTGGCTGCGAGGGGACACAAGAGCTCTGCTGCTCAGGGCAGTGTCTGCACTGCAGGGCAGGGCCGGGAGGCGCCACATCTGCCCTGCAGCAGCGCTTCCCTCAGCATTGCCTCCCTCCCTACCTGCCCACGGCTCTGCTGCTGGAGCTGTCCCAGCTGGGAGCTGTTCCTGTGGCCCCGGGGTCCTTCCCTGCCAGCGCTGCCAGAGCCCAGCCCAGCCCTGGGCCAGCTCTGCCCTGCAGCCGCTCGGGGCTGCAGGGATTAAAGAACAGCTCCCCCAGGCCTGGGGACCATGGGAAGGTGATGCTGGATGGATCTGGAGGCTGGGGAGGTGGATGACTTGCTGAGATTCCCAGGAAAACTCAGTGTAATGGATTAAGAGTCTCGGCCCCTGCTCTACCCTGCACAGCTGAGTTTCCATTCCCACCAAGCTGAGCCAGGGAAAAGTGGAAGCACAGATTCAGGAAAGCAGAGCCTCAAGCAGGAAACTCCTGCCCTGAATGTGCTCATGAAAAGTCCTCTCAGAAATGATGTGGGCATGAGCTGGAGCTCTGAAAAGCCCTGACCCACACAGCACCCTCTGCACAGCAGTAGGAGCTGCCCTGGCAGGAGTCACTCCTTGCACCCACAGCTCCACTCCACCACCCACGGGGAGCTCCCCAGGCAGGCTGAGAGCTGCCCTGGCAGGTGGCAGATTCCTTGCCCTGGCAAAGAGCCCTGGGGTGCAGGACCTGCTCTGCAGGACAGCCCTGGGCACCCCTGGCTGCACCCCCAGCTCCTCAGCCCTGCAGCTGTCCCTGGGAGAGGAGGGAGGAGGCTTTTAACAGGGAGGGGCTGCACTGGAGAGGATCATATGGAGACCTGTAAAGTCTCCCAACATAACATTTCTGGGTTTTGTTTTCTCTCATTCCGTGATCTTATCTCTGTGTCCTGGAGATTTTCCTCCTGGAGGTGCTTCCCTGTGCCTGATGTCTCCCTGCCAGCACTCACAGACCCCAAATCTCTGTGCACTCTCCTTGGCCCTACAGAAACCTGCCTGTTTGCAGGGCACGGCCTGGGGGCAGGTTCTGTTTGTGGGTTGGAGAAGGGACAGGTCAGACTGAGCCTGATGGGTCCAGCAAAGGCGATGCTGGTGCTGTCCATGGGCAGAGGAGTGGCTGAAAGCACATTAGGGATCTCCTGCACACCTACAAATCACCAACACTAAGAGTTTGGATGTCCCAGGGACTTGCCAAAATTAATGATACCTTTAATATTAATCCCCCCTCCCTGCCATTCTACAATACTAAGAAACTGAAAAGAGTCTCAGGACATTTCCTCTTTTTTATCGAAGTTCTTGTATGGGAAATATGCTGAGAGCGAACAGAAGCTCTCAGCATGTCAGAGCTTCATGAGCATTTCACCTCCACTACACTCGAGATACTCTGAGTTGTACTTACAGAATGTGTAGACATTGGGATGTTTCAGCCTTAGGAGATCACTCCAGGAACTGCAGCTGCACTGTCCTGCAGCTGAGGCTTCCTGTGTCAAGGGCTGGGAATGATTCTCCCCCAGCCACTTCTCAGCATCTTCCCAGCCCTGACTGGTGGAACCTCTCTGTGCCTCTGTGTGTGCCCTGGGGGCTGCAGGCAGTGCCCCAGCCCTGCTGGGCTGTGCACAGGAGCTGCTCCTGGGCAGAGCTGTCTCTCTGCAGCGCTGCCGCTTGCCAGGAGCTGCCTCTGTGCCAGGAGCCCGGCCCAGCTCAGCAGCACAGCCACAGCACAGGCACTTGAATGAGCCTCGCGGGGCTCTGCTGCTGAGGCCCTGAACATCAGTCCCTGGGAGGGAGCTGCAGAAACCTCTCAAGAATGAAAAGTCAGAACTCCAAAGTTCCTGATACCATTAATGGGTCCCACTGAGGGACACGACTGAGAAAGTGTCCTCAGGTCCCAGTTAGTGAGGAAATTGGAGGCAGTGATGACAGGTGGGGACAAAGAGAAGCCAAGTCTTTGCACCCTTGGGAACAGCAGTGTCTGTGCCACCAAGGGCTGTGAGGAGACACCTTGTGCTGAGGCCCTGGGGCCTCCTGGCACAGCCCCAGCAAGGCTGGGCACTGTCACCCCCTTGTCCTGCCCTCAGCATCCCCACCCCACATCCCAGTGGCCTCAGGGATCTGCTGGAACGAGTCCCTGGGGAGCCTTTGGCAGGAATGGCCCTGGGGGGCTCCTCAATGCTCCCAGGGACTGCAGGTTTTCCAAAGGACTTTGGGTTCTGCTTTTGCCTTGGAGTCCCTGAGAGGTTTGTGCAATCCTGGCCTCCAATTATCTGCTCTAACGAGTCCCTTGAGATTCTTTGTCAGTACCAACACTCAGTGGGCTCATTAATGCTTCAAGGTACTTCAGTTTTCTTAAAGTACTTTCCACTCTCCTTTTGACACGGAGTCTCTGAGGTTTGTTCAATCTTGGCCTCCAATTCTCTCTTCCGAGGAGTCCATGTCTGGGATGGACCTCAGTAGGACCCATTGATTCTTTGAGATACTTTGAGTTTTTCCTCTGACTTTGACTCCTGGAAAGGTTTGTGCAATCTCCTCTCAGGCCCTGAGGTTCAAGGGCTCAGCTCCAAATGCACCTCGGGGCTCATTAGGAGCAAACAAGTTCTAACAAACCATGGCTCTGCCTTGATTTCCCTCTGCTCTAGTGCAGAGCATTAGGAAGGTTTCCTGCTACAGTTATGGACAAATATTTCAAAGAGCTCCTAAGAAATACACATTCCTATTTTAAATGGTGTATTTTATTGCTGTTCTCTTTAGATCATTGCAGCATTCTGTGACTGACATTGATCCAGGGTGTCTCCCTGTGCCTTGAGGTCTGACCAAGTGTGGACAGCCCTGCTCCACATTCCCCACCCCCATCCTGTCTCCCCTCACTCACCTGGGACCTGCTTTGCTTGCAAAACTGCCTGCACTCAAGCAAAGAGGAGTTCTTTTTTTTTTTTTTTTTTTTTTTTAAGCAAACTAACCCTCCTAGGTTTCCCCACTGAAAACAGACACCCTCCTCAAGTGTGTGCCTGCCCAAGCTGCCACTGATTTAGGGTGGCTAAGAGATTTACTAGAAGGTGTTTGTTGAAACAAGGTATATAGCTCGTGTTTTAGGGACTAGGAGGTAGATAATGATTTCCTAGGGGCTGCTTGCTAGAACAATGTATACAGCTTGCTTAATGCTTTTGTGCTTGCCAAGCAAAGAGGGAGGATATAAAGAAGATGCCAAACTATTGATCTAGAGAAGGAGCTGTGACCAGATATTTTACTTCTGGATCCTGAAAGCAGCCTGAGCCAGCTTCAAGGTTTGGACCTGGAACAGGGACCCAGGGAGTATGCGCAGGGAAGCAGGGGAAGAGTTCAACACGAGGAAGACTCCTTTACTTCATCCCAAGACCCCTGCCCACAACCACCAGGCAGCACTGTGCAGGCGCAAGTGTATTTAAATGAACTTTGGACTCATTAAAATACGAAGCCGGAATAGATAATGATTATGTATAGAGCATTGTGTAACTTTATGCATTTGTAACTTGTAACCCAATATAAACCGGACAGAGCATTATTGGGGTGTGCACGCTTTGAGGAAAAAACCCTAAGCGTCCCAGTGCTGGAATAAACATACCTACTTTACAACTTTCCTTTAGTTGTTGAGTTAATCCGAGCCTCATAATAAACAGTTAATCCATTAAAAGCTGCAATGAAACACAAAAATCCAAAATGAAATGCATTAAATGGTTTGCCTTTTTTGTATTTCCAGAACAGTGTTACCAACAGTGTTGTTCCTAGATCAGTCAGCTATCCTAGCAGAACCTTGTAATAATTGTAACAGGTATGGCTTCGGATGCAAAAGAGTGAGTAAGCCAGAAAAAAAGAGAGTGGTACCCTTTCAACACAAGCAAATAAAATAAAGGCTACATTAATAATTAGCTCATGGACTTCAATCTAAACTTGCAAAATTTGAGATATAACCATATGTAAATCAGACAAAAATAATTTTTATCTTTAAAATGAAAAGGTTTCAGAAGAATGGCTGTCTATTCTAACAAGGTGCAAAGACAGAGTAAGTTCCATTAGTGATTGTCACATTTCTTAACTGTTGTTGTTACATGTCTATTTGTTTGTCTAGCATTTGGGAATGCTAGGCCCCACAGAAGGAAGATACTGCCTTCAGAAATCGCTAGAGATCATGGACCGATCTGCTGAGCTTTGAGCTCTGCCACTGAAAGATGCTTTAAAATTTAAAATAGCAGTTCCCATTCATATGAATTCCAGTATGCTTTCCTCTTTCCTTTCTGCTCTGTCTGCTAGAATTCCCACCAAACGCAGGGGGGAGAAGGTACCCTAATTAGATCACAAGCAGGGAAAACTAACAATACAGGAGTCCTACTCAGTTACCATTCATATAAATTCCAGTATGCATTCCTCTTTCCTTTCTGCTCTGTTTGCTAGAAATCCCACCAGAAGTGGGAGAAGGTACCCTAATTAAATCACAAACAGGGAAAGCTTACATTACAGTAGTCCTGCACAATGTCTTGAGCCATGGATTTAGCTGCCAAAAACAAAAAAATTGATGTCTCTGAGGCACTGTGAGATGCCTGTGTGTGTGGTGTGTGTGTGGGGAGGGGGTGGGTCAGGCCTAGCCCTGGGGAGACAGTGAAGTGCTCCTCACCCCACCCCAGAGCACCCCAGCCCTGCAGTGGAGCCAAGCACGGGCACAGCAGAGACAATTTTCCATTTGCCAATATGCAGCTCCAGAGAAACCAAGTAAACAAGAGTCCCACGGGGGGAAAGAAGGCCCAAGAAAGCAAAAAGAATTAACATTCCTCTTGAAATTTCTATATGAGTACTTTTCTATATATTCTCTGCCTTCTTTTCCTTCAAAATATTTCTATATTCTATGTCTTTCTCTTCTTCAAAATTTTTAACTAAGATTGGTTGAGTCAGTAACTATAAGTGGAAGTGATCTTAAAATTCAGGTCATTTCCAAAGGGGGGAATTGCTGGAAAATATACCAGTTTAAAAATTTTGTATAACTTAAGTCAAAGGCTTTGTTTGTCTTTACCCTGGGAAAAGGAATTTACAGTTTCTTTTCAGGACATTGTTCTGCCCGAGGAGGTTTGATAGACTCAACATTCTAACAGACTGGGAGTAGCCCAAAGATAGCCAGAGAGATTAAGGCCATCAAAGGAACATCAACGGAACATTAACAGAACATCGGTGGCCATCTACAAACATCCACCCCAGACCCACCTCCTACAGAGCTGAAGACATCTCGCCCCGAAAGGACTGATAAGAAAATTGAAAAACGAAGATATAATTTACTTTGAAACAATGCATCTTTATGGGTTTTGACTGTATAAAATTTTGGGGAAAATCCTGTAACATCAGTGCATCATGGAATGATTCTCTCTGCACACCCAGGCTATGTGTGCATGAGATGATTTCTGTGGCATATCCTGGCCAGACAAACATCCTGGCCAGATAATAAAGTAATACCTTGACTCTCTAACATTAAAAATGTTGTTGGAGGGTTTTTGTTTTTCCTATAGTTTTGGTGACACTTCCTAGGCACGGCCGGGCATTAGCTCGGCTCCCGGGGCTGGGGCCCGGCACCGGCTGCTGCCACAGGGCACGGGGGTGCTGCACTCGGGCATTCAACCCAACAGATTTGGGCAGGAGGGACAGCCCCAGAAAGCCTCGGCGAGCCCTCGGCACCTTGGAGCTGCACGAGGCCCACAAAGGATGCCCTGGACACAGCCATGGCCCCAGCAGCGGCTCTGCCCCCAGCACGGGGCTGTGTCCCACACCCCACGCTCCAGCCCCAGCTTTGGGCCGCGGGAGCGGAGCTGCTGCACGGAGCTTCCAGCCCCACCAGCCGCACCTCTGATCCCTTGCGACGTGACGGCGGCGACGGGTGTCCGCCGGCGCTCGGGCTCTGTCAGCTTTTGCAATCCAGAGGGACAAACGGAGTCCAAAGTGGTGTCCATTTCCATCACTTGCCATTTCTCCTTTCTTTTCCATGACGGATTTCACAGAGCTTCCTTTCAGCCCAGAGATTTGGCAAACAAAATCCCCGGCTGCCCCTGCAGCCCTGCAGCTTTCCACAGCACGGGATGGCTCCAGGGGTGATGTCAGACACAGCCGGGATGGGAATGCCAAAGAACAGGAGGAGGAGGAGCAGGAGAGGAGGAGGAGGGGCAGAAGAAGAGACAGGGCGTGTGGGGAGGAGAGAGGTAGGAGGAACTGCGGGAGGAAGAGGTGGGACAAAGGGGGAGCAGCAGCAAGAGAAGCAGCAAAAGGAGCTGCCACGTGGGTCCATCGCTCTCTTTGTTCGCCGCCTTCGGCCCCGGGAGCATCGCCCCCCGCATCCCGCAGGTGACCGGGCAGGGGGAGCTCGCCCCAGAGATCTTGTGCGGTGCGTGGGGTTCTTTTGGGGGGGGGGGGGAGGATTTTTGGGGCTTGTAGGACTCCAGAACCGACCCCCAAATATCTTTGGCTGATCCCGGGAGAGTTTGTTTGTTGGGATTTTTGTGAGAGGGGGCGGATGTTTGGATGTTGCAGGACTCCAGCTGTGAGTCGCAAATGGCCCTGGGGGGATATTGGGGAGTCCCCGGCACGCGGGTTTTTGGGGGTCCCAGTGGTGGCAGGCGGGAGAAGTGGGATGGGGTGGGCTGGGGCCCGGGCAGGGTGGGATGTGGATTGGGGTGTGGGATGAAGTGTGGGGGAGGGGGATGGGTGGTCTGGGGCCTGGGATGAGGCAGCCGAACGTTGGGGGTGATGAAGGCGGGGGGACCGCAGTCCTTGGGGGCTTGCAGGGTATCGGCCACGTGTGAGGGAGTTTTGGGGTAGCCCTAATCCTTGGGGGGTGGCACTGGCAGCGGGGGACACGTGTGTCCGGCAGCTGTGGAGCCCAGCTGTGCCCCCCTGGGCCCCATGGGCGGCGGGAGCGGAATTTGGGGAGGGGGAGGTGTGGGGCGGGCAGGCCGGGCCCCCCCGCTGGGCGCTGTCCCGGTGGGGCCGAGTGCGCCGGGCCGGGCCCCGCGGGGCTCCGGCCTGGTGCTCGCAGTGCCGCGCGGGGCGGGGCCGCTTTGGGGACCCGGCCAGGGCAGAGCGCGGCTGCTTTGGGGCTGTGGGCACCTGCCCGGCGCTGGGCATGGGCCGTGTGGGGGCAGCTGGGGCCGTGCTGGTGGCACTGGTGGTGCTGGGAGTGCCCCCGGCCCTCCGCGGGGTGAGCGGGGGGCGCGGTGAGAAGGGGGGTGGGGGCTGGGAGCCCAAAGTGAGCGAAATGGCGATTGGGACCCCCAGAGTGGGCAGGTGGGGCCTGGAAGCCCCAAAACCAATGATGGGAGAGGGGGTTTGGGGTTTGAGGGGGCAATGGTGAAAGGGAGAGAAGAGCAGGTGAAAAGAGGGGTCTGGGACCCCCAAAGAGAGCAGGAGGGGGATGGGAGAGTGAAATTGAGTTGGGAGTGGTCTGTGGATTGTGAGAAGGATGGGAAAGAGGAGGAGAGGGGAGGGAAAGGTGGGGTTGGGATGGAAGAAGGGCTGTTCCTTGGGGGTCCAGCCCTGTCCCCCACCACTCAATCCCCGGAGCAATTCCCGGGGGCTCTGGGGGAGGTGGATCTGCACTGGGGGGGTCTCCAAGCCCCCTGTCCATCCCTGGGGCTGATCGGGGGGTTCCCCCCACCCAGCAGCCTGTGCTTCAGCAGCTGTGGGGCACAGGAGGGTGGGGAAGGGGGTCTGGGGTGTGTGTGGAAGAGGAGCACGAGAAAGAGGAGAGAGAGAGGAGGAGCAGGCAAAGGAGGAGCAGGAGAACCATGAGGTTTCACCACCCACTGTGTCCGCAGCACCCCTGGCTCTGGGTCATTGCCCCCCCCCACATTCCACAGGTGACCGCAGAGGTGGAGCTTGACCCAAATCTATCAGGTGTCTCCAGGAGGGGTTTTTTTCAGGATGTGAGTTTGGAACTCACGGATTCTGGAATTGAGCCCCAGATATCTTTGCATGTCTCTGCTGGGGATTTTTTGCGCAGAATGGGATGTTTGGATCTTGCAGGACTCCAAAGCTGTGCCCTACATACACCTTGGGGGAATAATTGAGGGGATCCATGTGGGAATTGTCCAGTATTGGTGGGATAGGACATCGGTTTTGGGGATCCCCAGGAGAGCCGGGTGGTGGAACGCAGGACTCCCGGAGTGGAGAGAGCAGAGAGGGGCGATAGCAGAGCTGGGGGACCCCCAGCAGCCTGGAGGGGTGGGGGAGCCTGGAGATGAGGCAGGGCCGGGACACTGTGACGCTGAAAGGGGCGGCGGAGAGAGGGGGAAGCCCTGAGTGCCTGGAGTGGGGGGAGCCTGAAGAGGGGGAGCCTGGGAGCCCTGGGAGCCAAAGCAGCATCAGGGAAGAAGGGAGCCCTGGGACCAGCGAAAGCCCACGGCATCCCTAAGCAGGAGCCCGGAGCAGGGGGATCCCCAGGACCCACGGGAGCCCCAGCAGCTTTGAGAAGGGGGAACCCCAGCAGTCCAAAGCCAGGAGACTGGAATGGGGGAACTCCTGGGAGGCTTTTTTTGGGGTAACTATTCAATTTTTGGAGGATTTTATGGACACAAAACACTCAGTGACTTCTAGAACTGGATTTCAGCAGGAGCAACCCCCAACCCAAGGCACTCACACCTTTTTTTCCCTCCAAACCAAGATTTCCTATTCCCAAACCTTGGCCGGATGGGGGAGGAGGCTGTGAGGAAGAAGAAGATGCCCCAGGACCTGCGGGCAGGTGAGGAGGAAGTCAGTGTCCCTTTCCCTCTCTCTTCTGCTCCATGTCCCAGCCCAGCATCGCCCCCGGCTGCAGGACAACCCCGCTGCTGACCCTGTCCTGCAGGGACAGATTGGGGGATGTCCTTCCCCTTCCCTGTGGCACGGAGGCAAATCCCATCCTCTCCTTGTCCTTCCTCCCCAGGCAATGAGCTGCAGACGGAGCCCAGGGAGGGCAAAGCCTTGGGGCAGAACCTGGTGGAAGAGGCCGTTTTGAGCGGCTCCATGGCACAGGAGTTCAAGAGGGAGGAAAAGCCCCAGAGATGCTGCACAAGGAGGGGCTGCAAACCCAGCCCAGGGCGCTCTGAGGAGGAAAGACGCATCCTGTGCCAGGAAGGCGACTGGAGCTTCAGCCAGAGCTCGGCCCTGGTGGTCCCTGAGCAGCTCCATGATGGGGAGAAGCCCTACAAGTGTGGGGAATGTGGGAAGGGCTTCAGCAAGAGATCCAACCTGATCCGCCACCAGCTGATCCACACAGGGGAGAGGCCCTATGAGTGTTCCGTGTGTGGGAAGAGGTTCCAGACCACCTCCAACCTCCTCACACATGAGCGGATTCACACAGAGGAGAGGCCCTTCCGCTGCCCTGAGTGCAGGAAGGGCTTCAATCGCAACTCCACCCTCGTCTCCCATCGGCGCATCCACACTGGGGAGAGGCCCTACGAGTGTGAGGAATGTGGGATGAGCTTCAGCCAGAGATTCAGCCAAATCTGCCATCAGAGGATCCACACTGGAGAACAGCCCTATGAGTGTGGGGAATGTGAGAAGAGCTTCAGCCAGAGCTCCAGCTTGATGTGCCACCAGAGGATCCACACTGGGGAGAGGCCCTATGAGTGTGGGGAATGTGGAAAGGGCTTCAGCAGCAGCTCCAACCTGATCCGCCACCAGAGGATCCACACCGGGGAGAGGCGCTATGAGTGTTCTGTGTGTGGGAAGAGGTTTCCAACCAGCTCACATCTCCTCGAGCATCAGCGGATTCACACAGAGGAGAGGCCTTTCCGCTGCCCTGAGTGCAGGAAGGGCTTCAAGCACAACTCCCACCTCATCAGGCACCGGCGCATCCACACAGGGGAGAGGCCCTATGAGTGTCCCGAGTGTGGGAAGAGCTTCTCCAGGAGCTCTCACTTGACGCAACACCAGCAGAGGCACCGGTAAGGGAAGCCCTGTGAGTGCTCTGAGTGTGGGAAGAGCTTCGTGTGCTGCTCCAACTTCATCACCCCTCAAACGTCCCACATTGCGCAGAGCGCTGGTGACCCACACTCCTGTGACCAACACTGGGAGGACACCTGGCTGTTGGCTTCCATGTCCTGAGATTTTCTGTAGCCACCTGGGCAAACGCAGGGGCAGGAGCATCTATTGAGACTCAGATTGACATTGGAAATTCATTGGGAAGAGGTGATCTATTAATGTTACAGCCAAAAAAATCTCACCCGCTCTTTCCAATCGTTTCTTCTGGTGGCATCAAGCAACGCTGGAGGATCTTCGAGGTCTTTTCCAGCCTAAATATTTACCTTTTTCATCCTGTCAAAACTACCAAAATTGGGGTAAAAATAAGGAAATGAAACAAAGAGATTGAAATCCGCACCATTTTCTAGGGATTTGGGGGTGAATTTGGGGTTCATGGATGTGGGCAGGTAGGGTCTGGCGAACGGAAGATATCGTGCTGTACGGAAAGATAAGACCCCTCCCCAGGTAGCCAATAGCGATTAGTTTTATGATGTAAGCAGGCGGACGTGACGTTGTAAATCAAAGGTATATTACACCGTGCTAATCACCAATAAACTGCCATTTGCCGTCTGCCACATTGGTGTTGTGAGCAATGGTCCGAGCGGCCAGGGGAGAGTGGTCGCCGTGCTGTTCTTGACTCAGGCCACCGCGCTGCGTGTCGAATGCAACAAATTGGTGCCGAAACCTGGGATCGAACTAGGGACCTCAGGAGATCGCCTGAGATCAGGTGAACAGCGGCCGGAGCAGCAGGTGTGCCAGCGGGGAGGATGCTCCTGGACCCACAAGGAGGATGGAAGCTCCTGTGAAGGTCGTATATGAGTTACAGTGGCAGGTAGATTGTAAACCCAAAGATTTTACTCTTGGTGTTGCGAGACTTACGCAGATCGAGGTCATAGACCAACCGGTGCGTATACTCCACCCTGAGGTGTGGGATAAATGTACCAAGGCTTTTGCTGAGGAGACGATGTCCTCAGGTAGTGAAAAGCATCTTAAATCATGGCATGGAGTTGTGCAGGCCCTGCGGAAGGCTGTTCAGGAGCGGGAGACCTGGGGGGCAGCGGGAAACTGTTTGGTGGCCGTCCCGAAGCTGGGGGTTGGGGCAGCTGCCCGGGCTCTGTGCCCCCTGGGCGATGGCGACTCGGCTGAGCTTAGGGACTCACGGGGGGGTGCTGCACCCCCGCAATCCCCGAATCCAGGCTCGCTTGCGGGGGAGCCAAGGCAGGCAGAGGCTTTTTCGGACGAATTAGCCCGAGAAGCTAAGATCGCCGTGGGGGGAGGGGTGTCCAAAGAAAGCTGGGCCAGACCGCCTCCCTATGCGCCTCAGCATGGTGCCAAGAACAAAGAAGGTGGGCGGGACGGAGATGTGCCCGGCGGGAACAGAGAGACAGCACTAAACCCAACATGCGCAAGTAAACGAGTGGGGGAGGAAAGTGATAAGGAATGCGATGAGCGGAGCTGCGGGGGGGACCGAAAGGGGGAGGGGAGCGCGAGCGAGGGGCGGAGAGGTAGCCAGAGCGCCTGTTTTAAACACTCCCCCTATAAGCTCAACCCCCGGCCGAGCAGAAGGCAGGGCAAGGCAACAGGGAGGGAACGGCCCGCCCGCAAGGGAGGTGGGAGGGGCCGGAGCCCGACCAAAAGGTACTGGAACCAGGAAGTAGCCAGGCAGTCAACTTCCGGCTCTGAGTCAGACACAAGCTGGAGCGAGTGGCTTTCCACTGATTCAGACTCAGAGTGGAAAGAGATGAGAGCAAACAGAATTAAAACCCAGAATAAGGAGAGGCTGTTAGGGGGTCCAATCCCTCTCACAGAAACAAACAACTGTGTTAAGAATGTACTTCTGTAGTGTTATCCCCAGTTATCCCCAATTTTTTATGCAGTATTATCCCCGGTTCTCCCTAGTTACCCCAATTTATATCCTGTCCCCTTACGCCCCCTAGTTACCACTAGCTTAAAGTGCCTTATACTTTACCTCGTCAATACCTTTTATACGTTTGTTAGTTCAAGGTGCCTTACACTTTACCTCGTTAATGCCTTTTATACGTTTGTTAGCTCTCTTAGATTAGCATAGGGAGGGGGGAAATGTGGGCAGGTAGGGCCTGGCAACGGGAAGAAACCGCGCTGTACGGAAAGATAAGACCCCCTCCCCAGGTAGCCAATAGCAATTAGTTTTATGATGTAAGCAGGTGGACGTGACGTTGTAAACCAAAGGTATATTACACGGTGCTAATCACCAATAAACGCCATTTGCCGTCCACCACATTGGTGTTGTGAGCTATGGACCGAATGGTTACTAGAGGGTAACCATCGTGCTGTTCCTGGCTTAGACCACCGCGCTGCATGTCGACGGCAGCACTTAAGACACTATTTTTCCACTCACTCCCTTCCCTCCTCACCACCAGCAGCACAGGGGGACAGGGTAATGGGGGTTTGGTCAGTCCATGACAGAGGTTTTCTTCGGCTGCTCAGGGAGAGGAGTCCTCTATGTTGCCATGCATGGGTCCAAATCTCACGAGCAGCAGCCTGCCCGAATCTACTGCAACTTGAGTCCCTCATCCACGGGCTGCAGACCTCTGAGGCCAGGCTGTTCCACCCCAGGAGCAAGGCCTTTCTGTCATCTGGGACTCCCACTGCATCACAGTTTCCTCCAGGCATCCACCCGCTCTGGTGTGGGCAACTCCCCACGGGCTGTGGGTGGATCTCTGCACCCCTCGTGGACTCTATGTGCTGCAGGGGGACAACAACCTGCTTCACCATGGTCTTCACCATGGCTGGCAGAGGGTTTTCAGCTCTGGCGCCTGGAGCACCTCCTCCCGCACCTTCTCCACTGACCTTGGTGTCTCCATGTTGTTTTCTCTCACGTATTCTCACCTCCTCCTCATTCTCTGGCTAAAAAGAAGCACGTGTTCACATTGTTTTGATTTCTTCTTCAATGTGTTTTCACAGAGGTGTAACTAACATCTCTAATTGGCCCAGACTTGGCCAGCAGCATGTCCATCATCTTCAGAGCCACCAGAGATCGGCTAAGCTGGACATGGTAAAAACTTTCAGAATATTCACACAGAACACACAGGAGCCATCTTTGTGCCCACCCACCCACCCATCAATGAAACTGGGCTAAGCAAAACCAACACAGCTGGTCTATAAAATATCATTCTGATTCACAGAGATCGACTGAACAGTGTGACACTATTAAGAAAGCATTCCTTTATCCCAGGGTGACCTGCCTTGCACACGATCACCTTGGCAGTTTTCTCACATGTTTCTGGATCCTTTACACTATGACACTTCCTGAATTCCCCCTCAAAGCCCTGCCTACTCCGTGCCTCATCCACATGCACTATCCATTGTCCGGAGCCACAGTCCCTTTTGGGGGTCAGTTCAATGTTGTGGCTCTTGACGCGTTCCCAGGTCACACGTGCTGACTTAAGGCTCTCTTATCTTATTGCTGTGAGGCCCTGGCATTCCTCTTTAGTTAGGCACTGTCCTAACTTCCTCTTATTTCCTTCATTTAGTGTTCTGGGGAGTGCAGGTCCTTGTAACTGGACCACAGGTGTGCAGTTTTCATTGATCTTCCCAGTCCCTGGTTCTCTTTGCCCTCAAGCAGTTTCCTGTTGCAGACTAACAGGTAAGCAACTGAGCAAAAAAGTTAAACTTATAGCTATGAAGTTACAGAGTTTAAACAGAACTACAAAATTCAGCAAAACACGAAATTCTTTGTATAGCTCCTTTCAAAACTTTAGATTTGAAATTAGAGGATGAGGTACTTGGCAAAATTTAAATCAACATGGAAGGATCCCCAGTCCCAGCCTTGGATCCAGCGCCATCTCAGCTGCTGTGAGCTCCAGGGCCGTGGGACGTGTCAGTGTCACACCTGTGTCACAGCCTTTACCTGCTCTGGTCCCTCTCACAGGTGGGGTTTTTGGGGTGCCAGGGGCTTGGCAGCCACTTTGGGGCTGGACCAGAGGCTGCAGTGGCTGAGGGTGGGGCAGTGACCACCCCACCTACGCAGAACTTGCCCTGTCCCCCCAAACACACACTCCAGATGTTTGGGGCCATTCATCATTTCTCTGCTCTCCAGCACCGAGGCAACAGACTCTGGGTACAGCTCAGAGCTCATGCCCAGGGCAACCACCCCAGCAACAGAGCTCCATGGAGCTGCTCTCATGAACCCCCAAGAACTGGGGAGTACCCCAAAACCGCCTCCAAAATGTGGGTTGCCCCAAAACCCCTTCAGGAATGTGGAATACCCAAAAACTCCCTCAGGAACAAGTTCCCCCTCTCTCCATCATTGCCAGCCTTCGGCTGTCTCATTCCAGACCCTGCCCCACTCTCCCAGTCCACTCCCCAACCCATCCCACTACTCTTGGACTTCAAGGACCCCTTCCCAAACCCTATTTCCCCCATTCCACCCCTCCCAAACCCCCTTGTGATAAATGAGTGAATGAGAAATGCTGCCTTTCGCATATATGAATTTAACATTTACAAGTCATAATGTACTGTGTAAAAAATAGTGTTAAGATAAAATATAATTAAGTAGAAACAAGGTTGTGGTGAATTGTAACTTCGAAATAGTTGTAATATGTTAGAAAATGTAGTAATAAATACATGGTAATAAATATCTTTTAAGTTGATAAAACACACAGCTGGGGATCAAGACATGTTAAAGAAACAAAGGAGATAACCACAGGCATCCCAGGAAGTCTGTTCTCTTGACTCACACCTCCCAAAGGAACTGCCACCTACAAATTAAGTTGGAACTGAGGAAACATAGATGGGAGGATTTCTGCCTTCAGTTCTGAGGCAATCCAGAGGGTCTGAGACTCCAAGACAGGCGCCGCACTAGCAGAAGGGGGCAGGGATCGGAGGGGAGGAGTTGGGTGAAGTGTAAATTTCCTTCTAGGCTTAATGAATATGTAACAATTAAAGAAAGTACTTAAGCTCACAGTGAAATGAATGGATTGCGCCTCTGGCAAAATTGCTAAGTGTCCAGCTGTTTTTGCCTTTGCTCTATAAATAAATGTTCAAGATGATGTTGCTAACATTTCAGCTTGTGAATTCATTCATAGTACCATCCCAACCATCCTGCCCCACCCCATGCCCATCTCACCCCTCCTGATCTGCATCCCACTTCACTGCATCCCTTTCCAACCCTATTCCACCCTCAGCGGATGTGGAATCCAGTAATTTTGGGCTGGCATTGAGTAGGTTTCAGTGGCACTGAGTGGTTTTGAGGAGACAGATTGATCCCTCTTGTATTTAGGAGTGCAAAGCAATGGAGAAAACTACACCAAATACCCCCAAAGCCCCCAAATACTCCCAAATATTTCTCCAAACCCCAGATTCCCCCCAAACACTAGTAAAGAGGGAGGCTTTAGATGTCTTTGATCAATTTGTTAATATTTAGCCGAATTATGTGTGCTTTGAAAAAATGAAAGAGAATCAAAAGAAATTTGAGGCAGAAAAAAAAGGATCACCAGCGAGGTGTCTTCCCAATGTGAGTCCTCCGATGGGTGATGAAGTTGGAGCAGAGGATGAAGCTCTTCCCACACTCGGGACACTCGCAGGGCCTCTCCCCGGTGTGGATCCTCTGGTGGCAGATCAGGCTGGAGCTGTGACTGAAGCTCTTCCCACATTGCCCACACTCGCAGGGCCTCTCCCCGCTCTGAGCCCTCACGCACCGCGGCGGTTCCGGGGCTTGTTCCCAACAGCTCCGCTCAGCCCTCACGCACCGCGCTGGCGCCGCCGCGCACTTTGCAGCCCCGGCTGCCCCCACGGGCCGGGCCCCGAGGCTCCCGCTGCCGCCGCCTCGGCCCCACAGAGCCCAGGAACCCCGGAAAATCGCTCCCATGCACTAAAATACCTTTCCGTGCGCAGCAAGGGGTGCAGGGGAACCTTCTGCCCTCAGTCCCTCCGGGCACGGCCGGGCATTAGCTCGGCTCCCAGGACTGTGGCCCAGCACCGGCTGCTGCCACAGGGCACGGGGGTGCCGCACTCAGGCATTCAACCCAACAGATTTGGGCAGGAGGGACAGCCCCAGAAAGCCTCGGCGAGCCCTCGGCACCTTGGAGCTGCACGAGGCCCACAAAGGATGCCCTGGACACAGCCATGGCCCCAGCAGCGGCTCTGCCCCCAGCACGGGCCTGTGTCCCACACCCCACACTCCAGCCCGAGCTTTGGGCCGCGGGAGCGGAGCTGCTGCACGGAGCTTCCAGCCCCACCAGCCGCACCTCTGATCCCCTGCGACGTGACGGCGGCGACGGGTGTCCGCCGGCGCTCGGGGTCTGTCGGCTTTTGCAATCCAGAGGCATAAACGGAGTCCAAAGTGGTGCCCATTTCCATCTCTTACCATTTGTCCTTTCTTTTGCATGACGGATTTCACAGCGCTTCCTTTCAGCCTAGAGACTTGGAAAACAAAATTCCCTGCTGCCCCTGCAGCTTTCCCCAGCACGGGATGGCCCCAGGGCTGATGACAGATACAGCCGGGATGGGAATGCCAAAGAACAGGAGGAGGGGGAAGGGCAGGCGAGGCGGAAGAGAGACAAAGGAGGAGGGACCCTAGTGGGGAGGAGAGATGGAGGAGGGGAAGCGGGAGGAAGAGGAGGGATCAAGGGGGCGGAGCAGCAAGAGAAGCAGGAGAAGGAGCTGCCCCGTGCGTCCATCGCTCTCTGTGTCCGCAACCCTCGGCCCCGGGAGCATCGCCCCCCGCATCCCGCAGGTGACCGGGCAGGGGGAGCTCGCCCCAGAGATCTTGTGTGGTGCGTGGGGTTCTTGTTTGGGGGGGGGCGGGGGATTTCCGAACCTTGTAGGACTCCAGAACCGAGCCCCAAATATCTTTGGTTGCTCCTGGGAGGGTTTTGAGGGGTTTTTTTGGGCGGAGAGGGGGCAGATGTTTGGATGTTGCAGGACTCCAGCTGTGAGTCGCAAATGGCCCTGGGGGGATATTGGGGAGTCCCCGGCACGCGGGTTTTTGGGGGGTCCCAGTGGCGGCTGTCGGGAGAAGTGGGATGGGGTGGGCTGGGGCCCGGGCAGGGTGGGATGTGGATTGGGGAGGGGGATGGGTGGGCTGGGGCCTGGGATGAGGCAGCCGAAGGTTGGGGGTGATGAAGGCGGGGGGACCGCAGTCCTTGGGGGCTTGCGGGGTATCGGCCACGTGTGAGGGAGTTTTGGGGTAGCCCTAATCCTTGGGGGGTGGCAGTGGCAGCGGGGGACACGTGTGTCCGGCAGCTGTGGAGCCCAGCTGCGCCCCCCTGGGCCCCATGGGCGGTGGGAGCGGAATTTGGGGAGGGGGAGGTGTGGGGTGGGCAGGCCGGGCCCCCCTGCTGGGCGCTGTCCCGGTGGGGCCGAGTGCGGGGGGAGCCCCGCGGGGCCCGGCCCTGCCCGGGCACGGCTGATGCCGCCCGCCCGCGCTCCGCACTGCTCCGGCCTGGTGCTCGCAGTGCCGCGCGGGGCAGGGCCGCTTTGGGGACCCGGCCAGGGCAGAGCGCGGCTGCTTTGGGGCTGTGGGCACCTGCCCGGCGCTGGGCATGGGCCATGTGGGGGCAGCTGGGGCCGTGCTGGTGGCACTGGTGGTGCTGGCAGTGCCCCCGGCCCTCCGCGGGGTGAGCGGGGGGCGCGGTGAGAAGGGGGGTGGGGGCTGGGAGCCCAAATTGAGCGAAATGGGGATTGGGACCCCCAAAGTGGTCAGGAGGGGCCTGGAAGCCCCAAAACCAATCATGGGAGAGGGGGTTTGGGGTTTGAGGGGGCAATGGTGAAAGGGAGAGAAGAGCAGGTGAAAAGAGGGGTCTGGGACCCCCAAAGAGAGCGCGAGGGGGATGGGAAACGGAAATTGAGTTGGGAGGGGTGTGTGGATTGTGAGAAGGATGGGAAAGGGGAGGACAGGGGAGGGAAAGGTGGGGTTGGGATGGAAGAAGGGCGGTTCCATGGGGGTCCTGCCCTGTCCCCCAGCACTCGATCCCCAGAGCAATTCCCTGGGGCTCTGGGGGAGGTGGATGTGCACTGGGGGGGTCCCCAAGCCCCCTGTCCATCCCTGGGGCTGATTAGGTGTTCCCTACTCCCAGCAGCCTGTGCTGCAGCAGCTGTGGGGCAGAGGAGGGTGGGGAAGGGGGTCTGGGGTGAGAGCAGAGGAGGAACGGGAGGAAGAGGAGAGAGGGAGTAGGAGGAGGAGGAAAAAGAGGAGCAGGAGAACCATGAGGTTTCACACCCACTGTGTCTGCAGCACCCCTGGCTCCGGGATCATTGCCCACCCCACATTCCACAGGTGACCAGGGAGGGGGACCTCACCCCAAATCTATCAGGGTGTCTTCAGGAGGGTTGTTTTTTTCTGGAGGAGTGTTTGGAACTCACAGATTCTGGAACTGAGCCCCAGATATCTTTACATGTCCCTCGTGAAGATTTTCTTTACTGGAGGGAAAGTTTGGATCTTGCAGGACTCCAAAACTGGCCCAGAAATGCATTTTTGGGGAATATTGCGGGTGTCCATGTGGGAATTGCTTGGTATTGGTGGAACAGGACATTGGTTTTGGGGATCCCCAGGATAGCTGGGGGATGGAACGTAGGACTCCCGGAGTGGAGAGAGCAGAGAGGGGCGATAGCAGAGCTGGGGGACCCCCGTCAGCCTGGAGGGGTGGGGGAGCCTGGAGATGAGGCAGGGCCGGGACACTGTGACACTGAAGGGGGCGGCAGAGAGAGTGGGAAGCCCTGAGTGCCTGGAGTGGGGGGAGCCTGAAGAGGGGGAGCCTGGGAGCCCTGGGAGCCAAAGCAGCATCAGGGAAGAAGGGAGCCCTGGGACCAGCGAAAGCCCACGGCATCCCTAAGCAGGAGCCCGGAGCAGGGGGATCCCCAGGACCCACGGGAGCCCCAGCAGCTTTGAGAAGGGGGAACCCCAGCAGCCCAAAGCCAGGAGACTGGAAAGGGGGAACTGCTGGGAGGCTTTTTTTGGGGTCACTCTTGATTTTTGGAGGATTTTATAGACAGAACACTCAGTGACTTCTAGAGCTGGACTTGGCCAGGTGGAACCACCAGGCCGATGCACTCACACTTTTTTTTAACCCAAACCAGGATTTCTCATTCCCAAACCGCAGGCAATGAGCTGCAGATGGAGACCAGGGAGGGCAAAGCCTTGGGGCAGAACCTGGTGGA
Organism: Acanthiza pusilla; assembly: GCA_036630365.1. Taxonomy (NCBI): domain Eukaryota; kingdom Metazoa; phylum Chordata; class Aves; order Passeriformes; family Acanthizidae; genus Acanthiza; species Acanthiza pusilla. The sequence goes on along the minus strand of JAXCHO010000192.1, from coordinate 371,905 downwards.
AGAGGCTGTTTTGAGCGGCTCCATGACACAGGAGTTCAAGAGGGAGGAAAAGCCCCAGAGATGCCGCACAAGGAGGGGCTGCAAACCCAGCCCAGGGCGCTCTGAGGAGGAAAGACCCACCCTGTGCCGGGAAGGCGTCCAGAGCTTCAGCCAGAGATCGGCCCTGGTGGTCCATGAGCAGCTCCATAATGGGGAGAAGCCCTACAGGTGTGGGGAATGTGGGAAGGGCTTCAGCCAGAGATCCCACCTGATGGTCCATCAGATGATCCACAGAGGGGAGAGGCCCTACGAGTGTTCTGTGTGTGGGCAGAGGTTTCGGACCAGCTCCCATCTCCTCGTGCATCAGCGGATTCACACAGAGGAGAGGCCCTTCCACTGCCCTGAGTGCAGGAAGGGCTTCAAGCAAAACTCCAATCTCATCAGGCACCGGCGCATCCAAACAGGGGAGAGGCCCTATGAGTGTTGGGAATGTGGGATGAGCTTCAGCCAGAGATCCGACCTGATCCGCCACCAGATGATCCATACCGGGGAGAGGCCCTATGAGTGTTCCAAGTGTGAGAAGAGATTTTGGACCAGCTCAGATCTCCTCAGGCATCAGCAGATTCACACAGAGGAGAGGCCCTTTTGCTGCCCTGACTGCAGGAAGGGCTTCAAGCAGAACTCCCACCTCATCAGGCACCGGCGCATCCACACAGGGGAGAGACCCTATGAGTGTGGGGAATGTGGGATGAGCTTCAGCCAGAGCTCCAGCCTGATCCGCCACCAGATGATCCACAGAGGGGAGAGGCCCTACGAGTGTTCCGAGTGCAGGAAGAGGTTTCCAACCAGCTCACATCTCCTCGAGCATCAGCGGATTCACTCAGAGGAGGGGCCCTTCCGCTGCCCCGACTGCAGGAAGGGCTTCAGACGCAACTCCCACCTCATCACCCACCGGCGCATCCACACAGGGGAGAGGCCCTATGAGTGTCCCGAGTGTGGGAAGAGCTTCTCCAGGAGCTCTCACTTGACCCAACACCAGCGGAGGCACCGGTAAGGGAGGCCCTGTGAGTGCTCTGACTGTGGGAAGAGCTTCGTGCGCTGCTCCAACTTCATCACCCCTCAGATGACCCACATAGGTCAGAGCCCTGGTGACCCACACTCCTGTGGCCAACACTGGGAGGACACCTGGCTGGTGGCTTCCACATCCTCAGATTCCCTGTAGCCACCTGGACAAACTCAAGGGCAGGAACATCCATTGGGACTCAGATTGACATTGGAAATTCATTGGGAAGAGCTGATTTATTAACGCTACACCCAAAAAAATCTCACCTGCTCTTTCCAATTGTTTGTTCTGGTGGCATCAAGCAACGCTGGATGATCTTGGAGGTCTTTTCCAACTTACGTAATTTGCTTCTTCATCCTGTCAAAACTAGAAAAATTGGGGTAAAAATAAAAAAATGAAACAAAGAGATTGAAGTCTGCGCCATTTTCCTGAGATTTGAGGGTGAATTTGGGGTTCATGGAGGATTTGGGTGTTCTGGGGCTGCCCAGGCCAAGGGACAGGGCCACGATCTCATAGTTGTGGCAGCAGAACGTGTCCACCTGAGCCCATCTGTTCTCCAGGAATTCCGGTTGTCTGTCCCAGTCGCTGGCCTGGGTCTCCCCATTTGGGGTGTGCCCCCCAAGTGCCCAAATCACTGCTGGAGTGCCCGAGCTGCTCTCGGCTGTGGATGTTCCGGTCCAGCAGCCTCTCCTGGTCAGTGCCATGGGGGGCTGGGAGGGGCATTTGGGGATCCTGTGGGGATTGGGAGGTGCTTTTGTGGTTCTTGGGGACATCTGTGGTGCTGCGAGGGGTCTTGGTGGGGTCTGTGAGGGAGTTTTGGGGTCCAGGCTGGGGTGTGTGGCTTGGAGAGGTATTTGGTGGGTCTTGGGGGAGATGGGAAAGGGCTTTTGGTGTCTCTTGGGGCCATTTATGTGTCACAGACTGAATTTGAGGGATCCTACGGGGAGCTGTGAGGTGGTTTGAGAGGTTTGGCATTGGCTGTGGGGCTGGGAAGGGGTTTCAGGGCAGTAGTGACCTCCCCGTCCCCCAAAGCTGCCACCAGACCCTGCTCCCAAGATGCTGCCAGGGTTTGGGGGCTCCATGTTGGGGTTCCTCCTCCTGGGGCTGCAGGAGAAGGTGAGGGGGCGTCCCCAGGGGTCGTGTGTGTCCCCCAGAGCGTGTGTGCCCCCCCATGCCAGTGTCACCCCTTTTCGCCCCCCCACAGGGCTCCTGACCCAGTTCCTGCTTCCCCCGGGAGGGAATTTGGGGAGGGGGCAGAGGGGGTGCGCAGCCCCCGCCGGGGGATGACCCCGAGCCAGCGCCCTTTGTTTAGCTCCAAGCTGGGCTTGGGGCCGCAGCAGGAAGAGGCCGATGGGCAGCAGCTCCTGCAGGTGGGACAGTGCTTGGGCTCAGGGCAAGCTCCTGCCCTGCACACCTGGCTCAGGTGTGACACTGCCCCGCCAAGGGAGCGCGACATTGCCATCCCCACGGCTCAGGGCTGGCAGCAGCACTTGGAGCACGGACATGGAAATGCTGGGAGCAACTGGGAGCAGCCTGAGGCCGTGAATTCTCCCCCAGCACCGCCTTTCCAGGCCAGCCCTCCATGGGAGAAATGCTCCTTAGGCCTGGGCCTTGAGCAGCAGCCCCTGGGCTCAGCTCCTGTGCAGCTGATCACAAACACTGTCTGCTGCCAGGCACTGCTGCTGTCCAAGGAGCTCCTGCTTGCTTTAGGAGCAGCCTTGGCAACTGTTTTTCTTCCCTCCATGGCACAGCATGGCTGTTGTCACAGTGTCAAAGCAAGCTGTTGATGCCAAGTGCGGCCAGGATGAGCCATGGCTGTGCCTAAAGCCCATCTCTTGGGGCCCTATCACCAGCGGTGCCAAAGGAGCCCTTGGAGCTGTCCTGGAGCAGCCACCTCCCTCTGAGTGGGGCCTCTGGGAGCCGGGAACTCTCCCGTTTGCTGCACTCGGGGCATCCCCGAACAACGAGGGAGCCTGGGCCGATCCCCCACTCCTCGAGGCTCAACCCTTCGCCCGCTGGGGAGATGCAAAAGCATCGGGAGTGAGCATTTCCCTGCCCTCGAGGGCAATTTCTGACAGGTCCCTGGCACTGACTCTTTGTGTCTGTGTGCACACACGTGTGCCTGTGCTCTGGCAAATGGGGGAGAAATGCTGCTCTCGGAGGGGTTGCAGTCCCTTGGGTATCTGAGTAGGTTAGAGCTGTAAGTAAGGTTCAGTCCTGAGGTATAAGCTAAGTTAAATGCTGCTAAGGGTTGTTCTTGTGTTAAATTGTAAGTTTAAAGTTAGTTACAAGGTAGGTTAAACACTGTAAAGTGTTATTTGTCTGTTAAATTCAAAAGTCATAGCTTATAATTTAGGTTAAATACTGTTAAGTGCTGTTGTTTTGGTAAACTGTTAACTTTAAGGTATAAGTTAAGGTTAAGGTGTAAGTTAAGTGCTGTTAAGTTTAAGGGCTGTTAAGCTTTTAAGCCATATTCCTTTTATCCTTGCCCTTACTGTGGTTTTGTCACATACACACGCAGACACACACACACACAGACTTAATATCTGATTTGATTTTATGGATTTTGTTAGTTTTGTTGTTGCTTTGTTTCTTTGGTGCGCCTGAACTGTCCAGTCTGGAGTAGAGTGACTCTTGCCAAGGAACTTTGTTGTGCTGTTGATGAATATTAAATCTGGTTTTTGCTGATTCCTTGCTGGGGATTTTTTAAGCGCTCTCAACCCCTCGTTCATAAGAGGGTGAAGGAGCCCTGGCCCAGGCTCTCACCCTGGGGGACACAGGGACACAGCCAGGGGGTCCCTGTCCCCCTGTCCCCGTGTCAGGCTCTGGGGGTCGATCTCGTGGAACATCCTCTGGGGGAGGCTGCGGCGCCGGGGGCAGGGGGGGACCCGGGGGGACAGGGGACCCTGCTGTGCACGAGCAGCGTTGGACTTCTGTGGGGGGAGCTGTGAGGGGGGGCTGGGGCAGAGTGACCTCCCCAGTGACCTCACACAGCCTCTGGGATGTCACAGCCCGCTCTATGATGTCAGAGCCACCTATGTGCTGTCACTCAGTGATGTCACACTGCTCACTCTGTGACCTCAGAGCCTGCTCTGTGATGTCACACAGTCCCCTCTATGATGCCAGAGCTGCTCCATGACCTCACACAACCAACTCAGACATGTCATAGCCCAATCTGTGACCTCACTCAGCCCACTCTGGGATGTCACACTGCCCCTGTCTGACATCACAGCTGCTCTGGGGCTCTGTGACACAGCCCCAGAGGTGCCTATGGCTATGACACAGCCCCTCTGGGCCATGGCACAGCCCCTGCCAATGCTGAGCACCTGTGAGCTCTGGGTGTGCCCTGCTGGTGTCCCTGAGCTGCCCTGGCAGTGCCCCAGCCCTGCTGGGCTGTGCACAGGAGCTGCTCCTGGGCAGAGCTGTCTCTCTGCAGCGCTGCCGCTTGCCAGGAGCTGCCTCTGTGCCAGGAGCCCGGCCCAGCTCAGCAGCACAGCCACAGCACAGGCACTTGAATGAGCCTCGCGGGGCTTTGCTGCTCTTTACATCAGACTCAGTCCCTCCGAGTGTGTTCAAATAACTTCTCAAGAAGTCAAAGTGAGATTGAAATAACTGAAGTTTCTTGTAGTTTAGATGGCTTCCACTGAGTGACACGACTGAGAAAGTGTCCCCAGGTTCCAGTCAGAGCAGAAAACATCCTGCAGAAGTTGACTCTGTCAGGTCCTCAAGGTAAAACAATCCCAGGGATGGGTTTGCCTTTGCTTGAGGCACGACTGATCCAAACTGTCTTCCCTAACACATTTCTCACAGGCACCATGGGGACTTTTTCCTCCTTCTATGGCCCATGGACGATTTGATTGGGCAGGGCCAGCTCGATTGGTGGAGCCTCAGCTCTTCACTGACCAGTGGCCTTGGCTAACTGCAGCTCCCAGTGTTTGAGGGTCCCACCAGGCACTGCTTTCAAGGTGGTTTTCAGCAGTCCCTTGCACTGTTCAGCTTTCCCAGGGCTGGTGCCTGACAGGGAATATGAAACACCCACTCAGTGCTGTGCTCTCTGGCCCAGGTGTCCATGAGGCTGTTCTGGGAATGAGTCCCATTGTCTGACTCACTTCTTCCTGGGGGCCCTGTCCCCCCAGGACTTGCTTTTGCAGGCGCAGGGTGGTGTTCTGGGCAGTGGCGTGAGGCACAGGGTGCGTCTCCATCCCTGCAGGGGCTGTTGGCACCACTGTCAGCAGCAGCGCTTGCCCTGGCAGCTCTGTGGCACTGTGATGTCATCGATCTGCCAGGCCCCCCCAGATTGGCATTTCCACCATCGTCCCCCACACCACAGGGGCTTTGCCCGCTTGGCCCTGCTTGAGCACAGCACATGTTCCACAGTCATGGATAACCTGGAGATGCTGTCCATGGCTAAATCCACCTCTGGGTCACCAGCCCATCTGGAGGTTGCAGCTCTTCCCTGATGACCTGAGGCAACAAAGGATCCTGATCCCTCTCCCTGCTCTGAAAAAGATCCCTGAGAGGAGCACAGATGGGAATATGCAGAGGGTGAGCTCCCACACCCCATGAGCAGCCCAAGCCACACTGTGCCCAGGGGCTCTGCACCTATTCCAGCAAATGCTCAGATCACATTTGTTTCCAGCCTGCTCTGGCCAGATCTGTTGTTATCTAACCCACTGTGCCCCACACTGGCCCCAGAAAAGTGCTGCCCCACATCCACACAGCCCTTGCCAACCACATCCTCCTCTAACTTCCCATTTGCTGTTGTCTCTCAGTGTTCACATGTTGACTGTGAAGCCACTCCTGCTCCAGGAGCCTGATTGGAAACAATTGGCCCCAGCAGCTTGGGGACAAGATATTAATCACAGAAATGCTGCTGCCAGCAGAGACAAGACAGGGAGAGAGGAAAGGGGAGAGGCAGGCCCAGGGGACATGGCTGCAGTGGTGATGGCTGTGAGGTCACTGCCACTGCAGCAGCCTGGCTGGCCCTCAGCTGACACTCTGACCAGGAGCATTGTGAGCTCACCCAGCACATCAGAGACCCCACACAACAGGAATTCCATCCTTGGGGAGGTGAAGGGTTGAGGCAGGTGACAGAGGCCCCACCTGGGCTCGGATTCTGGGCCATCTCTGCTCCACAACCCACCCAGCCCTGGCACACAGGGAGGCCAGCTGGGCTCATGGCCACCCTGCTCTGCACCAGCCCTGCAACCAGGGAAAAATCTTTCCTTATCTCCAGGTTGAACATCCTCTATTTCACCCAACAGCCTTGTCTTTCATCCTCTTGACATGCCCCAGCCAAGCTTTTCCTTCCTAAAATCAACAAAGTCACCATATCTCCATTTCCCCTGTGCAAACTGTCCTTGCTGACACCTCCTGGCTGTGGCTTCACGAGCCCTGTGAGAGCCAGCCCTGTCCCTGCCCTGCCCCAGCTCTGCTGCCCACAGCTGCTGATCAGGAAGGGCAGAGCCATGGGGGAGGGAAATGCACGGGGATTCCTCCTGGGAGGGAGCTCAGGATGTTTCCAGGCCAAACCAAAGCGCAGTCAGCGGAGAAAGGGACACAAGGATGGGCTGTTTGTGTGCTCTGCCACAGCAGGATCAGATGCAGAGCTGCAGAGATGCCCAGCCAATGTGGATCCCTGCAGGAGCTGATCTCACACAGCAGCTCCCAGGCCTCTGCTCCTCGCTGCTTGCTCTGCTTTGATGTTCCCTGGGTTGCAGCTGAAGCCAGCGGGGCTGGGCTGCAGAGAATTTGGGAGAGAAACCCATCAGTGTCCGTCTCAGCCTGTGTGAGCGTGCAGGGGCAGGACTCAGCCCAGGGCTAGTGGGGCAGGGCCAGGGCCTGGGGCAGGGATGGAAAAAGGCAAGTGGCCGAGAGAGGAGGCTGCTGTGATGCCGGTGATTTTTGTATTTTCTTTTTATACCCTTTTTATATATTTTTATACTCTTTCCCTTCCCTGTTACCCTCTATACACATTCCTTGTACCCTGCACAAACACTCCTTGTACTTTAGCCCCACATGTTTACAACCCTTGTAGTCTGATATTTAGCTTAGTTTGGGGTCCTGCACAGCGAGGAAGACCAAACATTCATATTATCGCAGAACTAGAGGCTCCAACCTGTTCTCTCTTGGAATGTGTTTTTGTAAACTAGGCTGTAGTCTCATTTGGGGAGGGGGTTTATTAGAATAGGGGGCAATTACTTCATTTATTAAGTTTCTTATTGGGGGATTTTGAATAGATATGCTAATTTTGTGAAATCTATAAAAATCCGGTACGCGTTGTACTGGGGGTTCCCAACTCGTCGTTCGCTCCATGGCGTTCTCCACCTTTGATGGGTCTGGGCACCTAGGATCCTATTGAACTGAGGTAAATTCCCTTTTCCCTGTACTACTGTGTCTGCTTCATATTTTTACCAGCCTGTTTAAGGCATCAGCTATGTGCCCTTGGAGGCACGGCCAGAGCAGGGAGGGGGCCCAGGCCATTTGTCAGCGCCAGGCTCTGTCCCCAGCCATTGGCAGCCCTGGCTGCTCAGCGCAGGTTTGCGGTGAGTTTGGCTGTGCCCAGCTCCATCCTCCTGCGGGGCTCAGGGCCTGTTCCCGGCAATGGCCAGCCCTGGCCGGCTCTGTGCTGGCCCCGAGCCCGGCAGAGCCTGGGGCAGGGCTGTGTGGGAAGGCCCACAGGTGGCACGGCCTGGGCAGGAGCTTGGAGAGGCTGCCCAGCAGGGAGGCCATGGGGGCACCGAGCCCCAGGGGCTGCTGTGGGCACCACGGCACAGGGGCCGTTCCCACCCGCAATGCTCCTGGCCTGGGCTGGACCTGCCCAGGGGGGCTGTGGCACCATGGCTGGGCCAGCGGGGCACAAAGGGGCCACGGAGCCGCTGCCGGGGTGACAGCAAGGCCAGCACCAGGCGAGGAATTGCTTACCTATTCAGACTGCATTAGGAGATACTTGGATTCAGTATCAACTGGAGATTGCACATATTAATGTATTAACAGAAAAAAAAGCCCTAAACAGGACCTAAAATTTTTTTGTATGAAAAAGCTAGGGAAGCAGGAGAGTCGGGTTTGGCAGACCAGATTCTAGCAAGCCCTGTGACATGAAATAATAGTAAGAGCCCTGATGAGTGGGACCCCTTTCACTGGAGTGTAATCAGAGACCTGAGAAACACAGAGATGCAGCATGGGTTTGCTTCTCATTTCGTGCAGTCTGTGCTGTGAGGTATCTTTACCAATGAGCTTACCCCTTTTGACTGTCGGCAGCTAGCCCAAATTTGCTTCACTCCGACTCAGATGATGATTTTTGAGTCGCAGTGGAGACGGCTAGTGAATGAGGTGGCTATGGGTAATTTAGAAGGTTCTCAAGATGACCCTCATTTTGGAGTGGGTTGGGCTCAGCTCATGGGGACCCTCCGCTTAACGCCCCACAATTACAAGCCCGACTGCATTCCTCAGTGTTGCAGCAAGGGAAAGAGCTCGCATTTCAAGCAATGCAGCCTGTACCAGATGTAGGGGCTCCTCGTCAGTCGAGGACAACAGTGAAGCAAAAGTCAAGTGAGCCATATATAACATTTATAGATCGTCTTAGGGAGGCAATTGAGAAACAAGTTGACAATGCGGCAGCTCAATTTGCTTTTGCAATTAGCTAAAGACCATGCGAATGAGGACTGTAAGCAAGCTTTATTGCCGTTGCAGAATCCTACATTAGTAGATATGATCGAGGCCTGCAGCAAAGTTGGAGCAGTGAAGCATCAGATGGAGGAGATTGCAAAGCAAGTTGCTGCAGTTGTGCAAGTTTCCAAGAGTTGTTTTTGGTGTGGTCAAGGAGGGTCTCTCAAGAGAGATTGCCCTAACCAACCTCGTGGCCATTCAGGGCCAGGGAACAGCAGGCAACACACTTTGGGGTGTGTGCACACTGTGGCAAGCCAGGGCACTATGCCAAACAATGCTGCTCTAAGTTTAATAGCCAGGGACGAGCGCTCAAACCTAAAGGGCAGCCGGGAAACGGGAAAAAGAGCGCGGCGGGGATGTGCGCCCAGACACAAATACGTCCAACCAACCCCCTTCAGGCTTATGGGGCAAACTCAGTGCCAGAACCAAAGGGAGCGCCAGAGTGGATGTCACCACAGCTGCCTCAGGCACCACAGGTGACACCAAAGTGCACAAAATACTGTTAGATGTCTTTGGACCTTTGGGATATGGGTGAAGTGCATTGCTGGTGGGATGCTCAAGTGTTACCTTGCAAGGGCTGTTTGTGTTACCTGGAGTTATTGATGCAGACTGCCTCGGGCAGATTTGTGCCATGGTGGGGACACCATCGCCCCCAGGTACCATAGCTAGGCAGAGTCGTATTGCCCAATTGATTCCTTCTATGGCGCAAGTGCCTAGTGCAGAACCTGTAGAAAGAGGGACTGAAGGGTTTGGGTTTACAGGTACCCCCAGGATTTTTGGAGTCAAATGGTGGCTGACTCTAGACCTAATAGGAAGTGTTGTTTAAAACTTGTACAAGGTTCCCCCCTGCAAGTGACTATTACTGGGGGGAGTATATGACTGACACTGGAGCTGATGTTACTGTTGTTTCCAAGAAACAATGACCTTCTACTTGGCCCACAGGAATTTCTGCAGCTGTGGCAGGAGTTGGGGGGACAACTGCCAGTTACCAAAGCTTATTGCCTGTGAACATTATTAATCCTGATGGGCAAGTGGCTACAATTCATCCTTATGTAATCTCAGTACCCTTGAATTTATGGGGACGTGACTGTTTGACTCAATGGGGAGTCACCCTGACAACAGAAAAGCAGAATTTTTTGTAGGGGCCACTGAGGAGGGCAGTCAACACAGACCTACCATCCCAGTACAGTGGCTGACCACACGACCTGTATGGGTTGATCAGTGGCCCCTGACTCATGAAAAAGTGACCGTTCTCAAGGATTTAGTCAGTGAACAGCTGGCACAAAAGCATACTGAACCATCACAGAGCCCTTGGAACACACCGGTGTTTGTGATCAAAAAGAAGTCTGATAAATGGAGACTCCTACATGATCTCCGCCAAATTAATGAAGTGATGGAAAGTATGGGAGCACTGCAGCCAGGTATGCCTTCCCCAGCTGTGATTCCAGCTACTTGGGATGTTTATATGATTGATTTGAAAGAGTGCTTTTTTACCATACCCTTACACCAGGATGATGCTCCCAAGTTTGCTTTTACTGTTCCTTCTGTAAATAATAGTGAACCGGGAAAAATATACCATTGGACTGTGTTGCCTCAAGGAATGAAGAACAGTCCTACAATTTGTCAGTGGTATGTGGCACAAGCATTATCAGGGGTCAGGAAACAATTTCTGCAAATTTATTGTTGTCATTATATGGATGATATCTTAGTCACTGTGCCAACTGCAGAACAGCTCAATGTGGTAATGCCTGTGATGCAAGAAGCTTTAACAAACTATGGTTTGTGTGCTGCTCCTGAGAAAATACAGCGACAAGCTCCCTGGAAATATTTAGGAATGAAAATTTTAGATCAAACTGTCGAACATCAAAACAGTGACTGTTCAGCATTCTATACAAACATTGAAAGACTTCCAAAAATTGTTAGGTACAGTTAATTGGATCAGACCATTGTTGGGACTATTGAACACGCTGTTGGCATCACTTTTTGATTTATTAAAAGGTGATCCTTCCTTGTTATCTCCCAGGAGCTTGTCACCAGAAGCGCTTGAAGCATTAAAGCAGGTAGAACTAGCAAGACAAGGAAGAAAAGCCTGGAGAGTAGTTACCACCATACCTCTCACTGTGTATATTTTACTGTCTCAGGATCATCCTGTGGGCCTCACAGCCCAATGGCATGACAGTTGGCAGGACCCTTTGCATTTTTTGGAATGGGTATTTTTATCGTACCAGCACAAGAAAATGGTTACCACCCACTTAGAACTGATCGCTCATGCAATTTGCAAAGCCAGGCAGAGGTGTGTTCAGCTGTCAGGGCGAGAACCAGCCATTATGACTGTACCCTTAAGCTCTGAGTATTGGAACTGGTGTGTGGCCAATAGCTCTGTTTTGCAAATGGCCATGGTAGAGTTGCCAGGAAAAATATTATTTCACCACCCTGCACATAAATTTTTGCAGATGCATCAAGAATTGCAAATTGTAGAGTTATCACTATATTCATCGACCCCCTTACAAGGGCGCACGGTTTTTACCGACGGATCAGGGCAAACAGGAAAAGTAGTTGTCACCTGCAAGGAGGGAGATCAGTGGCATGACCTTATAGGCAGCCAAGATGGATCCCCTCAGTTGGCAGAGTTATGGGCAGTGATAATGGCTTTTGAAGCCTGGCCTTGGGAAAATTTAAATGTTGTATCTGATTCTCAATATGTGTGCAATATAGTTCGTCGATGAGATCGTGCTGCTTTGAAAGATGTAAATAACAAGGAATTGTTTTATCTGCTAAAAACATTATGGCATGCGTTACACCAACAAACTGCACCATTTTATATCCTCCATGTTCGTAGTCATACCAACTTGCCTGGGTTTATTGCAGAAGGAAATGCTCATGTGGATAAGCTGACAGCCCCGGCGTGGGCTGCCCCGGCACCGGAACATTGCAACAGGCGATTCAGTCACATCAATTTTTCCATCAAGGGGCTCGTGCCCTACGACATCAGTTTCATCTTCTGTCTGCGGCAGCATGTGATATTATTGCCTCATGCTCTGACTGCCAGCAGCATGTTACCATGACCCACCATGAGACAGACCCCAGAGGGCTACAAGCTCTCCAGCTGTGGCAATCTGATGTTACTCATGTTTTGGAGTTTGGTCACCTTAAATATGTACATGTTTCTGTGGACACCTATTGTAAGGCCTGCTGGGCCTCTGCACACTCAGGAGAGAAGGCAAGAGATGTGATTTTGCATTGGCATGGTGCTTTTGCAGCTTTAGGTGTGCCGCGCGTTATAAAGACTGACAATGGTCCTGGTTACGCAGCTCAGCGCACCCAACAATTCTTGCAACTTTGGGGTGTTCACCATGTCACAGGCATCCTGCATTCTCCAGCTGGTCAAGCATCTTCAGCAGCATCTTCATTCTACGTTTAAAACCTCCCTTCAAAAACAAAAAGGGGGAATGCAGGGTGAAACCCCACAGGCAAGAATTTGAAAAGCTGTGTTTACACTGAACCATCTTATCATCTTACCATCACTCCCTCGTGTACAATGCCTGTTATCCTAACTCATTTTTTGTCATTACAGTCACCGAGTGATGGGACCCGTGGCCCTGCTCCAGTCTGGGTTTGCAGTTTGCAAACACGAGTCTGGGAGGGTCCATGGGATCTTGTCACTTGGGGACGTGGATATGCTTGTGTCTCTAGAGATGCTGGAGTTAGGTGGGTGCCTGCTCGTTGTGTTTGACCTGTATTGGGTAACGCCCCTCAGAGCAATGGACCTGGCTGCAGCTTGCCTAACTCCCTGGAATATGGAGAGCATTTCTAAAATGATATCTATCTGTTACCTTCTTGGTGTTTTGTTTGGTACTGATGTGAGTTTGCCTTTATGTTACAGGTTAAGGTGACAAGGGTTTGTCTGAGGGAGGTGGCCTCTGCGTTAGACAAGCCAGGGGAAAGACCTGTGATTTTTGTTATTGTCCCATGGGCATAGGGGTGAAGGTTTTGATAGCACATGCTGTATAGATTCAAAAGATGTATCAAAATCAAGTCACAAACACATTCAGGAATTGGAAGCCCCACAGAGGATGCTTGTACTGTGTTTGCTGTCTTGTCTGTGAAAGGGCCTCTGCAGAGGATGGTAAACATGTCATTTGTGATTGAAAAACAAAAAGGGGGAATTGTGGTAAGATAGGAAAAGGCTGCAGGCAGCCTAGACCTTGATAAGTTACAGCTGTGCCCCCAAACAAGCGAAATAAACAACCTTATAAGGCAACCAAGCAGAAAGGGCACATGTGGAGGGTTTGCTCACCAACTGTAAGGTACCAAGGAACACCTGTTATGGGTGTGGACAAAAAGGATATAAAAGGCTGTACCATGGGATAATAAACAGCTGATGCTGGTTGTCACTTTGAGTGTCAACCATTTTGTCTACTGTCAAGTCTAGACTGGCCACACAAGGGTGAGTTTTTTCTGGCCTAAGGGGCCCATGATGCCTCAGGTCATCAGGGAAGAGATGCAACCTCCAGATGGGCTGGTGACCCAGAGGTGGATTTAGCCATGGACAGCATCTCCAGGTTATCCATGACTGTGGAACATGTGCTGTGCTCAAGCAGGGCCAAGCGGGCAAAGCCCCTGTGGTATGGGGGACGATGGTGGAAATGCCAATCTGGGGGGGCCTGGCAGATCGATGACATCACAGTGCCACAGAGCTGCCAGGGCAAGCGCTGCTGCTGACAGTGGTGCCAACAGCCCCTGCAGGGATGGAGACGCACCCTGTGCCTCACGGCACTGCCCAGAACACCACCCTGGGCCTGCAAAAGCAAGTCCTGGGGGGACAGGGCCCCCAGGAAGAAGTGAGTCAGACAATGGGACTCATTCCCAGAACAGCCTCATGGACACCTGGGCCAGAGAGCACAGCACTGAGTGGGTGTTTCATATTCCCTGTCAGGCACCAGCCCTGGGAAAGCTGAACAGTGCAAGGGACTGCTGAAAACCACCTTGAAAGCAGTGCCTGGTGGGACCCTCAAACACTGGGAGCTGCAGTTAGCCAAGGCCACTGGTCAGTGAAGAGCTGAGGCTCCACCAATCGAGCTGGCCCTGCCCAATCAAATCGTCCATGGGCCATAGAAGGAGGAAAAAGTCCCCATGGTGCCTGTGAGAAATGTGTTAGGGAAGACAGTTTGGATCAGTTGTGCCTCAAGCAAAGGCAAACCCATCCCTGGGATTGTTTTACCTTGAGGACCTGACAGAGTCAACTTCTGCAGGATGTTTTCTGCTCTGACTGGAACCTGGGGACACTTTCTCAGTCGTGTCACTCAGTGGAAGCCATCTAAACTACAAGAAACTTCAGTTATTTCAATCTCACTTTGACTTCTTGAGAAGTTATTTGAACACACTGGGAAGGAGTGAGTCTGATGTAAAGAGCAGCAAAGCCCCGCGAGGCTCATTCAAGTGCCTGTGCTGTGGCTGTGCTGCTGAGTTGGGCCGGGCTCCTGGCACAGAGGCAGCTCCTGGCAAGCGGCAGCGCTGCAGAGAGACAGCTCTGCCCAGGAGCAGCTCCTGTGCACAGCCCAGCAGGGCTGGGGCACTGCCAGGGCAGCTCAGGGACACCAGCAGGGCACAGCCAGAGCTCACAGGTGCTCAGCATTGGCAGGGGCTGTGCCATGGCCCAGAGGGGCTGTGTCATAGCCATAGGCACCTCTGGGGCTGTGTCACAGAGCCCCAGAGCAGCTGTGATGTCAGACAGGGGCAGTGTGACATCCCAGAGTGGGCTGTGTGAGGTCACAGATTGGGCTATGACATGTCTGAGTTGGTTGTGTGAGGCCATGGAGCAGCTACAGCATCATAGAGGGGACTGTGTGACATCACAGAGCAGGCTCTGAGGTCACAGAGTGAGCAGTGTGACATCACTGAGTGACAGCACATAGGTGGCTCTGACATCATAGAGCGGGCTGTGACATCCCAGAGGCTGTGTGAGGTCACTGGGGAGGTCACTCTGCCCCAGCCCCCCCTCACAGCTCCCCCCACAGAAGTCCAACGCTGCTCGTGCACAGCAGGGTCCCCTGTCCCCCCGGGTCCCCCCCTGCCCCCGGCGCCGCAGCCTCCCCCAGAGGATGTTCCACGAGATCGACCCCCAGAGCCTGACACGGGGACAGGGGGACAGGGACCCCCTGGCTGTGTCCCTGTGTCCCCCAGGGTGAGAGCCTGGGCCAGGGCTCCTTCACCCTCTTATGAACGAGGGGTTGAGAGCGCTTAAAAAATCCCCAGCAAGGAATCAGCAAAAACCAGATTTAATATTCATCAACAGCACAACAAAGTTCCTTGGCAAGAGTCACTCTACTCCAGACTGGACAGTTCAGGCGCACCAAAGAAACAAAGCAACAACAAAACTAACAAAATCCATAAAATCAAATCAGATATTAAGTCTGTGTGTGTGTGTGTCTGCGTGTGTATGTGACAAAACCACAGTAAGGGCAAGGATAAAAGGAATATGGCTTAAAAGCTTAACAGCCCTTAAACTTAACAGCACTTAACTTACACCTTAACCTTAACTTATACCTTAAAGTTAACAGTTTACCAAAACAACAGCACTTAACAGTATTTAACCTAAATTATAAGCTATGACTTTTGAATTTAACAGACAAATAACACTTTACAGTGTTTAACCTACCTTGTAACTAACTTTAAACTTACAATTTAACACAAGAACAACCCTTAGCAGCATTTAACTGAGCTTATACCTTAGGACTGACTTACTTACAGCTCTAACCTACTCAGATACCCAAGGGACTAAACCCTGCCGCGAGCAGCATTTCTCCCCCATTTGCCAGAGCACAGGCACACGTGTGTGCACACAGACACAAAGAGTCAGTGCCAGGGACCTGTCAGAAATTGCCCTCGAGGGCAGGGAAATGCTCACTCCCGATGCTTTTGCATCTCCCCAGCGGGTGAAGGGTTGAGCCTCGAGGAGTGGGGGATCGGCCCAGGCTCCCTCGCTGTTCGGGGATGCCCCGAGTGCAGCAAACGGGAGAGTTCCCGGCTCCCAGAGGCCCCACTCAGAGGGAGGTGGCTGCTCCAGGACAGCTCCAAGGGCTCCTTTGGCACCGCTGGTGATAGGGCCCCAAGAGATGGGCTTTAGGCACAGCCATGGCTCATCCTGGCCGCACTTGGCATCAACAGCTTGCTTTGACACTGTGACAACAGCCATGCTGTGCCATGGAGGGAAGAAAAACAGTTGCCAAGGCTGCTCCTAAAGCAAGCAGGAGCTCGTTGGACAGCAGCAGTGCCTGGCAGCAGACAGTGTTTGTGATCAGCTGCACAGGAGCTGAGCCCAGGGGCTGCTGCTCAAGGCCCAGGCCTAAGGAGCATTTCTCCCATGGAGGGCTGGCCTGGAAAGGCGGTGCTGGGGGAGAATTCACGGCCTCAGGCTGCTCCCAGTTGCTCCCAGCATTTCCATGTCCGTGCTCCAAGTGCTGCTGCCAGCCCTGAGCCGTGGGGATGGCAATGTCGCGCTCCCTTGGCGGGGCAGTGTCACACCTGAGCCAGGTGTGCAGGGCAGGAGCTTGCCCTGAGCCCAAGCACTGTCCCACCTGCAGGAGCTGCTGCCCATCGGCCTCTTCCTGCTGCGGCCCCAAGCCCAGCTTGGAGCTAAACAAAGGGCGCTGGCTCGGGGTCATCCCCCGGCGGGGGCTGCGCACCCCCTCTGCCCCCTCCCCAAATTCCCTCCCGGGGGAAGCAGGAACTGGGTCAGGAGCCCTGTGGGGGGGCGAAAAGGGGTGACACTGGCATGGGGGGGCACACACGCTCTGGGGGACACACACGACCCCTGGGGACGCCCCCTCACCTTCTCCTGCAGCCCCAGGAGGAGGAACCCCAACATGGAGCCCCCAAACCCTGGCAGCATCTTGGGAGCAGGGTCTGGTGGCAGCTTTGGGGGACGGGGAGGTCACTACTGCCCTGAAACCCCTTCCCAGCCCCACAGCCAATGCCAAACCTCTCAAACCACCTCACAGCTTCCCGTAGGATGCCTCAAATTCAGTCTGTGACACATAAATGGCCCCAAGAGACACCGAAAGCCCTTTCCCATCTCCTCCAAGACCCACCCAATACCTCTCGAAACCACACAGCCTGGCCAGGACCCCCAAATCTCCCTCACAGACCCCACCAAGCCTCCTCAAAGGACCACCAATACCCCCAAGAATTACAAAATCCCCTCCCAGGTTCCCCATGGCACTGACCAGGAGATGTTGCTGGACAAGAACATCCACACCTTGGGCACTTCAGCAGCAATTTAGGCATTTTGGGGGACACACCCCAAACGGGGAGACCCAGGCCAGGGACTGGGACAGACAACTGGAATACCTGGAGAACAGATGGGCTCAGGTGGACTCGTTCTGCCAACAAAACTATGAGATCATGACCTATGCCCTGGCCTGGGTGGCCACAGAACACCCAAATCCTCCTGAATATTCCCCGAACCCCAAATTCACCCCGAAACCACAGTAAAAAAAAAAAAAAAAAAAAAAAAAGTGCAGCTTTAGATCTCTTCATTTCATTTCTTTATCTTTACCCCAGTTTTGGTTGTTTTGACAGGATGAAGAATGAAATTATTTAGGTTGGAAAAGACCTCCAAGATCCTCCAGCATTGCTTGATGCCACCAGAAGAAACAACTGGAAGGAGCGGGTGAGATTTTTTAGGGTGTAACATTAAGAAATTAGCTCTTCCCAAGGAATTTACAATATCAATCTGAGTCCCAATGGATGTTCCTGCCCCTGCGTTTGCCCAGGTGGCTACAAGGAATCTGAGGAAGTGGAAGCCACCAGCCAGGTGTCCTCCCAGTACTGGTCAGCGGGAGTGTGGGTCACCAGGGCTCTGCCCAATGTGGGTCATCTGAGGGGTGATGAAGTTGGAGCAGCGCACAAAGCTCTTCCCACACTCAGAGCACTCGCAGGGCTTCCCTTACCGGTGCCTCCGCTGGTGTTTGGCCAAGTGAGAGCTCTGGCTGAAGCTCTTCCCACACTCGGGACACTCGTAGGGCCTCTCCCCAGTGTGGATGCGCCGGTGCCTAATGAGGTGGGAGTTGTGCTTGAAGCCCTTCCTGCACTCAGGGCAGCGGAAGGGCCTCTCTTCTGTGTGAATCCGCTGATGGCTGAGAAGTTCTGAGCTGGTCAGAAACCTCTTCCCACACACGGAACACTCATAGGGCCTCTCCCCGGTGTGGATCTTCTGGTGGCAGATCAGCCTGGAGCTGTGGCTGAAGGTCTTCCCACATTCCCCACACTCGTAGGACCTCTCCCCAGTGTGGATCCTCTCGTGGCAAACCAGGCTGGACCTCTGACTGAAGCTCTTCCCACACACAGAACACTCATACGGCCGTTCTCCAGTGTGGATCCTCTGATGGCAGATTTCACTGGAGCTGCAGCTGAAGCTCATCCCACATTCCCCACACTCATAGGGCCTCTCGCCAGTGTGGATGCGCTGGTGTCTGATGAGGTGGAAGTTGCACTTGAAGCCCTTCCTGCACTCAGGGCAGCGGAAGGGCCTCTCCTCTGTGTGAATCCGCTGATGCACGAGGAGACCTGAGCTGGTCTGAAACCTCTTCCTACACACAGAACACTCATAGGGCCTCTCCCCTGTGTGGATCCTCTGGTGGCGGATCAGGTGGGATCTCTTGCTGAAGCCCTTTCCACATTCCCCACACTTGTAGGGCTTCTCTCCATCATGGAGCTGCTCAGGGACCACCAGGGCCGAGCTCTGGCTGAAGCTCCGGACGCCTTCCTGGCACAGGGTGGGTCTTTCCTCCTCAGAGCGCCCTGGGCTGGGTTTGCAGCCCCTCCTCGTGTGCCATCTCTGGGGCTTTTCCTCCCTCTTGAACTCCTGTGCCATGGAGCCGCTCAAAACGGCCTCTTCCACCAGATTCTGCCACAAGGCTTTGCCCTCCCTGGGCTCCGTCTGCAGCTCATTGCCTGGGGAGGAAGGACAAGGAGAGGATGGGATTTGCCTCCGTGCCACAGGGAAGGGGAAGGACATCCCCCAATCTGTCCCTGCAGGACAGCGTCGGCAGCGGGGTTGTCCTGCAGCCGGGGGCGATGCTGGGCTGGGACATGGAGCAGAAAAGAGGGGGAAAGGGGCACTGACTTCCTCCTCACCTGCCTGCAGGTCCTGGGGCATCTTCCTCTTCCTCACAGCCTCCTTCTCCATCTAGCCAAAGTTTGCGAATGGGAAATCCTGGTTAGGGGGAAAAAGAAGTGTGAGTGCCTTGGGTTGGGAGTTCCTCCTGTCCAAGACCAGCTCTAGAAGTCACTGAGTGTTTTGTGTCTATAAAATCCTCCAAAAATCAAGAGTGACCCCAAAAAAAGCCTCCCAGCAGTTCCCCCTTTCCAGTCTCCTGTCTCTAAGGTGCTGGGGTTCCCCCTTCTCAAACCTGCTGGGGCTCCCGTGGGTCCTGGGGATCCCCCTGCTCCGGGCTCCTGCTTAGGGATGCCGTGGGCCTTCGCTGGTCCCAGGGGTCCCTTCTTCCCTGATGCTGCTTTGGCTCCCAGGGCTCCCAGGCTCCCCCTCTTCAGGCTCCCCCCACTCCAGGCACTCGCGCCTTCCCCCTCTCTCCGCCGCCCCTTTCAGCGTCACAGTGTCCCAGCCCTGCCTCATCTCCAGGCTCCCCCACCCCCCCAGGCTGCCGGGGGTCCCCCAGCTCCGCTATTGCCCCTCTCTGCTCTCTGCACTCCGGGAGTCCTGCGTTCCACCCCCACAGCTCTCCCGGGGATCCCCCAACACCGATGTCCTGTCCCACCAATACCGGGAAATTCCCACATGGACCCCTAACAATATTCCCCAAAATGCATTTATGGGTCAGTTTTGGAGTCCTGCAAGATCCAATTTTTCCCTCCGATAAAGAAAATCCTCGCCAGGGACATGCAAAGATATCTGGGGCTCAATTCCAGAATCTGTGAGTTCCAAACACTCCTCCAGAAAAAAACAACCCTCCTGAAGACACCCAGATAGATTTGGGGTGAGTTCCCCCTCGCTGGTCACCTGTGGAATGCAGGGTGGTCACTGATCCCAGAGCTGGGGGTGCTGTGGACACAGTGGGTGGTGAAACCTCATGGTTCTCCTGCTCCCCCTTTTCCACCTCCTCTTCCTCCTGCTCTGCCTCTGCTCTCACCCCAGACCCCCTTCCCCACCCTCCTCTGCCCCACAGCTGCCGCAGCACAGGCTGCTGGGTGGGGGGAACCCCCGATCTGCCCCAGGGATGGACAGGGGGCTTGGGGGACCCCCCCAGTGCAGATCCACCTCCCCCAGAGCCCCCGGGAATTGCTCCGGGGATCAAGTGCTGGGGGACAGGGCTCGACCCCCATGGAACCGCCCTTCTTCCCTCCCAACCCCACCTTTCCCTCCCTTCTCCTCCCATTTCCCATCCTTCTCACAATCCACAGACCCCTCCCAACTCAATTTCAGTCTCCCATTCCCCTCCCGCTCTCTCTGGGGGTCCCAGACCCCTCTTCTCCCCTGCTCTTCTCTCCCTTTCACCATCAGCCCCTCAATCCCTAACCCTCGTTCCACGTGCTTGGTTTTGGAGCTTCCAGGCCCCTCCTGCCCACTTTGGGGGTCCCAATCCCCATTTCGCTCACTTTGGGCTCCCAGCCCCTGCCCCCCTTCTCACCGCGCCCCCCGCTCACCCCGCGGAGGGCCGGGGGCACTGCCAGCACCACCAGTGCCACCAGCACGGCCCCAGGTGCCCCCACACGGCCCATGCCCAGCGCCGGGCAGGTGCCCACAGCCCCAAAGCAGCCGCGCTCTGCCCTGGCCGGGTCCCCAAAGCGGCCCCGCCCCGCGCGGCACTGCGAGCACCAGGCCGGAGCAGTGCGGAGCGCGGGCGGGCGGCATCAGCCGTGCCCGGGCAGGGCCGGGCCCCGCGGGGCTCCCCCCGCACTCGGCCCCACCGGGACAGCGCCCAGCGGGGGGGCCCGGCCTGCCCGCCCCACACCTCCCCCTCTCCAAATTCCGCTCCCGCCGCCCATGGGGCCCAGGGGGGCGCAGCTGGGCTCCACAGCTGCCGGACACACATGTCCCCCGCTGCCAGTGCCACTCCCCAAGGATTA
Organism: Acanthiza pusilla; assembly: GCA_036630365.1. Lineage (NCBI taxonomy): Eukaryota > Metazoa > Chordata > Aves > Passeriformes > Acanthizidae > Acanthiza > Acanthiza pusilla. The sequence goes on along the minus strand of JAXCHO010000192.1, from coordinate 351,108 downwards.
GGGCTACCCCAAAACTCCCTCACACGTGGCCGATACCCCGCAAGCCCCCAAGGACTGCGGTCCCCCCGCCTTCATCACCCCCAACCTTTGCCTGCCTCGTCCCAGGCCCCAGACCACCCATCCCCCTCCCCCACACTTCATCCCACACCCCAATCCACATCCCACCCTGCTCGGGCCCCAGCCTACCCCATCCCACTTCTCCCGACAGCCGCCACTGGGACCCCCAAAAACCCGCGTGCCGGGGACTCCCCAATATCCCCCCAGGGCCATTTGCGACTCACAGCTGGAGTCCTGCAACATCCAAACATCCGCCCCCTTCCCCCCCCGCAAAAAAACCGAACAAACTCTCCCAGGATCAACCAAAGATATTAGGGGCTCGGTTCTGGAGTCCTACAAGCTACAAAAATCCCCCCCTCCCAAAAAGAACCCCACGCACCGCACAAGGTCTCTGGGGCGAGCTCCCCCTGCCCGGTCACCTGCGGGATGCGGGGGGCGATGCTCCCGGGCCGAGGGTTGCGGACACAGAGAGCGATGGACGCACGCGACAGCTCCTTTTGCTGCTTCTCTTGCTGCTCCACCCCCTTGATCCCTCCTCTTCCTCCCGCTGCTCTCCCTGCCACTCCTCCGCCCCCCTCCCTTCCTTCTCTTCTGTCCCACCTCCTCCTCTTCCGCTGCTCCTCCTGTTCTTGGGCACTCCCATCCCGGCTGTGTCTGACATCACCCCGGGGCCATCCCGTGCTCAGCAGAGCATCCTGTGCTCTGTCAGCACTCTCTGATCCTTAGGGAAGGATTATAGATATTTCTATTTCTATTTATATTTCTATTTCTATGGTTTTATATATATATGTATATAATAAGTTAGATTAAATAATGTTAAGTTCTGTTATTTTGCTAAATTGTTAAGTTTAAGGTATGTTATGTTTAAAGCATAAGTTCTGTACTGTTAAATGTGAGCATTATTAAGCTTTTAGGCTGTATTCCTTTTATCCTTGCCCTCACTGTCCTTTTGTCACACACACCTAAACAGACACACACAAAGACCTCCAGGTCTCAGTTCATTTCTAGTTTAATTGACTGGATTTGATTTGTTTTGTTGTTTCTTTTTTCCCTTGCTGTGCCTGAACTGTCCAGTCAGGAGTAGAGTGACTCTGGCCAAGGAACTTTGTTGTGCTGTTGCTTAATATTAAATCTGGTTTTTGCTGATCCCTTGCTGGGGATTTTTTAAGCGCTCTCAACCCCTCGTTCGTAAGAGGCTGAAGGAGCCCTGGCCCAGGCTCTCACCCTGGGGAACACAGGGACACTGCCGGGGGGTCCCTGTCCCCCTGTCCCACCCCCCACAGCCCTGTCCCCCCTGTCCCCATGTCAGGCTCTGGGGGTCGATCTCGTGGAACATCCTCTGGGGGAGGCTGCGGTGCCGGAGGGCAGGGGGGGACCCGGGGGGACAGGGGACCCTGCTGTGTATGAGCAGCGTTGGACTTCTGTGGGGGGAGCTGTGAGGGGGGGCTGGGGCAGACTGACCTCCCCAGTGACCTCACACAGCCCCTGTGACGTCACAGCCCACTCTGGGTTGTCACACAGCAACTCTATTAGATAACAAAACCTCTTTGTAATGTCATAAAGCTGCTCTATGATGTCACCATCCACTCTATGATATCAGAGCCTGCTCTGTGATGTCACAGCCTGCTCTGTGCTGTCAGTCAGTGATGTCTCACAGCTCACTCTGTGACCTCGGAGCCTGCTCTGTCATGTCACACAGTCCCCTCTATGATGCTGTAGCTGCTCCATGGCCTCACACAACCAACTCTGTCATGTCATAGCCCAATCTGTGACCTCACACAGCCCACTCTGGGATGTCACACTGCCCCTTTCTGACATCACAGCTGCTCTGGGGCTCTGTGGCACAGCCCCAGAGGTGCCTATGGCTATGACACAGCCCCTCTGGGCCATGGCACAGCCCCTGCCAATGCTGAGCACCTGTGAGCTCTGGGTGTGCCCTGCTGGTGTCCCTGAGCTGCCCTGGCAGTGCCCCAGCCCTGCTGGGCTGTGCACAGGAGCTGCTCCTGGGCAGAGCTGTCTCTCTGCAGCGCTGCTGCTTGCCAGGAGCTGCCTCTGTGCCAGGAGCCCGGCCCAACTCAGCAGCACAGCCACAGCACAGGCACTTGAATGAGCCTCGCGGGGCTCTGCTGCTCTTTACATCAGACTCAGTCCCTCCGAGTGTGTTCAAATAACTTCTCAAGAAGTCAAAGTTAAACTAAAACACTGCAGTTCCTTGTAGCTTAAATGGGTTCCACGGAGGGACACGACTGAGCAAGTGTCCCCAGGTTGCAGTTAGAGCAGAACACTGCAGGCAGTGATGGCAGGTGGGGACAAGCAAGGGGAAGGTGTCTCTGATGCTGAGCCAACCTGCATGCGTTTCAGGAATGCAAACGGCCAAGGACTGAGCCCCAGCCCCGGGGAAGGCAGATCCTGTCCCTCCCTCATTGCTCAGGGCTCTTCCCGGGGTGCTGCCATGTGGGGATGTGCAATGCCAAGGGCAGGACCATGGGGCGGCCCCTGCCAGGCTGCTGGGCAGGGACAAGGAGGCCATGAGGCCCCAGGGCTGCAAGGGTCACTTGCGTCCTCCTCATGGCCTCAGGGCCAGGGCCAGCAGCCATGGCCAAAGTGCTGCCCAAGTTGGCTCTGGCAGGGCCTTGCAGCTTCTGCACATCCCTGTGCCCTCTCCAGCCCAGGCTGTCCTACGCTGTCCATGCCCTGCGCCTCTGTCCCTGCAGGCTGTGCTCATCCCCCGGCTGCCCCACCTCGCTGGCCCTTCCTTCCCTGACAGCTCTGTGTCCTGCCTGCCTCTGCCTGGGCACACAAAGCCTTGCGCTGACCCAGACTCCTGAATTATTAAAATGCTGATATAGATCTAATATCGATATCCACCTGAGATGGACAAAGACTCTCTAACTTGTTAAGGTTAGAAAGTTTATGTTTATTTCAGCGCCAGAGAGCTGCAGGGAGAGCTCCCAAATGTACAGCTCTGGAGTAACAATACAACACAGAACTTATTTATTTATCACAAAAATGCATATTTAAAATACAGATACATATTCATAGCATAAGCACCTCCCATTCCCCGCTTCGTATGGAATTACCAAAAAGTCATTAAGCATGCGCAGTTCCTGCAATGGAATTGAGTTGGTGTTCGTTAATTTGAGTCTGAGGGCTGCTTTGGATGAAGTAATATGAGTCTTCATCAGTGTGACCTTCTTACTTTGTTGGTTTTTGACATGACATTTGACTCTGGAAAACTCCCAATGCTCTCTTCTATTGCTTCTAAGTAGGTTGCATCTGGGCAAGATTGGGAACTGTCTAGGCTCTCCTTTGAACCTCTTTTCTTAAGATTATTAATTGTCTATTCTAAGCACAGCTGAGTAAATATCAAATAATGAAATTAAATCTGCATTTAATCATTAATTTCTAACTGAGTTCTGCGTCTTCTACTATTCTAACAGAATTAACTTTTATCTAAAATCTCTAGGTTCAAGTGTCTAAAAGAAAACCCTGTGTTTCAAAATCACACTCTCAATTGACATTTTTGTTATTTTCCACTTCCAATTTTTGTGATTTTCTGGTTTTTTTCCCTTTTTTGGGATTTTGCAAAAACCAACACTCCCCAGACCCCAAATGAACCCCAAACACCAAAAACCAGAGTCCCTCAAACCCAAAATTAACCCCAACCCCCCAAATTTCCTCAAAAAACCAAAACCCCCCAGACCCCTAATTTAACCCCAACCGAAAAATCCAAACCGAAACCCCCCAAACCCCAAATAATTTTTGGGGTCAAATCCATCTTTATTAATGAGAAATCACACTTTTAATTGGGGTCCCCCCAACACTTTTCATTATTTTCTCCTTCCGATTTTTGCCATTTTTGGGAATTTTCCGCTTTGATTTTTGGGGTTCTTTGTGGTTTTTTGCTTTTTTTCAAAACCCAAACGCCCTCAGACTCAAAATTAATCCCAAATCCCAAATCATTTTTGGGGTCAAATCCAGCTTTATTGAGCACAAACCACAGTTTCAATTGGGGTCCCCCCATGATTTTCGTTATTTTCCGCCCGATTTTTGAGACTTTGGGGATTTTTTGGGTTTTTTTGCATTTTCCAAAATCTAGAAACCGCCAGACCCCAAATTAACCCTAAACTACGAATCATTTTTGGGGTCAAATCCAACTTTATTAATGTTTCCATTCGGGTCCCCCCCCAAATTTTTGTTATCTTCCCCCTCCAATTTTTGCAGTTTTGGGGTTTTTTGTGGTTTTTGGCATTTTCCAAAATCCAGAACCCCTCAGACCCCAAACTAACCTCAAAACCCAAATAATTGTTGGGCTCAAATCCATCTGTACTAATGTTTCAATTGGAGTCCCCCCCACGAATTTCGTTATTTTCCACCTCTGCCTTTAGGGATTTTTTGGGGTTTTTTTGTGGTTTTGGGATTTTCCAAAAACCAAAACCTCCCAGACCCCAAATTGACCCCAAACCCTAAAATTTCTCCCAAAACCCAGAAATCCTCAGACCCCAAATTTCCCCCAAAATCATGAATTCCCCAGATGCCAAATTAACCCCAAACCCGCAAATTTCCCCCAAAAACCAAAACCCCAAACCCCCAAATTTTCCCCCAAAACCAACAGCCCCCAGAGCCCAAATTAACCCCACACCCCGAATCATGTCTGGGGTCAAATCCATGTTTATTAATGTTTCAACTGGGGTCCCCCGCACACTTTTTGTTATTTTCCACCTCTGATTTTTGTGATTTTGGGGATTTTTCCAATTCCGATTTTTTACTTTTTTTCCAATTTTTTGGCTTTTCTCCTCCCCCAGTACTCCTCGTAAACGCTCCAGAAAATGTCCCTGCAGGGCAAACCCCAAATCTCCCCCAAAAATGAAATTAACCCCAAACCCCAAATTAACCCCAAAATTCAAAACTCTCAGATCCCAAATTAACCCCAAACCCCAAAATTTACCCCAAACCAAAATGCCTTGGACCCCAAATTTTCCCCCAAAACCAAAAACCCTCAGACCCCAAATTAACCCCAAATCATTTTTTCGGTCAAATCCATCTTTATTAATGTTTCAATTGGGGTCCCCCGCACAATTTTCATTATTTTCCACCTCTGATTTTTGCGATTTTGGGGATTTTTCCACTGCTAATTTTTGTGATTTTGGGGGGTGTTTGTGGTTTTTTGCTTTTTCCAAAACCTCAAACCCCCCAGGTCCCAAATTAACTCCAAACCCCAAACCATTTTTGGGGTCAAATCTATTTTCATTAATGAGAAACCACAGTTTCAATTGGGGTCCTGCCCATGATTTTCATTATTTTCCACCTCTGCCTTTTGGGATTTTTGGGGATTTTTTGTGGTTTTTTGCATTTTCCAAAAACCAACAGCCCCCAGACCCCAAATTAACCCAAACCCCAAACTATTTTTGTGGTCAAATCCATCTTTATTAATGAGAAATCACTCTTTTAATTGGGGTCCGCTCCACGGTTTTTGTTATTTTCCAGTTCTGATTTTTGTGGGGTTTTGTGGTTTTTTGTATTTTCCAAAAACTAGAAACCCCCAGACCCCAAATTAAGCCCAAACCCCAAAAACCCAAACCAGGACCCCCAAAATCCAAATAATTTTTGGGGTCAAATCCATTTTTATTAATGAGAAATCACACTTTCAATTGACATTCCCCCCACAATTTTCACTATTTTCCGCCTCCAATTTTCCTTTTTTTTCCCGATTTTTCCGATTTTTGGGTTTTTTCCGATTTCTGCTCTTTGTTCCTCCCCCAGTACTCGTGGCTGACCCCCCTGAAGATGTCCCCGTAGGGCAAACCCAAATGTCCCCCAAAATCAAAACCCCCAGACCGCAAATTAACCTAAACCCAAAAACCCAAATCAGGACCTCCAAACCCCAAACCCCAAATCATTTTTGGGGTCAAATTGATCTTTATTAATGAGAGATCTCACTTTTAATTGGGGTCCCCCCCACGGTTTTCATTATTTTCCTCTTCCAATTTTTGCGATTGTTTTGAATTTTCTGCTTCAATTTTTGGGTTTTTTTGTGGTTTTATGCATTTTCCAAAAACCAAAACCCCCAGACCCCAAATTAACTCAAACCCCAAATCATTTTTGGGGTCAAATCCATCTTTATTAATGTTTCAGTTGGGGTCCCCCCCATGATTTTCGTTTTTTTCCACTTCTGATTTTTGCGATTTTTGGGATTTTTCCACTTCCGATTCTTCCGATTTTTGATTTTTTTTTTCTGATTTTTGGGGCTTTTTCCACCCCCAGTACTCCTCGTACACCTCCCTGAGGATGTCCCCGCAGGGCAAACCCCAAAATCCTGAACCCCAGTCCCCAAATTAGCTCAAAACCCCCAAAATTTTCCCCAAAATCGAAACCCTCCAAACCCCAAATTAACCCCAAACCCCAAATTTTCCCAGAAAACAAAGAAACCTCAAACCCCAAATTAACCCCAAATAATTTTTGGGGTCAAATCCGTCTTTATTAATGAGAAATCACACTTTCCATTGTTGCTCCCACCACAATTTTAGTTATTTTCCACCTCTGATTTTTCTGATTTTTCTGATTTTTGCGATTTTTCCACTTCCGATTCTTCCGATTTTTTATTTTTTCCGATTTTTTCGGCTCTTCTCCTCCCCCAGTACTCCTCATACACCTCCCCGAAGATGTCCCCGGAGGGCAAACCCCAAATCACCCCAAAATCTTGAACCCCCAGGCCCCATATTAACCCCAAACCCCCAAAAATCAAAACCCCCCCTGATCCCAAATTAACCCCAAATCCCAAATTTTCTCCTCCCTAATCTCAGACTTCACAAACTCCAAATCCCAAATCATTTTTGGTGTCAAATCCATCTTTATTAATGAGAAATCACAGCTTCAATTGGGGCCCGCATCATGATTTTCGCTATTTCCCACTTCTGATTTTTGGCATTTTTGGGTTTTTGTGGGTTTTTTGCATTTTCCAAAAACCAAAACCCTCCAAACCCCGAATTACCCCAAACCCCAAATAATTTTTGGGGTCAAATCCATCTTTATTAATGAGAGATCACACTTTCAATTAGAGTCTCCCCCACGATTTCAGCAATCTTCCCCTTCTGCATTTTGGGATTTTTGGGGTTTTTTGGGGTTTTTGGCATTTCCCAAAAACCAGAACCTCACAGAACCTCAATTTAATACCAACCCTGAAAACCCAAACCATTTTTGGGTTCAAATCCATCTTTATTAATGAGAAACCACAATGTCAATTGGCACTGCCCCCGTTTTTTTCACTATTTTCCGCTTCCGATTTTTGAAATTCCCAATTTTTTTCCAGTTTTTGATTTTTTTCCGATTTTTGGGACTTTTTCCACCCCCAGTACTCCTGGTACACCTCCCCGAAGATGTCCCCACAGGGCAAACCTCAAATCACCCCAAAATCCTGAATCCCCCAACCCCAAACCCCAAATCCAAAATCATTTTTGGGTCAAACCCATCTTCATTAATGAGAAACCACAGTTTCCATTGTCGCTCCCCCCACAATTTTAGTTATTTTCCACTTCCGATTTTTGCGATTTTGGGGATTTTTCCACTTCCGATTTCTGTGATTTTGGGGATTTTTCCACTTCCGATTTTTGCGATTTTGGGGATTTTTCCCATTTTTGGGATTTTCCAAAACCCAAAACCCCCAAACCCAAATCCGAAATAATTTTTGGGGTCAAATCCACCTTTGTTAATGAGAAATCACAATTTCAGTTTATGTTCCCCTCATTATTTTCACTATTTTCCACCTCCGATTTTTGCGATTTTTGCAATTTTTCCACTCCCAATTCTTCCGATTTTTGATTTTTTTTTCCGATTTCTGCTCTTTTCTCCTCCCCCAGTATTCCTCGTACACCTCCCTGAAGATGTCCTTGCAGAGCAAACCCCAAATCTCCCCCAAAACCCTGCACCCCCAGTCCCCAAATTAACTCAAAACCCCCAAATTTTCCCACAAAACCAAAACCCTCCAAACCCCTAATTAACCCCAAACCCCAAATTTTCCCTGAAAACAAAGAACCCTCAGACCTCAAATTAACCCCAAGTCATTTTTGGAGTCAAATCCATCTTTATTAATGAGAAACCACAATTTCCATTGTCGCTCCCCCCACAATTTTAGTTATTTTCCACTTCCGATTTTTGCGATTTTTGGGATTTTTCCACTTCTGATTCTTGTGATTTTAGGGCTTTTTCCCATTTTTGGGATTTTCCAAAATCCAAAACCTCCAAACCCAAACCCTAAATCATTTTTGGGGTCAAATCCATCGTTATTAATGAGAAATCACAGTTTCAATTTGCACTCCCCCCATGATTTTCACTATTTTCCACCTCCGATTTTTGCAATTTTGGGGATTTTTGTGATTTTTCCACTTCCGATTTTTCTGATTTTTGGGGTTTTTTGTGGTTTTTTGCAATTTCTAAAAACCATGAGCCCCCAGACCCCAAATTAACCCCAAATCATTTTTGGGGCCAAATCCATCTTTATTGGTAGACTTTTATTTCAATGGGAGTCCACCACATAGTTTTCATTGTTTTCTGCTTCCGATTTTTGTGATTTTTGGGGTTTTTGTGGTTTTTTGCATTTTCGAAAAACCCACAGCCACCAGACCCCAAATTAACCCCAAATCCCAAATAATTTTGGGGGTCAAATCCATCTTTATTGGTGGATTTTTATTTCAATTGGAGTCCCTGCCCCCATGATTTTCATTGCTTTCCACCTCCGATTTTTTGCGATTTTTGGGATTTTTCCACTTCCGATTTTTGGGATTTTCCCACCTCTGATTTTTCCGATTTGTGGGTTTTTTCCGATTTCTGTGCTTTTTTCCTCCCCCAGTACTCCTCGTACAGCCCCTGGAAGATGTCCCCGCCGGGCAAACCCCAAATCTCCCCAAAAACCAAAACCCCAGACTCCAAATTAACCCCAAACCCCAAATTTTCCCCAAAACCAAAGCCCTCCAAACCCCAAATTAACCCCAAATCCGAAACCCTCCGAACCCCAAATTAACACCAAACCCCAAATTTTCCAGAAAACAAAAAACCCTCAGACCCCAAATTAACAGGAAATTGTTTCTGGGGTAAAATCCATCTTTATTAATGTTTCAATTGATGCTCCCCCCATTATTTTCACCATTTCCCACTTCCGATTTTTGCGATTTTGGGGGGGTTTTTTGGTGGTTTTTTGCATTTTCCAAAAACCAACACCACCCAGACCCCAAATTAACCCCAAACCCCAAAAACCCAAACCAAGACCCCCACACCCCAAATCATTTTTGGGGTCAAATCCATCTTTATTAATGAGAAGTCACACTTTTAATTGGGGTCCCCCCCCTTATTTTCACTATTTTCCACTTCTGATTTTTGAAATATGTGGGGATTTTTCCACTCGATTTTTGGGATTTTTTCTGTTTTTTTGGATTTTCCATAATCCAAAACTGCCAAGACCCCAAATTTATCCCAAACCATTTATGGGGTCAAATCCATCTTTATTAAGGTTTCAGTTGGGGTCCCCTGCACAATTTTTGTTATTTTCCACCTCTGATTTTTGTGATTTGGAGAATTCTTCCACTTCCAATTTTTGTGATTTTGGGGTTTTTTTGTGGTTTTTTTCTTTTTCCAAAACCTAAAACCACCCAGACCCCAAATTAACCCCAAACCCAAAGCATTTTTCGGGTAAAATCCATCTTCATTGGTGCATTTTTGTTTCATTTGGTCCTCCCCCCACGATTTTCATTATTTTCCACTTCCGATTTTTGTGAATTTTAGGTTTATTTGTGGTTTTTTGCATTTTCCAAAAACCAACCCCCCCCAGACCCCAAATTAGCTCAAAACCCCCCAGGTTTTCCTCCAATAACCAGAACTCCCAAACCCCAAATTAACCCCAAACCCAGAAGCACTTTTGGGGTCAAATCCATCTCTATTAATATTTCAGTTGGGGGTTGCTGTACAATTTTAGTTATTTTCCACCTTCAATTTTTGGGATTTTTCCACTTCCGAATTTTGCAATTTTGGGGATTTTTTGGTGGTTTTTTGCTTTTTCCAAAACCCAAAACCCTCAGACCTCAAATTTAACCCAAGCCCCAAAAACCCAAATCCCCCAACCCCGAAATTAACGCCAACCTCTCAAATTTCCTCAAAAAACCAAACCCCCCCAGACCCCAAATTAACCCAAACCCAAAAACCCAAACCAGGACCCCCGAACCCCAAACCGTTTCTGGGGTCAAATCCACCTTTATTAATGAGAAATCACACTTTTAATTGGGGTCCTTGCCCTCACTGTCCTTTTGTCACACACTCCTAAAGACACACACACACACACACACAAAGAGAGCCAGCTCAGTTAATTTCTAGTTTGCTTGACAGGATTTGGTTGGTTTTTTTGTTGCTTTTTTCCCTTGCTGTGCCTGAACAGTCCAGTCCAGAGTAGAATGACCCTTCTCAATGAACTTTGCTGTGCTGTTCCTGAATATTAACTCTGGTTTTTGCTGATCCCTTGCTGGGGACTTTTAAAATGCTCTCAACCCCTCGTTCGTAAGAGGCTGAAGGAGCCCTGGCCCAGGCTCTCACCCTGGGGGACACAGGGACACTGCCGGGGGGTCCCTGTCCCCCGTCCCACCCCCTACAGCCCTGTCCCCCCTGTCCCCGTGTCAGGCTCTGGGAGTCGATCTTGTGGAACATCCTCTGGGGGAGGCTGTGGCGCCGGGGGGCAGGGGGGGGACCCGGGGGGACAGGGGACCCTGCTGTGCACGAGCAGCGTTGGACTTCTGTGGGGGGAGCTGTGAGGGGGGGCTGGGGCAGAGTGACCTCCCCAGTGACGTCACACAGCTCCTGTGATGTCACAGCCCACTCTGAGATGTCATCAGCAACTCTATTAGATAACAAAACCTCCTTGTGATGTCATAAAGCTGCACTATGATGTCACCACACAATCTGTGATGTCACAGCCTGCTCTGTGCTGTCACTCCGTGATGTCACACAGCTCACTCTGTGACCTCAGAGCCTGCTCTGTCATGTCACACAGTCCCCTCTATGACGCTGTAGCTCCTCCATGGCCTCACACAACCAACTCAGAGATGTCATAGCCCAATCTGTGGCCTCACACAACCCACTCTGGGATGTCACACTGCCCCTTTCTGACATCACAGCTGCTCTGGGGCTCTGTGACACAGCCCCAGAGGTGCCTATGGCTATGACACAGCCCCTCTGGGCCATGGCACAGCCCCTGCCAATGCTGAGCACCTGTGAGCTCTGGGTGTGCCCTGCTGGTGTCCCTGAGCTGCCCTGGCAGTGCCCCAGCCCTGCTGGGCTGTGCACAGGAGCTGCTCCTGGGCAGAGCTGTCTCTCTGCAGCGCTGCCGCTTGCCAGGAGCTGCCTCTGTGCCAGGAGCCCGGCCCAGCTCAGCAGCACAGCCACAGCACAGGCACTTGAATGAGCCTCGCAGGGCTCTGCTGCTCTTTACATCAGACTCAGTCCCTCCAAGTGTGTTCAAATAACTTCTCAAGAAGTCAAAGTTAAACTGAAATACTGAAGTTTCTTGTAGTTTATATGGGTTCCACTGAGTGACACAACTGAGAAAGTGTCCCCAGGTTCCAGTTAGACCAGAAAACATCCTGCAGAAGTTGACTTTGTCAGGTCCTCAAGGTAAAACAATCCCAACGATGAGTTTGCCTTTGCTTGAGGCAGGACTGATCCAAACTGTCTTCCCTAACACATTTCTCACAGGCACCACGGGGACTTTATCCTCCTTCTATGGCCCATGGACGATTTGATTGGGCAGGGCCAGCTCGACTGGTGGAGCCTCAGGTCTTCACTGATCAGTGGCCTTGGCTAACTGCAGCTCCCAGTGTTTGAAGGTCCCACCAGGCACTGCTTTCAAGGTGGTTTTCAGCAGTCCCTTGCACTGCTCAGCTTTCCCAGGGCTGGTGCCTGACAGGGAATATGAAACACCCACTCAGTGCTGTGCCCTCTGGCCCAGGTGTCCATGAGGCTGTTCTGGAAATGAGTCCCATTGTGCGAGTCACTTCTTCCTGGGGGCCCTGTCCCCCCAGGACTTGCTTTTCCAGGCCCAGGGTGGTGTTCTGGGCAGTGCCGTGAGGCACAGGGTGCGTCTCCATCCCTGCAGGGGCTGTTGGCACCACTGTCAGCAGCAGCGCTTGCCCTGGCGGCTCTGTGGCACTGTGATGTCATCGATCTGCCAGGCCCCCCCAGATTGGCATTTCCACCATCGTCCCCCACACCACAGGGGCTTTGCCCGCTTGGCCCTGCTTGAGCACAGCACATGTTCCACAGTCATGGATAACCTGGAGATGCTGTCCATGGCTAAATCCACCTCTGGGTCACCAGCCCATCTGGAGGTTGCATCTCTTCCCTGATGACCTGAGGCAACAAAGGATCCTGATCCCTCTCCCTGCTCTGAAAAAGATCCCTGAGAGGAGCACAGATGGGAATATGCACAGGGTGAGCTCCCACACCCCATGAGCAGCCCAAGCCACACTGTGCCCAGGGGCTCTGGACCTATTCCAGCAAATGCTCAGATCAAATTTGTTTCCAGCCTGCTCTGGGTAGATCTGTTGTTATCTAACCCACTGTGCCCCACACTGGCCCCAGAAAAGTGCTGCCCCACATCCACACAGCCCTTTCCAACCACATCCTCCTCTAACTTCCCATTTGCTATTGTCTCTCAGTGTTCACATGTTGATTGTGAAGCCACTCCTGCTCCAGGAGCCTGATTGGAAAGCAATTGGCCCCGGCAGCCTGGGGACAAGATATTAATCCCAAAAATGCTGCTGCCAGCAGAGACAAGACAGGGACAGAGGAAAGGGGAGAGCCAGGCCCAGGGGACATGGCTGCAGTGGTGATGGCTGTGAGGTCACTGCCACTGCAGCAGCCTGGCTGGCCCTCAGCTGACATTCTGGCCAGGAGCGTTGTGAGGTCACCCAGCACATCAGAGACCACACACAACAGGAATTCCATCCTTGGGGAGGTGAAGGCTTGAGGCAGGTGACAGAGGCCCCACCTGGGCTCTGATTCTGGGCCATCTCTGCTCCACAACCCACCCAGCCCTGGCACACAGGGAGGCCAGCCAGGCTCATGGCCACCTTGCTCTGCACCAGCCCTGCAACCAGGGAAAAATCTTTCCTTATCTCCACGTTGAACATCCTCTATTTCACCCAACAGCCTTGTCTTTCATCCTCTTGACATGCTCCAGCCACGCTTTTCCTTCCTAAAATCAACAAAGTCAGCATATCTCCATTTCCCCTTTGCAACCTGTCCTTGCTGACACCTCCTGGCTGTGGCTTCACGAGCCCTGTCAGAGCCAGCCCTGTCCCTGCCCTGCCCCAGCTCTGCTGCCCCACAGCTGCTGGATCAGGAAGGGCAGAGCCATGGGGGAGGGAAATGCACGGGGATTCCTCCTGGGAGGGACCTCAGGATGTTTCCAAGCCAAACCAAAGCGCAGTCAGCGGAGAAAGGGACACAAGGATGGGCTGTTTGTGTGCTCTGCCACAGCAGGATCAGATGCAGAGCTGCAGAGATGCCCAGCCAATGTGGATCCCTGCAGGAGCTGATCTCACACAGCAGCTCCCAGGCCTCTGCTCCTCACTGCTTGCTCTGCTTTGATGTTCCCTGGGCTGCAGCTGAAGCCAGCGGGGCTGGGCTGCAGAGAATTTGGGAGAGAAACCCATCAGTGTCCATCTCAGCCTGTGTGAGCGTGCAGGGGCAGGACTCAGCCCAGGGCTAGTGGGGCAGGGCCAGGGCCTGGGGCAGGGATGGAAAAAGGCAAGTGGCCGAGAGAGGAGGCTGCTGTGTGCCCTTGGTGGCACAGCCAGAGCAGGGAGGGGGCCCAGGCCATTTGTCAGCGCCAGGCTCTGTCCCCAGCCATTGGCAGCCCTGGCTGCTCAGCCCAGGTTTGCGGTGAGTTTGGCTGTGCCCAGCTCCATCCTCCTGCGGGGCTCAGGGCCTGTTCCCGGCAATGGCCAGCCCTGGCCGGCTCTGTGCTGGCCCCGAGCCCGGCAGAGCCTGGGGCAGGGCTGTGTGGGAAGGCCCACAGGTGGCACGGCCTGGGCAGGAGCTTGGAGAGGCTGCCCAGCAGGGAGGCCATGGGGGCACCGAGCCCCAGGGGCTGCTGTGGGCACCACGGCACAGGGGCCGTTCCCACCCGCAATGCTCCTGGCCTGGGCTGGGCCTGCCCAGGGGGGCTGTGGCACCATGGCTGGGCCAGCGGGGCATAAAGGGGCCATGGAGCCGCTGCCGGGGTGACAGCAAGGCCAGCACCAGGCGAGGAATTGCTCATCTATTCAGACTGCATTAGGAGATACTTGGATTCAGTATCAATTGGAGATTGCAAGTATTAATGTATTTACAGGAAAAAAGCCCTAAACAGGACCTAAAAATTTTTTGTATGAAAAAGTTAGGGAAGCAGGAGAGTCGGGTTTGGCAGACCAGATTCTAGCATGCCCTGTGACCCGAAATAATAGTAACAGCCCTGATGAGTGGGACCCCTTTCATTGGAGTGTAATCAGAGACCTGAGAAACACAGAGATGCAGCTTGGGTTTGCTTCTCATTTCGTGCAGTCTGTGCTGCGAGGTTTCTTTACCAATGAGCTTACCCCTCTTGACTGTCGGCAGCTAACCCAAATTTGCTTCACTCCGACTCAGATGATGATTTTTGAGTCGCAGTGGAGACGGCTAGTGAGTGAGGTTGCTATGGGTAATTTAGAAGGTTCTCAAGATGACCCTCGTTTTGGAGTGGGTTGGGCTCAGCTCATGGGGACCCTCCACTTAACGCCCCACAATTACAAGCCTGACTGCATTCCTCAGTGTTGCAGCAAGGGAAAGAGCTCGCATTTCAAGCAATGCAGCCTGTACCAGATGTAAGGGCTCCTCGTCAGTCGAGGACAACAGTGAAGCAAAAGTCCAGTGAGCCATATATAACATTTATAGATCGTCTTAGGGAGGCAATTGAGAAACAAGTTGACAATGCAGCAGCTCAAGAGACTTTGCTTTTGCAATTAGCTAAAGACCATGCAAATGAGGACTGTAAACAAGCTTTATTGCTGCTGCAGAATCCTACATTAGTAGATATGATCGAGGCTTGCAGCAAAGTTGGAGCAGTGAAGCATCAGATGGAGGAGATTGCAAAGCAAGTTGCTGCAGTTGTGCAAGTTTCCAAGAGCTGTTTTTGGTGTGGTCAAGGAGGGTCACTCAAGAGAGATTGCCCTAACCAACCTCGTGGCCATTCAGGGCCAGGGAACAGCAGGCAACACACTTTGGGGTGTGTGCACGCTGTGGCAAGCCAGGGCACTATGCCAAACAATGCTGCTCTAAGTTTAATAGCCAGGGACGAGCGCTCAAACCTAAAGGGCAGCCAGGAAACGGGAAAAAGAGCGTGGCGGGGATGCGCGCCCAGACACAAATACGTCCAACCAACCCCCTTCAGGCTTATGTGGCAAACTCAGTGCCAGAACCAAAGGGAGCGCCGGAGTGGATGTCACCACAGCTGCCTCAGTCACCACAGGTGACACCAAAGTGCACAAAATACTGTTAGATGCCTTTGGACCTTTGGGATATGGGTTAAGTGCATTGCTGGTGGGACGCTCAAGTGTTACCTTGCAAGGGCTGTTTGTGTTACCTGGAGTTACTGATGCAGACTGCCTCGGGCAGATTTGTGCCATGGTGGGGACACCATCGCCCCCAGGTACCATGGCTAAGCAGAGTTGTATTGCCCAATTGATTCCTTCTATGGCGCAAGTGCCTAGTGCAGAACCTGTAGAAAGAGGGACTGAAGGGTTTGGGTTTACAGGTACCCCCAGGATTTTTGGACTCAAATGGTTGCTGAGTCTAGGCCTAATAGGAAGTGTTGTTTAAAACTTGTACAAGGTTCCCCCCTGCAAGTGACTATTACTGGGGGGAGTATATGATTGACACTGGAGCTGGTGTTACTATTGTTTCGAAGAAACAATGACCTTCTACTTGGCCCACAGAAATTTCTGCAGCTGTGGCAGGAGTTGGGGGAACAACTGCCAGATACCAAAGCTTACTGCCTGTGAACATTATTAATCCTGATGGGCAAGTGGCTACAATTCATCCTTATGTAATCTCAGTACCCTTGAATTTATGGGGACGTGACTGTTTGACTCAATGGGGAGTCACCCTGACAACAGAAAAGCAGAATTTTTTGTAGGGGCCACTGAGGAGGGCAGTCAACACAGACCTACCATCCCAGTACAGTGGCTGACCACACAACCTGTATGGGTTGATCAGTGGCCCCTGACTCATGAAAAAGTGACTGTTCTCAAGGATTTAGTCAGTGAAGAGCTGGCACAAAATCATACTGAACCATCACAGAGTCCTTGGAACACACCAGTGTTTGTGGTCAAAAAGAAGTCTGGTAAATGGAGACTCCTGCATGATCTCCACCAAATTAATGAAGTGATGGAAAGTATGGGAGCACTGCAGCCAGGTATGCCTTCCCCAGCTATGATTCCAGCTACTTGGGATGTTTATATTATTGATTTGAAAGAGTGCTTTTTTACCATACCCTTACACCAGGATGATGCTCCCAAGTTTGCTTTTACTGTTCCTTCTGTAAACAATAGTGAACCGGGAAAAAGATACCTTTGGACTGTGTTGCCTCAAGGAATGAAGAACAGTCCTACGATTTGTCAGTGGTATGTGGCACAAGCGTTATCAGGGGTCAGGAAACAATTTCCGCAAATTTATCGTTGTCATTATATGGATGATGTCTTAGTCGCTGCACCAACTGCAGAACAGCTCAATGTGGTAATGCCTGTGATGCAAGAAGCTTTAACAAACTATGGTTTGTGTGCTGCTCCTGAGAAAATACAGCGACAAGCTCCCTGGAAATATTTAGGAATGAAAATTTTAGATCAAACTGTCGAACCTCAAACGGTGACTGTTCAGCATTCTATACAAATGCTGAACATTCAATTGAATGGCTTGCAAAAATTGTTAGGTACAGTTAATTGGATCAGACCAGTGTTGGGATTATCGAACACGCTGTTGGCACCACTTTTTGATTTATTAAAAGGTGATCCTTCCTTGCTATCTCCCAGGAGCTTGTCACCAGAAGCGCTTGAAGCATTAAAGCAGGTAGAACTAGCAAGACAAGGAAGAAAAGCCTGGAGAGTAGTTACCACCATACCTCTCAGTGTGTATATTTTACTGTCTCAGGATCATCCTGTGGGCCTCATAGCCCAATGGCATGACAGTTGGCAGGACCCTTTACATTTTTTGGAATGGGTATTTTTATTGTACCAGCACAAGAAAATGGTTACCACCCACTTAGAACTGATAGTTTGTCGTCGTCCACTCCGCTGCTGTCGGCGGTGGCGCCAGCCGCCCAGGCTGCGCTTCACCCTCACGCCGGGCAAGGCAAAGGATGGAGAGAGAGACTCGTCGTGAGGTGTGAAGAGGCTTTATTGGAGGCACCCAAACGGGGCACCAGCACGCTCCACAGAGGATGAGCGAGTCGAGGATAGAGGGGTCGTACAGCGGCTTAAAAGGGGAATACAGCAACCAATGGGAACCGGGGAAGGGGGCGGTGTCGGGATCATGAGCCAACCGGGCTACAACAAGGGTGGGACAATAAGGAAGATAGCCAATCCTTGCTGTGGGAGTACAGAGCTTTCCAGAGAACCAGGCGGGGCCGGTCCCTTCCACCCGCCTCTGCCTCTGCCCCTTGGGCGGGGTCAGATCATGACGCGCCGGGGCCCGCCTCCCTGAGGTGGAGCTTAGACGGTCGATTCCACCTCCTCCGCATCTACAGATGGTGAGCTAGCCCTGCTTGCTGCGGAGGTGGGAAATCCACCCTCCGCAATAGCTCATGCAATTTGCAAAGCCAGGCAGAGGTGTGTTCAGCTGTCAGGGTGAGAACCAGCCATTATGACTGTACCCTTAAGCTCTGAGTATTGGAACTGGTGTGTGGCCAATAGCTCTGTTTTGCAAATGGCCACGGTAGTGTTGCCAGGAAAAATATTTTTTTACCACCCTACACATAAATTTTTGCAGATGCATCTAGAACTGCAAATTGTAGAGTTATCATTATGTTCACCGATCCCCTTACAAGGGCGCACGGTTTTTACCGATGGATCAGGGCAAACAGGAAAAGTAGTTGTCACCTGGAAAGAGGGAGATCAGTGGCATGACCTTATAGGCAGCCAAGATGGATCCCCTCAGTTGGCAGAGTTATGGGCAGTGATAATGGCTTTCGAAGCCTGGCCTTGTGAAAATTTAAATGTTGTATCTGATTCTCAATATGTGTGCAATATAGTTCATCAATTAGATAGTGCTGATTTGAAAGAGGTAAATAACAAGGAATTGTTTTATCTCCTAAAAATACTATGGCACACATTATGCCGACAAACTGCACCTTTTTATATTCTCCATGTTCGTAGTCATACCAACTTGCCTGGGTTTATTGCAGAAGGAAATGCTCATGCAGATAAGCTGACAGCCCCGGCGTGGGCTGCCCCAGCACCGGAACATTGCAACAGGCGATTCAGTCACATCAATTTTTCCATCAAGGGGCTCGTGCCCTATGACATCAGTTTCATCTTCCGTCTGCGGCAGCACCTGATATTATTGCCTCATGTTCTGACTGCCAGCAGCATGTTACCATGACCCACGATGGGAAAAACCCCAGAGGGCTACAAGCTCTTCAGCTGTGGCAACCTGATATTACTCATGTTTTGGAGTTTGGTCACCTTAAATATGTACATGTTTCTGTGGACACCTATTCTAAGGCCTGCTGGGCCTCTGCACATTCAGGAGAGAAGGCAGGAGATGTGATTTCGCATTGGCATGGTGCTTTTGCAGCTTTAGGTGTGCCGCACGTTATAAAGACTGACAATGGTCCTGGTTACGCAGCTCAGCACACCCAACAATTCTTGCAACTTTGGGGTGTTCACCATGTCACCGGCACCCTGCATTCTCCAGCTGGTCAAGCTATCATAAAGCATCTTCATTCTACGTTTAAAACCTCCCTTCAAAAACAAAAAGGGGGAATGCAGGGTGAAACCCCGCAGGCAAGAATTTGGAAAGCTGTGTTTACACTGAACCGTCTTACTATTTCTCCCTCGTGTACAGTGCCTGTTATCCTAACTCAGTTTTTGTCATTACAGTCACTGAGTGATGGGACCCGTGGCCCTGCTGCAGTCTGGGTTCACAATTTGCAAACACGAGTCTGGGAGGGTCCATGGGATCTTGTCACTTGGGGACGTGGATATGCTTGTGTCTCTAGAGATGCTGGAGTTAGGTGGGTGCCTGCTCGATGTGTTCGACCTGTATTGGGTAACACCCCTCAGAGCAATGGACCTGGCTGCAGCTTGCCTAACTCCCTGGAATATGGAGAGCATTTCTAAAATGTTATCTATCTGTTACCTTCTTGGTGTTTTGTTTGGTACTGATGTGAGTTTGCCTTTATGTTACAGGTTAAGGTGACAAGGGTTTGTCTGAGGGAGGTGGCCTCTGCGTTAGACAAGCCAGGGAAAAGACCTGGGATTTTTGTTATTGTCCCATGGGCATGGGGGTGAAGATTTTGATAGCACATGCTGTATAGATTCAAAAGATGTATCAAAATCAATTCACAAACACATTCAGGAATTGGAAGCCCCACAGAGGATGCTTGTACTGTGTTTGCTGTCTTGTCTGTGAAAGGGACCCTGCAGAGGATGGTAAACGTGTCATTTGTGATTGAAAAACAAAAAGGGGGAATTGTGGTAAGATAGGAAAAGGCTGCAGGCAGCCTAGACCTTGATAAGTTACAGCTGTGCCCCCAAACAAGAGAAATAAACAACTCTAAAAGGGAACCAAGCAGAAAGGGCACATGTGGAGAGTTTGCTCACCAAATGTAAGGTAACAAGGAACACCTGTTATGGGTCTGGACAAAAAGGGTATAAAAGGCTGTACCACGGGATAATAAACAGCTGATGTTTGCCTTCACTTCGAGTGTCAATTTTACTGTCCACGGTCAGGTCTAGACTGGCCACACAAGGGTGAGTTATTTCTGACCCAATGGGCCCATGATGCCTCAGGTCATCAGGGAAGAGCTGCAACCTCCAGATGGGCTGGTGACCGAGAGGTGGATTTACCCATGGACAGCATCTCCAGGTTATCCATGACTGTGGAACATGTGCTGTGCTCAAGCAGGGCCAAGCAGGCAAAGCCCCTGTGGTGTGGGGGACGATAGTGGAAATGCCAATCTGGGGGGGCCTGGCAGATCGATGACATCACAGTGCCACAGAGCCGCCAGGGCAAGCGCTGCTGCTGACAGTGGTGCCAGCAGCCCATGCAGGGATGGAGACGCACCCTGTGCCTCATGGCACTGCCCAGAACACCACCCTGGGCCTGGAAAAGCAAGTCCTGGGGGACAGGGCCCCCAGGAAGAAGTGACTCGGACAATGGGACTCATTTCCACAACAGCCTCATGGACACCTGGGCCAGAGGGCACAGCACTGAGTGGGTGTTTCATATTCCCTGTCAGGCACCAGCCCTGGGAAAGCTGAACAGTGCAAGGGACTGCTGAAAACCACCTTGAAAGCAGTGCCTGGTGGGACCTTCAAACACTGGGAGCTGCAGTTAGCCAAGGCCACTGGTCAGTGAAGAGCTGAGGCTCCACCAATCGAGCTGGCCCTGCCCAATCAAATCATCCATGGTCCATAGAAGGGGGATAAAGTCCCCGTGGTGCCTATGAGAAATGTGTTAGGGAAGACAGTTTGGATCAGTCCTGCCTCATGAAAAGGCAATCCCACCCCTGGGATTGTTTTTCCTTGAGGGCCTGACAGAATCAACTTCTGCAGGATGTTTTCTGCTCTAAGTGGAACCTGGGGACACTTTCTCAGTCGTGTCACTCAGTGGAACCTATTTAAACTACAAGAGACTTCAGTATTTCAATCTCACTTTGAGTTCTTGAGAAGTTTTTTGAACACACTCAGAGGGACTGAGTCTGATGCAAACAGCAGCAGAGCCCCGCGAGGCTCATTCAAGTGCCTGTGCTGTGGCTGTGCTGCTGAGCTGGGCCGGGCTCCTGGCACAGAGGCAGCTCCTGGCAAGTGGCAGCGCTGCAGAGAGACAGCTCTGCCCAGGAGCAGCTCCTGTGCACAGCCCAGCAGGGCTGGGGCACTGCCAGGGCAGCTCAGGGACACCAGCAGGGCACACCCAGAGCTCCCAGGTGCTCAGCATTGGCAGGGGCTGTGCCATGGCCCAGAGTGGGCTGTGTCATAGCCATAGGCACCTCTGGGGCTGTGTCACAGAGCCCCAGAGCAGCTGTGGTGTCAGAAAGGGGCAGTGTGACATCCCAGAGTGGGCTGTGTGAGGTCACAGATTGGGCTATGACATCTCATAGCTGACATCTCATCTATGACATCTCATCTCAGAGTTGGTTGTGTGAGGCCATGGAGCAGCTACAGCATCGTAGAGGGGACTGTGTGACATCACAGAGCAGGCTCCGAGGTCACAGAGTGAGCTGTGTGACATCACTGAGTGACAGCACAGAGCAGGCTGTGACATCACAGAGCAAGCTCTGACACCACAGATTGGGTGGTGACATCATAGAGCAGCTTTATGACATCACAAGGAGGTTTTGTTACCTAATAGAGTTGCCGGTGACATCCCAGAGTTGGCTGTGACATCACAGGAGCGGTGTGAGGTCCCTGAGGAGGTCACTCTGCCCCAGCCCCCCCTCACAGCTCCCCCAGAGAAGTCCAACGCTGCTCGTGCACAACAGGGTCCCCTGTCCCCCCGGGTCCCCCCCTGCCCCCCGGCACCGCAGCCTCCCCCAGAGGATGTTCCACGAGATCAACCCCCAGAGCCTGACACGGGGACAGGGGGGATGGGGCTGTGGGGGTGGGACAGAGGGACAGGGACCCCCCGGCAGTGTCCCTGTGTCCCCCAGGGTGAGAGCCTGGGCCAGGGCTCCTTCACCCTCTTCGAGCGAGGACTTGAGAGTGCTTAAAAAATCCCCAGCAAAGGGATCAGCAAAAACCAGATTAAATATTAAGCGACAGCACAACGAAGTTCCTTGGCAAGAGTCACTCTACTCCTGACTGGACAGTTCAGGTGCACCAAAGAAACAAAGCAACAATAAAAGTAACCAAATCCATACAATCAAATCAGAAATTAAGTCTTTGTGTGTGCGTGTATGTCTGTGTGTGTGTGTGACAGAAGGACAGTGAGGGCAAGGATAAAAGGAATATGGCCGAAAAGCTTAACAGCCCTTAAACTTAACACCACTTAACCTATACCTTAAGCTTAACTTATACCTTAAACTTAACAATTTACCAAAACAACAGCACTTAACAGTATTCAACATAAATTATGGACTATGACTTTACAATATAACAGACATAAATAACACTTTACAGTGTTTAACTTACCTTGTAACTAACGTTAAACTTCACAACTTAACATAAGAACAACCCTTAGCAGCATTTAACTTAGCTTATACCTCAGGACTGAACCTTACTTACAGCTCTGACCTACTCAGATATCCAAGGCACTGCAACACCTCCGAGAGCAGCATTTCTCCCCCATTTGCCAGAGCACAGGCACACGTGTGTGCACACAGACATAAAGAGTCAGTGCCAGGGACCTGTCAGAAATTGCCCTCGAGGGCAGGGAAATGCTCACTCCCGATGCTTTTGCATCTCCCCAGCGGGCGAAGGCTTGAGCCTCGAGGAGTGGGGGATCGGCCCAGGCTCCCTCGTTGTTCGGGGATGCCCCGAGTGCAGCAAACGGGAGAGTTCCCGGCTCCCAGAGGCCCCACTCAGAGGGAGGTGGCTGCTCCACGACAGCTCCAAGGGCTCATTTGGCACCGCTGGTGATAGGGCCCCAAGAGGTGGGCTCTAGGCACAGCCATGGCTCATCCTGGCCGCACTTGGCATCAACAGCTTGCTTTGACACTGTGACAACAGCCATGCTGTGCCATGGAGGGAAGAAAAACAGTTGCCAAGGCTGCTCCTAAAGCAAGCAGGAGCTCGTTGGACAGCAGCAGTGCCTGGCAGCAGACAGTGTTTGTGCTCAGCTGCACAGGAGCTGAGCCCAGGGGCTGCTGCTCAAGGCCCAGGTCTAAGGAGCATTTCTCCCATGGAGGGCTGGCCTGGAAAGGCGCTGCTGGGGGAGAATTCACGGCCTCAGGCTGCTCCCAGTTGCTCCCAGCATTTCCATGTGCGTGCTCCAAGTGCTGCTGCCAGCCCTGAGCCGTGGGGATGGCAATGTTGCGCTCCCTTGGTGGGGCAGTGTCACACCTGAGCCAGGTGTGCAGGGCAGGAGCTTGCCCTGAGCCCAAGCACTGTCCCACCTGCAGGAGCTGCTGCCCATCGGCCTCTTCCTGCTGCGGCCCCAAGCCCAGCTTGGAGCTAAACAAAGGGCGCTGGCTCGGGGTCATCCCCCGGCGGGGGCTGCGCACCCCCTCTGCCCCCTCCCCAAATTCCCTCCCGGGGGCAGCAGGAGCTGGGTCAGGAGCCCTGTGGGGAGGGAAAAGGGGTGACACTGGCATGGGGGGGCACACGCTCTGGTGGACACACATGACCCCTGGGGCCCCCCACTCACCTTCTCCTACAGCACCAGGAGGAGGAACCCCAACATGGAGTCCCCAAACCCCTGGCAGCATTTTGGGGGGCAGGGTCTGGTGGCAGCTTTGTGGGTCTGGGGGGTCACGACTGCCCTGATACCCCTTCCAAGCCCCAGAGCCAATGCCACACCCCTCCAACCACCTCACAGTTTCCCCTAGGATGCCTCCAATCTAGTCTGTGACACATAAATGGCCCCAGGAGACACCAAAAGCCCTTTTCCATCTCCCCCAAGACCCACAGAATAACTCTTCAAGCCACACACCCCAGCCTGGACCCCAAAACTCCCTCAGACCCCACCAAGACCCTTCTCAGCACCACAGATGACCCCAAGAACCAAAAAAGGCCCTCCCAATCCCCACAGCATCCTTAAATGCCCCTCCCAGCCCCCCATGGCATTGACCAGGAGAGGCTGGTGGACAGGAACATCCACAGCCGAGAGCAGCTTGGGCACTTTAGCAGCAATTTGGGCACTTTGGGGGGCACACCCGAAATGGGGAGACCCAGGCCAGGGACTGGGACAGACAACCGGAATTCCTGGAGAACAGATGGGCTCAGGTGGACACGTTCTGCTGCCACAACTATGAGATCGTGACACTGTCCCTTGGCCTGGGCAGCCCCAGAACAACCAAACCCTTGATGAACCCCAATGTACCCTGAAATCCCAGGAAAATGGTGCAGATTTCAATGTCTTTGTTTCATTTCATTTATTTTTACCCCAATTTTGGTAGTTTTGACAGGATGAAGGTAATTATTTGGGTTGCAAAACAACTCTAAGATCATCCAGCATTGCTTGATGGCACCAGAAGAACCAATTAGAAAGAGTGGGAGGGAGATTTTTTTGGCTGTAACATCAATGAATGAGCTTTTCCCAAGGAATTTACAATGTCATTCTGAGTCCCACTGGATACTCCTGCCCCTGCGTTTGTCCAGGTATGTACAGAGAATCTGAGGAGGTGGAAGCCACCAGCCAGGTGTCCTCCCAGTGTTGGTCACAGGGAGTGTGGGTCACCAGGGCTCTGCCCAGTGTGGGTCACCTGAAGGGTGATGAAGTTGGAGCAGCGCACAAAGCTCTTCCCACAGTCAGGGCACTCACAGGGCTTCCCTTACCGGTGCCTCCGCTGGTGTTGGGTCAAGAGAGAGCTCCTGGAGAAGCTCTTCCCACATTCGAGACACTCATAGGGCCTCTCCCCTGTGTGGATGCGCCGGTGCCTGATGAGGGTGGAGTTGTGCTTGAAGCCCTTCCTGCAGTCGGGGCAGCGGAAGGGCCTCTCCTCTGTGTGAATCTGCTGATGCCTGAGGAGATGGGAGCTGGTCTGAAACCTCTTCCCACACACAGAGCACTCGTATGGCCGCTCCCCTGTGTGGATCCTCTGGTGGTCCACCAGGTGGGATCTCTTGCTGAAGCCCTTCCCACATTCCCCACACTTGTAGGGCCTCTCCCCATCATGGAGCTGCTCATGGACCACCAGGGCCGAGCTCTGGCTGAGGCTCCGGACGCCTTCCCAGCACAGGGTGGGTCTTTCCTCCTCAGAGCGCCCTGGGCTGGGTTTGCAGCCCCTCCTTGTGCGGCATCTCTGGGGCTTTTCCTCCCTTTTGAACTCCTGTGCCATGGAGCTGCTCAAAACGGCCTCTTCCACCAGGTTCTGCCCCAAGGCTTTGCCCTCCCTTGGCTCTGTCTGCAGCTCATTGCCTGGGGAGGAAGGACAAGGAGAGGATGGGATTTGCCTCCGTGCCACAGGGAAGACGAAGGACATCCCCCAATCTGTCCCTGCAGGACAGCGTCAGCAGCGGGGTTGTCCTGCAGCCGGGGGCGATGCTGGGCTGGGAGATGGATCAGAAGAGAGGGGTAAAGGGACACTGACTTCCTCCTCACCTGCCTGCAGGTCCTGGGGCATCTTCCTCTTCCTCACAGCCTCTTCCTCCATCCGGCCAAGGTTTGGGAATGGGAAATCCTGGTTTGGGGGAAAAAAAAATGAGAGCGCCTTGGGTTGGGGGTTCCTCCTGCCCAAGTCTAGCTTTAGAAGTCAATGAGTCTTCTGTGTCTATAAAACCCTCCAAAAATCAAGAGTGACCCAAAAAAAAGCCTCCCAGGAGTTCCCCCTTTCCAGTCTCCTCTCTTTGGGCTGCTGGGGTTTCCCCTTCTCAAAGCTGCTGGGGCTCCCGTGGGTCCTGGGGATCCCCCTGCTCCGGGCTCCTGCTTAGGGATGCCGTGGGCTTTCGCTGGTCCCAGGGGTCCCTTCTTCCCTGATGCTGCTTTGGCTCCCAGGGCTCCCAGGCTCCCCCTCTTCAGGCTCCCCCCACTCCAGCCACTCGCGGCTTCCCCCTCTCTCCGCCGCCCCTTTCAGCGTCACAGTGTCCCGGCCCTGCCTCATCTCCAGGCTCCCCCACCCCTCCAGGCTGCCGGGGTTCCCCCAGCTCCGCTATCGCCCCTCTCTGCTCTCTCCACTCCGGGAGTCCTGCGTTCCCCCCATGGCTCACCCGGGGATCCCCAAAACCAATGCCCTGTCCCACCAATACCAGGCAATTCCCACATGGATCGCCTCGAGTATTCCCCCAAGTGCATTTATAGCTCAGCTTTGGAGTCCAAAGATCCAAACATCCCTGCTGGCCCAGAAAATACTCACCAGGGACATGCAAAGATATCTGGGGTTCAATTCCAGAAACTGCGACTTCCAAATACCCCTCCGAAGAAAAAAACCCTCTGGAAGACCCCCTGATACATTTGGGGTGAGCTCCCCTTCCCTGGTCACCTGTGGAATGTGGGGGTGCAATGATCCTGGAGCCAGGGGTGCTGCGGACACAGTGGGTGGTGAAACCTCATGGTTCTCCTGCTCCTCCTTTTCCTGCTCCTCCTCCTCCTGCTCTGCGTCTGCTCTCCCCCCAGATCACCCTTCCCCACCCTCCTCTGCCCCACAGCTGCTGCAGCACAGGCTGCTGAGATTGGGGAACCCCCGATCAGCCCCAGGGATGGACAGGGGTCTTGGGGACCCCCCCAGTGCAGACCCACCTGCCCCAGAGCCCCAGGGAATTGCTCTGGGGATCGAGTGCTGGGGGACAGGGCTCGACCCCCATGGAACCGCCCTTCTTCCCTCCCAACCCCACCATTCCCTCCCCTCTCCTCCCCTTTCCCATCCTTCTCACAATCCACACACCCCTCCCAACTCAATTTCCGTGTCCCATTCCCCTCCCGCTCTCCTTGGGGGTCCCAGACCCCTCTTTTCCCCTGCTCTTCTCTCCCTTTCACCATCCTCCCCTCAATCCCAAACCCCCCTCTCCCATGATTGGTTTTGGGGCTTCCAGGCCCCTCCTGACCACTTTGGGGGTCCCAATCCCCATGTCGCTCACTTTGGGCTCCCAGCCCCCGCCCCCCTTCTCACCGCGCCCCCCGCTCACCCCGCGGAGGGCCGGGGGCACTGCCAGCACCACCAGTGCCACCAGCACGGCCCCAGCTGCCCCCACACGGCCCATGCCCAGCGCCGGGCAGGTGCCCACAGCCCCAAAGCAGCCGCGCTCTGCCCTGGCCGGGTCCCCAATGCGGCCCCGCCCCACGCGGCACTGCGAGCACCAGGCCGGAGCAGTGCGGAGCGCGGGCGGGCGGCATCAGCCATGCCCGGGCAGGGCCGGGCCCCGCGGGGCTCCCCCCGCACTCGGCCCCACCGGGACAGCGCCCAGCGCCCAGCGCCCAGCCTGCCCGCCCCACACCTCCCCCTCCCCAAATTCCGCTCCCGCTGCCCATGGGGCCCAGGGGGGCGCAGCTGGGCTCCACAGCTGCCGGACACACGTGTCCCCCGCTGCCACTGCCACCCCCGAAGGATTAGGGCTACCCCAAAACTCTCTCACACGTGGCCGATACCCCGCAAGCCCCCAAGGACTGCGGTCCCCCCACCTTCATCACCCCCAACCTTCGGCTGCCTCATCCCAGGCCCCAGACCACCCATCCCCCTCCCCCACACTTCATCCCACACCCCAATCCACATCCCACCCTCCCCGGGCCCCAGCCCACCCCATCCCACTTCTCCCGCCAGCCGCCACTGGGACCCCCAAAAACCCGCGTGCCGGGGACTCCCCAATATCCCCCCAGGGCCATTTGCGACTCACAGCTGGAGTCCTGCAACATCCAAACATCCGCCCCCTCTCACAAAAATCCCAACAAACAAACTCTCCCGGGATCAGCCAAAGATATTTGGGGGTCGGTTCTGCAGTCCTACAAGCCCCAAAAATCCTCCCCCCCCCTCCCAAAAAGAACCCCACGCACCGCACAAGATCTCTGGGGCGAGCTCCCCCTGCCCGGTCACCCGCGGGATGCGGGGGGCGATGCTCCCGGGCCGAGGGTTGCGGACACAGAGAGCGATGGACGCACGGGGCAGCTCCTTCTCCT
Organism: Acanthiza pusilla; assembly: GCA_036630365.1. NCBI lineage: Eukaryota > Metazoa > Chordata > Aves > Passeriformes > Acanthizidae > Acanthiza > Acanthiza pusilla. Next base: position 323,076 of record JAXCHO010000192.1, on the reverse strand, counting down.
GCTTCTCTTGCTGCTGCTCCCCCTTTGTCCCACCTCTTCCTCCCGCAGTTCCTCCTACCTCTCTCCTCCCCACACGCCCTGTCTCTTCTTCTGCCCCTCCTCCTCCTCTCCTGCTCCTCCTCCTCCTGTTCTTTGGCATTCCCATCCCGGCTGTGTCTGTCATCACTCCTGGAGCCATCCCGTGCTGGGGAAAGCTGCGGGGCTGTAGGGACAGCCGGGGATTTTGTTTGCTAAATCACTGGGCTGAAAGGAAGCTCTGTGAAATCCGTCATGGAAAAGAAAGGAGAAAGGGCAAGTGATGGAAATGGACATCACTTTGGACTCCGTTTGTCCCTCTGGATTGCAAAAGCTGACAGAGCCCGAGCGCCGGCGGACACCCGTCGCCGCCGTCACGTCGCAAGGGATCAGAGGTGCGGCTGGTGGGGCTGGAAGCTCCGTGCAGCAGCTCCGCTCCCGCGGCCCAAAGCTGGGGCTGGAGCGTGGGGTGTGGGACACAGCCCCGTGCTGGGGGCAGAGCCGCTGCTGGGGCCATGGCTGTGTCCAGGGCATCCTTTGTGGGCCTCGTGCAGCTCCAAGGTGCCGAGGGCTCGCCGAGGCTTTCTGGGGCTGTCCCTCCTGCCCAAAGCTGTTGGGTTGAATGCCCGAGTGCGGCACCCCCGTGCCCTGTGGCAGCAGCCGGTGCCGGGCCCCAGCCCCGGGAGCCGAGCTAATGCCCGGCCGTGCCCGGGAGGGGCTGTGGGCAGGGGAGTTCAGAAGGCTCCCCCGCGCCCCTCGCTGCGCACGGAAAAGTATTTTAGTGCATGGGAGCGATTTTCCGGGGTTTCTGGGCTCTGTGGGGCCGAGGCGGCGGCAGCGGGAGCCTCGGGGCCCGGCCCGTGGGGGCGGCCGGGGCTGCAAAGTGCGCGGCGGCGCCAGCGCGGTGCGTGAGGGCTGAGCGGAGCTGTTGGGAACAAGCCCCGGAACCGCCGCGGTGTGTGAGGGCTCAGAGCGGGGAGAGGCCCTGCGAGTGTGGGCAATGTGGGATGAGCTTCAGCCACAGCTCCAGCCTGATCTGCCACCAGAGGATCCACACCGGGGAGAGGCCCTGCGAGTGTTCCGAGTGTGGGAAGAGCTTCATCCTCTGCTCCGACTTCATCACCCATCGGAGGAGCCACGTTGGGAAGACACCTGGCTGGTGATCCTTCTATTTTGGCATGAATTTTCTTTTGATTCATCTTCATGCCTTCAAAACACACAAACCTGGGATAAAAATTAACAAATTGATCGAAGACATCTAAAGCCTCCCTCTTTACTAGTGTTTGGGGGGAATCTGGGATTTGGAGAAATATTTGGGAGTATTTGGGGGCTTTGGAGGTATTTGGTGTAGTTTTGTCCATTGCTTTGCACTCCTAAATACAAGAGGGATCAACCTGTCACCTCAAAACCGCTCAGTGCCACTGAAACCTACTCAATGCCAGCCCAAAATTACTGGATTGCACAGCCCCTGAGGGTGGAATGGGGTTGGAAGGGGATGCGGTGAAGTGGGATGCAGATCAGGAGGGGTGGGATGGGCATGGGGTGGGGCAGGATGGTTGGGATGATACTATGAATGAATTCACAAGCTGAAATTTTAGCAACATCATATTGAACATTTATTTATAGAGCACAGGCATAAACAGCTGGACACTTAGCAATTTTGCCAGAGGCACAATCCATTCATTTTACTGTGAACTTAAGTACTTTCTTTAATTGTTACATATTCATTAAGCCTAGAAGGAAATTTACACTTCACCTAACTCCCCCTCTCTGATCCTTTCTCCCTTCTCCTAGCGCGGCGCCTGTCTTGGACTATCAGACCCCCTGGATTGCCTCAGAATTGAAGGCAGAAATCCTCCCATTGATGTTTCCTCAGTTCAAACTTAATTTGTAGGTGGCAGTTCCTTTGGGAGGTGTGAGTCAAGATAAGAGACTTCCTGGGGTGCCTGTGGTTATCTTCTTTGTTTCTTTAACATGTCTTGATCCCCAGCTCTCCTTTATCAACTTAAAAGACATTTATTACCATGTAGTTATTACTACATTTTCTAACATATTACAACTATTTCGAAGCTACAATTCACCCTAACCTTGTTCCTACTTAATTATATTTTATCTTAACACTATTTTTTCCACAGTAAATTATCACTTGTAACTGTTACATTCATATATGCGCAAGGCAGCATTTCTCATTCACTCATTTATCACAAGGGGGTTTGGGAGGGGTGGAATGGGCGAAATAGGGTTTGGGAAGGGGTCCTTGAAGTCCAAGAGGGGTGGGATGGGTTGGGGTGTGGATTGGGAGAGTGGGGCAGGGTCTGGAATGAGACAGCCAAAGGCTGGCGATGATAGAGGGAGGGGGAGCTTGTTCTTGAGTGAGTTTTTGGGTATTCCACATTCCTGAAGGGGTTTTGGGGCAACGCACATTTTGGAGGTGGTTTTGGGGTACTCCCCAGTTCTTGGGGGTTCATGAGAGCAGCTCCATGGAGCTCTGTTGCTGGGGTGGTTGCCCTGGGCATGAGCTCTGAGCTGTACCCAGAGTCTGTTGCCTCGGTGCTGGAGAGCAGAGAAATGATGAATGGCCCCAAACATCTGGAGTGTGTGTTTGGGGGGACAGGGCAAGTTCTGCGTAGGTGGGGTGGTCGCTGCCCCACCCTCAGCCACTGCAGCCTCTGGTCTAGCCCCAAAGTGGCTGCCAAGCCCCTGGCACCCCAAAAACCCCACCTGTGAGAGGGACCAGAGCAGGTAAAGGCTGTGACACAGGTGTGACACTGACACGTCCCACGGCCCTGGAGCTCACAGCAGCTGAGATGGCGCTGGATCCAAGGCTAGGACTGTGGATCCTTCCATGTTGCTTTAAATTTTGCCAAGTACCTCATCCTCTAATTTCAAATCTAAAGTTTTGGAAGGAGCTATACAAAGAATTCGGTATTTCACTGAATTTTGTAGTTCTGTTTAAACTCTGTAACTTCATAGGTATAAGTTTAACTTTTTTGCTCAGTTGCTTACCTGTTAGTCTGCAACAGGAAAGTGCTTGAGGGCAAAGAGAACCAGGGACTGGGAAGGTCAGTGAAAACTGCACACCTGTGGTCCAGTTACAAGGACCTGCACTCCCCAGAACACTAAATGAAGGAAATCAGAGGAAGTTAGGACAGTGCCTAACTAAAGAGGAATGCCAGGGCCTCACAGGAATAAGATAAGAGAGCCTTAAGTCAGCACGTGTGACCTGGGCACACGTCAAGAGCCACAACATGGAACTGACCCCCAAAAGGGACTGTGGCTCTGGACAATGGACAGTGCATGTGGATGAGGTACGGAGTGGGCAGGACTTTGAGGGGGAATTCAGGAAGTGTCGTAGTGTAAAGGATCCAGAAACTCGTGAGAAAACTGCCGAGGTGGTCGTGTGCAAGGCGGGTCACCCTGGGATAAAGGAATGCTTTCTTAATAGTGTCACACTGTTCAGTCGATCTCTGTGAATCAGAACGATATTTTATAGACCAGCTGTGTTGGTTTTGCTTAGCCTAGTTTCAGTGATGGGTGGGTGGGTGGGCACAAAGATGGCTCCTGTGTGTTCTGTGTGAATATTCTGAAAGTTTTTCCCATGTCCAGCTTAGCCAATCTCTGGTGGCTCTGAAGATGATGGACATGCTGCTGGCCAAGTCTGGGCCAATTAGAGATGTTAGTTATGCCTCTGTGATAACATATTTAAGAAGAAATCAAAACAATGTGAGCAGGCGCTTCTTTTTAGCCAGAGAAGGAGGAGGAGGTGAGAATATGTGAGAGAAAACAACATGGAGACACCAAGGTCAGTGGAGAAGGTGGGGGAGGAGGTGCTCCAGGCGCCAGAGCTGAAACCCCTCTGCCAGCCATGGTGAAGACCATGGTGAAGCAGATTGTTGTCCCCCTGCAGCTCATAGAGTCCACGAGGGGTGCAGAGATCCACCCACAGCCCATGGGGAGTTGCCCACACCAGAGCAGGTGGATGCCTGGAGGAAACTGTGATCCAGTGGGAGTCCCAGAAGAAAGAAAGGCCTTGCTCCTGGGGTGGAACAGCCTGGCCTCAGAGGTCTGCAGCCTGTGGATGAGGGACTCAAGTTGCAGTAGATTCGGGCAGGCTGCTGCTCCTGAAATTTGGACCCATGCATGGCAACATAGAGGACTCCTCTCCCTGAGCAGCCGAAGAAAACCTCTGTCATGGACTGACCAAACCCCCATACCCTGTCCCCCTGTGCTGCTGGGGGGGAGGAGGGAAGGGAGTGAGTGGAAAAACAGTGTCTTAAGGAGTTATTTTTACTTCTCATTTGCCACCTCTGACTTTGGTAAGTTAGTAATAAATCACTTTGCAAGTTTAAGTTTAAATGTACCTTTCCTTCACTACATCTTCCCCCATTTCCTTATCTCAACTCATAAGCCCTTTGTGTGTGTGTTAACTTTTTTTTCCTCTCTCCTCTGCACAGCTGTGGCAGGAGAGAGAGGAGAGCACAGATGTCATAGGTGCCTGGCATTTGGCCAGGGTCAAACCACGGCACACAGTCAGGCGTCCTGAGGCCATGGCATTGGTGCCATCGTGAGAGAGAGACTCTGATGGGACACGAGCCCTGGGCTGCAGCTGCTGTCCCTCTCCTCCATGCAGGCTCCTTAAAGACGACTCATGCACGAGCTTTGAAATGAAATCCTGGACTTGCTTGGAGCAAAGGAAGGAGCAGCAGGTGCTGAAGCACAGCAGGCAGTTGTGGCACAGGTGCAGGGCTGGAGGGAAGCACTTTGGTGTCTGCTGAGAAGATGGCCCGGTTCACAGGCACAGGCTTTGCTGCTAGAGGATCCTGCTTTGCTCTTGCTGGAGGCCATTCCCTAGCAGCAGTGCATGGCCCTGCATTTTTCCTGCATCAAGTCTTGTGGACCTGTGGCAACAAGCCTGTCCTGTGTCCCTGTGACAGCAGAAAAGGGCAGGACACTTGTGCTTCCAGCACTTCCCTGGGCTGCTCCTTCAGGGTGCTGGCACCATCATCAGAGACACAGAACAGCTTCTCCTCCCAGAGTTCTCCCTCCCCCCTGCACTTCCCCAGGTGATTCCCTCAATGTTCACTGGGGAACCTCCCTGTTTGTGGCCGTCCATTTCCGTGCTCAGCAGGCACCCAGTTGTGTTTGGACAGGAGCTGCCACAGCCACACACGCAGCAACTGGAGCACTGAATACCAGAGGCTGGGCAGATTCTTTTTATTCCTGAGTGCAAGAAAGACAGTCAGGAAAGCCCAAGGGAACTTGACAGTGTCTCTGTGGAATCTCTCTGTCCTGTGAAACTCAGCAGCTGATGGTGTTCTTGTGCTCCTGCTAATCCCTTCCATGAAAAAGAATCATTCCAGGAAGGCGCAACATCATCTGGCAGATGCCAACTGTTGCCACCACTTGCTGCTGGTGCTCCTGCCAACAGCCACCTGCAGGAAGGAGCAGAGACACCAATGCACCAATGTTGGCTTTGGCTGCCCTCTGGCAGAAAAGCACCCCCGGGGGCAGAGGTCTCTGGGCCAGGAGATGGCACTGGCACTGCCAGGGCTCGGGGGGTGGCAGGTCTGCTTGGGTGGGGACTGTGCCACACCTGCTGATTTCAGTGCTCCCCGGGCCCCGGGTGTCAGAGCAGCATTGGTGCCCTGGCCCACACGTTCCCTGTCTGTGTCACAGCCTCGTGTTTAGGATGGCCAGCAGCCGGGACTTGTCCCAGGCAGGCTGTGCCAGCTTCTGTGGAAGGCCCCATGCCCTTCCCGCTGCAGCTGCATCGGCAGCCGTGGGGGCTCCTTCTGCTGCCCTGAGCCTGCAGAGCAGGGGAGCATTTGCTTCTTGTCTGAGCCGTTCCTAAGGTTCCTGTTGGGCTGCCTTAGTCGCTTGGGGCAATGGATTCCTTCCAACCTGGGCCACTTTGGGAGGGCTGGGGACAGCCCCAGGGCAGGTGGCAGTGTGTGCAAGGGCCCTTTGTGACACGGTGCAGCATGGGATGGAACCGGGACAGGGTGTCCAAGGGCCCTTTGTGACATGTCGTGACATAGGCGCTGGCGGCGACACAACCACGCCACTGTGCTCGGAGCACGCGACGGGACAGGACGGGAGAGAGCGGTGCTGTGAGGAGCCCCCGCACAGTGCACTCGTTCCTTGCTAACCCGGAGCTTTTCCGAGGCGTTTCTCCTGCAGGTGACCTCGTGGCCAGGCCACAGGACTTGGTGACCTGTGGCCTTCCCGAGGCTTCTCTTCTGCAGGTGCCCTCAAGGGCAGGCTGTGGGACTTGGTGCCCGCAGCTCTTCCAAGGCATCTCCCATCGCAGCGGCCGGTGCCCTCGAGGCCAGACCCTGGGAGCTGCTGACCAAAATCCTTGCCGAGGAGTCTCCCACCCTTGTGGCAGGAGCCCTCGAGACGGAAGTGCAGGACTTGGTGTCCTGTAACCTTCCCAAGGCTTCACTCTTGCAGGTGCCTTCAAGGCACAACTGCAGCACTTGGTGAGCCACAGCTTTCCCGAGGCATCTCTCCTGCAAGTAGCCTTTATTCCAGTCAGTGACATGGAGCAGAGACCTCCAAGCACACCCAAGCAGGCCTGGGTGAAGGAGGAGGAGGAAGAAGGCCCTGGAACTGCCCCAGCAGAGCAGCCTGGAGAGGTGGAGCAGCTCCAGCTGCTGCAGGAGGGTGAGTGGTGCCTGCAGCCCGTACAAGGCATGTCCCATCCCAGCGGCCAGTGCCCTCGAGGCCAGACCTTGGGAGTTGGTGACCAAAATCCTTGACAAGGAGTCTCCCGCCCTTGTGAGAGGAGGCCTCAAGACCAAAGTACAGGACTTGGTGTCCTGCAGCCTTCCCAAGGCTTCACTCTTGCAGGTGCCTTAAAGGCACAACTGCAGGGCTTGGTGAACCACAGCTTTCCCGAGGCATCTCTCCTGCAAGTAGCCTTTATTCCAGTCAGTGACATGGAGCAGAGACCTCCGAGCGCACCCAAGCAGGCCTGGGTGAAGGAGGAGGAGGAAGAAGGCCCTGGAACTGCCCCAGCACAGGAGCCTGGAGAGGTGGAGCAGCTCCAGCTGCTGCAGGAGGGTGAGTGGCAGAGCTGGGCCACAGGGCTGCTGCCTGCAGCAAGGTTGGCCCCATCCCATCCCATCCCATCCCATCCCATCCCATCCCATCCCATCCCATCCCATCCCATCCCATCCCATCCCATCCCATCCCATCCCATCCCATCCCATCCCATCCCATCCCATCCCATCCCATCTGCTGGGGACATGCCCATGGCCAAGACAGAAGAGGAGCTGGGGCTGCCGCCCCCCGCAGCCGTGCTCCATCCCCAGGGCATCCCGGGGCTGTCCCTGCCTGGGCAGCGCAGGGCTGGTCTGTGTTCTCCAGCCTCTCCCACAGCCCCTCAGCTCTGGCTGCGCTCGCTCTTTGCCAGATGCAGGCATGCAATGCACACAAGTGCAGGAACCCCGCCGTGGCCTCTTCCGCAAAACAGCGCAGGTACCTGCAGCCATCCCCACCTAGGCTGGGCCTGCTGTCACTGCTCAGCCAAGCACTGTGCTTGGAGAACTCCATGGAACATCCATCTCTTCTTGCCCTTCTCCTACAGATGGTTTGCATATTGATCAGGAGAATTCGGCAGGAAGAGACCAGTGGCATGGGCACTGGGGTCACAGCATCCTCTGACATCTTCAAATACAAGAGTGGTGCTACCCTGCTGGATTTGATTCTGGAGAAGGGTGTCTCCAGTCCAAAGCAAGTAAGCAGCCTGTGGCCGGGGCTGGAGCCCCCCAGGAATCGCTTGGCCTCGCAAGCCACGCCCGCTGGTCCCTTGAAGCCTTTGAGGCCATCCCAGTGTGGTGGCAAGGGAAGCACTTCTCTGGGGAAGCTGGGGACATTACTCCCTCTGGCAGCTTTCCAGCTCTCCCCGTGTCTTCTCCAGGTGCCCGCCGTGGTGAGGTACATCCACCAGTGGCTCGTGTCCCATGAGTTTCCTGAGCGCAATGTGTACAGGCCAATTCTGGATTTGACGGAGGAATACCCTGCTGATGCAGTGATAACTCTCCTGCGCGTGGCCCCATCGTGTGACAGGTACAGGGCCCACCTGCCCAGAGGGCTCAGGGCTCCCCAGCCCACCCCCTGTGGAGCCCTGTCCCAGGTGTCTGACAAACGGAGAGCTCCAGGGCCCTCTGGCTCCTCCATTTGCCAGCCCTGGCATGTCAGCCCCCACGCCTGCTGCCATGCTCCTTCCTGCCCCTCCCTGGCCTGTCCCCACACGGCTGGGCTGCCTGGCTGCTGCCGGCCAGAGGCAGTGGGCAGAGGCAGGGCTGGCGGCCAGCCTGGGCCCCACAGCTGCCCAGGCCACGGTGCTGTGTCTGAGACCACTCTGAGACAGAGCTCTGACCCCACAGAGCTGCTAGTAGCATGTGGAGGGCCATCATATGCTCGCTCAGGGCTGCCAAGCCGGCCATGCTGACTCTCCTGGATGTGCTGGGGAGCTGGCCAGAGCACAGCACACGCACCTCCGATGAGGACAACACGCATGTCTTTGCCCTGGCTGTGAGTTTCTGCAACTGTCCTTTGCTCACCCCCAGGTCACCTCTCCAGCAGCCCTCCATCCTCCTTCCCCCACTGCACCTCCGTGCCTCCGCTGCTGGGCGGAAACCTGTGCTAGGGGCAGGTTCAGGGGCACCAGGCCCGGTGCTCCCTCAGCGTCTCCCCTGGCCTCTCCCTCCCACGCTCGGGCCCTGCCACATGGACACCTCGGCACTGAGCGCTCTCTTGGGGTGCTTTGTCTTCTGCAGGCCACTCTGGTGATGTGGAAGATCCTCCAGGTGCCCATCTGCCCCAATGCAGTGATGCTGTATTTCCCTCGCCTCTTTGTGCATCTGCTCTTCCAAGTGTTCTGCAGCACATTGGATATGCCAGACGAGGTCCAGACCTTCTGGAAGGGATGCCAGCAGCAACACGGCCTTGCCACCAACCCCAACAGGTGCTCCATGCCACTTCTCCTGTCCCTCCCATGTCCCCGGGGCACGAGCCAGTGCTCCCAGCGTGACCTGGGCTTTGCTCTGCACACAGCTTTGCAGTGCAGACCCTGAAGGACCTGCTTCGCCGACTGAACTATGAGGATGTGGTGGCAGCAATGGAACGCAAGGGTGGCTGGCAAAGACTGCTCTGTGCTGACACCCAGCACTATGCTGTGCGTGTGCTGGCCAGGTCAGAGTCCCCTCCTCCCCGCTGCCCGTGGCATTGGTGCCCTGTGCCCGGGGTGCCCCTCACAGTCCCTGTGCTCATGGGCCAGAGGGCCTTGTCACCGAGAGATGGCCAAGCAGCCTGGGAAAGGCTGCCAGAGGAGGCTGCCCACAAGGAGCTGCCTCCCAAAGCACCCAGGTGCCCTGCAGGGATGCTGGGGAAAGAGCACACCTCTGTGAGTCAGTCCTGGGAGAGCTTTGCCCCCCCATCTCAGGCTCTTGGTGCCTTTTTCCTCCTGCCAGGGAGATGTCCTGTGTCTCCCCATCCTTGTGTTCCCGCATCGCTCACCACCTGCTCAGGCTGCTCAGCAAGAGGGATCCACGCTGGGATCTGCCCGCCCTGGCATTCCTTGTGGAGGTGAGCCTGAAGGCCAGCGCTGCCTCGCTCAGCTGCCTCCCAGCTCTCTGCCCTCTCGCAGCCGCAGCTGCCTGGGACGGTGCCCACGTGCACTGCTGGGCTCCTGCCAGCCGGCTCCCCTCTCACTGCCCTGTGCCTTTCAGACCCTGCAGTGCCTGGACTTGACAAAATGTGGGAACAGAGTCCTGAAAATCCTGTCAAGGCACCTGCGGAGCGAATGCAGGGAGAAGCGTCGCCTGGCGCTCAGAGCCCTCTTCAATCTCACGGATGATCCCTTGATGGTGAGAAGGAGGCAGCGGCTGAAGCCGTGCTGGCAGCGTGGGGCTGGGAAACACAGCTGCTTGGGCTTAGCTGGGCTTCAGGAGCTGAGGCAGCTGCTCCCAGCTCTCCTGCCTCCCGCTTCAGCTGCCCGCCTGCTTTGGGGACAGGCCTTTGGCCTCTGGGCCCTGCGGCTGCAGGCTGGCATTTCACAGACCTGTGTTCTGCACAGATCAAAAGAATGCGGAGCCTGACCGAAAGGCTCGTCAAGCTCCTGTGGGACACAGATAGAGGCATGGTTGCGATGACACTCATCATACTTGGCTATACAGTGGTGGACAAAGTCAGGCTGATAGCCAGCCCCATTGCCCTGCAGCTGGCTGAGGCGCTCCTGCCGCTCTTTGACAACGTAAGGCTCTGTGCCCCCAGCCACAGGCACTGGGTGCTGCCCGGACACTTTGCGCCCTGGGCATTTTCAGGTGTGTGCCTAGATGAGCTCGGAGCAGCCAGTGCTGAGGTCTGTCTTCTTTTCATACAGGATAACAGTGCAGTGAGGCTGCTCTCCATGGTGCTCTTCCGAGCTTTGGTGACTTCTGGAGCGCTAAAGTGGGAAAAGGCCCTGAAGGCGCAAGTGCGCCTGAGCCTGCTCCCACTCTTCTTCCACTGCCACGACGAGAAGCGGCCTGTGGCAGCGGTGAGGACTCGTGGGCTGCTGGTGTCCCCCTGCAAGGGGGCTCAGCTGCCTCCCACTCTTGCGCCTCACGGGCTGCAGCCTCCTCGTGGCCTTGGCACGGGGACGCGGCTCCTGTGCCCTGGGCTGCGGGGCCATCTCCGGCTCTCTGCTGCTCTCCAGGCCTCTCGGGCAGCGCTGCTTTGTGCGGCCCAGTTCCTCAAGAGGAGGGATCTCGAGCAGCTACTGAAGAAGCAGCAGCTGTGGAAGTTGGGCGAGTGCCTGGTAAGGACAGCCTGGAAGGCCCAGCCGCAGCCTGGCCAAGGCCCCTGTGGCCGCTGCTCAGTGTGTGCGGCTGGCAGCTGTGGCCCTGCCCGCTGCTGCGCCCAGGGGCCACGCGGGCTCTTCTCCAGGCTCCTGTGGCCCCGAGCCGGGTGCCGATGGAGCCCCGGCCCCGCTGGGCCGTGCGCCGGGGCAGCCCCGCGGCTCCCCGAGCAGCAGCCGGCCCTCTGGCCCCTCCAAAGGCCGGCGCCAGCGGCTGCTGGCCGCGCCTCAGGGCTGTGCGGCCAGGGGCCCCAGGCCAGCGCCGGGCGCAGCGAGCGCCCACCCAAGGGAGGGGCTGAGCCCGCGCCAAGCCTGCCCTGCGGGCCCTCTCTCTCTGCAGCTGGCACACGACAGGAGCCGAGCGGCCGAGCAGCTGCGCCAGGCCCTGCCCTACGTGCACAGCCCACAGGAGCCCCTGCGAGAGGAAGCCATCAGGTTCATGGGTGAGCCGCCAGCCCGGGCTCCCTCCCCGCCCCGCGCCGCCGCAGCTCGGGCCCAGCCCCGGCTGCTGCCCCGGCAGCGCCATCCGGGCGCGGGGCTCTGGAGCCGCGCCTGCCCTCGGGGCTGCTGCCGCCCTCCTGTCGCAGCCGTGCCCTTCCTCGGGCGGCACGATGCGGCAAGGGCCCGGGCTGAGCCCTGCCGGCGCAGGAGGCCGTGCGGCCCCAGGGCTGGCAGCGCCGCTGGGGGGGAGCTGTGCCGCTGGGCGCCGTGACAGGCTCTGTGTTGCCAGGGATGGCCGGGCGGAGCTTGAGGGGGCAGCAGGAGGAATTGCAGCTCATCTTGGGCGGTGAGTGAGGGCAGCGGGCTGGCAGCGGGGGCTGGCGGGGGCCGCTGCAATCCCTGCCCGGCTGCGGAGGGCTCCGCTCCCTGTGCGGACGAGGGGCGGCGTGGGCAGAGCACACAGAGATTCCAGGGGCATGTCGGGGATTCTTGGCCAGCACCTTCGGGCTGATGCCCTTGGCCCCTGCTCCCTCGTGACCGTGGCAAGAGCGGGCTGGGATGGCCCTGGCAAGGGGTCTCTCCTCGGGTCCCCGCAGCTCCGGGATGTGACCGTGGCTCTCTTTCTCTCTGTGCCAGTCCTTGAACACATGGAGAATGATACCAGCGATACTGTCAGAAGCCTGGCACTTCAAACATGGCACATCCTCCAGGCAGTAGCGAGGACTCGCACCTCCAGCATCGCGAAGCTGCAAGATCGCGTCCGCAGGGTGAGCCAGACATGGCTTCGTGTGTGGGGCCGTGGCTGGCTTTGCTGCTGGAGCTCTGCGGAGAGCTGATCTGTCTCCTCCATCCCCTGGGGCCACCTCAGGCTGCAGGGAACTCCTGTTTTCTTTAAGCGTTTTCTTTTTTTTGCTTTAGTATGTAAATATAGACTCTGTTGTAATACCCAGACTCTCAGGATTTTTGTTTTGGTGCCCAGTGTCTGCAGGGCATAGGGGAAGAGGGGGAAAAAGGGTGCTTGTGCTCAGCAGGTTGCCTGGGCATGCAGTGTGGAAGGGAAGTGGCCAGAAGCGCCTTGGCCTTTGGTGGTTCTGCTGCAGCCTTAACGCTTCCGCCAGAGCGAGTGGGCAGAGGCCGGAGCTGTGGGGATCCCTGGGAGACTGGTGCCTGGAGATGGCCACAAGCCCTCTGCCAGCAGGGAAGCGCCATCTGTGTCCTGCCCGTGTGCTGCTGGCTGGATTGCCGAGGGCTCCGAGGTGCCTCTTGGTGCGGCTCCTCTGGAGCTCCAGCGGGGCTGTGCCGCTGCGGGGCAGCTTGGCCGGGCTGGGGGAGAGCCTGAGGGGACGGGAGGTGGGAGGCTGTGAAGGGATGGGATGAAGAATGGGATGGAGATCCCAGGACTTAGGAATGGCCATGGCATGAGTAGAAGACCCTGCCCGGTGCCTTTGGCTGGGACGGGACAGGACATTGGGCAGACTGGACACTGCTGAGGAAGGAGCTCGTGGCCTAAAACATGCCGGGACTATTCCATTTCTCAAAAAACCCCAACTTCCATGGCTGCCCAATTTTCCCACTTGATTCTTTCATCCTGGCTGCTGAAATTCCTGGAGAAGAGGATCAGGAAAAGCATCCCTGGAATGTCCATCCCAGCTAGAAAGGGGGGCCCTCCTCCCCCCACCATCCCAATCCCCAAAAAGGCTCATCAAGAGCCAGAGCCACTCCTGGGTTTTTTGGGAATATCAGAGGGAGACAGCAGCACTCAATTCCCATTGGCCAGGGAATTCCAGCCACCAAATTCATGGAATGCCTGGAATGGGAGCCTTTTGGAGAAGGGAAAAGCAAAGGATCCAACCTCCAAACCAGCCTTGGTCCTTTTTATTCCTTATCCCAAGCCAGGAGCCTTTTCCTGGGCTCAAAAAAAGGCCCTGGGCAACACCAGATCAGTGGATTCTCCCGGGATACAGAAAAGGTCACTCGGAGCTCAGGGACAGAGGGGATTCAGCCCTGGAATGGGATCCCGCGGCTAGGGATCCTCTCTGGAAGGCTGCAGCAGCCTCAAGGAATCTGATCCCATTGCCGTGCTCATCCTGGAGCTCCTGTATTCCATAGAAACAATGGAATTCATTCCCACTCAGCCCCTGCCAAACACAGGCACCTGCGGCCCTTTCCTGTCCCCAACACCGAGGTTGTTCCCAGTTTTTCCCTGGAGAGAAGCCAAACCCAGCCCTAAACCCAACCAAAATTCCTGAATTCCAGCAGCCCTCATTGCCTGCAAGGAATGGCAGAGCCTCATTCCTGCATCCCGCTGGACAAGGGAGGGAAATTGGGAATTCTGGAATCAGGAAACCGTTTAGAACCCCAAAACATCCATAATTGCCCAAAACAGGAGCCACCCTTTGTTTAGGATCCCTTCCCAAGGATACCTCCTTTGGAGAATGCACCTGCGCCTCCCAAATCCAAGGGCTGGGGGGTTTGGGAATCGCTTCCAGGTGGCCGCAGCTCCACATCCCTGATCCCAACCCTTTCCCGGAGGATGGATTCCCATCCCAAGGCTGCCTGTGTCCCCTCCCCATCCCACAGAGGACCCTGGGAGATGACAGCAATGCTGCTCTTTATTGGGATCGGGAGCACGGGGACATTCCTGAAGGGCAGAGCCTTTCCCGGCACATTCCCAGGAGCATTCCCAGCGCTGTCAGGCTCAGCAGAGTGGTCGACACCAGCAAGAGTCTATGGATCCCCCCAGGAATTGTGCCAATGGCACCTGGAAGGGACAAAACCCACTCAGCACTCCCTGATTGGCTTCCCACCTTCCATCCCATCCTTGGGAGTCTTTCAGAAGGAGCCCCCGGAGAGGCTCTGGGGGGTTGTTCCAAAAGGTCCCATAGGGAAATCACAGGGATTTCAAGGTGGGATCAACCCCCAGGTGAAGCCTGGGGACAAACACCACAATAAAACCCCACAAACAAACAAGAAAACCCACCCAAGGAAAAAAAACAAAACAACAAAAAAACCACCCCCCACCAAAAAGCCCCCAAAAAACCAAAACCAAAGACAAAACCACAAAAGCCCCTGCCCCGGGGGGTGTTCCCAGCTGATCCCGGACTTCCAGAGAGGTTCTGTAATCCCTGAGCTGGCTCCAGGATGAGCAGGGTTCCCACGGAGATGTCGGCCTCAGTCACTCCTGAGCACCCACCTGGAAAAAGATGGGAATGAGTTCCCAGGAGAGGGAATTCCAACTCGGGCCCAGTTTGGGGAATTACACACAGAAGAGCAGAATTCCTGGGGTGTTAAATGCAAAGCCACAGTCACTTGGAACAGGATCACGGAATGGTCTGGGATGGAAGGGCCCTCAAAGCCCATCCTGTGCCATAGGCAGGGACACCTCCCACTGTCTCAGGTGGCTCCAGCCTGGGCCGGGACACTTTCAGGGAGGGACAGCAGTGCCAGGACCTCCCCACCCACACGGAATTTTTTCCCACTATCCCACCAAAATCCCCTTCTTTCCTTTCCAAAGCCCTTCCCTCCAGACACCACGGAGGAGCTGGGATCGTCCTTCCCCCAAAGCCATCGCCACCCCTTGGCCCCCCAGCCCGAGGGTACCACCCCTGGGGACACCTCGGGGACACACCTGGCTCGGCGGGGCCATCCCTCCTGACACACCTGCCCGGCCCTGCGTCTGGAGCGCGGCTTCCCGGGAATCTCCTCCGGGAGAGGGACAGCTGCTGCTGTCACAGCAGCTGCACATGGCCCCGGTGCCTCCCGAGGGGCCCACCTGCAACAGAGTCACCTGTGTGTCTGCGTGTCGTGCGTTTGACCCTGGCTAAATGCCAGGCACCTACAACGTTTGCTCTCTCTGCTCTCTCCTGCTGCAGCTATGCAGAGGAGAGAGAAAACTAAGACAAACACTGGACTTATGAGTTGAGATAAGACTACTGATAAGCAGGACTCATGAGATTCAGGGCAAAAGCAGGCGGGAAACTTAAAGTTGCAAAAAAAAGGTGATTTATTAATCTAACAGAGTCAGAGGATAAATCAGAGGTAAAAATAAGCTCTCAAGACACCGTTTTTTCACTGACCCCCCCTTCCCTCTTAAGGCACTGCTTCCCAGCTCACCCCCTCCCTCCTTTCCAACGAACCAACAACTCCCAGGCAGGGGCAGGGTGTGGGGTTTTTTCTTAGGTCAGTCTATCACAATTCTTTTACTACAGACACTGTTTCTCTATTCGCCCCCTCCCTCCATCCAACCAACAGATCTGGGCTGGGGCAAGGTTTGTGGCTTTTCTTAGTCAGTCCAACACCACAATTCTTCTGCTACAAACGCTGTTTCTCTACTCACCCCCCTCCCTATTAAGGCCATTTCTCAGCTCACCCCCTCCCTCCTTCCTTCTAACCAACAGCTCTGGGGTGGGGGCAGGGTATGGGGGTTTCCTTTGGTCAGGGTCAGTCCATCAGGGGAAAAAGAGTCCTCTACTTAGCCATGGGGGTCCCTCCTTCGAGAGACAGTCCTCTGCGAACTTCTTTGGCGTGGGTCCAATCTCACGAGCAGCACCCGCCCAATTGCTGCAGTCTGAGATTCTCTCAAGGTTTCAGAATTCCAAGCCAAGGCCAGGCTGTTTCCATCCCGGGAGCAAGGCCTTTCTCTCTCCTGCAAGGCTTTTGCAACTCTCAGTCTCTGGGACTCCCACTGGATCACAGCTTCCTGCAGGCATCACCTGCTCCTCTGGCGTGGGCACCTCCCCACAGGCTGTGGGGGGTTCTCTGCATCCCCCTGGACCCCATGGGCTGCAGGGGGACCCCCTGCTCCCCCACGGTCTTCACCAGGGCTGGCAGAGGGTTTTCAGCTCTGGCGCCTGGAGCACCTCCTCCCCCACTTTCTCCACTGACCTTGGGGCCTCCATGTTTTCACTCACATATTCTCACCTCCTCCTCTGGCAAAAAAGAAGTGCATGCTCACACTGTTTTGATTTCTTCTTAAATATGTTTTCACAGAGGCATAACTAACATCTCTAATTGGCCCAGGCTTGGCCAGCAGCATGTCCATCATCTTCAGAGCCACCAGAGACTGGCTCTGCTGGACATGGTAAAAAACTTCCAGAATCTTTACTCAGGACATGCAGGAGCCATCTTTGTACCCCGCCCTGCTCACTAGCAAAAACTGGGCCAAGCAAAACCACCACAGTTACACTGAGTTAGCAGAGAAGAAAATCAGCACTTTACTGCTTCTGAAAAGCGTCAGTCATCAGTTTCCTCAGGGCATCCTTGAGCCCCTGGTTCCTCAGGCTGTAGATGAGAGGGTTCAGGGCTGGAGGCACCACCGAGTACAGAACTGACAGTGCCAGATCCAGGGATGGGGAGGAGATGGAGCAGAGTTTCAGGTAGGCAAATGCTGCAGTGCTGATAAACAGGGAGACCATGGCCAGGTGAGGGAGGCATGTGGAAAAGGCTTTGTGCCGACCCTGCTCAGAGGGGATCCTCAGCACAGCCCTGAAGATGTGCACACAGGAGAAAACAATGAACACAAAACAACCAAATACCAAACAGAGACTAACCACAATGAGCCCAACTTCCCTGAGTTTGGAGTGTGAGCAGGAGAGCTTCAGGATCTGGGAGATTTCACAGAAGAACTGGCCCAGGGCATTGCCCTGGCACAGGGGCAGGGAAAATGCATTGGCTGTGTGCAGCAGAGCAGTGAGAAAGCCACAGGCCCAGGCAGCTGCTGCCATGTGGGCACAAGCTCTGCTGCCCAGGAGGGTCCCATAGTGCAGGGGTTTGCAGATGGACACGTAGCGGTCATAGCACATGATGGTGAGGAGAGAAAACTCTGCTGAAATGAAAAAGGCAAGCAGAAAGAGCTGAGCAGCACATCCTGTGTAGGAGATGTCCCTGGTGTCCCAGAGGGAATTGTGCATGGCTTTGGGGACAATGGTGCAGATGGTGCCAAGGTCAAGCAGGGAGAGGTTGAGCAGGAAGAAGAACATGGGCGTGTGCAGGTGGTGGCCGCAGGCTACGGCGCTGATGATGAGGCTGTTGCCCAGGAGGGCAGCCAGGGAGATGCCCAGGAAGAGGCAGAAGTGCAGCAGCTGCAGCTCCCGTGTGCCTGCGAATGCCAGGAGGAGGAACTGGGTCATGGAGCTGCTGTTGGACATTTTTAGCCTCTGTCCATGGAGACGTGTTCAAGGAGGAGACAGTGAGAAGTCAGGGGAGACTTTGCTGAGCAACATCCAAGCTTTCTCCCAGCTGGACTCTGCTGCTCTGTGCCACCCGATTTTCCTTTTCCCAGAGCCTTTCCTTCAGCCCTGCGGATGGAGCTCTGCTGGGATCTGGCCCTGTTGCTGTGACGAGGAGGGGCTCTGCCCATGGACACTGAGGAGTCAGCTCTGCTCTGCACCTGTGGGGTCATGGGAACATGGGACCAGTCCTGCTGTTGGACTTCAGCAGCCCAAACTGCCCCTAAGGCAGAGGGGCAGCATCTCCTGTCCCAGGGCTAAGGAGCAGTGACAGCCAAAGGCAGTTTGAGAGGATTTCCTGCTGTGCCCAGGGAGAACAGAGAGAAGTGTGCAATGCAGGAGGATTGGCTGTAACTCAGGGAAGAGTGAGGGGAGCTGCTCTGTCGCTCCATCTGTTCCCAGCTGCCCTTTCTGAGATCGAGGGCAGTCACTGTGTTCCCCTGAAAATCAACCTGACACAGCTGAGAGCTGTGGCCAAATGGCTCAGCCTTTCTCAGAGTCCCAGCCCCACTCCTGGCAAGGACTCTCCTGTCCCCCAGTGTTGGCAGCTCACAGCTTGGATGAACATCCTGAGGACACACCAAGGCTCCTGTCCATGGAACTGCTTGAGGAGACTCAGCTCATTCGCAGCCTCCCAGCCTGCCCTGCCCAGAGCTGCCCAGGGCAGAGGGAGCTGGGACACCATTGCTGTGCTCAGCCTGCACAGGAGGAGCCCCAAGGGCTGTGCCTGACCCTGCAGCTGGAGCTGCCATTCCCAGAGAGCCTGTCAGCAATGCCAGGAGCACCTGAGCAAGGCAAGGAGAGACAGAGCCGGGCCTGAGGAAAAGCCTTTCCCTCCCCAGCCCTGCACAGCCCCTCCCAGGCAGCCCCAGTGCAGGACAGTCGCCCTCAGGCCCTGGTCAGCAGGGAATGGGCAATGGCAGGAGAGACACCCTTCATCTCTGGTGCTGCTCTGTCAGCCCAGGAGGTGACCGAGGGCCTCAAGTTCCTGGGCTGAGGATCCTGAGCCCCCGGGCTGAGGGCTGTGCTGGCTGCGAGGGGACACAAGAGCTCTGCTGCTCAGGGCAGTGTCTGCACTGCAGGGCAGGGCCAGGAGGTGCCACATCTCCCCTGCAGCAGCGCTTCCCTCAGCATTGCCTCCCTCCCTGCCTGCCCACGGCTCTGCTGCTGGAGCTGTCCCAGCCGGGAGCTGTTCCTGTGGCCCTGGGGTCCTTCCCTGCCAGCGCTGCCAGAGCCCAGCCCAGCCCTGGGCCAGCTCTGTCCTGCAGCCGCTCGGGGCTGCAGGGATTAAAGAACAGCTCCCCCAGGCCTGGGGACCATGGGAAGGTGATGCTGGATGGATCTGGAGGCTGGGGAGGTGGATGACTTGCTGAGATTCCCAGGAAAACTCAGCGTAATGGATTAAGAGTCTCAGCCCCTGCACTGCCCTGCACAGCTGAGCTTCCATTCCCACCAAGCTGAGCCAGGGAAAAGTGGAAGCACAGATTCAGGAAAGCAGAGCCTCAAGCAGGAAACTCCTGCCCTGAATGTGCTCATGAAAAGTCCTCTCAGAAATGATGTGGGCATGAGCTGGAGCTCTGAAAAGCCCTGACTCACACAGCACCCTCTGCACAGCAGCAGGAGCTGCCCTGGCAGGAGTCACTCCTTGCACCCACAACTCCACTCCACCATCCACGGGGAGCTCCCCAGGCAGGCTGAGAGCTGCCCCTGGCAGGTGGCAGATTCCTTGCCCTGGCAAAGAGCCCTGGGGTGCAGGACCTGCTCTGCAGGACAGCCCTGGGCACCCCTGGCTGCACCCCCAGCTCCTCAGCCCTGCAGCTGTCCCTGGGAGAGGAGGGAGGAGGCTTTTAACAGGGAGGGGCTGCACTGGAGAGGATCATATGGAGACCTGTAAAGTCTCCCAACATAACATTTCTGGGTTTTGTTTTCTCTCATTCCCTGATCTTATCTCTGTGTCCTGGAGATTTTCCTCCTGGAGGTGCTTCCCTGTGCCTGATGTCTCCCTGCCAGCACTCACAGACCCCAAATCTCTGTGCACTCTCCTTGGCCCTACAGAAACCTGCCTGTTTGCAGGGCACGGCCTGGGGGCAGGTTGGTCTGCAGCTTGGAGAAAGGACAGGTCAGACTGAGCCTGATGGGTCCAGCAAAGGCAATGCTGGTGCTGTCCATGGGCAGAGGAGTGGCTGAAAGCACATTAGGGATCTCCTGCACACCTACAAATCACCAACACTAAGAGTTCGGATGTCCCAGGGACTTGCCAAAATTAATGATACCTTTAGTATTAATCCCCCCTCCCTGCCATTCTACAATACTAAGAAACTGAAAAGAGTCTCAGGACATTTCCTCTTTTTTATCGAAGTTCTTGTATGGGAAATATGCTGAGAGCGAACAGAAGCTCTCAGCATGTCAGAGCTTCATGAGCATTTCACCTCCACTACACTCGAGATACTCTGAGTTGTACTTACAGAATGTGTAGACATTGGGATGTTTCAGCTTTAGGAGATCACTCCAGGAACTGCAGCTGCACTGTCCTGCAGCTGAGGCTTCCTGTGTCAAGGGCTGGGAATGATTCTCCCCCAGCCACTTCTCAGCATCTTCCCAGCCCTGACTGATGGAACCTCTCTGTGCCTCTGTGTGTGCCCTGGGGGCTGCAGGCAGTGCCCCAGCCCTGCTGGGCTGTGCACAGGAGCTGCTCCTGGGCAGAGCTGTCTCTCTGCAGCGCTGCCGCTTGCCAGGAGCTGCCTCTGTGCCAGGAGCCCGGCCCAGCTCAGCAGCACAGCCACAGCACAGGCACTTGAATGAGCCTCGCGGGGCTCTGCTGCTGAGGCCCTGAACATCAGTCCCTGGGAGGGAGCTGCAGAAACCTCTCAAGAATTGAAAGTCAGAACTCCAAAGTTCCTGATACCATTAATGGGTCCCACTGAGGGACACGACTGAGAAAGTGTCCTCAGGTCCCAGTTAGTGGAGGAAATTGGAGACAGTGATGACAGGTGGGGACAAAGAGCAGCCAAGTCTTTGCGCCCTTGGGAACAGCAGTGTCTGTGCCACCAAGGGCTGTGAGGAGACACCTTGTGCTGAGGCCCTGGGGCCTCCTGGCACAGCCCCAGCAAGGCTGGGCACTGTCACCCCCTTGTCCTGCCCTCAGCATCCCCACCCCACATCCCAGTGGCCTCAAGGATCTGCTGGAACGAGTCCCTGGGGAGCCTTTGGCAGGAATGGCCCTGGGGGGCTCCTCAATGCAGGTTTTTCAAAGGACTTTGGGTTTTGCTTTTGCCTTGGAGTCCCTGAGAGGTTTGTGCAATCCTGGCCTCCAATTATCTGCTCTAACGAGTCCCTTCAGATTCTTTGTCAGTACCAACACTCAGTGGGGCTCATTAATGCTTCAAGGTACTTCAGTTTTCTTAAAGTACTTTCCATTCTCCTTTTGACACCGAATCTCTGAGGTTTGTGGAATCATGGCCTCCAATTCTCTCTTCCAAGGAGTCCATGTTGGGGATGGACCTCAGTAGGACCCATTGATTCTTTGAGACTCTGAGTTTTTCCTCTGACTTGGACTCCTGGAAAGGTTTGTGCAATCTCCTCTCAGGCCCTGAGGTTCAAGGGCTCAGCTCCAAATGCACCTCGGGGCTCATTAGGAGCAAACAAGTTCTAACAAACCATGGCTCTGCCTTGATTTCCCTCTGCTCTAGTGCAGATCATTAGGAAGGTTTCCTGCTACAGTTATGGACAAATATTTCAAAGAGCTCCTAAGAAATACACATTCCTATTTTAAATGGTGTATTTTATTGCTGTTCTCTTTAGATCATTGCAGCATTCTGTGACTGACATTGATCCAGGGTGTCTCCCTGTGCCTTGAGGTCTGACCCAGTGTGGACAGCCCTGCTCCACATTTCCCACCCCCATCCTGTCTCCCCTCACTCACCTGGGACCTGCTTTGCTTGTAGAACTGCCTGCACTCAAGCAAAGAAGAGTTCTTTTTTTTTTTTTTTGAAGCAAACTAACCCTCCTAGGTTTCCCCATTGAAAACAGACACCCTCCTCAAGTGTGTGCCTGCCCAAGCTGCCACTGATTTAGGGTGGCTAAGAGATTTACTAGAAGGTGTTTGTTGAAACAAGGTATATAGCTTGTGTTTTAGGGACTAGGAGGTAGATAATGATTTCCTAGGGGCTGCTTGCTAGAACAATGTACACAGCTTGCTTAATACTTTTGTGCTTGCCAAGCAAAGAGGGAGGATATAAAGAAGATGCCAAACTATTGATCTAGAGAAGGAGCTGTGACCAGATATTTTACTTCTGGATCCTGAAAGCAGCCTGAGCCAGCTTCAAGGTTTGGACCTGGAGCAGGGACCCAGGGAGTATGCGCAGGGAAGCAGGGGAAGAGTTCAACACGAGGAAGACTCCTTTACTTCATCCCAAGACCCCTGCCCACAACCACCAGGCAGCACTGTGCAGGCGCAAGTGTATTTAAATGAACTTTGGACTCATTAAAATACGAAGCAGGAATAGATAATGATTATGTATAGGGCATTCTGTAACTTCATGCATATGTAACTTGTAACCCAATATAAACCGGACAGAGCATTATTGGGGTGTGCACGCTTTGAGGAAAAAACCCCTAAGCGCCCCAGTGCTGGAATGAACATACCTACTTTACAACTTTCCTTTAGTTGTTGAGTTAATCCGAGCCTCACAATAAACAGTTAATCCATTAAAAGCTGCAACGAAACACAAAAATCCAAAATGAAATGCATTAAACGGTTTACCTTTTTTGTATTTCCAGAACAGTGTTGCCAACAGTGTTGTTCCTAGATCAGTCAGCTATCCTAGCAGAACCTTGTAATAATTGTAACAGGTATGGCTTCGGATGCAAAAGAGTGAGTAAGCCAGAAAAAAAGAGAGTGGTACCCTTTCAACACAAGCAAATAAAATAATGGCTACATTAATAATTAGCTTATGGACTTCAATCTAAACTTGCAAAATTTGAGATATAACCATATGTAAATCAGACAAAAATAATTTTTATCTTTAAAATGAAAAGGTTTCAGAAGAATGGCTGTCTATTCTCACAAGGTGCAAAGACAGAGTAAGTTCCATTAGTGATTGTCACATTTCTAACTGTTGTTGTTACATGTCTATTTGTTTGTCTAGCATTTGGGAATGCTAGGCCCCACAGAAGGAAGATACTGCCTTCAGAAATCGCTAGAGATCATGGACCGATCTGACGAGCTTTGAGCTCTGCCACTGAAAGATGCTTTAAAATTTAAAATAGCAGTTACCATTCATATGAATTCCAGTATGCTCTCCTCTTTCCTTTCTGCTCTGTCTGCTAGAATTCCCACCAAAAGCAGGGGGGAGAAGGTACCCTGATTAGATCACAAGCAGGGAAAACTAACAATACAGGAGTCCTACTCAGTTACCATTCATATAAATTCCACTATGCATTCCTCTTTGCTTTCTGCTCTGTTTGCTAGAAATCCCACCAGAAGTGGGAGAAGGTACCCTAATTAAATCACAAATAGGGAATACTTACATTACAGTAGTCCTGCACAATGTCTTGAGCCATGGAGTTAGCTGCCAAAAACTGAAAAAATTGATGTCTCTGAGACACTGTGAGATGCCTGTGTGTGTGGTGTGTGTGTGGGGAGGGGGTGGGTCAGGCCTTGCCCTGGTGAGACAGTGAACTGCTCCTCACCCCACCCCAGAGCACCCCAGCCCTGCAGTGGAGCCAAGCACGGGCACAGCAGAGACACTTTTCCATTTGCCAATATGCAGCTCCAGAGAAACCAAGTAAACAATAGTCCCACGGGGGGAAAGAAGGCCCAAGAAAGCAAAAAGAATTAACATTCCTCTTAAAATTTCTATATGAATACTTTTCTATAGATTCTCTTTCTTCTTTTTCTTCAAAATATTTCTATGTGCTATGTCTTTCTCTTTTTCAAAATTTTTAGCTAGGATTGGTTGAGTCAGTAACTTTAAGTGGAAGTGACCTTAAAATTCAGGTCACTTCCAAAGGGGGGAATTGTTGGAAAATATACCAGTTTAAAAATTTTGTATAACTTTAGTCAAAGGCTTTGTTTGTCTCTACCCCGGGAAAAGGAATTTTAAGTTTCTTTTCAGGACATTGTTCTGCCAGATGAGGTTTGACAGACTCAACATTCTAACAGACTGGGAGCAGCCCAAAGATACCCAGAGAGATAAAGGCCATCAAAGGAACATCAACGGAACATTAACAGAGCATCGGTGGCCATCTACAAACATCCACCCCAGACCCACCTCCTACAGAGCTGAAGACATCTCGCCCCGAAAGGACTGATAAGAAAATTGAAAAATGAAGATCTAATTTACTTTGAAACAATGCATCTCTATGGGTTTTGACTGTATAAAATTTGGGGGAAAATCCTGTAAAATCGGTGCATCATGGAATGATTCTCTCTGCACACCCGGGCTATGTGTGCATGAGATGATTTCTGTGGCACATCCTGGCCAGACAAACATCCTGGCCAGATAATAAAGTAATGCCTTGACTCTCTAACATCAAAGATGTTGTTGGAGGGTTTTTGTTTTTCCTACAGTTTTGGTGACAAACCCATTCGCATTTATACCAGGATGCAAAGTTAATCAATTATACCATGAGAGCTGGGAATCCTCTTGAAACTCGGTTGATTGGCACATGTTAATATATGTATCTGTTGAGGATATCCCTCTATGAAATATAAAAATAAAAACCTGCTGTATAATTCTATAACCAATTTCAAAACATATTAAACCAACATCTAAGAGACACAATAAAGTGATATCCCTCACACCCATCACCCACTAGAAAACACCAATTCCTGGGGTTCACGGGGTGGGGGCACTAAATAATGAAAATTGAATTGATGGTTACAATTGAATTTACATTTTGAATTATTGCACACAGTATAATTGCTCATGTTATTGCTTCTACTGTTTCCATCCTTTATCCTATTATCTTTTTTTCATCACCTCCATGGACAAGCCAGGAATGAAGAAGATTGCTAGGAAAGAGACATTTATTACACTGTTTGAGTCACGGGGTGGCTGTCAGAGACTGAAATAGTTCATGCCTCAAACATTGATATAAAGTTTTGCTCATTGTACCAAAAACTGTATAAAGAAACTGCAACCAAAGAAGCCTCGGTGAGGATACCTGACTGGGACTTTGGACTGAGAGTCAAACTGCTGAGATCAGATAAAGGGAAGCCTATTGTTCAGTCATCTCAGGCTGAGGGAAAGGAATGCACCCACAAAGTCCAAAGGCACCAGCTGCACTGAGAATCATCCCAGGCTGAGTTTGGGGTGGGGGCAGAGCACAGCACACAAAGCCAGGGCTACACAGACTTCTCCCCCAACCGAGGGGGGCAGGAGGAGGTTTTGGCTATGTTATAGATGAATTCAGGGGCCGAAATTTTAACTGTATAATATTGAGTATTTATTAATAGAGCAAAGACAAAAACAGCGCTGGGTGCTTAGCAATTTTGCCAGAGGCACACCCATCCATTTTACTGTGAACTTAAGTACTTTCTTTAATTGTTACATATTCATTAAGCCTAGAAGGAAATCTACACTTCACCCAACTCCCCCCTCCGATCCTTGCCCCCTTCTGCCAGCAAAGGCGCCTGTCTTGGAGTCTCAGACCCTCTGGATTGCCTCAGAACTGACGGCAGAAATCCTCCCATCTATGTTTCCTCAGTTCCAACTTAATTTGTAGTTGACAGTTCCTTTGGGAGGTGTGAGTCAAGATAACAGACTTCCTGGGATACCTGTGGTTATCTTCTTTGTTTCTTTAGGATGTCATGATCCCTGGCTCTGTGTTTTATTAACTTAAAAGACATTTATTACCATGTATTTATTATTACATTTTCTAATATATTACAACTATCTCGAAGTTACAATTTACCCTAACCTTGTTTCTGCTTAATTATATTTTATCTTAACATTATTTTTATACAGTACACATCACTTCTAAATGTTAAATTCATATGTGCGAAACACAGCATTTATCATTCACTCATTTATCACAGGCGCATGGCATAACCTCTGGGGAGAGGCAATAAACGCCCATCCTCCCTCACACAAACTGGGCCAGCTGTGGAACCCCCAAGCCCACAGGCCACATTCACGGGACATTCACGTGAGAGGCAGCTGAGGTGTCATAATCCATCACAGACCCCCCAGAGTGCTCGGCCTTGCCGCACAGGACTGCACGTGATGCCAGCAGAGTCTGCTGCAAGAGACTGTCCCTCCCCCGGGGGACATGCCTGGACATTGCCACCTGGCCTGAGTGTGTATTAACCCATGGGATTCTGTGCTTTCCGGGGGGACCATCATCACCAAGAAGACCAAGCTGGAGAGGATCAATGCAACATCACTGGGATCCACAGATGGTGATGTTCTTTTATTCTGTCTCTGTCACTCTCTTTCTGTCCCCCCCAACTCTCTTCCTACTTCTCCCTTTCCCTCTTTTCCATTCTCTCTCTCTCTTATTTACTATACGATAAATCCCATACTATTGACTGGCATATGGTCTCATTTGCACCTTAATCCGGGCAGAGGTATTTCTAAAGAACCTTAATAATTGGATCAGAACAGGAGCCGAGGGCTCCGTGTGGCTCTGCAGGACCTTGTCCCTGGGGCTCGTCTGGATCAGCCCGGGCAGCTGGACTGCACTTGGCTTCCTTTGTGTCTCTGCTTCCCCTGGCACGGCACCTGCCCAGCGCCCAGGGGACAGCAATGGCAGCGGGGCAGTTTGGGCTGAGGTTCAGTGTGTGTGCCCGGGATAAATCCCAAATCCTTGCCTAAGGAGCAGAGAGTGCTGACAGAGCGCAGGATGCTCTGCTGAGCACGGGATGGCCCCGGGGTGACATCAGACACAGCTGGGATGGGAGTGCCAAAGAACAGGAGGAGGAGCAGGAGAGGAAGAGGAGGAAGAAGGGCGGATTGGGAGAAGGGACAGAGGGGAACAGCGGGAGGAAGAGGAGGGATCAAGGGGGTGGAGCAGCAAGAGAAGCAAGAAAAGGAGCTGCCACGTGCGTCCATCGCTCTCTGTGCCCGCAACCCTCGGCCCCGGGAGCATCGCCCCCCGCATCCCGCGGGTGACCGGGCAGGGGGAGATCGCCCCAGAGATCTTGTGCGGTGCGTGGGGTTCTTTTCGAGATGGGGGGGGGGGATTTTTTGAGCTTGTAGGACTCCAGAACCGAACCCCAAATATCTTTGGTTGATCCTGGGAGGCTTTGTTTGTTTTTTTTGCGGGTGGGGGGAGGGGGCGGATGTTTGGATGTTGCAGGACTCCAGCTGTGAGTCGCAAATGGCCCTGGGGGGATATTGGGGAGTCCCCGGCACGCGGGTTTTTGGGGGTCCCAGTGGCGGCTGTCGGGAGAAGTGGGATGGGGTGGGCTGGGGCCCGGGCAGGGTGGGATGTGGATTGGGGTGTGGGATGAAGTGTGGGGGAGGGGGATGGGTGGTCTGGGGCCTGGGATGAGGCAGCCGAAGGTTGGGGGTGCTGAAGGCGGGGGGACCGCAGTCCTTGGGGGCTTGCGGGGTATCGGCCACGTGTGAGGGAGTTTTAGGGTAGCCCTAATCCTTCGGGGGTGGCAGTGGCAGCGGGGGACACGTGTGTCCGGCAGCTGTGGAGCCCAGCTGCGCCCCCCTGGGCCCCATGGGCGGCGGGAGCGGAATTTGGGGAGGGGGAGGTGTGTGGCGGGCAGGCCGGGCCCCCCCGCTGGGCGCTGTCCCGGTGGGGCCGAGTGCGGGGGGAGCCCCGCGGGGCCCAGCCCTGCCCGGGCACGGCTGATGCCGCCCGCCCGCGCTCCGCACTGCTCCGGCCTGGTGCTCGCAGTGCCGCGCAGGGCGGGGCCGCTTTGGGGACCCAGCCAGGGCAGAGCGCGGCTGCTTTGGGGCTGTGGGCACCTGCCCGGCGCTGGGCATGGGCCGTGTGGGGGCAGCTGGGGCCGTGCTGGTGGCACTGGTGGTGCTGGGAGTGCCCCCGGCCCTCCGCGGGGTGAGCGGGGGGCGCGGTGAGAAGGGGGGCGGGGGCTGGGAGCCCAAAGTGAGCGAAATGGGGATTGGGACCCCGAAAGTGGTCAGGAGGGGCCTGGAAGCCCCAAAAGCAATCATGGGAGAGGGGGGTTGGGGATTGAGGGGAGGATGGTGAAAGGGAGAGAAGAGCAGGGGAAAAGAGGGGTCTGGGACCCCCAAAGAGAGCAGGAGGGGGATGGGACACGGAAATTGAGTTGGGAGGGGTGTGTGGATTGTGAGAAGGATGGGCAAGGGGAGGAGAGGGGAGGGAAAGGTGGGGTTGGGAGGGAAGAAGGGCTGTTCCATGGGGGTCCACCCCTGTCCCCCAGCACTTGATCCCCGGAGCAATTTCCTGGGGTTCTGGGACAGGTGGATCTGCACTGCGGGGGTCCCCAAGCCCCTTGTCCATCCCTGGGGCTGATCGGGGGTTCCCCAATCTCAGCAGCCTCTGCTGCAGCAGCTGTGGGGCAGAGGAGGGTGGGGAAGGGGGATCTGGGGGGAGAGCAGAGGATGACCAGGAGGAGGAGGAGCAGGAAAAGGAGGAGCAGGAGAACCATGAGGTTTCACCACCCACTGTGTCTGCAGCACCCTCTGCTCCAAGATCATTGCAGCCCCACATTCCACAGGTGACCAGGGAGGGGGAGCTCACCCCAAATGTATCAGGGGGTCTTCCAGAGGGTTTTTTTCTTCAGAGGGGTATTTGGAAGTCGCAGTTTCTGGAATTGAACCCCAGATATCTTTGCATGTCCCTGGTGAGCATTTTCTGGGCCAGCAGGGATGTTTGGATCTTTGGACTCCAAAGTTGAGCTATAAATGCACTTGGGGGAATACTCGAGGGGATCCATGTGGGAATTGCCTGGTATTGGTGGGACAGGGCATTGGTTTTGGGGATCCCCAGGAGAGCCGGGGGGGGGAACGCAGGACTCCCGGAGTGGAGAGAGCAGAGAGGGGCGATAGCGGAGCTGGGGGACCCCCGGTAGCCTGGAGGGGTGGGGGAGGCTGGAGATGAGGCAGGGCCAGGACACTGTGACGCTGAAAGGGGCGGCGGAGAGAGGGGGAAGGCGCGAGTGCCTGGAGTGGGGGGAGCCTGAAGAGGGGGACCCTGGGAGCCGTGGGGGCCAAAGCAGCATCAGGGAAGAAGGGAGCCCTGGGACCAGCGAAAGCCCACAGCATCCCTAAGCAGGAGCCCGGAGCAGGGGGATCCCCAGGACCCACAGGAGCCCCAGCAGGTTTGAGAAGGGGGAACCCCAGCACCCCAAAGCCAGGAGAGTGGAAAGGGGGAACTCCTGGGAGGCTTTTTTTGCAGTCACTCTTGATTTTTGGAGGGTTTTATAGACACAAGAGACTCAGTGACTTCTAAAGCTAGACTTGGGCAGGAGGAATCCCCAACCCAAGGCGCTCTCATTTTTTTTTCCCCCAAACCAGGATTTCCCATTTCCAAAACTTGGCCGGATGGAGGAAGAGGCTGTGAGGAAGAGGAAGATGCCCCAGGACCCACAGGCAGGTGAGGAGGAAGTCAGTGCCCCTTTCCCCCTCTCTTCTGCTCCATGTCGCAGCCCAGCATCGCCCCCGGCTGCAGGACAACCCCGCTGCCGACGCTGTCCTGCAGGGACAGATTGGGGAATGTCCTTCCCCTTCCCTGTGGCACGGAGGCAAATCCCATCCTCTCCTTGTCCTTCCTCCCCAGGCAATGAGCTGCAGACGGAGACCAGGGAGGGCAAAGCCTTGGGGCAGAACCTGGTGGAAGAGGCCGTTTTGAGCAGCTCCATGGCACAGGAGTTCAAGAGGGAGGAAAAGCCCCAGAGATGCCGCACAAGGAGGGGCTGCAAACCCAGCCCAGGGCGCTCTGAGGAGGAAAGACCCACCCTGTGCCAGGAAGGCGTCCGGAGCTTCACGCAGAGATCGGCCCTGGTGGTCCCTGAGCAGCTCCACGGTGGGGTGAAGCCCTACAAGTGTGGGGAATGTGGGAAGGGCTTCAGCAAGAGATCCCTCCTGATCCGCCACCAGAGGATCCACACAGGGGAGAGGCCCTATGAGTGTTCTGTGTGTGGGAAGAGGTTTCGGACCAGCTCCCATCTCCTCAGGCATCAGCAGATTCACACAGAGGAGAGGCCCTTCCGCTGCCCTGAGTGCAAGAAGGGCTTCAAGCACAACTCCACCCTCATTATCCACCGGCGCATCCACACTGGGGAGAGACCCTACGAGTGTGGGGAATGTGGGAAGAGCTTCAGCCAGAGCTCCTACCTGATCTGCCACCAGAGGATCCACACCGGGGAGAGACCCTATGAGTGTTCCAAGTGTGAGAAGAGATTTCGGACCAGCTCAGATCTCTTCAGGCATCAGCAGATTCACACAGACGAGAGGCCCTTCTTCTGCCCTGAGTGCAGGAAGGGCTTCAACGACAATTCCACCCTCATCAAGCACCGGCGCATCCACACCGGGGAGAGGCCCTACGAGTGTGGGGAGTGTGGGATGAGCTTCAGTCAGAGCTCCAACCTGATCCGCCACCAGAGGATCCACACAGGGGAGAGGCCCTACGAGTGTCCCAAGTGTGGGGAGAGCTTCTCCAGGAGCTCTCACTTGATCCAACACCAGCGGCGGCACCGGTAAGGGAAGTCCTGCACGTTCCCTGAATGTGAGAAGAGCTTTGTGTGCTGCTGCAACTTCATCACCCCTCAGACAACCCACATTGTTCAGAGCCCTGGTGACCCACACTCTTGTGACCAGCACTGGGAGGACACCTGGCTGGTGGCTTCCACGTCCTCAGATTCCCTGTAGCCACCTGGATAATCGCAGGGGCAGGAATATCCATTGGGACTCGGATTGATGTTAAAAATTCACTGGAAAGAGCTGATTTATTGACGTTACACCCAAAAATATCTCACCTGCTCTTTCCAATTGGTTCTTCTGGTGGCATCAAGCAGTGCTGGAGGATCTTGAAGGTCTTTTCCAACCTAAATAATTTACTTCTTCATCCTGTCTAAACTACCAAACTTGGGGTAAAAATAAATTAAACAAAAAGATCTAAAACTGCACCATTTTACTGGGATCTGAGGGTGAATTTCTGGTTCATGGAGGGTTTGGGTGCTCTCTGGGCTGCCCTGGCCGGGGGTTGGTGCCACGATCTCATAGTTGTGCCAGCAGAACATGTCCACCTGAGCCCATCTGTTCTCTAGGACTTCCAGTTGTCTGTCCCAATCCCTGGCCTGGGTCTCCCCATTTGGGCTGTGCCCCTCCAAGTGCCCCAATCACTACTGAAGTGCCCAAGCTGCTCCTGGCTGTGGATGTTCCTGTCCACCAACCTCTCCTGGTCAATGCCATGGGAGGCTGGGAGGGGCATTTGGGGATCCTATGGGGATAGGGAGGGGCTTTTGTGGTTCTTGGGAACATCTGTGGTGCTTGGAGGGGGCTTGGTGGGGTCTGCAGGAGTTTTGGGGTCCAGGCTGGGCTGTTTGGCTTGGAGAAGTATTGGGTGGGTCTTGGGGGAGATGGGAAAGGGCTTTCAGTGGCTCTCGGGGCCATTTATGTGTCAGGGACTGAATTTGTGGCATCCTACGGGAAGCTGTGATGTTGTTTGAGAGGTCTGGCATTGGCTCTGGGGCTGGGAAGGGGTTTCAGGGCAGTAGTGACCCCCCAGACCCCAAAGTTGCCACCAGACCCTACCCCCTAGATGCTGCCAGGGGTTTGGGGGCTCCAGGTTGAGGTTCCTCCTCCTGGTGCTGCGGGGGAAGGTGAGGGGGGGGTCCCCAGGGGTTGTGTGTGTGTCCCCCAGAGCATGTGTGCCCCCCCATGCCAGTGTCACCCCTTTTCCCTCCCCACAGGGCTCCTGACCCAGCTCCTCCCGCCCCCGGGAGGGAATCTGGGGAGGGGGCAGAGGGGGTGCGCAGCCCCCGCCGGGGGATGACCCCGAGCCAGCGCCCTTTGTTTAGCTCCAAGCTGGGCTTGGGGCCGCAGCAGGAAGAGGCCGATGGGCAGCAGCTCCTGCAGGTGGGACAGTGCTTGGGCTCAGGGCAAGGTCCTGCCCTGCACACCTGGCTCAGGTGTGACACTGCCCCGCCAAGGGAGCGCGACATTGCCATCCCCACGGCTCAGGGCTGGCAGCAGCACTTGGAGCACGCACATGGAAATGCTGGGAGCAACTGGGAGCAGCCTGAGGCCGTGAATTCTCCCCCAGCACCGCCTTTCCAGGCCAGCCCTCCATGGGAGAAATGCTCCTTAGGCCTGGGCCTTGAGCAGCAGCCCCTGGGCTCAGCTCCTGTGCAGCTGAGCACAAACACTGTCTGCTGCCAGGCACTGCTGCTGTCCAAGGAGCTCCTGCTTGCTTTAGGAGCAGCCTTGGCAACTGTTTTTCTTCCCTCCATGGCACAGCATGGCTGTTGTCACAGTGTCAAAGCAAGCTGTTGATGCCAAGTGCGGCCAGGATGAGCCATGGCTGTGCCTAAAGCCCATCTCTTGGGGCCCTATCAACAGCGGTGCCAAATGAGCCCTTGGAGCTGTCGTGGAGCAGCCACCTCCCTCTGAGTGGGGCCTCTCAGAGCCGGGAACTCTCCCGTTTGCTGCACTCGGGGCATCCCCGAACAACGAGGGAGCCTGGGCCGATCCCCCACTCCTCGAGGCTCAACCCTTCGCCCGCTGGGGAGATGCAAAAGCATCGGGAGTGAGCATTTCCCTGCCCTCGAGGGCAATTTCTGACAGGTCCCTGGCACTGACTCTTTGTGTCTGTGTGCACACACGTGTGCCTGTGCTCTGGCAAATGGGGGAGAAATGCTGCTCTCGGAGGGATTGCAGTCCCTTGGGTATCTGAGTAGGTTAGAGCTGTAAGTAAGGTTCCGTCCTAAGGTATAAGCTAAGGTAAATGCTGCTAAGGGCTGTTCTTAAGTTGTTAAGTTTAATGTTACAAGGTAAGTTAAACACTGTAAAATGTTATTCCTCTCTTTAATTGTTAAGTCATTGCTTGTAATTTAGGTTAAATACTCTTAAGTGCTGTTGCTTTGGTAAATTGTTAAGTTTAAGGTGTAAGTTAAGGTGTAGGTTAAGTGCTCTTAATTTTAAGGGCTGCTAAGCTTTTAAGCCATATTCCTTTTATTCTTGCCCTCACTGTCCTTTTGTCATGCACACACAGGCACAAGTGATACCTTCAGGTATTTCTAGTTTTTTACTCTTCATGTAGCTGTAACTTGCTGTAGTTCTGTGCTTCTTACAAAGTGCTAAAATCCCCTGTTCCCAGCACCTTTACCCAAAACAAGACTCTCTGAGTACAGATTCAAGGACATATTCATTGCCTTAAAGCTTGAAAATATGTAAACAACTGTGAGATGGGGGGAGCAGACCTGGGGTGGTTAACATCATCACCTGAGGGTACGATTGGAGAATTAAGGGCCAATATGCTAATGAAACAGAACTTATAAAAGGTGAAGAGCTCGTGACTCGGTGTCCATTTTTGGGTGTCGTCCCCGACGGGGGACTTTGTTTGCCTAAATGTACCTTTAAGGCCTCTGCAGGCCTTAAATAAATTGTCTGCTTTTATACTCCTAATTTGTCTTGGCCTCTGTTTCAGGTAGCCTGTCTTTTAGGCAACAGTTTTTGGCACCCCAGCCGGGACAGGAAGGTCTCTACAAACCCCTCTGGGCCCAGGACAACAACTGCATTATCACTCCATCAACATCTACCAGGGCGGTGACAGCCTAGAAGGTATCAGAGACCAAGGACCCAACAGAGGCACGTAAGTAGGTGTATAAAGAGTACTTTTGTGATACAATTTGTGTAGAAGGAGACGTCCTTCTGAGAGAGGGCTAGGGCTAGCACTACAGTAGCAAAGTCCTCTATGTGTGTTACTTCTGTGATCTTTCCTGTTTGTAAGTGTATGCAATGGGGGGCATCTTCTCGTGTGATGAAAATGGGAAGAAAAAAACCCCTTTTAGTCCTAGGGAAAGAAAAGAAGTAGAAATGGATTTGCTAATGCCTTGTTTGAGGGTGGGGCCCGTGATGGGCCCTCACCCACCGCCGCTGTTGGGCGGCTATGGCCCGGCCTGCTCGCCGCCGCCGCTGGGCGCAGGGGGGGTGCGGCCGGTTTGCCCGCCGGCTCTGGCCCAAAGGGGGGGCGGGGAGGCGGGGCCCGAGGGTGGCAACGTCATTGCCTTGGGCAGTGCCGCTCCTGCTGCCGCAATGGGCGGGGGCAGGGGCGGGGTTCAGCCGATTGGAGAAGTTCCTTTCGATGTCCCCGGGCTGAGGGGTGCCGCTTCTGCTGCCGGGATGGGCGGGGGCAGGGGCGGGGTTCAGCCAATCGAGAAAGCTGATGTCGCCCGTGGGGGCGAGAACACAGCGTTTAGGGACCGCACGATCGCGGTTCCCACGGTAACCACATTTGTTTCAGAGCAGTCCGTGAGCAGCTGTGAGCGGTGGCAGGGAGCGAACACAGGGGAGGCAGTCGCGCCAGGGGTGTCCCTGGGGGTGTCCCCGGGTGTGCGTGTTTCCTGCCCTGCCGCGCGGGTCTGCGGGAGCGGGGCTGCTCTGGCTGGCCCCCTCCTCCGGGGAAGCGCCGGGTCCAAGGAAGGGGAAGCCATCTGCCAACCTCCTTTGGAGCAAGTCGTAGGCAAGGGAAATCCTAATTCAACAAACACCTTGAAAGGGAAACTAAGCCCGAGTACTGTAAGACTTGTCAGTGCCACAGGGGTAAGAAAAGTAAGACCTTTTTTCCAGCCCTTGAGGGATGAATTGAAAAAGCACAGAGTGGTTTGTCAGTTTCTCTATTTGCCAAATTCTCCTAAAAAAGATTTATGGAAATTTTGGAAAAAGAAGAAAAAACCACATAGTTTAAGATGGTTTGCTGAATTAAATTCTAAAAATACTGTCTCCTACATCCTGGTGAACAAAGAAGGACTCTTTGCTATTATGTGGAAGAATCCTGAAACACAGAAAAGAGGCCAGCTCCTTGAAACAGTCTCACCTGAGAGTTTAATGAACAACCCAACTGACTGGCAGTCAAAAGAAACTGCATCTAGGAGTTGTCTCGCTGTAAGTTGGTTCTGCGAACACCACCAACAGGTACCTCATGCCATGCTATTGGAACAGAGTAATGCTATTCTGAAAACATTTATTGCCAATCCTGGTATGTCTCTGTACTCAGTGTTAACTGATAACGTGTTTGAGTGTGGCTGTTTGCAGACCGTGGAAGAGGCCTATTCCAGCAAGCCAGCCCTGAAGGAGGACATCCCTCAAGGAGACTCAGACTGGGACCCCCAGGCAGACAAGAACAGCTTTATGGCAAGTTATGCAGTCACAACTACCAACCAGGTAAACCAAGCAAAAACCTTGCTATCAGATGTAACATCACAAAGAGCTGAGCTAATTCCATCAATGAAAAATCTAGAACTGAGTAAAGCCATCTAGAAAAGAGAAGATTGGTAACTGTTCAAAGTAATGGAATTAAACATGTGACTGAACAGGTACATGTGCTGCTGCAGAATATTTGGGAATCTAGAGAAGCAACCTTTATGCATTGCAAAGCCCATCAAGATGGGAAGACAACCCCCAAATTAGAGAATCATCTTGCTGATAAAATAGTAAAAAGAGCAGAAAAGAGCATCATAATAGAGATGCCACAAAAAGAAACTAGTCTGTCACAGTTCACCCCAAATTATGATTAAAAAAAAAAAAAAAAAAAAATCATCAGTTTTCTGGCACAGAAGCTGAAATCATAGAAAGTGAATGGACTGTTACACCAGAGGGACAGATTGTAGTCCCACCTCAATGAGAACATGAAAGCACTTATAAAGAAACAAAAGCCTTTTAGAACACCTGAAGAAAGTAATAACAGAAAAAGAAATGACTGATATTGTGCTATTTATAACAAGCAAATATGAAATCTGCTATAGTTACAACCAGAGCAAAAGAGCTGTGTTAGAAATAAAGGCAGAGAATTTTCCTGGAGAATATTGGCAAATAGATTCTACTGAGTTACCACATAAAAGGACACAGGTATATACTGTTGTCAGATTGACACTTTTAGTGAGTAGACTGAAACTTATCCCTGTCACACTAACACAGCAAAAAGGTAAAGAAAATTTGCTCAATCATATAATTCCAAGGGTTAGGGTCTTTTTGGGAATGTCATCAGATAGAAGACGATGTTGTGTTGCAACAGCAGGCAAGAAAATTAGCAAGGTTCTAAAGTTTATTTGGGATCTGCAAGTCCCAAAGAAAATACATATGCGGGAGAGGCTTAATTTGCAGAGATATCTAACAGCTTTAAGTTCCACTTTGCAGAAACTCCAGAATTACATCGTGTTATCCAGGCCCACAGGGCTAGACACACTAAGACATCCCTTCCAACCTGAAAACCAAATCTATGTTAAGGGGGGGGGAGACAGACGACAGTGATCCTTCACAGACCAAGTGGAGAAGACCATCCCAAGTCCTGCTGACTAAACTGCAGTCAAACTTGCTAGCAGAAGACCCTACATTCTCTACTCATGAGTTAAGAAGACTTCTACTCCTGAGACAACTGAAAATTAGAGACTGATGCAAGCAGAGATAATGTTATTTAAAGAGTTCTTTTCAGTGTTTGTTATCTACGCAGTTGGTAACCATGGTTCAGGGTTAGAATCAAAATTTACATGTGATTGGAGTCCAAAGTGCATCCACAGATCAAATTTTACATCAAATAGCATTCAAGATATTGTGTACTAAACCTTAAATATCTCTTTCACACCTTCATATCATGGTTACCAAACAGGCCTGAAATTAAAAAAACTGTTCATACTAGTTGTAATCATAATTTTCATGTAATAGCTAGCTGTATAAAATATTTTGCTATTAGACACTATTGTTAGAAATATATATTGCTGTTAAATGCATACTATTATTAGGTATCTAGAATAGAGACCTGACAAGGTAGAGGCCTTGTCAGGCCTCTAAAGGGGGGAATGATACCTTCAGGTATTTCTAGTTTTTTACTCTTCATGTAGCTGTAACTTGCTGTAGTTCTGTGCTTCTTACAAAGTGCTAAAATCCCCTGTTCCCAGCACCTTTAGCCAAAACAAGACTCTCTGAGTACAGATTCAAGGACATATTCATTGCCTTAAAGCTTGAAAATATGTAAACAACTGTGAGATGGGGGGAGCAGGCCTGGGGTGGTTAACATCATCACCTGAGGGTACGATTGGAGAATTAAGGGCCAATATGCTAATGAAACAGAACTTATAAAAGGTGAAGAGCTCGTGACTCGGTGTCCATTTTTGGGTGTCGTCCCCGACGGGGGACTTTGTTTGCCTAAATGTACCTTTAAGGCCTCTGCAGGCCTTAAATAAATTGTCTGCTTTTATACTCCTAATTTGTCTTGGCCTCTGTTTCAGGTAGCCTGTCTTTTAGGCAACACAAGGACAGTTCTATGTTCATTTCTGGTTTGATTGTCTGGATTTCCTTGATTTTGTTACTGTGTTTTTCCTTGCTTTGCCTGAACTGTCCAGTCAGGAGCAGAGTGACACGTGCCAAAGAACTTTGTTGTGCTGTCGCTGAATATTAAATCTGGTTTTTGCTGATCCCTTGCTGGGGATTTTTTAAGCATTCTTAACCCCTCGTTTCTAACAGGCTGAAGGAGCCCTGGCCCAGGCTCTCACCCTGGGGGACACGAGGATGCTGCCAGGGGGTCCCTGTCCCCCTGTCCCACCCCCCACAGCCCTGTCCCCCCTGTCCCCGTGTCAGGCTCTGGGGGTCGATCTCGTGGAACATCCTCTGGGGGAGGCTGCGGCGCCGGGGGGCAGGGGGGGACCCGGGGGGACAGGGGACCCTGCTGTGCACGAGCAGCGTTGGACTTCTGTGGGGGGAGCTGTGAGGGGGGGGCTGGGGCAGAGTGACCTCCCCAGTGACCTCACACAGCCCTTGTGATGTCACAGCCAAATCTGGGATGTCACCGGCAACTCTATCAGATAACAAAACCTCCTTGTGATGTCATAAAGCTGCTCTATGATGTCACCACCCGCTCTATGATGTCAGAGCCTGCTCTGTGCTGTCACTCAGTGATGTCACACAGCAGAAATGCCCAGCCAATGTGGATCCCTGCAGGAGCTGATCTCACACAGCAGCTCCCAGGCCTCTGCTCCTCGCTGCTTGCTCTGCTTTGATGTTCCCTGGGTTGCAGCTGAAGCCAGCGGGGCTGGGCTGCAGAGAATTTGGGAGAGAAACCCATCAGTGTCCATCTCAGCCTGTGTGAGCGTGCAGGGGCAGGACTCAGCCCAGGGCTAGTGGGGCAGGGCCAGGGCCTGGGGCAGGGATGGAAAAAGGCAAGTGGCCGAGAGAGGAGGCTGCTGTGTGCCCTTGGTGGCACGGCCAGAGCAGGGAGGGGGCCCAGGCCATTTGTCAGCGCCAGGCTCTGTCCCCAGCCATTGGCAGCCCTGGCTGCTCAGCCCAGGTTTGCGGTGAGTTTGGCTGTGCCCAGCTCCATCCTCCTGCGGGGCTCAGGACCTGTTCCCGGCAATGGCCAGCCCTGGCCGGCTCTGTGCTGGCCCCGAGCCCGGCAGAGCCTGGGGCAGGGCTGTGTGGGAAGGCCCACAGGTGGCACGGCCTGGGCAGGAGCTTGGAGAGGCTGCCCAGCAGGGAGGCCATGGGGGCACCGAGCCCCAGGGGCTGCTGTGGGCACCACGGCACAGGGGCCGTTCCCACCCGCAATGCTCCTGGCCTGGGCTGGGCCTGCCCAGGGGGGCTGTGGCACCATGGCTGGGCCAGCGGGGCACAAAGGGGCCACGGAGCCGCTGCCGGGGTGACAGCAAGGCCAGCACCAGGCGAGGAATTGCTTATCTATTCAGACTGCATTAGGAGATACTTGGATTCAGTATCAATTGGAGATTGCACATATTAATGTATTTACAGAAAAAAAAGCCCTAAACAGGACCTAAAATTTTTTTGCATGAAAAAGCTGGGGAAGCAGGAGAGTCGGGTTTGGCAGACCCGATTCTTGCATGCCCTGTGAACTGAAATAATAGTAATAGCCCTGATGAGTGGGACCCCTTTCACTGGAGTGTAATCAGAGACCTGAGAAACACAGAGATGCAGCTTGGGTTTGCTTCTCATTTCGTGCAGTCTGTGCTGTGAGGTTTCTTTACCAATGAGCTTACCCCTCTTGACTGTCAGCAGCTAGCCCAAATTTGCTTCACTCCGACTCAAATGATGATTTTTGAGTCGCAGTGGAGACGGCTAGTGAGTGAGGTCGCTATGGGTAATTTAGAAGGTTCTCAAGATGACCCTCGTTTTGGAGTGGGTCGGGCTCAGCTCATGGGGACCCTCCGCTTAACGCCCCACAATTACAAGCCCGACTGCATTCCTCAGTGTTGCAGCAAGGGAAAGAGCTCGCATTTCAAGCAATGCAGCCTGTACCAGATGTAGGGGCTCCTCGTCAGTCGTGGACAGCAGTTAAGCAAAAGTCAAGTGAGCCATATATAACATTTATAGATCGTCTTAGGGAGGCACTTGAGAAACAAGTTGACAATTGAGCAGCTCAAGAGACTTTGCTTTTGCAATTAGCTAAAGACCATGCGAATGAGGACTGTAAGCAAGTTTTGTTGCCGCCGCAGAATCCTACATTAGTAGATATGATCGAGGCCTGCAGCAAAGTTGGAGCAGTGAAGCATCAGATGGAGGAGATTGCAAAGCAAGTTGCTGCAGTTGTGCAAGTTGCCAAGAGTTGTTTTCGGTGTGGTCAAGGAGGGTTATGGGGGGGAGGGGAAGGGTATAAACGGCTGTACCATGAGATAATAAAGAGCTGATGCTTGCCACTGCTTCGAATGTTAATTTTTTTGTCCGTGGTGAGATCCAAACTGGCCCCACAAGGGTGAGTTATTTCTGGTCCAAGGAGCCCATGATGCCTCAGGTCATCAGGGAAGAGATGCAACCTCCAGATGGGCTGGTGACCGAGAGGTGGATTTAGCCATGGACAGCATCTCCAGGTTATCCATGACTGTGGAACATGTGCTGTGCTCAAGCAGGGCCAAGCGGGCAAAGCCCCTGTGGTGTGGGGGACGATGGTGGAAATGCCAATCTGGGGGGGCCTGGCAGATCGATGACATCACAGTGCCACAGAGCCGCCAGGGCAAGCGCTGCTGCTGACAGTGGTGCCAACAGCCCCTGCAGCGATGGAGACGCACCCTGTGCCCCACGGCACTGCCCAGAACACCACCCTGGGCCTGGAAAAGCAAGTCCTGGGGGGACAGGGCCCCCAGGAAGAAGTGAGTCGGACAATGGGACTCATTCCCAGAACAGCCTCATGGACACCTGGGCCAGAGGGCACAGCACTGAGTGGGTGTTTCATATTCCCTGTCAGGCACCAGCCCTGGGAAAGCTGAACAGTGCAAGGCACTGCTGAAAACCACCTTGAAAGCAGTGCCTGGTGGGACCTTCAAACACTGGGAGCTGCAGTTAGCCAAGGCCACTGGTCAGTGAAGACCTGAGGCTCCACCAATCGAGCTGGCCCTGCCCAATCAAATCATCCATGGGCCACAGAAGGGGGATAAAGTCCCCGTGGTGCCTGTGAGAAATGTGTTAGGGAAGACAGTTTGGATCAGTCCTGCCTCAAGCAAAGGCAATCCCATCCCTGGGATTGTTTTACCTTGAGGACGTGACAGAGTCAACTTCTGCAGGATGTTTTCTGCTCTGACTGGAACCTGGGGACACTTTCTCAGCTGTGTCACTCAGTGGAATCCATGTAAGCTACAAGGAACTGCAGTTTTTCAATCTCACTTTGACTTCTTGAGAAGTTATTTGAACACACTCGGAGGGACTGAGTCTGATGTAAAGAGCAGCAGAGCCCCGCGAGGCTCATTCAAGTGCCTGTGCTGTGGCTGTGCTGCTGAGCTGGGCCGGGCTCCTGGCACAGAGGCAGCTCCTGGCAAGCGGCAGCGCTGCAGAGAGACAGCTCTGCCCAGGAGCAGCTCCTGTGCACAGCCCAGCAGGGCTGGGGCACTGCCAGGGCAGCTCAGGGACACCAGCAGGGCACACCCAGAGCTCCCAGGTGCTCAGCATTGGCAGGGGCTGTGCCATGGCCCAGAGGGGCTGTGTCATAGCCATAGGCACCTCTGGGGCTGTGTCACAGAGCCCCAGAGCAGCTGTGATGTCAGAAAGGGGCAGTGTGACATCCCAGAGTGGGCTGTGTGAGGTCACTGACTGGACTATGACATCACAGTGTTGATTTTATTAAGTCATTGGCATCATAGAGGGGACTGTGTGACATCACAGAACAGGCTGTGACATCAGAGTACAGGCTGTGACATCAGTGTGGATGTGTGACATCATAGACCAGGCTGTTGGGTCACAGATTGGGCTCTGTGATATCACTGAGTGGGTTGTGACATCACAGTGGAGGCTGTGACATCATAGCATGGCATCTCTGGTTGGCTGTGTCACATCTTAGAGCTGGCTGTGATGCCACAGGATGGGTTGTGACATCACCGAGCAGACTGTGACATCATGTTGTGGCTGTATGGCATCAGAGAGCAGCGACTTGGAGGTTGGTGCTGAATTTTACTTTTCCAGAGGCTTGTTCAGACTTCAGATCTTCAGGAATTCATTGCTTGAGGGCTCATTAACATTCAAAATAACTTAACAACTCAAGCCTCTTGGAATAATTTAAATTTCCAAATCTTCTGTGACTAATTCAGCAGATTTAGGAAGTGTATTCAAGGTAAATACAAAATACTTTAAAAAACAGTGAGAGAGGATTTTTTAGGTCCTGTTTAGGGCTGTTTTTCCTGTTAATACATTAATATGTGCAATCTCCAATTGATACTGAATCCAAGTATCTCCTAATGCAGTCTGAATAGATAAGCAATTCCTCGCCTGGTGCTGGCCTTGCTGTCACCCCGGCAGCGGCTCCGTGG
The DNA here is from genome assembly GCA_036630365.1 of Acanthiza pusilla. Lineage (NCBI taxonomy): Eukaryota > Metazoa > Chordata > Aves > Passeriformes > Acanthizidae > Acanthiza > Acanthiza pusilla. The sequence goes on along the minus strand of JAXCHO010000192.1, from coordinate 281,648 downwards.
CCCCTTTGTGCCCCGCTGGCCCAGCCATGGTGCCACAGCCCCCCTGGGCAGGCCCAGCCCAGGCCAGGAGCATTGCGGGTGGGAACGGCCCCTGTGCCGTGGTGCCCACAGCAGCCCCTGGGGCTCGGTGCCCCCATGGCCTCCCTGCTGGGCAGCCTCTCCAAGCTCCTGCCCAGGCCGTGCCACCTGTGGGCCTTCCCACACAGCCCTGCCCCAGGCTCTGCCGGGCTCGGGGCCAGCACAGAGCCGGCCAGGGCTGGCCATTGCCGGGAACAGGTCCTGAGCCCCGCAGGAGGATGGAGCTGGGCACAGCCAGACTCACCGCAAACCTGCGCTGAGCAGCCAGGGCTGCCAATGGCTGGGGACAGAGCCTGGCGCTGACAAATGGCCTGGGCCCCCTCCCTGCTCTGGCCGTGCCACCAAGGGCACACAGCAGCCTCCTCTCTCGGCCACTTGCCTTTTTCCATCCCTGCCCCAGGCCCTGGCCCTGCCCCACTAGCCCTGGGCTGAGTCCTGCCCCTGCACGCTCACACAGGCTGAGATGGACACTGATGGGTTTCTCTCCCAAATTCTCTGCAGCCCAGCCCTGCTGGCTTCAGCTGCAACCCAGGGAACATCAAAGCAGAGCAAGCAGCGAGGAGCAGAGGCCTGGGAGCTGCTGTGTGAGATCAGCTCCTGCAGGGATCCACATTGGCTGGGCATCTCTGCAGCTCTGCATCTGATCCTGCTGTGGCAGAGCACACAAACAGCCCATCCTTGTGTCCCTTTCTCCGCTGACTGCGCTTTGGTTTGGCCTGGAAACATCCTGAGGTCCCTCCCAGGAGGAATCCCTGTGCATTTCCCTCCCCCATGGCTCTGCCCTTCCTGATCCAGCAGCTGTGGGGCAGCAGAGCTGGGGCAGGGCAGGGACAGGGCTGGCTCTGACAGGGCTCGTGAAGCCACAGCCAGGAGGTGTCAGCAAGGACAGTTTGCACAGGGGAAATGGAGATATGCTGAATTTGTTGATTTTAGGAAGGAAAAGCTTGGCTGGAGCATGTCAAGAGGATGAAAGACAAGGCTGTTGGGTGAAATAGAGGATGTTCAACCTGGAGATAAGGAAAGATTTTTCCCAGGTTGCAGGGCTGGTGCAGAGCAGGGTGGCCATGAGCCTGGCTGGGCTCCCTGTGTGCCAGGGCTGGGTGGGTTGTGGAGCAGAGATGCCCCAGAATCAGAGCCCAGGTGGGGCCTCTGTCACCTGCCTCAACCCTTCACCTCCCCAAGGATGGAATTCCTGTTGTGTGGGGTCTCTGATGTGCTGGGTGACCTCACAACGCTCTTGGCCACAATGTCAGCTGAGGGCCAGCCAGGCTGCTGCAGTGGCAGTGACCTCACAGCCGTCACCACTGCAGCCATGTCCCCTGGGCCTGCCTCTCCCCTTTCCTCTCTCCCTGTCTTGTCTCTGCTGGCAGCAGCATTTCTGTGATTAATATCTTGTCCCCAAGCTGCTGGGGCCAATTGCTTTCCAATCAGGCTCCTGGAGCAGGAGTGGCTTCACAATCAACATGTGAACACTGAGAGACAACAGCAAATGGGAAGTTAGAGGAGGATGTGGTTGGAAAGGGCTGTGTGGATGTGGGGCAGCACTTTTCTGGGGCCAGTGTGGGGCACAATGGGTTAGATAACAACAGATCTGCCCAGAGCAGACTGGAAACAAATGTGATCTGAGCATTTGCTGGAATAGGTGCAGAGCCCCTGGGCACAATGTGTCTTGGGCTGCTCATGGGGTGTGGGAGCTCACCCTGTGCATATTCCCATCTGTGCTCCTCTCAGGGATCTTTCTCAGAGCAGGGAGAGGGATCAGGATCCTTTGTTGCCTCAGGTCATCAGGGAAGAGATGCAACCTCCAGATGGGCTGGTGACCCAGAGGTGGATTTAGCCATGGACAGCATCTCCAGGTTATCCATGACTGTGGAACATGTGCTGTGCTCAAGCAGGGCCAAGCGGGCAAAGCCCCTGTGGTGTGGGGGACGATGGTGGAAATGCCAATCTGGGGGGGCCTGGCAGATCGATGACATCACAGTGCCACAGAGCCGCCAGGGCAAGCGCTGCTGCTGACAGTGGTGCCAACAGCCCCTGCAGGGATGGAGACACACCCTGTGCCTCACGGCACTGCCCAGAACACCACCCTGGGCCTGGAAAAGCAAGTCCTGGGGGGACAGGGCCCCCAGGAAGAAGTGAGTCGCACAGTGGGACTCATTCCCAGAACAGCCTCATGGACACCTGGGCCAGAGGGCACAGCACTGAGTGGGTGTTTCATATTCCCTGTCAGGCACCAGCCCTGGGAAAGCTGAACAGTGCAAGGGACTGCTGAAAACCACCTTGAAAGCAGTGCCTGGTGGGACCTTCAAACACTGGGAGCTGCAGTTAGCCAAGGCCACTGGTCAGTGAAGACCTGAGGCTCCACCAATTGAGCTGGCCCTGCCAATCAAATCATCCATGGGACACAGAAGGGGGATAAAGTCCCCGTGGTGCCTGTGAGAAATGTGTTAGGGAAGACAGTTTGGATCAGTCCTGCCTCAATCAAAGGCAAACCCATCCCTGGGATTGTTTTTCCTTGAGGGCCTGACAGAATCAACTTCTGCAGGATATTTTCTGCTCTCACTGGAACCTGGGGACACTTTCTCAGTTGTGTCACTCACTGGAACCTATTTAAACCACAAGAGACTTCAGTATTTCAATCTCACTTTGACTTCTTGAGAAGTTATTTGAACACACTCGGAGGGACTGAGTCTGATGTAAAGAGCAGCAGAGCCCCGCGAGGCTCATTCAAGTGCCTGTGCTGTGGCTGTGCTGCTGAGCTGGGCCGGGCTCCTGGCACAGAGGCAGCTCCTGGCAAGCGGCAGCGCTGCAGAGAGACAGCTCTGCCCAGGAGCAGCTCCTGTGCACAGCCCAGCAGGGCTGGGGCACTGCCAGGGCAGCTCAGGGACACCAGCAGGGCACACCCAGAGCTCCCAGGTGCTCAGCATTGGCAGGGGCTGTGCCATGGCCCAGAGGGGCTGTGTCATAGCCATAGGCACCTCTGGGGCTGTGTCACAGAGCCCCAGAGCAGCTGTGATGTCAGAAAGGGGCAGTGCGACATCCCAGAGTGGGCTGTGTGAGGTCACAGATTGGGCTATGACATCTCTGAGTTGGTTGTGTGAGGCCATGGAGCAGTTAAGGCATCATAGAGGGAACTGTGTGACATCACAGAGCAGGCTCCGAGGTCACACAGTGAGTAGTGTGACATCACTGTGTGGTTTGTGGCATCACGGAGATGGCTGTGACATCTCAGACCAGGCTGTTACTTCGATTGGGCTGTGGCATCGATCTTTGGTTGTGCCACATCTTAGAGCTGGCTGTGATGTCACAGAGTTGGCTGTGACATCACAGAGCAGAGGTCACAGAGTGCACTGTGCGACAGCACTGTGTGGGTTGTGACATCACAAAGCTGACTGTGACATCACAGTGAGGGCTGTGACATTACAGAGGTGTGGGTAACAACACAGAGCAGGCTGTGATATCAAAGAATGGCTGTGTGACATCTCAGAGTTGGCTGTGACATCACAGGGGCTCTGTGAGGTCACTGGGGAGGTCACTCTGCCCCAGCCCTCCCTCACAGCTCCCCCCAGAGAAGTCCAACGCTGCTCGTGCACAGCAGGGTCCCCTGTCCCCCCGGGTGAGAGCCTGGGCCAGGGCTCCTTCAGCCTCTTATGGATGAAGGGTTAAAAGCGCTTAAAAAATCCCCAGCAAGGGATCAGCAAAAACCAGATTTAACGCTAAGCAATAGAACAACGAACCTCCTTGGCAAGTCACTCTACTCCTCACTGGACAGTTCAGGCACAGCAATGGAAAAAAACAAAAACAAAACAAAATCCAGGCAATCAAACCAGAAATTAACTGAGACCTGGACCTCTTTGTGTCTGTGTGTGTGTGTGTGTGTGTGACAAAAAGACAGTGAGGTCAAGGACAAAGGGAATAGGACCTAAAAGCTTCACAGCCCTCAAACATAACAGTACATAACTTACACCTTAACCTTAACTTATACCTTAACCATAACAAGTCAGGGAAAGAACAGACCTTACCAGCATTTAACTTAGCTTATACCTTAGCACTGAACCTTACTTACAGCTCTAACCTACTCAGATATCCAAGGGACTGCAACCCCTCCAAGAGCAGCATTTCTCCCCCATTTGCCAGAGCACAGGCACACGTGTGTGCACACAGACACAAAGAGGCAGTGCCAGGGACCTGTCAGAAATTGCCCTCGAGGGCAGGGAAATGCTCACTCCCGATGCTTTTGCATCTCCCCAGCGGGCGAAGGGTTGAGCCTCGAGGAGTGGGGGATCGGCCCAGGCTCCCTCGTTGTTCGGGGATGCCCCGAGTGCAGCAAACGGGAGAGTTCCCGGCTCCCAGAGGCCCCACTCAGAGGGAGGTGGCTGCTCCAGGACAGCTCCAAGGGCTCATTTGGCACCGCTGTTGATAGGGCCCCAAGAGATGGGCTTTAGGCACAGCCATGGCTCATCCTGGCCGCACTTGGCATCAACAGCTTGCTTTGACACTGTGACAACAGCCATGCTGTGCCATGGAGGGAAGAAAAACAGTTGCCAAGGCTGCTCCTAAAGCAAGCAGGAGCTCCTTGGACAGCAGCAGTGCCTGGCAGCAGACAGTGTTTGTGCTCAGCTGCACAGGAGCTGAGCCCAGGGGCTGCTGCTCAAGGCCCAGGCCTAAGGAGCATTTCTCCCATGGAGGGCTGGCCTGGAAAGGCGCTGCTGGGGGAGAATTCACGGCCTCAGGCTGCTCCCAGTTGCTCCCAGCATTTCCATGTGCGTGCTCCAAGTGCTGCTGCCAGCCCTGAGCCGTGGGGATGGCAATGTCGCGCTCCCTTGGCGGGGCAGTGTCACACCTGAGCCAGGTGTGCAGGGCAGGACCTTGCCCTGAGCCCAAGCACTGTCCCACCTGCAGGAGCTGCTGCCCATCGGCCTCTTCCTGCTGCGGCCCCAAGCCCAGCTTGGAGCTGAACAAAGGGCGCTGGCTCGGGGTCATCCCCTGGCGGGGGCTGCACACCCCCTCTGCCCCCTCCCCAAATTCCCTCCCGGGGGCAGCAGGAGCTGGGTCAGGAGCCCTGTGGGGAGGGAAAAGGGATCACACTGGCATGGGGGGGCACACACATGACCCCTGGAAACCTCCCTCATGTTCTCCCACAGCACCAGGAGGAGGAACCCCAACATGGAGCCCCCAGACCCTGACAGCATCTTGAGCGATGGGCTGTGGTGGCAGTTTTGGGGGGTCACGCCTGCCCTGAAACCCCTTCCCAGCCACACAGCCAATGCCAGACCTCTCAAACCACGTCACCCCAGCTCCCCAGAGGATCTCTCAAATTCAGTCCATGACAACAAAATGGCCCCCAGAGCCACCATAACCCCTTCTTCATCTCCCCCAAGACACACCCCCTAGTCCCCTCCAAGCTAAGCAGCCTGGCCTGGACCCCAAAACTCCCTCACAGACCCCACCAAGACCCCTCGCAGCACCACAGATGTCCCCAAGAACCACAAAAGACCCTCCCAATCCCCACAGGATCCCCCAAAAGGCCCTCCCAGCCCCCCATGGCACTGACCAGGAGAGGTTGGTGGACAGGAACATCCACAGCCGGGAGCAGCTTGGGCACTTCAGCAGTGATTTGGGCACTTGGAGGGGCACAGCCCAAATGGGGAGACCCAGGCCAGGGACTGGGACAGACAACCCGAATTCCTGGAGAACAGATGGGCTCAGGTGGACATGTTCTGCTGCCACAACTATGAGATCGTGGCACTGTCCCTTGGCCTGGGCAGCCCCAGAACACCCAAATCCTCCATGAACCCCAAATTCACCCTCAAATCCCAGGAAAATGGTGCAGATTTCAATCTCTTTGTTTCATTTCTTTATTTTAACCCCAATCTTGGTAGTTGTGACAGGATGAAGAAGGAAATTATTTAGGTTGGAAAAGACCTCCAAGATCCTCCAGCATTGCTTGATGCCACCATAAGAAACAACTGGACACAGCTGGTGAGATTTTTATGGGCGTAATGTTAATCAGCTCTTCCCAATGAATTTCCAATGTCAGTCTGAGTCCCAATGGATGTTTCTGCCCCTGCATTTGTCCAGGTGGCTACAGGGAATCTGAGGACATGGAAACTACCAGCCAGGTGTCCTCCCAATGTTGGTCACAGGGAGTGTGGGTCACCAGGGCTCTGCCCAATGTGGGTCATCTGAGGGGTAATGAAGCTGGAGCAGCGCACAAAGCTCTTCCAACACTCAGGGCACTTGCAGGGCTTCCCTTACCGGTGCCTCCGCTGGTGTTTGGTCAAGTGAGAGCTCCTGGAGAAGCTCTTCCCACACTCGGGACACTCATAGGGCCTCTCCCCTGTGTGGATCCTCTGGTGGCAGATGAGGCTGGAGCTCTGGCTGAAGCTCTTCCCACATTCCCCACACTCATAGGGCCTCTCCCCTGTGTGGATGCGCCGGTGCCTGATGAGGGTGGAGTTCTGCTTGAAGCCCTTCCTGCAGTCAGGGCAGTGGAAGGGCCTGTCCTCTGTGTGAATCTGCTGATGCACGAGGAGATCTGAACTGGTTGGAAACCTCTTCTTGCACTCGGAACACTCATAGGGCCTCTCCCCTGAGTGCATCCTCTGGTGGCGGATCAGGTGGGATCTCCTGCTGAAGCTCTTCCCACATTCCCCACACTCATAGGGCCTCTCCCCTGTGTGGATGCGCCGGTGGGTGATGAGGTTGGAGTTCTGCTTGAAGCCCTTCCTGCACTCAGGGCAGCGGAAGGGCCTCTCCTCTGTGTGAATCCGCTGATGCATGAGGAGGCTGGAGCTGGTCCGAAACCTCTTCCCACACTCGGAACACTCATAGGGCCTCTCCCCTGTGTGGATCCTCTGGTGGCGGATCAGGTTGGATCTCTTGCTGAAGCCCTTCCCACATTCCCCACACTTGTAGGGCTTCTCCCCATCATGGAGCTGCTCAGGGACCACCACGGCCGAGCTCTGGCTGAAGCTCCGGACACCTTCCTGGCACAGGGTGGGTCTCTCCTCCTCAGAGCGCCCTGGGCTGGGTTTGCAGCCCCTCCTTGTGCGGCATCTCTGGGGCTTTTCCTCCCTCTTGAACTCCTGTGCCATGGAGCCGCTCAAAACGGCCTCTTCCACCAGGTTCTGCCCCAAGGCTTTGCCCTCCCTGGTCTCCATCTGCAGCTCATTGCCTGGGGAGGAAGGACAAGGAGAGGATGGGATTTGCCTCCGTGCCACAGGGAAGGGGAAGGACATCCCCCAATCTGTCCCTGCAGGACAGCGTCGGCAGCGGGGTTGTCCTGCAGCCGGGGGCGATGCTGGGCTGGGAGATGGAGCAGAAGAGAGGGGGAAAGTGGCACTGACTTCCTCCTCACCTGCCTGCAGGTCCTGGGGCATCTTCCTCTTCCTCACAGCCTCCTCCCCCATTCATCCAAGGTTTGGGAATGGGAAATCCTGGTTTGGGGGAAAAAAAAAGTGTGAGTGCCTTGGGTTGGGGGTTCCTCCTGCCCAAGTCTAGCTCTAAAAGTCACTGAGTGCTTTGTGTTTATAAAATCCTCCAAAAAATCAAGTGTGACTCCAAAAAAAGCCTCCCAGCAGTTCCCCCTTTCCACTCTCCTCTCTTTGGGGTGCTGGGGTTCCCCCTTCTCAAAGCTGCTGGGGCTCCCGTGGGTCCTGGGGATCCCCCTTCTCTGGGCTCCTGCTTAGGGATGCCGTGGGCTTTCGCTGCTCCCAGGGCTCCCTTCTTCCCTGATGCTGCTTTGGCTCCCAGGGCTCCCAGGCTCCCCCTCTTCAGGCTCCCCCCACTCCAGGCACTCGCGGCTTCCCCCTCTCTCTGCCGCCCCTTTCAGCGTCACAGTGTCCCGGCCCTGCCTCATCTCCAGGCTCCCCCACCCCTCCAGGCTGACGGGGGTCCCCCAGCTCTGCTATCGCCCCTCTCTGCTCTCTCCACTCTGGGAGTCCTGCGTTCCACCCCCACGGCTCTCCCGGGGATCCCCAAAACCGATATCCTGTTCTTCCAATACCAGGTAATTCTCACATGGACCCCTCGAGTATTCCCCCAAGGTGCATTTAAGGCTCTGCTTCCGAGTCCTGCAAGATCCAAACATCCCCTGTGGCCCAGAAAATCCTCACCAGCGACATGCAAAGATATCTGGGGCTAAGTTCCAGAAACTGCGAGTTCCAAATACCCCTCAAAAAAAAAAAAACTTCTGGAAGACCCCTTGATAGATTTGGGGTGAGCTCCCCTTCCCTGGTCACCTGTGGAATGTGGGGAGGCAATGATCCCAGAGTCGGGGGTGCTGCGGACACAGTGGGTGGTGAAACCTCATGGTTCTCCTGCTCCTCCTTCTCCTGCTCCACCTCTTCTCTCTCTCCTCTTCCTCCCAATCCTCCTCCGCCCTCCCCCCAGACCCCCCTCCCCACGCTCCTCTGCCCCACGGCTATCCCAGCACAGACTGCTGGGAGGAGGAACCCCCCGATCAGCCTCAGGGATGGACAGGGGGATTGGGGACCCCCCCCAAGTACGGATCCAACACCCCGAGAGCCCCAGGGAATTGATCTGGGGATTGAGTGCTGGGGGACAGGGCTGGACCCCCATGGAACTGCCCTTCTTCCCTCCCAACCCCACCTTTCCCTCCCCTCTCCTCCCCTTTCCCATTCTTCTCCAAATCCACACACCCCTCCCAACTCAATTTCCCTGTCCCATCCCCCTCCTGCTCTCTTTGGGGGTCCCAGACCCCTCTTTTCCCCTGCTCTTCTCTCCCTTTCACCATCCTCCCCTCAATCCCCAACCCCCTCTCCCATGATTGGTTTTGGGGCTTCCAGGCCCCTCCTGACCACTTTGGGGGTCCCAATCCCCATTTCACTCACTTTGGGCTCCCAGCCCCCGCCCCCCTTCTCACCGCGCCCCCCGCTCACCCCGCGGAGGGCCGGGGGCACTCCCAGCACCACCAGTGCCACCAGCACGGCCCCAGCTGCCCCCACACGGCCCATGCCCAGCGCCGGGCAGGTGCCCACAGCCCCAAAGCAGCCGCGCTCTGCCCTGGCCGGGTCCCCAAAGCGGCCCCGCCCCGCGCGGCACTGCGAGCACCAGGCCGGAGCAGTGCGGAGCGCGGGCGGGCGGCATCAGCCGTGCCCGGGCAGGGCCGGGCCCCGCGGGGCTCCCCCCGCACTCGGCCCCACCGGGACAGCGCCCAGCGGGGGGGCCCGGCCTGCCCGCCACACACCTCCCCCTCCCCAAATTCCGCTCCCGCCGCCCATGGGGCCCAGGGGGGCGCAGCTGGGCTCCACAGCTGCCGGACACACGTGTCCCCCGCTGCCACTGCCACTCCCCAAGGATTAGGGCTACCCCAAAACTCCCTCACACGTGGCCGATACCCCGCAAGCCCCCAAGGACTGCGGTCCCCCCGCCTTCATCACCCCCAACCCTCGGCTGCCTCATCCCAGGCCCCAGCCCACCCATCCCCCTCCCCCACACTTCATCCCACACCCCAATCCACATCCCACCCTGCCCGGGCCCCAGACCACCCCATCCCACTTCTCCCGACAGCCGCCACTGGGACCCCCAAAAACCCGCGTGCCGGGGACTCCCCAATATCCCCCCAGGGCCATTTGCGCTCACATTTGGAGTCCTGCAACATCCAAACATCCGCCCCCTCCCCCACAAAAAAAAAAACCCAAATAAACAAAGCCTCCCAGGAGCAACCAAAGATATTTGGGGCTCGGTTCTGGAGTCCTACGAGATCAAAAAATCCCCCCCTCCCAAGAAGAACTCCACGCACCGCACAAGATCTCTGGGGCGAGCTCCCCCTGCCCGGTCACCTGCGGGATGCGGGGGGCGATGCTCCCGGGGCCGAGGGTTGCGGACACAGAGAGCGATGGACGCACGGGGCAGCTCCTTTTGCTGCTTCTCTTGCTGCTCCACCCCCTTGATCCCTCCTCTTCCTCCCGCTTCCCCTCCTCCATCTCTCCACCTCACACGCCCTTCCTCCACCTCTGTCTCTCCTCCTCTCCTGCTCCTCCTCCTCCTGTTCTTTGGCACTCCCATCCCAGCTTTGTCTGACATCACCCCGGGGCCATCCCGTGCTCAGCAGAGCATCCTGTGCTCTGTCAGCACTCTCTGCTCCTTAGGGAAGGATTTGGGATTTATCCCGGGCACACACACCGAACCTCACCCCAAAGTGCCCCGCTGCCATTGCTGTCCCCTGGGCGCTGGGCAGGTGCTGTGCCAGGGGAAGCAGAGACACAAAGGAAGCCAAGTGCAGCCCAGCTGCCCGGGCTGATTCAGACGAGCCCCAGGGACAAGGTCCTGCAGAGTCACACGGAGCCCTCGGCTCCTCCCTGGGAATGGTTTGTGTTGTGGCTGCCACAGCGAGTCCTGGAGCTCCCCCAGCGCTGCTGCAGCAGGACCCAGGTTCCACCTTCTGTGCCAGGCCCTGCCCAGGGGCCATCACATCCATGGGCTCCGTGCAAAGGGGGAAGACAAGAAGAAGGGATTGGATGCAGCCCCTAAGGACCTCGAGCAAATTGTTCAGGAACATCCAGACCTTGAGCTGATGTTTGCAAAGCTGCAGCTGACAGAGTTCCGTGGTGCAGGAGACCCAGCATGGGAAGAGGAGACCTACAAGGAACTCCAGGAGAAACACCCTGATCCTCAAAGGCTGCGGCACTCTAAATCTCTGCTGGAGAAAGTTCTTCCTTTATGGGAAGAGATGCTGGGATGAGGCAAAAGCAAAGTTCGTGGCTGGTGACAAATTTCCCGTGCAGAGAGAGCAGAGGAGGGACTACAGGTGGAGGCTGGGAGGGTGGGAAGGAGGGAGGGCTGGGGAAGGTCTTTTTTTGGGCTTTATTTTAGTAGTCCTTCTCCTACTGTGATGAGCTTGGGAATCCATTCCATTAATTTCCCCAACTCGGGTCTGTTGTGCTTCTGACAGTGACCAGTGAGTGACCTCTCCCTGCCCAAATCCCAGCCCACGAGCCTTTCCTGCTGTGTTCTGTGTCCTGCACCTGTGAGGAGAGCGACAGAGCGGCTCTGGTGGCACCGGGCACCCGGCCAGGGCCAGCCCAGCCCAATAATCCCTGCGATTCATTCCCTGCACTCCATCCTGAAGCGGCTGCAGGGCAGGTCCGGCTGCGCAGGCAGGAGGCTCCAGAAGCACCAGCTGTGCCAAACGGGACAGAAGGAGGAGGCAGGGGGTGCCGGGGGAGGAATCTCCTTCCTCCGAGCTGGCAGGGACAGGAGGGAGAGACTAGAGAAAAGGAAATGGGAGAGGAGGGATGAGGCGGGAGCTGTGGAAAGCTGCAGGGCTGCAGGGGCAGCCGGGAATTTTGTTTTCCAAATATGAAAAACGAGGTTCACTCTCCTGTTGAAATTTAAAAGTTTAATAAAGGACAATAGGGGACAAAAACAATAAAGCAAAGAGACAGCGCTGGGTGCTTGGCCCTAAGCCAAGAAGCACGCCTGCCGTTGAGGGAGTCATCTTAAATACTCTTTGTCAGCCTCACGCCTAGTCATCATGTATAGGTTCTTTTCTCCGGGCTCTTCTGCCTAGTCATCATGCATAGGCTTTTGTCCGTGGTCCTTGCATCTGGTTATGGCTGATAGTCAGGTATCGGTGGCAGGTCTTCTCTGTGCTGTTCTTTGGGTGTTATCCGGTCAGGCAGGTAGTATGGTTAGTAAAGGAAAGTCTTTAAACTACGTTTATTAGTTTTTCTACTATATCGAAATCTAGATTATAACAGAAATTAAAACATTGGTTATATATTTCTATCTTTATGGCAAGATTATTTCTATAAACAGAATAAAATCCTACATATAATGAATATCTGCAAAAAACTAACACTATATTATTATGTATTTATCACAATTACAGAATAAAATCCTACATACAATGAATATCTGCGAAAAGCCAACACTATATTCTCATGTATTTATCACAATTCCCCCTTTTCCTTTTTTATAAATTATTTGGCTTGAGCGATAATTCTTGCTTTCTAATTTCCATCTCTCGCTCATTTTTCTCACAAATTATTTTTGCTTTTTCAAAGGGGTCTTTTCTTTGTTTCTTTAACACCATTATCTTTTGTGCTGTTTTAGATGCGGCCCAATTTGAGTCCATAGGTATTGTTACCACTTGCATTCCTTGGACTACACTGGTAATTAGTCGAATAAAACAGGGAATCAAGCAAGGAAGAAATAACAAACCAGCTGTTGCACATAAAAGGAAGAAGCCCAATTTTTTCCACCATTCTATTCCCAATACATTATCCCACCAGTTTGCCTTCAGTATTGATTCCCATCTTTGGGTCGGTACATGGGCTATTTTTCTGATATCTTTGGCTATATCTAAGACAGCATCCCCATTGTCATCAATTTTCAAACAACAGTCTGATGTATTAAATTTTCCACAAACTCCCCCTTCTTCAGCTAACAAATAGTCTAAAGCAAACCTATTTTGATACACTGCGGCTCTTGTTTGCCTTTGTTGACTTGATATTAATTCCAATGCCCGAGCGGTTTTGTTGGTTATGATTTCTGCAACAGCTTGAAGTCTTATAATTCGATTTAACATATAAATCGGGGTTCGATAACCCCAACTCCCATCTTGTGCCCGGGTGGCTGGCCCATATGTTTCCAGTATGCGTTCAGGAGGCCATTCCTCCTCTCCCCATTTTTGATAACCCCCAATCAATTCCCTTTTGTTTCTCTTTAGGTCCTCATAGACTGGTACTCCTAGTTGATCTCCATCTGGTCCTGGTAAAAGGAAAAATCCTGGCTGTATGATCCCTAGAGTGCAACTCCCTTTCCACCGGGGAGGGAGTTTTGGGTATGCTCTTTTTCCACATATCCAAAATAGACCATCTGGCGCTTTCCAGTATTCCTTAGCCTGTTGGTTTATATTATCCCAGAATTTGGATTTTTCTGGGATTCCAAAATAGGGATTTTTACCTGTGACATTACATTGAAAAAGCTTCATCTCATTATTAAACTTGCAGTTGTTTTCTTTTGTTCCTTTCTGAGCCCAATACAGAGTTGGTTCTTCTGGGACCCACCCTATAGAACTTCCGTTACTAATTTTATATCTCTTGCAGGGAGTATTTCCAACTTCGCTCAGGAAGTTTTTCCCAGTACACCAGAGGCACTCTTCTCCTATTACAATTGAACTTAAAATCCACCCTCCTGGCCGGTTTTCTCCTTTAATATTTGTTCGGTTCCATTTAAGAAGTTCTACAGGGCCTAGGCTACTGCCCTTCCAGGGCCATTCCTCTGTCATTAAAGCCCCACCACAGACCCAACAGTTGGTAATGTTTAATTCCCTACTTATCCTTTCTCCTAATTCCACAAACAGGTTTTTCCCTATTCCTGAGATTTCCGTTTCTTTTTCTAATTGTTGTTCAAGTTTTGTATACAAATCTTGGCGTAGGGATGAAACAGGTTGGGATTGCTGAGTTGGTTTCTCCTTTTTGTTTCCTATTTGTTCCTTTACCAAATCCTGGACCCGTTTACTAAGGGCAAAAGTGAAGCAAACCCATTTTTCCCCCTTTGGACATTTTTCTCCTAACCTACTACCACTTGTTCCTAAATTTTCTGCAATCCAGTATCTTTTCCCTTTCTGTGTGCAAGTACCTAATTTGGATGGATCATAGCATTTGTTGCTAACATGAGTATGGGTGAAAAGAAAGGAACCTCGGGTTCTTTCCCAGTAAAGTGTCCGGTAGCATTTGCGACACGATTTTGCCTGTATCCCATAAGGGAAAAGGCAAAGAGTGAGTGACACAAGGAGGAATAATAGAGGTCCGGTATGGCTTATACCCCCACCTCCCATGCCTATGGGGTTGCTGCCCATAGCAGGGGTATATAATCTTCTCGGTGGCGAGTACAGTGGTCAATCCGGTCTTGCCCTCTATTTCCTTGTCACTTCCTTCTTATTAGTTTCCAAGCAAATCGCCTCTGACACTTTTTAACTCTGGTTTCCCATTGTTCCTCAGGTACTTCCCATTCAACAGGTACTTTTAATTCCTTCCCACAGAACAAAGTTATTATTTGAGTTAACCCTAGTTCTGTCTGGATAGGGAGAGAAATTCGCTCTCGACACTTCATGCAATGAGCTTGCCGTTTTTGTGAACTACAATACCAATTTCTCTTACAAATTATACATTTACATTTAACCCAGCTAGCATGTCCAGTATTGGGATGAACCAGACAAGGTATGTGGTATGGCACTGAAGGAGGTTGTAATATCTCCTCGAGACTAGGATACAGTCTATTTTCTTCTTTATATAAATCACAGGCTAAGGCTAAAACATAGGGACCCTTTGTCCGAAATAGTCCTGATCCTCCAGTTTGAGGTGGAAGTATTCCTCCCCAAGGCGGGTATCGGAGGGTTTTTTAAAACCTTTCCAGATGGCACTTGAAACCACTGATATAGGCCTGATCTTATTTCCCAGTTATTAGTGATTCTTGGTATATTCCTTGGATCATTTGGATCTTCCCAGTTCATTACCACCAAGTCCTCTCTTAAAAAGTCAACCTGGTATCACCTGGCTTAGACGTTAGAGTCCACTCCTTAGGTTATTCCACAGGTCCTTTGATTCTGCTGACGTGGATCCATCCTCTTTCTCTGATCTGGATCGCTGCCTCAGTCGTCAATAGTACCTGAAAAGGACCTTCCCATTCAAAGGCAAAAATATCTCGACTGTCTTCTGCTAAAGGGCAGGCCCAAAATGCATCTTTAAGATCCACCACACTAAACCACTGATGTTGAGGTGGAACCTTACTCAAGAGAGTATAGGGATTGGGTACCACTGGGTAACAGGTCGTAGTTCTTTTATTAACTGCCCTTAAATCTTGCACTAATCTGTAAGTTCCATCAGACCTTTTTACTGGGAGAATAGGGGTATTGTGAGGAGACATACAGGGTTCTAATGTTCCATCTTTTATTAAATCTTCTATTACTGGCTTTAGGCCTTCCCTTCCTTCTAAGGATATAGGGTATTGTTTTATGCGAATGGGGCATTCTTCTCTCTCAATGGTTATTTTTATAGGATCTATGTCCAGCTTTCCTCTATTTCCTTCCCCAGCCCAGACTTCTGTGTTAATCTTTCTTTCATCTTCTTCTTCAAGTTTTAACACTTTTGCAGTCATCTTCCCCTCCTCTGGTATGACTCCTATCCCTAGTTGTACTTGCAAATCTCTCCCCAGTAAATTACAGCCTACTCCAGGGACTAATAAAACATCTCCCATCCCTATTCTAGTTTCCCCTTCAATTACTACATTTTTAATAACAGGAACTTTAAACCCCTCCCCCTTGGCATCTGTTACTTTCACGGTATTATTACTAACACTACACCCCTTTGGAACACTCGCCACACACGTTTTTTCTGCCCCTGTATCAACTATAAATTCTAATACCTCCCCCTGGGGACCTGCTTTCAAAGTTATCAAAGGCTCTAGATGGTATTTGTCCCCCAAAGGATAGAGCCTCTGACACCCCTAATCTGCTGATTCTTCTGATTGCATTTCTTGAAAAATTTTTAGATTCTTGTTTAAGTGTGGGCATTCTCTCTTATAATGCCCCTCTTCCCCACAATGGAAACAGGCATTCTTAGTTTGCTCTTGTGGTTTGGATTGTGCCTGGGTCCTATTTCTCCCCCTCTCTTTTTCTCTAAACCCTGAATATTTGGGAATGTTAGCTGGATATGCCGCATTCCTATGGGAATTGCTTTCTTGCATGGTGGCTACCATGATTTTAGCTTTTACTTTGGCTTTTTCTTCATCTCTTCGTACATAAACTTTCTGAGCTTCTTTTAATAATTCATTTAATCCCTTGTCTTGCCAATCCTCAATTTTTTCTAACTTTTTTCTAATGTCTGGCCAGGCATGAGTGACAAAATTTACTCTTAATAAAGCTTGTCCTGCTAAACTATCAGGATCTATTCCAGAGTATTGCCTCATATTCTTTCTATGTCTTTCTAAAAAGTCAGTTGGGGTTTCCTCTTTTCCCGGTTGTCTATCAAAGGCTTTGCTCACATTCTGCCCTCGGGGTGCTGCTTCTTTTATCCCTTTAATTATCAGATTACGATAATCTCTCATATTCCCTCGTCCTGCTTCTTCATTGTGGTTCCAGTTAGGAGGTGCTATTGGCATTTTATGATCCCCTGGTGGGCCAGGCTGGTTTTCTCTTTCCCAAATTTTTATTCCAGCAGCCCTAATCATCTGTCTTTCGTCTTGGGAGAATATAATGCTCATTATTGACTTTATTTCTTCCCAGGTATAAATGTTTGGACCCAAAAACTGGTCCAGTTGTTCTGCTGTGCCTATTGGATCCTCTAATAGTCCTTTCATTTCTTTTTTAAAATTTCTAACCTCTGAAGAGGTTAAAGGAGCATTCACAAAACCTATCCCTCCTTGAGCGCCTCCCATGGGAACTTCCCTCAAAGGAAATAAACTGAATTTTTGATCCCACCCTTCTTGTTCTTCTATCATCATAACCTTAGAAGAAGCTTTTCTTCCATGTTTTGGGGTGGTGGCAGGAGAGGCTTTATCAGACTGTCCTCGAGTTTTAAATGAGTTTTTTCGAGTATTTTGGTAGGGAGCCCCGTTATTTACTCGGGACATGCTATCTTCCTTTAATTCTTCCGAGCTAGTAGCAGGTGTGTTAGTTACTTCCGGTCTTGGAGGACCTGAGGGTCGTATCACAGAGTTGAAACTGGCTGGGCTAGGAAGACCGGAAGTCTGTATCATGGAGCTAAAGCCGGATGTGCTAGGAAGGCCAGAAGGAGGAAGTAGGGAAAGAAAATCGCCCGCGTGGGTTTTAACCGCATGGCGGGGAGTTGGAATAGGGGGCTCAACAGGCACCGGTGCTGTCGGCACCAGCGGGACCACAGCTGCAGGAGCTACTGGGTCGACATGGTAGGGCGGAGGCAAAAATTGTAATGGATCCCAGTTTTTTTCTGTTTTTTCTTTGTTTTCTGCCCCCGGAACCTCTGAGAATTTAAAAACTGATACTTTTGGAGGTTCCTGTTCTTCAACCCAGCAAGAAGCATATTCTCGCTCTTCTAAATTAACTGGGTTTTTAGCATTTACAAACATATTTAAGGCTTGGCAAATCCAAGTTTCAAATGACCCATACCGGGGCCAAAATACATGATCTGGCCTTATTTTTTCTTTTGTCCATTCTATCATACAATATTGAATCATTTTCACTTTATCTTTATCTTTTGTGTGTGGATTTTTGTCCCAGTTTGCTAACTTTATTCCCAAGGGGCTGTCCTGGGGAATATCTGTAGGGATTTCTTTACTTTTTTTCTTTTTTGATTTACTTATTTCCTGTCCTTTTTTTTTTTTTTTTTTAAAGTTTTATATATGTTTGTCCCCAGTTCTTACTCTTTTAATAACTTAAACACCAGCCACCCCTCACAGTACAGAAAACCCTTCTTTTCTAACAGGTTAATATAACATATACTTCTCATTCATTCACATTCATTCATTTTTTAATTTTTGTTTTCTGTCTCACTCATTCTCACTCATAACAAGACAAAAAAAAATCTTTTATTTTTCAATCTCTTATTAATATGTTACCCACGGGTATTTACTTTTAGGGATTATTAATTATCAAAACTTTGTTGGCCAACTGCAGATTCTCTTGGGAGTGGTAACTTTAGGATATATCCTTTATCTTTCAATTCTACACTTCCCGTCTGTAGGATATATTCCTATCTTTATAATTCTACATGTCCCGTCTGTAGGATATATTCCTATCTTTGTAATTCTACACGTCCCGTCTGTAAGATATATTCCTGTCCTTTTACCCTCCCTCAAACGCGCACCTTTTTGGAATTGGGGACCCTACTCCTGTCCCGTTTCCTAGTGGATTGTGCTAGAAAACCTCTTTGCTCCCTTTTCCTAGGAGTCTTAACCCCTCCCTGAGACCCAGTCCCAGTTTTCCCCGGGGATTCTTTCACTCCGTGCCTTTCATTTGCGTCCGGTCACTGGCCATATCCCTCGCGGAATAATGGAATCGCAGTTAAAAGGACTCCACTCTCGCTTCGCAGGTCCGGAGTAGCCAGCCGGCGTCTCACACACACACCATTCAAATCCCCCGTAACTTGCCCCCCAGACAATACTTACAATCCTTTTTCTTGTCCGGGTCTTCGTGCACAAGATTTTAGGGCTTTTGCTGCCGCGGTCTTGTTTTAGGGAGCCTTTAGTCTTTGCTTTATTGTGCCCCTTCTTGTCCACGGGGTGGCGACCTGCGACCACAGACTCACCCCAGAAGAGACGGAGCGATCGCCAAAATCAGCGGGGGGGGCACCTTTCCCCTCGCTCCAGACTTTTCCAAAGCGTCAGTGGTGAGGTCTCATCCCGGACGAGTCCCCAAATTGTGAAAAACGAGGTTCACTCTCCTGTTGAAATTTAAAAGTTTAATAAAGGACAATAGGGGACAAAAACAATAACGCAAAGAGACAGCGCTGGGTGCTTGGCCCTAAGCCAAGAAGCACACCTGCCGTTGAGGGAGTCATCTTAAATACTCTTTGTCAGCCTCATGCCTAGTCATCATGTATAGGTTCTTTTCTCCGGGCTCTTCTGCCTAGTCATCATGCATAGGCTTTTGTCCATGGTCCTTGCATCTGGTTGTGGCTGATAGTCAGGTATCGGTGGCAGGTCTTCTCTGTGCTGTTCTTTGGGTGTTATCCGGTCAGGCAGGTAGTATGGTTAGTAAAGGAAAGTCTTTAAACTACTTTTATTAGTTTTTCTACTATATCGAAATCTAGTTTATAACAGAAATTAAAACATTGGTTATATATTTCTATCTTTATGACAAGATTATTTCTATAAACAGAATAAAATCCTACATATAATGAATATCTGCAAAAAGCTAACACTATACTATTATATATTTATCACAATTACAGAATAAAATCATACATACAATGAATATCTGTGAAAAGCCAACACTATATTATTATGTATTTATCACAATTACAGAATAAAATCATACATAGAATGAATATCTGCGAAAAGCCAACACTATATTATTATGTATTTATCACACTATTGACTGGCATATGGTCTCATTTGCACCTTAATTTGGGCAGAGGTATTTCTAAAGAACCTTAATAATTGGATCATAACATTTTAGTGGCGTAGTCGGCAAGCGTGACATTCTCTGACCCGAAGTGCCTTTAACAATAGTATGGTCTCCTCTGAGGAGATTATTTCCTGTGGTTTCTGTCTGTAGGGACCCAGCTACTCCTAGGGATTCTGACGTAACTTTCTCTGGGGGGATTGTGGAGATTGAGGTCTCCTCTGTGGGGACCTGTACTCTTGGGAATTCTGATGCAGCTTTCTCTCAGGAAGTTGTGGGGTTATAGTCAACTCGTAGGGATTCCGACACAGCCTTCTCTGAGGGGGTTGTGGAGGTTGAGGTTTTCTTCTATGGGGGCCCAGACTCTTGGGAATTCTGATGCAGCTTTCTCTAAGGAAGCTGTGGAGGTTGTAGTAAACTGATTTGGGGGCTTTAGTTCCCTTTTGTGTGTTTTGTTGTGTAAATCCAGGATTGGCAGGTTTTAGTCCTGGAGCCAGTTCTGCTACTTCTGCCTTGGGGAGGGCAGAAGGGAATGCCCTCTCGTCTGTGGTTTGGGGTAGAGGCCCTTCCTTAGCTCTGCTTGGTGTTTTGTGCCGAGTTGTACAGCTGCTGTTACATGGTGTTTGTGCACAGCCGAAAAGCTCCTGTTTGGAGGGGACCCACGCTCCTATTCTTGTGCGCAGCTGTAAAGTTCCCGTTTTGTAGTGTCTGTGTGGAGCCAGCTGCTCCTGTTTTAGTGAGGAACCACGCCCCAACAGTGTTTTTTGTGTTGTGTCTTGTGTGAGGTCAGAATTGCCCTGAAGTCAATTCTGCAAGTCCTGTCTTTTGGGGAAAACCTCCCCCCACCCTCTCCCCCAGTCTGTGGTTTGTTGTGGAGAAATAGAATTGGCAGGTTCTAACCCTGAGGCCAATTCCAGAGCTGGTGCCTTGTAAGGATAGTGTTCCCCCTATGCAGGCTTAGATATTTGTCACCCAGCTTCCTCTGTCAGGAGGCTGTAGGAAAGTTTAGCAGGAAATTCCTATCCCAGGTAACCAGTGTAAAGAAAATGTTGTATTGTCCTTTCTTGGTTAATTTGTTAGTCGCCTCTCTGCCCCTGGGCTGGACTTGGTGCAGGAAAAAAAATATTTAAAGAAATGGAATAGAGAGGAATTAGTTACTAAAAAGATGAATTAGTTGCCAAAAAGGTGAGTAGTTATAAAAAAGATTTGAGGCAGTGGCATTGCTTGCCACTGAACTCGACCCTGCCCGAAAAGAAAAATCACTGGAACAAAAGGTGCGAACTGATAAGGCCAACTGCTCCAGGGCAAGAAGCAGAAGCCTACTAAGACCTGGGGGAAAAAAAAAAAAAAAAGGAGCAACTCAAATGCCTAATTCATGGACTGCAACTCTTGCAAAACTTTTGAAAAGTAGTCTCACTCCCTCCACTAAACAGTCATTCAGAGGTAACCCTACTGAAAACCTGTGGCAAACAACGAAAGTCGTGCAACAAGCACTTCACAGAATAAAAACTCAAACTCCACCTAAAAAAGTTAATGCAATTAACTCGTTCCACTCAGGCATATATTGCCCGAGAAGCTTGTTTCTTTTCTTTTCTAGGAGCGTCAAACACTGTTGCACTGAAGATAAGGAAAACAAGTTTGGGAGCACAGGAACTGCAACCAGCAAAATCACACCTAGATATGATAACCATTTCTTCAAGTAAACTTTGTCACTTGGTATTAGCAATGAGAAGTTTTGATTTCCTTTTAACTGGTCTAGTGGACCAAATTCTCACTTTTCTTTTATAGGAACCTACCAACACATCAAATGAAGCTGCATGAAAGCCAAGGAAAATTTAAAGTGTCACATAATTGCTTGCATTGTCAGCTTGTTAATGTTTGTAATTCATTTGTGTTTTCATTGCAAGTGACTTGCTGGATGATCAAATATTAGTTAAAACATTCCACATATTCTTAAGTTTGATTTTTGTTTCACTTGTTTTGTCTTTTTACTAAAAAACAGTGTGGCAAAAGCTGTTATGGATGTATGATTTGTCTCAACCAATTTTATCCTGAGAGTTGGTACAAGAATTTATACAATATGTACTAACCTTCCCAGCTCTGCCTTGCAAGGCTTTAAAATTATTACAATTTGGCTATATTTTTTTGATTTACTAAGTAGTGAATTAAAGAATCTTAACAAAACACAAACAAATGTAACATGAAGAATTGTATGAATAAAATAAGAAAAGCCTTTTACCAGCCCTCAAACCCGTGGCTGTTAAATCTCCTGCCATATATCCAACAAAGTATTTTAACTTTGCCTAAAAAATTCAAAAGGAAAAAATACAACTTGGGAAAATATAACTACATTTGGAAAACAATTAATTTCATTTTTTAATCACACTCATTGTAAAGCCACAGTTTCTAATTTGTGTCAAGATTAAATTACAGCAGTGCTATTATCTGTCTCCTGGAAAACAGAGCGCAGCCCTAATGTAAAGATAAGCTTACACAGGAACATTTTGTATGAAAACGTTTTGTGTGTTAATTTTGTATCATCAAAACTAATTTTCATTATGTATACAATTATCCAGTGGAATAGGAATATTACCTATAAAATTCTTCCAACTGTATGTGAATGTGGTTGAAAAGAAAACACAGATCCCCGATGTACCTATTTGCATTTATACCAGGATGCAAAGTTAATCAAATATACTGTAAGAGCTGGGAATCCTCCAGAAACTCGGTTGATTGGCAC
This sequence comes from Acanthiza pusilla, assembly GCA_036630365.1. NCBI lineage: Eukaryota > Metazoa > Chordata > Aves > Passeriformes > Acanthizidae > Acanthiza > Acanthiza pusilla. The sequence continues at coordinate 259,758 of JAXCHO010000192.1, read as the reverse complement.
ATGTTAATACGTGTATCTGTTGAGGATATCCCTCTATGAAACATAAAAATATAAACCTGCTGTGTAATTCTATAACCAATTTCAAAACATATTAAACCAACATCTAAGAGACACAATAAAGTGATATCCCTCACACCCATCACCCACTAGAAAACACTAATTCCTGGGGTTCACGGGGTAAGGGCACTAAATAATGAAAATTGAATTGATGGTTACAATTGAATTTACATTTTGAATTATTGCACACTGTATAATTGCTCATGTTATTGCTTCTACTGTTTCTATCCTTTCTCCTATTATCTTTTTTTCATCACCTCCATGGACAAGCCAGGAACTGAAGAAGATTGCTAGGAAACAGACATTTATTACAATGTTTGAGTCACGGGGTGGCTGTCAGAGACTGAAATAGTTCATGCCTCAAACATTGATATAAAGTTTTGCTCATTGTACCAAAAACTGTATAAAGAAACTGCAACCAAAGAAGCCTCGGTGAGGATACCTAACTGGGACTTTGGACTGAGAGTCAAACTGCTGAGATTAGATAAAGGGAAGCCTATTGTTCAGTCATCTCAGGCTGAGGGAAAGGAATGCACCCACAAAGGCCAAAGGCACCAGCTGCACTGAGAATCATCCCAGGCTGAGTTGGGGTGGGGGCAGAGCACAGCTCACAAAGCCAGGTCTACACAGACTTCTCCCCCAACCGAGGGGGGCAGGAGGAGGTTTTGGCTATGTTATAAATGAATTCAGGGGCCGAAATTTTAACTGTATAATATTGAGTATTTATTAATAGAGCAAAGACAAAAACAGCGCTGGGTGCTTAGCAATTTTGCCAGAGGCACACCCATCCATTGTACAGTGAACTTAAGTACTTTCTTTAATTGTTACATATTCATTAAGCCTAGAAGGAAATTTACACTTCACTCAGCTCCCCCCTCTGATCCTTGCCCCCTTCTGCCAGCGAAGGCGCCTGTCTTGGAGTCTCAGACCCTCTGGATTGCCTCAGAACTGAAGGCTGAAATCCTCCCATCGATGTTTCCTCAGTTCCAACTTAATTTGTAGGTGACAGTTCCTTTTGAGAGGTGTGAGTCGAGATTACAGACTTCCTGGGATGCCTGTGGTTATCTTCTTTGTTTCTTTAAGACGTCGTGATCCTCAGCTCTGTGTTTTATCAACTTAAAAGACATTTATTACCATGTATTTATTATTACATTTTCTAATATATTACAACTATCTCGAAGTTACAATTCACCCTAACCTTGTTTCTGCTTAATTATATTTTATCTTAACATTATTTTTTTATACAGTACACATCACTTCTAAATGTTAAATTCATATATGCGAAAGCCAGCATTTATCATTCACTCATTTATCACAGGCGCATGGCATAACCTCTGGAGAGAGGCAATAAACGCCCATCCTCCCTCACACAAACTGGGCCAGCTGTGGAACCCCCAAGCCCACAGGCCACATCCACGGGACATTCACGTGAGAGGCAGCTGAGGGGGTGTCATAATCCATCACAGACCCCCCAAAGTGCTTGGCCTTGCCCCACAGGACTGCACGTGATGCCAGCAGAGTCTGCTGCAAGAGACTGTCCCTCCCCAGGGGACATGCCTGGACATTGTCACCTGGCCTGAGTGGATATTAACCCATGGGATCCTGTGCTTTCCGGGGGAACCATCACCACCAAGAAGACCAAGCTGGAGAGGATCAATGCAACATCGCTGGGATCCACGGATGGTGATGTTATTTTCTTCTGTCTCTGTCACTCTCTTTCTGTCCCCCCCACCTCTTTTCCTACTTCTCCCTTTCTCTCTTTTCCACTCTCTCACTCTTATTTACTATCCAATAAAACCCATACTATTGACTGGCACATGATCTAGTTTGCACCTCAATTCAGGCAGAGGTATTTCTAAAGAACCTTAATAATTGGGTCATAACAGGAGCTGAGGGCTCCGTGTGGCTCTGCAGGACCTTGTCCCTGGGGCTCGTCTGGATCAGCCCGGGCAGCTGGGCTGCACTTGGCTTCCTTTGTGTCTCTGCTTCCCCTGGCACAGCACCTGCCCAGCGCCCAGGGGACAGCAATGGCAGCGGGGCACTTCGGGCTGAGGTTCAGTGTCTGTGCCTGGGATAAATCCCAAACCCTTCCCTAAGGAGCAGAGAGTGCTGACAGAGCACAGGATGCTCTGCTGAGCACGGGATGGCCCCGGGGTGATGTCAGACACAGCCGGGATGGGAGTGCCAAAGAACAGGAGGAGGAGCAAGCAGGAGAGGAAGAGGAGGAAGAAGGGCGGGTCGGGAAAAGGGGCAGAGGGGAACAGCGGGAGGAAAATGAGGGATAAAGAGGGTGGAGCAAGAGAAGCAAGAAAAGGAGCTGCCACATGCGTCCATCGCTCTCTGTGTCCGCAACCCTCGGCCCCGGGAGCATCGCCCCCGCATCCCGCAGGTGACCGGGCAGGGGGAGCTCGCTCCAGAGATCTTGTGCGGTGCGTGGGGTTCTTTTTGGGAGGGGGGGATTTTTGGGCCTTGTAGGACTCCAGAACCGAGCCCCAAATATCTTTGGTGGATCCTGGGTGGCTTTGTTTGGTTTTTTTGCGGGGGGGGGAGGGGGCGGATGTTTGGATGTTGCAGGACTCCAGCTGTGAATCGCAAATGGCCCTGGGGGGATATTGGGGAGTCCCTGGCACGCGGGTTTTTGGGGGGTCCCTGTGGCGGCTGTCGGGAGAAGTGGGATGGGGTGGGCTGGGGCCCGGGCAGGGTGGGATGTGGATTGGGGTGTGGGATGAAGTGTGGGGGAGGGGGATGGGTGGTCTGGGGCCTGGGATGAGGCAGCCGAAGGTTGGGGGTGATGAAGGCGGGGGGACCGCAGTCCTTGGGGGCTTGCCGGGTATCGGCCACGTGTGAGGGAGTTTTGGGGTAGCCCTAATCCTTGGGGGGTGGCAGTGGCAGCGGGGGACACGTGTGTCCGGCAGCTGTGGAGCCCAGCTGCGCCCCCCTGGGCCCCATGGGCGGCGGGAGCGGAATTTGGGGAGGGGGAGGTGTGGGGCGGGCAGGCCGGGCCCCCCCGCTGGGCGCTGTCCCGGTGGGGCCGAGTGCGGGGGGAGCCCCGCGGGGCCCGGCCCTGCCCGGGCACGGCTGATGCCGCCCGCCCGCGCTCCGCACTGCTCCAGCCTGGTGCTCGCAGTGCCGCGCGGGGCGGGGCCACTTTGGGGACCCGGCCAGGGCAGAGCGCGGCTGCTTTGGGGCTGTGGGCACCTGCCCGGCGCTGGGCATGGGCCGTGTGGGGGCAGCTGGGGCCGTGCTGGTGGCACTGGTGGTGCTGGCAGTGCCCCCGGCCCTCCGCGGGGTGAGGGGGGGGCGCGGTGAGAAGGGGGGCGGGGACTGGGAGCCCAAAGTGAGCGAAATGGGGATTGGGACCCCCAGAGTGGGCAGGAGGTGCCTGGAAGCCCCAAAACCAAGCACGTGGAATGAGAGTTGGGGGTTGAGGGGCCGATGGTGAAAGGGAGAGAAGAGCAGTGGAAAAGAGGGGTCTGGGACCCCCAAAGAGAGCAGGAGGGGGATGGGACACGGCAATTGAGTTGGGAGGGGTGTGTGGATTGGGAGAAGGATGGGAAAGGGGAGGAGAGGGGAGGGAAAGGTGGAGTTGGAGGGGAAGAGGGCAGTTCCATGGGGCTCCAGCCCTGTCCCCCAGCACTTGATCCTCGGAGCAATTCCCTGGGGCAGTGAATCCGCATTGGGGGTGTCCCCAAGCCCCCTGTCCATCCCTGGGGCTGATCGGGGGTTCCCCCCACACAGCAGCCTGTGCTGCGGCAGCTGTAGTGCAGAGGAGGGTGGGGAAGGGGGGTCTGGGGTGAGAGCAGAGGAGGAGCAGGAGGAGGAGGAGGTGGAAAAGGAGGAGCAGGAGAACCATGAGGTTTCACCACCCACTGTGTCCACAGCACCCCCAGCTCTGGGAGTGACCACCCCACATTCCACAGGTGACCAGGGAGGGGGAGCTCACCCCAAATCTATCTGGGTGTCTTCAGGAGGGTTGTTTTTTTCTGGAGGAGTGTTTGGAACTCACAGATTCTGGAATTGAGCCCCAGATATCTTTGCCTGTCCTTGGCAAGGATTTTCTTTATCAGAGGGAAAATTTGGATCTTGGAGGACTCCAAAACTGACCCATAAATGCATTTTGGGGAATATTGTTTGGGGTCCATGTGGGAATTTCCCGGTATTGGTGGGACAGGACATTGGTTTTGGGGATCCCCGGGAGAGCCGTGGGGGTGGAACGCAGGACTCCCGGAGTGCAGAGAGCAGAGAGGGGCGACAGAGAGCAGAGAGGGGCCTTCCTGGCAGCCTGGAGGGGTGGGGGAGCCTGGAGATGAGGCAGGGCTGGGACACTGTGACGCTGAAAGGGGCGGCGGAGAGAGGGGGAAGGCGCGAGTGCCTGGAGTGGGGGGAGCCTGAAGAGGGGGAGCCTGGGAGCCCTGGGAGCCAAAGCAGCATCAGGGAAGAAGGGAGCCCTGGGACCAGCGAAAGCCCACGGCATCCCTAAGCAGGAGCCCGGAGGAGGGGGATCCCCAGGACCCACGGGAGCGCCAGTAGCTTTGAGAAGGGGGAACCCCAGCACCCCAAAGCCAGGAGACTGGAAAGGGGGAACTCCTGGGAGGCTTTTTTTGGGGTCACTGTTGATTTTTGGAGTTTTTTATAGACGCAAAGCATTCGGTGACTTCTAGAGATAGACTTGGGACTGAGGAATCCCCAACCCAAGGCACTCACACCTTTTTTTCTAACCAAACCAGGGTTTTCCATTACCAAACCTTGGCCACAAGATGCAGAAGGAGTCTGTGAGGAAGAGGAAGATGGCCCAGCATGCGCAGGCAGGTGAGGAGGAAGTCAGTGCCCCTTTCCCCCTCTCTTCTGCTCCATGTCCCAGCCCAGCATCACCCCCGGCTGCAGGACAACCCCGCTGCCGACGCTGTCCTGCAGGGACAGATTGGGAAGATGTCCTTCCCCTTCCCTGTGGCACGGAGGCAAATCCCATCCTCTCCTTGTCCTTCCTCCCCAGGCAATGAGCTGCAGACAGAGACCAGGGAGGGCAAAGCATTGGGGCAGAACCTGGTGGAAGAGGCCGTTTTGAGCAGCTCCATGGCACAGGAGTTCAAGAGGGAGGAAAAGCCCCAGAGATGCCGCACAAGGAGGGGCTGCAAACCCAGCCCAGGGCGCTCTGAGCAGGAGAGACCCACCCTGTGCCAGGAAGGCGTCCAGAGCTTCAGCCAGAGCTCAGCCCTGGTGGTCCCTGAGCAGCTCCATGATGGGGAGAAGCCCTACAAGTGTGGGGAATGTGGAAAGGGCTTCAGCAGGAGATCCCACCTGATCCGCCACCAGATGATCCACACTGGGGAGAGGCCATACGAGTGTTCTGTGTGTGGGAAGAGGTTTCCAAGCAGTTCAGATCTCCTTGTGCATCAGCGGATTCACACAGAGGAGAGGCCCTTCCGCTGCCCTGAGTGCAGGAAGGGCTTCAAGCAGAGCTCCAACCTCATCAGGCACCAGCGCATCCACACTGGGGAGAGGCCCTACGAGTGTGGGCAGTGTGGGATGAGCTTCAGCTGCAGCTCCAGCCTGATCTGCCATAGGAGGATCCACACTGGGGAGAGGCCCTATGAGTGTGGGCAATGTGGGAAGGGCTTCAGCCACAGCTCACACCTGATCCGCCACCAGAGGACCCACACTGGGGAGAGGCCCTATGAGTGTTCTGAGTGTGGGAAGAGGTTTCCAACCAGCTCAGATCTCCTCAGGCATCAGTGGATTCACACAGAGGAGAGGCCCTTCCGCTGCCCTGACTGCAGGAAGGGCTTCAAGGACAACTCCAACCTCATCAGGCACTGGCGCCTCCACACTGGGGAGAGGCCCTATGAGTGTCCCGAGTGTGGGAAGAGCTTCACCCAGAACTCTCACTTGACTCGACATCAACAGAGCCACCGGTAACGGAAGCCCTGCGAGTGCTCTGAGTGTGGGAAGAGCTTTCTGCGCTGCTCCAACTTCATCACCCCTCAGATGACCCACATTGTTCAGAGCCCTGGTGACCAACACTCCCGGTGACCAACACTGGGAGGACACCTGGCTGGTGGCTTCCATGTCCTCAGATTCCCTGTAGCCACCTGGGCAAGTGCAGGGGCAGGAACATCCATTGGGACTCAGACTGACATTGGAAATTCATTGGGAAGAGCTGATTTATTAACATTACACCCAAAAGAAACTCACCCGCTCTTTCCAATTGTTTGTTCTGGTGGCATCAAGCAACGCTGGAGGATCTTCGAGGTCTTTTCCAACCTAAATAATTTCCTTCTTCATCCTGTCAAAACTAGCAAAATTGGGGTAAAAATAAGGAAGTGAAACAAAGAGATTGCAATCTGCAACATTTTCCTGAGATTTGAGGGTGCATTTGGGGTTCATGGAGGGTTTGGGTGTTCTGGGGCTGCCCAGGCCAAGGGACAGGGCCACGATCTCATAGTTGTGGCAGCAGAACGTGTCTACCTGAGCCCATCTGTTCTCCAGGAATTCGGGTTGTCTGTCCCAGTCCCTGGCCTGGGTCTCCCCATGTGGGGTGTGCCACTCCAAGTGCCCAAATCACTGCTGAAGTGCCTGAGCTGCTTTTGGCTGTGGATGTTCCTGTCCACCATCCTCTCCTGGTCAGTGCCATGGAGGGCTGGGAGGGGCATTTGGCGATCTTGTGGCAATAGGGAGGGGCTTTTGTGGTTCTTGGGGCATCTGTGGTGCTGCGAGGGGTCTTGGTGGGGTCTGAGGGAGTTTTGGGGTCCAGGCTGGGCTGTGTGTCTTGGAGAGGTATTGGGTGGGTCTTGGGGGAGATGGGAAAGGGCTTCTGCTGTCTCTGGGGGCCATTTATATGTCACGGGCTGGATTTGTGGCATCCTAGGGGGAGCTGTGAGGTTGTTTGAGAGGTCTGGCATTGGCTCTGGGGCTGGGAGGAGTTTCAGGCCAGTTGTGACCCCCCAGACCCCCAATGCTTCCACCAGACCCTGCCCCCAAGATGCTGCCAGGGGTTTGGGGGCTCCATGTTGGGGTTCATCCTCCTGGTGCTGCTGAAGAAGGTGAGGGGGGGTCCGCAGGGGTCGTGTGTGTCCCCCAGAGCGTGTGTGCCGCCCATGCCAGTGTCACCCCTTTTCCCTCCCCACAGGGCTCCTGACCCAGCTGCTGCTGCCCCCGGGAGGGAATTTGGGGAGGGGGCAGAGGGGGTGCGCAGCCCCCGCCGGGGGATGACCCCGAGCCAGCGCCCTTTGTTTAGCTCCAAGCTGGGCTTGGGGCCGCAGCAGGAAGAGGCCGATGGGCAGCAGCTCCTGCAGGTGGGACAGTGCTTGGGCTCAGGGCAAGGTCCTGCCCTGCACACCTGGCTCAGGTGTGACACTGCCCCGCCAAGGGAGCGCGACATTGCCATCCCCACGGCTCAGGGCTGGCAGCAGCACTTGGAGCACGCACATGGAAATGCTGGGAGCAACTGGGAGCAGCCTGAGGCCGTGAATTCTCCCCCAGCACCGCCTTTCCAGGCCAGCCCTCCATGGGAGAAATGCTCCTTAGGCCTGGGCCTTGAGCAGCAGCCCCTGGGCTCAGCTCCTGTGCAGCTGATCACAAACACTGTCTGCTGCCAGGCACTGCTGCTGTCCAATGAGCTCCTGCTTGCTTTAGGAGCAGCCTTGGCAACTGTTTTTCTTCCCTCCATGGCACAGCATGGCTGTTGTCACAGTGTCAAAGCAAGCTGTTGATGCCAAGTGCGGCCAGGATGAGCCATGGCTGTGCCTAAAGCCCATCTCTTGGGGCCCTATCACCAGCGGTGCCAAAGGAGCCCTTGGAGCTGTCCTGGAGCAGCCACCTCCCTCTGAGTGGGGCCTCTCGGAGCTGGGAACTCTCCCGTTTGCTGCACTCGGGGCATCCCCGAACAACGAGGGAGCCTGGGCCGATCCCCCACTCCTCGAGGCTCAACCCTTCGCCCGCTGGGGAGATGTAAAAGCATCGGGAGTGAGCATTTCCCTGCCCTCGAGGGCAATTTCTGACAGGTCCCTGGCACTGACTCTTTGTGTCTGTGTGCACACACGTGTGCCTGTGCTCTGGCAAATGGGGGAGAAATGCTGCTCTCGGAGGGGTTGAAGTCCCTTCGATATCTAAGTTAGGCCTATAAGTAAGGGTCAGTGCTAAGGCATAGTCTAAGTTAAATACTGCTAAGGGCTGTTCTTTTGTTAAGTTGTTAAGTTTAATGTTAGTTACAAGGTAAGTTAACCACTGTTAAGTGTTATTCCTCTGTTATATTGTAAATTCATAGCTTATAAGTTAGGTTAAATACTGTTAAGTACTGTTCTTTTGCTCAATTTTTACGTTTAACATATATGCTAAGGTATAGGTTAAGTGCTGTAAAGTTTGAGGGCTGTTAAGCTTTTAGGCTGTACTCCTTTTATACTTGCCCTCACTGTCCTTTTGTCACACACACCTAAACACACACACACACAGAGTGCCAGTTCTCAGTTCATTTCTGGTTTGATTGGTTATTGCTTTTTTCCCCTGGGTGCCTGAACTGTCCAGTCAGGAGTAGAGTGACTCGTGCCAAGGAACTTCGTTGTGCTGTTGCTGGATATTAAATCTGGTTTTTGCTGATCCCTTGCTGGGGATTTTTTAAGTGCTCTCTAAGCCCTCATTTGTAAGAGGCTGAAGGAGCCCTGGCCCAGGCTCTCATCCTGGGGGACACAGGGACGCTGCCGGGGGGTCCCTGTCCCCCTGTTCCACCCCCACAGCCCTGTCCCCCCTGTCCCCGTGTCAGGCTCTGGGGGTCGATCTCGTGGAACATCCTCTGGGGGAGGCTGCGGCACCGGGGGGGAGGGGGGGACCCGGGGGGACAGGGGACCCTGCTGTGCACGAGCAGTGTTGGACTTCTGTGGGGGGAGCTGTGAGGGGGGGCTGGGGCAGAGTGACCTCCCCAGTGACTTCTCACAGCCCCTGTGATGTCACAGAGCCACCTCTGTGCTGTCACTCAGTGATGTCACACAGCTCACTCTGTGACCTCAGAGCCTGCTCTGTGATGTCACACAGTCCCCTCTATCATGCCAGAGCTGCTCCATGGCCTCACACAACCAACTCAGAGATGTCATAGCCCAATGTGTGACCTCACACAGCCCACTCTGGGATGTCACACTGCCCCTTTCTGACATCACAGCTGCTCTGGGGCTCTGTGACACAGCCCCAGAGGTGCCTATGGCTATGACACAGCCCCTCTGGGCCATGGCACAGCCCCTGCCAATGCTGAGCACCTGTGAGCTCTGGCTGTGCCCTGCTGGTGTCCCTGAGCTGCCCTGGTAGTGGCCCAGCCCTGCTGGGCTGTGCACAGGAGCTGCTCCTGGGCAGAGCTGTCTCTCTGCAGCGCTGCCGCTTGCCAGGAGCTGCCTCTGTGCCAGGAGCCCGGCCCAGCTCAGCAGCACAGCCACAGCACAGGCACTTGAATGAGCCTCGCGGGGCTCTGCTGCTGTTTACATCAGACTCAGTCCCTCCGAGTGTGTTCAAATAACTTCCCAAGAAGTCAAAGTTAAACTGAAACACTGAAGTCTCTTGTAGTTTAAATGGGTTCCAGTGAGTGACACAACTGAGAAAGTGTCCCCAGGTTCCAGTTAGAGCAGAAAACATCCTGCAGAAGTTGACTCTGCCAGGTCCTCAAGATAAAACAATCCCAGGGATGTGTTTGCCTTTGCCTGAGGCAGGACTGATCCAAACTGTCTTCCCTAACACATTTCTCACACCACGGGGACTTTATCCCCCTTCTATGGCCCATGGATGATTTGATTGGGCAGGGCCAGCTCGATTGGTGGAGCCTCAGGTCTTCACTGACCAGTGGCCTTGGCTAACTGCAGCTCCCAGTGTTTGAAGGTCCCACCAGGCACTGCTTTCAAGGTGGTTTTCAGCAGTCCCTTGCACTGTTCAGCTTTCCCAGGGCTGGTGCCTGACAGGGAATATGAAACACCCACTCAGTGCTGTGCCCTCTGGCCCAGGTGTCCATGAGGCTGTTCTGGGAATGAGTCCCATTGTCCGACTCACTTCTTCCTGGGGGCCCTGTCCCCCCAGGACTTGCTTTTGCAGGCCCAGGGTAGTGTTCTGGGCAGTGCCGTGAGGCACAGGGTGCGTCTCCATCCCTGCAGGGGCTGTTGGCAACACTGTCAGCAGCAGCGCTTGCCCTGGCGGCTCTGTGGCACTGTGATGTCATCGATCTGCCAGGCCCCCCCAGATTGGCATTTCCACCATCGTCCCCCACACCACAGGGGCTTTGCCCGCTTGGCCCTGCTTGAGCACAGCACATGTTCCACAGTCATGGCTAACCTGGAGATGCTGTCCATGGCTAAATCCACCTCTGGGTCACCAGCCCATCTGGAGGTTGCATCTCTTCCCTGATGACCTGAGGCAACAAAGGATCCTGATCCCTCTCCCTGCTCTGAGAAAGATCCCTGAGAGGAGCACAGATGGGAATATGCACAGGGTGAGCTCCCACACCCCATGAGCAGCCCAAGCCACATAGTGCCCAGAGGCTCTGGACCTATTCCAGCAAATGCTCAGATCAAATTTGTTTCCAGCCTGCTCTGGGCAGATCTGTTGGTATCTAACCCATTGTGCCCCACACTGGCCCCAGAAAAGTGCTGCCCCACATCCACACAGCCCTTTCCAACCACATCCTCCTCTCACTTCCCATTTGCTGTTGTCTCTCAGTGTTCACATGTTGATTATTGAAGCCACTCCTGCTCCAGGAGCCTGATTGGAAAGCAATTGGCCCCAGCAACTTGGGGACAAGATATTAATCACAAAAATGCTGCTGCCAGCAGAGACAAGATAGGGAGAGAGGAAAGGGGAGAGCCAGGCCCAGGGGACATGGCTGCAGTGGTGATGGCTGTGAGGTCACTGCCACCGCAGCAGCCTGGCTGGCCCTCAGCTGACATTCTGGCCAGGAGCGTTGTGAGGTCACCCAGCACATCAGAGACCCCACACAACAGGAATTCCATCCTTGGGGAGGTGAAGGGTTGAGGCAGGTGACAGAGGCCCCACCTGGGCTCTGATTCTGGGCCATCTCTGCTCCACAACCCACCCAGCCCTGGTACACAGGGAGGCCAGCCGGGCTCATGGCCACCCTGCTCTGCACCAGCCCTGCAACCCGGGAGAAATCTTTCCTTATCTCCAGGTTGAACATCCTCTATTTCACCCAACACGCCCTGTCTTTCTTCCTCTTGACATGCTCCAGCCAAGCTTTTCCTTCCTAAAATCAACAAAGTCACCATATCTCCATTTCCCCTTTGCAAACTGTCCTTGCTGACACCTCCTGGCTGTGGCTTCACGAGCCCTGTCAGAGCCAGCCCTGTCCCTGCCCTGCCCCAGCTCTGCTGCCCCACAGCTGCTGGATCAGGAAGGGCAGAGCCATGGGGGAGGGAAATGCACGGGGATTCCTCCTGGGAGGGAGCTCAGGATGTTTCCAGACCAAACCAAAGCGCAGTCAGCGGAGAAAGGGACACAAGGATGGGCTGTTTGTGTGCCCTGCCACAGCAGGATCAGATGCAGAGCTGCAGAGATGCCCAGCCAATGTGGATCCCTGCAGGAGCTGATCTCACACAGCAGCTCCCAGGCCTCTGCTCCTCGCTGCTTGCTCTGCTTTGATGTTCCCTGGGTTGCAGCTGAAGCCAGCGGGGCTGGGCTGCAGAGAATTTGGGAGAGAAACCCATCAGTGTCCATCTCAGCCTGTGTGAGCGTGCAGGGGCAGGACTCAGCCCAGGGCTAGTGGGGCAGGGCCAGGGCCTGGGGCAGGGATGGAAAAAGGCAAGTGGCCGAGAGAGGAGGCTGCTGTGTGCCCTTGGTGGCACGGCCAGAGCAGGGAGGGGCCCAGGACATTTGTCAGCGCCAGGCTCTGTCCCCAGCCATTGGCAGCCCTGGCTGCTCAGCCCAGGTTTGCGGTGAGTCTGGCTGTGCCCAGCTCCATCCTCCTGCGGGGCTCAGGGCCTGTTCCCGGCAATGGCCAGCCCTGGCCGGCTCTGTGCTGGCCCCGAGCCCGGCAGAGCCTGGGGCAGGGCTGTGTGGGAAGGCCCACAGGTGGCACGGCCTGGGCAGGAGCTTGGAGAGGCTGCCCAGCAGGGAGGCCATGGGGGCACCGAGCCCCAGGGGCTGCTGTGGGCACCACGGCACAGGGGCCGTTCCCACCCGCAATGCTCCTGGCCTGGGCTGGGCCTGCCCAGGGGGGCTGTGGCACCATGGCTGGGCCAGCGGGGCACAAAGGGGCCACGGAGCCGCTGCCGGGGTGACAGCAAGGCCAGCACCAGGCGAGGAATTGCTTATCTATTCAGACTGCATTAGGAGATACTTGGATTCAGTATCAATTGGAGATTGCACATATTAATGTATTAATGGGAAAAAAAGCCTAAACAGGACCTAAAAAAATCGTCTCTCACTGTTTTTTAAAGTATTATATACTTGACTTGAATACACTTCCTGAATCTGCTGAATTAGTCACAGAATATTTGGAAATTTAAATTACTCCAAGAGGCTTGAGTTGTTAAGCTATTTTGAATGTTAATGAACCCTCAAGCAATGAATTCCTGAAGATCTGAAGTCTGAACAAGCCTCTGGAAAAGTAAAATTCAGCACCAACCTCCAAGTTGCTGCTCTGTGATGCCATACAGCCACAACATGATGTCACAGTCTGCTCGGTGATGTCACAACCCACTAAGTGATATCACAGAGCCCAGTCTGTGACCCAACAGCCTGGTCTATGATGACACACATCCACACTGATGTCACAGCCTGCTCTGTGATGTCACACAGTCCCCTCTCTGATGCCAATGACTTAATACAACCAACTCTGTGATGTCATAGCCCAATCTGTGGCCTCACACAGCCCACTCTGGGATGTCACACTGCCCCTTTCTGACATCACAGCTGCTCTGGGGCTCTGTGACACAGCCCCAGAGGTGCCTATGGCTATGACACAGCCCCTCTGGGCCATGGCACAGCCCCTGCCAATGCTGAGAACCTGGGAGCTCTGGGTGTGCCCTGCTGGTGTCCCTGAGCTGCCCTGGCAGTGGCCCAGCCCTGCTGGGCTGTGCACAGGAGCTGCTCCTGGGCAGAGCTGTCTCTCTGCAGCGCTGCCGCTTGCCAGGAGCTGCCTCTGTGCCAGGAGCCCGGCCCAGCTCAGCAGCACAGCCACAGCACAGGCACTTGAATGAGCCTCGCGGGGCTCTGCTGCTGAGGCCCTGAACATCAGTCCCTGGGAGGGAGCTGCAGAAACCTCTCAAGGATGAAAAGTCAGAACTCCAAAGTTCCTGATACCATTAATGGGTCCCACTGAGGGACACGACTGAGAAAGTGTCCTCAGGTCCCAGTTAGTGGAGGAAATTGGAGGCAGTGATGACAGGTGGGGACAAAGAGAAGCCAAGTCTTTGCGCCCTTGGGAACAGCAGTGTCTGTGCCACCAAGGGCTGTGAGGAGACACCTTGTGCTGAGGCCCTGGGGCCTCCTGGCACAGCCCCAGCAAGGCTGGGCACTGTCACCCCCTTGTCCTGCCCTCAGCATCCCCACCCCACATCCCAGTGGCCTCAAGGATCTGCTGGAACGAGTCCCTGGGGAGCCTTTGGCAGGAATGGCCCTGGGGGCTCCTCAGTGCTCCCAGGGACTGCAGGTTTTTCTAAGGACTTTGGGTTTTGCTTTTGCCTTGGAGTCCCTGAGAGGTTTGTGCAATCCTGGCCTCCAATTATCTGCTCTAACGAGTCCCTTGAGATTCTTTGTCAGTACCAACACTCTGTGGGGCTCATTAATGCTTCAAGGTACTTCAGTTTTCTTAAAGTACTTTCCACTCTCCTTTTGACACTGAGTCTCTGAGGTTTGTTCAATCTTGGTCTCCAATTATCTCTTCCAAGGAGTCCATGGTGGGGATGGACCTCAGTAGGACCCATTGATTCTTTGAGACTCTTTGAGTTTTTCCTCTGACTTTGACTCCTGGAAAGGTTTGTGCAATCTCCTCTCAGGCCCTGAGGTTCAAGGACTCAGCTCCAAATGCACCTTGGGGCTCATTAGGAGCAAACAAATTCTAACAAACCATGGCTCTGCCTTGATTTCCCTCTGGTCTAGTGCAGATCATTAGGAATGTTTCCTGCTACAGTTATGGACAAATATTTCAAAGAGCTCCTAAGAAATACACATTCCTATTTGAAATGGTGTATTTTATTGCTGTTCTCTTTAGATCATTGCAGCATTCTGTGACTGACATTGATCCAGGGTGTCTCCCTGTGCCTTGAGGTCTGACCCAGTGTGGACAGCCCTGCTCCACATTCCCCACCCCCGTCCTTTCTCCCCTCACTCACCTGGGACCTGCTTTGCTTGCAGAACTGCCTGCACTCAAGCAAAGAGGAGTTCTCTTTTTTTTTTTTTTTTGAAGCAAACTAACACTCCTAAGTTTCCCCATTGAAAACAGACACCCTCCTCAAGTGTGTGCCTGCCCAAGCTGCCACTGGTTTAGGGTGGCTAAGAGATTTACTAGAAGGTGTTTGTTGAAACAAGGTATATAGCTTGTGTTTTAGGGACTAGGAGGTAGATAATGATTTCCTAGGGGCTGCTTGCTAAAACAATGTGTACATCTTGCTTAATACTTTTGTGCTTGCCAAGCCAAGAGGGAGGATATAAAGAAGATGCCAAACTATTGATCAAGAGAAGGAACTGTGACCAGATATTTTACTTCTGGATCCTGAAAGCAGCCCGAGCCAGCTTCAAGGTTTGGACCTGGAGCAGGGACCCAGGGAGTATGCGCAGGGAAGCAGGGGAAGAGTTCAACACGAGGAAGACTCCTTTACTTCATCCCAAGACCCCTGCCCACAACCACCAGGCAGCACTGTGCAGGCACAAGTGTATTTAAATGAACTTTGGACTCATTAAAATACGAAGCAGGAATAGATAATGATTACGTATAGGGCATTGTGTAACTTTATGCATATGTAACTTGTAACCCAATATAAACCAGACAGAGCATTATTGGGGTGTGCACGCTTTGAGGAAAAAAACCACTAAGCGTCCCAGTGCTGGAATAAACATACCTACTTTACAACTTTCCTTTAGTTGTTGAGTTAATCTGAGCCTCACAATAAACACTTAATCCATTAAAAGCTGCAACGAAACACAAAAATCCAAAATGAAATGCATTAAATGGTTTACCTTTTTTGTATTTCCAGAACAGTGTTACCAACAGTGTTGTTCCTAGATCAGTCAGCTATCCTAGCAGAACCTTGTAATAATTGTAACAGGTACGGCTTCGGATGCAAAAGAGTGAGTAAGCCAGAAAAAAAGAGAGTGGTACCCTTTCAACAGAAGCAAATAAAATAATGGCTACATTAATAATTAGCTAACGGACTTCAATCTAAACTTGCAAAATTTGAGATATAACCATATGTAAATCAGACAAAAATAAATTTTATCTTTAAAATGAAAAGGTTTAAAAAGAAAGGCTGGCTATTCTAACAAGGTGCAAAGACAGAGTAAGTTCCATTAGTGACTGCCACATTTCTAACTGTTGTTGTTACATGTATATTTGCTCCTCTAGCATTTGGGAATGCCAGGCCCCACAGAAGGAAGATACTGCCTTCAGAAATCGCTAGAGATCATGGACCGATCTGCCGAGCTTTGAGCTCTGCCACTGAAAGATGCTGTAAAATTTAAAATAGCAGTTCCCATTCATATGAATTCCAGTATGCTTTCCTCTTTCCTTTCTGCCCTGTCTGCTAGAATTCCCACCAAACGCAGGGGGGAGAAGGTACCCTAATTAGATCACAAGCAGGGAAAACTAACAATACAGGAGTCCTACTCAGTTACCTTTCATATAAATTCCAGTATGTATTCCTCTTTCCTTTCTGCTCTGTTTGCTAGAAATCCCACCAGAAGTGGGAGAAGGTACCCTAATTAAATCACAAACAGGGAAAGCTTACATTACAGTAGTCCTGCACAATGTCTTGAGCCATGGAGTTAGCTGCCAAAAACTGAAAAAATTGATGTCTCTGAGACACTGTGAGATGCCTGTGTGTGTGGTGTGTGTGTGGGGAGGGGGTGGGTCAGGCCTTGCCCTGGTGAGACAGTGAACTGCTCCTCACCCCACCCCAGAGCACCCCAGCCCTGCAGTGGAGCCAAGCACGGGCACAGCAGAGACAATTTTCCATTTGCCAATATGCAGCTCCAGAGAAACCAAGTAAACAAGAGTCCCACGGGGGGAAAGAAGGCCCAAGAAAGCAAAAAGAATTTACATTCCTCTTAAAATTTCTATATGAGTACTTTTCTATAGATTCTCTGTCTTCTTTTCCTTCTAAATATTTCTATATTCTATGTCTTTCTCTTTTTCAAAATTTTTAGCTAGGATTGGTTTAGTCAGTAACTTTAAGTGGAAGTGACCTTAAAATTCAGGTCACTCCCAAAGGGGGGAATTGTTGGAAAATATACCAGTTTAAAAATTTTGTATAACTTTAGTCAAAGGCTTTGTTTGTCTTTACCCCGGAAAAGGAATTTTAAGTTTCTTTTCAGGACATTGTTCTGCCAGATGAGGTTTGATAGACTCAACATTCTAACAGACTAGGAGTAGCCCAAAGATACCCAGAGAGATAAAGGCCATCAAAGGAACATCAACGGAACATTAACAGAACATCGGTGGCCATCTACAAACATCCACCCCAGACCCACCTCCTACAGAGCTGAAGACATCGCGCCCGGAAAGGACTGATAAGAAAATTGAAGAATGAAGATCTAATTTACTTTGAAACAATGCATCTCTATGAGTTTTGACTGTATAAAATTTGGGGGAAATCCTGTAAAATCGGTGCATCATGGAATGATTCTCTCTGCACACCCGGGCTATGTGTGCATGAGGTGATTTCTGTGGCACATCCTGGCCAGAACAACATCCTGGCCAGATAATAAAGTAATGCCTTGACTCTCTAACATTAAAGATGTTGTTGGAGGGTTTTTGGTTTTCCCAGTTTTGGTGACAAACCCATTCGCATTTATACCAGGATGCAAAGTTAATCAATTATACTATGAGAGCAAGGAATCCTCTTGAAACTCGGTTGATTGGCACGTGTTAATATGTGTATCTGTTGAGGATATCCCTCTATGAAATATAAAAATAAAAACCTGCTGTGTAATTCTATAACCAATTTCAAAACATATTAAACCAACATCTAAGAGACACTATAAAGTGATATCCCTCACACTCATCACCCATTAGAAAACACTAATTCCTGGGGTTCACGGGGTGGGGGCAGTAAATAATGAAAATTGAATTGATAGTTACAATTGAATATACATTTTGAATTATTGCACACTGTATAATTGCTCATTGTGATAAATGAGTGAATGATAAATGCTGGCTTTCGCTTATATGAATTTAACATTTACAAGTGATGTGTACTGTATAAAAAATAATGTTAAGATAAAATATAATTAAGTAGAAAGAAGGTTAGGGTAAATTGTAACTTCGAAATAGTTGTAATATGTTAGAAAATGTAGTAATAAATACATGGTAATAAATGTCTTTTAAGTTGATAAATCACAGAGCTGGACATCAAGACATGTTAAAGAAACAAAGAAGATAACCACAGGCATCCCAGCAAGTCTGTTCTCTTGACTCACACCTCCCAAAGGAACTGTCACCTACCAATTAAGTTGGAACTGAGGAAACATCGATGGGAGGATTTCTGCCTTCAGTTCTGAGGTAATCCAGAGGGTCCGAGACTCCAAGACAGGGACCACACTAGCAGAAGGGGGCAGGGATCATAGGGGGGGAGTTGGGTGAAGTGTAAATTTCCTTCTAAACTTAATGAATATGTAACAACTAAAGAAAGTACTTAAGTTCACAGTAAAATGGATGGGTGTGCCTCTGGCAAAATTGCTAAGCACCCAGCACTGTTTTGCCTTTGCTCTATTAATAAATACTCAATATTATACAGTTAAAATTTCGGCCCCTGAATTAATTTATAACACTCATGTTATTGCTTCTACTGTTTCCATCCTTTCTCCTATTATCTTTTTTCCAGCACCTCCGTGGACAACTCAGGAACTGAAGAAGATTGCTAGGAAAGAGGCATTTATTACAATCTTTGAGTCATGGGGCGGCTGTCAGAGACTGAAATAGTTCATGCCTCAAACATTGATATGAAGTTTTGCTCATTGTACCAAAAACTGTATAAAGAAAGTACAAGCAAAGAAGCCTCGGTGAGGATACCTGACTGGGACTTTGGACTGAGAGTCAAACTGCTGAGATTAGATAAAGGGAAGCCTATTGTTCAGTCATCTCAGGCTGAGGGAAAGGAATGCACCCACAAAGGCCAAAGGCACCAGCTGCACTGAGAATCATCCCCGGCTGAGTTTGGGGTGGAGGCAGAGCACAGCTCACAAAGCCAGGTCTACACAGACTTCTCCCCCAACCGAGGGGGGCAGGAGGAGGTTTTGGCTATGTTATAAATGAATTCAGGGGCCGAAATTTTAACTGTATAATATTGAGTATTTATTAATAGAGCAAAGACAAAAACAGCGCTGGTTGCTTAGCAATTTTGCCAGAGGCACACCCATCCACTGTACAGTGAACTTAAGTACTTTTTTTAATTGCTACATATTCATTAAGCCTCGAAGGTGATTTACACTTCACTCAACTCCCCCCCTCCGATCCTTGCCCCCTTCTGCCAGCGAAGGCGCCTGTCTTGGAGTCTCAGACCCTCTGGATTATCTCAGAACTGAAGGCTGAAATCCTCCCGTCTATGTTTCCTCAGTTCCAACTTAATTTGTAGGTGACACTTCCTTTTGAGAGGTGTGAGTCAAGATAACAGACTTCCTGGGATGGCTGTGGTTATCTTCTTTGTTTCTTTAAGATGTCGTGATCCTCAGCTCTGTGTTTTATCAACTTAAAAGACATTTATTACCATGTATTTATTATTACATTTTCTAATATATTACAACTATCTTGAAGTTACAATTCACCCTAACCTTGTTTCTGCTTAATTATTTTTTATCTTAACATTAATTTTTTATACAGTACACATCACTTCTAAATGCTAAATTCATATATGCGAAAGCCAGCATTTATCATTCACTCATTTATCACAGGCGCATGGCATAACCTCTGGAGAGAGGCAATAAACGCCCATCCTCCCTCACACAAACTGGGCCAGCTGTGGAACCCCCAAGTCCACAGGCCACATCCACGGGACATTCACGTGAGAGGCAGCTGAGGGGGTGTCCTAATCCATCACAGACCCCCAGAGTGCTCGGCCTTGCCCCACAGGGCTGCACGTGATGCCAGCAGAGTCTGCTGCAAGAGACTGTCCCCCGCCCGGGGGACATGCCTGGACATTGCCACCTGGCCTGAGTGGATACTAACCCATGGGATTCTGTGCTTTCCGGGGAGACCATCACCACCAAGAAGACCAAGCTGGAGAGGATCAATGCAACATCGCTGGGATCCACGGATGGTGATGTTATTTTCTTCTGTCTCTGTCACTCTCTTTCTGTCCCCCCCACCTCGTTTCCTACTTCTCCCTTTCTCTCCTTTCCACTCTCTCACTCTTATTTACTATCCAATAAAACCCATGCTATTGACTGGCACATGATCTCGTTTGCACCTTAATTCGGGCAGAGGTATTTCTAAAGAACCTTAATAATTGGATCATAACAGGAGCCGAGGGCTCCGTGTGGCTCTGCAGGACCTTGTCCCTGGGGCTCGTCTGGATCAGCCCGGGCAGCTGGGCTGCACTTGGCTTCCTTTGTGTCTCTGCTTCCCCTGGCACAGCACCTGCCCAGCGCCCAGGGGACAGCAATGGCAGCGGGGCACTTTGGGCTGAGGGTCAGTGTGTGTGTCCGGGATAAATCCCAAATCCTTCCCTAAGGAGCAGAGAATGCTGACAGAGCACAGGATGCTCTGCCGAGCACGGGATGGCCCCGGGGTGATGTCAGACACAGCCGGGATGGGAGGACAAAGAACAGGAGGAGGAGCAAGCAGGAGAGGAAGAGGAGGAAGAAGGGCGGATCGGGAGAAGGGACAGAGGGGAACAGCGGCAGGAGGAGGAGGGATCAAGGGGGTGGAGCAGCAAGACAAGCAGGAAAAGGAGCTGCCCCGTGCGTCCATCGCTCTCTGTGTCCGCAACCCTCGGCCCCGGGAGCATCGCCCCCGCATCCCGCAGGTGACCGGGCAGGGGGAGCTCGCCCCAGAGATCTTGTGCGGTGCGTGGGGTTCTTGTTTCGGGGGGGGCGGGGGATTTCCGGGCCTTGTAGGACTCCAGAACCGAGCCCCAAATATCTTTGGTTGATCCTGGGAGGTTTTGTTAGGGTTTTTCTTTGGGGGGGGAGAGGGCAGATGTTTGGGTGTTGCAGGACTCCAGCTGTGAGTCGCAAATGGCCCTGGGGGGATATTGGGGAGTCCCCGGCACGCGGGTTTTTGGGGGTCCCAGTGGCGGCTGTCGGGAGAAGTGGGATGGGGTGGGCTGGGGCCCGGGCAGGGTGGGATGTGGGTTGGGGTGTGGGATGAAGTGTGGGGGAGGGGGATGGGTGGTCTGGGGCCTGGGATGAGGCAGCCGAAGGTTGGGGGTGATGAAGGCGGGGGGACCGCAGTCCTTGGGGGCTTGCGGGGTATCGGCCACGTGTGAGGGAGTTTTGGGGTAGCCCTAATCCTTGGGGGGTGGCAGTGTCAGCGGGGGACACGTGTGTCCGGCAGCTGTGGAGCCCAGCTGCGCCCCCCTGGGCCCCATGGGCGGCGGGAGCGGAATTTGGGGAGGGGGAGGTGTGTGGCGGGCAGGCCGGGCCCCCCCGCTGGGCGCTGTCCCGGTGGGGCCGAGTGCGGGGGGAGCCCCGCAGGGCCCGGCCCTGCCCGGGCACGGCTGATGCCGCCCGCCCGCGCTCCGCACTGCTCCGGCCTGGTGCTCGCAGTGCCGCGCGGGGCGGGGCCGCTTTGGGGACCCGGCCAGGGCAGAGCGCGGCTGCTTTGGGGCTGTGGGCACCTGCCCGGCGCTGGGCATGGGCCGTGTGGGGGCAGCTGGGGCCGTGCTGGTGGCACTGGTGGTGCTGGGAGTGCCCCCGGCCCTCCGCGGGGTGAGCGGGGGGCGCGGTGAGAAGGGGGGGCGGGGGCTGGGAGCCCAAAGTGAGCGAAATGGGGATTGGGACCCCCAAAGTGGTCAGGAGGGGCCTGGAAGCCCCAAAAGCAATCATGGGAGAGGGGGGTTGGGGATTGAGGGGAGGATGGTGAAAGGGAGAGAAGAGCAGGGGAAAAGAGGGGTCTGGGACCCCCAAAGAGAGCGGGAGGGGGATGGGAGATGGAAATTGAGTTGGGAGGGGTGTGTGGATTGGGAGAAGGATGGGAAAGGGGAGGAGGGGGGAGGGAAAGGTGGGGTTGGGACGGAAGAAGTGCGGTTCCATGGGGGTCCAGTCCTGTTCCCCAGCACTTGATCCCTGGAGCAATTCCCTGGGTCTCTGGGGGAGGTGGATCTGCACTGGAGGGGTCCCCAAGCCCTCTGTCCATCCCTGGGGCTGATCGGGGGATTCCCCCCACCCAGCAGCCTGTGCTGCAGCAGCTGTGGGGCAGAGGAGGGTGGGGAAGGGGGGTCTGGGGTGAGAGCAGAGGAGGAGCATGAGGAGGAGGAGCAGGAGAACCATGAGGTTTCACCACCTACTGTGTCTGCAGCACCCCTGGCTCCGGGATCATTGCCCCCCCCACATTCCACAGGTGACCACGGAGGTGGAGCTTGAGCCAAATATATCAGGGGGTATCAAGGAGGGGTTTTTTTTGGAGGAGTGCTTGGAACTCCCAGATTCTGGAATCGAGCCCCAGATATCATTGCATGTTGCTGGTGAAGATTTTTTGCGCCACACTTGTTTACATTTTGCAGGACTCCAAATGCACCTTGGGGGAATATTGGGGGGCGGGGGGTTGTGTGTGAGAATTGCCCGGTATTGGTGGGACAGGACATCGGTTTTGGGGATCCCCAGGAGAGCTGTGGGGGTGGAACGCAGGATTCCCACAGTGGAGGAAGCAGAGAGGGGCAATAGCAGAGCTGGGGGACCCCCGGCAGCCTGGAGGGGTGGGGGAGCCTGGAGATGAGGCAGGGCCGGGACACTGTGACGCTGAAAGGGGCGGCGGAGAGAGGGGGAAGCCGCGAGTGCCTGGAGTGGGGGGAGCCTGAAGAGGGGGACCCTGGGAGCCCTGGGAGCCAAAGCAGCATCAGGGAAGAAGGGACCCCTGGGACCAACGAAACCCCACGGCATCCCTAAGCAGGAGCCCGGAGCAGGGGGATCCCCAGGACCCATGGGAGCCCCAGCAGCTTTGAGAAGGGGGAACCCCAGCACCCCAAAGCCAGGAGACTGGAAAGGGGGAACTGCTGGGAGGCTTTTTTTTCAGTCACTCTTGATTTTTGGAGAATTTTATAGACACAAAACACCTGGTGACTTTTAGAGCTGGTCTTCGGCAGGAGCAACCCCCAACCCAAGGCACTCACAGTTTTTTTTTTACCCAGACCAGGTTTTCCCGTTCCAAAACCTTGGACGGATGGAAAAGGAGGCTGTGAGGAAGAGGAAGGTGCCCCAGGACCCACAGGCAGGTGAGGAGGAAGTCAGTGCCACTTTCCCCCTCTCTTCTGCTCCATGTCCCAGCCCAGCATCGCCCCAGCTGCAGGACAACCCCGCTGCCGACGCTGTCCTGCAGGGACAGACTGGGGGATGTCCTTCCCCTTCCCTGTGGCACGGAGGCAAATCCCATCCTCTCCTTGTCCTTCCTCCCCAGGCAATGAGCTGCAGACAGAGCCAAGGGAGGGCAAAGCCTTGGGGCAGAACCTGGTGGAAGAGGCCGTTTTGAGCGGCTCCATGACACAGGAGTTCAAGAGGGAGGAAAAGCCCCAGAGATGCCGCACAAGGAGGGGCTGCAAACCCAGCCCAGGGCGCTCTGAGGAGGAAAGACCCACCCTGTGCAAGGAAGGCGTCCGGAGCTCCAGGCAGAGCTCGGCCCTGGTGGTCCCTGAGCAGCTCCATGATGGGGAGAAGCCCTACAAGTGTGGGGAATGTGGGAAGAGCTTCAGCAAGAAATCCCTCCTGATGTTCCATCTCAGGATCCACACAGGGGAGAGGCCCTATGAGTGTCGGCAATGTGGGAAGAGGTTTCGGACCAGCTCCCATCGCCTCAGGCACTGGCGCACCCACACAGGGGAGAGGCCCTATGAGTGTGGGCAATGTCGGAAAAGCTTCAGCTGCAGCTCCAGCCTGATCTCCCACCAGAGGATCCACACTGGAGAACGGCCCTATGAGTGTGGGGAATGTAGGAAGAGCTTCAGCAGCAGTTCCAACCTGATCCGCCACCAGAGGTACCATACAGGGGAGAGGCCCTATGAGTGTTCTGAGTGTGGGTTGAGGTTTCCAACCAGCTCAGATGTCCTCAGCCATCAGCGGATTCACACAGAGGAGAGGCCCTTCTGCTGCCCTGACTGCAGGAAGGGCTTCAAGCACAACTCTGACCTCATCAGGCACCGGCGCATCCACACAGGGGAGAGGCCCTATGAGTGTCCCGAGTGTGGGAAGAGCTTCTCCAGGAGCTCTCACTTGACCCGACACCAGCGGAGGCACCAGTAAGGGAAGCCCTGCGAGTGCTCTGAGTGTTGGAAGAGCTTTGTGCGCTGCTCCAACTTCATCACCCTTCAGGTGACCCTCATTGTGCAGAGCCCTGGTGACCCACACTCCCTGTGACCAACACTGGGAGGACACCTGGCTGGTGGCTGCCACCTCCTCAGATTCTATGTAGCCACCTGGACAAACTCAGGGGGAGGAACATCCTGTGGGATTCAGATTGACATTGTAAATTCCTTGGGAAGAGCTGATTTATTAACGTTACAGCCAAAAAAATGTCACCTGCTCTTTCCAATTGGTTCTTCTGGTGGCATCAAGCAATGCTGGAGGATCTTGGAGTTCTTTTCCAACCTAAATAATTTCCTTCTTCATCCTGGCAAAACAACTGAAATTGGGGTAAAAATAAAGAAATGAAACATAGAGATTGAAATCTGCACAATTTTTCTGGGATTTGAGGGTGAATTTGACGTCCATGGAGGGCTTGGGTGTTCTGGGGCTGCCCAGGCCAAGGGACAGTGCCACGACCTCATAGTTGTGGCATCAGAACATATCCACCTGAGCCCATCTGTTCTCCAGGAATTCCGGTTGTCTGTCCCAGTCCCTGGCCTGGGTCTCCCCATTTGGGGTGTGCCCATCAAAGTGCCCAAATCGCTGCTGAAATGCCCGAGCTGCTCCTGGCTGTGGATGTTCCTGTTCACAAACCTCTCCTGGTCAGTGCCATGGGGGGCCGGGAGGGGCATTTGGGGGATTCAGTGGGGATAGGGAAGATGTTTTGTCGTTCCTTGGGTCATTTGTGATGCTAGGATGGGGCTTGGTGGGGTCTGTGAGGGTGCTTGGGGTCCAGGCTGGGGTGTGTGGCTTGGAGAGGTATTGGGTGGATCTTGGGGGAGATGGGAAAGGGGTTTGGGTGACTCATGGGGCCATTTATGACTCATGGGGCCAATCACGGACTGGATTGGGAGATCCTATGGGAAGGTGTGAGGTGGTTTGAGAGGTCTGGCATTGACTCTGGGGATGAGAAGGGGTTTCAGGGCAATTGTGGCCCCCCAGAGCCCCAAAGCTCCCACCAGACCCTGACCCCAAAATGCTGCCAGGGTTTGGAGGCTCCTTGTTTGGGTTCATCCTGCTGGTGCTGCAGGAGAAGGTGAGGGGGGTCCCCATGGGTCGTGTGTATCCCCAGAGTGTGTGTGCCCCCCCATGCCAGTGTCACCCCTTTTCCCTCCCCGAAGGGCTCCTGACCCAGCTCCTGCTGCCCCCGGGAGGGAATTTGGGGAGGGGGCAGAGGGGGTGCGCGGCCCCCGCCAGGGGATGACCCTGAGCCAGCGCCCTTTGTTTAGCTCCAAGCTGGGCTTGGGGCCGCAGCAGGAAGAGGCCGATGGGCAGCAGCTCCTGCAGGTGGGACAGTGCTTGGGCTCAGGGCAAGGTCCTGCCCTGCACACCTGGCTCAGGTGTGACACTGCCCCGCCAAGGGAGCGCGACATTGCCATCCCCACGGCTCAGGGCTGGCAGCAGCACTTGGAGCACGCACATGGAAATGCTGGGAGCAACTGGGAGCAGCCTGAGGCCGTGAATTCTCCCCCAGCAGCGCCTTTCCAGGCCAGCCCTCCATGGGAGAAATGCTCCTTAGGCCTGGGCCTTGAGCAGCAGCCCCTGGGCTCAGCTCCTGTGCAGCTGATCACAAACACTGTCTGCTGCCAGGCACTGCTGCTGTCCAAGGAGCTCCTGCTTGCTTTAGGAGCAGCCTTGGCAACTGTTTTTCTTCCCTCCATGGCACAGCATGGCTGTTGTCACAGTGTCAAAGCAAGCTGTTGATGCCAAGTGCGGCCAGGATGAGCCATGGCTGTGCCTAAAGCCCATCTCTTGGGGCCCTATCAACAGCGGTGCCAAATGAGCCCTTGGAGCTGTCGTGGAGCAGCCACCTCCCTCTGAGTGGGGCCTCTCAGAGCCGGGAACTCTCCCGTTTGCTGCACTCGGGGCATCCCCGAACAACGAGGGAGCCTGGGCCGATCCCCCACTCCTCGAGGCTCAACCCTTCGCCCGCTGGGGAGATGCAAAAGCATCGGGAGTGAGCATTTCCCTGCCCTCGAGGGCAATTTCTGACAGGTCCCTGGCACTGCCTCTTTGTGTCTGTGTGCACACACGTGTGCCTGTGCTCTGGCAAATGGGGGAGAAATGCTGCTCTCGGAGGGGTTGCAGTCCCTTGGGTATCTGAGTAGGTTAGAAGTGTAAGTAAGGTTCAGTCCTGAGGTATAAGCTAAGATAAATGCTGCTATGGGCTGTTCTTGGGTTAAGTTGTTACGTTTAATGTTACAAGGTAAGTTAAACACTGTAAAATGTTATTCCTCTCTTAAATTGTAAAGTCATAGCTTATGATTTAGGTTAAATACTCTTAAGTGCTGTTGTTTTGGTAAATTGTTATTTTACGGTATAAGTTAAGTTATAGGTTAAGTGCTGTTAAGTTTAAGGACTGCTAAGTTTTTAAGCCATATTCCTCTTATCCTTGCCCTCACTCTCCTTTTGTCACACACACACAGACACAAGGACAGTTCTCAGTTTATTTCTTGTTTGATTGTCTGGATTTCCTTGATTTTGTTATTGCTTTTTTCCCTTGCTGTGCCTGAAGTGTCCAGTCAGGAACAGTGACTCTTCCTAAGGAACTCTGTTGTGCTGTCGCTGAATATTAAATCTGGTTTTTGCTGATCCCTTGCTGGGGATTTTTTAAGCACTCTCAACCCCTCGTTCGTAAGAGGCTGAAGGAGCCCTGTCCCCCCTGTCCCCATGTCAGGCTCTGGGGGTCGATCTCGTGGAACATCCTCTGGGGGAGGCTGCGGCACTGGGGCGGGGGGGACCCGGGGGGACAGGGGACCCTGCTGTGCACGAGCAGCGTTGGACTTCTGTGGGGGGAGCTGTGAGGGGGGGCTGGGGCAGAGTGACCTCCCCAGTGACCTCACACAGCCCCTGTGATGTCACAGCCAACTCTGGGATGTCACACAACCATTCTTTGATATCACAGCCTGCTTTGTGTTGTTACCCTCAGCTCTGTAATGTCACAGCCCTCACTGTGTTGTCACAGTCAGCTTTGTGATGTCACAACTGACTCAGTGATGTCACACAGTGCACTCTGTGACCTCACAGCCTGCTCTGTGATGTCATACGCCCACACCATGATGTCACAATCTGGTTTGTGATATCACAGCCAACTCTGTCACATCACAGCCAGCTCTAAGATGTGACACAACCAACCCGTAATATCTCAGCGCACTCAGTGATGTCACAGCCACCTCTGTGATAACACAACCCACTCAGTGATGTCACTCACTCTGTGCTCACTCTGTGACCTTGGAGCCTGCTCTGTGATGTCACACAGTCCCCTCTGTGATGCCATAGCTGATCCATGACCTCACACAACCAACTCAGAGATGTCACCATCCACTCAGTGTTGCCACATTGCCCACTCTGTGATGTCATACATCCACACTGTGCTGTCACACATTGCCCTCTATCTATGATGCCAATGACCTCACACAGCCCACTCTGTGATGTCACACTGCCCCTTTCTGACATCACAGCTGCTCTGGGGCTCTGTGACACAGCCCCAGAGGTGCCTCTGGCTATGACACAGCCCCTCTGGGCCATGGCACAGCCCCTGCCAATGCTGAGCACCTGTGAGCTCTGGGTGTGGCCTGCTGGTGTCCCTGAGCTGCCCTGGCAGTGCCCCAGCCCTGCTGGGCTGTGCACAGGAGCTGCTCCTGGGCAGAGCTGTCTCTCTGCAGCGCTGCCGCTTGCCAGGAGCTGCCTCTGTGCCAGGAGCCCGGCCCAGCTCAGCAGCACAGCCACAGCACAGGCACTTGAATGAGCCTCGCGGGGCTCTGCTGCTCTTTACATCAGACTCAGTCCCTCCGAGTGTGTTCAAATAACTTCTCAAGAAGTCAAGGTTAAATTGAAATACTGAAGTCTCTTGTAATTTAAATGGGTTCCAGTGAGTGACACAACTGAGAAAGTGTCCCCAGGTTCCAGTCAGAGCAGAAAACATCCTGCCGAAATTGACTTTTTTGAGTCCTCAAGGTAAAACAATCCCAGGGATGAGTTTGCCTTTGCTTGAGGCAGGACTGATCCAAACTGTCTTCCCTAACACATTTCTCGTAGGCACCACAGGGACTTTATCCCCCGTCTATGGCCCATGGACAATTAGATTGGGCAGGGCCAGCTCGATTGGTGGAGCCTCAGGTCTTCACTGACCAGTGGCCTTGGCTAACTGCAGCTCCCAGTGTTTGAAGGTCCCACCAGGCACTGCTTTCAAGGTGGTTTTCAGCAGTGCCTTGCACTGTTCAGCTTTCCCAGGGCTGGTGCCTGACAGGGAATATGAAACACCCACTCAGTGCTGTGCCCTCTGGCCCAGGTGTCCATGAGGCTGTTCTGGGAATGAGTCCCATTGTCTGACTCACTTCTTCCTGGGGGCCCTGTCCCCCCAGGACTTGCTTTTGCAGGCCCAGGGTGGTGTTCTGGGCAGTGCCGTGAGGCACAGGGTGCGTCTCCATCGCTGCAGGGGCTGTTGGCACCACTGTCAGCAGCAGCGCTTGCCCTGGCGGCTCTGTGGCACTGTGATGTCATCGATCTGCCAGGCCCCCCCAGATTGGCATTTCCACCATCGTCCCCCACACCACAGGGGCTTTGCCCGCTTGGCCCTGCTTGAGCACAGCACATGTTCCACAGTCATGGATAACCTGGAGATGCTGTCCATGGGTAAATCCACCTCTCGGTCACCAGCCCATCTGGAGGTTGCAGCTCTTCCCTGATGACCTGAGGCATCATGGGCCCATTGGGTCAGAAATAACTCACCCTTGTCGGGCCAGTCCAGACCCACCTGAGACACTTCAGTCCTGCCATCCCCATCCTCCTGTCCATTGTTGCGATGCTCTTCAGTGCCAACTCTTGGGTATGTGAGCATCCACAGGAGAGACTTTCACAGCCAATTCCCTACCTGGGCAGTGATGTCTTGCCCGAATCTAGCAGCCCCGATGGGTTACCCTCTGTGCTGCCAATTGTCCTTTTTCCATCTTTCCATTCACCCCCACTGAGTATTTGCTGCCATCCACGACTCAGTGCAGAGATAGAGATTGGGCCATTTCCCTCGCTCACAGCTCCGTGTATGGTCCCAGTGTTGCAGTGACTGCAGGAAAGGGACACCCCACAATGGGACATTTCCTGGTCAAATATAGACATAAAGTGAGGCAAACTGTCTGTCACTCAGGTTTTGGCCTTGAAGCTGCTGCCATGGATTGCAGGGAGCTGCAGTGTGGCACAGCCCTGGCTGTGCCCGGGAGCGCTGGCCTGGGAGAAGGTGTCGGTGCCAGCTGGCCCAGAGAGCTGCAGTGTGTGGGGAACTAATCCCTCCTGGTGTCCTCTCCCAGGGTGACGCTGTGGGGCCTCATGGAGCCAAGGTGACGATTGTGACACTATGGGGCCCTTTGGAACTGATACTGAAATCAGCAGGGCAGAAACTTTCTAACACAGTTTGAATATTAGAAAGCAGCCATTCTTTATTGCAGCACTGGTCACTCAGGGGACACTTCCTCAAATCAAGTGCCCTGGGCATTGGGTGAACACAGTTTTTCTCACACATGATGGTATTTCTCACACACGCTGATATATAATGAACTAACATTCATTAGTTCTCCCCACTTCCTTCATGTATGGGTATTCCTTTATTTTACATAACTGGACCCCTTATCACAAGTCCTCCTTCTGTGGTTCTTTGGGGTCTGTTTTCAATGTCTGGCATCCTTTCCAGGTGGCTGTTCCTCAGCCCCTGCTTTTGAGTAAGGGCAGCATCGTTGTTTTGTAGAACTTGTGCTTTGTCAGCCTTGCAGAGCTGAGCTGGCATCCTGCTTGCATTTCACATGACTTCTGTTTGCCTAAGTTCCATCCTTTATCTATTCCTCCAAGGCTGTGCCCTTCTCTTCTACTGTCCTTGATATGAGGAAATGTTGTTCTGTTCTACGGTCCTTGTCAGGTGAGTAAAATGCTGTTCTGTTCTCCTGTCCTCATCATGTCCTGCCATTTCTTGAGACTAAGTTCCAGATGGGAACCGGTCTCTCAATATCTGTATTTCATTTTATAACGTAAGGCATTAAAATAGCTACAACACTGAATCTTGATGCAAGCTAAAAGCACACAGCAATTATGATGGTGATGATTATAAACAGATGTTTTAACCAAGTTCAGCTGGGTACCCATGAAGGAAGTTTGGTCCAGATTTCTTCCAATGCCCAGGAGGTCCCATCTGGAGCTGTGCATTGTAAAAAGTTGTCAATAGTACTTGGGAAGGTCCCTTCCACTGTGGCTGGAGTGGAGCAGTTCCCCAGTCTTTCAAGCAGACCCAATCTCCTGTTGGAACTCGTGCCCTGTGTGTCCAGTCCCACAGGTCTGGACATCTCCTCTGCTCCCTGCAAATCCTGTAAAGTTTTACAAAGAGAAATGAGGTAATTATTCAAATCAACCCCTCCTTTCACCTGCTTGCTTCCTGGAATGTGGCACTTGGTGGGGTCGACCACAGAGCAGCTCACAGGGGCTGATTTTGCTGCTGCCCCACAGCTGAGTTCTGCTCTGAAGTAGAGCAGCAGCTAAGGCTTGGCCCCACGTCCAGGAGGGTTCCTGACGTATTTTACCCAATTGGAATTGGACTGTGTAATTCATTGGCTCTACTTTGGCACCAAGGGCTGTGAGGAGACACCTTGTGCTGAGGCCCTGGGGCCTCCTGGCACAGCCCCAGCAAGGCTGGGCACTGTCACCCCCTTGTCCTGCCCTCAGCATCCCCACCCCACATCACAGTGCCCCAGCAGAGCCCTGAGCAGGGCAGGAGGGACAGGATCTGCCTTCCCCGGGGCTGGGGCTCAGCCCTTGGCCTTTCTGCTGCCTCCAGCCAGCCCAGGCTCTGCTCAGCACCTGAGCTGCCTGCACAGGGCCTTGGCCTCCCTGCACTCCTGGCCTCAGGGATCTGCTGGGACGAGTCCCTGGGGAGCCTTTGGCAGGAATGGCCCTGGGGGCTCCTCAATGCTCCCAGGGACTGCAGGTTTCTCAAAGGACTTTGGGTTTTGCTTTTGCCTTGGAGTCCCTGAGAGGTTTGTGCAATCCTGGCCTCCAATGATCTGCATGAATTAGTCTCTTGAGAGCTTTGCATTGACACTCAAAGGAGCTTATTAATGCTTTGAGATACTCAAGGTTTTTAAGGTACTTCGGATTTTCATTGTCACACTGAGTCCCTGAGAGGTTTGTGCAATCACAGCTTCCAGTTCTCTCCTCCAAGGAGTTCATGAGGAGCCTGTGTTGGGGATGGACCTCCATGGGACCCATGAATGCTTTGAGACACTTTGGGTTTTTCCTCTGACTGACTCCTGGAAAGGTTTGTGCAATCTCCTCTCAGGCCCTGAGGTTCAAGGGCTCAGCACCAAATGCACCACAGGGCTCATTAGGATCAAGTAAGCTACAACAAACCATGGCTCTGCCTTGATTTCCCTCTGCTCTAGTGCAGATCATTAGGAAGGTATCCTGCTACAGTTATGGAGAAATATTTCAAAGAGCTCCTAAGAAATCCACATTCCTATTTTAAATGGTGTATTTTATTGCTATTCTATTTAGAGAAGAGGTGATTGCAGCATTCTGTGACTGACATTGATCCAGGGTGTCTCCTGAGGAGGTCTGGCCTGGTCACAGAAGCTGTGCCTTGAGGTCTGACCCAGTGTGGACAGCCCTGCTCCACATTCCCACCCCCATCCTGTCTCCCCTCACTCACCTGGGACCTGCTTTGCTTGCAGAACTGCCTGCACTCAAGCAAAGAGGAGTTTTCTTGGGGTTTTTGGAAGCAATCCAGAACTCCTAAGTTTCCCCACTGAAAACAGACACCCTCCTCAAGTGTGAGCCAAGCCCAAGCTGCCCCCAAGGAGGTTCCCCTTCCCCAGGGCAGAACCCTGCAAGGAATGTTTTAGACACACAGGAAGTTCTACAATAAACACAAATCCAGGGTTCGCTGAAGGCAGAGTTAGACCAACTGCTGAAGGACAGAGAAGCTTTGAACTCCTTGCAGCTGAAAGCACGCAGTGAATTGTTGGGAGGTGTGTGAGTGAGCCAAGGGTGAGGGGAAGGGCAATGCAGAGAGGCCTGGCAGTGCTGCTGTGCAGACAGGCTGCTGGGAAGGCACTGCAGCCCTGCCCTGGGCCAGCTGTGCTGCTGGATTCTCATGGCAGCCTGCACTGGCCATGGCCAGGGGCTGTAGCCATGGCCACTGCGCTGAGCCCACGGCAGCAGCCATTGCTCAGGGCTGGTGGCAGTGCCCAGAGGCAGAGGGGATGCGGTGCTGGGGGCTTGTGCCATGGCCACCTGCCCTGTGCCGCGCTGGCTGGGCAGGCGCCGCGGAGCAGCAGCAAAGCCCAGGGCCAGGGCCAAAGGCCAGGTCAGCCACACGGAAAGGGTCAGTGCTGGGGATTGTTTCCATGGCAACCCTCGCTGGGACACCAGCCCTGGGTCACCTGGCATGGCGGTTGCCATGGAAACCCCTGGCAGGGACTGATGCCAGGGACACTTGCACTGAGACCCTGCTGGGCTCGGGTGCCATGGCAACCACCACAGGGCCACCTTGGCACCGAGGTTGCCATGGCAACCAGCACAGAGCCCCTGCCCACTCTCCAGTGCCACCACAACCTGCAGGAGACACTTGGCTGAGGTTGGGTCCATGGCAAACAGCCTTGGCTGTGCTGTGCTGGGCATTGTCACGGTCACCAAGGAGCTGTGGAGCCGTGGCGATGGCGCATGGCCATGGCTGCTGCTCTGGGCTGGGCCAGAGGGAATTTCCTTGCCAGGGCTTTCTCTGGGGCTGTGCTTTGGGGCTGTGCTGAGCACAGCGTTGAGCACACACAGATGGTTTTGTTCTCGCTTAGCTTGCACAGAGCCAAGGCCTTTCCTGCCCCTCGTCCTGCCACGCTGGGGAGGGGCTGGGGGTGCACGGGAGCTTGGGAGGGGACACAGGGGGACAGGTGACCCCAGCTGACCCCGGGGATATCCCAGACCATAGGACATCATGCTCAGTGCATACAGTGGGGGGAACAAGGAGCAAGGGGGGACATTTGGGGTGATGGTTTTTGTCTTCCCAGGGAACACTTAGGCAGGAGGGGGCCCTGTTTTGCCGTGGGCAGGGTCAGCACCAAAGACACAGACACCAATTGAAGGAACAGTGCAATTTATAGAATGCAAAACTGCAAAGAATTACAAAAGGAGAAGCTCAGCAAAGCACATGATCATTAGCAAATTATCACAACAGGAGAAGCTCAGCAAGGCACCCAATCATTCCTACCAAAGATTGCCTATAATGATTTAGAAAGATCCATCACCAGTTACCCCCAGACTTTACCATCACCCACACCCACACAGCAGCTGGGGGAGCTGTCACAGCCAAGGACTGCAGAGCCACTCCCGGACACTGGGAATTCCTGCAGGTGCCTCCACCCACAGGTGAGGCTTCCAACCTCGCTGGGAGAGGGCCCAGCTTGGACAGTGCTGAATAAACAAACTGACAGCACTTCTAGTGCAGCAACATCTGCTTTCATTCTCCTCTTGCTTTCTCCCAAAGCCTGGCCATGGCTCAAGGAGGAGCCAAGGGAGTTGACTTTGATCCTACACCCCCAAACCAGGCCAGATGTAGCCTTGTCCAATTTCTAAATACAGAAAGGTAAATGCAGGTTTCACCAGTGAACAGATACATAGATCATATTGCTGATAACACTTCGTTAATGAGAGGATACAAATACAACATTTGGCTGGAAGGTTCTTCTAGAGGTCACCTTTGGCCCAGGGCCTGTTGTTCAGGCCTTAGTACTTCAATGGGTCCTTTGAGCCACAGATGAGCTACAACCTTCATAAAATTCTTTCCATGACAGTGTCTTGGATTTAGGTATTATGCATAAAGGCATTGTCTCTTGTTCTCTAATTAAGTGCTGCTCAAGTTCATTACTCAGAGCTATAATTTGCATTCTTTTCAAACATGCCTAATTAGTTGCTATTCTCTGTTCTTTATCAAATCCCCCAATTTTCTTGAGACTGTGTCTCTTTTCAGACAAGTCTCAGTGCTCCATTTCTCAGCACAAAGTGTTACAGCAACTCTGCCATGGAATCATAACACACCAAGTGCACACACTGCAATGATTACAGTGACTGCATTACACAAATGCATTTCGCAGCAGCCTCCAATTTGGCAGCCATGGAGCCAATCCCACCAGGAAGAATTTCGTTCTTTCTGCCACTCTTCTACTGCTCTTTCTCTCGAGGGCATTCCTGACTGTTGCACTTCAAACCCATCACTGATACAAGTGCAACATTCCTGTCCTAGAAGAGCTCAGGTTCCTCCCTGGACAGCAAGCAGATCATCTAAGGCCATGCGGTTCTGTAGAGCCCCATTTGTGTTTGTTGGAGCTCACAGGATGTGCTATGCAATATTTTAGCAGTATCATTTGCTACTTCTCCTAATAATCCATTTAGCTCATTCATGTAAACTCCGTAGGACAAGGCAATGCACATGGGGCACAGGGTGAACCAGAATCTTTGGCTTTCAGAAACCAAAGGCAGCCCACATTTTGGAGGTGGTTTTGCGGTACTCCCCAGTTCTTGGGGGTTCATGAGAGCAGCTCCATGGAGCTCTGTTGCTGGGGTGGTTGCCCTGGGCATGAGCTCTGAGCTGAACACAGAGTCTGTTGCCTCAGTGCTGGAGAGCAGAGAAATGATGAATGGCCCCAAACATCTGGAGTGTGTGTTTGGGGGGACAGGGCAAGTTCTGCGTAGGTAGGGCGGTCACTGCCCCACCCTCAGCCACTGCAGCCTCTGGTGCAGCCCCAAAGTGGCTGCCAAGCCCCTGGCACCCCAAAAACCCCACCTGTGAGAGGGACCAGAGCAGGTAAAGGCTGTGACACAGGTGTGACACTGACACGTCCCACGGCCCTGGAGCTCACAGCAGCTGAGATGGCGCTGGATCCAAGGCTGGGACTGTGGATCCTTCCATGTTGCTTCAAATTTTGCCAAGTACCTCATCCTCTAATTTCAAATCTAAAGTTTTGGAAGGCGCTATACAAAGAATTTGGTATTTTGCTGAATTTTGTAGTTCTGTTTAAACACTGTGACTTCATAGCTATAAGTTTAACTTTTTTGCTCAGTTGCTTACCTGTTAGCCTGCAACAGGAAACTGCTTGAGGGCAAAGAGAACCAGGGACTGGGAAGATCAGTGAAAACTGCACACCTGTGGTCCAGTTACAAGGACCTGCACTCCCTGGAACACTAAATGAAGAAAATAAGAGGAAGTTAGGACAGTGCCTAACTAAAGAGGAATGCCAGGGCCTCACAGCAATAAGATAAGAGAGCCTTAAGTCAGCACGTGTGACCTGGGCACGTGTCAAGAGCCACAACATGGAACTGACCCCCAAAAGGGGCTGTGGCTCCGGACAATGGACAGTGCATGTGGATGAGGTACGGAGTGGGCAGGACTTTGGGGGGGAATTCAGGAAGTGTCGTAGTGTAAAGGATCCAGAAACGTGTGAGAAAACTGCCGAGGTGGTCGTGTGCAAGGCGGGTCACCCTGGGATAAAGGAATGCTTTCTTAATAGTGTCACACTGTTCAGTCGATCTCTGTGAATCAGAACGATATTTTATAGACCAGCTGTGCTGGTTTTGCTGAGCCCAGTTTCACTGATGGGTGGGTGGGTGGGCACAAAGATGGCTCCTGTGTGTTTTGTGTAAATATTCTGAAAGTTTTTCCCATGTCCAGTTTAGCCAATCTCTGGTGGCTCTGAAGATGATGGACATGCTGCTGGCCAAGTCTGGGCCAATTAGAGATGTTAGTTACTCCTCTGTGAAAACACATTGAAGAAGAAATCAAAACAATGTGAGCATGTGCTTCTTTTTAGCCAGAGAAGGAGGAGGAGGTGAGAATATGTGAGAGAAAACAACATGGAGGCACCAAGGTCAGTGGAGAAGGTGGGGAGGAGGTGCTCCAGGCGCCAGAGCTGAAAACCCTCTGCCAGCCATGGTGAAGACCATGGTGAAGCAGATTGTTGTCCCCCTGCAGCCCATAGAGTCCACGAGGGGTGCAGAGATCCACCCACAGCCTGTGGGGAGTTGCCCAGGCCAGAGCAGGTGGATGCCTGGAGGAAACTGTGATCCAGTGGGAGTCCCAGAAGAAAGAAAGGCCTTGCTCCTGGGGTGGAACAGCCTGGCCTCAGAGGTCTGCAGCCCGTGGATGAGGGACTCACATTGCAGCAGATTCAGGCAGGCTGCTGCTCCTGAGATTGGGACCCACACCAAAGAAGGTCACAGAGGACTGTCTCCCCTGGAGGGACCCCATGGCAACATAGAGGACTCCTCTCCCTGAGCAGCCGAAGAAGACCTCTGTCATGGACTGACCAAACCCCCATACCCTGTCCCCCTGTGCTGCTGGGGGGCAGGAGGGAAGAGAGTGAGTGGAAAAACAATGTCTTAAGGAGTTATTTTTACTTCTCATTTGCCACCTCTGACTTTGGTAAGTTAGTAATAAATCACTTTGCAAGTTTAAGTTTAAATGTACCTTTCCTTCACTACATCCTCCCGCATTTCCTTATCTCAACTCATGAACCCTTTGTGTGTGTGTGTTAACTTTTTTTTCCTCTCTTCTCTGCACAGCTGTGGCAGGAGAGAGAGGAGAGCACAGATGTCATAGGTGCCTGGCATTTGGCCAGGGTCAAACCATGGCACACAGTCAGGTGTCCTGAGGCCATGGCATTGGTGCCATCGTGAGAGAGAGACTCTGATGGGACACGAGCCCTGGGCTGCAGCTGCCGTCCCTCTCCTCCATGCAGGCTCCTTAAAGACGACTCGTGCACGAGTTTGAAATGAAATCCTGGACTTGCTTGGAACAAAGGAAGAAGCAGCAGGTGCTGAAGCAAAGCAGGCAGTTGTGGTGCAGGTTCAGGGCTGGAGGGAAGTACTTTGGTGTCTGCTGAGAAGATGGCCTGGTTCACAGGCACAGGCTTTGCTGCTAGAGGATCCTGCTTTGCTCTTGCTGGAGGCCATTCCCTAGCAGCAGTGCATGGCCCTGCATTTTTCCTGCATCAGGTCTTGTGGGCCTGTGGCAACAAGCCTGTCCTGTGTCCCTGTGACAGCAGAAAAGGGTGGGACACTTGTGCTTCCAGCACTTCCCTGGGCTGCTCCTTCAGGGTGCTGGCACCATCATCAGAGACACAGAACAGCTTCTCCTCCCAGAGTTATCCCTCCCCCCTGCACTTCCCCAGGTGATTCCCTCAATGTTCACTGGGGAGCCTCCCTGTTTGTGGCCGTCCATTGCCGTGCTCAGCAGGCACCCAGTTGTGTTTGGACAGGAGCTGCCACAGCCACACACGCAGCAACTGGAGCACTGAATGCCAGGGGCTGGGCCGATTCTTTTTATTCCTGAGTGCAAGAAAGACAGTCAGGAAAGGCCAAGGAAACTTGACAGTGTCTCTGTGGAATCTCTCTGTCCTGTGAAACTCAGCAGCTGATGGTGTTCTTGTGCTCCTGCTAATCCCTTCCATGAAAAAGAATCATTCCAGGGAGGCGCAACATCATCTGGCAGATGCCAACTGTTGCCACCACTTGCTGCAGGTGCTCCTGCCAACAGGCACCTGCAGGAAGGAGCAGAGACACCAATGCACCAATGTTGGCTTTGGCTGCCCTCTGGCAGAGAAGCACCCCCGGGGCACAGGTCTCTGGGCCAGGAGATGGCACTGGCACTGCCAGGGCTCGGGGGGTGGCAGGTCTGCTTGGGTGGGGACTCTGCTGCACCTGCTGATTTCAGTGCTCCCTGGGCCCTGGGTGTAAGAGCAGCATTGGTGCCCTGGCCCACACGTTCCCTGTCTGTGTCACAGGCTCGTGTTGAGGATGGCCAGCAGCCGGGACTTGTCCCAGGCAGGCCGTGCCAGCTTCTGTGGAAGGCCCCATGCCCTTCCTGCTGCAGCTGCGTCGGCAGCCGTGGGGGCTCCTTCTGCTGCCCTGAGCCCGCAGAGCAGGGGAGCGTTTGCTTCTTGTCTGAGCCGTTCCTAAGGTTCCTGTCGGGCTGCCTTAGATGCTTGGGGCAACGGATTCCTTCCAACCTGGCCACTTTGGGAGGGCTGGGGGAGCCCAAGGCAGGTGGCAGTGTGTACAAGGGCCCTTTGTGACATGGTGCAGCATGGGATGGAACCGGGACAGGGTGTCCAAGGGCCCTTTGTGACATGTTGTGACATAGGCGCTGGCGGCGACACAACCACGCCACTGTGCTCGGAGCACGCGACGGGACAGGACGGGACAGAGCGGTGCTGTGAGGAGCCCCCACACAGCGCACTCGTTCCTTGCTGACCCGGAGCTTTTCCGAGGCGTTTCTCCTGCAGGTGACCTCGTGGCCAGGCCACAGGACTTGGTGACCTGTGGCCTTCCCGAGGCTTCTCTTCTGCAGGTGCCCTCAAGGGCAGGCTGCGGGACTTGGTGCCCGCAGCTCTTCCGAGGCATCTCCCATCGCAGCGGCCGGTGCCCTCGAGGCCAGACCCTGGGAGCTGCTGACCAAAATCCTTGCTGAGGAGTCTCCAGCCCTTGTGGCAGGAGCCCTCGAGACCAAAGTGCAGGACTTGGTGTCCTGTAACCTTCCCAAGGCTTCACTCTTGCAGGTGCCTTCAAGGCACAACTGCAGGACTTGGTGAGCTACAGCTTTCCCGAGGCATCTCTCCTGCAAAAAGCCTTTATTCTAGTCAGTGACATGGAGCAGAGACCTCCGAGCACACCCAAGCAGGCCTGGGTGGAGGAGGAGGAAGAGGAAGGCGGCCCTGGAACTACCCCAGCACAGCAGCCTGGAGAGGTGGAGCAGCTCCAGCTGCTGCAGGAGGGTGAGTGGCAGAGCTGGGCCACAGGGCTGCTGCCTGCAGCAAGGTTGGCCCCAACCTACCCCATCCCATCCCATCCCATCCCATCCCATCCCATCCCATCCCATCCCATCCCATCCCATCCCATCCCATCCCATCCCATCCCATCCCACCCCATCCCATCCCACCCCATCCCATCTGCTGGGGACATGCCCATGGCCAAGACAGAAGAGGAGCTGGGGCTGCCGCCCCCCGCAGCCGTGCTCCATCCCCAGGGCATCCCGGGGCTGTCCCTGCCTGGGCAGCGCAGGGCTGGGCTGTGTTCTCCGGCCTCTCCCACAGCCCCTCAGCTCTGGCTGCGCTCGCTCTTTGCCAGATGCAGGCATGCAATGCACACAAGTGCAGGAACCCCGCCGTGGCCTCTTCCGCAAAACAGCGCAGGTACCTGCAGCCATCCCCACCTGGGCTGGGCCTGCTGTCACTGCTCAGCCAAGCACTGTGCTTGGAGAACTCCATGGAACATCCATCTCTTCTTGCCCTTCTCCTACAGATGGTTTGCATATTGATCAGGAGAATTCGGCAGGAAGAGACCAGTGGCATGGGCACTGGGGTCACAGCATCCTCTGACATCTTCAAATACAAGAGTGGTGCTACCCTGCTGGATTTGATTCTGGAGAAGGGTGTCTCCAGTCCAAAGCAAGTAAGCAGCCTGTGGCCGGGGCTGGAGCCCCCCAGGAATCGCTTGGCCTCGCAAGCCACGCCCGCTGGTCCCTTGAAGCCTTTGAGGCCATCCCAGTGTGGTGGCAAGGGAAGCACTTCTCTGGGGAAGCTGGGGACATTACTCCCTCTGGCAGCTTTCCAGCTCTCCCCGTGCCTTCTCCAGGTGCCTGCCGTGGTGAGGTACATCCACCAGTGGCTCGTGTCCCATGAGTTTCCTGAGCGCAATGTGTACAGGCCAATTCTGGATTTGACTGAGGAATACCCTGCTGATGCAGTGATAACTCTCCTGCGCGTGGCCCCATCGTGTGACAGGTACAGGGCCCACCTGCCCAGAGGGCTCAGGGCTCCCCAGCCCACCCCCTGTGGAGCCCTGTCCCATGTGT
This sequence comes from Acanthiza pusilla, assembly GCA_036630365.1. Taxonomy (NCBI): domain Eukaryota; kingdom Metazoa; phylum Chordata; class Aves; order Passeriformes; family Acanthizidae; genus Acanthiza; species Acanthiza pusilla. Next base: position 220,142 of record JAXCHO010000192.1, on the reverse strand, counting down.
CTGACAAACGGAGAGCTCCAGGGCCCTCTGGCTCCTCCATTTGCCAGCCCTGGCATGTCAGCCCCCACGCCTGCTGCCATGCTCCTTCCGGCCCCTCCCTGGCCTGTCCCCACACGGCTGGGCTGCCTGGCTGCTGCCGGCCAGAGGCAGTGGGCAGAGGCAGGGCTGGCGGCCAGCCTGGGCCCCACAGCTGCCCAGGCCACGGTGCTGTGTCTGAGACCACTCTGAGACAGAGCTCTGACCCCACAGAGCTGCTAGTAGCATGTGGAGGGCCATCATATGCTCGCTCAGGGCTGCCAAGCCGGCCATGCTGACTCTCCTGGATGTGCTGGGGAGCTGGCCAGAGCACAGCACACGCACCTCCGATGAGGACAACACGCATGTCTTTGCCCTGGCTGTGAGTTTCTGCAACTGTCCTTTGCTCACCCCCAGGTCACCTCTCCAGCAGCCCTCCATCCTCCTTCCCCCACTGCACCTCTGTGCCTCCGGTGCTGGGCAGAAACCTGTGCTAGGGGCAGGTTCAGGGGCACCAGGCCCGGTGCTCCCTCAGCGTCTCCCCTGGCCTCTCCCTCCCACGCTCGGGCCCTGCCACATGGACACCTTGGCACTGAGCGCTCTCTTGGGGTGCTTTGTCTTCTCCAGGCCACTCTGGTGATGTGGAAGATCCTCCAGGTGCCCATCTGCCCCAATGCAGTGATGCTGTATTTCCCTCGCCTCTTTGTGCATCTGCTCTTCCAAGTGTTCTGCAGCACATTGGATATGCCAGACGAGGTCCAGACCTTCTGGAAGGGATGCCAGCAGCAACACGGCCTTGCCACCAACCCCAACAGGTGCTCCATGCCACTTCTCCTGTCCCTCCCATGTCCCCGGGGCACGAGCCAGTGCTCCCAGCGTGACCTGGGCTTTGCTCTGCACACAGCTTTGCAGTGCAGACCCTGAAGGCCCTGCTTCGCCGACTGAACTATGAGGATGTGGTGGCGGCAATGGAACGCAAGCGTGGCTGGCAAAGACTGCTCTGTGCTGACACCCAGCACTATGCTGTGCGTGTGCTGGCCAGGTCAGAGTCCCCTCCTCCCCGCTGCCCGTGGCATTGGTGCCCTGTGCCCGGGGTGCCCCTCACAGTCCCTGTGCTCATGGGCCAGAGGGCCTTGTCACCGAGAGATGGCCAAGCAGCCTGGGAAAGGCTGCCAGAGGAGGCTGCCCACAAGGAGCTGCCTCCCAAAGCGCCCACGTGCCCTGCAGGGATGCTGGGGAAAGAGCACACCTCTGTGAGTCAGTCCTGGGAGAGCTTTGCTCCCCCACCTCAGGCTCTTGGTGCCTTTTTCCTCCTGCCAGGGAGATGTCCTGTGTCTCCCCATTCTTGTGTTCCCGCATCACTCACCACCTGCTCAGGCTGCTCAGCAAGAGGGATCCACGCTGGGATCTGCCCGCCCTGGCATTCCTTGTGGAGGTGAGCCTGAAGGCCAGCGCTGCCTCGCTCAGCTGCCTCCCAGCTCTCTGCCCTCTCGCAGCCGCAGCTGCCTGGGACGGTGCCCACGTGCACTGCTGGGCTCCTGCCAGCCGGCTCCCCTCTCACTGCCCTGTGCCTTTCAGACCCTGCAGTGCCTGGACTTGACAAAATGTGGGAACAGAGTCCTGAAAATCCTGTCAAGGCACCTGCGGAGCGAATGCAGGGAGAAGCGTCGCCTGGCGCTCAGGGCCCTCTTCAATCTCACGGATGATCCCTTGATGGTGAGAAGGGGGCAGCGGCTGAAGCCGTGCTGGCAGCGTGGGGCTGGGAAACACAGCTGCTTGGGCTTGGCTGGGCTTCAGGAGCTGAGGCAGCTGCTCCCAGCTCTCCTGCCTCCCGCTTCAGCTGCCCGCCTGCTTTGGGGACAGGCCTTTGGCCTCTGGGCCCTGCGGCTGCAGGCTGGCATTTCACAGACCTGTGTTCTGCACAGATCAAAAGAATGCGGAGCCTGACCGAAAGGCTCATCAAGCTCCTGTGGGACACAGATAGAGGCATGGTTGTGATGACACTCATCATACTTGGCTATACAGTGGTGGACAAAGTCAGGCTGATAGCCAGCCCCATTGCCCTGCAGCTGGCTGAGGCGCTCCTGCCGCTCTTTGACAACGTAAGGCTCTGTGCCCCCAGCCACAGGCACTGAGTGCTGCCCGGACACTTTGCGCCCTGGGCATTTTCAGGTGTGTGCCTAGGTGAGCTCGGAGCAGCCAGTGCTGAGGTCTGTCTTCTTTTCATACAGGATAACAGTGCAGTGAGGCTGCTCTCCATGGTGCTCTTCCGAGCTTTGGTGACTTCTGGAGCGCTAAAGTGGGAAAAGGCCCTGAAGGCGCAAGTGCGCCTGAGCCTGCTCCCACTCTTCTTCCACTGCCACGACGAGAAGCGGCCTGTGGCAGCGGTGAGGACTCGTGGGCTGCTGGTGTCCCCCTGCGAGGGGGCTCAGCTGCCTCCCACCCTTGCGCCTCACGGGCTGCAGCCTCCTCGTGGCCTTGGCACGGGGACGCGGCTCCTGTGCCCTGGGCTGCGGGGCCATCTCCGGCTCTCTGCTGCTCTCCAGGCCTCTCGGGCAGCGCTGCTTTGTGCGGCCCAGTTCCTGAAGAGGAGGGATCTCGAGCAGCTACTGAAGAAGCAGCAGCTGTGGAAGTTGGGCGAGTGCCTGGTAAGGACAGCCTGGAAGGCCCAGCCGCAGCCTGGCCAAGGCCCCTGTGGCCGCTGCTCAGTGTGTGCGGCTGGCAGCTGTGGCCCTGCCCGCTGCTGCGCCCAGGGGCCACGCGGGCTCTTCTCCAGGCTCCTGTGGCCCCGAGCCGGGTGCCGATGGAGCCCCGGCCCAGCTGGGCCGTGAGCCGGGGCGGCCCCGCGGCTCCCCGAGCAGCAGCCGGCCCTCTGGCCCCTCCAAAGGCCGGCGCCAGCGGCTGCTGGCCGCGCCTCAGGGCTGTGCGGCCACGGGCCCCAGGCCAGCGCCGGGCGCAGCGAGCGCCCGCCCGAGGGAGGGGCTGAGCCCGCGCCAAGCCTTCCCTGCGGGCCCTCTCTCTCTGCAGCTGGCACACGACAGGAGCCGAGCGGCCGAGCAGCTGCGCCAGGCCCTGCCCTACGTGCACAGCCCACAGGAGCCCCTGCGAGAGGAGGCCATCAGGTTCATGGGTGAGCCGCCAGCCCGGGCTCCCTCCCCGCCCCGCGCCGCCGCAGCTCGGGCCCAGCCCCGGCTGCTGCCCCGGCAGCGCCATCCGGGCGCGGGGCTCTGGAGCCGCGCCTGCCCTCGGGGCTGCTGCCGCCCTCCTGTCGCAGCCGTGCCCTTCCTGGGGCGGCACGATGCGGCAAGGGCCCGGGCTGAGCCCTGCCGGCGCAGGAGGCCGTGCGGCCCCAGGGCTGGCAGCGCTGCTGGGGGGGAGCTGTGCCGCTGGGTGCCGTGACAGGCTCTGTGTTGCCAGGGATGGTCGGGCGGAGCTTGAGGGGGCAGCAGGAGGAATTGCAGCTCATCTTGGGCGGTGAGTGAGGGCAGCGGGCTGGCAGCGGGGGCTGGCGGGGGCAGCTGCAATCCCTGCCCGGCTGCGGAGGGCTCCGCTCCCTGTGCGGACGAGGGGCGGCGTGGGCAGAGCACACAGAGATTCCAGGGGCACGTCGGGGATTCGTGGCCAGCACCTTCGGGCTGATGCCCTTGGCCCCTGCTCCCTCGTGGCCGTGGCAAGAGCGGGCTGGGATGGCCCTGGCAAGGGGGGCTCTCCTCGGGTCCCCGCAGCTCCGGGATGTGACCGTGGCTCTCTTGCTCTCTGTGCCAGTCCTTGAACACATGGAGAATGATACCAGCGATACTGTCAGAAGCCTGGCACTTCAAACATGGCACATCCTCCAGGCAGTAGCGAGGACTCGCACCTCCAGCATCGCGAAGCTGCAAGATCGCGTCCGCAGGGTGAGCCAGACATGGCTTCGTGTGTGGGGCCGTGGCTGGCTTTGCTGCTGGAGCTCTGCGGAGAGCTGATCTGTCTCCTCCATCCCCTGGGGCCACCTCAGGCTGCAGGGAACTCCTGTTTTCTTTAAGCGTTTTCTTTTTTTTGCTTTAGTATGTAAATATAGACTCTGTTGTAATACCCAGACTCTCAGGACTTTTGTTTTGGTGCCCAGTGTCTGCAGGGCATAGGGGAAGAGGGGGAAAAAGGGTGCTTGTGCTCAGCAGGTTGCCTGGGCATGCAGTGTGGAAGGGAAGTGGCCAGAAGCGCCTTGGCCTTTGGTGGTTCTGCTGCAGCCTTAATGCTTCCGCCAGAGCGAGTGGGCAGAGGCCGGAGCTGTGGGGATCCCTGGGAGACTGGTGCCTGGAGATGGCCACAAGCCCTCTGCCAGCAGGGAAGCGCCATCTGTGTCCTGCCCGTGTGCTGCTGGCTGGATTGCCGAGGGCTCTGAGGTGCCTCTTGGTGCGGCTCCTCTGGAGCTCCAGCGGGGCTGTGCCGCTGCCGGGCAGGTTGGCTGGGCTGGGGGAGAGCCTGAGGGGATGGGAGGTGGGAGGCTGTGAAGGGATGGGATGAAGAATGGGATGGAGATCCCAGGACTTAGGAATGGCCATGGCATGAGTAGAAGACCCTGCCCGGTGCCTTTGGCTGGGACGGGACAGGACATTGGGCAGACTGGACACTGCTGAGGAAGGAGCTCGTGGCCTAAAACATGCCGGGACTATTCCATTTCTCAAAAAACCCCAACTTCCATGGCTGCCCAATTTTCCCACTTGATTCTTTCATCCTGGCTGCTGAAATTCCTGGAGAAGAGGATCAGGAAAAGCATCCCTGGAATGTCCATCCCAGCTAGAAAGGGGGGCCCTCCTCCCCCCACCATCCCAATCCCCAAAAAGGCTCATCCAGAGCCAGAGCCACTCCTGGGTTTTTTGGGAATATCAGAGGGAGACAGCAGCACTCAATTCCCATTGGCCAGGGAATTCCAGCCACCAAATTCATGGAATGCCTGGAATGGGAGCCTTTTGGAGAAGGGAAAAGCAAAGGATCCAACCTCCAAACCAGCCTTGGTCCTTTTTATTCCTTATCCCAAGCCAGGAGCCTTTTCCTGGGCTCAAAAAAAGGCCCTGGGCAACACCAGATCAGTGGATTCTCCCGGGATACAGAAAAGGTCACTCGGAGCTCCGGGACAGAGGGGATTCAGCCCTGGAATGGGATCCCGCGGCTAGGGATCCTCTCTGGAAGGCTGCAGCAGCCTCAGGGAATCTGATCCCATTGCCGTGCTCATCCTGGAGCTCCTGTATTCCATAGAAACAATGGAATTCATTCCCACTCAGCCCCTGCCAAACACAGCCACCTGCGGCCCTTTCCTGTCCCCAACACCGAGGTTGTTCCCAGTTTTTCCCTGGAGAGAAGCCAAACCCAGCCCTAAACCCAACCAAAATTCCTGAATTCCAGCAGCCCTCATTGCCTGCGAGGAATGGCAGAGCCTCATTCCTGCATCCCACTGGACAAGGGAGGGAAATTGGGAATTCTGGAATCAGGAAACCGTTTAGAACCCCAAAACATCCATAATTGCCCAAAACAGGAGCCAGCCTTTGTTTAGGATCCCTTCCCAAGGATACCTCCTTTGGAGAATGCACCTGCGCCTCCCAAATCCAAGGGCTGGGGGGTTTGGGAATTGCTTCCAGGCGGCCGCACCTCCACATCCCTGATCCCCGCCCCTTCCCGGAGGATGGATTCCCATCCCAAGGCTGCCTGTGTCCCCTCCCCATCCCACAGAGGACCCCAGGAGATGACAGCAAAGCTGCTCTTTATTGGGATCGGGAGCACGGGGACATTCCTGAAGGGCAGAGCCTTTCCCGGCACATTCCCAGGAGCATTCCCAGCACTGTCAGGCTCAGCAGAGTGGTCGACACCAGCAAGAGTCTATGGATCCCTCCAGGAATTGTGCCAATGGCACCTGGAAGGGACAAAACCCGCTCAGCGCTCCCTGATTGGCTTCCCACCTTCCATCCCATCCTTGGGAATCTTTCAGAAGGAGCCCCCGGAGAGGCTCTGGGGGGTTGTTCCAAAAGGTCCCGTAGGGAAATCACAGGGATTTCAAGGTGGGATCAACCCCCAGGTGAAGCCTGGGGACAAACACCACAATAAAACCCCACAAACAAACAAGAAAACCCACCCAAGGAAAAAAAACAAAACAACAAAAAAACCACCCCCCACCAAAAAACCCCCAAAAAACCAAAACCAAAGACAAAACCACAAAAGCCCCTGCCCCGGGGGGTGTTCCCAGCTGATCCCGGACTTCCAGAGAGGTTCTGTAATCCCTGAGCTGGCTCCAGGATGAGCAGGGGTCCCACGGAGATGTCGGCCTCAGTCACTCCTGAGCACCCACCTGGAAAAAGATGGGAATGAGTTCCCAGGAGAGGGAATTCCCACTCGGGCCCAGTTTGGGGAATTACACACAGAAGAGCAGAATTCCTGGGGTGTTAAATGCAAAGCCACAGTCACTTGGAACAGGATCACGGAATGGTCTGGGATGGAAGGGCCCTCAAAGCCCATCCTGTGCCACGGGCAGGGACACCTCCCACTGTCTCAGGTGGCTCCAGCCTGGGCCAGGACACTTTCAGGGAGGGACAGCAGTGCCAGGACCTCCCCACCCACACGGAATTTTTTCCCACTATCCCACCAAAATCCCCTTCTTTCCTTTCCAAAGCCCTTCCCTCCAGACACCACGGAGGAGCTGGGATCGTCCTTCCCCCAAAGCCATCGCCACCCCTTGGCCCCCCAGCCCGAGGGTACCACCCCTGGGGACACCTCGGGGACACACCTGGCTCGGCAGGGCCATCCCTCCCGACGCCCCTGCCCGGCCCTGCGGCTGGAGCGCGGCTTCCCGGGAATCTCCTCCGGGAGAGGGACAGCTGCCGCTGTCACAGCAGCTGCACATGGCCCCGGTGCCTCCCGAGTGGCCCACCTGCAACAGAGTCACCTGTGTGTCTGCGTGTCGTGCGTTTGACCCTGGCTAAATGCCAGGCACCTACAACGTTTGCTCTCTCTGCTCTCTCCTGCTGCAGCTATGCAGAGGAGAGAGAAAACTAAGACAAACACTGGACTTATGAGTTGAGATAAGACTACTGATAAGCAGGACTCACGAGATTCAGGGCAAAAGCAGGCGGGAAACTTAAAGTTGCAAAAAAAAGGTGATTTATTAATCTAACTGAGTCAGAGGATAAATCAGAGGTAAAAATAAGCTCTCAAGACACCGTTTTTTCACTGACCCCCCCTTCCCTCTTAAGGCACTGCTTCCCAGCTCACCCCCTCCCTCCTTTCCAACTAACCAACAACTCCCAGGCAGGGGCAGGGTGTGGGGTTTTTCCTTAGGTCAGTCTATCACAATTCTTTTACTGCAGACACTGTTTCTCTATTCGCCCCCTCCCTCCATCCAACCAACAGATCCGGGCTGGGGCAAGGTTTGTGGCTTTTCTTAGTCAGTCCAACACCACAATTCTTCTGCTACAAACGCTGTTTCTCTACTCACCCCTCTCCCTATTAAGGCCATTTCTCAGCTCACCCCCTCCCTCCTTCCTTCTAACCAACAGCTCTGGGGTGGGGGCAGGGTATGGGGGTTTCCTTTGGTCAGGGTCAGTCCATCAGGGGAAAAAGAGTCCTCTACTTAGCCATGGGGGTCCCTCCTTCGAGAGACAGTCCTCTGCGAACTTCTTTGGCATGGGTCCAATCTCACGAGCAGCACCCGCCCAATTGCTGCAGTCCGAGATTTTCTCCAGGTTTCAGAATTCCAAGCCAAGGCCAGGCTGTTTCCATCCCGGGAGCAAGGCCTTTCTCTCTCCTGCAAGGCTTTTGCAACTCTCAGTCTCTGGGACTCCCACTGGATCACAGCTTCCTGCAGGCATCACCTGCTCCTCTGGCGTGGGCACCTCCCCACAGGCTGTGGGTGGTTCTCTGCATCCTCTGGACTCCATGGGCTGCAGGGGGACCACCTGCTCCCCCCACGGTCTTCACCATGGCCAGCAGAGGGTTTTCAGCTCTGGCGCCCAGAGCATCTCCTCCCCCACCTTCTCCACTGACCTTGGTGCTTCCATGTTTTCACTCACATATTCTCACCTCCTCCTCTGGCTAAAAAGAAGTTCATGCTCACACTGTTTTGATTTCTTCTTAAATGTGTTTCCACAGAGGCATAACTAACATCTCTAATTGGCCCAGGCTTGGCCAGCAGCATGTCCATCATCTTCAGAGCCATCAGAGATTGGCTCTGCTGGACATGGAAAAAACTTCCAGAATCTTTACTCAGGACATGCAGGAGCCATCTTTGTACCCCACTCTACTCACTTGCAAAAACTGGGCCAAGCAAAACCACCACAGTTACACTGAGTTACTGGAGAAGAAAACCGGCACTTTACTGCTTCTGAAAAGCATCAGTCATCAGTTTCCTCAGGGCATCCTTGAGCCTCTGGTTCCTCAGGCTGTAGATGAGAGGGTTCAGGGCTGGAGGCACCACCGAGTACAGAACTGACAGTGCCAGATCCAGGGATGGGGAGGAGATGGAGCAGGGTTTCAGGTAGGCAAATGCTGCAGTGCTGATAAACAGGGAGACCACGGCCAGGTGAGGGAGGCACGTGGAAAAGGCTTTGTGCCGACCCTGCTCAGAGGGGATCCTCAGCACAGCCCTGAAGATGTGCACATAGGAGAAAACAATGAACACAAAACAACCGAGTGCTAAGGAGGTAGTAAAAATGGAAACCCCGAGTTCCCTGAGGTTGGATTTGGAGCAGGAGAGCTTGAGGATCTGGGGGATTTCACAGAAGAACTGGCCCAGGACATTGCCCCGGCACAGGGGCAGAGAAAATGCATTGGCTGTGTGCAGCAGAGCAGTGAGAAAGCCACTGGCCCAGGCAGCTGCTGCCATGTGGGCACAAGCTCTGCTGCCCAGGAGGGTCCTGTCCCATAGTGCAGGGGTTTGCAGATGGACACGTAGCGGTCATAGCACATGACGGTGAGGAGAGAAAACTCTGCTGAGATGAAAAAGGCAAGCAGAAAGAGCTGAGCAGCACATCCTGTGTAGGAGATGTCCCTGGTGTCCCAGAGGGAATTGTGCATGGCTTTGGGGACAGTAGTGCAGATGGTGCCGAGGTCAAGCAGGGAGAGGCTGAGCAGGAAGGAGAACATGGGCGTGTGCAGGTGGTGGCCGCAGGCTACGGCGCTGATGATGAGGCTGTTGCCCAGGAGGGCAGCCAGGGAGATGCCCAGGAAGAGGCAGAAGTGCAGCAGCTGCAGCTCCCGTGTGCCTGTGAATGCCAGGAGGAGGAACTGGGTCATGGAGCTGCTGTTGGACATTTTTAGCCTCTGTCCGTGGAGACCTGTTCAAGGAGGAGACAGTGAGAAGTCAGGGGAGACTTTGCTGAGCAATATCCAAGCTTTCTCCCAGCTGGACTCTGCTGCTCTGTGCCACCCGATTTTCCTTTTCCCAGAGCCCTTCCTTCAGCCCTGTGGATGGAGCTCTGCTGGGATCTGGCCCCATTGCTGTGACGAGGAGGGGCTCTGCCCATGGACACTGAGGAGTCAGCTCTGCTCTGCACCTGTGGGGTCATGGGAACATGGGACCAGTCCTGCTGTTGGACTTCAGCAGCCCAAACTGCCCCTAAGGCAGAGGGGCAGCATCTCCTGTCCCAGGGCTAAGGAGCAGTGACAGCCAAAGGCAGTTTGAGAGGGATTCCTGCTGTGCCCAGGGAGAACAGAGAGAACTGTGCAATGCAGGAGGATTGGCTGTAACTCAGGGAAGAGTGAGGGGAGCTGCTCTGTCGCTCCATCTGTTCCCAGCTGCCCTTTCTGAGATCGAGGGCAGTCACTGTGTTCCCCTGAAAATCAACCTGACACAGCTGAGAGCTGTGGCCAAATGGCTCAGCCTTTCTCAGAGTCCCAGCCCCACTCCTGGCAAGGACTCTCCTGTCCCCCAGTGTTGGCAGCTCACAGCTTGGATGAACATCCTGAGGACACACCAAGGCTCCTGTCCATGGAACTGCTTGAGGAGACTCAGCTCATTCGCAGCCTCCCAGCCTGCCCCGCCCAGAGCTGCCCAGGGCAGAGGGAGCTGGGACACCATTGCTGTGCTCAGCCTGCACAGGAGGAGCCCCAAGGGCTGTGCCTGACCCTGCAGCTGGAGCTGCCATTCCCAGAGAGCCTGCCAGCAATGCCAGGAGCACCTGAGCAAGGCAAAGAGAGACAGAGCTGGGCCTGAGGAAAAGTCTTTCCCTCCCCAGCCCTGCACAGCCCCTCCCAGGCAGCCCCAGTGCAGGACAGTCGCCCTCAGGCCCTGGTCAGCAGGGAATGGGCAATGGCAGGAGAGATGCCCTTCATCTCTGGTGCTGCTCTGGCAGCCCAGGAGGTGACCGAGGGCCTCAAGTTCCTGGGCTGAGGATCCTGAGTCCCCGGGCTGAGGGCTGTGCTGGCTGCGAGGGGACACAAGAGCTCTGCTGCTCAGGGCAGTGTCTGCACTGCAGGGCAGGGCCGGGAGGTGCCACATCTCCCCTGCAGCAGCGCTTCCCTCAGCATTGCCTCCCTCCCTGCCTGCCCACGGCTCTGCTGCTGGAGCTGTCCCAGCCGGGAGCTGTTCCTGTGGCCCCAGGGTCCTTCCCTGCCAGCGCTGCCAGAGCCCAGCCCAGCCCTGGGCCAGCTCTGCCCTGCAGCCGCTGGGGCTGCAGGGATTAAAGAACAGCTCCCCCAGGCCTGGGGACCATGGGAAGGTGATGCTGGATGGATCTGGAGGCTGGGGAGGTGGATGACTTGCTGAGATTCCCAGGAAAACTCAGTGTAATGGATTAAGAGTCTCAGCCCCTGCTCTGCCCTGCACAGCTGAGTTTCCATTCCCACCAAGCTGAGCCAGGGAAAAGTGGAAGCTCAGATTCGGGAAAGCAGAGCCTCAAGCAGGAAACTCCTGCCCTGAATGTGCTCATGAAAAGTCCTCTCAGAAATGATGTGGGCATGAGCTGGAGCTCTGAAAAGCCCTGACCCACACAGCACCCTCTGCACAGCAGCAGGAGCTGCCCTGGCAGGAGTCACTCCTTGCACCCACAGCTCCACTCCACCATCCACAGGGAGCTCCCCAGGCAGGCTGAGAGTTGCCCCTGGCAGGTGGCAGATTCCTTGCCCTGGCAAAGAGCCCTGGGGTGCAGGACCTGCTCTGCAGGACAGCCCTGGGCACCCCTGGCTGCACCCCCAGCTCCTCAGCCCTGCAGCTGTCCCTGGGAGAGGAGGCAGGAGGCTTTTAGCAGGGAGGGGCTGCATTGGAGAGGATCATATGGAGATCTCTAAAGTCTTCCATCATAACATTTCTGGGTTTTGTTTTCTCTCATTCCCTGATCTTATCTCAGTGTCCTGGAGATTTTCCTCCTGGAGGTGCTTCCCTGTGCCTGATCTCTCCCTGCCAGCACTCACAGACCCCAAATCTCTGTGCACTCTCCTTGGCCCTACAGAAACCTGCCTGTTCGCAGGGCACTGCCTGGGGGCAGGTCGGTCTGCAGCTTGGAGAAAGGACAGGTCAGACTGAGCCTGATGGGTCCAGCAAAGGCGATGCTGGTGCTGTCCACGGGCAGAGGAGTGGCTGAAAGCACATTAGGGATCTCCTGTGCACCTACAAATCACCAACACTAAGAGTTCGGATGTCCCAGGGACTTGCCAAAATTAATGATACCTTTAATATTAATCCCCCCTTCCTGCCATTCTACAATACTAAGAAACTGAAAACAATCTCAAGACATTTCCTCTTTTTGATCAAAGTTCTTGTATTGGAAATATTCTGAGAGCGAACAGAAGCTCTCAGTATGTCAGAGCTTCATGAGCATTTCACCTCCACTACACTCGAGATACTCTGAGTTGTACTTACAGAATCTATAGACATTGGGGTGTTCCAGCTTTAGGAGATCACTCCAGGAACTGCAGCTGCACTGTCCTGCAGCTGAGGCTTCCTGTGTCAAGGGCTGGGAATGATTCTCCCCCAGCCACTTCTCAGCATCTTCCCAGCCCTGACTGATGGAACCTCTCTGTGCCTCTGTGTGTGCCCTGGGCGGCTGCAGGCAGTGCCCCAGCCCTGCTGGGCTGTGCACAGGAGCTGCTCCTGGGCAGAGCTGTCTCTCTGCAGCGCTGCCGCTTGCCAGGAGCTGCCTCTGTGCCAGGAGCCCGGCCCAGCTCAGCAGCACAGCCACAGCACAGGCACTTGAATGAGCCTCGCGGGGCTCTGCTGCTGAGGCCCTGAACATCAGTCCCTGGGAGGGAGCTGCAGAAACCTCTCAAGAATGAAAAGTCAGAACTCCAAAGTTCCTGATACCATTAATGGGTCCCACGGAGGGACACGACTGAGAAAGTGTCCTCAGGTCCCAGTTAGTGGAGGAAATTGGAGGCAGTGATGACAGGTGGGGACAAAGAGAAGCCAAGTCTTTGCGCCCTTGGGAACAGCAGTGTCTGTGCCACCAAGGGCTGTGAGGAGACACCTTGTGCTGAGGCCCTGGGGCCTCCTGGCACAGCCCCAGCAAGGCTGGGCACTGTCACCCCCTTGTCCTGCCCTCAGCATCCCCACCCCACATCCCAGTGGCCTCAAGGATCTGCTGGAACGAGTCCCTGGGGAGCCTTTGGCAGGAATGGCCCTGGGGGGCTCCTCAATGCTCCCAGGGACTGCAGGTTTTTCAAAGGACTTTGGGTTTTGCTTTTGCCTTGGAGTCCCTGAGAGGTTTGTGCAATCCTGGCCTCCAGTTATCTGCTCTGAGGAGTTCCTTGAGATTCTTTGTCAGTACCAACACTCAGTGGGGCTCATCAATTCTTCAAGGTACTTCAGTTTTCTTAAAGTACTTTCCACTCTCCTTTTGACACTGAGTCTCTGAGGTTTGTTCAATCTTGGCCTCCAATTCTCTCTTCCAAGGAGTCCATGTTGGGGATAGACCTCAGTAGGACCCATTGATTCTTTGAAACACTTTGAGTTTTTCCTCTGACTTTGACTCCTGGAAAGGTTTGTGCAATCTCCTCTCAGGCCATGAGGTTCAAGGGCTCAGCTCCAAATGCACCTCGGGGCTCATTAGGAGCAAACAAGTTCTAACAAACCATGGCTCTGCCTTGATTTCCCTCTGGTCTAGTGCAGATCATTAGGAAGGTTTCCTGCTACAGTTATGGACAAATATTTCAAAGAGCTCCTAAGGAATACACATTCCTATTTTAAATGGTGTATTTTATTGCTGTTCTCTTTAGATCATTGCAGCATTCTGTGATCGACATCGATCCAGGGTGTCTCCCTGTGCCTTGAGGTCTGACCCAGTGTGGACAGCCCTGCTCCACATTCCCCACCCCCATCCTGTCTCCCCTCACTCACCTGTGTCTCGGATTAGAGACAAATATCCTAGGTGGAAAGCACTCTGAACAGGTGCCCCCCCCCCCCAACAAGGTTTCTGGCACCCCTTCCCCCACAACAGAGTATCTCAGCCCAGAGTGGAAAGAACTGTTTAATTAACAGACAACACAGTGGAAAGGGAAAGGGGAAAAAAGGTCATTAAACCTGAATAAACAGCTGATAAACTTAGTGTCCTTTTCCTCGTGGCTTCCCCTTTCCGGGGTCCCCCCCACCCCGAGGGCCCGGGGGCTGTTCCTCCGGCTGCTCCCTGGACGATTCTCCTCCGCTGTCCTCCGGGGCTCCTCAGGTTCTCGGATGAGAAAGCAAGTCGAAGAAAAGGATCCACAAATGATGGAAAAAAGAAAAACAAATCCCGGGAAAAAAGGAAAAAAAGAAAACCCAAGCGGCAGCCACACCAGTAGCACCAGCCACCAGCAGCTGCAACTGAACTGAGGGAAAAAGGAAAAAAAAAAAATTAAAAAAAAACCAGTGTCCCTTCCTCCCTCTCACTCCCCCATAGGAGAGCCGGGGAAAAAGTTTCAAAACATCCCGCGGGCAGAGCTTTCTCCCAGCAGCGGGACACAGTTAAAGCTACAGGACCATATTTCTGCTCAAGTATACAAACGATAGGGAATACAAAATATCATTATGCCACCCCAGGACAACCTGGGACCTGCTTTGCTTGCAGAACTGCCTGCACTCAAGCAAAGAGGAGTTCTCTTTTTTTTTTTTTTTTTTTTTTTTTTTTTTAAGCAAACTAACCCTCCTAAGTTTCCCCATTGAAAACAGACACCCTCCTCAAGTGTGTGCCTGCCCAAGCTGCCACTGATTTAGGGTGGCTAAGAGATTTACTAGAAGGTGTTTGTTGAAACAAGGTATACAGCTTGTGTTTTGGGGACTAGGAGGTAGATAATGATTTACTAGGGGCTGCTTGCTAAAACAATGTATACAGCTTGCTTAATACTTTTGTGCTTGCCAAGCAAAGAGGGAGGATATAAAGAAGATGCCAAACTATTGATCAGGACAAGGAACTGTGACCAGATATTTTACTTCTGGATCCTGAAAGCAGCCCGAGCCAGCTTCAAGGTTTGGACCTGGAGCAGGGACCCAGGGAGTATGCGCAGGGAAGCAGGGGAAGAGTTCAACACGAGGAAGACCCCTTTACTTCATCCCAAGACCCCTGCCCACAACCACCAGGCAGCACTGTGCAGGCACAAGTGTATTTAAATGAACTTTGGACTCATTAAAATACGAAGCAGGAATAGATAAAGATTATGTACAGGTCATTGTGTAACTTTATGCATATGTAACTTGTAACCCAATATAAACCGGACAGAGCATTATTGGGGTGTGCACGCTTTGAGGAAAAAACCCCTAAGCGTCCCAGTGCTGGAATAAACATACCTACTTTACAACTTTCCTTTAGTTGTTGAGTTAATCCGAGCCTCATGATAAACAGTTAATCCATTAAAAGCTGCAACGAAACACAAAAATCCAAAATGAAATGCATTAAATGGTTTACCTTTTTTGTATTTCCAGAGCAGTGTTACCAACAGTGCTGTTCCTAGATCAGTCAGCTATCCTAGCAGAACCTTGTAATAATTGTAACAGGTATGGCTTCGGATGCAAAAGAGTGAGTAAGCCAGAAAAAAAGAGAGTGGTACCCTTTCAACACAAGCAAATAAAATAATGGCTACATTAATAATTAGCTCATGGACTTCAATCTAAACTTGCAAAATTTGAGATATAACCATATGTAAATCAGACAAAAATAATTTTTATCTTAAAAATGAAAAGGTTTCAGAAGAATGGCTGTCTATTCTCACAAGGTGCAAAGACAGAGTAAGTTCCATTAGTGATTGTCACATTTCTAACTGTTGTTGTTACATGTATATTTGTTTGTCTAGCATTTGGGAATGCTAGGCCCCACAGAAGGAAGATACTGCCTTCAGAAATCGCTAGAGATCATGGACCGATCTGCCGAGCTTTGAGCTCTGCCACTGAAAGATGCTTTAAAATTTAAAATAGCAGTTCCCATTCATATGAATTCCAGTATGCGCTCCTCTTTCCTTTCTGCTCTGTTTGCTAGAAATCCCACCAGAAGTGGGAGAAGGTACCCTAATTAAATCACAAACAGGGAAAGCTTACATTACAGTAGTCCTGCACAATGTCTTGAGCCATGGAGTTAGCTGCCAAAAACAAAAAAATTGATGTCTCTGAGACACTGTGAGATGCCTGTGTGTGTGTGGTGTGTGTGGGGAGGGGGTGGGTCAGGTCTTGCCCTGGTGAGACAGTGAACTGCTCCTCACCCCACCCCAGAGCACCCCAGCCCTGCAGTGGAGCCAAGCACGGGCACAGCAGAGACAATTTTCCATTTGCCAATATGCAGCTCCAGAGAAACCAAGTAAACAAGAGTCCCACGGGGGGAAAGAAGGCCCAAGAAAGCAAAAAGAATTAACATTCCTCTTAAAATTTCTATATGAGTACTTTTCTATAGATTCTCTGTCTTCTTTTCCTTCAAAATATTTCTATATTCTATGTCTTTCTCTTTTTCAAAATTTTTAGCTAGGATTGGTTTAGTCAGTAACTTTAAGTGGAAGTGACCTTAAAATTCAGGTCACTTCCAAAGGGGGCAATTGCTGGAAAATATACCAGTTTAAAAATTTTGTATAACTTTAGTCAAAGGCTTTCTTTGTCTTTACCCCGGGAACAGGAATTTTAAGTTTCTTTTCAAGACATTGTTCTGCCAGATGAGGTTTGATAGACTCAACATTCTAACAGACTGGGAGCAGCCCAAAGATACCCAGAGAGATAAAGGCCATCAAAGGAACATCAACGGAACATTAACAGAACATCGGTGGCCATCGACAAACATCCAACCCAGACCCACCTCCTACAGAGCTGAAGACATCTCGCCCCGGAAAGGACTGATAAGAAAATTGAAAAATGAAGATCCAATTTACTTTGAAACAATGCATCTCTATGGGTTTTGACTGTATAAAATTTGGGGGAAAATCCTGTAAAATCGGTGCATCATGGAATGATTCTCTCTGCACACCCGGGCTATGTGTGCATGAGATGATTTCTGTGGCACATCCTGGCTAGACAAACATCCTGGCCAGATAATAAAGTAATGCCTTGACTCTCTAACATTAAAAATGTTGTTGGAGGGTTTTTGTTTTTCCTACAGTTTTGGTGACACTTCCTAGGCACGGCCGGGCATTAGCTCGGCTCCCGGGGCTGGGGCCCGGCACCGGCTGCTGCCACAGGGCACGGGGGTGCCGCACTCGGGCATTCAACCCAACAGATTTGGGCAGCAGGGACAGCCCCAGAAAGCCTCGGCGAGCCCTCGGCACCTTGGAGCTGCACAAGGCCCACAAAGGATGCCCTGGACACAGCCATGGCCCCAGCAGCGGCTCTGCCCCCAGCACGGGGCTGTGTCCCACACCCCACGCTCCAGCCCCAGCTTTGGGCCGCGGGAGCGGAGCTGCTGCACGGAGCTTCCAGCCCCACCAGCCGCACCTCTGATCCCTTGCGACGTGACGGCGGCGACGGGTGTCCGCCGGCGCTCGGGCTCTGTCAGCTTTTGCAATCCACAGGGATAAACGGAGTCCAGAGTGGTGTCCATTTCCATCACCTGCCATTTCTCCTTTCTTTTCCATGACGGATTTCACAGCACTTTCTTTCAGACCAGAGATTTGGAAAACAAAATTCCCTGCTGCCCCTGCAGCTTTCCCCAGCACGGGATGGCCCCAGGGCTGATGACAGATACAGCCGGGATGGGAATGCCAAAGAACAGGAGGAGGGGGAAGGGCAGGCGAGGAGGAGGAGAGACAAAGGAGGAGGGACCCTAGTGGGGAGGAGAGATGGAGGAGGGGAAGCGGGAGGAAGAGGAGGGATCAAGGGGGCGGAGCAGCAAGAGAAGCAGCAAAAGGAGCTGCCACGTGCGTCCATCGCTCTCTGTGTCCGCAACCCTCGGTCCGGGAGCCTCGCCCCCCGCATCCCGCAGGTGACCGGGCAGGGGGAGCTCGCCCCAGAGATCTTGTGCGGTGCGTGGGGTTCTTGTTTGGGGGGGGGGGATTTCCGGACCTTGTAGGACTCCAGAACCGAGTCCCAAATATCTTTGGTTGCTTCTGGGAGGCTTTTGAGGGTTTTTTTTGGGCGGAGAAGGGGCGGATGTTCGGATGTTGCAGGACTCCAACTGTGAGTCGCAAATGGCCCTGGGGGGATATTGGGGAGTCCCCGGCACGCGGGTTTTTGGG
Organism: Acanthiza pusilla; assembly: GCA_036630365.1. Classification (NCBI taxonomy): domain Eukaryota; kingdom Metazoa; phylum Chordata; class Aves; order Passeriformes; family Acanthizidae; genus Acanthiza; species Acanthiza pusilla. The sequence continues at coordinate 202,550 of JAXCHO010000192.1, read as the reverse complement.
GGTCCCAGTGGCGGCTGCCGGGAGAAGTGGGATGGGGTGGGCTGGGGCCCGGGCAGGGTGGGATGTGGATTGGGGTGTGGGATGAAGTGTGGGGGAGGGGGATGGGTGGTCTGGGGCCTGGGATGAGGCAGCCGAAGGTTGGGGGTGATGAAGGCGGGGGGACCACAGTCCTTGGGGGCTTGCGGGGTATCGGCCACGTGTGAGGGAGTTTTGGGGTGGCCCTAATCCTTGGGGGGTGGCACTGTCAGCGGGGGACACGTGTGTCCGGCAGCTGTGGAGCCCAGCTGCGCCCCCCTGGGCCCCATGGGCGGCGGGAGCGGAATTTGGGGAGGGGGAGGTGTGTGGCGGGCAGGCCGGGCCCCCCGCTGGGCGCTGTCCCGGTGGGGCCGAGTGCGGGGGGAGCCCCGCGGGGCCCGGCCCTGCCCGGGCACGGCTGATGCCGCCCGCCCGCGCTCCGCACTGCTCCGGCCTGGTGCTCGCAGTGCCGCGCGGGGCGGGGCCGCTTTGGGGACCCGGCCAGGGCAGAGCGCGGCTGCTTTGGGGCTGTGGGCACCTGCCCGGCGCTGGGCATGGGCCGTGTGGGGGCAGCTGGGGCCGTGCTGGTGGCACTGGTGGTGCTGGCAGTGCCCCCGGCCCTCCGCGGGGTGAGCGGGGGGCACGGTGAGAAGGGGGGTGGGGGCTGGGAGCCGAAAGTGAGCGAAATGGGGATTGGGACCCCCAAAGTGGGCAGGAGGTGCGTGGAAGCCCCAAAACCAATCATGGGAGAGGGGGTATGGGGATTGAGGGGAGGATGGTGAAAGGGAGAGAAGAGCAGGGGAAAAGAGGGGTCTGGGACCCCCAAAGAGAGCGGGAGGGTGATGGGAGACTGAAATTGAGTTGGGAGGGGTGTGTGGATTGTGAGAAGGATGGGAAAGGGGAGGAGAGGGGAGGGAGAGGTGCGGTTGGGACGGAATAAGGACGGTTCCGTGGGGGTCCAGCCCTGTTCCCCAGCACTCAATCCCTGGGGCAATTCCCTGGGGCTGTGGGGGAGGTGGATCTGCACTGTGGGGGTCCCCAAGCCCCCTGTCCATCCCTGGGGCTGATCAGGGGTTCCCCCATCCCAGCAGCCTGTGCTGTGGCAGCTGTGGGGCAGAGGAGGGTGGAGAAGGTGGGTCTGGAGTGAGAGGAGAGGAAGAGGGGAGAGTGAGAGCAGGAGGAGCAGGAAAAGGAGGAGCAGGAGAACCATGAGTTTTCACCACCCACTGTGTCCGCAGCACCCCCGGCTCTGGGATCTTTGCCTCCCTCACATTCCACAGGTGACTGTGGAGGTTGAGCTTGACCAAATCTATCGGGGGTCTCCAGTAGGGGGGTTTTTGTCTGGACGTGTGTTTGGAACTCAGGGATTCTGGAATTGAGCTCCAGATATCTTTGCATGTCCCTGGTGGGGATTTTTTGGGCCGGAGGGGATGTTTGGATCTTGCAGGACTCCAAAGCTGTGCCATAAATGGACCTTTAGGGAATATTGGTAGGGGTTCATGTGGGAATTCCCAGTTTTGGCAGAACAGGATGTTGGTTATGGGGATCTCGGGAGAGCTGGGGGTGGACGCAGGACTCCCAGAGTGGAGAGAGCAGAGAGGGGCGATAGCGGAGCTGGGGGACCCCCGGCAGCCTGGAGGTGTGGGGGAGCCTGGAGATGAGGCAGGGCCGGGACACTGTGATGCTGAAAGGGGCGGCGGAGAGAGGGGGAAGCCGCGAGTGCCTGGAGTGGGGGGAGCCTGAAGAGGGGGAGCCTGGGAGCCCTTGGAGCCAAAGCAGCATCAGGGAAGAAGGGACCCCTGGGACCAGCGAAAGCCCACGGCATCCCTAAGCAGGAGCCCGGAGCAGGGGGATCCCCAGGACCCACGGGAGCGCCAGCAGCTTTGAGAAGGGGGAACCCCAGCAGCCCAAAGCCAGGAGAGTGGAAAGGGGAAACTCCTGGGAGGCTTTTTTGGGGGTCACTCTTGATTTCTGGTGGATTTTAGAGACGCAAAAGACTCGGTGACTTTTAGAGATAGACTTGGGCATGAAGCACCCCCACACCAAGGCACTCACACCCTTTTTTCCCCCAAACCAGGATTTCCCATTCCCAAACCTTGGCCAGATGGAGAAGGAGGCTGTGAGGAAGAGGAAAATGGCCCAGGATACTCTGGCAGGTGAGGCAGTCAGTGCCTTTTTCCTCCTCTCTTCTGCTCCGTGTCCCAGCCCAGCATCGCCCCCGGCTGCAGGACAACCCCGCTGCCGACGCTGTCCTGCAGGGACAGATTGGGGGCATGTCCTTCCCCTTCCCTGTGGCACGGAGGCAAATCCCATCCTCTCCTTGTCCTTCCTCCCCAGGCAATGAGCTGCAGACGGAGACCAGGGAGGGCAAAGCCTTGGGGCAGAACCTGGTGGAAGAGGCCGTTTTGAGCGGCTCCATGGCACAGGAGTTCAAGAGGGAGGAAAAGCCCCAGAGATGCCGCACAAGGAGGGGCTGCAAACCCAGCCCAGGGCGCTCTGAGGAGGAAAGACCCACCCTGTGCCGGGAAGGCATCCGGAGCTTCAGCCAGAGCTCGACCCTGGTGGTCCCTGAGCAGCTCCATGAAGGGGAGAAGCCCTACAAGTGTGGGGAATGTGGAAAGGGCTTCCGCTGGAGATCCCTCCTGATGGTCCACCAGAGGATCCACACAGGGGAGAGGCCCTACGAGTGTTCTGTGTGTGAGAAGAGTTTTCGGACCAGCTCAGGTCTCCTCATGCATGAGCGGATTCACACAGAGGAGAGGCCCTTCCGCTGCCCTGACTGCAGGATGGGCTTCAAGCACAACTCCACCCTCATCACGCACCAGCGCATCCACACAGGGGAGAGACCCTATGAGTGTGGGGAATGTGGGAAGAGCTTCAGCCAGAGCTCCAACCTGATTTGCCACCGGAGGATCCACACCGGAGAACGGCCCTATGAGTGTAGGGAATGTGGGAAGAGCTTCAGCCAGAGCTCCAGCCTGATTTACCACCAGAGGATCCACAGTGGGGAGAGGCCTCATGAGTGTGGGCAATGTGGGAAGAGCTTCAGCCAGAGCTCCCACCTGATCCGTCACCAGATGATCCACCGAGGCGAGAGGCCCTATGAGTGTTCCATGTGTGGGAAGAGGTTTCAGAGCAGCACCCATCTCCTCGTGTATCAGCGGATTCACACAGAGGAGAGGCCCTTCCGCTGCCCTGACTGCAGGAAGGGCTTCAAGCACAACTCCACCCTCATCAAGCACCGGCGCATCCACACTGGGGAGAGGCCCTATGAGTGTCCCGAGTGTGGCATCCCCGAACAACGAGGGAGCCTGGGCCGATCCCCCACTCCTCGAGGCTCAACCCTTCGCCCGCTGGGGAGATGCAAAAGCATTGGGAGTGAGCATTTCCCTGCCCTGGAGGGGAATTTCTGACAGGTCCCTGGCACTGCCTCTTTGTGTCTGTGTGCACACACGTGTGCCTGTGCTCTGGCAAATGGGGGAGAAATGCTGCTCTCGGAGGGGTTGCAGTCCCTTGGATATCTGAGAAAGTTAGGCCTGTACGTAAGGTTCAGTCCTAAGTAATAAGCTAAGTTAAATGCTGCTGAAGGCTGTTCTTTTGCATAGGTAACTTTAATACAAATTATAAGACTGGTAAGTGTTATTCCTCTGTTAAATTGTTAAGTCGTCAGTTATAAGTTAGGTTGAATACCATTAAGCACTCTACTTTTCCTGAATTATAAAGGTTAAGGTATAAGTTAAGTTCTGTTAAGTTTGAGTGCTTTTAAGGTTTTAGGCTGTTTTCCTTTTATCCTTGCCGTCACTGTGATTTTGTCACAGACAGCTAAACACACACACACGGAGAGTTCATTTCCTTGATTAACTGGATTTGTTTGGTTTGGTTGTTTTTTTTCCTTGGTGTGCCTGAACTGTCCAGTCAGGACTAGAGTGACTCTTGCCAAGGAACTTTGTTGTGCTGTTGCTCTGATATTAAATGTGGTTTTTGCTGATCCCTTGCTGGGCATTTTTTAAGCGCTCTCAACCCCTCGTTCGTAAGAGGCTGAAGGAGCCCTGCCCAGGCTCTCACCCTGTGCCACATGGGGACTCTGCCGGGGCTCCCTGTCCCCCTGTCCCACCCCCCACAGCCCTGTCCCCCCTGTCCCCGTGTCAGGCTCTGGGGGTCGATCTCGTGGAACATCCTCTGGGGGAGGCTGCGGTGCCGGGGGGCAGGGGGGGACCCAGGTGGACAGGGGACCCTGCTGTGCATGAACAGCATTGGACTACTCTGGGGGGACTGTGAGGGGGGTTGGGGCAGAGTGACCTCCCCAGTGACCTCACACAGCCCCTGTGATGTCACAGCCAACTCTGGGATTTCACCGGCAACTCTATTAGATAATGAAACCTCCTTGTGATGTCATAAAGCTTAACTGTGATGTCCCTGCCCAATCTGTGGCATCAGAGCTTGCTCTGTGCTGTCACTCAGTGATGTCACACAGCTCACTCTGTGAGCTCAGAGCCTGCTCTGTGATGTCACACAGTCCCCTCTATGATGCTGTAGCTGCTCCATGACCTCACACAACCAACTCAGAGATGTCATAGCCCAATCTGTGACCTCACACAGCCCAGTCTGGGATGTCACACTGCCCCTTTCTGACATCACAGCTGCTCTGGGGCTCTGTAACACAGCCCCAGATGTGCCTATGGCTATGACACAGCCCCTCTGGGCCATGGCACAGCCCCTGCCAATGCTGAGCACCTGTGAGCTCTGGCTGTGCCCTGCTGGTGTCCCTGAGCTGCCCTGGCAGTGGCCCAGCCCTGCTGGGCTGTGCACAGGAGCTGCTCCTGGGCAGAGCTGTCTCTCTGCAGCGCTGCCGCTTGCCAGGAGCTGCCTCTGTGCCAGGAGCCCGGCCCAGCTCAGCAGCACAGCCACAGCACAAGGTGCTGGTTCTGCTGTGCCTCCCAAGGGAGCTGTGCAGGGCCAGGTGACAAGGTCCAGCAGCTCTGTTGGTTCTGCAGTGTCACAATGGGCACTTGGGTCCATGAGTTTCCACAGTGTCACCATGGTCTCCTTGGATCCTCAGGGTCACAATGGACAATTGGTTCCATCAGACCCCATTTTATCACAATGTCTGCTTGTTTCCCTGAGCTTCCGCACTGTCACCAATGGTTCCTTGGTTCCAGTGATGCCCCGCTGTGTCCCAATGGATATTTGGTTCTGTGAAGTTCTTCAGTGTCACCATGGTCTCCTTGCTTCCACGAGGCCCTGCAGTGTCACAATGCCCCATAGGTTCCATGAGCTCCTGTACTGTCAGCAATGGTCTCCTGAGTTCCAACGAGGCCCCGCTGTGTCCCCGTGCCCCCTTCATTCCAGGAGGTTCCGTGGTGTCACCATGGACTCCTGGGTTCCATGAGGCCCCACTGTGTCACAATGACCCCTTGGTTCCATGAGGCGCCACAGAGTCACAATGGTCTCCCTTCACCTCTGAGGCCCTGCAGTGTCACCATGGTCTCCATGATTCCATGAGGCCCCAAAGTGTCACAATGATCTCTGGGATTCCATTGGGAACACAAAAGCTTTGCAGAAACATTGAGCAACACCTGCTTAACACACCTGGGCACATCTGTTTGCATTCAAAGGAGGGGTTAAAGGTGACAATGGCACCATCAACTTCCATCTGCAACAGAGTTCAAGGGAAAGGACAGGGACAGAGAATTCTTCTTCAAGATACAGAGAATTCTGCTTCCAGAGATCATTTCTGGTCACACTGTCCCTTGGAGGAAGGTGACATCATTGGAGGCAGCCTTTACTGAGCATGTGGCTCCTGGGTGGGGTTTGTTGTTCACAGAATCACAGAATCACCAGGTTGGAAGAGACCTTCAAGATCATCGAGTCCAACCCATGTCTCAACCCTCAACTAAACTAAACCATGGCACTGAGTGCCACATCCAATCTCCTTTTAAACACATCCAGGGATGGTGATTCCACCACCTCCCCGGGCAGACCATTCCAATATTTTATCACTCTTTCTGTAAAAAACTTTTTTCTAATATCCAACTTATATTTTCCTTGGCGCAACTTAAGACTGTGTCCTCTTGTTCTGCCAGTTGATGCCTGGATAAAGAGACCAACCCCCACCTCACTACAACCACCCTTCAAGAAGTTGTAGAGAGCGATAAGGTCGCCTCTGAGTCTCCTTTTCTCCAGGCTAAACAACCCCAGTTCCCTCAGACGTTCCTCATAGGGCTTGTGTTCCAAGCCCCTCACCAGCCTTGTTGCCCTCCTTTGGACACGTTCAAGTGCCTCCACATCCTTCCTAAACTGAGGGGCCCAGAACTGGACACAGTACTCAAGGTGCGGCCTCACCAGTGCCGAGTATAGGGGAAGAATGACTTCCCTGGACCTGCTGGCCACACTATTTCTGATACAGGCCAGGATGCCATTGGCCTTTTTGGCCACCTGAGCACACTGCTGGCTCATGTTGAGTCGGCTGTCGACCAGCACTCCCAGGTCCCTTTCTGCCTGGACACTGTCCAGCCACTCTGTCCCCAGCCTATAGCGTTGCAGAGGGTTATTGTGGCCAAAATGCAGGACTCGGCACTTGGACGTATTGAACTTCAACTTATTGGACTCTGCCCATCAGGAAACCTGCTCAGGCTTTGCCATTCTTTCCTCACCAACAGGAAAGCTTCTGCTGGGCCTGTGTGCAGGCAGAGCCCTGAGGAGAGCAGGTGGCACATGGAGCACTGGGCTGGGACACGCAGCTGCAGAGCTCAGGGGACAAGTTTGTGATGCAGGGAACAGCGATGGCAGTGCCAGCTGGGCCATGTCAGCCATGGTGAGGTTGGGGCTGAGGAGCAGCTTGTCCCAACAGGGTCAGCCTGCAAGGGGCACCTTCTTCTGCATGCCCACACCTCCTGAGGAGACATTCAGCATCAAGATCACTTGGGAATGCCTCTATCACCTCTTCTCTGAGCTGAAAAATAAGAAAAATTTCCTTGATTCAAAAGAAAAGCCATGGGGTGCACTTTGAAATCTTCCTCCTTAACAGAACTCCAAACTGGCTCCAATGAGCTGTACAAGGCCTGAACACTTGAAGACAATTGAAGGAAGAGAAAGAGCTCCTGAGGGCTTTCTGTATTTTCATGAGCCCCACGGTGGATTTGGGGCTGAGTCCATGACCCTCAGGGCCAGAGAGAAGGTTGCAGAAGCTGCTCAAGGAGGCAGAAGCAAAACTCCAAGTGCCTTGGGTCATCACTGGGCCCCAGTGAGGGCAGGGAGTGCCAAAGGCTCCGCAGGGACTGGTGAGAGCAGATCCTTGGGATGTGCCAGGATTGCAGGGAGCCCAAGGCTGTGAGCAGGGAACTGGGATGCTGAGAGAAGCCGGGCTTGGCTGGAGGAAGCAGAAAGGCCAAGGGCTGAGCCCAGGCCTGGGACAGCAGGGCCTGTCCCTCCCGGGTGGCTCGGGGCTGTTTGTGGGGCAGTGGATGTGAGGGGGAGGAAGGACAAATGTCCAAAAACTGCAAGCCCTGCCAGCCTGCTCAGGGAGGGCCGAGGGAGAAGCAAAGTGCAGAGCCTCAGAGGAAAGTTCTGAAAGGAATAAGGGAGTGACTTTACAAACCAACTGCTGGTAAGATAAGGCCTTTAGTGAGAGATAGAAGAAACAATGGGAAGGATTTCCATAGGAATTCCAGTGACTGACTTGGGCAAGACTGTGTTAATAAACTACAGGAACAGAGACATAAGAAAAAGATGAAAAGGGATGTGTGTATTGAGAGTGTCTACATTTAGGAGAAATGTATATTACTTGTGTCTGCATTAGGCATTCCGGGAAGCCTGTACCTCTCGAGTACCTCAGCCTATGGGGAAAGGGAGAGGGAACCTGCGGCAGGGAAATTAGGATAAAAAGAGGCTGCGTCCTCTAGCAATGTGAGAGACCCCATGGGAAATGCCCATGACCTCTCCCTTTATTCATTAATAGAGGTACAGGACTCCTCTGTCTCCTTCTTGGACATAAACCTCTGGTGTTTGTGGATTAATTTTTCCTGACAAATGGGGGCTCTTGTCCAGGATCCTTCCACCATCCGGGGGTGGCCTGCAGCGAGCAGAGCTGAAGGTGCCTCACCCAGTTTGGGTGATCAGCTCCCCTTGGTGGTGGCCGGCACCAGGCATTGATTGGGTTCCTGAGACTGTCCAGGAGACAGACGAGTGGCGGAGCAGGGGCGTCCGTGAAGAGTCCGCAGGGAAGGAGCACTGAAAATCTCACCGGTGAGTACAATGGGAACTTTGGGGAGTAAACCTGGGAGGGCACCCATGGAGGGCAGCACAGGTGAAGCTGGGAAGGGGCCCCAGCAGAAAGGGATGACGATCCCATAATTACCCCAGAGAGTCCTTTGGGGAAGGGAAACCTGACAGGGCACCCATGGAGGGTGGCACAGGTGAAGCTGGGAAGGGGAACCAGCAAAAGGGATGATGATCCCGAAATACAAGGACATGGACGCCAAGGGGGGCAGTAAGGGAAAGGCAAGAAGGGGTCTCGACAATCCGTGCCCAGCGGGGGAAGAAGGGGAGTGGAGAAGTGATCTTGGCAACAGGGGAGTGCAGAGAAATATGGTTAAGGCAAGGAGCGGCAGGAGCGGGCGCAGAGGTGCTCAGCCGGGAGCGCGGGCTGGGGGCCTGTGGGGAGGTGTGGGGCCGAGGCAGGGCCGTGGGACAGCTGTGGGCTCAGCACCAGGCGGTCCCTGACCCTGCCACCCCCCGGGGCAGGGGCAGCAATAGCCCCCTGGTCTCCATGAGGCTGCAGGACGCCCTGGTCACCTTCAGTGCTGCTGGCTGTGCCTGCCGGGAGCGCCCGGAGGGCAGGATGCGTTTGGACACTGCGGAAAGAATATCTGGAAAATGCAGATTGTACGTGGAAGGATTAGGATTGTCTGTTAAGGATTTTGGGTCACTGGGATGATTTGGAAATGTGTGAGAATGAGCACCCACAGGCAGCAGCGGGGGTGGGGGCTAGAGGAAGGGCAGCATAAGCCCCTGGATGAACTGGTTAGAAAGACACAGAAAGTGTTTGTGAGATGGGATGAGGAAAAAGGCAAAGGCGAAAGTGATGCCAAAGTTGTTTCAGCCCTGGAGGAATAAACTGCAGTGCCCAAGGGCAGCCCCAGGACAAAGGGGACAGGGCTGGCCACCAGGACGTGGCAAAGGCATTCCCTCCCCGGCAGAGGAGAGCTGAGCGAAGCAGCGTTTGGGAAGGGATCGGTGTGCTGTCTGCAGGGCAGAGGGACACTGGAAGCGGGAATGTCTGCAGAAACGGCTGGATCCTCGGGGGAGGAAGTCCAGCCATTAATAGAAATTAATTGTTTGGGATGTCAGAGGTTCACATTATACCAGGGCCCCCACATAGGAACCCCTGATAACGTTTTAGGTGGGCCTGGATTGAGACAAGAAGTGTTTCTTAGTAGACACAGGGAGTTCTTGATCAACTTTAAATTTTATCCCTAAGTGGGGGGAGTTGTCAACTAGATCTTTATTCAAGGGGTGAGTGGAAAAGATGAGCATGTGCCTTATTCAACCACTATGGGTAGATGTGAGGGATAGGTTTGAAATGCATGAATTTCTGTTTGTTCCTAATTGTGATTATGATTTACTGGGAAGAGATTTGATGGGTTAAGTGGGAATGCACATTAGTATTGTGAAGAATGTTGAGTGTTACTGTGCTTATAACAGTGATTTTGGGAATCAGTGCCTGGTGAAAATACAAGTGCTTAGTGAATTCCAAAGTCTCTGGTGTACACAAGGATTTGGAGTTTGGCTTTTTTGGTGCAAAACTAAAACAGTGTGTTTAAAGTAAAATCTGAAGTTTCATCTGTAAGAACCCTCAGAAACTTGATTTGGTAGAAAGGATATACCAAATTTTGTAATTGACGAGGTGATTTGCCTTTTTGCATGGTTTGTTCTTATTTTTCTAAGTTGCTAGATGCAGTGGCCAGAGGCTACTCATTGCCTCAGGATGTCTCAGAATGGAGCCAGAGGCTGCATTGTCTGCAGAGCTGTGCAGCCACGGCCTTGATGGGAGCTGGGGCCCAAGGGCTGACAATAGAAAATATCTGATTGTTAATGTTTCACACCAGGTGGAAGCTTTGTTAACTGAAAGAACCTCTTCAGTGGATGATCAGCACTTGGTTATTACAGTGTGAATTTTGTTTGGTGGAAGGAGAGAATTTGGAATTGAGAAATGAAGGGGGGCTTTGCCCCAGCCTCCTGTTAAAATTGGCAGAGGCGTTCCTGGGGGTGTATGCTGCTGGGGGTCTTTTTAATCTGGCAAAAGGAGCTATTGAGGTTTGTTTGGTTAGTGCTAAAACCAATAACAAGGTTACAAAGAAAATTGCCGGGGGAGGGAGGCCTTGGGCTGTGTGTCCCTTCCAAAGATGTCGGTGGATGTTGCTGTAATGCCCTGAGTGGCAAGGCTTGGATATCTCCTGGTGGTGCTGTCTCAGCTGACAAGGTAGCCAGAGGCCTTGGGGCAGTTCTGGCTGCTTTGGGAGTACAGTGGAGCCTCCCTGCCCCCTGACACCCCCAGAGTTCGGCTAGGGGGAATGAATGAGGGAAATGGGGAAGCGCCTTTTGAAGCTGGTGATAGAAACTAAGATGCCATGGGCACAGCTTTTGCCACTGGCTTTAGCAAGAATAAGGGCCAGACCCAGGGGAGATATTCAGTTATCTCCCTTTGAATTGATGTTTGGAATTCCTTACCCTTGTAATTCTCAACCTAGTGGGGGGGTGGAAATAAGTGATGTATATTTAAAACAATATGTGGCCCAGATCCTGTCTCTTGTGAAATCTCTTCGACAGGAAACTCGGCTGGCACAGACCCTGCCTTTGGACTTTGCTGTTCACAACATCCAGCCAGGAGATTGGGTCCTCTTTAAGGCGTGGAAAGAAGCACCACTGGTGATGAAGTGGCATGGACCTTTCCAGGTGTTGCTGACCACAGAAACAGCCGTCAGGACAGCTGAACATGGGTGGACCCATCACACTCGGGTCAAGGCCTCTAAAGCCCCGGAGATTTGGACATCTCAGCTGGAGGAGAAGGACGGGAGACACGACTGACACTCCGCAGGAGCAGACCGGAGCAGCTTCGTGTGCCTCCCCACAGACTGTTTGCTGGAATAGTCTGTGTGGGCATCCCTCCTGCCGGATCTCCAGTCACTGCGGGGGCTAATCCTTGCTGTCCTGGTTTTATGTTCAGTGGTTTCAGTGCCTTCACTCGCCACAAGTGGTGTGGAAGATAACGAGAAAATTAGATTAGGTGAATAGATTACACTATCAGAATGTTTTTCTTAATGATCTTACCTTTATATTGTCAGTTAGGTTTGGGCCAGAAGTGGGATAGTAATTTTTTTTGAACCCTAGGAGAAGAAGTAGCAAAGACCTTTACCCTCAGTAATTGCTGGGTCTGCAGAGGGCCAGGTGGATCTGAAAATTGGCCGTGGGTGGCCAGCCCAGTCGAACCTAAGTGGTGGGTCAGCACCCTGAGTGAGGTACATAACAGAATGAGATTTTGGGATGAGGAAGGGAGTCCATGGAGACTTCATTCTTCTGAAAGAGGAATTTATTGTCTAAATGAAACAGGGGGTGTATACATGGGAAAAAGTGTTGGTGACTGGACTTTATCTTTGGGTTTAGATTGTTGGGCCCCCAACTGCCCTCCTGTGATTGCTCCAGGTATCAGGGCCGATGGAATCAAACACATGTTGAGCTCACTAATGGTAGCTGGGTGGGGTGTTCCTACCATAATTACCAAAGGGATTTTGAAGGCTGTAAAGCAGTGGGAAGGGACAGGTGGTTTTGACCATGTATTTTTAACCTGCCACCAAGATAACTCCACAAGTAAAACACATGTTGTCCGTAACTGGAAATGGCAACACCAGAATGGGACCAGAACCCTTTTGAGTAGGTTCTGGTCCAGATCTAACAAAACAGGTCTGGGATGTAACTGTAGGTGGAAACCTCACGTGGGAGCTTGGAGATGCAAATATTGTGACTCTTACGGTAAGGCAACTATTGCTGGAGAACTGTTAGGCTGAGGAGAGAAGCTGTGTTTTGAGCCACCAATTGATAATGAAAATTGGAAAGGCCCCTTTGCTAACGGAACCTGGGCCTTGAAAGGGCATTATTGGATTTGTGGCCAATGTGCTTATTGCAGGTTACCTCCAAACTGGTCAGGAATATGTTATGTAAGGTATATTAAACTGTTGTTCTTTTTGTTACCACAAGTTCAGGGAAATCAGCTAGGAATCAAAGTATATGAGTAGATCAGCTATTAGCAGAAGAAGGGGGAGTGTGTGGAAAACTGAATGACTCAAACTGCTGTTTGCAAATAAATGACAATAGAAAAGTGGTGAAACAAAACACAAAGGGAATAAGGAAATTAGCTCATGTCCCAGTCCAAAGGCGGAAAGGATGGTATGGGACATGTCTTTGTGGTTATCTGGTGAACTATGGGTTAAACGAATGCTTTTTTAGGGGATGCAGGTAGTAGCCATGCCTACTGATCCAGAAATGGCTACAAAAGGACAAAAAATCATGTCACTGCAAATGAACACAAAAACAAAAAAAAGGCCCAGGAGCAGAAAATCAAGTCAATGATAACTGAAGTATGGAAAGACAATTATTGAAAAATAAAAAGAGGAGGGATTGAAAGGAATAAGGGAGTGTCTTTACAAACAAACTGCTGGTAAGATAAGGCTGATACTGAGAGATAAAAGAAACAATGGGAATGATTTCCATAGGAATTCCAGTGATTGATTCACCCAAGACTGTGGTAATAAACTACAGGAACAGAGACATAAGAAAAAGAAGAAAAGGGGGGTTTTGTATCGAGGGTGTCTACATTTAGGTGAAATGTGTATTACTTATGTCTGCATTAGGCATTCCGGGAAGCCTGTACCTCTCGAGTACCTCAGCCTATGGGGAAAGGGAGAGGGAACCTGCGGCAGGGAAATTAGGATAAAAAGAAGCTGCGTCCTCTAGCAGTGTGAGAGACCCCATGGGAAATGCCCATGACCTCTCCCTTTATTCATGAATAAAGTTACAGGACTCCTCTGTCTCTTTTTTGGACATAAACCTCTGGTGTTTGTGGATTAGTTTTTCTGACAGTTTGTTAGGACTTGCTTGATTTTAATGAGCCCCGTGGTGCATTTACTGCTGAGCCCTTGAACATCAGGGCCTGAGAGGAGATTGTACAAACCTTTCCAGAAGTCAAGGTCAGAGGAAAAACCCAAGTGTCTCAAAGCATTCATGGGTCCTACTGACGTCCGTCTCCAACACAGGCTCCTCATGAACTCCTTGGAGGAGAGAATTGGAGGCCAGGATTGCACAAACATCTCAGGGACTCCAAGGCAAAAGCAAAAGCCAAAGCCCTTAGAGAAACCTGCAGTCCCTGGGAGCATTGAGGAGCCCCCCAGGGCCATTGCTGCCAAAGGCTCCCCAGGGACTCGTTCCAGCAGATCCTTGAGGCCAGGAGTGCAGGGAGGCCAAGGCTCTGTGCAGGCAGCTCAGGTGCTGAGCACAGCCTGGGCTGGCTGGAGGCAGCAGAAAGGCCAAGGGCTGAGCCCCAGCCCCAGGGAAGGCAGATCCTGTCCCTCCTGCCCTGCTCAGGGCTCTGCTGGGGACACTGCGATGTGGGGTGGGGATGCTGAGGGCAGGACAAGGGGGTGACAGTGCCCAGCCTTGCTGGGGCTGTGCCAGGAGGCCCCAGGGCCTCAGGACAAGGTGTCTCCTCACAGCCCTTGGTGCCAAAGCAGAGCCAATGAATTACACAGTCCAATTGCAATTGGGTAAAATACGTCAGGAACCCTCCTGGAGGTGGGGCCAAGCCTTAGCTGCTGCTCTACTTCAGAGCAGAACTCAGCTGTGGGGCAGCAGCAAAATCAGCCCCTGTGAGCTGCTCTGTGGTCGACCCCACCAAGTGCCACATCCCAGGAAGCAAACAGGTGAAAGGAGGGGTTGATTTCAATAATTACCTCATTTCTCTTTGTAAAACTTTACAGGATTTGCAGCGAGCAGTGGAGATCTCCAGACCGAGGAGATTGGACACACAGGGCACGAGTTCAAGCAGGAGATTGGGTCTGCTTGAAAGACTGGGGAACTGCTCCACTCCAGCCACAGTGGAAGGGACCTTCCCAAGTACTATTGACAACTTTTTACAATGCACAGCTCCAGATGGGACCTCCTGGGGATTGGAAGAAATCTGCACCAAACTTCCTTCGTGGGTACCCAGCTGAACTTGGTTAAAACATCTGTTTATAGTCATCACCATAATAATTGCTGTGTGCTTTTAGTTTGCATCAAGATTCAATGTTGTAGCTGTTTTAATGCCTTACGCTATAAAATGAAATGTAGACATTGAGAGACCAGTTCCCATCAGGAACTTAGTCTCAAGAAACGGCAGGACATGACGAGGACAGGAGAATAGAACAGCATTTTACTCACTTGACAAGGACCGTAGAACAGAGCAACATTTCCTCATATCAAGGACAGTGGAACAGAAGGGCACAGCCTTGGAGGAATAGATAAAGGATGGAACTTAGGCAAACAGAAGTCATGTGAAACGCAAGCAGGATGGCAGCTCAGCTCTGCAAGGCTGACAAAGCACAAGTTCTGCAAAACAACAATGCTGCCCTTACTCAAAAGCAGGGGCTGAGGAACAGCCACTCGGAAAGGACGCCAGACATTGAAGACAGACCCCAAAGAACCACAGAAGGACTTGTGATAAGGGGTGCAGTTATGTAAAATAAAGGAATACCCATACATGAAGTATGTGGGGAGAACTAATGAGTGTTAGTTCATTATATATCAGCGTGTGTGAGAAATACCATCATGTGTGAGAAAAACTGTGTTCACCCAATGCTCATGGCATTTGATTTGAGGAAGTGCTGAGTGACCAGTGCTGCAATAAAGAATGGCTGCTTTCTGATATTCAAACTGTGTTAGAAAGTTTCTGTCTGGCCCATTTCAGTATCAGTTCCAAAGGCCCCACAGTGTCACAATGGTCTCCTTGGCTCCATGAGGTTCCACAGTGTCACCCTGGGACAGGACACCAGGAGGGATTTGTTCCCCACACGCTGCAGCTCTCTGGGCCAGCTGTCACCGACACCTTCTCCCAAGCCAGCGCTCCTGGGCACAGCCAGGGCTGTGCCACACTGCAGCTCCTGCAAACCACGGCGGCAGCTTCAAGGCCAAAACCTGAGTGACAGACAGTTTTCCACACTTTATGTCTATATTTGAACAGGAGATGTCCCATTGTGGGGTGTCCCCTTCCTGCAGTCACTGCAACACTGGGACCATACACGGAGCTCTGAGCGAGAGAAATGGCCCAATCTCTATCTCTGCACTGAGTCGTGGATGGCAGCAAATACTCAGTGGGGGTGAATGGAAAGATGGAAAAAGGACAATTGGCAGCACAGAGGGTAACCCATCGGGGCTGCTAGATTCGGGCAAGACATCACTGCCCAGGTAGGGAATTGACTGTGAAAGTCTCTCCTGTGGATGCTCACATACCCAAGTGTCGGGCACTGAAGACCATCGCAACAATGGACAGGAGGATGGGGCTGCCAGGACTGAAGTGTCTCAGGTGGGTCTGGACTGGCCTCACAAGGGTGAGTTATTTCTGGCCCAAGGGGCCCATGATGCCTCAGGTCATCAGGGAAGAGCTGCAACCTCCAGATGGGCTGGTGACCCAGAGGTGGATTTAGCCATGGACAGCATCTCCAGGTTATCCATGACTGTGGAACATGTGCTGTGCTCAAGCAGGGCCAAGCGGGCAAAGCCCCTGTGGTGTGGGGGACGATGGTGGAAATGCCAATCTGGGGGGGCCTGGCAGATCGATGACATCACAGTGCCACAGAGCCGCCAGGGCAAGCGCTGCTGCTGACAGTGGGGCCAACAGCCCCTGCAGGGATGGAGACGCACCCTGTGCCTCACGGCACTGCCCAGAACACCAGCCTGGGCCTGCAAAAGCAAGTCCTGGGGGGACAGGGCCCCCAGGAAGAAGTGAGTCGGACAATGGGACTCATTTCCAGAACAGCCTCATGGACACCTGGGCCAGAGGGCACAGCACTGAGTGGGTGTTTCATATTCCCTGTCAGGCACCAGCCCTGGGAAAGCTGAGCAGTGCAAGGGACTGCTGAAAACCACCTTGAAAGCAGTGCCTGGTGGGACCTTCAAACACTGGGAGCTGCAGTTAACCAAGGCCACTGGTCAGTGAAGACCTGAGGCTCCACCAATCGAGCTGGCCCTGCCCAATCTAATTGTCCATGGGCCATAGACGGGGGATAAAGTCCCCGTGGTGCCTGTGAGAAATGTGTTAGGGAAGACAGTTTGGATCAGTCCTGCCTCAAGCAAAGGCAAACCCATCCCTGGGATTGTTTTACCTTGAGGACTCAAAAAAGTCAATTTCGGCAGGATGTTTTCTGCTCTGACTGGAACCTGGGGACACTTTCTCAGTTGTGTCACTCACTGGAACCCATTTAAATTACAAGAGACTTCAGTATTTCAATTTAACTTTGACTTCTTGAGAAGTTATTTGAACACACTCGGAGGGACTGAGCCTGATGTAAAGAGCAGCAGAGCCCCGCGAGGCTCATTCAAGTGCCTGTGCTGTGGCTGTGCTGCTGAGCTGGGCCGGGCTCCTGGCACAGAGGCAGCTCCTGGCAAGCGGCAGCGCTGCAGAGAGACAGCTCTGCCCAGGAGCAGCTCCTGTGCACAGCCCAGCAGGGCTGGGCCACTGCCAGGGCAGCTCAGGGACACCAGCAGGGCACAGCCAGAGCTCACAGGTGCTCAGCATTGGCAGGGGCTGTGCCATGGCCCAGAGGGGCTGTGTCATAGCCATAGGCACCTCTGGGGCTGTGTCACAGAGCCCCAGAGCAGCTGTGATGTCAGAAAGGGGCAGTGTGACATCCCAGAGTGGGCTGTGTGAGGTCACAGATTGGGCTATGACATCCCAGAGTTGGTTGTGTGAGGCCATGGAGCAGTTAAGGCATCATAGAGGGGACTGTGTGACATCACAGAGCAGGCTCCGAGGTCACAGAGTGAGTAGTGTGAAATCACTGTGTGGTTTGTGGCATCACGGAGGTGGCTGTGACATCACAGACCAGGCTGTGACATCGATTGAGCTGTGGCATCAATCGTTGGTTGTGCTACATCTTAGAGCTGGCTGTGATGTCACAGAGTTGCCTGTGACATCACAGAGCAGACTGCAACATCATGGTGTGGGTGTATGACATCACAGAGCAGGCTGTGAGGTCACAGAGTGCACTGTGCGACAGCACTGAGTGGGTTGTGACATCACAAAGCTGACTGTGACATCACAATGAAGGATGTGACATTACAGAGGTGTGGGTAACAACACAGAGCACGCTGTGATATCAAAGAATGGCTGTGTGACATCCCAGAGTTGGCTGTGACATCCCAGGGGCTGTGTGAGGTCACTGGGGAGGTCACTCTGCCCCAGCCCCCCCTCACAGCTCGCCCCACAGAAGTCCAACGCTGCTCGTGCACAGCAGGGTCCCCTGTCCCCCTGGGTCCCCCCCTGCCCCCCGGCGCTGCAGCCTCCCCCAGAGGATGTTCCACGAGATCGACCCCCAGAGCCTGACACGGGGACAGGGGGGACAGGGCTGTGGGGGGTGGGACAGGGGGACAGGGACCCCCCTAGCAGTGTCCCTGTGTCCCCCAGGGTGAGAGCCTGGGCCAGGGCTCCTTCAGCCTCTTATGGATGAAGGGTTAAAAGCGCTTAAAAAATCCCCAGCAAGGGATCAGCAAAAACCAGATTTAATATTCATCGACAGCACAACAGAGTTCCTTAGGAAGAGTCACTGTTCCTGACTGGACACTTCAGGCACAGCAAGGGAAAAAAGCAATAACAAAATCAAGGAAATCCAGACAATCAAACAAGAAATAAACTGAGAACTGTCCTTGTGTCTGTGTGTGTGTGTAACAAAAGGAGAGTGAGGGCAAGGATAAGAGGAATATGGCTTAAAAACTTAGCAGCTCTTAAACTTAACATCACTTAACCTATAACTTAACTTATACCGTAAAATAACAATTTACCAAAACAACAGCACTTAAGAGTATTTAACCTAAATTATAAGCTATGACTTTACAATTTAAGAGAGGAATAACATTTTACAGTGTTTAACTTACCTTGTAACAGTAAACTTAACAACTTAACCCAAGAACAGCCCTTAGCAGCATTTAACTTAGCTTATACCTTAGGACTGAACCTTACTTACAGCTCTAACCTACTCAGATATCCAAGAGACTGCAACCCCTCCGAGAGCAGCATTTCTCCCCCATTTGCCAGAGCACAGGCACACGTGTGTGCACACAGACACAAAGAGTCAGTGCCAGGGACCTGTCAGAAATTGCCCTCGAGGGCAGGGAAATGCTCACTCCCAATGCTTTTGCACCTCCCCAGCGGGCGAAGGGTTGAGCCTCGAGGAGTGGGGGATCAGCCCAGGCTCCCTCGTTGTTCGGGGATGCCCCGAGTGCAGCAAACGGGAGAGTTCCCGGCTCCGAGAGGCCCCACTCAGAGGGAGGTGGCTGCTCCAGGACAGCTCCAAGGGCTCATTTGGCACTGCTGTTGATAGGGCCCCAAGAGATGGGCTTTAGGCACAGCCATGGCTCATCCTGGCCGCACTTGGCATCAACAGCTTGCTTTGACACTGTGACAACAGCCATGCTGTGCCATGGAGGGAAGAAAAACAGTTGCCAAGGCTGCTCCTAAAGCAAGCAGGAGCTCCTTGGACAGCAGCAGTGCCTGGCAGCAGACAGTGTTTGTGCTCAGCTGCACAGGAGCTGAGCCCAGGGGCTGCTGCTCAAGGCCCAGGCCTAAGGAGCATTTCTCCCATGGAGGGCTGGCCTGGAAAGGCGCTGCTGGGGGAGAATTCACGGCCTCAGGCTGCTCCCAGTTGCTCCCAGCATTTCCATGTGCGTGCTCCAAGTGCTGCTGCCAGCCCTGAGCCGTGGGGATGGCAATGTCGCGCTCCCTTGGCGGGGCAGTGTCACACCTGAGCCAGGTGTGCAGGGCAGGACCTTGCCCTGAGCCCAAGCACTGTCCCACCTGCAGGAGCTGCTGCCCATCGGCCTCTTCCTGCTGCGGCCCCAAGCCCAGCTTGGAGCTAAACAAAGGGTGCTGGCTCGGGGTCATCCCCCGGCGGGGGCTGCACACCCCCTCTGCCCCCTCCCCAAATTCCCTCCCGGGGGC
Organism: Acanthiza pusilla; assembly: GCA_036630365.1. Classification (NCBI taxonomy): domain Eukaryota; kingdom Metazoa; phylum Chordata; class Aves; order Passeriformes; family Acanthizidae; genus Acanthiza; species Acanthiza pusilla. The sequence goes on along the minus strand of JAXCHO010000192.1, from coordinate 183,295 downwards.
AGCAGGAGCTGGGTCAGGAGCCCTGTGGGGAGGGAAAAGGGGTGACACTGGCATGGGGGGACACACACTCTGGGGATACACACGACCACTGGGGACCCCCCCTCACCTTCTCCCACAGCACCAGGAGGAGGAACCCCAACATGGAGCCCCCAAACTCCTGGCAGCATCTTGGGGAGAGGGTCTGGTGGAAGCTTTCGGGATCGAGGGGAGTCACACCTGCCATGAAACCCCTTCCCAGCTCCACAGCCAATGCCAGACCTCTCAAACCACCTCACAGCTTCCCCTAGGATCCCTCAAATTCAGTCCATGACACAGAAATGGCCCCAAGAGACACCGAAAGCCCTTTCCCATCTCCTCCAAGACCCACCCAAGTCCTCTACAGGCCACATAGCCCAGCCACGCCCCCCAAACTCTCTCACAGACCCCACCAATACCTCTCTAAGCACCTCAAAAACCCCCAAGAATTACAAAAGCCCCTCCCTATCCCCCCAGGATCCCCAAGTGCCCCTCTCAGCCCCTATGGCATTGACCAGGAGAGGTTGCTGGACAGGAACATCCACAGCCAGGAGCAGCTCAGGCACTTCAGCAGCAATTTGGGCACTTGGAGGGGCACACCCCAAATGGGGAGACCCAGGCCAGGGACTGGGACAGACAACTGGAATTCCTGGAGAACAGATGGGCTCAGGTGGACACGTTCTGCCAACACAACTATGAGACTATGGCCCCGTACCCCAGCCTGGGCAGCCCCAGAACACCCAAATCCTCTACAATATTCCCCTGAACCAACCCCAAAATCACCCCCAACTCCTGAGAAAACGTTGCAGCTTTAGATCTGTTTAATTTCTTTATTTTTACCCCAATTATGGTTGTTTTGACCGAATGACGAAAGTAATTATTTATGATGGAAAAGACCTCCAAGATCATCCAGCATTGCTTGATGCCACCAGAAGAAACAACTGGACACGGCCAGTGATATTTTTTAGGGTGTAACATTAATAAATCAGCTCTTCCCAAGGGATTTCCAATGTCAATCTGAGTCCCTATCGACGTTCCTGCCCCTGTGTTTCTCCAGGTGGCTACAGGGAATCTGAGGACGTGGAAGCCACCAGCCAGGTGTCCTCCCAGTGTTGGTCACTGGGAGTGTGGGTCACCAGGGTTCTGCCCAATGTGGGTCATCTGAGGGGTGAGGAAGTTGGAGCAGCGCACAAAGCTCTTCCCACAATCAGGGCACTCACAGGGCTTCCCTTACCGGTGCCTCCGCTGGTGTTGGGTCAAGTGAGAGCTCCTGGAGAAGCTCTTCCCACACTCGGGACACTCATAGGACCTCTCCCCTGTGTGGATGCGCCGGTGCCTGATGAGGTGGGTGTTGTGCTTGAAGCCCTTCCTGCACTCAGGACAGCAGAAGGGCCTCTCCTCTGTGTGAATCCGCTCATGGAGGAGGAGTTCTGAGCTGGTCAGAAACCTCTTCCCACACACGGAACACTCATAGGGCTTCTCCCCTGTGTGGATCATCTGGTGGCGGATCAGGCTGGAGCTCTGGCTGAAGCTCATCCCACATTCCCCACACTCGTAGGGCCTCTCCCCGGTGTGGATGCGCCGGTGCTTGATGAGGTTGGAGTTGTCCTTGAAGCCCTTCCTGCACTCAGGGCAGCGGAAGGGCCTCTCCTCTGTGTGAATCCGCTGATGCGTGAGGAGGTTGGAGCTGCTCTGAAACCTCTTCCCACACACAGAACACTCATAGGGCCTCTCCCCTGTGTGGATCATCTGATGGCGGATCAGGAGGGATCTCTTGCTGAAGCCCTTCCCACATTGCCCACACTTGTAGGGCTTCTCCCCATCATGGAGCTGCTCAGGGACCACCAGGGCCGAGCTCTGGCTGAAGCTCTGGACGCCTTCCCGGCACAGGGTGGGTCTTTCCTCCTCAGAGCACCCTGGGCTGGGTTTGCAGCCCCTCCTTGTGTGGCATCTCTGGGGCTTTTCCTCCCTCTTGAACTCCTCTGCCATGGAGCCGCTCAAAACAGCCTCTTCCACCAGGTTCTGCCCCAAGGCTTTGCCCTCCCTGGTCTCTGTCTGCAGCTCATTGCCTGGGGAGGAAGGACAAGGAGAGGATGGGATTTGCCTCCGTGCCACAGGGAAGGGGAAGGACATCCCCCAATCTGTCCCTGCAGGACAGCGTCGGCAGCGGGGTTGTCCTGCAGCCGGGGGCGATGCTGGGCTGAGACATGGAGCAGAAGACAGGGGGCCTCCTCACCTGCCTGTGGGTCCCTGGCCATCTTCTTCTTCCGCACAGACTTCTGCTCCATCTGGCCAAGGTTTGGGAATGGGAAATCCTGGTTTGGGTAAAAAAAAAAGTGTGAGTGCATCGGCCTGGTGGCTCCTCCTGGCCAAGTCCAGCTCTAGAAGTCACTGAGTGTTCTGTCTATAAAATCCTCCAAAAATCAAGAGTGACCCCAAAAAAAGCCTCCCAGGCGTTCCCCTGTTACAGTCTCCTGTCTTTGGGCTGCTGGGGCTCCCCCTTCTCAAAGCTGCTGGGGCTCCCATGGGTCCTGGGGATCCCCCTGCTCCGGGCTCCTGCTTAGGGATGCCGTGGGCTTTCGCTGGTCCCAGGGCTCCCTTCTTCCCTGATGCTGCTTTGGCTCCCAGGGCTCCCAGGCTCCCCCTCTTCAGGCTCCCCCCACTCCAGGCACTCACGCCTTCCCCCCCTCTCTGCCGCCCCTTTCAGCGTCACAGTGTCCCGGCCCTGCCTCATCTCCAGGCTCCCCCACCCCTCCAGGCTGCCGGGGGTCACCCAGCTCTGCTATTGCCCCTCTCTGCTCTCTCCACTCCGTGAGTCCTGTGTTCCACCCCACGGCTCTCATGGGGATCCCCAAAACAGATGTCCTGTCCTTCCAATACCGGGCAATTCACACATGGACCCATCGAGTATTCCCCCAAGGTGTATGTATGGCTCACCTTCAGAGTCCTGCAAGATCCAAACATCCCCTCAGGCCCAAAAAGTCCCCACCAGGGACATGCAAAGATATCTGGGGCTCAATTCCAGAATCCCTGAGTTCCAAACCCTTGTCCAGACAAAAACCCCTCCTGGAGACCCCTGATAGATTTGGGGCAAGCTGCACCTCCCTGGTCACCTGTGGAATGTGGGGTGGGCAATGATCCCAGGGCTGGGGGCGCAGCAGACACAGTGGGTGGTGAAACCTCATGGTTCTCCTGCTCCTCCTTTTCCTCCTCCTCCACCTCTCTCTCTCCTCTTCCTCCTGTTCCTCCTCTGCTCTCACCCAAGACCCCCTTGCCTACCCTCCTCTGCCCCACGGCTGTTGCAGGACAGGCTGCTGGGATGGGGAAACCCCCTGATCAGCCCCAGGGATGGACAGAGGGCTTGGGGACACCCCCAAGTACGGATCCAACACCCCCAGAGTCACAGGGAATTGCTCTGGGCATCGAGTGCTGGGGGACAGGGGTGGACCCCCATGGAACAGCCCTTCTTCCCTCCCAACCCCACCTTTCCCTCCCCTCTCCTCCCCTTTCCCATCCTTCTACAAATCCACACACCCCTCCCAAATCAATTTCCGTGTCCCATCCCCCTCCCGCTCTCCTTGGGGGTCCCAGACCCCTCTTTTCCCCTGCTCTTCTGTCCCTCTCACCATCCTCCCCTCAATCCACAACCCCCTCTCCCATGATTGGTTTTGGGGCTTCCAGGCCCCTCCTGGCCACTTTGGGGGTCCCAATCGCCATTTCGCTCACTTTGGGCTCCCAGCCCCCACCCCCCTTCTCACTGCGTCCCCCGCTCACCCCGCGGAGGGCCGGGGGCACTGCCAGCACCACCAGTGCCACCAGCACGGCCCCAGCTGCCCCCACACGGCCCATGCCCAGCGCCGGGCAGGTGCCCACAGCCCCAAAGCAGCCGCGCTCTGCCCTGGCCGGGTCCCCAAAGCGGCCCCGCCCCGCGCGGCACTGCGAGCACCAGGCCGGAGCAGTGCGGAGCGCGGGCGGGCGGCATCAGCCGTGCCCGGGCAGGGCCGGGCCCCGCGGGGCTCCCCCCGCACTCGGCCCCACCGGGACAGCGCCCAGCAGGGGGGCCCGGCCTGCCCGCCACACACCTCCCCCTCCCCAAATTCCGCTCCCGCCGCCCATGGGGCCCAGGGGGGCACAGCTGGGCTCCACAGCTGCCGGACACACGTGTCCCCCGCTGCCACTGCCACCCCCCAAGGATTAGGGCTACCCCAAAACTCCCTCACACGTGGCCGATACCCCGCAAGCCCCCAAGGACTGCGGTCCCCCCGCCTTCATCACCCCCAACCTTCGCCTGCCTCATCCCAGGCCCCAGCCCACCCATCCCCCTCCCCCACACTTCATCCCACACCCCAATCCACATCCCACCCTGCCCGGGCCCCAGCCCACCCCATCCCACTTCTCCCGACAGCCACCACTGGGACCCCCAAAAACCCGCGTGCCGGGGACTCCCCAATATCCCCCCAGGGCCATTTGCGACTCACAGCTGGAGTCCTGCAACATCCAAACATCTGCCCCCCTCCCCCCCCAAAAAAAAACAAACAAAGCCTCCCAGGATCAACCAAAGATATTTGGGGCTCGGTTCTGGAGTCCTACGAGATCCAAAAACCCCCCTTCCCAAAAAGAACCCCAAGCACCGCACAAGCTCTCTGGGGCGAGCTCCCCCTGCCCAGTCACCTGCGGGATGCGGGAGGCGATGCTCCCGGGGCCGAGGGCTGCGGGCACAGAGAGCGATGGACGCACGTGGCAGCTCCTTTTGCTGCTTCTCTTGCTGCTCCACCCCCTTGATCCCTCCTCTTCCTCCCGCTTCCCCTCCCCCATCTCTTCTCCCCCCCCCCGCCATTCTGCCACCTCTGTCTCTCCTCCTCCTCTCCTGCTCCTCCTCCTCCTGTTTTTTGGCACTCCCATCCCGGCTGTGTCTGACATTACCCCCGGGACCATCCCGTGCTCAGCAGAGCATCCTGTGCTCTGTCAGCACTCTCTGCTCCTTAGGGAAGGATTTGGGATTTATCCCGGGCACAGACACTGAACCTCAGCCCAAAGTGCCCTGCTGCCATTGCTGTCCCCTGGGCGCTGGGCAGGTGCTGTGCCAGGGGAAGCAGAGACACAAAGGAAGCCAAGTGCAGCCCAGCTGCCCGGGCTGATCCAGATGAGCCCCAGGGACAAGGTCCTGCAGAGCCACACGGAGCCCTCGGCTCCTCCCTGGGAACAGCTTGTGTTGTGGCTGCCACAGCGAGTCCTGGAGCTCCCCCAGCGCTGCTGCAGCAGGACCCAGGTTCCACCTTCTGTGCCAGGCCCTGCCCAGGGGCCATCACATCCATGGGCTCTGTACAAAGGGACAAGGCAAGAAGAATGGATTGGATGCAGCCCCCAAGGACCTCGAGCAAATTGTTCAGGAACATGCAGACCTTGAGCTGATGTTTGCAAAGCTGCAGCTGACAGAGTTCCGTGGTGCAGGAGACCCAGCATGGGAAGAGGAGACCTACAAGGAACTCCAGGAGAAACACCCTGATCCTCAAAGGCTGCGGCACTCTAAATCTCTGCTGGAGAAAGTTCTTCCTTTATGGGAAGAGATGCTGGAATGAGGCAAAAGCAAAGTTCCTGGCTGGTGACAAATTTCCCGTGCAGAGAGAGCAGAGGAGGGACTACAGGTGGAGGCTGGGAGGGTGGGAAGGAGAGAGGGCTGGGGAAGGTCTTTTTTTGGGCTTTATTTTAGTAGTCCTTCTCCTACTGTGATGAGCTTGGGAATCCATTCCATTAATTTCCCCAACTCGGGTCTGTTGTGCTCCTGACAGTGACCAGCGAGTGACCTCTCCCTGCCCAAATCCCAGCCCACGAGCCTTTCCCGCTATGTTCTGTGTCCTGCACCTGTGAGAAGAGCGACAGAGCGGCTCTGGTGGCACCGGGCACCCGGCCAGGGCCAGCTCTGCCCAATAATCCCTGCAATTCATTCCCTGCACTCCATCCTGAAGCGGCCGCAGCGCAGGTCTGGCTGCACATGTGGGAAATGTGGAGGATCTGGCACTGTAATGGTTAAGAGCTAGGGAACATCCAGAGCCACAGCTGTAGCTTGTGGGCCCTTGATAAGCAAGACCTGAGAAGCACAAGGAGTTCCCATGAGAAGCGGGACCTCGGAGACACAAACAATGAAGAAAGAAGATACCACAAGATTCCCAAACAAGCTGATTAACGCAGGTGGACAGCAGCCTATCCTGAGCTTAGCTTTTGCAATATGTATGAGGCTAATTAAGCAGTGTATATATTGTGTGACTGAAAAGCAATAAACTGAGTTCTGATGATCACAAATGTGGTGTCAGACTCCCTCTTCCCGACAGCATGGGCAGGAGGCTCCAGAAGCACCAACTGTGCCAAACGGGACAGAAGGAGGAGGGAGGGGGTGCCGGGGGGAGGAATCTCCTTCCTCCGAGCTGGCAGGGACAGGAGGGAGAGACTGGAGAAAAGGAAATGGGAGAGGAGGGATGAGGCGGGAGCTGTGGAAAGCTGCAGGGCTGCAGGGGCAGCAGGGAATTTTGTTTGCCAAATCTCTGGGGTGAAAGGATGCGCTGTGAAATCGGTCATGGGAAAGAAAGGAGAAATGGCAAGTGATGGAAATGGACACTACTTTGGACTCCGTTTATCCCTGTGGATTGCAAAAGCTGACAGAGCCCGAGCGCCGGCGGACACCCATCCCCGCCGTCACGTCGCAAGGGATCAGAGGTGCGGCTGGTGGGGCTGGAAGCTCCGTGCAGCAGCTCCGCTCCCGCGGCCCAAAGCTGGGGCTGGAGCGTGGGGTGTGGGACACAGCCCCGTGCTGGGGGCAGAGCCGCTGCTGGGGCCATGGCTGTGTCCAGGGCATCCTTTGTGGGCCTCGTGCAGCTCCAAGGTGCCGAGGGCTCGCCGAGGCTTTCTGGGGCTGTCCCTGCTGCCCAAATCTGTTGGGTTGAATGCCCGAGTGCGGCACCCCCGTGCCCTGTGGCAGCAGCCGGTGCCGGGCCCCAGCCTCGGGAGCCGAGCTAATGCCCGGCCGTGCCCAGGAGGGACTGGGGGGAGGGGAGTTCAGAAGGCTCCCCCCCACAGCCCTCCCTGCGCTGAAAATGTTTTTTTAGTGCATGGGAGCGATTTCCTGGGGTTACTGGGCTCCGTGGGGCAGCGGCGGCGGCAGCGGAACCGGCGGGGCCCGGCCCGTGGGGGCGGCCGGGGCTGCAAAGTGCGCGGCGGCGCCAGCGCGGTGCGTGAGGGCTGAGCGGAGCTGGGTGGGAACACCCCGCTCGTCTCCGCTGCTCCAAGCCCTTCCCCGGCTCCGGCTGCCGCCGCCGCTCGGCCCCGGCGCGGTCCCGCGGGGTCGCCGCTCGTCGCGACACTGGAGGGGTCGATCCGAGCCGCGCCCCGCCCGTCCCTCGCTGCGGCTCTTTCGGTGACACGGAGCGGCCGAAACCCCCCGGTGCCGCCCCGATGGTCCCTCGGTGCAGCTTTTTAGTCACAGGCAGCGGCCGCTCCCGGTGCTGTTCTTTTATAATTTTTTATTTGAATCTCTATATTTTAATCTATTCGCACCTCCCATCCCACGCCCCTCCGCTGCGGCTCTTTCACCGCCGCCGCTCGTCGCCGCTCTCTCGGTGCAGCTCTTCAGTGACACGGCCCGGCCGAGACGCCCCTCGGTGCGGCTCTTTGATTGGATTTTCTTCTTTTCTCTGCCTTTTCTGTCGTTCGCACCTCGCCCGTCCCGCGGAGCGACTCCTTCAGGGCCCCGGGGCGGCACAAAGCCCTCGGGGCGGCTCCAAAGGGCCCCGCCCGCGGCCGCTCCCCGAGGCCTCCCCGCTGCCCGCGGGGATCGGACACCGCCGGCGGCCGCGGCCCCTTCTTGTTCTTCTTGTTCTCCTTGCTGCTGCCGGGATTCAGCCCCCGCCGCTGCCCGGCACGGAGCGGCGCTGCCGCTGACGGGGCCGGAGCGCGGCTGCGACACGAGTGCCCCGCGCCTCGGGACCGGGCCGAGGAGTGACCGCACGGGTGGGGAGGGACCCCGCTGGACAGGGCAGGGACTGAGCCCATGGGAGGGACCCCCCGCTGGACAGGGCAGGGACTCAGCCCATGGGAGGGACCCCCCGCTGGACAGGGCAGGGACTCAGCCCATGGGAGGGACCTCACGCCGGAGCAGGGGAAGGATTCCTGCCCCTGAGGGGAAGCAGCGGCAGGAGCTGTGATAAATGAGTGAATGATAAATGCTGCCTTTCGCAGATAAGAATTTAACATTTACAAGTGATAATGCACTGTGTAAAATAATAGCGTTAAGATAAAATATAATTAAGTAGAAACAAGGTTAGGGTAAAGTGTAACTTCGAAATTGTTGTGATATGTTAGAAAACATTGTAATAAATACGTGGTAATAAATGTCTTAAGTTGATAAAACACAGAGCCGGGGATCAAGACATCTTAAAGAAACAAAGAAGATAACCATAGCCATCCCAGGAAGTCTGTTGTCTTGATTCACACCTCCCAAAGGAACTGACAACTAGAAATTAAGTTGGAACTGAGGAAACATAGACGGGAGGATTTCTGCCTTCAGTTCTGAGGCAATCCAGAGGATCCAAGACTCCAAGACAGGCGCCAAGCTGGCAGAAGGGGGCAGGGATCGGAGGGGGGGAGTTGAGTGAACTGTAAATTACCTTCTAGGCTTAATGAATATGTAACAGTTAAAGAAAGTACTTAAGTTCACAGTAAAATGAATGGATTGCACCTCTGGCAAAATTGCTAAGCGCCCAGCGCTGTTTTTGCCTTTGCTCTATTAATAAATGGTCAAAATTATGTAGTAAAAATTTCAGCTTGCGAACTCATTTGTATCAATCATAACAAAAAACTGTATAAAGAAACTACAACCAAAGAAGCCTCTCTTGAAGATACCTGACTGGGACTTTGCAGTGAGAGTCAAACTGCTGAGATTAGATAAAGGGAAACCTATTGCTCAGTCATCTCAGGCTGGAGGAAAGGAATGTATCTACAAAGGCTAAAGCCACCAGCTGTGCTGAGAATCATCCCCAGCTGAGTTTGGGGTGGGGGAGAGCACAGCTCACAAAGCCAGGCTTGCACAGACTTCTCTCCAGACCGAGGGGGGCAGGAGGAGGTTTTGGGTGCATGCCATAACCTCTGGAGAGAGGCAATAAACACTCATCCTCCCTCACACAAACTGGCCCAGCTGTGGAACCCCCAAGCCCACAGGCCACATCCCCGGAACATTCACGTGAGAGGCAGCTGAGGGGGTGTCATAATCCATCACAGACCCCCAAAGTGCTCGGCCTTGCCCCACAGCACTGCACGTGATGCCAGCAGAGTCTGCTGCAAGAGACTGTCCCTTCCCCCGGGGGACATGCCTGGACATTGCCACCTGGACTGAGTGGATATTAACCCATGGGATTCTGTGCTTTTGGGGAGACCATCACCACCAGGAAGACCAAGCTGGAGAGGATCAATGCAACTTCGTTGGGACATGCAGATGGCGATATTCTTTTATTCTGTACTGTCACTCTCTTTCTGTCCCACCCACCTCTTTTCCTACTTCTCCCTTTCTCTCTTTTCCTCTCTCTCTCTCATATTTACTATCGAATAAAACCCATACTATTGACTGGCATATGGTATCGTTTGCACCTTAATTCGAGCAGAGGTATTTCTACGAACCTTAATAATTGGACCATAACACCCCAGCATGGTCCTAATTGCTCCCAGCTCCTCCCAGTCTAATCCCAGTTACTCTCAGTTGCCCCTAGCGTAGTCACTCCATGTATGACCCCAGTCTCCCCCAGCATTGTCCCAGTCCATCCCAGTTGCTCCCAGTGCAGACCCAGTCACTCCCAGTCACTCTCAGTGTGTTTCCAGTCACCCCCAGTATGGTTACAGACACTCCCAGTATTTCCCAGTTGCCCTCAGCATGCTCGCAGTCATTCCCAGTCACACCCAGTTGCCCCAGCAAGGTTCCAGTTTTCACCAGAATGATCCCAGTCACTCTCAGTCACTCCCAGTATATCCCAGTTGCTCCCACTATGATCCCTATTGCCCCAATTCTGGTCCTGCTGGGTCCCAGTCCTGGTCCCGGTGTATCCTGGTGTCCCAGTCTGTCCCAGTCCATCCCAGGCTGTCCCAGTCTGTCCCGGTCCCTTGATGGCAGCTGCCGCCGTTTCCCCGGATCCTGCCCCACTCCCCCACCCCCCGGAGCTGCCGCCAGACGCCCCCAAAGATGCCAAGAGGGTTCAGGGCCTTCGTGTTGGGCTTTGCCTGGGCTGGGGCTTGGCGTCCACCTGCGGGAGGAGGTGAGGGGGGGTCCCCAGGGGTCGTGTCCTCCCCAGAGTGTGTGACCCCCCCCGGCTCCCCCCCTTTCCTCTCCCACTGAGCTCCTGACCCAGCTCCTGCTACTCCCCGGGAGGGGGCTTTGGGGATCTCCTCGTTTACCCTGGGACCCCTCTGAATGCCCATTCCTGGGCACTTGGACCCCTCTGCACCCCCTTATCCTACACCAATACCCCCCGCACCCCCTTTCCCGGGTATCCGCCACTCCCGGTCCATGGATCCCCTGTGTCCTTGACCCCGGGGACCCCCGGACCCCCATTCCCGGCCATCCCAGCTCACCTCAGCCCCAGGCCTCCCTTTCCTGGGAAACCCGAACTGGGCACGGGGCTCTACAGCCGCTCTGGGATTTCTGATCACCCAAAGGAAAGAGAGAGAAGAAGAGGGAGAGAGAAGGAGATTCGGAATCAGGGATCGGAGTCACAGCGCCCAGTCCTGCTCCGTGGCGCATGGGGACCCGCAGGCGCAGGAAAAACTGGATCCGAGTGCTTCCCCCGCTTTGGGCCGAACGCAGCGGGTTCCGGGCAGAGTTTGAGCGCAGGGCCCCGGGAGTTCAGCACAGCCCGGCCCGGGGGTCCCGCAGTGCGTGGCCGTGGAGGGTCCTAGAGGGATCCCAGGAGGGGATCCAGGTCAATTCCCCGGAATTCCTCGGAATTCCTCTCTCCCCTCCTCGGTCACTTTCGCTTTAGCCTCTGCCAACCGCCGGCGCCGGGAACTGAGCGGTACCCGATGACGTCATGAGCATCTCTAGCTACCATTGGCGGGAAGGAAATCGCGGCGCCAATCGCGGGCCGGAGGCGGCTCTGGGGGCGGGGCCGCAGCGGAGCAGCGCGATGGCTCCAGTGCTGGGGCTGGGGGCATTCCTGGGGGTCCTGTGGGACACGGGTGTGAAAAATGAGTGAATGATAAATGCAGCCTTTCGCAGATGTGAATTTAACGTTTACAAGTGATAATGTACTGTATAAAAAAATAGTGTTAAGATACACACAAAATTAAGTAGAAAAAGGTTAGGGTAAATTGTAACTTTGAAATAGTTGTGATATGTTAGAAAATGTAGGAATAAATACATGGTAATAAATGTCTTTTAAGTTGATAAAACACAGAGCCAGGGATCAAGACATGTTGAAGAAACAAAGAAGATAACCATAGCCATCCCAGGAAGTCTATTATCTTGACTCACACCTCCCAAAAGGAACTGTCAACTAGAAATTAAGTTGGAACTGAGGAAACATAGACGGGAGGATTTCTGCCTTCAGTTCTGAGGCAATCCAGAGGATCCGAGACTCCAAGACAAGTGCCACGCTGGCAGAAGGGGGCAGGGATCGGAGGGGGGAGTTGAGTGAAGTGTAAATTATCTTCTGGGCTTACTGAATATGTAACAGTTAAAGAAAGTACTTAAGTTCACAGTAAAATGAATGGATTGTGCCTCTGGCAAAATTGCTAAGCACCCAGCGCTGTTTTGCCTTTTCTCTATTAATAAATGGTCAATATTATGTTGCCAAAATTTCAGCTTGTTAATTCTTTTATAACACGGGGAAGGGAAAATCAGAGATGAGTGGGACCCCTGAAAGAGGGAACCCCCTAAACTGCAACTCCCGGGCACTGGGAACCCCTTGAACGTCCCTTTCCGGGTACTAGAACTCCCTCCACCCCCATTCCTGAGTACTGTGACCCCCTGCATCCCCTTCCCCAGCACCACAACCCCCATGTTCCCCCTTATCTGGTCCCAGGACCTCCCTGAACACCCCGGAATTACCATTCCTGGGTACTGTGACCCCTTACATCCCCCTACCCAGCCCCGGGACACGCTGTTCCCTCTTACCTGGCACGAGGACGTCCCTGAACCCCCATTCCCGGGAAGGGGACTTCTCTGAACCCACATTCCCCGTCCCAGGAAACCTCTGATCCAACATTTCTGGGCCGCGGGACCCCCTGAAAATCTATTTTGGGGCGGGGACCCCCCCATGCCCCCCGGCAATGGGACCCCTTGACTCCCCATTCCCGGCACTGGGACCTCCTTGCACCTCCATATCCAGGTCTGAACCCCCCACTGCCGTGCACAGGGACCCCCTGCACCTCCATCCCCGGCGCTGAGACCCCCCCGAGCCCCCTTATCCTGCACCAATAATCCCTTGCACCCCCTCTTCCCCCGCCCCCCGTGCTCCCTCCGTTACTTTCGTGTCTCCCAACCTGCGCCACCGCGATCCACCCAGCGACCGCTGAGTGCCCCCGGCACCGGGACCCCCTCCCGGCCCCGTCTGCTCCCGGGACCTTCTGCAAACAGCAGCGGAAAGAGCTCCAAAATTCATCTTTCTTTTGATTCATTTCGTTGGTTTCCGGGGGAGAACCGGTGAGACAGCAACTCACCACAAACCTCCGGGAGGGCAACAAAGGCTATGTGTGGGGGAAGTAGAGCAAAACCACGATTTATTAGAAGAAAAGGGGGGGGGAAAAAAAAAAAGAAAAAAAAGGCAAAAAAAAAAGGGGGGGGGGAAGAAGTAAAATAGAATATACAACAAAATAGCATAACATTACTAAGAAAAAAAGAAAATAACGGCACAGCTTGTTCTGATGGGACTTGGAGTTTGCTGTCCGATCTCCGAGCTGGGTCTGATCCAGAAACCTGTGGGCTGGGAGAGACATTGCCGCTGGGGGGCTGAATATTTCCGAAAGTAAAGCTTCGAGTAACAGCTTGAGGTTGCAGATGTCCCAGAGCACACATTGGATTCCTTTCTTTCAAGTTGAAAGCTCAGCTGCACTTTTCACTCTGATTTGTAAGGGTGAATGTAATCATTCAACAAAATTCCCATAGAAAGACCCCCCGAAGGTTCGTGTTGGAAGAGTTCCCTCGGGGCAGCCTCAACTCCTGCCCTGCTTTAGTTCCTCTCAATCCCCCTGTGGTTTCAGCTGCTTTGCTCCGGCTGCCCCAAATCACAGTTAATTCCACGGAATTGAAATAAATCCAAGTCCTGGTGAGTCGGGATAAGGTCAGGGAGAGGTCACTCAGAGATCGCCATCACGGGCACGACAGCCCCGACGTGGGGAAATGAACTGAATTTGGGACTCAGCAAATCAGAACAGGAGAGTGAGGAGTAAAATAAATCCTGGGAAAAACCACATTCTCCCGATCTCTTTCTCCTGCCCGGACTTCACTTTATCCCCGGCTCCCTCCGTGCTCTGCCCAGCGGTGCAGGGGGCAGGGATGGGGGAGTCACGGTCAGTTCGTGCCGCTGCTTCCCCTCAGGGGCAGGAATCCTTCCCCTGCTCCGGCGTGGGGTCCCTCCCATGGGCTCAGTCCTTGCCCTGTCCATCGGAGGGTCCCTCCCATGGGGTGAGTCCCTGCCCTGTCCAGCGGGGGGTCCCTCCCATGGGCTGAGTCCTTGTCCTGTCCATCGGAGGGTCCCTCCCATGGGCTCAGTCCCTGCCCTGTCCAGCGGGGGGTCCCTCCCATGGGCTCAGTCCCTGCCCTGTCCAGCGGGGGTCCCTCCCCACCCGTGCGGTCACTCCTCGGCCCGGTCCCGAGGCGCGGGGCACTCGTGTCGCAGCCGCGCTCCGGCCCCGTCAGCGGCAGCGCCGCTCCGTGCCGGGCAGGGCCGGCAGAAGGAGCCGGGCGGCGGCGGGGGCTGAATCCCGGCAGCAGCAAGAAGAACAAGAAGAACAAGAAGGGGCCGGGGCCGCCGGCGGTGTCCGATCCCCGCGGGCAGCGGGGAGGCCTCGGGGAGCGGCCGCGGGCGGGGCCCTTTGGAGCCGCCCCGAGGCCTTTGTGCCGCCCCGGGGCCCTGAAGGAGTCGCTCCGCGGGACGGGCGAGGTGCGAACGACAGAAAAGACAGAGAAAAGAAGAAAATACTATCACAGAGCCGCACCGAGGGGCGTCTCGGCCGGGCCGTGTCACTGAAGAGCTGCACCGAGAGAGCGGCGACGAGCGGCGGCGGTGAAAGAGCCGCAGCGGAGGGGCGTGGGATGGGAGGTGCGAATAGATTAAAATATAGAGATTCAAATAAAAAATGATGAAAGAACAGCACGGGGAGCGGCCGCTGCCTGTGACTAAAAAGCTGCACCGAGGGACCGTCGGGGCGGCACCGGGGGGTTTCGGCCGCTCCGTGTCACCGAAAGAGCCGCAGCGAGGGACGGGCGGGGCGCGGCTCGGATCGACCCCTCCAGTGTCGCGACGAGCGGCGACCCCGCGGGACCGCGACTAGGCCGAGCGGCGGCGACAGCCGGAGCCGGGGAAGCGGCTTGGAGCGGCGGAGACGAGCGGGGTGTTCCCACCCAGCCCCGCTCAGCCCTCACGCACCGCGCTGGGGCCGCCGCGCACTTTTCAACCCCGGCCGCCCCCACGGGCCGGGCCCTGACGGTTCCGCTGCCGTCGCTGCGGCCCCACGGAGCCCAGAAACCCCGGGAAGTCGCTCCCATGCACTAAAAAAACATTTTCAGCGCAGCGAAGGCTGTGGTGGCTGCCTTATGAAGTCCCCTGCCCTCAGCCCCTCCCGGGCACGGCCGGGCATTAGCTCGGCTCCCGGGGCTGTGGCCCGGCACCGGCTGCTGCCACAGGGCACGGGGGTGCCGCACTCGGGCATTCAACCCAACAGATTTGGGCAGCAGGGACAGCCCCAGAAAGCCTCGGCGAGCCCTCGGCACCTTGCAGCTGCACGAGGCCCACAAAGGATGCCCTGGACACAGCCATGGCCCCAGCAGCTGCTCTTCCCCCAGCACGGGGCTGTGTCCTACACCCCACGCTCCAGCCCCAGCTTTGGGCCGCGGGAGCGGAGCTGCTGCACGGAGCTTCCACCCCACCAGCCGCACCTCTGATCCCTTGGGATGTGTCGTCGGTGACGCATGTCGGTCAGCACTCGGGGTCTGTCAGCTTTTGCAATCCACAGGGATAAACTGAGGCGATTTCCATCAATCGCTATTTCTCATTTCTTTTCCATCACAGATTTCACAGCGCTTCCTTTCATCACAGAGATTTGGAAAACTAAATTCCGTGCTGCCCCTGCATCCCTGCAGCTTCCACAGCTCCAGGCTCGTCCCTTCTCTCCCGTTTCCTTTTCTCCAGTCTCTCCCTCCTGTCCCTGCCGGCTCGGAGGAAGGAGATTCACCCCCGGCACCCCCTGCCTCCTCCTTCTGTCCCGTTTGGCACAGCTGGTGCTTCTGGAGCCTCCTGCCCACGCAGCCGGATCCGCCCTGCGGCCGCTTCAGGATGGAGTGCAGGGAAGGAATCGCAGGGATTATTGGGCTGGGCTGGCCCTGGCCGGGTGCCCGGTGCCACCAGAGCCGCTCTGTCGCTCTCCTCACAGGTGCAGGACACAGAACACAGCAGGAAAGGCTGTGGGCTGGGCTAAGGGCAGGGAGAGGTCACTCACTGCTCACCATGAGGGGCACAAGAAACCCAAGCTGGGGAAATTAATGGAATTTATTTCTAAACTAACCCCAGTAGGAGAAGGAGAGCTAAAACAAACCCTAAAAAACACCTTCCCCACCCCTCCCTCCTCTCAGGCTCCCAGTCTCTGCCTGCAGTCCCTCCTCTGCTCTCTCCGCAGGGGAATCTTGTCACCAGCCATGAACTATGCTTTTGCCTCATCCCGGGATCTCTTCCCGTAAAGAAAGGACTTTTTCCAGCACAGATTCAGGGCACGACGGCCTTTGAGGATCAGGGTGTTTCTCCTGAAGTTCCTTGTAGGTCTCCTCTTCCCATGCTGGGTCTCCTGCACCACGGAAATCTGTCAGCTGCAGCTTTGCAAACGTCAGCTCAAGTTCTGGAACAATTTGCTCGAGGTCCTTGGGGGCTGCATCCAATCCATTCTTCTTGTGTTGCCCCTTTGCACGAAGCCAATGGATCTGATGGCCCCTGGGCAGGGCCTGGCACAGAAGGTGGAACCTGGGTCCTGCTGCAGCAGCGCTGGGGGAGCTCCAGGACTCGCTGTGGCAGCCACAACACAAGCTGTTCCCAGGGAGGAGCCGAGGGCTCCGTGTGGCTCTGCAGGACCTTGTCCCTGGGGCTCGTCTGGATCAGCCCGGGCAGCTGGGCTGCACTTGGCTTCCTTTGTGTCCCTGCTTCCCCTGGCACAGCACCTGCCCAGCGTCCAGGGGACAGCAATGGCAGCGGGGCACTTTGGGGTGAGGTTCAGTGTGTGTGCCCGGGATAAATCCCAAATCCTTCCCTAAGGAGCAGCGAGGGCTGACAGAGCACAGGATGCTCTGCTTAGCGTGGGGTAGCCCCGGGGTGATGTCAGACGAAGCTGGGATGGGAGTGCCAAAGAACAGGAAGAGGAGGGGCGGGCAGGGTAGGAGGAGGGAGGGACACAGGAGGAAGAAGGGGGAGTGGGGAGGAGGAATGAAATAGGAGAAGTGGGAGGAAAAGGAGGGATAGAGGACTGTGATAAATAACCGTGTGTGTTTGTTAATCAGATCTTGCTTAAGCCAGGTGTGATAAATACGTAATAATATTGTGTTGGCTTTTCGCAGATATTCATTGTGTGTATGGTTTTATTCTGTTTATAGAAGTAGCCTTGTCATAAAGAATAGAGGTATATAACCAATGTTTTAATTTCTGTTATTAACTAGATTTCAATATAATAGTAAAATAACTGATAGAGGTAGTTTAAAAGACTTTCCTTTACTAACCACACTGCCTGCTTGACTGGATCCCCAATTGTTCTTTATTAAACTTTTAAATTTCAACAGGAGAGTGAACCTCGTTTATCACACAGGGAATAAATGGTTAAAATGGAGTCAGGAAGCTCACAAGTTTTATCTAACAAAAAGCTAAGCAAGGCCAAGAAAAACAGATGTCTAAGCAAGAACAGAGGGAACAGATAACGAGGTCAGGTCAGGATGACCTATACCCAGTGAAGTAAGCGATGTATGAGCCCCCCTGAGATGAGCCCCCCCGAGGAAGACGTCGGTCTTCGGCCTCACGACCACCAGAAGGCAGAAGGAAGACCCCATAGTAACAGCCCGCGCAGATGCAGAGTACTCCCAGAAGATATACGTATACCAGGTCAAAGAGACTATAAAAATTGAGGAATTAGGGGGGGTGGGCGCGAACCGTTGGCGGGGCAGGGTCTCCACGGTCGCCCAGCGCTGTTTTTGCTTGCTGTACCTTGCTCAATAAATCAAATTATTTAAATTGGCCTGGTTTTTGTCTCTAATGTATAACATGGCCGATACCCTGCAACCCCGAAGGACTGTGGTCCCCCGCCTTCATCACCCCCAACCTTCGGCTGTCTCATCGCACGCCCCAACCCACCCATCCCCCTCCCCCACACTTCATCCCACACCCCAATCCACATCCCACCCTGCCCGGGCCCCAGCCCACCCCATCCCACTTCTCCCGACAGTCGCCACTGGGACCCCCAAAAACCCGCGTGCCGGAGACTCCCCAATATCCCCCCAGGGCCATTTGCGACTCACAGCTGGAGTCCTGCAACATCCAGACATCCGCTCCCTTCCCCCCGCAAAAAAAACAAACACACAAGCCTCCCAGGATCAACCAAAGATATTTGGGGCTCGGTTCTGGAGTCCGACAATGTCCAAAAATCCCCCCCTCCCAAAAAGAACCCCACGCACCACACAAGATCTCTGGGGCGAGCTCCCCCTGCCCGGTCACCTGCGGGATGCGGGGGGCGATGCTCCCGGGGCCGAGGGTTGCGGACACAGAGAGCGATGGACGCACGGGGCAGCTCCTTTTGCTGCTTCTCTTGCTGCTCCACCCCCTTGATCCCTCCTCTTCCTCCCGCTTCCCCTCCTCCATCTCTCCTCCCCACCCGCCCTTTCTCCTCCGTGGCTCTCCTCCTCCTGTTCTTTGGCATTCCCATCCCAGCTGTGTCTGTCATCACCCCTGGGGCCATTCCGTGCTGTGAGAGCTGCAGGGCTGCAGGGGCAGCCGGGAATTTTGTTTTCCAAATCTCTGGGCTGAAAGGAAGCTCTGTGAAATCCGTCATGGACAAGAAAGGAGAAATGGCAAGTGATGGAAATGGACACCACTTTGGACTCGGTTTATGCCTCTGGATTGCAAAAGCTGACAGAGCCCGAGCGCCGGCGGACACCCGTCGCCGCCGTCACGTCGCAAGGGATCAGAGGTGCGGCTGGTGGGGCTGGAAGCTCCGTGCAGCAGCTCCGCTCCCGCGGCCCAAAGCTGGGGCTGGAGCGTGGGGTGTGGGACACAGCCCCGTGCTGGGGGCAGAGCCGCTGCTGGGGCCATGGCTGTGTCCAGGGCATCCTTTGTGGGCCTCGTGCAGCTCCAAGGTGCCGAGGGCTCGCCGAGGCTTTCTGGGGCTGTCCCTGCTGCCCAAATCTGTTGGGTTGAATGCCCGAGTGCGGCACCCCCGTGCCCTGTGGCAGCAGCCGGTGCCGGGCCCCAGCCCTGGGAGCCGAGCTAATGCCCGGCCGTGCCCGGGAGGGGCTGAGGGCAGGGGAGTTCAGAAGGCTCCCCCCGCGCCCCTCGCTGCGCACGGAAAGGTATTTTAGTGCATGGGAGCGATTTTCCGGGGTTCCTGGGCTCTGTGGGGCCGAGGCGGCGGCAGCGGGAGCCTCGGGGCCCGGCCCGTGGGCGCGGCCGGGGCTGCAAAGTGCGCGGCGGCGCCAGCGCGGTGCGTGAGGGCTGAGCGGAGCTGTTGGGAACAAGCCCCGGAACCGCTGCGGTGCGTGAGGGCTCAGAGCGGGGAGAGGCCCTGCGAGTGTGGGCAATGTGGGATGAGCTTCAGCCACAGCTCCAGCCTGATCTGCCACCAGAGGATCCACACCGGGGAGAGGCCCTGCGAGTGTCCCGAGTGTGGGAAGAGCTTCATCCTCTGCTCCAACTTCATCACCCATCGGAGAACCCACATTGGGAAGGCACCTGGCTGGTGATCTGGTGATCCTTCTTTTTTTTCTTTTGGCCTCAATTTTCTTTTGATTCTCTTTCATTTATTCAAAACACACAAAACTACCATAAAAATTAACAAATAGATCAAAGACATCTAAAGCGTCCCTCTTTACTAGTGTTTGGGGGGAATCTGGGGTTTGGAGAACTATTTGGGAGTATTTCTGGGCTTTGGGGGTATTTGGTGCTGTTTTCTCTATTGCTTTGCACTCCTAAATACAAGAGGGATCAATCTGTCACCTCAAAACCACTCAGTGCCAATGAAACCTACTCAATGCCAGCCCAAAATTACTGGATTCCGGAGCCCCTGAGGGTGGAATGGGGTTGGAAAGGGATGTGGTGAAGTGGGATGCAGATCAGGAGGGGTGAGATGGGCATGGGGTGGGGCAGGATGGTTGGGATGGTACTATGAATGAATTCACAAGCTGAAATTTTAGCAACGTCATCTTGAACATTTATTTATAGAGCAAAGGCAAAAACAGCTGGACACTTAGCAATTTTGCCAGAGGCGCAATCCATTCATTTTACTGTGAACTTAAGTACTTTCTTTAGTTGTTACATATTCATTAAGCCTAGAAGGAGATTTACACTTCACACAACTCCTCCCCTCCAATCCTTTCCCCCTTCTGCTAGCGTGGCGCCTGTCTTGGAGTCTCAGACCCTCTGGATTGCCTCAGGACTGAAGGCAGAAATCCTCCCATCGATGTTTCCTCAGTTCCAACTTAATTTGTAGGTGGCAGTTCCTTTGGGAGGTGTGAGTCAAGAGAACAGACTTCCTGGGATGCCTGTGGTTATCTTCT
This sequence comes from Acanthiza pusilla, assembly GCA_036630365.1. Classification (NCBI taxonomy): domain Eukaryota; kingdom Metazoa; phylum Chordata; class Aves; order Passeriformes; family Acanthizidae; genus Acanthiza; species Acanthiza pusilla. The sequence goes on along the minus strand of JAXCHO010000192.1, from coordinate 163,290 downwards.
TTGTTTCTTTAACATGTCTTGATCCCCAGCTCTGTGTTTTATCCACTTAAAAGACATTTATTACCATTTATTTATTACTACATTTTCTAACATATTACAACTATTTCGAAGCTACAATTCCCCCTAACCTTGTTTCTACTTAATTATATTTTATCTTAACACTATTTTTTACACAGTACATTATCACTTGTAAATGCTAAATTCATATATGGGCAAGCCAGCATTTCTCATTCACTCATTTAGCACAAGGGCGTTTGGGAGGGGTGGAATGGGGGAAATAGGGTTTGGGAAGGGGTCCTTGAAGTCCAAGAGGGGTGGGATGGGTTGGGGTGTGGATTGGGAGAGTGGGGCAGGGTCTGGAATGAGACAGCTGAAGGCTGGCGATGATGGAGGGAGGGGGAACTTGTTCCTGAGTGAGTTTTTGGATATTCCACATTCCTGAAGGGGTTTTGGGGCAACCCACATTTTGGAGGTGGTTTTGGGGTACTCCCCAGTTCTTGGGGGTTCGTGAGAGCAGCTCCATGGAGCTCTGTTGCTGGGGTGGTTGCCCTGGGCATGAGCTCTGAGCTGTACCCAGAGTCTGTTGCCTCAGTGCTGGAGAGCAGAGAAATGATGAATGGCCCCAAACATCTGGAGTGTGTGTTTGGGGGGACAGGGCAAGTTCTGCATAGGTGGGGCGGTCACTGCCCCACCCTCAGCCACTGCAGCCTCTGCTGCAGCCCCAAAGTGGCTGCCAAGCCCCTGGCACCCCGAAAACCCCACCTGTGAGAGGGACCAGAGCAGGTAAAGGCTGTGACACAGGTGTGACACTGACACGTCCCACGGCCCTGGAGCTCACAGCAGCTGAGATGGCGCTGGATCCAAGGCTGGGACTGTGGATCCTTCCATGTTGCTTTACATTTTGTGAAGTACCTCATCCTCTAATTTCAAATCTAAAGTTTTGAAAGGAGCTATACAAAGAATTTGGTATTTTGCTGAATTTTGTAGTTCTGTTTAAACTCTGTAACTTCATAGCTATAAGTTTAACTTTTTGCTCAGTTGCTTACCTGTTAGCCTGCAACAGGAAACTGCTTGAGGGCAAAGAGAACCAGGGACTGGGAAGATCAGTGAAAACTGCACACCTGTGGTCCAGTTACAAGGACCTGCACTCCCCGGAACACTAAATGAAGGAAATAAGAGGAAGTTAGGACAGTGCCTAACTAAAGAGGAATGCCAGGGCCTCACAGCAATAAGATAAGAGAGCCTTTAAGTCAGCATGTGTGACCTGGGCACACGTCAAGAGCCACAACATGGAACTGACCCCCAAAAGGGGCTGTGGCTCCGGACAATGGACAGTGCATGTGGATGAGGTACGGAGTGGGCAGGACTTTGGGGGGGAATTCAGGAAGTGTCGTAGTGTAAAGGATGCAGAAACTCGTGAGAAAACTGCCGAGGTGGTCGTGTGCAAGGTGGGTCACCCTGGGATAAAGGAATGCTTTCTTAATAGTGTCACACTGTTCAGTCGATCTCTGTGAATCAGAACGATATTTTATAGAGCAGCTGTGTTGGTTTTGCTTAGCCCAGTTTCACTGATGGGTGGGTGGGTGGGCACAAAGATGGCTCCTGTGTGTTCTGTGTGAATATTCTGAAAGTTTTTACCATGTCCAGCTTAGCTGATCTCTGGTGGCTCTGAAGATGATGGACATGCTGCTGGCCAAGTCTGGGCCAATTAGAGATGTTAGTTACGCCTCTGTGATAACATATTTAAGAAGAAATCAAAACAATGTGAGCAGGCGCTTCTTTTTAGCCAGAGAAGGAGGAGGAGGTGAGAATATGTGAGAGAAAACAACATGGAGACACCAGGGTCAGTGGAGAAGGTGGGGGAGGAGGTGCTCCAGGCGTTGGAGCTGAAAACTCTCTGCCAGCCATGGTGAAGACCATGGTGAAGCAGATTGTTGTCCCCCTGCAGCTCATAGAGTCCACGAGGGGTGCAGAGATCCACCCACAGCCCGTGGGGAATTGCCCACGCCAGAGCAGGTGGATGCCTGGAGGAAACTGTGATCCAGTGGGAGTCCCAGAAGAAAGAAAGGCCTTGCTCCTGGGGTGGAACAGCCTGGCCTCAGAGGTCTGCAGTCCCTGGATGAGGGACTCACGTTGCAGCAGATTCAGGCAGGCTGCTGCTCCTGAGATTTGGACCCACACCAAAGAAGGTCTCAGAGGACTGTCTCCCGTGGAGGGACCCCATGGCAACATAGAGGACTCCTCTCTCTGAGCAGCCGAAGAAAAGCTTTGTCATGGACTGACCAAACCCCCATACCCTGTCCCCCTGTGCTGCTAGGGGGGTGGAGGGAAGGGAGTGAGTGGAAAAATAGTGTCTTAAGGAGTTAGTTTTACTTCTCATTTACCACCTCTGACTCTGTTAAGTTAGTAATAAGTCACTTTGCAACTTTAAGTTGAAATGTACTTTTCCCTCAGTACATCCTCTTCCAGTTCCTTATCTCAACTCATGAGCCCTTTGTGTGTGTGTGTTAACTTTTTTTTTCTCTCCTCTTCACAGCTGTGGCAGGAGAGAGCAGAGAGCACAGATGTCATAGGTGCCTGGCATTTGGCCAGGGTCAAACCACAGCACACAGTCAGGTGTCCTGAGGCCATGGCATTGGTGCCATCGTGAGAGAGAGACTCTGATAGGACACGAGCCCTGGGCTGCAGCTGCCGTCCCTCTCCTCCATGCAGGCTCCTTAAAGACGACTCGTGCACGAGCTTCGAAATGAAATCCTGGACTTGCTTGGAACACAGGAAGAAGCAGCAGGTGCTGAAGCAAAGCAGGCAGTTGTGGCGCAGGTTCAGGGCTGGAGGGAAGCACTTTGGTGTCTGCTGAGAAGATGGCCCGGTTCACAGGCACAGGCTTTGCTGCTAGAGGATCCTGCTTTGCTCTTGCTGGAGGCCATTCCCTAGCAGCAGTGCATGGCCCTGCATTTTTCCTGCATCAAGTCTTGTGGGCCTGTGGCAACAAGCCTATCCTGTGTCCCTGTGACAGCAGAAAAGGGCAGGACACTTGTGCTTCCAGCACTTCCCTGGGCTGCTCCTTCAGGGTGCTGGCACCATCCTCAGAGACACAGAACAGCTTCTCCTCCCAGAGTTATCCCTCCCCCCTGCACTTCCCCAGGTGATTCCCTCAATGTTCACTGGGGAGCCTCCCTGTTTGTGGCCATCCATTGCCGTGCTCAGCAGGCACCCAGTTGTGTTTGGACAGGAGCTGCCACAGCCACACACGCAGCAACTGGAGCACTGAATACCAGAGGCTGGGCCAATTCTTTTTATTTCTGAGTGCAAGGAAGACAGTCAGGAAAGGCCAAGGAAACTTGACAGTGTCTCTGTGGAATCTCTCTGTCCTGTGAAACTCAGCAGCTGATGGTGTTCTTGTGCTCCTGCTAATCCCTTCCATGAAAAAGAATCATTCCAGGAAGGTGCAGCATCATCTGGCAGATCCCAACTGTTGCCACCACTTGCTGCAGGTGCTCCTGCCAACAGCCACCTGCAGGAAGGAGCAGAGACACCAATGCACCAATGTTGGCTTTGGCTGCCCTCTGGCAGAGAAGCACCCCCCGGGGCACAGGTCTCTGGGCCAGGAGATGGCACTGGCACTGCCAGGGCTCGGGGGGTGGCAGGTCTGCTTGGGTGGGGACTCTGCCGCACCTGCTGATTTCAGTGCTCCCCGGGCCCCGGGTGTCAGAGCAGCATTGGTGCCCTGGCCCACACGTTCCCTGTCTGTGTCACAGCCTCGTGTTTAGGATGGCCAGCAGCCGGGACTTGTCCCAGGCAGGCCGTGCCAGCTTCTGTGGAAGGCCCCATGCCCTTCCCACTGCAGCTGCGTCGACAGCCGTGGGGGCTCCTTCTGCTGCCCTGAGCCCGCAGAGCAGGGGAGCGTTTGCTTCTTGTCTGAGCCGTTCCTAAGGTTCCTGTTGGGCTGCCTTAGACGCTTGGGGCAACAGATTCCTTCCAACCTGAGCCACATTGGGAGGGCTGGGGGCAGCCCCAGGGCAGATGGCAGTGTGTGCAAGGGCCCTTTGTGACATGGTGCAGCATGGGATGGAACCGGGACAGGGTGTCCAAGGGCCCTTTGTGACATGTCGTGACATAGGCGCTGGCGGTGACACAACCACACCACTGTGCTCGGAGCACGCGACGGGACAGGACGGGACAGAGCGGTGCTGTGAGGAGCCCCCGCACAGCGCACTCGTTCCTTGCTAACCCGGAGCTTTTCCGAGGCGTTTCTCCTGCAGGTGACCTCGTGGCCAGACCACAGGACTTGGTGACCTGTGGCCTTCCCGAGGCTTCTCTTCTGCAGGTGCCCTCAAGGGCAGGCTGCGGGACTTGGTGCCCGCAGCTCTTCAAGGCATCTCCCATCGCAGCGGCCGGTGCCCTCGAGGCCATACCCTGGGAGCTGCTGACCAAAATCCTTGCCGAGGAATCTCCCACCCTTGTGGCAGGAGCCCTCGAGACGGAAGTGCAGGACTTGGTGTCCTGTAACCTTCCCAAGGCTTCACTCTTGCAGGTGCCTTCAAGGCACAACTGCAGGACTTGGTGAGCCACAGCTTTCCCGAGGCATCTCTCCTGCAAATAGCCTTTATTCCAGTCAGTGACATGGAGCAGAGACCTCCAAGCGCACCCAAGCAGGCCTGGGTGAAGGAGGAAGAGGAAGAAAGCCCTGGAACTGCCCCAGCACAGCAGCCTGGAGAGGTGGAGCAGCTCCAACTGCTGCAGGAGGGTGAGTGGTGCCTGCAGCCCGTCCAAGGCATCTCCCATCCCAGCGGCCGGTGCCTTCGAGGCCAGACCTTGGGAGTTGGTGACCAAAATCCTTGACAAGGAGTCTCCCGCCCTTGTGAGAGGAGGCCTCAAGACCAAAGTGCAGGACTTGGTGTCCTGCAGCCGTCCCAAGGCTTCACTCTTGCAGGTGCCTTCAAGGCACAACTGCAGGACTTGGTGAGCCAGAGCTTTCCCGAGGCATCTTTCCTGCAAGTAGCCTTTATTTCAGTCAGTGACATGGAGCAGAGACCTCTGAGTGCACCCAAGCAGGCCTGGGTGAAGGAGGAGGAGGAAGAAGGCCCTGGAACTGCCCCAGCACAGCAGCCTGGAGAGGTGGAGCAGCTCCAGCTGCTGCAGGAGGGTGAGTGGCAGAGCTGGGCCACAGGGCTGCTGCCTGCAGCAAGGTTGGCCCCATCCCATCCCATCCCATCCCATCCCATCCCATCCCATCCCATCCCATCCCATCCCATCCCATCCCATCCCATCCCATCCCATCCCATCCCATCCCATCCCATCCCATCCCATCCCATCCCATCCCATCCCATCCCATCCCTTCCGCTGGGGACATGCCCATGGCCAAGACAGAAGAGGGGCTGGGGCTGCCGCCCCCTGCAGCCGTGCTCCATCCCCAGGGCATCCTGGGGCTGTCCCTGCCTGGGCAGCACAGGGCTGGGCTGTGTTCTCCCGCCTCTCCCACAGCCCCTCAGCTCTGGCTGCGCTCGCTCTTTGCCAGATGCAGGCATGCAATGCACACAAGTGCAGGAACCCTGCCGTGGCCTCATCTGCAAAACATCGAAGGTACCTGCAGCCATCCCCACCTGGGCTGGGCCTGCTGTCACTGCTCAGCCGAGCACTGTGCTTGGAGAACTCCATGGAACATCCCTCTCTTCTTGCCCTTCTCCTACAGATGGTTTGCAAATTCATCAGGAGAATTCAGCAGGAAGAGACCAGCATCGTGGGCACTGGGGTCACAGCACCCTCTGACATCTTCAAATACAAGAGTGGTGCTGCCCTGCTGGATTTGCTTCTGGAGAAGGGTGTCTCCAGTCCAAAGCAAGTAAGCAGCCTGCAGCCTCCCAGGAATCGCTTGGCCTCCCAAGCCATGCCCCCTGGTCCCTTGAAGCCTTTGAGGCCATCCCAGTGTGGTGGCAAGGGAAGCACTTCTCTGAGGAAGCTGGGGACATTACTCCCTCTGGCAGCTTTCCAGCTCTCCCCGTGCCTTCTCCAGGTGCCCGCCGTGGTGAGGTACATCCACCAGTGGCTCGTGTCCAATGAGTTTCCCGAGCACAACGTGTACAGGCCTCTTCTGGATCTGACTGAGGAATACCCTGCTGATGCAGTGATAACTCTCCTGCGCGTGGCCCCATCGTGTGACAGGTCCGGGGCCCACTTGCCCAGAGGGCTCAGGGCTCCCCAGCCCATCCCCCTGTGGAGCCCTGTCCCAGGTGTCTGACAAACGGAGAGCTCCAGGGCCCTCTGGCTCCTCCATTTGCCAGCCCTGGCATGTCAGCCCCCACGTTTGCTGCCATGCTCCTTCCTGCCCCTCCCTGGCCTGTCACCACACAGCTGGGCTGCCTGGCTGCTGCCGGCCAGAGGCAGTGGGCAGAGGCAGGGCTGGTGGCCAGCCCGGGCCCCACAGCTGCCCAGGCCACGGTGCTGTGTCCGAGACCCCCCTGAGACAGAGCTCTGACCTCACAGAGCTGCTAGTAGCATGTGGAGGGCCATCATATGCTCGCTCAGGGCTGCCGAGCCGGCCATGCTGACTCTCCTGGATGTGCTGGGGAGCTGGCCAGAGCACAGCACGCGCACCTCCGATGAGGACAACACGCATGTCTTTGCCCTGGCTGTGAGTTTCTGCAACTGTCCTTTGCTCACCCCCAGGCCACCTCTCCAGCAGCCCTCCATCCTCCTTCCCCCACTGCACCTCTGTGCCTCTGGTGCTGGGCAGAAACCTGTGCTAGGGGCAGGTTCAGGGGCACCAGGCCCGGCGCTCCCCCAGCGTCTCCCCTGGCCTCTCCCACCCACGCTCGGGCCCTGCCACATGGACACCTTGGCACTGAGCGCTGTCTTGGGCTGCTTTGTCTTCTGCAGGCCACTCTGGTGACGTGGAAGATCCTCCAGGTGCCCACCTGCCCCAATGCAGTGATGCTGTATTTCCCTCGCCTCTTTGTGCATCTGCTCTTCCAAGTGTTCTGCAGCACATTGGATATGCCAGACGAGGTCCAGACCTTCTGGAAGGGATGCCAGCAGCAACACGGCCTTGCCACCAACCCCAACAGGTGCTCCATGCCACTTCTCCTGTCCCTCCCATGTCCCCGGGGCACGAGCCAGTGCTCCCAGCGTGACTTGGGCTTTGCTCTGCACACAGCTTTGCAGTGCAGACCCTGAAGGACCTACTCCGCCGACTGAACTATGAGGATGTGGTGGCGGCAATGGAACGCAAGGGTGGCTGGCAAAGACTGCTCTGTGCTGACACCCAGCACTGTGCTGTGCGTGTGCTGGCCAGGTCAGAGACCCCTCCTCCCCGCTGCCCGTGGCATTGGTGGCCTGTGCCCGGGGTGCCCCTCACAGTCCCTGTGCTCGTGGGCCAGAGGGCCTTGTCACCAAGGGATGGCCGAGCAGCCTGGAAAAGGCTGCGAGAGGAGGCTGCCCACAAGGAGCTGCCTCCCAAAGCGCCCACGTGCCCTGCAGGGATGCTGGGGAAAGAGCACACCTCTGTGAGTCAGTCCTGGGAGAGCTTTGCTCCCCCACCTCAGGCTCTTGGTGCCTTTTTCCTCCTGCCAGGGAGATGTCCTGTGTCTCCCCATCCTTGTGTTCCCGCATCGCTCACCACCTGCTCACGCTGCTCAGCAAGAGGGATCCACGCTGGGATCTGCCCGCCCTGGCATTCCTTGTGGAGGTGAGCCTGAAGGCCAGCGCTGCCTCGCTCAGCTGCCTCCCAGCTCTCTGCCCTCTCGCAGCCGCAGCTGCTTGGGACGGTGCCCACGCCCTTGTGCTGCTGCCTGGGCCCAGCCCTGTGCACTGCTGGGCTCCTGCCAGCCGGCTCCCCTCTCACTGCCCTGTGCCTTTCAGACCCTGCAGTGCCTGGACTTGACAAAATGTGGGAACAGAGTCCTGAAAATCCTGTCAAGGCACCTGCGGAGCGAATGCAGGGAGAAGTGTCGCCTGGCGCTCAGGGGCCTCTTCAATCTCACGGATGATCCCTTGATGGTGAGAAGGGGGCAGCGGCTGAAGCCATGCTGGCAGCGTGGGGCTGGGCAACACAGCCGCTTGGGCTTGGCTGGGCTTCAGGAGCTGAGGCAGCTGCTCCCAGCTCTCCTGCCTCCCGCTTCAGCTGCCCGCCTGCTTTGGGGACAGGCCTTTGGCCTCTGGGCCCTGCGGCTGCAGGCTGGCATTTCACAGACTTGCGTTCTGCACAGACCAAAAGAATGTGGAGCCTGACTGAAAGGCTCATCCAGCTCCTGCAGGACACAGATAGAGGCATGGTTGCGATGACACTTATTGTACTTGGCTATGCAGTCGTGGACAAAGTCAGGCTGATAGCCAGCCCCATTGCCCTGCAGCTGGCTGAGGTGCTCCTGCCGCTCTTTGACAACGTAAGGCTCTGCGCCCCCAGCCACAGGCACTGGGTGCTGCCCAGACACTTTGCGCCCTGGGCATTTTCAGGCGTGTGCCTAGGTGAGCTCGGAGCAGCCAGTGCCGAGGTCTGTCTTCTTTTCACACAGGGTAACAGTGCAGTGAGGCTGGTCTCCATGGAGCTCTTCCGAGCTTTGGTGACTTCTAGACCTCAAAGGGAGAAAAAGGCCCTGAAGGCGCAAGTGCGCCTGAGCCTGCTCCCACTCTTCTTCCACTGCCATGATGAGAAGCGGCCTGTGGCAGCGGTGAGGACTCGTGGGCTGCTGGTGTCCCCCTGCGAGGGGGCTCAGCTGCCTCCTGACCTAGCGCCTCACGCGCTGCAGCCTCCTCGTGGCCTTGGCACGGGGACGCGGCTCCTGTGCCCTGGGCTGCGGGGCCATCTCCGGCTCTCTGCTGCTCTCCAGGCCTCTCGGGCAGCGCTGCTTTGTGCGGCCCAGTTCCTGAAGAGGAGGCATCTCGAGCAGGTGCTGAAGAAGCAGCAGCTGTGCAAGTTGGGCGAGTGCCTGGTAAGGACAGCCTGGAAGCCCCAGCTGCAGCCTGGACAAGGCCCCTGTGGCCGCTGCTCAGTGTGTGCGGCTGGCAGCTGTGGCCCTGCCCGCTGCTGCGCCCAGGGGCCACGCGGGCTCTTCTCCAGGCTCCTGTGGCCCCGAGCCGGGTGCCGATGGAGCCCCGGCCCAGCTGGGCCGTGCGCCGGGGCGGCCCCGCGGCTCCCCGGGCAGCAGCCGGCCCTCTGGCCCCTCCAAAGGCCGGCGCCAGCGGCTGCTGGCCGCGCCTCAGGGCTGTGCCTCAGGGGCCCCAGGCCAGCGCCGGGCGCAGCGAGCGCCCGCCCGAGGGAGGGGCTGAGCCCGCGCCAAGCCTGCCCTGCGGGCCCTCTCTCTCTGCAGCTGGCACACAACAGGAGCCGAGCGGCCGAGCAGCTGCGCCAGGCCCTGCCCTACGTGCACAGCCCACAGGAGCCCCTGCGACAGGAGGCCATCAGGTTCATGGGTGAGCCGCCAGGCCGGGCTCCCTCCCCGCCCCGCGCCGCCGCAGCTCGGGCCCAGCCCCGGCTGCTGCCCCGGCAGCGCCATCCGGGCGCGGGGCTCTGGAGCCGCGCCTGCCCTCGGGGCTGCTGCCGCCCTCCTGTCGCAGCCGTGCCCTTCCTCGGGCGGCACGATGCGGCAAGGGCCTGGGCTGAGCCCTGCCGGCGCAGGAGGCCGTGCGGCCCCAGGGGTGGCAGCGCCGCTGGGGGGGAGCTGTGCCGCTGGGCGCCGTGACAGGCTCTGTGTTGCCAGGGGTGGTCGGGCGGAGCTTGAGGGGGCAGCAGGAGGAATTGCAGCTCATCTTGGACGGTGAGTGAGGGCAGCGGGCTGGCAGCGGGGGCTGGCGGGGGCAGCTGCAATCCCTGCCTGGCTGCGGAGGGCTCCGCTCCCTGTGCGGACGAGGGGCGGTGTGGGCAGAGCACACAGAGATTCCAGGGGCATGTCGGGGATTCTTGGCCAGCACTTTCGGGCTGATGCCCTTGGCCCCTGCTCCCTCGTGGCCGTGGCAAGAGTGGGCTGGGATGGCCCTGGCAAGGGGGGCTCTCCTCAGGTCCCCACAGGTCCGGGATGTGACTGTGGCTCTCTTTGTCTCTGTGCCAGCCCTTGAAGGCATGGAGGATGACACCAGCGATACTGTCAGAAGCCTGGCGCTTCAAACATCACACATTCTCCAGGCAGTAGCGAGGACTCGCACCTCCAGCATCGCGAAGCTGCAAGATCGCGTCCGCAGGGTGAGCCAGACATGGCTTCGTGTGTGGGGCCGTGGGTGGCTTTGCTGCTGGAGCTCTGCGGAGAGCTGATCTGTCTCCTCCATCCCGTGGGGCCACCTCAGGCTGCAGGGAACTCCTGTTTTCTTTAAGCGTTTTCTTTTTTTTACTTTAGTATGTAAATATAGACTGTGTTGTAGTACCCAGACTCTCAGGATTTTTGTTTTGGTGCCCAGTGTCTGCAGGGCATAGGGGAAGAGGGGGAAAAGGGTGATTGTGCTCAGCAGGTTGCCTGGGCATGCAGTGTGGAAGGAAAGTGGCCAGAAGCGCCTTGGCCTTTGGTGGTTCTGCTGCATCCTTAATGCTTCCGCCAGAGCGAGTGGGCAGAGGCCGGAGCTGTGGGGATCCCTGGGAGACTGGTGCCTGGAGATGGCCACAAGCCCTCTGCCAGCAGGGAAGCACCGTCTGTGTCCTGCCCGTGTGTTGCCGGCTGGATTGCCGAGGGCTCCGAGGTGCCTCTTGGTGCGGCTCCTCTGGAGCTCCAGTGGGGCTGTGCCGCTGCGGGGCAGCTTGGCCGGGCTGGGGGAGAGCCTGAGGGGACGGGAGGTGGGAGGCTGTGAAGGGATGGGATGAAAATGGGATGGAGATCCCAGGACTTAGGAATGGCCATGGCATGAGTAGAAGACCCTGCCCGGTGCCTTTGGCTGGGATGGGACAGGCCATGGGGCAGACTGGACACTGCTGAGGAAGGAGCTCGTGGCCTAAAACATGCCGGGACTATTCCATTTCTCAAAAAATCCCAATTTCCAGGGCCGCCCAATTTTCCCACTTGATTCTTTCAGCCTGGCTGCTGAAATTCCTGGAGAAGAGGATCAGGAAAAGCATCCCTGGAATGTCCATCCCAGCTGAGAAGGGGGGCTGTGCTCCCCCCACCCTCCCAATCCCCAAAAAGGTTCATCAAGAGTCAGAGCCACTCCTGGGTTTTTTGGGAATATTGGAGGGAGACAGCAGCACTCATTTCCCATTGGCCAGGGAATCCCAGCCACCCAATTTAGGGAATTCCTGGAATGGGAGCTGTTTGGAGAAGGGAAAAGCAAAGGATCCAACCTCCGAGCCAACCTTGGTCCTTTTCATTCCTTATCCCAAGCCAGGAGCCTTTTCCTGGGCTCAGGAACGGCCTGGGGAAGCACCAGATCAGTGGATCCTCCCGGGATACAGAAAAGGTCACTCGGAGCTCAGGGACAGAGGGGATTCAGCCCTGGAATGGGATCCCATGGCTGGGGATCCTCCCTGGAAGGCTCCGTCAGGCTCAAGGAATCTGATCCCATTGCCGTGCTCATCCTGGAGCTCCTGCATTCCATAGAAACAATGGAATTCATTCCCACTCAGCCCCTGCCAAACACAAGTACCTCTGGCCCTTTCCCATCCCCAACACCAAGGCTGTTCCCAGTTTCTCCCTGCAGAGAAGCCAAACTCAGCCCTAAACCCAACCAAAACCCCACAATTCCAGCAGCCCTCTTGTACTCCAAGGGATGGTGGAGCCTCATTCCTGCATCCCGCTGGACAAGGAAGGGAAACTGGGAATTCTGGAATCAGGAAAAGGTTAAAAATGCCAAAACACCCTTAATTCCCTAAAACTGGAGCCACCCCTTGTTTAGGATCCCTTCCCAAGGATACCACCTTTGGAGAATCCACCTGTGCCTCCCAAATCCAAGGGCTGAGGGGTTTGGGAATTGCTTCCAGGCGGCCGCAGCTCCACATCCCCAATCCCAGCCCTGTCCCGGAGGATGGATTCCCATCCCAAGGCTGCCTGTGTCCCCTCCCCATCCCATAGAGGACCCGGGGAGATGACAGCAATGCTGCTCTTTATTGGGATCGGGAGCACGGGGACATTCCTGGAGGGCAGAGCCTTTCCCGGCACATTCCCAGGAGCATTCCCAGCGCTGTCAGGCTTAGCAGAGTGGTCCCAACCAGCAGGAGTCTCTGGATCCCCCTGGGAATTCTGCCAATGGCACCTGGAAGGGACAAAACCCACTCAGCACTCCCTGATTGGCTTTCCACCTTCCATCCAGTCCTTAGGAATCTTTGGGAAGGAGCTCCCGGAAAGGCTCTGGGGGGTTGTTCCAAAAAGTCCCATAGGGAAATCACAGGGATTTCAAGGTGGGATCAACCTCCAGGTGAGGCCTGGGGACGCAACACCACAATAAAACCCCACAAACTAACAAGAACACCCACCCAAGGAAAAAAATCAAAACAAACAAAAAAAAATCCTACCAAAAAACCAAAACCAAAGACAAAACCACAAAAGCCCCTGCCCTGGGGGGTGTTCCCAGCTGATCCCAGACTTCCAGAGAGGTTCTGTAATCCCTGAGCTGGCTCCAGGATGAGCAGGGGTCCCATGGAGATGTCGGCCTCAGTCACTCCTGAGCACCCACCTGGAAAAAGATGGGAATGAGTTCCCAGGAGAGGGAATTCCCACTCAGGCCCAGTTTGGGGAATTACACACAGAAGAGCAGAATTCCTGGGGTGTTAAATGCAAAGCCACAGTCACTTGGAACAGGATCACGGAATGGTCTGGGATGGAAGGGCCCTCAAAGCCCATCCCGTGCCACAGGCAGGGACACCTCCCACTGTCTCAGGTGGCTCCAGCCTGGCCCTGGACACTTCCAGGGAGGGACAGCGGTGCCAGGACCTCCTCACCCACATGGAATTTTTTCCCACTATCCCACCAAAATCCCCCTCTTTCCTTTCCAAAGCCCTTCCCTCCAGACACCGCGGAGGAGCTGGGATCGTCCTTCCCCCAAAGCTGTCCCCACCCCTCGGCCCCCCAGCCCGAGGGTGCCACCCCTGGGGACACCTCGGGGACACACCTGGCTCGGCGGGGCCGTCCCTCCTGACGCCCCTGCCCGGCCCTGCATCTGGAGCGCGGCTTCCTGGGAATCTCCTCCGGGAGAGGGACAGCTGCCGCTGTCACAGCAGCTGCACATGGCCCCGGTGCCCTCCCGAGGGGCCCACCTGCGACAGAGTCACCTGTGACCGCCGTGCTGCGGGCGGGGCCCCTCCCCGGCACAGGGACACTCCCAGGCCACTGGCACTGCCCAAGGAACAGGCTTTATTCCTGGGATTGGGGCTGCGGCCGCCGGGGACACCGCAGGTGGCAGCTGATGGAGAGCTGCCAGGGCAATTCCAGAACAAGTCACTCATCTTGGAGACTTTGGGAGGCTTTTTTCCCACGGAGAAACAGGGAGAGGAGGAGGAGGGGTGGGAACAAGAGCTCACCACATTCCCGGCGTCTGCCGCGAATTTGAAGGCACCCACCCAGAACCGCAGCGACTCCGGCCGGGGCCGTGGGGCCACAAAGGCTGAGCCACTGTCCTCTGCCCTGCCATCCACCAGGCACCTGGAGAAGGGCCGGGGAGGTGGGATTTGCCACGGGAATTAATCCTTCGGGATTGCAGGAACCCTTCGGGATAGGCCAGGGGAATTAATCCCTTGGGATTGGAGGAATCCTTCAGGATTTGCCAGAAGAATGAATCCCTTGGGATTGGAGGAATCCTTCAGGATTTGCCAGAAGAATGAATCCCTTGGGATTGGAGGAATCCTTCAGGATTTGCCAGAAGAATGAATCCCTTGGGATTGGAGGAATCCTTCAGGATTTGCCAGAAGAATGAATCCCTTGGGATTGGAGGAATCCTTCAGGATTTGCCAGAAGAATGAATCCCTTGGGATTGGAGGAATCCTTCAGGATTTGCCAGAAGAATGAATCCTTTGCGATTGGCCACAGGAATTAATGCTACGGGATTGCAGGAATCCTTTGGGATTGGCCAGGGGAATTAATCCTTTGGGACTGGCAACAGGAATCCTTCGAGATTTGCCACAGGAATTAATCCTTCGGGATCAGCCATGGGAACCCTTCAGGGTTTGCCATGGGAATGAATCCTTCGGGAGTGGCCACAGGAACCCTTTGGGATGGGCCCACCAGCCCCAAGCCTGGCCTTGCCCGCCCAGGTCGATGAAAGCATAGCTGGGGACGAGTTCCTGTTGCAGCTCGGGGTGGCCACACACCGATCCACGAAGAGCCACAGGGGCACGTGGCCCTCCAAGGTGACATCAGCCTGGAAGCAGAGGCTGTCCCCGAGCTGGAAGGCGTTGGAGAGCCTCTCCCTGCGCCAGGTGTCTGGAATGCGGATCCCAGGGGATGGGGTCACTCTGGGCACCTCTTAAATGTGTGGCAACTCCCGTGGGGTGGATTTGGGCTCCGTTTGGGCTCCCAGGATGTCATGGGAGCCACCAGGTGCGGGGACCCGAGGGACATGAGGCCCCCGGGGCCGCACCCACCGTCCATGAGGCACAGGGAGAACCGGAGCCGCTCCTGTGCCGCCAGCGTGGAGCGGAACGGGGCCCATGTGGGGCGCACGGCGCCGCTGCTCACGTTGCTCCTCCTAAAGGGAAGCGATGGGAATTGCCAGGGATGGCACCGTCCCCTCAGCACTGGGGCAGCACGGGGACAGCACCAGCAGCTCACCTGGGGTAGTGACACTCGATGGGGACCTCGGCCAGGGTGGTCCTCACGATCAGGGGGTTGCCGGAAGGGGTGGGTTTGTAGGACAGGGTGGTTCTGTAGATCAGCGAGTCTGGGGTCACCTGCAGGAAGGATTTGAGAGAGGGCAAAAATCAGGAAAATGTACTCAGCAGCAGCAGCAGGGAGCGTGCCAGGACACAGAGGCCACCAAGGCCACCTTCCCAATCCTGTAGGACACCACAGAGCTTTCAGTGGCATCCCAACGAGGTGCCAGCTTGAGGGGGGTCCAGGAGCCCCTGGGACTTGGGCACAGCACCCCAGGACCTGTTCTCCCATCAATTCCTGCATCCAATCCCAAAAACCACTGCTGAGCCTGCCCCTCATCCCAGGCTGGACGGGGGTACCCATATCCTAAAATCCACCCCTGGACCCACCACTCCTCACCACAAACCTGCCAGGACCTTCACCAGGTCAACCTTTGGGGACAAAGCCTTGCCCACTGCCTGCCCCTGGGGGACCCAAACCCTCACCCCGAGGGCCACCAAACCCTGGCCACAGTGACCCAGGTGCCCTCACCTGCAGGGCGCTGCCACACTCGTGCAGCGCAGCCACGAAGGTGACAAACGCCCGGGTGGGGTTCGGGGCCAGGGGCAGGCACGAGGCTGTGCCCAGGCTCAGCTCCGCTGCCCGCACCGTGTGCCCGGTGCCAAAGAGGTCCCTGCGCACGGTGACCACCAGCTGCCCCTCCTGGCACTGGACGGCCACCGCGGGGTGCGGGGACAGCACCCGCAGCTGTGACAGATCCACCCGCGCCCAGGGCTACGCTGCGGCGGGGACATGGCTCCGGGAGGAGTCTCCCTGCACCCACCACATCCCGGGATTCTGCAGGGGAAAACCCCAGGGATTGGAGGATGTGGCCATGGCCAACACCCAGCAGAGCAGCATGACCCCAAAGCAGCTCCCAGACCCCATCCCAGCTCCAGGAAAAACAGGGCATGGAAAAGGGGACGCTAGGGAGCCTTTTACGGGAGCGTTTGTGGGGAATTCCAGCTGTGATAATGGGATCCAGCTGGGGAATCCTAATTAGAATCACAGAATCACAGAATGAACTAGGTAGGAAAAGACCTCTGAGATCAAGTCCAACCCATGCCCTGCCACCTCCTCATCAACTAAACCATGGCACTGAGTGCCAGATCAGTCTTTTTTTAAACACCTCCAGGGACGGTGACTCCACCACCTCCCTGAGCAGACAATTCCAGTGCCAAATCACTCTTTTGGTGAAGAATTCTGTCCTGATGTCTAACCTAAACTTCCCCTGGCTCAGCTTAAGGCTGTGTCCTCTCGTTCTGTCAGTGCCGGCCTGGGAGCAGAGAGCAACTCCCAAGTGTCTCCGAGCTCCTTTCAGGTGGTCCTAGAGAGTGATAAGGTCTCCCCTGAGCCTCCTTTTCTCCAGGCTAAACAACCCCAGCTCCCTCAGCTGCTTTTCATAGGAATTGTGCTCCAGGCCCTTCCCCAGCCTTGTTGCCCTCCTCTGGACATGCCCCAGCATCTCAACATCCTTCCTAAATTGGGGGGCCCAGAACTGGACACAGCACTCGAGGTGCAGCCTCACCAGTGCCGAGTGCAGGGGAAGAATCACTGCCCTGCTCCTGCTGGCCACACCATTCCTGATCCAGGCCAGGTGCCATTGGCCTTCTTGGCCACGAGGGCACAGTGCTGGCTCATGTCCAGCCTGCCATCAATCAGTCCCCCAGGTCCCTTTCTGCCTGGCTGCTCTCCAGCCGCTCCGTCCCCAGCCTGCAGTGCTGCAGGGCTTGTTGTGGCCAAAGTGCAGGACCTGGCACTTGGTCTTGTTCAACCTCACATTGTTGCATTGGGCCCTGGATCCATCCAGCCTGTCCAGGTCCCTCTGCAGAGCCCTCCTACCCTCCAGCAGATCCACACTCGCCCCCAGCTTGGTGTCATTTGCAATTTTGGTAATGGAAGACTCGATCCCCTCTCCCAGATAATCAGAAATTAAACTAAACAGGACTGGGCCCAACACTGATCCCTGGCAGACACCACCAGAGACTGGACACACCCTGGATGCAGCACCATCCTCAGCACTCTCTGGGCCCAGCCTCCAGCCACTTCTGAACCCAGAGCAGAGGGAACCTGTCCAGGCCACGGGCTGCCAGCTTTTCCAGGAGGATGCTGTGGGAGATGGTGTCAAAGGCCTTATTGCAGTCCAGGCAGACAGAGGAACAGCCTTCCCGGCACCAACAGGCAGCTCACCTGGTCACAAAAGGACATCAGGGTGGTCAGGCAGGACCTGCTCCTCCTAAATCAGCGCTGGCTGGGCCTGATCCCTCGGCCACCCTGGAGGTGCCATGTGATGGCACTCAAGGTGATCTGTTCCATAGCCTTGCCAGGCACTGAGGTCAGGCTGACAGGCCTGGAGTTGCCCAGATCCTCCTTCCTGCCCTTCTTGTGGATGGGCTCACATTGGCACCTCCAGTCCTCTGGGACCTCCCTGGTGAGCCAGGACTGATGATCAGTGATGGAGAGTGGCTGCATGAGCTCTTCCACCATCACCCTCATCCCCCGAGGATGGATCCCCTCTGGTCCCACAGACCTGTGAGCATCTCAGTGGCTCAGCAGGTCATCAACTGCTTCCTCCTGGATTACAGGGGGCCCATTCTGCTCCCTGTCCCCATCCCCCAGCTCAGGAGGCCACTTGTCCTGAGGATGACCTGTTTGAATGTTGAAAGCTGAGGCAAAGAAGGTGTTGAGCACCTCAGCCTTCTCCTCACCTTTAGTTACTATATTCCCCCTGCATCCAATAAAGAATGGAGGTTGTCCTTGCCCCTCCTTTTGCTATTAAAGTCTTTCTAAAAACATCTTTTGTTATCCTTCACAAAAGGGGCCAGATTAAGTTCTAATTGGGCTTTCACATCTCTAATTTTCTTTCTGCATGACCTAACAACATCCTTAACCATTTCCTGAGCAGACTGCCCCTCTCTCCAAAGGTGGTGCACCCTCTTTTTCTCCATGAATTCCTCAAAAGCTCCCTGCCCATCCAGGCCAATCGTTTTCCTCACCAGCTGATCTTTTGGCACACAGGGACAGCCTGCTCCTGTGCCTTCAAGATTTCTTTCTTGAAGTATGTCCATCCTTCCTGGACTCCTTTCTTTTTAAAGGATTTTTCCCCTAAAAAAGTCAGTACCTGATGCAGTACTCTCCAAATCAGCATCCTGAACAGGCCGAAGTCTGCCCTCTGGAAGTCCAGTGGAGAAGTTTTGTTGATGCCCCTCCTTGTTTCTCTGAGTATTGAAAACTCAATTATTTCATGGTCACTGTGCCCCCAATGGCCTCCGAGCACCACATCTCCCACCAGCCCTTCTCTGTTTGTAAAGAGCAAGAGACAGAGCTGCTCTCTGTAGCAGAAAGAGAAGGAAACCTCCCCAAAGTGCAGCTCCAAAGGGTCAGAGTGGAGGTGAGGAAAAAGAGAAGTCCCTGCAAGGGTAGAATTTTGGTGCACGAGGTCTCCCAGCATGAGACTGGCTGATGCCGTGGCTCTGTGTGCCAGGAACCGGCAGCGCTGGGTGCAGGGACAGCAGGGAGGGCACAGCAATGCTGGACAGCTGAGAAATGCTGGGGGCACAGCGAGATGGGCGTGTGCAGCCGGCCAGGGCACAGGAGCAGCACGGACAGGGTGGCACAGGCTGCAGGAGAGATGGCCAAGGGCTGGGCAGGGCTGGCAGGGCCACAGGCACCCAGGCCTTTGTCCCCTGGGCTCTGCCACTGCCTCTGGAGGCCCCAGCCAAGGAACTTTCCTCTGAGGGTCTGCACTTGGCTTCTCCCTCGGCCCTCCCTGAGCAGGCTGGCAGGGCTTGCAGTTTGAGGACATTTGTCCTTCCTCCCCCTCACATCCACTGCCCCACAAACAGCCCTGAGCCACCCGTGAGGGACAGGCCCTGCTGTCCCAGGCCTGGGCTCAGCCCTTGGCCTTTCTGCTTCCTCCAACCAAGCCTGGCTTCTCTCAGCATCCCAGTTCCCTGCTCACAGCCTTGGGCTCCCTGCAATCCTGGCACATCCCAAGGATCTGCTCTCACCAGTCCCTGCGGAGCCTTTGGCACTCCCTGCCCTCACTGGGGCCCAGTGATGCCCCAAGGCACTTGGAGTTTTGCTTCTGCCTCCTTGAGCAGCTTCTGCAACCTTCTCTCTGGCCCTGAGGGTCATGAACTCAGCCCCAAATCCACCGTGGGGCTCATTAAAATACAGAAAGCCCTCAGGAGCTCTTTCTCTTCCTTCAGTTGTCTTCAAGAGTTCAGGCCTTGTACAGCTCATTGGAGTCACTTTGGAGTTCTGTTAAGGAGGAAGATTTCAAAGTCCACCCCATGGCTTTACTTTTGAATCAAGGAAAGCATTCCCAAGTGATCTTGATGCTGAATGTCTCCTTAGGAGGTGTGGGCATGCAGAAGAAGGAGCCCCTTGCAGGCTCACCCTGTTGGGACAAGCTGCTCCTCAGCCCCAACCTCACCATGGCTGACATGGCCCAGCTGGCACTGCTAGCGCTGTTCCCTGCATCACAAACTTGTCCCCTGAGCTCTGCAGCTGCGTGTCCCAGCCCAGTGCTCCATGTGCCACCTGCTCTCCTCAGGGCTCTGCCTGCACACAGGCCCAGCAGAAGCTTTCCTGTTGGTGAGGAAAGAATGGCAAAGCCTGAGCAGGTTTCCTGAACAACAAACCCCACTCAGGAGCCACATGCCCAGTACAGGCTGCCTCCAATGATGTCACCTTCCTCCAAGGGACAATGTGACCAGAAATGATCTCTGTAAGCAGATTTCTCTGTATCTTGAAGCAGAATTCTCTGTCCCTGTCCTTTCCCTTGATCTCTGTTGCAGGTGGAAGTTGATGGTGCCATTGTCACCTTTAACCTCTCTTTGGAAGGCAAACAGATGTGCCCAGGTGTGTTAAGCAGGTGTTGCTCAATGTTTCTGCAAAACTTTTGTGTTCCCAATGGAATCCCAGAGATCATTGTGACACTTTGGGGCCACATGGAACCATGGAGACCATGGTGACACTGCAGGGCCTCAGAGGTGAAGGGAGACCATTGTGACTCTGTGGCGCCTCATGGAACCAAGGGGTCATTGTGACACAGGGGAACCAAGGACTCCATTGGTGACAGTACAGAAACTCATGGAACCAATGGACCATTGTGACACGGCAGAACCAACACAGCTGCTGGACCTTGTCACCTGGCCCTGCACAGCTCCCTTGGGAGGCACAGCAGAACTAGCACCTTGTGCTGTGGCTGTGCTGCTGAGCTGGGCCGGGCTCCTGGCACAGAGGCAGCTCCTGGCAAGCGGCAGCGCTGCAGAGAGACAGCTCTGCCCAGGAGCAGCTCCTGTGCACAGCCCAGCAGGGCTGGGGCACTGCCAGGGCAGCTCAGGGACACCAGCAGGGCACAGCCAGAGCTCACAGGTGCTCAGCATTGGCAGGGGCTGTGCCGTGGCCCAGAGGGGCTGTGTCATAGCCATAGGCACCTCTGGGGCTGTGTCACAGAGCCCCAGAGCAGCTGTGATGTCAGAAAGAGGCAGTGTGACATCCCAGAGTGGGCTGTGTGAGGTCACAGATTGGGCTATGACATCACAGAGTGGGTTCTATGAGGTTGTTGAGAAGTATGCATCATAGAGGGGACTGTGTGACATCACAGAGCAGGCTGTGACATTACAGGGTGGCTGTATGATGTCACAGAGTGGTCTGTATGACATCATACAGTTGTCTCAGACATCCCAAAGTTGGCTGTGATGTCAGAGAGCAGTCTGTGTGATGTCACAAGAGTCCTGTGTGACATCACAGGGGCTGTGTGAGGTCACTGGGGAGGTCACTCTGCCCCAGCCCCCCTCACACTCCCCCCAGAGAAGTCCAGCGCTGCTCGTGCACAGCAGGGTCCCCTGTCCCCCCGGGTACCCCCCTGCCCCCCGGCACTGCAGCCTCCCCCAGAGCCTGACAGAGGGACAGGGGGGACGGGGCTGTGGGAGGTGGGACAGGGGGACAGGGACCCCCTGGCAGTGTCCCTGTGTCCCCCAGGGTGAGAGCCTGGGCCAGGGCTCCTTCACCCTCTTACGAACGAGGGGCTGAGAGTGCTTAAAAAATCCCCAGCAAGGGATCAGCAAAAACCAGATTTAATATTAAGAGACAGCATGACAAAGTTCCTTGGCAAGAGTCACTCTGCTTCTCACTGGACAGTTCAGGCTCAGCAAGGGAAAAAAGAAAGAACAAAACCAACCAAATCCAGTCCATCAAACTAGAAATGAACTGAGACCTGGACCTCTTTGTGTGTGTGTTCAGGTGTGTGTGACAAAACGAGAGTGAGGGCAAGGATAAAAGGAATACGGTGAAAACTTAATAGGCCTCAAACTTAACAGTACATAACTTATACTTTAACCATAACATACGTTAAACTTAACAATTTAACATAATAAGAGAAATTAACAGTATTTAATCGAACTTATTTTATATATACATGAAGGAATATGTAAATATAAATATGAATATTAATACAAATGTAAATATTAATATAAAGAAAAACAAAAATATAACTTTTATTTTTGTATGCATATATATGTGTGTGTATATATATATATATACACACACACATACATACATATATACACACACACACACACACACACACACACACACACACACATATATAATCCTTTCCTAAGCAGCACAGAGAGCTGACAGAGCACAGGATGCTCTGCTGAGCACGGAATGGCCCCAGGGATGATGTCAGACACAGCCGGGATGGGAGCCCCAAGAACAGGAGGAACTGGCAGGAGAGGAAGAGGAGGAAAAAGGGCGGGTTGGGAGAAGGGACGAAGGGGAGCAGCGGGAGGAAGAGGAGGGATCAAGGGGGTGGAGCAGCAAGAGAAGCAGCAAAAGGAGCTGCCACGTGTGTCCATCGCTCTCTGTGTCCGCAGCCCTTGGCCCCGGGAGCATCGCCCCCCGCATCCCGCAGGTGACCGGGCAGGGGGAGCTCGCCCCAGAGATCTTGTGCGGTGCGTGGGGTTCTTGTTTGGGAGGGGGGGATTTTTGGAGCTTGTAGGACTCCAGAACAGAGCCCCAAATAGCTATGGCTGATCCCGGGAGGTTTTCTTTGTTTGGATTTTTTTTGTGGGGGAGGGGGCGGATGTTTGGATGTTTCAGGACTCCAGCTGTGAGTCGCAAATGGCCCTGGGGGGATATTGGGGAGTCCCCGGCACGCGGGTTTTTGGGGGTCCCAGTGACGGCTGCCGGGAGAAGTGGGATGGGGTGGGCTGGGGCCCGGGGAGGGTGGGATGTGGATTGGGGTGTGGGATGAAGTGTGGGGGAGGGGGATGGGTGGTCTGGGGCCTGGGATGAGGCAGCCGAAGGTTGGGGTGCTGAAGGCGGGGGGACCGCAGTCCTTGGGGGCTTGTGGGGTATCGGCCACGTGTGAGGGAGTTTTGGGGTAGCCCTAATCCTTGGGGGGTGGCAGTGTCAGCGGGGGACACGTGTGTCCGGCAGCTGTGGAGCCCAGCTGCGCCCCCCTGGGCCCCATGGGCGGCGGGAGCGGAATTTGGGGAGGGGGAGGTGTGTGGCGGGCAGGCCGGGCCCCCCCGCTGGGCGCTGTCCCGGTGGGGCCGAGTGCGGGGGGAGCCCCGCGGGGCCCGGCCCTGCCCGGGCACGGCTGATGCCGCCCGCCCGCGCTCCGCACTGCTCCGGCCTGGTGCTCGCAGTGCCGCGCGGGGCGGGGCCGCTTTGGGGACCCGGCCAGGGCAGAGCGCGGCTGCTTTGGGGCTGTGGGCACCTGCCCGGCGCTGGGCATGGGCCGTGTGGGGGCAGCTGGGGCCGTGCTGGTGGCACTGGTGGTGCTGGCAGTGCCCCCGGCCCTCCACGGGGTGAGCGGGGGGCGTGGTGAGAAGGGGGGCGGGGGCTGGGAGCCCAAAGTGAGCGAAATGGGGATTGGGACCCCCAGAGTGGGCAGGAGGGGCCTGGAAGCCCCAAAACCAATCATGGGAGAGAGGGGTTGGGGATTGAAGGGAAGATGGGAAAAGGGACACAAGAGCAGTGGAAAAGAGGGGTTTGGGACCCCCGAAGAGAGCGGGAGGGGGATGGGAGACGGAAATTGAGTTGGGAGGGGTGTGTGGATTGGGAGAAGCTTGGGAAAAGGGAGGAGAGGGGAGGGAAGGGTGGAGTTGGAATGGAAGCAGATCGGTTCCATGGGGGTCCAGCCCTGTCCCCCAGCACTCAATCCCCAGAGCAATTCCCTGGGGCTCTGGGGGAGGTGGATCTGCACTGGGGGGGTCCCGAAGCCCTTTGTCCATCCCTGGGGCTGATCGGGAGCTCCCCCCACCGAGCAGCCTGTGCTGCAGCAGGTGTGGGGCAGAGGAGGGTGGGGAAGGGGGGTCTGGGGGAAGGGTGGAGGAGGATTGGGAGGAAGAGGTGGGAGAGGGAGGAGGAGGAGGAAAAGGAGGAGTAGGAGAACCATGAGGCTTCACCACCCACTGTGTCTGCAGTGCCCCCGGCTCCGGGATCATTGCCTCCCCGCATTCCACAGGTGACCAGGGAGGGGGTGCTCGCCCCAAATCTCTCAGGGGGTCTCCGGGAGGGTTTTTTCTTTTGGAGGGGTATTTGGAACTCGCAGTTTCTGGAATTGAACCCCAGATATCTTTGCATCTCCCTGGTGAGGATTTTCTGGGCCAGAGGGGATGTTTGGATCTTGCAGGACTCCAAAGCAGAGTCTGAAATGGACTTTGGGGGAATGCTCGAGGGGATACATGTGGGAATTGCCCGGTATTGGTGGGACAGGACAGCGGTTTTGGGGATCCCCGGGAGAGCTGGGGTGTGGAATGCAGGACTCCTGCAGTGGAGAGAGCAGAGAGGGGCGATAGCAGAGCTGGGGGATCCCTGGCAGCGTGGAGGGGTGGGGGAGCCTGGAGATGAGGCAGGGCCGGGACACTGTGACGCTGAAAGGGGCGGCGGAGAGAGGGGGAAGCCGCGAGTGCCTGGAGTGGGGGGAGCCTGAAGAGGGGGACCCTGGGAGCCCTGGGAGCCAAAGCAGCATCAGGGAAGAAGGGAGCCCTGGGACCAGCGAAACCCCACGGCATCCCTAAGCAGGAGCCCGGAGCAGGGGGATCCCCAGGACCCACGGGAGCCCCAGCGGCTTTGAGAAGGGGGAACCCCAGCAGCCCAAAGCCAGGAGAGTGGAAAGGGGGAACTGCTGGGAGGCTTTTTTTGGGGTCACTCTTGATTTTTGCAGGATTTTATAGACACAAGAGACTTGGTGACTTTTAGAGATAGACTTGGATGGGAGGAACCCCCAACCCAAGGCACTCACACCTTTTTTTTACCCAAACCAGGATTTCTGATTCCCAAAACTTCGACAGATGGAGAAGGAGGCTGTGAGGAAGAGGAAGATGGCCCAGGACCTGCAGGCAGGTGAGGAGGAAGTCAGTGTCCCTTTCCCCCTCTCTTCTGCTCCATTTCCCATCCCAGCATCGCCCCCGGCTGCAGGACAACCCCGCTGCTGATGCTGTCCTGCAGGGACAGCCTGGGGGGATGTCCTTCCCCTTCCCTGTGGCACGGAGGCAAATCCCATCCTCTCCTTGTCCTTCCTCCCCAGGCAATAAGCTGCAGAGAGAGACCAGGGAGGGCAAAGCCTTGGGGCAGAACCTGGAGGAAGAGGCTGTTTTGAGTGGCTCCATGGCACAGGAGTTCAAGAGGGAGGAAAAGCCCCAGAGATACCACACAAGGAGGGGCTCCAAACCCAGCCCAGGGCACTCTGAGGAGGAAAGACCCACCCTGTGCCGGGAAGGCGTCCGGAGCTTCAGGCAGAGCTCGGCCCTGGTGGTCCCTGAGCAGCTCCATGATGGGGAGAAGCCCTACAAGTGTGGGGAATGTGCAAAGGGCTTCCGCTGGAGATCCCACCTGATGGTCCACCAGAGGATCCACACAGGGGAGAGGCCCTACGAGTGTCCCGAGTGTGGGAAGAGGTTTCTGACGAGCTCCCATCGCCTTGTGCATCAGCGGAGTCACACAGAGGAGAGGCCCTTCCGCTGCCCTGAGTGCAGGAAGGGCTTCAAGCAGAACTCCCACCTCATCACCCACCAGCGCATCCACACTGGAGAACGGCCCTACAAGTGTGGGGAGTGTGGGATGAGCTTCAGCCAGAGCTCCAACCTGATCCAACACCAGAGGATCCACACGTACAAGTGTGGGCAGTGTGGAAAGGGCTTCAGCCAGAGCTCCAGCCTGATGGTCCACCAGAGGATCCACTCTGCGGATAGGCCCTATGAGTGTTCTGAATGTGGGAAGAGGTTTCAGAGCAGCTCAGATCTCCTCGTGCATCAGCAGATTCACAGAGAGGAGAGGCCGTTCCGCTGCCCTGAGTGCAGGAAGGGCTTCAAACACAGCTCCACCCTCATCAGGCACCGGCGCATCCACACAGGGGAGAGGCCCTATGAGTGTCCCGAGTGTGGGAAGAGCTTCTCCAGGAGCTCTCACTTGACCCAACACCAGCGGAGGCACCGCTAAGGGAAGCCCTGCGAGTGCTCTGAGTGTGGGAAGAGCTTCATCCTCTGTTCCAACTTAATCACCCCTTTGGAAGACCCACATTGGGCAGAGCCCTGGTGACCCACACTCCCTGTGACCAACACTGGGAGGACACCTGGCTGGTGGCTTCCATGTCCTCAGATTCCCTGTAGCCACCTGGGCAAACGCAGGGGCAGGAACAGGCAGTGGGACTCAGATTGACATTGGAAATTCATTGGGAAGAGCTGATTTATTGATGTTGCACCCAAAAAAATCTCACCTGCTCTTTCCAATTGTTTATTCCGGTGGCATCAGGCAACGCTGGAGGATCTTGGAGGTCTTTTCAAACCAAAATAATTGCCTTCTTCATCCTGTCAAAACTACCAAAATTTGGGTAAAAATAAAGAAATGAGGAGATTGAAATCTGCACCATTTTCCTGGTATTTGAGGGTGAATTTGGGGTTCATGGAGGGTTTGGGTGTTCTGGGGCTGCCCAGGCCAAGAGACAGTGCCATGATCTCATAGTTGTGCTGGCAAAACATGTCCACCTGAGCCCATCTGTTCTCCAGGAATTCCTGTTGCCTGTCCCTGTCCCTGGCCTGGGTCTCCCCATTTGGGGTGTGCCCCCCAAAGTGCCCCAATCACTACTGAACTGCCTGAGCTGCTCTCGACTGTGGATGTTCCTGTCCACCAACCTCTCCTGGTCAATGCCATGGGGGTCTGGGAGGGGCATTTGAGGGATCCTGTGGGGATTGGGAGGGGCTTTTGTGATTCTTGGGGACATCTGTGGTGGTTGGAGGGGTCTTGGTGGGGTCTGTGAGGGAGGTTTGGGGTCCAGGCTGGGCTGTTTGGCTTGGAGAGGTACTGGGTGAGTCTTGGGGGAGATGAAGAAGGGGTTATGCCATCTCTTGGGGCCATTTATGTGTCACGGGCTGGATTGGGAGATCCTGCGGGAAGCTGTCAGGTCATTTGAGAGGTCTGGCATTGGCTGGGGGGCTGGGAAGGGGTTTTAGACCCCGCAGACCCCCAAAGCTGCCACCAGACCCCGCCCCCCAAGATGCTGCCAGGGTTTGGGGGTTCCATGTTGGGGTTCCTCCTCCTGGTGCTGCGGGAGAAGGTGAGGGGGGTCCCCTGGGGTCGTGTGTGTCCCCAGAGCGTGTGTGCCCCCCCCCATGCCAGTGTCACCCCTTTTCCCTCCCCACAGGGCTCCTGACCCAGCTCCTGCTGCCCCCGGGAGGGAATTTGGGGAGGGGGCAGAGGGGGTGCGCAGCCCCCACCGGGGGATGACCCCGAGCCAGCACCCTTTGTTTAGCTCCAAGCTGGGCTTGGGGCCGCAGCAGGAAGAGGCCGATGGGCAGCAGCTCCTGCAGGTGGAACAGTGCTTGGGCTCAGGGCAAGGTCCTGCCCTGCACACCTGGCTCAGGTGTGACACTGCCCCGCCAAGGGAGCGCGACATTGCCATCCCCACGGCTCAGGGCTGGCAGCAGCACTTGGAGCACGCACATGGAAATGCTGGGAGCAACTGGGAGCAGCCTGAGGCCGTGAATTCTCCCCCAGCACCGCCTTTCCAGGCCAGCCCTCCATGGGAGAAATGCTCCTTAGGCCTGGGCCTTGAGCAGCAGCCCCTGGGCTCAGCTCCTGTGCAGCTGATCACAAACACTGTCTGCTGCCAGGCACTGCTGCTGTCCAACGAGCTCCTGCTTGCTTTAGGAGCAGCCTTGGCAACTGTTTTTCTTCCCTCCATGGCACAGCATGGCTGTTGTCACAGTGTCAAAGCAAGCTGTTGATGCCAAGTGCGGCCAGGATGAGCCATGGCTGTGCCTAAAGCCCATCTCTTGGGGCCCTATCAACAGCGGTGCCAAATGAGCCCTTGGAGCTGTCCTGGAGCAGCCACCTCCCTCTGAGTGGGGCCTCTGGGAGCCGGGAACTCTCCCGTTTGCTGCACTCGGGGCATCCCCGAACAACGAGGGAGCCTGGGCCGATCCCCCACTCCTCGAGGCTCAACCCTTCGCCCACTGGGGAGATGCAAAAGCATCGGGAGTGAGCATTTCCCTGCCCTCGAGGGCAATTTCTGACAGGTCCCTGGCACTGCCTCTTTGTGTCTGTGTGCACACACGTGTGCCTGTGCTCTGGCAAATGGGGGAGAAATGCTGCTCTCGGAGGGGTTGCAGTCCCTTGCATATCTGAGTAGGTTAGAGCTGTAAGTAAGGTTCAGTCCTAAGGTGTAAGCTAAGTTAAATGCTGCTAAGGGCTGTTCTTGTGTTAAGTTGTAATGCTTAACGTTAGTTACAAGGTAAGTTAAACACTGTAAAGTGTTATTTGTCTGTTAAATTCAAAAGTCATAGCTTTTAAGTTAGGTTAAATACTCTTTCAAGTGCTGTTGTTTTGGTAAATTGTTAAGTTTAAGGTATAAGTTAAGGTTAAGGTGTACGTTAAGGGCTGTTAAGCTTTTAAGCCATATTCCTTTTATCCTTGCCCTCACTGTCCTTTTCTCACACACACACATGCAGACACACACACACACACATAGACTTAATTTCTGATTTGATTGTATGGATTTGGTTGGTTTTGTTGTTGCTTTGTTTCTTTGCTGTGCCTGAACTGTCCAGTCAGGAGTAGAGTGACCCTTCCCACTGAACTTTGTTGTGTTGTCTCTTAATATTAAATCTGGTTTTTGCTGATCCCTTGCTGGGGATTTTTTAAGTGCTCTCAACCCCTCGTTCGTAAGAGGCTGAAGGAGCCCTGGCCCAGGCTCTCACCCTGGGGGACACAGGGACACTGCCGGGAAGTCCCTGTCCCCCTGTCCCACCCCCACAGCCCTGTCCCCCCCGTCCCCGTGTCAGGCTCTGGGGGTCGATCTTGTGGAACATCCTCTGGGGGAGGCTGCGGCACCGGGGGGCAGGGGGGACCCGGGGGGACAGGGGACCCTGCTGTGCACGAGCAGCGTTGGACTTGTCTGGGGGGAGCTGTGAGGGGGGGCTGGGGCAGAGTGACCTCCCCAGTGACCTCACACAGCCCCTGGGATGTCACAGCCAACTCTGGGATGTCACACAGCAACTCTATTAGATAACAAAACCTCCTTGTGATGTCATAAAGCTTCACTATGATGTCCCTGCCCAATATGTGATGTCACAGCCTACTCTGTGCTGTCACTCAGTGATGTCACACAGCTCACTCTGTGACCTCGGAGCCTGCTCTGTGATGTCACACAGTCCCCTCTATCATGCCAGAGCTGCTCCATGGCCTCATACAACCAACTCAGAGATGTCATAGCCCAATCTGTGACCTCACACAGCCCACTCTGGGATGTCACACTGCCCCTTTCTGACATCACAGCTGCTCTGGGGCTCTGTGACACAGCCCCAGAGGTGCCTATGGCTATGACACAGCCCCTCTGGGCCATGGCACAGCCCCTGCCAATGCTGAGCACCTGTGAGCTCTGGCTGTGCCCTGCTGGTGTCCCTGAGCTGCCCTGGCAGTGGCCCAGCCCTGCTGGGCTGTGCACAGGAGCTGCTCCTGGGCAGAGCTGTCTCTCTGCAGCGCTGCCGCTTGCCAGGAGCTGCCTCTGTGCCAGGAGCCCGGCCCAGCTCAGCAGCACAGCCACAGCACAGGCACTTGAATGAGCCTCGCGGGGCTCTGCTGCTCTTTACATCAGACTCAGTCCCACAGCTGGACATTTCCTGGTTAAATATAGATATAAGGTGTGGCAAACTGTCTGTCACTCGGGTTTTGGCCTCGAAGCTGCCGTGGTTTGCAGGAGCTGCAGTGTGGCACGGCCCTGCCTGTGCCCGGGAGCGCTGGCCTGGGAGAAGGTGTCGGTGCCAGCTGGCCCAGGGAGCTGCAGCATGTGGGGAACGAATCCCTCCTGGTGTCCTGCCCCAGGGTGACAGTGTGGGGCCTCACGGAGCCAAGGTGACCATTGTGACACTGTGGAACCTCATGGAACCTCCTTGTGACACTGTGGAGCCCTTTGGAACTGATACTGAAATCAGCAGGACAGAAACTTTCTAACACAGTTTGAATATCAGAAAGCAGCCATTCTTTATTGCAGCGCTGGTCACTCAGAGGACACTTCCTCAAATCAAGTGCCCTGAGCATTGGGTGAACACAGTTTTTCTCACACATGCTGATTATATATTCATTAGTTCTCCCCACTTCCTTCATGTATGGGTATTCCTTTATTTTACATAACTGCACCCCTTATCACAAGTCCTTCTGGGGTTGTTTGGGGTCTGTTTTCAATGTCTGGCATCCTTTCCAGGTGGCTGTTCCTCAGCCCCTGCTTTTGAGTAAGGGCAGTATTGTTGTTTTGCAGAACTTGTGCTTTGTCAGCCTTGCAGAGCTGAGCTGCCATCCTGCTTGTGTTTCACATGACTTCTGTTTGCCTAAGTTCCATCCTTTATCTATTCCTCCAAGGCTGTGCCCTTCTGTTCTACTGTCCTTGATATAAGGAAATGTTGTTCTGTTCTACGGTCCTTGTCAAGTGAGTAAAATGCTGTTCCGTTCTCCTGTCCTCATCATGTCCTGCCGTTTCTTGAGACTCCTGCCGTTTCTTGAGACTAAGTTCCTGATGGGAACCGGTCTCTCAATATCTATATTTCATTTTATAGTGTAGGGCATTAAAACAGCTACAACACTGAATCTTGATGCAAGCTAAAAGCACACAGCAATTATTATGGTGATGATTATAAACAGATGTTTTAACCAAGTTCAGCTGGGTACCCACGAAGGAAGTTTGGTCCAGATTTCTTCCAATCCCCAGGAGGTCCCATCTGGAGCTGTGCATTGTAAGAAGTTGTCAATAGTACTTGGGAAGGTCCCTTCCACTGTGGCTGGAGTGGAGCAGTTCCCCAGTCTTTCAAGCAGACCCAATCTCCTGTTGGAACTCATGCCCTGTGTGTCCAATCCCCTTGGTCTGGACATTTCCTCTGCTCCCTGCAAATCCTGTAAAGTTTTACAAAGAGAAATGAGGTGATTATTCAAATCAACCCCTCCTTTCACCTGTTTGCTTCCTGGGATGTGGCACTTGGTGGGGTCGACCACAGAGCAGGTCACAGGGGCTGATTTTGCTGCTGCCCCACAGCTGAGTTCTGCTCTGAAGTAGAGCAGCAGCTAAGGCTTGGCCCCACGTCCAGGAGGTTTCTTGACGTATTTTACCCAATTGGAATTGGACTGTGTAATTCATTGGCTCTGCTCTGGCACCAAGGGCTGTGAGGAGACACCTTGTGCTGAGGCCCTGGGGCCTCCTGGCACAGCCCCAGCAAGGCTGGGCACTGTCACCCCCTTGTCCTGCCCTCATCATCCCCACCCCACATCGCAGTGTCCCCAGCAGAGCCCTGAGCAGGGCAGGAGGGACAGGATCTGCCTTCCCCGGGGCTGGGGCTCAGGCCTTGGCCTTTCTGCTGCCTCCAGCCAGCCCAGGCTGTGCTCAGCACCTGAGCTGCCTGCACAGAGCCTTGGCCTCCCTGCACTCCTGGCCTCAGGGATCTGCTGGAATGAGTCCCTGGGGAGCCTTTGGCAGGAATGGCCCTGGGGGCTCCTCAATGCTCCCAGGGACTGCAGGTTTCTCAAAGGACTTTGGGTTTTGCTTTTGCCTTGGAGTCCCTGAGATGTTTGTGCAATCCTGGCCTCCAATTCTCTCCTCCAAGGAGTTCATGGGGAGCCTGTGTTGGGGATGGACCTCAGTGGGAGCCCTGAATGCTTTGAGACACTTTGGGTTTTTCCTCTGACCTTGACTTCTGGAAAGGTTTGTACAATCTCCTCTCAGGCCCTGATGTTCAAGGGCTCAGCAGTAAATGCACCATGGGGCTCATTAAAATCAAGCAAGTCCTAACAAACTGTCAGAAAAATGAATCCACGAACACCAGAGGTTTATGACCAAAAAGGAGACAGAGGAGTCCTTTGACTTTATTCATGAATAAAGGGAGAGGTCATGGGCATTTCCCATGGGGTCTCTCACATTGCTAGAGGACGCAGCCTCTTTTTATCCTAATTTCCCTGCCGCAGGTTCCCTCTCCCTTTCCCCATAGGCTGAGGTACTCGAGAGGTACAGGCTTCCCGGAATGCCTAATGCAGACATAAGTAATATACATTTCTCCTAAATGTAGACACCCTCGATACAATACCCCCCTTTTCTTCTTTTTCTTATGTCTCTGTTCCTGTAGTTTATTACCACAGTCTTGGGTGAATCAATCACTGGAATTCCTATGGAAATCCTTCCCATTGTTTCTTTTATCTCTCAGTATTGGCCTTATCTTACCAGCAGTATTTTTGTAAACACTCCCTTATTCCTTTCAATCCCTCCTCTTTTTATTTCTCAGTAATTGTCTTTACAAACTTTAGTTATCATTGACTTGATTTTGTGTTCCAGGGTCTTTCTTTTGGTTTTGTCATTATTTGCAGTGACATGATTTTCTGTCCTTTTGTAGCCATTTCTGGATCAGTAGGCATGGCTACTACCTGCATGCCTTAAAAAAAAATTTGTTGAACGCACAGTTCACCAGGTCACTACAAAAACATGTCCCATTCCCTTCCTTTCCACGTTTGGACTGGTACATGAGCTAACTTTCTTATTCCCTTTGTTTTTTGTTTCACTACTTTTCTATTGTCATTGATTTGCAAACAGCAGTTTAACTCATTTAGTTTTCCACACACTCCCCCTTCTTCTGCTAATAGCTGATCTAGTCATATACTTTGATTCCTAACTGATTTCCCTGAACTTGTGGTAACAAAAAGAACAACGGTTTAATATACCTTACATAACATATTCCTGACCAGTTTGGAGGTAACCTGCCATAAGCACTTTGGCCACAAATCCAATAATGCCCTTTCAAGGCCCAGGTTCCGTTAGCAAAGGGGCCTTTCCAATTTTCATTATCAGTTGGTGGGTCAAAACACAGCTTCTCTCCTCAGCCTAACAGTTCTCCAGCAATAGTTGCCTTATCGTAAGAGTCACAATATTTGCATCTCCAAGCTCCCACGTGAGGTTTCCACCTACAGTTACATCCCAGACCTGTTTTGTTAGATCTGGACCAGAACCTACTCAAAAGGGTTCTGGTCCCATTCTGGTTTTGCCACTTCCAGTGATGGTCACAGACAACATGTGTTTTACTTGTGGAATTATCTCGGTGGCAGGTTAAAAATAAATGGTTAAAAAAAACCTGTCCCTCCCCACTGCTCCACAGCCTTCAAAATCCCTTTGGTAATTATGGTAGGAACACCCCACCCAGCTACCATTAGTGAGCTCAACATGTGTTTGATTCCATCAGCCCTGATACCTGGAGCAATCACAGGAGGGCAGTTGGGGGCCCAACAATCTAAACCCAAAGATAAAGTCCAGTCACAAACACTTTTTCCCATGTATACACCCCCTGTTTCATTTAGACAATAAATTCCTCTTTCAGAAGAATGAAGTCTCCATGGACTCCCTTCCTCATCCCAAAATCCCATTCTGTTATGTACCTCACTCAGGGTGCTGATCCACCACTTAGGTTCGACTGGGCTGGCCACCCACGGCCAATTTTCAGATCCACCTGGCCCTCTGCAGACCCAGCAGTTACTGAGGTTAAAGGTCTTTGCTACTTCTTCTCCTAGGGTTCAAAAAAAATTACTATCCCACTTCTGGCCCAAACCTAACTGACAATATAAAGGTAAGATCATTAAGAAAAACATTCTAATAGTGCAATCTAGTCACCTAATCTAATTTTCATGTTATCTTCCACACCACTTGCGGCGAGTGAAGGCACTGAAACCACTGAACATAAAACCAGGACAGCAAGGATTAGCCCCCGCAGTGACTGGAGATGCGGCAGGAGGGATGCCCACACAGACTATTCCAGCAGACAGTCTGTGGGGAGGCACACGAGGCTTCCCCCGATGTCGACGCACGGCTGCTGCTCCGGTCTGCTCCTGCGGAGTGTCGGTCGTGGCTCCTGTCCTTCTCCTCCAGCTGAGATGTCCAAATCTCCAGGGCTTTAGAGGCCTTGACCCGAGTGTGATGGCTCCACCCATGTTCAGCTGTCCTGACTGCTGTTTCTGTGGTCAGCAACACCTGGAAAGGTCCATGCCACTTCACCACCAGTGGTGCTTCTTTCTGCACCTTAAAGAGGACCCAATCTCCTGGCTGGATGTTGTGAACAGCAAAGTCCAAAGGCAGGGTCTGTGCCAGCTGAGTTTCCTGTCGAAGAGATTTCACAAGAGACAGGATCCAGGCCACATATTGTTTTAAATATACATCACTTATTTCCATCTCCCCACTAGGATGAGAATTACAAGGGTAAGGAATTCCAAACATCAATTCAAAGGGAGATAACTGAATATCTCCCCTGGGTCTGGCCCTTATTCTTGCTGAAGCCAGTGGCAAAAGCTGTGCCCATGGCATCTTAGTTTCTATCACCAGCTTCAAAAGGCGCTTCCCCATTTCCCTCATTCATTCCCCCTAGCCGAACTCTGGGGGTGTCAGGGGGCAGGGAGGTTCCAGTGTACTCCCAGAGCAGCCAGAACTCCCCCAAGGCCTCTGGCTACCTTGTCAGCTGAGACAGCACCACCAGGAGATATCCAAGCCTTGCCACTCAGGGCATTACAGCAACATCCACCGACATCTTTGGAAGGCACACACAGCCCAAGGCCTCCCTCCCCCGGCAATTTTCTTTGTAACCTTGTTATTGGTTTTAGCACTAACCAAACAAACCTCAATAGCTCCTTTTGCCAGATTAAAAAGACCCCCAGCAGCATACACCCCGAGGAACGCCTCTGCCAATTTTAACAGGAGGCTGGGGCAAAGCCCCCCTTCATTTCTCAATTCCAAATTCTCTCGTTCCACCAAACAAAATTCACTCTGTAATAACCAAGCGCTGATCATCCACTGAAGAGGTTCTTTCAGTTAACAAAGCTTCCACCTGGTGTGAAACATTAACAATCAGATATTTTCTATTGTCAGCCCTTGGGCCCCAGTTCCCATCAAGGCCGTGGCTGCACAGCTCTGCAGACAATGCAGCCTCTGGCTCCATTCTGAGACATCCTGAGGCAATGAGTAGCCTCTGGCCACTGCATCTAGCAACTTAGAAAAATAAGAACAAACCATGCAAAAAGGCAAATCACCTTGTCAATTACAAAATTTGGTATATCCTTTCTACCAAATCAAGTTTCTGAGGGTTCTTACAGATGGAACTTTAGTTTTGACTGTAAACACATTGTTTTAGGTTTGCACCAAAAAAGCCAAACTCCAAATCCTTGTGTACACCAAAGACTTTTGAATTCACTATGCACTTGTATTTTCACCAGGCACTGATTCCCAAAATCACTATTATAAGCACAGTAACACTCAACACTCTTCATAATACTAATGTGTATTCCCACTTAACCCATAAAATCTCTTCCCAGTAAATTATAGTCACAATTAGGAACAAACAGAAATTCATGCATTTCAAACCTATCCCCCACATCTACCCATAGTGGTTGAATGAGGCACATGCTCATCTTTTCCACTCACCCCTTGAGTAAAGATCTTGTTGACAACTCCCCCCACTTAGGGATAAAATTTAAAGTTGATCAAGGGCCCCCCCACGTCTTCTAGGAAACACTTCTCGTTTCGATCCAGGCCCACCTAAAAAGTTATCAAGGGTTCCTGTGTGGGGGGCCCTGGTATAATGGGAGTCATTGACATCCCTAATAATTAATTTCTATTAATCAGTGGACTTCCTCCCCTTGAGGATCCAGCCGTTTCTGCAGACATTCCTGCTGCCAGTGTCCCTCTGCCCTGCAGACAGCACATCGATCCCTTCCCAAACGCTGCTTCGGTCAGCTCTCCTCTGCCGAGGAGGGAATGCCTTTGCCACATCCTGGTGGCCAGCCCCGTCCCCTTTGTCCTGGGGCTCCCCTTGGGCCCTGCAGTTTATTCCTCTGGGGCTGAAACAACTTTGGCATCACTTTTGCCTTTTTCCTCCTCCCATCTCACAAACACTTTCTGTGTCTTTCTAACCAGTTCATCCAGGGGCTTATGCTGCCCTTCCTCTAGCCCCCACCCCCGCTACTGCCTGTGGGTGCTCATTCTCACACATTTCCAAATCATTCCAGTGACCCAAAATCCTTAACAGACAATCCTAATCCTTCCATGTACAATCCACATTTTCCAGAAAATTCTTTCCACAGTGTCCAAACGCATCCTGCCCTCCAGCATTCCCGGCAGGCACGGCCAGCAGCACCAAAGGTGACCAGGGTGTCCCTCAGCCTCACAGAGACCTGGGGACCACTGCCGCCCCTGCCCTGGGGGTGGCAGGGTCAGGGACCGCCTGGTGCTGAGCCCGCAGCTGTCCCACGGCCCTGCCTCGGCCCCACACCTCCCCACAGGCCCCCAGCCCGCGCTCCCGGCTGGGCACCTCTGCGCCCGCTCCTGCCGCTCCTTGCCTTAACCATATTTCTCTGCACTCCCCTGTTGCCAAGATCACTTCTCCACTCCCCTTCTTCCCCCGCTGGGCACGGATTGTCGAGACCCCTTCTTGCCTTTCCCTTACTGCCCCCCTTGGCATCCATGTCCTTGTATTTCAGGATCATCATCCCTTTTGCTGGTTCCCCTTCCCAGCTTCACCTGTGCCACCCTCCATGGGTGCCCTGTCAGGTTTTCCTTCCCCAAAGGACTCTCTGGGGTAATTATGGGATCGTCATCCCTTTCTGCTGGTTCCCCTTCCCAGCTTCACCTGTGCTGCCCTCCATGGGTGCCCTCCCAGGTTTGCTCCCCAAAGTTCCCATTGTACTCACCGGTGAGATTTTCAGTGCTCCTTCCCTGCGGACTCTTCACGGACGCCCCTGCTCCGCCACTCGTCTGTCTCCTGGACAGTCTCGGGAACCCAATCAATCGCCCGGTGCCGGCCACCACCAAGGGGAGCTGATCACCGAAACTGGGTGAGGCACCTTCAGCTCTGCTCGCTGCAGGCCACCCCGGGATGGTGGAAGGATCCCGGATGAGAGCCCCCATTTGTCAGGAAAAATTAATCCACAAACACCGAGGTTTATGTCCAAAAAGGAGACAGAGGAGTCCTGGAACTCTATTCATGAATAAAGGGAGAGGTCATGGGCATTTCCCATGGGGTCTCTCAGATTGCTAGGATGCAAGAATATCTTTAGGATAAAAGGTTTAATTTATTTATTTTTATCTTTAGGATAAAAAGAGGACGCAGCCTCTTTTTATCCTAATTTCCTGGCTGAAGGTTCCCTCTCCCTTTCCCCATAGGCTGAGGTACTCAAGAGGTACAGGCTTCCCGGAAAGCCTAATGCAGACACAAGTAATATACATTTCTCCTAACTGTAGACACTCTCAATACACACATCCCTTTTCTTCTTTTTCTTATGTCTCTGTTCCTGTAGTTTATTAACACAGTCTTGGGCAAATCAGTCACTGGAATTCCTATGGAAATCCTTCCCATTGTTTCTCCTATCTCTCAGTATAGGCCTTCTCTTACCAGCAGTTTCTTTGTAAAGTCACTCCCTTATTCCTTTCAGAACTTTCCTCTGAGGGTCTGCACTTGGCTTCTCGCTCGGCCCTCCCTGAGCAGGCTGGCAGGGCTTGCAGTTTGAGGACATTTGTCCTTCCTCCCCCTCACATCCACTGCCCCACAAACAGCCCCGAGCCACCCGGGAGGGACAGGCCCTGCTGCCCCAGGCCTGGGCTCAGCCCTTGGCCTTTCTGCTTCCTCCAGCCAAGCCCGGCTTCTCTCAGCATCCCAGTTCCCTGCTCACAGCCTTGGGCTCCCTGCAATCCTGGCACATCCCAAGGATCTGCTCTCACCAGTCCCTGCGGAGCCTTTGGCACTCCCTGCCCTCACTGGGGCCCAGTGATGCCCCAAGGCACTTGGAGTTTTGCTTCTGCCTCCTTGAGCAGCTTCTGCAACCTTCTCTCTGGCCCTGAGGGTCATGGACTCAGCCCCAAATCCACCGTGGGGCTCAGGAAAATACAGAAAGCCCTCAGGAGCTCTTTCTCTTCCTTCAATTGTCTTCAAGAGTTCAGGCCTTGTACAGCTCATTGGAGTCAGTTTGGAGTTCTGTTAAGGAGGAAGATTTCAAAGTGCATCCCATGACTTTACTTTTGAATCAAGGAAATATTTTTTTGTTTTTCAGTTCAGAGAAGAGGTGCTAGAAGCATTCCCCAGTGATCTTGATGCTGAATGTCTCCTTAGGAGGTGTGGGCATGCAGAAGAAGGAGCCCCTTGCAGGCTCACCCTGTTGGGACAAGCTGCTCCTCAGCCCCAACCTCACCATGGCTGACATGGCCCAGCTGGCACTGCCAGCGCTGTTCCCTGCATCACAAACTTGTCACCTGAGCTCTGCAGCTGCGTGTCCCAGCCCAGTGCTCCATGTGCCACCTGCTCTCCTCAGGGCTCTGCCTGCACACAGGCCCAGCAGAAGCTTTCCTGTTGGTGAGGAAAGAATGGCAAAGCCTGAGCAGGTTTCCTGAACAACAAACCCCACTCAGGAGCCACATGCTCAGTACAGGCTGCCTCAAATGATGTCACCTTCCTCCAAGGGACAATGTGACCATAAATGATTTCTGGAAGCAGAATTCTCTGAGTCTTGAAGCAGAATTCTCTGTCCCTGTCCTTTCCCTTGATCTCTGTTGCAGATGGAAGTTGATGGTGCCATTGTCACCTTGAACCCCTCTTTTGAATGCAAACAGATGTGCCCAGGTGTGTTAAGCAGGTGTTGCTCAATGTTTCTGCAAAGCCTTTGTGTTCTCAATGGAATCCCAGAGATCATTGTGACACTTTGGGGCCACATGGAACCATGGAGACCA
This sequence comes from Acanthiza pusilla, assembly GCA_036630365.1. Taxonomy (NCBI): domain Eukaryota; kingdom Metazoa; phylum Chordata; class Aves; order Passeriformes; family Acanthizidae; genus Acanthiza; species Acanthiza pusilla. The sequence goes on along the minus strand of JAXCHO010000192.1, from coordinate 125,292 downwards.
TGGTGACACTGCAGGGCCTCAGAGATGAAGGGAGACCATTGTGACTCTGTGGCGCCTCATGGAACCAAGGGGTCATTGTGACACAGTGGGGCCTCATGGAACCCAGGAGACCATTGCTGACAGTACGGGAACTCATGGAACCTATGGGGCATTGTGACACTGCAGAGCCTTGTGAAAGCAAGGAGACCATGGTGACACTGAAGAACTTCACAGAACCAAATATCCATTGGGACACAGCAGGGCATCACTGGAACCAAGGAACCATTGGTGACAGTGCGGAAGCTCAGGGAATCAAGCAGACATTGTGTTAAAATGGGGTCTGATGGAACCAATTGTGCATTGTGACCCTGAGGATCCAAGGAGACCATGGTGACACTGTGGAAACCCATGGACCCAAGTGCCCATTGTGACACTGCAGAACCAACATAGCTGCTGGACGTTGTCACCTGGCCCTGCACAGCTCCCTTGGGAGGCACAGCAGAACCAGCACCTTGTGCTGTGGCTGTGCTGCTGAGCTGGGCCGGGCTCCTGGCACAGAGGCAGCTCCTGGCAAGCGGCAGCGCTGCAGAGAGACAGCTCTGCCCAGGAGCAGCTCCTGTGCACAGCCCAGCAGGGCTGGGGCACTGCCAGAGCAGCTCAGGGACACCAGCAGGGCACAGCCAGAGCTCACAGGTGCTCAGCATTGGCAGGGGCTGTGCCATGGCCCAGAGGGGCTGTGTCATAGCCATAGGCACCTCTGGGGCTGTGTCACAGAGCCCCAGCACAGCTGTGATGTCAGAAAGGGGCAGTCTGACATCACAGAGTGGGCTGTGTGAGGTCACAGATTGGGCTAGTGTGACATCACAGAGCAGGCTCTGAGCTCACAGAGTGAGCTGTGTGACATCACTGAGTGCCAGCACAGAGCACGCTGTGACATCATGGAGTGGGTGGTGACATCATAGTACAGCTTTACAAGGAGGTTTTCTTATCTAATAGAGTTGCCAGTGACATCCCAGAGTGCACTGTGACATCACAGGGAGGTTTTGTTAGCTAATAGAGTTGCTGTGTGACATCCCAGGGTTGGCTTTGACATCACAGGGGCTGTGTGAGGTCACTGGGGAGGTCACTCTGCCCCAGACCCCCCTCACAGTCCCCCCAGACAAGTCCAACACTGCTCGTGCACAGCAGGGTCCCCTGTCCCCCCGGGTCCTCCCCTGCCTCCCGGTGCCGCAGCCTCCCCCAGAGGATGTTCCACGAGATCGACCCCCAGAGCCTGACACGGGGACAGGGGGCATAGGGCCATGGGGTGTGGGACAGGGGGACAGGGAGCCCCGGCAGAGTCCCCATGTGCCACAGGGTGAGAGCCTGGGCAGGGCTCCTTCAGCCTCCTACGAACGAGGGGTTGAGAGCGCTTAAAAAATGCCCAGCAAGGAATCAGCAAAAACCACATTTAATATTAGAGCGACAGCACAACAAAGTTCCTTGGCAAGAGTCACTCTAGTCCTGACTGGACAGTTCAGGCACACCAAGGAAAAAAAGAAACAACCAAACCAAACAAATCCAGTTAATCAAGGAAATGAACTCTCCGTGTGCGTGTGTTTAGGTGTCTGTGACAAAATCACAGTGACGGCAAGGATAAAAGGAAAACAGCCTAAAAGCTTAAAAGCACTCAAACTTAACAGAACTTAACTTATACCTTAACCTTTATAATTCAGGAAAAGTAGAGTGCTTAATGGTATTCAACCTAACTTATAACTGACGACTTAACAATTTAACAGAGGAGTAACACTTACCAGTCTTATCTTATAATTTGTATTAAAGTTACCTATGCAAAAGAACAGCCCTCAGCAGCATTTAACTTAGCTTATTACTTAGGACTGAACCTTACGTACAGGCCTAACTTCCTCAGATATCCAAGGGACTGCAACCCCTCCGAGAGCAGCATTTCTCCCCCATTTGCCAGAGCACAGGCACACGTGTGTGCACACAGACACAAAGAGGCAGTGCCAGGGACCTGTCAGAAATTGCCCTCGAGGGCAGGGAAATGCTCACTCCCGATGCTTTTGCATCTCCCCAGCGGGCGAAGGGTTGAGCCTCGAGGAGTGGGGGATCGGCCCAGGCTCCCTCGTTGTTCGGGGATGCCACACTCGGGACACTCATAGGGTCTCTCCCCAGTGTGGATGCGCCGGTGCTTGATGAGGGTGGAGTTGTGCTTGAAGCCCTTCCTGCAGTCAGGGCAGCGGAAGGGCCTCTCCTCTGTGTGAATCCGCTGATGCACGAGGAGATGGGAGCTGCTATGAAACCTCTTCCCACACATGGAACACTCATAGGGCCTCTCGCCTCGGTGGATCATCTGGTGGCGGATCAGGTGTGAGCTCTGCCTGAAGCTCTTCCCACATTCCCCACACTCATGAGGCCTCTCCCCACTGTGGATCCTCTGGTGGTCGATCAGGCTGGAGCTGCTGCTGAAGCTCTTCCCACATTCCCTACACTCATAGGGCCGTTCTCCAGTGTGGATCCTCCGGTGGCAAATCAGGTGGGAGCTCTGGCTGAAGCTCTTCCCACACTCCCCACACTCATAGGGTCTCTCCCCTGTGTGGATGCGCTGGTGCCTGATGAGGGTGGAGTTGTGCTTGAAGCCCTTCCTGCAGTCAGGGCAGCGGAAGGGCCTCTCCTCTGTGTGAATCCGCTGATGCACGAGGAGATCTGAGCTGGTCTGAAAACTCTTCTCACACACAGAACACTCGTAGGGCCTTTCCCCTGTGTGGATCCTCTGGTGGCAGATCAGGAGGGATCTCTTGCTGAAGCCCTTTCCACATTCCCCACACTTGTAGGGCTTCTCCCCATCATGGAGCTGCTCATGGACCACCAGGGCCGAGCTCTGGCTGAAGCTCCGGACGCCTTCCCGGCACAGGGTGGGTCTTTCCTCCTCACAGCACCCTGGGCTGGGTTTGCAGCCCCTCCTTGTGCGGCATCTCTGGGGCTCTTCCTCCCTCTTGAACTCCTGTGCCATGGAGCTGCTCAAAACGGCCTCTTCCACCAGGTTCTGCCCCAAGGCTTTGCCCTCCCTGGTCTCCGTCTGCAGCTCATTGCCTGGGGAGGAAGGACAAGGAGAGGATGGGATTTGCCTCCGTGCCACACCGAAGGGGAAGGACATCCCCCCAATCTGTCCCTGTAGGACAGCATCGGCAGCGGGGCTGTCCTGCAGCCGGGGGCGATGCTGGGCTGGGACATGGAGCAGAAGAGAGGAGGAAAAAGGCACTGACTGCCTCACCTGCCAGAGTATCCTGGGCCATTTTCCTCTTCCTCACAGCCTCCTTCTCCATCTGGCCAAGGTTTGGGAATGGGAAATCCTGGTTTGGGGGAAAAAAGGGTGTGAGTGCCTTGGTGTGGGGGTTCTTCATGCCCAAGTCTATCTCTAAATGTCACTGAGTCTTTTGCATCTCTAAAATCCACCAGAAATCAAGAGTGACCCCAAAAAAAGCCTCCCAGGAGTTTCCCCTTTCCAGTCTCCTAGCTTTGGGGTGCTGGGGTTCCCCCTTCTCAAAGCTGCTGGGGCTCCCGTGGGTCCTGGGGGGTCCCCCTGCTCCAGGCTCCTGCTTAGGGATGCCGTGGGCTTTCGCTGGTCCCAGGGCTCCCTTCTTCCCTGATGCTGCTTTGGCTCCCAGGGCTCCCAGGCTCCCCCTCTTCACGCTCCCCCCACTCCAGGCACTTGCGCCTTCCCCCTCTCTCCGCCGCCCCTTTCAGCGTCACAGTGTCCCGGCCCTGCCTCATCTCCAGGCTCCCCACCCCTCCAGTCTGCCGGGGGTCCCCCAGCTCTGCTATCGCCCCTCTCTGCTCTCTCCACTCCGGGAGTCCTGCATTCCACCCCCAGCTCTCCCGGGGATCCCCATAACCAACATCCTGTTCTGCCAAAACTGGGAATTCCCACATGAACCCCTACCAATATTCCCTAAATGTCCATTTATGGCACAGCTTTGGAGTCCTGCAAGATCCAAACATCCCCTCCGGCCCAAAAAATCCCCACCAGGGACATGCAAAGATATCTGGAGCTGAGTTCCAGAATTCGTGAGTTCCAAACACACGTCCAGACAAAAACCCCCCTACTGGAGACCCCCGATAGATTTGGTCAAGCTCGACCTCCACAGTCACCTGTGGAATGTGGGGTGGGCAATGATCCCAGAGCCGGGGGTGCTGCGGACACAGTGGGTGGTGAAAACTCATGGTTCTCCTGCTCCTCCTTTTCCTGCTCCTCCTGCTCTCACTCTCCCTTCCTCCTCTCACTCCAGACCCAGCTTCTCCACCCTCCTCTGCCCCACAGCTGCCACAGCACAGGCTGATTGGATGGGGGAACCCCCGATCAGCCGCAGGGATGGACAGGGGGCTTGGGGACCCCCCCAGTGCGGATCCACCTCCCCCAGAGACCCAGGGAATTGCTCTGGGGATTGAGTGCTGGGGGACAGGGCTGGGCCCCCACGGAACCACCCTTCTTCCTTCCCAACATCCCCTTTCCCTCCCCTCTCCTCCCCTTGCCCATCCTTCTCCCAATCCACACACCCCTCCCAACTCAATTTCTGTCTCCCATCCCCCTCCCACTCTCCTTGGGGGTCCCAGACCACTCTTCTCCACTGCTCTTCTCTCCCTTTCACCATCCTCCCCTCAATCCCCAACCCCCCCTCTCCCATGATTGGTTTTGGGGCTTCCACGCACCTCCTGCCCACTTTGGGGGTCCCAATCCCCATTTCGCTCACTTTGGGCTCCCAGCCCCCGCCCCCCTTCTCACCGCGCCCCCCGCTCACCCCGCGGAGGGCCGGGGGCACTCCCAGCACCACCAGTGCCACCAGCACGGCCCCAGCTGCCCCCACACGGCCCATGCCCAGCGCCGGGCAGGTGCCCACAGCCCCAAAGCAGCCGCGCTCTGCCCTGGCCGGGTCCCCAAAGCGGCCCCGCCCCGCGCGGCACTGCGAGCACCAGGCCGGAGCAGTGCGGAGCGCGGGCGGGCGGCATCAGCCGTGCCCGGGCAGGGCCGGGCCCCGCGGGGCTCCCCCCGCACTCGGCCCCACCGGGACAGCGCCCAGCGGGGGGGCCCGGCCTGCCCGCCACACACCTCCCCCTCCCCAAATTCCGCTCCCGCCGCCCATGGGGCCCAGGGGGGCGCAGCTGGGCTCCACAGCTGCCGGACACACGTGTCCCCCGCTGCCACTGCCACCCCCCAAGGATTAGGGCTACCCCAAAATTCCCTCACACGTGGCCGATACCCCGCAAGCCCCCAAGGACTGCGGTCCCCCCGCCTTCATCACCCCCAACCTTCGGCTGCCTCATCCCAGCCCCAGCCCACCCATCCCCCTCCCCCACACTTCATCCCACACCCCAATCCACATCCCACCCTCCCCGGGCCCCAGCCCACCCCATCCCACTTCTCCCGACAGCCGCCACTGGGACCCCCAAAAACCCGCGTGCCGGGGACTCCCCAATATCCCCCCAGGGCCATTTGCGACTCACATCTAGAGTCCTGCAACATCCAAATATCTGCCCCCCTCCCCCCCTTAAAAAAAAGAAACAAAGCCTCCCAGGAGCAACCAAAGATATTTGGGGCTCTGTTCTGGAGTCCTACAAGCTCCAAAAATCCCCCCCTCCCAAAAAGAACCCCACGCACCGCAGAAGATCTCTGGGGCGAGCTCCCCCTGCCCGGTCACCTGCGGGATGCGGGGGGCGATGCTCCCGGGCCGAGGGTTGCGGACACAGAGAGCGATGGACGCACGTGGCAGCTCGTTTTGCTGCTTCTCTTGCTGCTCCTCTCCCTTGATCCCTCCTCTTCCTCCCGCTGTTTCCCTCTGTCCCTTCTCCCGACTCGCCCTTCTTCCTCCTCTTCCTCTCCTCCCGGCTCCTCCTGTTCTTTGTCACTCCCATCCCGGCTGTGTCTGACATCACCCCGGGGCCATCCCGTGCTCAGCAGAGCATCCTGTGCTTTGTCAGCACTCTCTGCTCCTTAGGGAAGGATTTGGGATTTATTCCGGGCACACACACTGAACCTCACCCCAAAGTGCCCTGCTCCCATTGCTGTCCCCTGGGCACTGGGCAGGTGCTGTGCCAAGGGAAGCAGAGACACAAAGGAAGCCAAGTGCAGCCCAGCTGCCCGGGCTGATCCAGACGAGCCCCAGGGACAAGGTCCTGCAGAGCCACACGGAGCCCTCGGCTCCTGTTATGATCCAATTATTAAGGTTCTTTAGAAATGCCTCTGCCCCAGTTAAGGTGCAAATGAGACCATATGCCAGTCAATAGTATGGGTTTTATCGTGTAGGAAATAGAGTAGAAAAGAGAGAAAGGGAGAAGTAGGAAAAGAGGTGGGGGGGACAGAGAGTGACAGAGACAGAATAAAAGAATATCACCATCTGTGGATCCCAGCGATGTTGCATTGATCCTCTCCAGCTTGGTCTTCTTGGTGGTGATGGTCCCCCTGGAAAGCACAGAATCCCATGGGTTAATATCCACTCAGGCCAGGTGGCAATGTCCAGGCATGTCCCCCGGGGGGGGGACAGTCTCTTGCAGCAGACTCTGCTGGCATCACGTGCAGTCCTGTGGGGCAAGACCGAGCACTTTGGGGGGTCTGTGATGGATTATGACACCCCCTCAGCTGCCTCTCACGTGAATGTCCCGTGAATGTGGCCTGTGGGCTTGGGGGTTCCACAGCTGGCCCAGTTTGTGTGAGGGAGGATGGGCGTTTATTGCCTCTCTCCAGAGGTTATGCCATGCGCCTGTGATAAATGAGTGAATGATAAATGCTGGCTTTCGCATATATGAATTTAACATTAAGAAGTGATGTGTACTGTATAAAAAAATAATGTTAAGATAAAATATAATTAAGCAGAAACAAGGTTAGGGTGAATTGTAACTTCGAGATAGTTGTAATATATTAGAAAATGTGATAATAAATACATGGTAATAAATGTCTTTTAAGTTGATAAAACACAGAGCTGAGGATCACGACGTCTTAAAGAAACAAAGAAGATAACCACAGGCATCCCAGGAAGTCTGTAATCTCGACTCACACCTCTCAAAAGGAAGTGTCACCTACAAATTAAGTTGGAACTGAGGAAACATCGATGGGAGGATTTCAGCCTTCAGTTCTGAGATAATCCAGAGGGTCCGAGACTCCAAGACAGGCGCCTTCGCTGGCAGAAGGGGGCAAAGATCAGAGGGGGGAGCTGAGTGAAGTGTAAATCACCTTCGAGGCTTAATGAATATGTAACAATTAAAGAAAGTACTTAAGTTCACTGTACAATGGATGGGTGTGCCTCTGGCAAAATTGCTAAGCACCCAGCGCTGTTTTTGTCTTTGCTCTATTAATAAATACTCAATATTATACAGTTAAAATTTCGGCCCCTGAATTCATTTATAACATAGCCAAAACCTCCTCCTGCCCCCCTGTCTCGGATTAGAGACAAATATCCTAGGTGGAAAGCACTCTGAACAGGTGCCCCCCCCCCCCACAACAAGGTTTCTGGCACCCCTTCCCCCACAACAGAGTATCTCAGCCCAAAGTGGAAAGAACTGTTTAATTAACAGACAACACAGTGGAAAGGGAAAGGGGAAAAAAGGTCATTAAACCTGAATAAACAGCTGATAAACTTAGTGTCCTTTTCCTCGTGGCTTCCCCTTTCCGGGGTCCCCCCCACCCCGAGGGCCCGGGGGCTGTTCCTCCGGCTGCTCCCTGGACGATTCTCGTCCGCTGTCCTCCGGGGCTCCTCAGGTTCTCGGATGAGAAAGCAAGTCGAAGAAAAGGATCCACAAATGATGGGAAAAAAAAACAAATCCCGGGAAAAAAGGGAAAAAAGAAGAAAAAAAAAAAAAAAAACCCCAAGCGGCAGCCACACCAGTAGCACCAGCCACCCGCAGCTGCAACTGAACTGAGGGAAAAAAAAAAACCAAATTAAAAAAACCCCCAGTGTCCCTTCCTCCCTCTCACTCCCCCATAGGAGAGCCGGGGAAAAGTTTCAAAACATCCCGCGGGCAGAGCTTTCTCCCAGCTGCGGGACACAGTTAAAGCTACAGGACCATATTCCTGCTCAAGTATACAAACGATAGGGAATACAAAATATCATTATGCCACCCCAGGACATTCCACCCCTTATTCCATATCGTTGGCTTGAAGTTCACACTAATATGCTCCAATTCTATACACACACTTATATACATATTTACATATTTACATATATACATATATACACACATATAGGTATATACAAATAGAGGCAGTGATATTCAACAAGCAATGGTACTCCAGCATCCCAATATTACACATGGCCCTCACCCAAAATCAAATCTCCCTGAGGTACACATCGTGTTTCCCCATTTTCCTGCATTACCCACCAAGTACACCCTGGTCCCTGAGCGAAAACAACCCCACGGATATGTTTCTCTTTACACCAGGCAGAATTAATCCAAACTGTCTTTCCTAACAAGCCTCTGGCATATACTGCTGGGACCTTATCTCCATCTACTCTGTTGAGGAGCTCAGATTGGGCAGGGCCTGCTCGGTTGATGGAGCCTCGGGTGTTAACTAACCAGGTGGCTTTTGCTAAATGCTGCTCCCAATTTTTGAAAGTCCCCCCACCTAATGCTTTCAAGGTGGTTTTTAACAATCCATTGTACCGCTCTACTTTGCCAGCAGCAGGGGCATGATAAGGGATATGGTATACCCACTCAATGCCATGCTCTCTAGCCCAGGTGCTTATAAGGCTGTTCTTGAAATGACTTCCATTGTCAGACTCAATTCTCTCAGGGGTACCATGCCTCCAAAGGACTTGCCTTTCAAGGCCCAGGATGGTGTTGCGGGCAGTGGCATGAGACACAGGGTAGGTCTCCAGCCACCCCGTGGTGGCCTCTACCATTGTGAGCACGTAGCGCTTGCCGTGGCGGGTTTGAGGCAGTGTGATGTAATCGATCTGCCAGGCCTCTCCATACTTGTATTTGGTCCACCTTCCCCCATACCACAGGGGTTTCACCCACTTGGCTTGCTTGATCTCAGCACATGTCTCACAGTCATGGATCACCTGGGAGATACAGTCCATGGTTAGATCCACCCCTCGGTCTCGTGCCCACTTATAGGTGGCATCTCTGCCCTGATGGCCTGAGGCATCATGGGCCCATCGGGCTAGGAACAACTCTCCTTTGTGCTGCCAATCTAAATCTATCTGTGACACTTTTATCTTTGCAGCCTGATCTACCTCTTTGTTGTTCTGGTGTTCCTCATTAGCTCGGCTCTTGGGGACATGGGCGTCTACATGGCAGACCTTCACAGGTAGCTTCTCTACCCGGGCAGCAATGTCTTTCCACTCCTCAGCAGCCCAGATCGGTTTTCCCCTACGCTGCCAACTGGCCTTTTTCCATTTTTCCAACCAACCCCATAGAGCATTGGCTACCATCCACGAATCGGTGTACAGGTAAAGCTTTGGCCACTTCTCTCTTTCAGCAATGTCCAGGGCCAGCTGAACGGCTTTGAGTTCAGCAAATTGGCTCGATCCACCTTCTCCTTCAGTAGCTTCTGCAACCCGGCGTGTGGGACTCCATACAGCTGCTTTCCATATTCGCTTTGTCCCTATAAGACGACAGGAACCATCAGTGAAAAGAGCGTAGCGTGTTTCATCTTGCGGCAGTTGGTTGTACGGTGGAGCTTCCTCCGCCCGAGTTACCTGTTCTGGCTCTTCTTCGTCAGTCAGGCCAATTTTTTCACCTTCAGGCCAATTTGTAATTATCTCCAGGATCCCAGGGCGATTCAGATTTCCCATACGGGCGCGCTGTGTGATGAGGGCAATCCATTTACTCCATGTGGTGTTGGTGGCATGGTGGGTAGAGGGAACCTCTGCTTTGAACATCCACCCCAGCACCGGTAGTCGGGGTGCCAGGAGGAGTTGTGCTTCTGTGCCAATTACCTCTGAGGCAGCTCGGACTCCTTCATAGGCTGCCAAGATCTCTTTCCCTGTTGGGGTGTAGTTGGCTTCAGCCCCTCTGTAGCTTCGGCTCCAGAATCCCAGTGGTCGCCCTCGAGTCTCGCCAGGCATCTTCTGCCAAAGGCTCCAAGACAAACCATGACTCCCGGCTGCAGAGTAGAGCACATTCTTTACTTCTGGTCCTGTCCTGACTGGGCCAAGGGCTACTGCATGGGCAATCTCCTGCTTGATCTGGGCAAAGGCTTGTTGCTGTTCAGGGCCCCAATGGAAATCATTCTTCTTGCGTGTCACCAGGTAGAGAGGGCTCACAATCTGGCTGTACTCAGGGATGTGCATCCTCCAGAAGCCTATGGCACCTAGGAAAGCTTGTGTCTCCTTCTTGTTGGTTGGTGGGGACATCGCTGTGATCTTATTGATGACCTCGGTGGGAATCTGATGCCGTCCATCTTGCCACTTCACCCCCAGGAACTGGATTTCTTTGGCAGGCCCCTTGACTTTGCTCTTTTTGATGGCGCGACCGGCTTCCAGAAGAATCTGGATGATTTTCTCTCCTTTCTCAAACACTTCTTCTGCTGTGTCCCCCCACACAATGATGTCATCGATGTACTGCAGATGTTCTGGAGCCTCACCCTTTTCCAGTACAGCCTGAATCAGTCCATGGCAGATGGTAGAACTGTGCTTCCACCCCTGGGGCAGTCGGTTCCAGGTGTACTGCACACCCCTCCAGGTGAAAGCAAACTGAGGCCTGCACTCAGCTGCCAGAGGAATGGAGAAAAATGCGTTTGCAATGTCAATGGTGGCGTACCACTTTGCTGCTTTGGACTCCAGTTCATACTGGAGCTCCAGCATGTCTGGCACGGCAGCGCTCAGCGGTGGAGTCACCTCATTCAAGGCACAATAATCCACAGTCAATCTCCAATCACCATCAGATCTGCGCACAGGCCAGATGGGGCTGTTGAAGGGTGAGTGGGCCTTGCTGACCACCCCTTGGCTCTCCAGCTCACGGATCAGCTTGTGGATGGGAATCACAGCATCTCGATTTGTTCGATACTGCCGGCGGTGTACTGTCGAGGTGGCAATTGGTACCTGTTGTTCCTCCTCCTTCAAGAGTCCAACTGCAGAAGGGTTCTCTGATAGTCCAGGCAAGGTGTTTAATTGCCTAACGCCCTCTGCCTCAACAGCAGCTATTCCAAAAGCCCACCGGAGTCCTTTCGGGTCTTTGAAATAGCCATTCCGGAGGAAATCTATGCCCAGAATACACGGGGCCTTTGGACCAGTCACGATGGGATGTTTCTGCCACTCCTTCCCAGTCAGGCTCACCTCGGCTTCCACCAGCGTCAACTCTTGTGATCCCCCTGTTACCCCAGCAATAGAAATGGGTTCTGCCCCAACATGTCCCGATGGCATTAGGGTACACTGTGCACCTGTATCAACCAAGGCTTCGTATTTTTGTGACTCTGATGTACCAGGCCATCGAATCCACACAGTCCAAAAGACACGGTTTTCCCATGCCTCTACCTGGCTAGAGGCAGGGCCCCTCTAGCCTTGGTTATCATTCCCTCCCTGAGCATACATTCCACCGTCAAGGGAATCTGACACAACATCTTCCCTTCTGCTGTACTCAGCAGGTTGGCTACGGGAAGCTGAGGCTACCTTGGCACTGGCAGAACCCCCTCGGCTAGCGTTGCCCTCCTTAAGCTGGCGCACCCGTTCTGCCAGGACAGAGGTGGGCTTCCCATCCCACCTATTCATGTCTTCCCCATGGTCATTCAGAAAGAACCACAACTCAGCTCGTGGGGTGTACCCTCTCTCTCTAGCTGGGGGACGTCGGGCTCTGGTGTTGGGGCCTGTGACTCTCACTGGTGCCACACTGTTTTTCCTCACCTCCTCCCTGATCTCATCCCTGATCTCCTTCCTCATCTCCTTCATCTCCTCCTTCAACTCCTTAACCACAGCAGAGACCTGAGCCTGCATTGGGCCATTGACCACACTTGCATAATGCCTGAGCTTGTCAGCTACAGAGCCCACTGTCTCACGGTTGTCATCGGGATTAATCATTGCAATGTAGGTGACATATTGGGTTGGTCCTAGACTTGCCAGGTTCCACAACATTTGCCCTGTGCACCTGACCTTGTCAGGATCATTTTCGTGCTGTCCGTCCCTCCCAAAAAGCACCTCCTGTACTGCCACTTCTCTCAGCCGTTGGATCGCTTCCTCAACAGTCTTCCAGGGCAATCTACGGTAGTTCTCCTGCATTCTGTCTTTGTGAACAAACCTTTCCCTTACACTCATTAAAAGCCTCTCCCAGAGAGAAATGGGTCCTGCCTCCCTCACGAACACCTTGTCAACACCCGCGTCCAGGGCCACGGATCCCAAATTCCTGGCCTCACCACCATCCACCTGCATGCCTGGGCCCATGCGGTCCCAAACACGAAGCAACCAGGTTGAGAAAGCCTCGCCCTTCCGCCGCACAATGTCATTGTGCAGACTACGGATAGTGTCGTACGACAGGGACTCGGTGATGATTATAGGCTCAGGCTCCCCTGCTGGTTGTGAGGGCCCTGGTTCCCCATCATCATTAACTGGGCGTACTGATTTGGTCTTATACTTCCTCCGCTGTACAGGGGCAACTGCTGCTGGCTGTGACTGCCCTTGAGATTCAGCTGGAACCTGGACGGTTGTAATGTCCGTGGGTTCCGCTGCTGCACCATCCACCTCTTCCCCTGTAGGGCAAGGAGAGGGCTTCTCACCAGCTGAGGAAGTGTATTCCCTCAACACCTGACGTATCTTTTCCTCCACTGCCTCCATCCAATTTGGTTGGTTCATTTCTGGGGCAGGCTGTTGGACAGGGTCAGGCCGTGGGGCAGGGTCAGGCTCAGGGACAGGGTCAGGTTTGGGCATACTCTCAGGCTCTGGGACAGCTTCGGTCTCTGTAGCAACCTCCCTAGTCTCTGGGACTGCACCCCTAGTCTCTGTGGCAACATCCCTAGTTTCTGTGGCAACATCCCTAGTCTCTGGAGCCGCATTCCTATTCCCTGGGGCAGATGTTAGAGTGGTTACCCAGGGCAGTCTCCCCCTTTCTCGGAATATAAAGAAGACTAGACCTATCAGCAACGCCAACCACTGTACAATGTCATTAGCATTTAGAGAGTATATGAACCCTCTGAGCCCTGGTAGGGTAGGCCCAAAGAAAGGGGTGAAGGATTGAGAAAAAGTTCCCCCTGGTGTCATCTCCTCACAAAAGGTACCATTACCAAACAGACTCCAAAAACATGTACTCACGGTGTTAAAGCCCTGTAACCAAGTGCCCGCCGTCCAAAGGACGTGAAAAATCCATAAATTTCTCATCTTATTGACCCATTGTGAGAACTGGATAACAACCACCACGACCTTAGTCATAAGACCCATCTTTAGACAGGGAGCTGCAAATGGGAAAAATGTGGCCACGAGAATGTGCCAGCCAAACCAAGGTATCTTAGACCACATGGTGCCACTTAATGAGGTTTCTATGTTCAGCACGCTAGAAATGGGTCTCCCAGAAACTTTTATTCCTTTTGCACCTTTTTCTCTATGCCCTCGTGCCGCACGTTGGGCGCCAAAATCTGTCTTCGTTTGATAGACAGGTGTCTGCTTAGGAAGGTGGGAACCTTCCTTAGAACAGAGAATGTGAATCCCCTTCCCTCCGAATTATTATAACTTTAGAATCACGGGCTCTCAGGCAAAGGTATGGGAAAAGGAATAAGAGTTTTTTACTAGTATCTATAATGAGGTAAACAATCAGTAACAAAGAAACAGTAAACAAGGTAAAAAACAGTAAACAAAACAAAACAAAACTTAGTGGCAAATGTCCCTGGTCTGTCAGGCACTTTCCCGTTTGGTGCAGTCACGGTCACGGCCAGCAGGGGCGCTGTTGGGCTCCTAGACCCGCAGCGCAGGTGCGATGACTCCCGGGAAGCTGCAGATGGCGCTGTGGCGCGGTTGGATCTGTGCCACACGTGTAATGGCGGACGGGTTGGAGCCAAGTGGAGCGCAGATGGACAGGGACGCAGCAGAGAGCCCAGAGCCGGGAGATGGAGCGGCCGGGTCAGCGCACCGGGGCCAGCCGGCAGAGGAGGCGGCAGGAAACTCCGCAGTTGGGGCAGGCAGGGCGCGGGCAGCGGCAGGCAGGCCGCGGGGTGGTGGCAGGCAGGGGGTCCCGCTCCGCTCAGTGCAGCTGGCAGATGCACCCTCTCGGAGGGGACGAGAGGATTGGAGTCCCGTGCCCTTCCCCTCAAAGCAAGGACTCACCCAGCAGGCAGAGAAAAACTAGTGCAGAGCCAGGCTTTTCTTTTCCTGCGGTCCCAGCCAGAAACAGAGAGAGTCTCTTCCCCTGTTCTCTCCTTGAGAGCAGCGAGCGAGTGTGCTGTTATCAAATCCTGTAAATCTCTCCTTCCCCTGCCTGGAAAAAGCCAAAGGCTTTGTCTCCTTTGTGAGTGTAGATGGCCCTTAAAGACCGGTCATTAGTTGCTTAGCAACAGAATGGGAAAAATTCCACTTGCTCCCTGCCCTCCCCCCAACCTTCCACAGACCTGAGGACACTTTCTCAGTCATGTCCCTCAGTGGGATCCATTAATGGTATCAGGAACTTTGGAGTTCTGACTTTTCATTCTTGAGAGGTTTCTGCAGCTCCCTCCCAGGGACTGATGTTCAGGGCCTCAGCACCAGAGCCCCGCGAGGCTCATTCAAGTGCCTGTGCTGTGGCTGTGCTGCTGAGCTGGGCCGGGCTCCTGGCACAGAGGCAGCTCCTGGCAAGCGGCAGCGCTGCAGAGAGACAGCTCTGCCCAGGAGCAGCTCCTGTGCACAGCCCAGCAGGGCTGGGGCACTGCCTGCAGCCGCCCAGGGCACACACAGAGGCACAGAGAGGTTCCATCAGTCAGGGCTGGGAAGATGCTGAGAAGTGGCTGGGGGAGAATCATTCCCAGCCCTTGACACAGGAAGCCTCAGCTGCAGGACAGTGCAGCTGCAGTTCCTGGAGTGATCTCCTAAAGCTGGAACATCCCAATGTCTACACATTCTGTAAGTACAACTCAGAGTATCTCGAGTGTAGTGGAGGTGAAATGCTCATGAAGCTCTGACATGCTGAGAGCTTCTGTTCACTCTCAGAATATTTCCAATACAAGAACTTTGATAAAAAGAGGAAATGTCCTGAGACTCTTTTCAGTTTCTTAGTATTGTAGAATGGCAGGGAGGGGGGATTAATATTAAAGGTATCATTAATTTTGGCAAGTCCCTGGGACATCCGAACTCTTAGTGTTGGTGATTCGTAGGTGTGCAGGAGATCCCTAATGTGCTTTCAGCCACTCCTCTGCCCAAGAACAGCACCAGCATCGCCTTTGCTGGACCCATCAGGCTCAGTCTGACCTGTCCTTTCCCCAAGCTGCAGACCGACCTGCCCCCAGGCAGTGCCCTGCAAACAGGCAGGTTTCTGTAGGGCCAAGGAGAGTGCACAGAGATTTGGGGTCTGTGAGTGCTGGCAGGGAGAGATCAGGCACAGGGAAGCACCTCCAGGAGGAAAATCTCCAGGACACAGAGATAAGATCAGGGAATGAGAGAAAACAAAACCCAGAAATGTTATGATGGAAGACTTTAGAGATCTCCATATGATCCTCTCCAATGCAGCCCCTCCCTGTTAAAAGCCTCCTCCCTCCTCTCCCAGGGACAGCTGCAGGGCTGAGGAGCTGGGGGTGCAGCCAGGGGTGCCCAGGGCTGTCCTGCAGAGCAGGTCCTGCACCCCAGGGCTCTTTGCCAGGGCAAGGAATCTGCCACCTGCCAGGGGCAGCTCTCAGCCTGCCTGGGGAGCTCCCCGTGGATGGTGGAGTGGAGCTGTGGGTGCAAGGAGTGACTCCTGCCAGGGCAGCTCCTGCTGCTGTGCAGAGGGTGCTGTGTGGGTCAGGGCTTTTCAGAGCTCCAGCTCATGCCCACATCATTTCTGAGAGGACTTTTCATGAGCACATTCAGGGCAGGAGTTTCCTGCTTGAGGCTCTGCTTTCCTGAATCTGTGCTTCCACGTTTCCCTGGCTCAGCCTGGTGGGAATGGAAACTCAGCTGTGCAGGGCAGAGCAGGGGCTGAGACTCTTAATCCATTACGCTGAGTTTTCCTGGGAATCTCAGCAAGTCATCCACCTCCCCAGCCTCCAGATCCATCCAGCATCACCTTCCCATGGTCCCCAGGCCTGGGGGAGCTGTTCTTTAATCCCTGCAGCCCCGAGCGGCTGCAGGGCAGAGCTGGCCCAGGGCTGGGCTGGGCTCTGGCAGCGCTGGCAGGGAAGGACCCCGGGGCCACAGGAACAGCTCCCGGCTGGGACAGCTCCAGCAGCAGAGCCGTGGGCAGGCAGGGAAGGAGGCAATGCTGAGGGAAGCGCTGCTGCAGGGGAGATGTGGCACCTCCCGGCCCTGCCCTGCAGTGCAGTGCAGACACTGCCCTGAGCAGCAGAGCTCTTGTGTCCCCTCGCAGCCAGCACAGCCCTCAGCCCGGGGGCTCAGGATCCTCAGCCCAGGAACTTGAGGCCCTCGGTCACCTCCTGGGCTGCCAGAGCAGCACCAGAGATGAAGGGCATATCTCCTGCCGTTGCCCATTCCCTGCTGACCAGGGCCTGAGGGCGACTGTCCTGCACTGGGACTGCCTGGGAGGGGCTGTGCAGGGCTGGGGAGGGAAAGGCTTTTCCTCAGGCCCAGCTCTGTCTCTCCTTGCCTTGCTCCTGGCATTGCTGACAGGCTCTCTGGGAATGGCAGCTCCAGCTGCAGGGTCAGGCACAGCCCTTGGGGCTCCTCCTGTGCAGGCTGAGCACAGCAATGGTGTCCCAGCTCCCTCTGCCCTGGGCAGCTCTGGGCAGGGCAGGCTGGGAGGCTGCGAATGAGCTGAGTCTCCTCAAGCAGTTCCATGGACAGGAGCCTTGGTGTGTCCTCAGGATGTTCATCCAAGCTGTGAGCTGCCAACACTGGGGGACAGGAGAGTCCTTGCCAGGAGTGGGGCTGGGACTCTGAGAAAGGCTGAGCCATTTGGCCACAGCTCTCAGCTGTGTCAGGTTGATTTTCAGGGGAACACAGTGACTGCCCTCGATCTCAGAAAGGGCAGCTGGGAACAGATGGAGCGACAGAGCAGCTCCCCTCACTCTTCCCTGAGTTACAGCCAATCCTCCTGCATTGCACACTTCTCTCTGTTCTCCCTGGGCACAGCAGGAAATCCTCTCAAACTGCCTTTGGCTGTCACTGCTCCTTAGCCCTGGGACAGGAGATGCTGCCCCTCTGCCTTAGGGGCAGTTTGGGCTGCTGAAGTCCAACCTTGGACTGTTCCCATGTTCCCATGACCCCACAGCTGCAGAGCAGAGCTGACTCCTCAGTGTCCATGGGCTGAGCCCCTCCTTGTCACAGCAACAGGGCCAGATCCCAGCAGAGCTCCATCCACAGGGCTGAAGGAAGGGCTCTGGGAAAAGGAAAATCGGGTGGCACAGAGCAGCAGAGTCCAGCTGGGAGAAAGCTTGGATATTGCTCAGAAAAGTCTCCCCTGACTTCTCACTGTCTCCTCCTTGAACACGTCTCCATGGACAGAGGCTAAAAATGTCCAACAGCAGCTCCATGACCCAGTTCCTCCTCCTGGCATTTGCAGGAACACGGGAGCTGCAGCTGCTGCACTTCTGCCTCTTCCTGGGCATCTCCCTGGCTGCCCTCCTGGGCAACAGCCTCATCATCAGCGCCGTAGCCTGCGGCCACCACCTGCACACGCCCATGTTCTTCTTCCTGCTCAACCTCTCCCTGCTTGACCTTGGCACCATCTGCACCATTGTCCCCAAAGCCATGCACAATTCCCTCTGGGACACCAGGGACATCTCCTACACAGGATGTGCTGCTCAGCTCTTTCTGCTTGCCTTTTTCATTTCAGCAGAGTTTTCTCTCCTCACCATCATGTGCTATGACCGCTACGTGTCCATCTGCAAACCCCTGCACCACGGGACCCTCCTGGGCAGCAGAGCTTGTGCCCACATGGCAGCAGCTGCCTGGGCCTGTGGCTTTCTCACTGCTCTGCTGCACACAGCCAATGCATTTTCCCTGTCCCTGTGCCGGGGCAATGCCCTGGGCCAGTTCTTCTGTGAAATCCCCCAGATCCTCAAGCTCTCCTGCTCACACTCCAAATTCAGGGAACTTGGGCTCATTGTGGTTAGTCTCTGTTTGGTATTTGGTTGTTTTGTGTTCATTGTTTTCTCGTATGTGCAGATCTTCAGGGCTGTGCTGAGGATCCCCTCTGAGCAGGGACAGCACAAAGCCTTTTCCACGTGCCTCCCTCACCTGGCCCTGGTCTCCCTGTTTATCAGCACTGCAGCATTTGCCTACCTGAAACCCCACTCCATCTGCTCCCCATCCCTGGATCTGGCACTGTCAGTTCTGTACTCGGTGGTGCCTCCAGCCCTGAACCCTCTCATCTACAGCCTGAGGAACCAGGGGCTCAAGGATGCCCTGAGGAAACTGATGACTGACGCTTTTCAGAAGCAGTAAAGTGCTGATTTTCTTCTCTGGTAACTCAGTGTAACTGTGGTGGTTTTGCTTGGCCCAGTTTTTGCTAGTGAGCACGGTGGGGTACAAAGATGGCTCCTGCATGTCCTGAGTAAAGATTCTGGAAGTTTTTTACCATGTCCACAGAGCCAATCTCTGATGGCTCTGAAAATGATGGACATGCTGCTGGCCAAGCCTGGGCCAATTAGACATGTTAGTTATGCCTCTGTGAAAACACATTTAAGAAGAAATCAAAACAATGTGAGCATGCACTTCTTTTTTGCCAGAGGAGGAGGTGAGAATATGTGAGTGAAAACATGGAGGCCCCAAGGTCAGTGGAGAAGGTGGGGGAGGAGGTGCTCCAGGCGCAGGAGCTGAAAACCCTCTGCTGGCCATGGTGAAGACCGTGGGGGAGCAGGTGGTCCCCCTGCAGCCCATGGGGTCCAGGGGGTGCAGAGAACCCCCCACAGCCTGTGGGGAGGTGCCCACGCCAGAGGAGCAGGTGATGCCTGCAGGAAGCTGTGATCCAGTGGGAGTCCCAAAGACTGAGAGTTGCAAAAGCCTTGCAGGAGAGAGAAAGGCCTTGCTCCCGGGATGGAAACAGCCTGGCCTTGGCTTGGAATTCTGCAACCTGGAGAAAATCTCGGACTGCAGCAATCGGGCGGGTGCTGCTCGTGAGATTGGACCCACGCCAAAGAAGTTTGCAGAGGACTGTCTCTCGTGGGAGGGACCCCCATGGCTAAGTAGAGGACTCTTTTTCCCCTGATGGACTGACCCTGACCAAAGGAAACCCCCATACCCTGCCCCCACCCCGGAGCTGTTGGTTAGAAGGAAGGAGGGAGAGGGTGAGCTGAGAAATGGCCTTAATAGGGAGGGGGGTGAGTAGAGAAACAGCGTTTGTAGCAGAAGAATTGTGGTGTTGGACTGACTAAGAAAAGCCACAAACCTTGCCCCAGCCCGGATCTGTTGGTTGGATGGAGAGAGGAGTCGAATAGAGAAACAGTGTCTGTAGTAAAAGAATTGTGGTAGACTGACTTAAGAAAAAACCCCACACCCTGCCCCTGCCTGGAAGTTGTTGGTTCGTTGGAAAGGAGGGAGGGGGTGAGCTGGGAAGCAGTGCCTTAAGAGGGAAGGGG
Source organism: Acanthiza pusilla (assembly GCA_036630365.1). NCBI lineage: Eukaryota > Metazoa > Chordata > Aves > Passeriformes > Acanthizidae > Acanthiza > Acanthiza pusilla. The sequence goes on along the minus strand of JAXCHO010000192.1, from coordinate 105,701 downwards.
GGGTCAGTGAAAAAACGGTGTCTTGAGAGCTTATTTTTACCTCTGATTTATCCTCTGACTCTGTTAGATTAATAAATCACCTTTTTTTTGCAACTTTAAGTTTCCCGCCTGCTTTTGCCCTGAATCTCATGAGTCCTGCTTATCAGTAGTCTTATCTCAACTCATAAGTCCAGTGTTTGTCTTAGTTTTCTCTCCTCTGCATAGCTGCAGCAGGAGAGAGCAGAGAGAGCAAACGTTGTAGGTGCCTGGCATTTAGCCAGGGTCAAACGCACGACACGCAGACACACAGGTGACTCTGTTGCAGGTGGGCCCCTCGGGAGGGCACCGGGGCCATGTGCAGCTGCTGTGACAGTGGCAGCTGTCCCTCTCCCGGAGGAGATTCCCGGGAAGCCGCGCTCCAGCCGCAGGGCCAGGCAGGGGCGTCAGGAGGGATGGCCCTGCCGAGCCAGGTGTGTCCCCGAGGTGTCCCCAGGGGTGGTACCCTCGGGCTGGGGGGCCAAGGGGTGGCGATGGCTTTGGGGGAAGGACGATCCCAGCTCCTCCGCGGTGTCCGGAGGGAAGGGCTTTGGAAAGGAAAGAGGGGGATTTTGGTGGGATAGTGGGAAAAAATTCCGTGTGGGTGGGGAGATCCTGGCACTGCTGTCCCTCCCTGAAAGTGTCCCGGGCCAGGCTGGAGCCACCTGAGACAGTGGGAGGTGTCCCTGCCTGTGGCACGGCATGGGCTTTGAGGGCCCTTCCATCCCAGACCATTCCGTGATCCTGTTCCAAGTGACTGTGGCTTTGCATTTAACACCCCAGGAATTCTGCTCTTCTGTGTGTAATTCCCCAAACTGGGCCCGAGTGGGAATTCCCTCTCCTGGGAACTCATTCCCATCTTTTTCCAGGTGGGTGCTCAGGAGTGACTGAGGCTGACATCTCCGTGGGACCCCTGCTCATCCTGGAGCCAGCTCAGGGATTACAGAACCTCTCTGGAAGTCCGGGATCAGCTGGGAACACCCCCCAGGGCAGGGGCTTTTGTGGTTTTGTCTTTGGTTTTGGTTTTTTGGGGGTTTTTTGGTGGGGGGTGGGTTTTTTTGTTGTTTTGTTTTTTTTCCTTGGGTAGGTTTTCTTGTTTGTTTGTGGGGTTTTATTGTGGTGTTGCATCCCCAGGCTTCACCTGGGGGTTGATCCCACCTTGAAATCCCTGTGATTTCCCTACGGGACTTTTTGGAACAACCCCCACAGCCTCTCCGGGGGCTCCTTCTGAAAGATTCCTAAGGATGGGATGGAAGGTGGGAAGCAAAGCAGGGAGTGCTGAACAGGTTTTGTCCCTTCCAGGTGCCGCTGGTGGAATTGCCAGGGGATCCAGAGACTCCTGCTGGTGGTGACCACTCTGCTGAGCCTGACAGCAGTGGGAATGCTCCTGGGAATGTGCCGGGAAAGGCTCTGCCCTCCAGGAATGTCCCTGTGCTCCTGATCCCAATAAAGAGCAGCATTGCTGTCATCTCCTGGGGTCCTCTGTGGGATGGGGAGGGGACACAGGCAGCCTTGGGATGGGAATCCATCCTCCGGGAAAGGGCTGGGATCGGGGATGTGGAGCTGCGGCCACCTGGAAGCGATTCCCAAACCCCCCAGCCCTCGGATTTGGGAGGCAGGGGGATTCTCCAAAGGAGGTATCATTGGGAAGGGATCCTAAACAAGGGGTGGCTCCAGTTTTAGGCAACTATGGGTATTTTGGGGTTCTAAAGGGTTTACTCATTCCAGAATGCCCAGTTTCCCTTCCTTGTCCAGCAGGAACGCAGGGATGAGGCTCCACCATCCCTTGGAGTACAAGAGGGCTGCTGGAATTGTGGGATTTTGGTTGCGTTTAGGGCTGAGTTTGGCTTCCCTGCAGGGAAAAACTGGGAACAACCTTGGTATTGGGGATGGGAAAGGGCCGCAGGTGCTTGTGTTTGGCAGGGGCTGAGTGGGAATGAATTCCATTGTTTCTATGGAATGCAGGAGCTCCAGGATGAGCATGGCAATGGGATCAGATTCCTTGAGCCTGACGGAGCCTTCCAGGGAGCGTCCCCAGCCACGGGATCCCATTCCAGGGCTGAATCCCCTCTGTCCCTGAGCGCCGAGTGACCTTTTCTGTATCCTGGGAGAATCCACTGATCTGGTGCTTCCTAGGGCCTTTCCTGAGGCCAGGAAAAGGCTCCCAGCCTGAGATAAGGAATGAAAAGGACCAAGGTTGGGTTGGAGGTTGGATCCTTTGTTTTTGCCTTCTCCAAATGGATCCTTTTCCAGGCACTCCTGAAATCTGGGGGCTGCAGTTCCCTGGCCAATGGGAATTGAGCGCTGCTGTCTCCCTCTGATGTACTCAAAAATCCCAGGAGTGGCTCTGACTCTGGATGAGCCTTTTTCAGTTCGGGAGGGTGTGGGGAGGAGGGCCCCCCTTTCCAGCTGGGATGGACATTCCAGGGATGCTTTTCCTGCTCCATTTCTCCAGGAATTTCAGCAGCTAGGCTGGGAGAATCAAGTGGGAAAATAGGGCGGCCCTGGAAGTTGGGGTTTTTTGAGAAATGGAATTGTCCCGGCATGTTTTAGGCCATGAGCTCCTTCCTCAGCAGCGTCCAGTTCTGCTCCAAGTCCTGTCCCATCCCAGCCAAAGGCACCGGGCAGGGTCTTCTCCTCATGCCATGGCCAAAGGGAGCTGTGAGTCCTAGGATCTCCATCCCACTTTCATCCCATCCCTTTACAGCCTCCCACCTCCCGTCCCCTCAGGGTCTCCCCCAGCCCGGCCAAGCTGCCTGGCAGCGGCATAGCCCCGCTGGAGCTCCAGAGGAGCCGCACCAAGAGGCACCTCGGAGCCCTCGGCAATCCAGCTGGCAACACACGGGCAGGACACAGATGGTGCTTCCCTGCTGGCAGAGGGCTTGTGGCCATCTCCAGACACCAGTCTCCCAGGGATCCCCACAGCTCCGGCCTCTGCCCACTCGCTCTGGCGGAAGCGTTAAGGCTGCAGCAGAACCACCAAAGGCCAAGGCGCTTCTGGCCACTTTCCTTCCACACTGCACGCCCGGGCAACCTGCTGAGAACAAGCACCCTTTTCCCCCCTCTTCCCCTATGCCCTGCAGACACTGGGCACCAAAACAAAAATCCTGAGAGTCTGGGTACTACAACACAGTCTATATTTACAAACTAAAAGAAAAAGAAGAACTTAAAGAAAACATGAGTTCCCCACACCCTCAGGTGGCCCCAGGGGATGGAGGAGACAGATCAGCTCTCCGCAGAGCTCCAGCAGCAAAGCCAGCCACGGCCCCACACACGAAGCCATGTCTGGCTCACCCTGCGGACGCGATCTTGCAGCTTCGCGATGCTGGAGGTGCGAGTCCTCGCTACTGCCTGGAGAATGTGTGATGTTTGAAGCGCCAGGCTTCTGACAGTATCGCTGGTGTCATCCTCCATGCCTTCAAGGGCTGGCACAGAGACAAAGAGAGCCACAGTCACATCCCGGACCTGTGGGGACCCGAGGAGGTCCCCCCTTGCCAGGGCCACCCCAGCCCGCTCTTGCCACGGCCACGAGGGAGCAGGGGCCAAGGGCATCAGCCCAAAGGTGCTGGCCAAGAATCCCCGACGTGCCCCTGGAATCTCTGTGTGCTCTGCCCACGCCGCCCCTCGTCCGCACAGGGAGTGGAGCCCTCCGCAGCCAGGCAGGGATTGCAGCTGCCCCCGCCAGCCCCCGCTGCCAGCCCGCTGCCCTCACTCACCGCCCAAGATGAGCTGCAATTCCTCCTGCTGCCCCCTCAAGCTCCGCCCGACCATCCCTGGCAACACAGAGCCTGTCACGGCGCCCAGCGGCACAGCTCCCCCCCAGCGGCGCTGCCAGCCCTGGGGCCGCATGGCCTCCTGCGCCGGCAGGGCTCAGCCCGGGCCCTTGCCGCATCGTGCCGCCCGAGGAAGGGCACGGCTGCGACAGGAAGGCGGCAGCAGCCCCGAGGGCAGGCGCGGCTCCAGAGCCCCGCGCCCGGATGGCGCTGCCGGGGCAGCAGCCGGGGCTGGGCCCGAGCTGCGGCGGCGCGGGGCGGGGAGGGAGCCCGGGCTGGCGGCTCACCCATGAACCTGATGGCCTCCTCTCGCAGGGGCTCCTGTGGGCTGTGCACGTAGGGCAGGGCCTGGCGCAGCTGCTCGGCCGCTCGGCTTCTGTCGTGTGCCAGCTGCAGAGAGAGAGGGCCCGCAGGGAAGGCTTGGCGCGGGCTCAGCCCCTCCCTCGGGCGGGCGCTCGCTGCGCCCGGCGCTGGCCTGGGGCCCCTGGCCACACAGCCCTGAGGCGCGGCCAGCAGCCGCTGGCGCCGGCCTTTGGAGGGGCCAGAGGGCCGGCTGCTGCCCGGGGAGCCGCGGGGCCGCCCCGGCGCACGGCCCAGCTGGGCCGGGGCTCCATCGGCACCCGGCTCGGGGCCACAGGAGCCTGGAGAAGAGCCCGCGTGGCCCCTGGGCGCAGCAGCGGGCAGGGCCACAGCTGCCAGCCGCACACACTGAGCAGCGGCCACAGGGGCCTTGGCCAGGCTGCGGCTGGGCCTTCCAGGCTGTCCTTACCAGGCACTCGCCCAACTTCCACAGCTGCTGCTTCTTCAGCACCTGCTCGAGATGCCTCCTCTTGAGGAACTGGGCCGCACAAAGCAGCGCTGCCCGAGAGGCCTGGAGAGCAGCAGAGAGCCGGAGATGGCCCCGCAGCCCAGGGCACAGGAGCCGCGTCCCCGTGCCAAGGCCACGAGGAGGCTGCAGCCCGTGAGGCGCAAGGGCGGGAGGCAGCTGAGCCCCCTCGCAGGGGGACACCAGCAGCCCACGAGTCCTCACCGCTGCCACAGGCCGCTTCTCATCATGGCAATGGAAGAAGAGTGGGAGCAGGCTCAGGCGCACTTGCGCCTTCAGGGCCTTTTTCTCCCTTTGAGGTCTAGAAGTCACCAAAGCTCGGAAGAGCTCCATGGAGACCAGCCTCACTGCACTGTTACCCTGTGTGAAAAGAAGACAGACCTCAGCACTGGCTGCTCCGAGCTCACCTAGGCACACGCCTGAAAATGCCCAGGGCGCAAAGTGTCCAGGCAGCACCCAGTGCCTGTGGCTGGGGGCGCAGAGCCTTACGTTGTCAAAGAGCGGCAGGAGCGCCTCAGCCAGCTGCAGGGCAATGGGGCTGGCTATCAGCCTGACTTTGTCCACGACTGCATAGCCAAGTACGATGAGTGTCATCACAACCATGCCTCTATCTGTGTCCTGCAGGAGCTGGATGAGCCTTTCAGTCAGGCTCCACATTCTTTTGGTCTGTGCAGAACGCAAGTCTGTGAAATGCCAGCCTGCAGCCGCAGGGCCCAGAGGCCAAAGGCCTGTCCCCAAAGCAGGCGGGCAGCTGAAGCGGGAGGCAGGAGAGCTGGGAGCAGCTGCCTCAGCTCCTGAAGCCCAGCCAAGCCCAAGCGGCTGTGTTGCCCAGCCCCACGCTGCCAGCACGGCTTCAGTCACTGCCTCCTTCTCACCATCAAGGGATCATCCGTGAGATTGAAGAGGCCCCTGAGCGCCAGGCGACGCTTCTCCCTGCATTCGCTCTGCAGGTGCCTTGACAGGATTTTCAGGACTCTGTTCCCACATTTTGTCAAGTCCAGGCACTGCAGGGTCTGAAAGGAACAGGGCAGTGAGAGGGGAGCCAGCTGGCAGGAGCCCAGCAGTGCACAGGGCTGGGCCCAGGCAGCAGCACAAGGGTGTGGGCACCGTTCCAGGCAGCTGCGGCTGCGAGAGGGCAGAGAGCTGGGAGGCAGCTGAGCGAGGCAGCGCTGGCCTTCAGGCTCACCTCCACAAGGAATGCCAGGGCGGGCAGATCCCAGCGTGGATCCCTCTTGCTGAGCAGCGTGAGCAGGTGGTGAGCGATGCGGGAACACAAGGATGGGGAGACACAGGACATCTCCCTGGCAGGAGGAAAAAGGCACCAAGAGCCTGAGGTGGGGGAGCAAAGCTCTCCCAGGACTGACTCACAGAGGTGTGCTCTTTCCCCAGCATCCCTGCAGGGCACGTGGGCGCTTTGGGAGTCAGCTCCTTGTGGGCAGCCTCCTCTCGCAGCCTTTTCCAGGCTGCTCGGCCATCCCTTGGTGACAAGGCCCTCTGGCCCACGAGCACAGGGACTGTGAGTGGCACCCCGGGCACAGGGCACCAATGCCACGGGCAGCGGGGAGGAGGGGACTCTGACCTGGCCAGCACACGCACAGCATAGTGCTGGGTGTCAGCACAGAGCAGTCTTTGCCAGCCGCCCTTGCGTTCCATTGCCGCCACCACATCCTCATAGTTCAGTCGGTGGAGTAGGTCCTTCACGGTCTGCACTGCAAAGCTGTGCAGAGCAAAGCCCAGGTCACGCTGGGAGCACTGGCTCGTGCCCCGGGGACATGGGAGGGACAGGAGAAGTGGCATGGAGCACCTGTTGGGGTTGGTGGCAAGGCCGTGTTGCTGCTGGCATCCCTTCCAGAAGGTCTGGACCTCGTCTGGCATATCCAATGTGCTGCAGAACACTTGGAAGAGCAGATGCACAAAGAGGCGAGGGAAATACAGCATCACTGCATTGGGGCAGGTGGGCACCTGGAGGATCTTCCACATCACCAGAGTGGCCTGCAGAAGACAAAGCAGCCCAAGACAGCGCTCAGTGCCGAGGTGTCCATGTGGCAGGGCCAGAGCGTGGGAGGGAGAGGCCAGGAGAGACGCTGGGGGAGCGCCGGGCCTGGTGCCCCTGAACCTGCCCCTAGCAGAGGTTTCTGCCCAGCACCGGAGGCACGGAGGTGCAGTGGGGGAAGGAGGATGGAGGGCTGCTGGAGACATGACCAGGGGGTGAGCAAAGGACAGTTGCAGAAACTCACAGCCAGGGCAAAGACATGCGTGTTGTCCTCATCGGAGGTGCGCGCGCTGTGCTCTGGCCAGCTCCCCAGCACATCCAGGAGAGTCAGCATGGCCGGCTCGGCAGCCCTGAGCGAGCATATGATGGCCCTCCACATGCTACTAGCAGCTCTGTGGGGTCAGAGCTCTGTCTCAGGGGGGTCTCGGACACAGCACCGTGGCCTGGGCAGCTGTGGGGCCCGGGCTGGCCGCCAGCCCTGCCTCTGCCCACTGCCTCTGGCCAGCAGCAGCCAGGCAGCCCAGCCGTGTGGGGACAGGCCGGGTAGGGGCAGGGAGGGAGCATGGCAGCAGGCTTGGGGGCTGACATGCCAGGGCTGGCAAATGGAGGAGCCAGAGGGCCCTGGAGCTCTCCGTTTGTCAGACACCTGGGACAGGGCTCCACAGGGGATGGGCTGGGGAGCCCTGAGCCCTCTGGGCAGGTGGGCCCTGTACCTGTCACACGATGGGGCCACGCGCAGGAGAGTTATCACTGCATCAGCAGGGTATTCCTCAGTCAGATCCAGAAGCGGCCTGTACACGTTGTGCTCGGGAAACTCATGGGACACGAGCCACTGGTGGATGTACCTCACCACGGCGGGCACCTGGAGAAGGCACAGGGAGAGCTGGAAAGCTGCCAGCGGGAGTAATGTCCCCAGCTTCCCCAGAGAAGTGCTTCCCTTGCCACCACACTGGGATGGCCTCAAAGGCTTCAAGGGACCAGTGGGCATGGCTTGGGAGGCCAAGCGATTCCTGGGAGGCTGCAGGCTGCTTACTTGCTTTGGACTGGAGACACCCTTCTCCAGAAGCAAATCCAGCAGGGCAGCACCACTCTTGTATTTGAAGATGTCAGAGTGTGCTGTGACCCCAGTGCCCATGACGCTGGTCTCTTCCTGCTGAATTCTCCTGATGAATTTGCAAACCATCTGTAGGAGAAGGGCAAGAAGACAGGGATGTTCCATGGAGTTCTCCAAGCACAGTGCTCGGCTGAGCAGTGACAGCAGGCCCAGCCCAGGTGGGGATGGCTGCAGGTACCTCTGATGTTTTGCAGATGAGGCCACGGCAGGGTTCCTGCACTTGTGTGCATTGCATGCCTGCATCTGGCAAAGAGCGAGCGCAGCCAGAGCTGAGGGGCTGTGGGAGAGGCCGGAGAACACAGCCCAGCCCTGCGCTGCCCAGGCAGGGACAGCCCCGGGATGCCCTGGGGATGGAGCACGGCTGCGGGGGGCGGCAGCCCCAGCCCCTCTTCTGTCTTGCCCATGGGCATGTCCCCAGCAGATGGGATGGGATGGGATGGGATGGGATGGGATGGGATGGGATGGGGTGGGATGGGATGGGATGGGATGGGATGGGATGGGATGGGATGGGATGGGATGGGATGGGATGGGATGGGATGGGATGGGATGGGATGGGATGGGATGGGATGGGATGGGATGGGATGGGATGGGATGGGATGGGATGGGATGGGATGGGATGGGATGGGATGGGATGGGGCCAACCTTGCTGCAGGCAGCAGCCCTGTGGCCCAGCTCTGCCACTCACCCTCCTGCAGCAGCTGGAGCTGCTCCACCTCTCCAGGCTGCTGTGCTGGGGTAGTTCCAGGGCCGCCTTCGTCCTCCTCCACCCAGGCCTGCTTGGGTGTCCTTGGAGGTCTCTGCTCCATGTCAGTGACTGAAATAAAGGCTATTTGCAGGAACGATGCCTCGGGAAAGCTGTGGTTCACCAAGTCCTGCAGTTGTGCCTTGAAGGCACCTGCAAGAGTGAAGCCTTGGGAAGGTTACAGGACACCAAGTCCTGCACTTTGGTCTCAAGGGCTCTTCTCACAAGGGCAGGAGACTCCTTGTCAAGGATTTTGTTCAGCAACTCCCAGGGTCTGGCCTCGAGGGCACCGGCCACTGGGATGGGAGATACCTCGGATGAGCTGCGGGCACCACTCACCCTCCTGCAGCAGCTGGAGCTGCTCCACCTCTCCAGGCTGCTGTGCTGGGGCAGTTCCAGGGCCGCCTTCCTCCTCCTCCTTCACCCAGGCCTGCTTGGGTGTGTTCGGAGGTCTCTGCTCCATGTCACTGACTGGAATAAAGGCTATTTGCAGGAGAGATGCCTCGGGAAAGCTGTGGTTCACCAAGTCCTGCAGTTGTGCCTTGAAGGCACCTGCAAGAGTGAAGCCTTGGGAAGGTTACAGGACACCAAGTCCTGCACTTCCGTCTCGAGGGCTCCTGCCACAAGGGCTGGAGACTCCTCGGCAAGGATTTTGGTCAGCAGCTCCCAGGGTCTGGCCTCGAGGGCACCGGCCGCTGCGATGGGAGATGCCTTGAAGAGCTGCGGGCACCAAGTCCCGCAGCCTGCCCTTGAGGGCACCTGCAGAAGAGAAGCCTCGGGAAGGCCACAGGTCACCAAGTCCTGTGGCCTGGCCACGAGGTCACCTGCAGGAGAAACGCCTCGGAAAAGCTCCGGGTTAGCAAGGAATGAGTGCACTGTGCGGGGTCTCCTCACAGCACCGCTCTGTCCCGTCCTGTCCCGTCGCGTGCTCCGAGCACAGTGGCGTGGTTGTGTCGTCGCCAGCACCTATGTCACAACATGTCACAAAGGGCCCTTGGACACCCTGTTCCAGTTCAATCCCATGCTGTACCATGTCACAAAGGGCCCTTGCACACACTGCCACCTGCCCTGGGGCTGTCCCCAGCCCTCCCAAAGTGGCCCAGGTTGGAAGGAATCCGTTGCCCCAAGCGTCTAAGGCAGCCCAACAGGAACCTTAGGAACGGCTCAGACAAGAAGCAAACGCTCCCCTGCTCTGCGGGCTCAGGGCAGCAGAAGGAGCCTCCACGGCTGCCGACACAGCTGCAGCGGGAAGGGCATGGGGCCTTCCACAGAAGCTGGCACGGCCTGCCTGGGACAAGTCCTGGCTGCTGGCCATCCTAAACACGAGCCTGTGACACAGACAGGGAACGTGTGGGCCAGGGCACCAATGCTGCTCTTACACCCAGGGCCCAGGGAGCACTGAAATCAGCAGGTGCAGCAGAGTCCCCACCCAAGCAGACCTGCCACCCCCTGAGCCCTGGCAGTGCCAGTGCCATCTCCTGGCCCAGAGACCTGTGCCCCGGGGGTGCTTCTCTGCCAGAGGGCAGCCAAAGCCAACATTGGTGCATTGGTGTCTCTGCTCCTTCCTGCAGGTGGCTGTTGGCAGGAGCACCAGCAGCAAGTGGTGGCAACAGTTGGCATCTGCCAAATGATGTTGCGCCTTCCTGGAATGATTCTTTTTCATGGAAGGGATTAGCAGGAGCACAAGAACACCATCAGCTGCTGAGTTTTACAGGACAGAGAGATTCCACAGAGACACTGTCATGTTTCCTTGGACTTTCCTGACTGTCTTTCTTGCACTCAGGAATAAAAAGAATTGGCCCAGCCTCTGGTATTCAGTGCTCCAGTTGCTGCGTGTTTGGTGTGGCAGCTCCTGTCCAAACACAACTGGGTGCCTGTTGAGCACGGCAATGGATGGCCACAAACAGGGAGGTTCCCCAGTGAACATTGAGGGAATCACCTGGGGAAGTGCAGGGGGGAGGGATAACTCTGGGAGGAGAAGCTGTTCTGTGTCTCTGAGGATGGTGCCAGCACCCTGAAGGAGCAGCCCAGGGAAGTGCTGGAAGCACAAGTGTCCTGCCCTTTTCTGCTGTCACAGGGACACAGGACAGGCTTGTTGCCACAGGTCCACAAGACTTGATGCAGGAAAAATGCAGGGCCATGCACTGCTGCTAGGGAATGGCCTCCAGCAAGAGCAAAGCAGGATCCTCTAGCAGCAAAGCCTGTGCCTGTGAACCAGGCCATCTTCTCAGCAGACACCAAAGTGCTTCCCTCCAGCCCTGAACCTGCGCCACAACTGCCTGCTTTGCTTCAGCACCTGCTGCTTCTTCCTTTGTTCCAAGCAAGTCCAGGATTTCATTTCAAAGCTCGTGCATGAGTCGTCTTTAAGGTGCCTGCATGGAGGAGAGGGACGGCAGCTGCAGCCCAGGGCTCGTGTCCCATCAGAGTCTCTCTCTCATGATGGCACCAATGCCATGGCCTCAGGATGCCTGACTGTGTGCCGTGGTTTGACCCTGGCCAAATGCCAGGCACCTATGACATCTGTGCTCTCTGCTCTCTCCTGCCACAGCTGTGCAGAGGAGAGAGAAAAAAATGTTCACATACACACACAAAGGGCTTATGAGTTGAGATAAGGAACTGGGGGAGGATGTACTGAGGGCAAAGTACGTTGAAACTTAAAAGTTGCAAAGTGATTTATTACTAACTTAACAGAGTCAGAGGTGGCAAATGAGAAGTAAAAATAACTCTTTAAGACACTGTTTTTCCACTCACTCCCTTCCCTCCTGCCCCCCAGCAGCACAGGGGGACAGGGTATGGGGGTTTGGTCAGTCCATGACAGAGGTTTTCTTTGGCTGCTCAGAGAGAGGAGTCCTCTATGTTGCCATGGGGTCCCTCCACGGGAGACAGTCCTCTGTGAAATTCTTTGGTGTGGGTCCGAATTTCAGGAGCAGCAGCCTGCCCAAATCTGCTGCAACATGAGTCCCTCATCCATGGGCTGCAGACCTCTGAGGCCAGGCTGTTCCACCCCAGGAGCAAGGCCTTTCTTTCTTCTGGGACTCCCACTGCATCACAGTTTCCTCCAGGCATCCACCCGCTCTGGCGTGGGCAACTCCCCACGGGCTGTGGGTGGATCTCTGCACCCCTCGTGGACTCTATGAGCTGCAGGGGGACAACAATCTGCTTCACCATGGTCTTCACCATGGCTGGCAGAGGGTTTTCAGCTCCAACGCCTGGAGCACCTCCTCCCCCACCTTCTCCACTGACCTTGGTGTCTCCATGTTGTTTTCTCTCACATATTCTCACCTCCTCCTCCTTCTCTGGCTGAAAAGCAGCACATGCTCACATTGTTTTGGTTTCTTCTTAAATATGTTTTCACAGAGGCATAACTAACATCTCTAATTGGCCCAGACTTGGCCAGCAGCATGTCCATCATCTTCAGAGCCACCAGAGATTGGCTAAGCTGGACATGGTAAAACCTTTCAGAATATTCACACAGAACACACAGGAGCCATTTTTGTGCCCACCCACCCACCCTTTAGTGAAACTGGGCTAAGCAAAACCAAGACAGCTGGTCTATAAAATATCGTTCTGATTCACAGAGATCAACTGAACAGTGTGACGCTATTAAGAAAGCATTCCTTTATCCCAGGGTGACCCGCCTTGCACAAAAAAAAACCCGCCTCCAAAATGTGGGTTACCCCAAAACACCTTCAGGAATGTGGAATACCCAAAAACTCACTCAGGAGCAAGTTCCCTTTCCCTCCATCATCACCAGCCTTCGGCTGTCTCATTCCAGACCCTGCCCCACTCTCCCAATCCACACCCCAACCCATCCCACCCCTCTTGGAATTCAAGGACCCCTTCCCAAACCCTATTTCCCCCATTCCACCCCTCCCAAACCCCCTTGTGATAAATGAGTGAATGAGAAATGCTGGCTTCCGCATCTATGAATTTAGCAATTACAAGTGATAATGTACTGTGTAAAAAATAGTGTTAAGATAAAATATAATTAAGTAGAAACAAGGTTGGTGTGAATTGTAGCTTCGAAATAGTTGTAATATGGTAGAAAATGTAGTAATAAATACATGGTAATAAATGTCTTTTAAGTTGATAAAACACAGAGCTGGGGATCAAGACATGTTAAAGAAACAAAGGAGATAACCACAGGCATCCCAGGAAGTCTGTTCTCTTGACTCACACCTCCCAAAAGAACTGTCACCTACAAATTAAGTTGGAACTCAGGAAACATCGATGGGAGGATTTCTGCCTTCAGTTCTGAGGCAATCCAGAGGGTCTGAGACTCCAAGACAGGCGCTGCGCTAGCAGAAGGGGGCAGGGATCGGAGCGGGGGAGTTGGGTGAAGTGTAAATTTCCTTCTAGGCTTAATGAATATGTAACAATTAAAGAAAGTACTTAAGTTCACAGTGAAATGAATGGATTGCGCCTCTGGCAAAATTGCTAAGTGTCCAGCTGTTTTTGCCTTTGCTCTATAAATAAATGTTCAATATGATGTTGCTAAAATTTCAGCTTGTGAATTCATTCACAGTACCATCCCAACCATCCTGCCCCACCCCATGCCCATCTCACCCCTCCTGATCTGCATCCCACTTCACCACATCCCCTTCCAACCCCATTCCACCCTCAGGGGTTGTGCAATCCAGTAATTTTGGGCTGGCATTGAGTAGGTTTCAGTGGCACTGAGTGGTTTTGAGGTGACAGGTTGATCCCTCTTGTATTTAGGAGTGCAAAGCAATGGAGAAAACTACACCAAATAGCCGCAAAGTCCCCAAATACTCCCAAATATTTCTCCGAATCCCAGATTCCCCCCAAACACTGGTAAAGAGGGAGGCTTTAGATGTCTTTGATCAATCTGTTAATTTTTATCCCAGTTTTCTGTGTTTTGAATAAATGAAAGAGAATCAAAAGAAAATTGATGCAAAAAAAAAATAAAAATAAAAAAGGATCACCAGCCAGGTGTCCTCCCAATGTGGGTCCTCTGATGGGAAATGAAGTTGGAGCAGAGGACGAAGCTCTTCCCACACTCGGGACACTCGCAGGGCCTCTCCCCGGTGTGGATCCTCTGGTGGCAGATCAGGCTGGAGCTGTGGCTGAAGCTCATCCCACATTGCCCACACTCGCAGGGCCTCTCCCCGCTCTGAGCCCTCACGCACCGCGGCGGTTCCGGGGCTTGCTCCCAACAGCTCCGCTCAGCCCTCACGCACCGCGCTGGCGCCGCCGCGCACTTTGCAGCCCCGGCCGCCCCCACGGGCCGGGCCCCGAGGCTCCCGCTGCCGCCGCCTCGGCCCCACAGAGCCCAGAAACCCCGGAAAATCGCTCCCATGCACTAAAATACCTTTCCGTGCGCAGCGAGGGGCGCGGGGGAGCCTTCTGAACTCCCCTGCCCTCAGCCCCTCCCGGGCACGGCCGGGCATTAGCTCGGCTCCCGGGGCTGGGGCCCGGCACCGGCTGCTGCCACAGGGCACGGGGGTGCCGCACTCGGGCATTCAACCCAACAGATTTGGGCAGCAGGGACAGCCCCAGAAAGCCTCGGCGAGCCCTCGGCACCTTGGAGCTGCACGAGGCCCACAAAGGATGCCCTGGACACAGCCATGGCCCCAGCAGCGGCTCTGCCCCCAGCACGGGGCTGTGTCCCACACCCCACGCTCCAGCCCCAGCTTTGGGCCGCGGGAGCGGAGCTGCTGCACGGAGCTTCCAGCCCCACCAGCCGCACCTCTGATCCCTTGCGACGTGACGGCGGCAACGGGTGTCCGCCAGCGCTTGGGCTCTGTCAGCTTTTGCAATCCACAGGGATAAACGGAGTCCAAAGTGGTGTCCATTTCCACCACTTGCCATTTCTCCTTTCTTTTCCATGACGGATTTCACAGCGCTTTCTTTCACGCCAGAGATTTGGAAAACAAAATTCCCTGCTGCCCCTGCAGCTTTCCCCAGCACGGGATGGCCCCAGGGCTGATGACAGATACAGCCGGGATGGGAATGCCAAAGAACAGGAGGAGGGGGAAGGGCAGGCGAGGAGGAGGAGAGACAAAGGAGGAGGGACCCTAGTGGGGAGGAGAGATGGAGGAGGGGAAGCGGGAGGAAGAGGAGGGATCAAGGGGGTGCAGCAGCAAGGGAAGCAGGAAAAGGAGCTGCCACGTGCGTCCATCGTTCTCTGTGTCCGCAACCCTCGGCCCGGGAGCATCGCCCCCCGCATCCCGCAGGTGACCGGGCAGGGGGAGCTCGCCCCAGAGATCTTGTGCGGTGCGTGGGGTTCTTGTTTGGGGCGGGGGGGGGCGGGGGATTTCCGGACCTTGTAGGACTCCAGAACCGAGCCCCAAATATCTTTGGCTGATCCTGGGAGGGTTTTGAGGGGTTTTTTTGGGCGAAGAGGGAGCGGATGTTTGGATGTTGCAGGACTCCAGCTGTGAGTCGCAAATGGCCCTGGGGGGATATTGGGGAGTCCCCGGCACGCGGGTTTTTAGGGGTCCCAGTGGCGGCTGTCGGGAGAAGTGGGATGGGGTGGGCTGGGGCCCGGGCAGGGTGGGATGTGGATTGGGGTGTGGGATGAAGTGTGGGGGAGGGGGATGGGTGGTCTGGGGCCTGGGATGAGGCAGCCGAAGGTTGGGGGTGATGAAGGTGGGGGGACCGCAGTCCTTGGGGGCTTGCAGGGTATCGGGCACGTGTGAGGGAGTTTTGGGGTAGCCCTAATCCTTGGGGGGTGGCACTGTCAGCGGGGGACACGTGTGTCCGGCAGCTGTGGAGCCCAGCTGCGCCCCCCTGGGCCCCATGGGCGGCGGGAGTGGAATTTGGGGAGGGGGAGGTGTGGGGCGGGCAGGCCGGGCCCCCCCGCTGGGCGCTGTCCCGGTGGGGCCGAGTGCGGGGGGAGCCCCGCGGGGCCCGGCCCTGCCCGGGCACGGCTGATGCCGCCCGCCCGCGCTCCGCACTGCTCCGGCCTGGTGCTCGCAGTGCCGCGCGGGGCGGGGCCGCTTTGGGGACCCGGCCAGGGCAGAGCGCGGCTGCTTTGGGGCTGTGGGCACCTGCCCGGCGCTGGGCATGGGCCGTGTGGGGGCAGCTGGGGCCGTGCTGGTGGCACTGGTGGTGCTGGCAGTGCCCCCGGCCCTCCGCGGGGTGAGCGGGGGGCGCGGTGAGAAGGGGGGCGGGGGCTGGGAGCCCAAAGTGAGCGAAATGGGGATTGGGACCCCCAAAGTGGGCAGGAGGTGCCTGGAAACTCCAAAACCAATCATGGGAGCGGCGGGTTGTGGATTGAGGGGACGATGGTGAGAGGGACAGAAGAGCAGGGGAAAAGAGGGGTCTGGGACCCCCAAGGAGAGCGGGAGGGGGATGGGACACTGGAATTGATTTGGGAGAGGTCTGTGGATTGGGAGAAGGATGGGAAAGGGGAGGAGATGGGAGGGAAAGGTGGGGTTGGGAGGGAAGAAGGGCGGTTCCATGGGGGTCCACCCCTGTCCCCCAGCACTCGATGCCCAGATCAATTCCCTGGGGCTCTGGGGGTGTTGGATCCGTACTTGGGGGTGTCCCCAAGCCCTCTGTCCATCCCTGGGGCTGATCAGGGGGTTTCCCCATCCCAGCAGCCTGTGCTGCGACAGCCGTGGGGCAGAGGAGGGTGGGGAAGGGGGTCTTGGGTGAGAGCAGAGGAGGAACAGGAGGAAGAGGAGACAGAGAGGTGGAGGAGGAGGAAAAGGAGGAGCAGGAGAACCATGAGGTTTCACCACCCACTGTGTCCGCAGCACCCCCAGCCCTGGGATCATTGCCCACCCCACATTCCACAGGTGACCAGGGAGGTGCAGCTTGCCCCAAATCTATCAGGGGTCTCCAGGTGGGGTTTTTGTCTGGACAAGGGTTTGGAACTCAGGGATTCTGGAGTTGAGCCCCAGATATCTTTGCATGTCCCTGGTGGGGACTTTTTGGGCCTGAGGGGATGTTTGGATCTTGCAGGACTCTGAAGGTGAGCCATACATACACCTTGGGGGAATACTCGATGGGTCCATGTGTGAATTGCCCGGTATTGGAAGGACAGGACATCTGTTTTGGGGATCCCCAGGAGAGCCATGGGGAGTGGAACGCAGGACTCACGGAGTGGAGAGAGCAGAGAGGGGCAATAGCAGAGCTGGGGGACCCCCAGCAGCCTGGAGGGGTGGGGGAGCCTGGAGATGAGGCAGGGCCGGGACACTGTGACGCTGAAAGGGATGGCGGAGAGAGGGGGAAGCCGCGAGTGCGTGGAGTGGGGGGAGCCTGAAGAGGGGGACCCTGGGAGCCCTGGGAGCCAAAGCAGCATCAGGGAAGAAGGGAGCCCTGGGACCAGCGAAAGCCCACGGCATCCCTAAGCAGGAGCCCGGAGCAGGGGGATCCCCAGGAGCCACGGGAGCCCCAGCAGCTTTGAGAAGGGGGAACCCCAGCAGCCCAAAGCCAGGAGACTGGAAAGGCGGAACTCCTGGTAGGCTTTTTTTGGGGTCACTCTTGATTTTTGGAGGATTTTATAGACAGAACACTCAGTGACTTCTAGAGCTGGACTTGGCCAGGAGGAACCACCAGGCCGATGCACTCACACTTTTTTTTTACCCAAACCAGGATTACCCATTCCCAAACCTTGGCCAGATGGAGCAGAAGTCTGTGCGGAAGAAGAAGATGCCCCAGGACCCGCAGGCAGGTGAGGAGGAAGTCAGTGCCCCTTTCCCCCTCTCTTCTGCTCCATGTCCCAGCCCAGCATCGCCCCCGGCTGCAGGACAGCCCCGCTGCCAACGCTGTCCTGCAGGGACAGATTGGGGAATGTCCTTCCCCTTCCCTGTGGCACACAGGCAAATCCCATCCTCTCCTTGTCCTTCCTCCCCAGGCAATGAGCTGCAGACAGAGCCCAGGGAGGGCAAAGCCTTGGGGCAGAACCTGGTGGAAGAGGCTGTTTTGAGCAGCGCCATGGCACAGGAGTTCAACAGGGAGGAAAAGTCCCAGAGATGCTGCACAAGGAGGGGCTGCAAACCCAGCCCAGGGCGCTGTGAGGAGGAAAGACCCACCCTGTGCCGGGAAGGCGTCCGGAGCTTCAGCCAGGGCTCGGCCCTGGTGGTCCCTGAGCAGCTCCACGATGGGGAGAAGCCCTACAAGTGTGGGGAATGTGGGAAGGGCTTCAGCAAGAGATGCCACCTGATCTGCCACAAGAGGATCCACACAGGGGAGAGGCCCTATGAGTGTTCTGTGTGTGGGAAGAGGTTTCAGAGCAGCTCCAACCTCCTGACGCATGAGCGGATTCACACAGGGGAGAGGCCATACGAGTGTGGGGAATGTGGCAAGAGATTCCGCCAGAGCTGCAGGCTAATCCGCCACCAGAGGATCCACACAGGGGAGAGGCCCTATGAGTGTTCCGTGTGTGGGAAGAGGTTTCTGACCAGCTCAGAACTCCTCCTCCATGAGCGGATTCACACAGAGGAAAGGCCCTTCCGCTGCCCTGAGTGCAGGAAGGGCTTCAAGCAGGACTCCAACCTCATCACCCACCGGCGCATCCACAAAGGGGAGAGGCCCTATGAGTGTCCCGAGTGTGGGAAGAGCTTCTCCAGGAGCTCTCACTTGACCCAACACCAGCGGAGGCATCGGTAAGGGAAGCCCTGTGAGTGCCCTGACTGTGGGAAGAGCTTTGTGCACTGCTCCAACTTCATCACCCCTCAGACGACCTACACTGGGCAGAGCCCTGGTGACCCACACTCCCTGTGACCAACACTGGGAGGCAACCTGGCTGGTGGCTTCCACGTCCTCAGATTCCCTGTAGCCACCTGGAGAAACACAGGGGCAGGAACATCCATAGGGACTCAGATTGACATTGGAAATCCCTTGGGAAGAGCTGATTTATTAATGTTACACCCTAAAAAATATCACTGGCAGTGTCCAGTTGTTTCTTCTGGTGGCATCAAGCAACGCTGGATGATCTTGGAGGTCTTTTCCATCATAAATAATTACTTTCATCATTCTGTCAAAACAACCATAATTGGGGAAAAATAAAGAAATTAAACTGACCTAAAGCTGCAATGTTTTCTCGGAGTTGGGGGTGATTTTGGGGTTGGTTCAGGGAAATATTGTAGAGGATTTGGGTGTTCTGGGGCTGCCCAGGCTGGGGTACGGGGCCATAGTCTCATAGTTGTGTTGGCAGAACGTGTCCATCTGAGCCCATCTGTTCTCCAGGAATTCCGGTTGTCTGTCCCAGTCCCTGGCCTGGGTCTCCCCGTTTGGGGTGTGTCCCTCCAAGTGCCCAAATTGCTGCTGAAGTGCCCGAGCTGCTCCCGGCTGTGGATGTTCCTGTCCAGCAACCTCTCCTGGTCAATGCCATGGGGGGCTGAGAGGGGGTTTGGGGAATCCTGGGGGGATTGGGAGGGGCTTTTGTAATTCTTGGGGGTTTTTGAGGTGCTTAGAGGGGTTTTGGTGGGGTCTGTGAGAGAGTTTGGGGGGCGTGGCTGGGCTATGTGGCCTGTAGAGGACTTAGTTGGGTCTTGGAGGAGATGGGAAAGGGCTTTCGGTGTCTCTTGGGGCCATTTCTGTGTCATGGACTGAATTTGAGTGATCCTAGGGGGAGATGTGAGGTGGTTTGAGAGGTCTGGCATTGGCTGTGGGGCTGGGAAGGGATTTCATGGCAGGTGTGACTCCCCTCGACCCCCAAAGCTTCCACCAGACCCTGTCCCCAAGATGCTGCCAGGGTTTGGGGGCTCCATGTTGGGGTTCCTCCTCCTGGTGCTGTGGGAGAAGGTGAGGGGGGGTCCCCAGGGGTCGTGTGTGTCCCCCAGAGCGTGTGTGCCCCCCCATGCCAGTGTCACCCCTTTTCCCTCCCCACAGGGCTCCTGACCCAGCTCCTGCTGCCCCCGGGAGGGAATTTGGGGAGGGGGCAGAGGGGGTGCGCAGCCCCCGCCGGGGGATGACCCCGAGCCAGCGCCCTTTGTTTAGCTCCAAGCTGGGCTTGGGGCCGCAGCAGGAAGAGGCCGATGGGCAGCAGCTCCTGCAGGTGGGACAGTGCTTGGGCTCAGGGCAAGCTCCTGCCCTGCACACCTGGCTCAGGTGTGACACTGCCCCGCCAAGGGAGCGCGACATTGCCATCCCCACGGCTCAGGGCTGGCAGCAGCACTTGGAGCACGCACATGGAAATGCTGGGAGCAACTGGGAGCAGCCTGAGGCCGTGAATTCTCCCCCAGCACCGCCTTTCCAGGCCAGCCCTCTATGGGAGAAATGCTCCTTAGGCCATGGCCTTGAGCAGCAGCCCCTGGGCTCAGCTCCTGTGCAGCTGATCACAAACACTGTCTGCTGCCAGGCACTGCTGCTGTCCAACGAGCTCCTGCTTGCTTTAGGAGCAGCCTTGGCAACTGTTTTTCTTCCCTCCATGGCACAGCATGGCTGTTGTCACAGTGTCAAAGCAAGCTGTTGATGCCAAGTGCGGCCAGGATGAGCCATGGCTGTGCCTAAAGCCCATCTCTTGGGGCCCTATCACCAGCGGTGCCAAATGAGCCCTTGGAGCTGTCGTGGAGCAGCCACCTCCCTCTGAGTGGGGCCTCTGGGAGCCGGGAACTCTCCCGTTTGCTGCACTCGGGGCATCCCCGAACAACGAGGGAGCCTGGGCCGATCCCCCACTCCTCGAGGCTCAACCCTTCGCCCGCTGGGGAGATGCAAAAGCATCGGGAGTGAGCATTTCCCTGCCCTCGAGGGCAACTTCTGACAGGTCCCTGGCACTGACTCTTTGTGTCTGTGTGCACACACGTGTGCCTGTGCTCTGGCAAATGGGGGAGAAATGCTGCTCTCGGAGGGGTTGCAGTGCCTTGGATAACTGAGTAGGTTAGAGCTGTAAGTAAGGTTCAGTGCTAAGGTACAAGCTAAGTTAAATGCTGCTAAGGGCTGTTCTTTTGCCAGGTTGGTAAGTTTTATATAAGCTGTAAGCTAAATTAAACATTGTCAAGTCTTATAAATTGTTAATTCATCAGTTATAAATTAGGTTAAATACTGTTAAGTGCTGTTCTTTTGGCAAATTGTTAAGTTTAAGGTATAAGTTAAAGTTAAGGTATAGGTTAAGTTCAGTTAAGTTTGAGTGTTGTTAAGCTTTTAGGCTGTATTCCTTTCATCCTTGCCCTCACTGTCCTTTTGTCACACACACACACAGACTGTTAATTTCTGTATTGATTGCATGGATTTGGTTGGTTTTGTTGTTGCTTTTTTTCCTTGCTGTGCCTGAACTGTCCAGTCAGGTGCAGAGTGACTCCTGCCAAGGGACTTCGTTGTGCTATCGCTGAATATTAAATCTGTTTTTTGCTGATCCCTTGCTGGGGATTTTTTAAGCGCTCTCAAACCCTCGTTTGTAAGAGGCTGAAGGAGCCCTGGCCCAGGCTCTCACCCTGGGGGACACAGGGACACTGCTGGGAGGTCCCTGTCCCCCTGTCCCACCCCCACAGCCCTGTCCCCCCTGTCCCCGTGTCAGGCTCTGGGGGTCGATCTTGTGGAACATCCTCTGGGGGAGGCTGTGGCGCCGGGGGGCAGGGGGGGACCCGGGGGGACAGGGGACCCTGCTGTGCACGAGCAGCGTTGGACTTCTCTGGGGGGAGCTGTGAGGGGGGTCTGGGACAGAGTGACCTCCCCAGTGACCTCACACAGCCCCTGTGATGTCACAGCCAAATCTGGGACTTTACAGAGCCTGCTTTGTGACATCTGAGGGTGACAGAACCTGCTTTATGTCCCGTTTTCCTCACAGCCTGCTCTGTGACATCACACCCTGCTCTGTGATGTCACACACTGTGGGAACTGCAGGCATCTCCTAAGAACTTCTTTCCCATGGGAGAGGCCTGTTTGTCCAGTTCGCACTATTCCTCTCTAGCTCAAAGCAAGCAGGAATCCATAAACAACGATAATAAGAGACTCGCAGGTGGTGTTATTGCAAGATGTTGTTCTAAGTGTAGGTAGCCAATGACATTGTGGGTGATGAACTGAGAGCCAATGGATGTGTGACATGAATGTTAGAAATAATATAAAAAGGCTTTGGAAAATAAAGACTTACTTGTTCCTTTTCTCTGACTAAAAGCTGTTGTGGTGAACTTTCTACTTGTCGTGACCATCTGGACAGCGACAGCCGGTGACCGCAATGTGATACAGCAACAGCTTCGGGTAGCGATCGGCGAATCGCTGAGATACGGCAGAGAAGCAAATTGCCGAGAGCAGTGTGCGCGGGCGGAGACAGAGCCCCAGCGAAGCATAAGAGCGAAGGATATCGTTCAGGTCCGGAACGGACTTTTTGGACACCTGGAACGCAGGTGAGCCGCTGGGGAACACCCAAGAAAAATGGGTATCATTTGTCTAAACCAGGAAAAGACTGTGCTGTTTGCATGGAGGGCCTTGTTGAGGGCCCTGCTGTTGTGGCACAGGAGCCTGAGCTTAGAGATTGCCTCTAGAAATGCCTTTGCTGCGACGATCTGGGAGCGAGCGGAACAACTTATCTTTGACTCTGCTTCCCGAGACTGTGGATCTGCCAAGACTTTGACGATTGCCTGCAGGGCGGTGCAGGATGCCTTAAAAAGCAATAGAAGAAAGCAGAGAGAGAGATATGCAGACTGCTGCTTTTGTCAAAATCGTAGGAGGCAGCTCCATAAAAGGAGGACAAAATAGCCGAAAAATAACTAACAACGTAGCACTTGGTTCGGGACTCGTATCTGCAATTCCCAAAAAATCACATTGATCGAAGACAGAGGCAGAGGAACACCACCTGGACCAGGACCCTCCAGAGATGCTGGACATCTGTGGACCCATGGTGGTAGCTATAAACCCCCTTTTCCTCCCTTTCCTCCCGATCTTTTCCTTTCTTCTCTCTCTCTCTTTCTATCCCAAGCCACTTTATGGGCACAATTAATAAAGTTCCTGTTCACATTGAAATTTAACTCCCTTGACTTGTTGAATTATTTTTCTTTACTTTCTTTTTTTTTGCACTCCAAGATCATAGCTGAAATGAACCACCACACGTCCGCTTATGAGTGGACCATGACAGGTGTGACACAGACAGGGAACGTGTGGGCCAGGGCACCAATGCTGCTCTGACACCCAGGGCCCAGGGAGCACTGAAATCAGCAGGTGCGGCAGAGTCCCCACCCAAGCAGACCTGCCACCCCCCGAGCCCTGGCAGTGCCAGTGCCATCTCCTGGCCCAGAGACCTGTGCCCCCGGGGGTGCTTCTCTGCCAGAGGGCAGCCAAAGCCAACATTGGTGCATTGGTGTCTGTGCTCCTTCCTGCAGGTGGCTGTTTGCAGGAGCACCTGCAGCAAGTGGTGGCAACAGTTGGGATCTGCCAGATGATGTTGCGCCTTCCTGGAATGATTCTTTTTCATGGCAGGGATTAGCAGGAACAAGAACACCATCAGCTGCTGAGTTTCACAGGACAGAGAGATTCCACAGAGACACTGTCAAGTTCCCTTGGGCTTTCCTGACTTTCTTGCACTCAGGAGAAAAAAGAATTGGCCCAGCCTCTGGCATTCAGTGCTCCAGTTGCTGCGTGTGTGGCTGTGGCAGCTCCTGTCCAAACACAACTGGGTGCCTGCTGAGCACGGCAATGGACGGCCACAAACAGGGAGGTTCCCCAGTGAACATTGAGGGAATCACCTGGGGAAGTGCAGGGGGGAGGGAGAACTCTGGGAGGAAAAGCTGTTCTGTGTCTCTGATGATGGTGCCAGCACCCTGAAGGAGCAGCCCAGGGAAGTGCTGGAAGCACAAGTGTCCCACCCTTTTCTGCTGTCACAGGGACACGGGACAGACTTGTTTCCACAGGTCCACAAGACTTGATGCAGGAAAAATGCAGGGCCATGCACTGCTGCTAGGGAATGGCCTCCAGCAAGAGCAAAGCAGGATCCTCTAGCAGCAAAGCCTGTGCCTGTGAACCAGGCCATCTTCTCAGCAGACACCAAAGTGCTTCCCTCCAGCCCTGAACCTGCGCCACAACTGCCTGCTTTGCTTCAGCACCTGCTGCTTCTTCCTTTGTTCCAAGCAAGTCCAGGATTTCATTTCAGAGCTCGTGCACGAGTCGTCTTTAAGGAGCCTGCATGGAGGAGAGGGACGGCAGCTGCAGCCCAGGGCTCGTGTCCCATCAGAGTCTCTCTCTCACGATGGCACCAATGCCGCAGCTTCGGGACGCCTGACTGTGGAAGGCGAGTCTGTCCTCAAGCATGGCCACTGAAGACAGTCAGGGGCACAGGCTGCAGCAGAAGCTGCCAAGCGCTGCTGTGAGGCTGGCAAATCAAGAGAAAGCCATTGTGGCCAATTCTGCTGAAGCCTTTTGCCAAACCACATGCTATTGCACCCATGGTATCCCCGTTTGGCATCCCGGCAGGTGCGGGTGCCTTGTTGAGCAGGTAGCGGTGTTGTGGCTCCTGCTGTTCCTGCACACGCTCTGATGCTGTTTCTGCAGTGCCCAGAGCCGCTTCGGCAGCAGCGACTCCACAGGCCTGCTCGAGGAGACGGCGCTGCCCTCCCTATGGTGGCAGCGGCTCTGCGGTGCCAGCGCTCTGTGTCAGGGGGCACTCGGCCACAGCCCCATGGCCTGGGCAGCCACGGAGGCCTGGGCTGGCTGCCAACCCTGCCGCTGCCCGCTGCCCACTGCCTCTTGTAGGCAGCACCCAGTGGCCATGCCCTGGCAGGGCCCCCTTGCCCTCCTTGTCCCCAGCCAGCCCAGCCTGGGCACCTCAGCGGTGTCCCCAGCCTCCCTTCTGCTGAGGCTCAGCCTGGAGCCCTTCTGCCCCAGGCATGGGAGATGCCTCGGGGAAGCACCAGAGCAGCTGTCAGGAATAAGGCAGCTCCCTGGGGGCTGCTTAGGGCCTCTGACACCCAATTCCTCAGGGCTTCCCAGCACCCAGCCCCACATGGGCCTCCTGTCCCCTTGTAGCCTCCTGCCACCCACCCCCTCACACATTCCCCCCTCGTGCCTTCCCACTGCCTCGTCCCGATCAGGGCCTGCGCAGCCTCATCCCTTCACAGCCTCCCACCGCCCTGTCCGCTCAGGGTCTCCCCCAGCCCGGCCAAGCTGCCTGGCAGCAGCACAGCCCCGCTGGAGCTCCAGAGGAGCCGCAACAAGACGCACCTCGGAGCCCTCGGCAATCCAGCCGGCAACACATGGGCAGGATACAGATGGTGCTTCCCTGCTGGCAGAGGGCTTGTGGCCATCTCCAGGCACCAGTCTCCCAGGGATCCCCGCAGCTCCGGCCTCTGCCCACTCGCTCTGGTGGAAGCGTTAAGGCTGCAGCAGAACCACCAAAGGCCAAGGCGCTTCTGGCCACTTCCCTTCCACACTGCACGCCCGGGCAACCTGCTGAGCACAAGCACCCTTTTCCCCCCTCTTCCCCTATGCCCTGCAGACACTGGGCACTGAAAGAAAGATCCTGAGAGTCTGTGTATTAGAAGAGTCTGTATTTACATACTAAAAAAAAAAAAAAAGAAAATATTGAGAGTTCCCCGCAGGCTGAGGTGGTCCCAATGGACGGAGCAGACTGATCAGCTCTCTTCCTGCTGCGGCCCCAAGCCCAGCTTGGAGCTAAACAAAGGGCGCTGGCTCGGGGTCATCCCCCAGCAGGGGCTGCGCACCCCCTCTGCCCCCTCCCCAAATTCCCTCCCGAGGGCAGCAGGAGCTGCGTCAGGAGCCCTGTAGGGAGGGAAAAGGGGTGACACTGGCATGGGGGGGCACACATGCTCTGGGGGGGCACACACAACCCCTAGGGTCCCCCCCTCACCTTCTCCTGCAGCACCAGGAGGAGGAACCCCAACATGGAGCCCCCAAACCCCTGACAGCATCTTGGGCGGAGGGGGGTCTGGTGGCAGCTTTGGGGGTTTGGGTGGGTCACAACTGCCCTGAAACCTCTTCCCAGCTCCACAGCCAATCTTGGACTCCTCAAACCACCTCACCACCTCACCTCAGCTCCCGCTATGATCGTCCCAAACCACTCCCCACAATACAAATGGTCCCCAGAGCCGCCATAACCCCATTTCCATCTCCCCAAAGACCTGCCTAAATTCGCTCTAAGCCACACAGCCCAGCCTGGACCCCAAAACCCTATCACAGACCCCACCAAGCCCCCATCAAGCATCACAAATGCCCCAAAGAGCCAAAAAAGCCCCTCCCAATCCCCCCAGGATCCCCCAAATGCCCCTCCCACTCCCCCATGGCACTGACCAGGAGAGGTTGCTGGACAGGAACGTCCACAGCTGGGAGAAGCTTGGGCACTTTAGCAGCAATTTGGGCACTTTGGGGGGCACACCCCAAATGGGGAGACCCAGGCCAGGGACTAATGGAACAGACAACCGGAATTCCTGGAGAACAGATGGGCTCAGGTGGACACGTTCTGCTGCCAAAACTATGAGATTGTGGCCCAATCTGCCTGGCCTGGCCAGCCCCAGAACACCCGAATCCTCCTCAATATTCCCCTGAACCCCAAATTCACCCACAAATTGCAGTAAAATCACGCAGCTTTAGATTTCTTTGTTTCATTTCTTTATTTTTACCCCAATTTTGGTAGTTTTGACAGGATGATGAAGGAAATTATTTAGGTTGGAAAAGACTTCCGAGATCATCTATCCTTTCCTGATGCCACCAGAAGAAACAACTGAACACAGCTGGTGAGATTTTTTGGGTGTAACTTCAATAAATCAGCTCTTACCAATGAATTTCCAATGTCGATTTGAGTCCCAATGGATGTTCCTGCCCCTGTGTTTGCCCAGGTGGCTACAGGGAATCTGAGGACATGGAAGCCACCAGCCAGGTGTCCTCCCAGTGTTGGTCACAGGGAGTGTGGGTCACCACGGCTCTGCCCAATGTGGGTCCTCCGGTGGGTGATAAAAGTTGGAGCAGAGGATGAAGCTCTTCCCACACTCAGGGAACTCGCAGGGCTTCCCTTAGCGGTGGTGCTGCTGGTGTCGGGTCAAGCTTGAGCTCTGCCTGAAGCTCTTCCCACACTTGGGACACTCATAGGGTCTCTCCCCTGTGTGGATGCGCTGGTGCCTGATGAGGGCAGAGTTGTGCTTGAAGCCTTTCCTGCACTCAGGGCAGCGGAAGGGCCTCTCCTCTGTGTGAATCCGCTGATGGCTGAGGAGATGTGAGCTGATTGGAAACCTCTTCCCACACTCAGAACACTCATAGGGCCTCTCCCCTGTGTGGATCCTCTGGTGGCAGATCAGGTTGGAGCTGTTGCTGAAGCTCTTCCAACATTCTCCACACTCGTAGGGCCGTTCTCCAGTGTGGATCCTCTGGTGTTGGATCATGCTGGAGCTGCAGCTGAAGCTCTTCCCACATTCCCCACACTCATAGGGCCTCTCCCCAGTGTGGATGCGCCGGTGGGTGATGAGGGTGGAGTTGTGCTTGAAGCCCTTCCTGCACTCAGGGCAGCAGAAGGGCCTCTCCTCTTTGTGAATCCGCTGATGCATGAGGAGGTTGGAGCTGCTCTGAAACCTCTGCCCACATTCCCCACACTCATAGGGCCTCTCCCCTGTGTGGATCCTCTGGTGGACCATCAGGAGGGATCTCTTGCTGAAGCCCTTCCCACATTCCCCACACTTGTAGGGCTTCTCCCCATCATGGAGCTGCTCATGGACCACCAGGGCTGAGCTCTGGCTGAAGCTCTGGTTGCCTTCCCGGCACAGGGTGGGTCTTTCCTCCTCAGAGCACCCTGGGCTGGGTTTGCAGACCCTCCTTGTGTGGCATCTCTGGGGCTTTTCCTCCCTCTTGAACTCCTGTGCCATGGAGCCGCTCAAAACGGCCTCTTCCACCAGGTTCTGCCCCAAGGCTTTGCCCTCCCTGGGCTCTGTCTGCAGCTCATTGCCTGGGGAGGAAGAACAAGGAGAGGATGGGATTTGCCTCCGTGCCACAGGGAAGGGGA
This sequence comes from Acanthiza pusilla, assembly GCA_036630365.1. Lineage (NCBI taxonomy): Eukaryota > Metazoa > Chordata > Aves > Passeriformes > Acanthizidae > Acanthiza > Acanthiza pusilla. The sequence continues at coordinate 78,391 of JAXCHO010000192.1, read as the reverse complement.
AGGACATCCCCCAATCTGTCCCTGCAGGACAGTGTCGGCAGCGGGGTTGTCCTGCAGCCGGGGGCGATGCTGGGCTGGGACATGGAGCAGAAGAGAGGGGGAAAGGGGCACTGACTTCCTCCGCACCTGCCTGCAGGTCCTGGGGCATCTTCCTCTTCCTCACAGCCTCCTGCTCCATCCAGCCAAGGTTTGGGAATGGGAAATCCTGGTTTGGGGGAAAAGAAGTGTGAGTGCCTGGGGTTGGGGGTTGCTCCTGCCCAAGTCTATCGCTAGAAGTCACTGGGGGTTTTTTGTCTATAAAATCCTCCAAAAATCAAGAGTGACTCCAAAAAAAGCCTCCCAGCAGTTCCCCGTTTCCAGTCTCCTGGCTTTGGGGTGCTGGGGTTCCCCCTTCTCAAAGCTGCTGGGGCTCCCGTGGCTCCTGGGGATCCCCCTGCTCCGGGCTCCTGCTTAGGGATGCCGTGGGCTTTCGCTGGTCCCAGGGCTCCCTTCTTCCCTGATGCTGCTTTGGCTCCCAGGGCTCCCAGGGTCCCCCTCTTCAGCCTCCCCCCACTCCAGCCACTCGCGGCTTCCCCCTCTCTCCGCCGCCCCTTTCAGCGTCACAGTGTCCCGGCCCTGCCTCATCTCCAGGCTCCCCCACCCCTCCAGGCTGCCGGGGGTCCCCCAGCTCTGCTATAGCCCCTCTCTCAGGAGTCCTGCGTTCCACCCTCCGGGTCTACTGGGCATCCCCAAAACCGATGTCCTGTTCTGCCAGTGCTGGGCAATTCCCACATGGATCCCCTTGAGTATCCCCCCAAGGTGTATGTATGGAACAGCTTTGGAGTCCTGCCAGATCCGATCATCCCCTCCGGCACAAAAAATACCCACCAGGGACGTGCAAAGCAAAGATATCTGGGGCTCAATTCCAGAATCTGTGAGTTCTAAACAGTCCTCCAGAAAAAACCCTCTGGAAGACCCCCTGATAGATTTGGGGTGAGTTCCCCCTCCCTGGTCACCTGTGGAATTTGGGGAGGCAATGATCCCGGAGCCGGGGATGCTGTGGACACAGTGGGTGGTGAAAACTCATGGTTCTCTTGCTCCCCTTTTCCTCCTCCTCCTCGTCTCTCCCTCCTCTTCTACTCCGCCCACCCCAGACCCCCCCTCCCCACCCTGCTCTGCCCCACAGCTCCTGCAGCACAGGCTGCTGGGATGGGGGAATCTCCCAATCAGCCCCAGGGATGGACAGAGGGCTTGGGGACCCCCCCAGTGCGGATCCACCTCCCCCAGAGACCCAGGGAATTGCTCTGGGGATCGAGTGCTGGGGGACAGGGCTGGACACCCACGGAACCGCCCCTCTTCCATCCCAACCCCACCTTTCCCTCCCCTCTCCTCCCCTTTCCCATCCTTCTCCCAATCCACACACCCCTCCGAACTCAATTTCAGTGTCCCATCCCCTTCCCGCACTCTTTGGGGGTCCCAGACCCCTCTTTTCCCCTGCTCTTCTCTCCCTTTCACCATCCTCCCCTCAATCCCCAACCCCCTCTCCCATGATTGGTTCTGGGGCTTCCAGGCACCTCCTGCCCACTCTGGGGGTCCCAATCCCCATTTCACTCACTTTGGGCTCCCAGCCCCCGCCCCCCTTCTCACCGCGCCCCCCGCTCACCCCGCGGAGGGCCGGGGGCACTGCCAGCACCACCAGTGCCACCAGCACGGCCCCAGCTGCCCCCACACGGCCCATGCCCAGCGCCGGGCAGGTGCCCACAGCCCCAAAGCAGCCGCGCTCTGCCCTGGCCGGGTCCCCAAAGCGGCCCCGCCCCGCGCGGCACTGCGAGCACCAGGCCGGAGCAGTGCGGAGCGCGGGCGGGCGGCATCAGCCGTGCCCGGGCAGGGCCGGGCCCCGCGGGGCTCCCCCCGCACTCGGCCCCACCGGGACAGCGCCCAGCGGGGGGGCCCGGCCTGCCCGCCCCACACCTCCCCCTCCCCAAATTCCGCTCCCGCCGCCCATGGGGCCCAGGGGGGCGCAGCTGGGCTCCACAGCTGCCGGACACACGTGTCCCCCGCTGACAGTGCCACCCCCGAAGGATTAGGGCTACCCCAAAACTCCCTCACACGTGGCCGATACCCCACAAGCCCCCAAGGACTGCGGTCCCCCCGCCTTCATCACCCCCAACCTTCGGCTGCCTCATCCCAGGCCCCAGACCACCCATCCCCCTCCCCCACACTTCATCCCACCCCCCAATCCACATCCCACCCTGCCCGGGCCCCAGCCCACCCCATCCCACTTCTCCCGACAGCCGCCACTGGGACCCCCAAAAACCCGCGTGCCGGGGACTCCCCAATATCCCCCCAGGGCCATCTGGGACTCACAGCTGGAGTCCTGCAACATCCAAACATCCGCCCCCTCCCCCACACAAAAAAGAAAAAGAACAAAGCCTCCCAGGATCAAGCAAAGACATTTGGGGCTCGGTTCTGGAGTCCTACAAGGTCCAAAAATCCCCCCCTCCCAAAAAGAACCCTACGCACCGCTCAAGATCTCTGGGGCGAGCTCCCCCTGCCCGGTCACCTGCGGGATGCGGGGGGCGATGCTCCCGGGGCCGAGGGTTGCGAGCACAGAGAGCGATGGACGCACGGGGCAGCTCCTTTTGCTGCTTCTCTTGCTGCTCCACCCCCTTGATCCCTCCTCTTCCTCCCGCTGCTGCCCCTTTATCACTCCTCTGCCCCCCTCCCTTCCTCCTATTCTGTCCCACCTCCTCCTCTCCTGCTCCTCCTCCTCCTGTTCTTTGGCACTCCCATCCCGGTTGTGTTTGAGATCACCCCGGGGCCATCCCGTGCTCAGCAGAGCATCCTGTGCTCTGTCAGCACTCTCTGCTCCTTAGGGAAGGATTATAGATATTTCTATTTCTATTTCTATTTCTATTTCTATTTCTATTTCTATTTCTATTTCTATTTCTATTTCTATTTCTATTTCTGTTTCCATTTCTATTTCTATTTCTATGTTCCTTTATATATATGTATATAATAAGTGAGATTAAATAATGTTAAGTTCTGTTATTTTGCTAAATTGTTAAGTTTAATGTATGTTATGTTTAAAGCGTAAGTTCTGTACTGTTAAATGTGAGGGTTATTAAGCTTTTAGGCTGTATTCCTTTTATCCTTGCCCTTACTGTCCTTTTGTCACACACACCTAAACAGACACACACAAAGAACTCCACGTCTCAGTTCATTTCTAGTTTGACTGACTGGATTTGATTTGTTTTGTTGTTTCTTTTTTCCCTTGCTGTTCCTGAACTGTCCAGTCAGGAGTAGACTGACTCTTCTCAATGAACTTTGTTGTGCTGTTGTTGAATATTAACTCTGGTTTTTGCTGATCCCTTGCTGGGGATTTTTTAAGTGCTCTCAACCCCTCGTTCGTAAGAGGGTGAAGGAGCCCTGAGCCAGGCTCTCACCCTGGGGGACACAGGGACACTGCTGGGGGGTCCTGTCCCCCTGTCCCACCCCCCACAGCCCCATCCCCCCTGTCCCCGTGTCAGGCTCTGGGGGTCGATCTCATGGAACATCCTCTGGGGGAGGCTGTGGCGCCGGGGGGCAGGGGGGGACCCGGGGGGACAGGGGACCCTGCTGTGCACGAGCAGCATTGGACTTCTGTGGGGGGAGCTGTGAGGGGGGGCTGGGGCAGAGTGACCTCCCCAGTGACCTCACACAGCCCCTGTGATGTCACAGCACACTCTGGGATGTCACCGGCAATTCTATTAGATAACAAAACCTCCTTGTGATATCATAAACCTGCACTATGATGTCACCACCCACTCCATGATGTCAAAGCCTGCTCTGTGCTGTCACTCAGTGATGTCACACAGCTCACTCTGTGACCTCGGAGCCTGCTCTGAGATGTCACACTGTCCCCTCTATGATGCTGTAGCTGCTCCATGGCCTCACACAACCAACTCAGAGATGTCATAGCCCAATCTGTGACCTCACACAGCCCACTCTGGGATGTCACCCTGCCCCTTTCTGACATCACAGCTGCTCTGGGGCTCTGTGACACAGCCCCAGAGGTGCCTATGGCTATGACACAGCCCCTCTGGGCCACGGCACAGCCCCTGCCAATGCTGAGCACCTGTGAGCTCTGGCTGTGCCCTGCTGGTGTCCCTGAGCTGCCCTGGCAGTGCCCCAGCCCTGCTGGGCTGTGCACAGGAGCTGCTCCTGGGCAGAGCTGTCTCTCTGCAGCGCTGCCGCTTGCCAGGAGCTGCCTCTGTGCCAGGAGCCCGGCCCAGCTCAGCAGCACAGCCACAGCACAGGCACTTGAATGAGCCTCGCGGGGCTTTGCTGCTGTTTGTATCAGACTCAGTCCCTCTGAGTGTGTTCAAATAACTTCTCAAGGACTCAAAGTTAAATTGAAACACTGAAGTCTCTTGTAGTTCTAATAAATCCCACAGTGAGACATGAGTGAGAAAGTGTCCCCAGGTTCCAGTTAGAGCAGAACACTGCAGGCAGTGATGGCAGGTGGTGACAAGCAAGGGAAAGGTGTCTCTGATGCTGAGCCAACCTGGATGTGTATCATGAATCCAAAGGGTCAAGCTGTGAGCCCTAGCCCTGGGCAATGTGGAGTTACAGCTAGAAAGCAGAAGTGAGAGCACTGCTAAAGTTAAGTCAGAAGTGAACACAGCAACACTGTTACGCTGCAAACCATGGCAGGCAGTGTGGCCTACCATGAAATAGAGAGCATAAGAGAGAAGCATGTTTGGTATGTATCTGTACTGGTCAGTTCTAGCTTTAGTTTTGCAATGTTATTAAAAAACATAGATATGGTTGTTATAGTGATTACCATTTATATAAGAATCTTTTTTTAGGTACTGCTGATAAGATATAAATACTCAGCTCTGTATCAATAAAATTGGCTTTTTGCATCACTGCAATCTGCCCCATCTGTTCCATCGCCCATAGCCACATGTCCCTCGACAACTGCTGCCCTGTGTGGGGACCGGAATTGCCTTTTGCTGATGGACGGTGAGCCCTGCAGAACTTCAGGATTTTGCTGAAGGTGAAGCTGCAGGACAGCGAGAGCCTTCGGGATTGTGGTTAAACTGCGGGAAGAAGCAGGAGCCATGCCAGCCAGCAGCAGACCCTCTGGAAAAGGAGGGGACATAGTCCCCCCTCCAGGGGACTATGGGCCAGAGTCAGGGGATGACCAGCCCAGAAAGAGACATTTTCCACCTTATGTCAAAGCTGCCAGACAAGCAAGGCAAACCTTTGCCTGCGCATGATTTAAAACTTATACTTAAATGGAGTGCGTTTAACCTACAAGGGGTAACTCAGTCCACAATTTTTATGGTGGATTTGCGGGACAGACTAGGAGTGGGACTTTGGAATGCCGTAGCTGAAGGTGATAAAGCTGCTGCAGATATGATTCCCTCTTGGAAAGTAATTTTTGAAGCTTTAAAAGCTCAAGAAAAATCTCATGAAAAATCTCTTGCTAAAGATGAAGAAGATGCCCCTTGCCCCCTCCGCAGAAACGGAGCCTCAAAGCTCTTCACAACCTGAAGAGACAATGCCTTTTCCACTTAAAGCTCCAGCCCCCTTGCAACAAAAAGGGAGAGAGGCTTCTCGCAATTTATAAAAGCATTTGCTGCTGGCTGTGGTCCAGCTGACAGCAGTGAGGATGAAGAATATCCTTTTGACTCCAGACCCATTGATCCTGAAAAAGAACCAAATTTATTTCCCCCCGACCCTCACAATACCTGGGTCCGCTTAAAACAACAAGTATTAAAAGAAGGGGATGCAGCCTTTGCAACCATAAGGGAGTCCCCTGCAACTTCAAAGGTCTGTTTCAACTGCGGCAAACCCGGTCACTTTAAAAAAGACTGCCCCGCTTCAAAAAGAGATAATCCTAAAGCCATTCCTGTGTGCCCACGATGCCGCAAAGGCCCACATCCTGCTAACCAATGTCGCTCTAAGTATGATTCCGAAGGTCGTCTGTTCCAAGGATGCCAGGGAAACTGCAACCAGAGCACGGGACGGCGGCACCATGCTCTGACACAGATGCCTCAGCCGCCCTCGCAGATGCAGCTCCACGGATGCCCTCACAGATATCAGCTCCACAGATGCCCTCACAGATATCAGCTCCACGAATGCCCTCGCAGATATCAGCTCCACGGATGCCCTCGCAGATATCAGCTCCACGAATGCCCTCGCAGATATCAGCTCCACGAATGCCCTCGCAGACATCAGCTCCACGGATGCCCTCGCAGATATCAGCTCCACGGATGCCCTCACAGATATCAGCTCCACAGATGCCCTCACAGATATCAGCTCCACGGATGCCCTCGCAGATATCAGCTCCATGGATGCCCTCAGCTCCACGGATGCCCCCGCAGATATCAGCTCCACGGATGCCCTCAGCTCCATGGATGCCCTCGCAGATGCCCAACAGGAACCTGCCCCAAGTCTTTGCCCAGCAACTGCAGACAGTGCCGAATTGGACTTATACACCTCAACCACAGTAACGTTATGTGATTCTTCTGTTCATTTACTCCCTACAGGAATTTTTAAACCACTAATGTTCTAAAAAAGTGCCCTGCTTGTGGGAGGGTCCTCAACTAGCCTTCCAGGACTCTCTGTTATCCCTGTGATTACAGCATTAGACTCTAATGATGAAGTTATGGTTTGGATCCCTAATCCACCATGTTTTGTTCCACAAGGAACCTGCATAGCAAAATTAATCCCTTTTCCACATAATTCACCATTTTCTGTAAAATGTTATAACACCAAAGTAAAAAAATTTGATTCCACAGAAACCCCGCAAATATTATGGACACAAACAATTTCAAATAAACGTCCTATCTGCCAATGCACTCTGCCATTACAAGGACAACAAATTATGCTCACTGATATTTTAGATACCAGAGCTGATGTCACTGTCATTTCTCAAGATAAGTGGCCTCCACATTGGGTCCTCATGAAGGTGCCCCAGGCCCTCACTGGGATCGGAGGGAGCAGTCGCAGCTATAAAAGTCAGCACCTAATTCAAATAACAGGACCAGAAGGCCACACAGCCTCTGTAAGACCATTTGTTTTACCTGTGTCCATGGTCTTATGGGGACGAGATGTACTCTCTCAATGGGGTTTCAAAACTCAGTCTGATTTTTAGTGGGGACCACTGAAGCGCGTGACACCCTGAAATTAACCTGGAAAACTGATCCACCTATTTGGGTGGATCAGTGGTCCCTGCCATTACCTAAACTGCACACACTCACTGAATTAGTCCAGGAACAGCTTCAAAAATGACACATAGTTCCCTCCACCAGTCCATGGAATTCACCTGTGTTTGTAATCAAAAAACAATCTGGCAAGTGGCGCTTGCTCCATGACCTCCGTAAAATTAACGCTGTTATGGAGAATATGGGAGCACTCCAACCTGGCCTCCCATCTCCTACCATGATCCCTTGAGATTGGCATTTGACAGTCATTGATTTAAAGGATTGCTTTTTTGAATATCCCCTTGCATCCTGAGGATGCACCAAAATTTGCCTTTTCTATCCCAAGCACCAATATGCAAGCACCCTTGCAAAGGTATCACTGGGTTCTCCTGCCCCAAGGCATGAAAAATAGCCCCACTGTTTGCCAGTGGTTTGCTGCAAAAATCCTCAGCCCCATTCGTCGGGACATGCCTGACACTCTTTTGTATCATGACATGGATGACATTCTAATTGCTGCAGAAAAACAAGAAGTTATGGAGAAAGGCCTAGCCCTTGTCAGCAATGCTGTAACCCAAGCAGGACTTTGTGTTGCTCCTGAAAACAGTCAGCATCAACCCCCTTGGAAATACCTTGGCTGGCGAATTAAGACCTAGAGTATTTCCCCTTAGCCCTTACAAATTCAAACCAACATTTGTACTTTGCATGATGCTCAAAAACTTTTAGGAACAATTAATTGGGTTCATTCCTTGTTAGGGATCTCAAATGCAGATTTAAGTCCTCTGTTTGCTCTGTTAAAAAGGGAAGCAGATTTATTATCACCTCGGCAGCTTACACTGGAAGCTCGCCAAGCATTACAAAAGGTAGCTGATGCTATTTCAAATCTATAAGCAGCCCGATGGGCTCCTGAGTTGCCCTTTTCTTTAATAATTTTAAATCCAGCCAAACAGCCCCATACTTTGATTTTTCAGTGGGACCCTCATTTGCCAGACCCTTTATTAATTATTGAATGGATTTTTTTGCCACACCATGTCCAAAACTGTCAGCACTCAACATGAAATGCTTGCTTTGCTCATTGTAAAAGCTAGACAAAGGCTTGTCACACTTGCAGGTGTAGATTTCTGTTTGATTTGTTTGCCTATTATTACTGTTTACTTACAGTGGCTACTTCAAGAGTCTGAAGTGTTTCAAATGGCTCTCACCGACTTCTCTGGACAACTTTCTACACATCTCCCAAAGCACAAGCTCGTGGCAGTCAGTTTTCATCTCTTAACACGACCCAAGAGAAGCGAAGTCCTGTTACAAGCATTAACTGTTTTTACAGATGGATCTGGTCACACCCACAAGTCAATAATACTGTGGGGGAACTCAAATCTCAGTTGATGGGACTCAGATGTCATCACTGTTTCAGGATCCCCTCAAATTCTTCAATTAGCAGCCGTTGTATGAGCCTTCAAACACTGATCTGTTCCTTTTAACCTAATAACTGACTCTGCTTATGTTGCAGGACTCCTAGAAAGAGCTGAAGCTGCTGTGTTAAAAGATGTACCTAATGCAAACTCTTTTATTGGCTTCAGCAGCTTGTTTTCCTTTTAGATAACAGAAAAGAGTCATATTTTGTAATGCATGTTAGATCTCACACTACTTTACCTGGTTTCATTGCAGAAGGAAATCGCCAAGCAGACCTACTAACACTGCCTTGCTTTTCTCCCAAGCAAAAATCAGTCACTCATTTTTAACCAAAATGCTGCTGCGCTGGCAACAACTTTTGCTTTGCCCTCTCGCCAAGCCTCTAGCATTGTCGCTGTGTGCCCAGACTGCCAAAGGCACTCCTTTCCCTCTCTAGCTGCAGGTGTTAACCCTAGAGGACTCCAAAGCCTCGAAATCTGGCAAACAGGTATTACTCATTTTCCCAAATTTGGCAAACTTAAATATATACATTCCTCTACAGACACCTTCTCAGGTGCCCTGTGTGCCTCCTGTCATACAGGAGAATCAGCAAAAGATGTTCATCGTCACTTTGCAGGTGCCTTTGCAGTCCTGAGAATTCCCTCACAGATCAAAATTAATAACGGCCTGGCATATATTTCCCAGAGAGCTGCAAATTTTCTTGCCCTCTGGGGAGTGATACACAAAACAGGAATTCCTCATTCCTCAACAGGACAAGCTATCATTGAAAGAGCTCATTGCTCACTTCAACGTCTTTTATTACAACGAAAAGGGGGAATGGGGAATGCCACTCCAGCTGAATGATTACAAAAAGCATTGTATGTTTTTAATTTCTTAAATTGTTCCCTAATGGATCCCAACCCTCCAATTGTTAGGCACTTTGGCAATAACCAACAGTTAGAGGTCAAACAGAAGGCCCCAGTCCTTGAGAAGGGCCCAGAAACAGGTGAGATCATGGGACCTTATCCCCCATCACATGGGGAAGGAGTTTTGCCTGTGTTTCTGCAGAGACTGGCCCGAAGTGGATCCCAGCTAAGAACGTGAAACCCTTCAGAGAATCCTTGAATACCTCCCCTGAGGATCCTGAAAATTCTGACCACCCTGGCACATTACCAGAGGAAATCCCGGCCGTCCCAGCCTCGGCCTCAGTTCCAGAGATCTGCCAAGTCACCTCCTCGGCCCCAGCAGAAGTCATATCCACCCGACTACCATCTTAACCAACTTTTACTCAACTCCAGAGGAATTACAGACTTTACACCACTCTTCGAATTCAGTGGACAACCCACTCCAGATACAGTACAATCAATAATCTCCAGCCAGGTCTCACTTCGTGAGCAGCATTGGAAACGATTTAAGGAAAAACTGAACTAGAAAATAACCCTATTCCCTGTTTTAGATGGAAAGATTATTCCCATCAAGTGTGGGTTTTGTGTCACTGTAGAAAGTGTCACAGGCGGTGGTATTGCATATCGCATCGCCGCCGTGCCCATTGCCCACAGTGTGATCCTTTGTGTTATTCTTATGGTAACTGCATCATTTTAAAATTTTTGTGTGGACGAGGGTATGGCTGGCTCCCACATTGGTACCTTTGGGACTCAGATCTGCCTTGTCAGTCTGGTCCTCCCAGTAGGACTCCTTCTCGACGAAGGAGAGGCGACTGCAATGCCACCCCTTCCAGAACGCAGTGTTTGGCTTACGCTAGCTGAAGCTTTAAACGAGTCCACGCTGTGCCTTTCCATGACCTCCCCTGGTGACCCTTTCCAAACCTGTCTGGTGGCCATACTTCTAGTGAAAAATGAATGGGATGCTCTGTACAATTTAACAGTCAGGAGAGAGTGCACTGCTATGGGTCGCATTGAGCCGACCTGGTGGTGCCGAAAAACTTGGCGCAAAAAAGCTGCTGAACCAGCCGGAGGGTACTTCTCTAATGACACACGATTAGGAGTAAATAAGGTTCTTAATTTTCCCCTCCTCTATGCCACCCCAAGAATTAGACATTTTTGGATCCATGCAATCTTTTGCGTGTTTCTATCTAAATTATACTGCCAGAAATCCTGACAAAAAATTCGGCCTTGACACTTCAGGAGCAGGAATTTACACCAATGCCTCTGCCTGGTGCAACCATACTTTGCCCCAACCGATTACTCCCGAAAGCATTGCTATTGGGTTGTTAGACAATATCTTTTTAATATGTGGAAACAGAGCTTGGAAGCGAATACCAGGAAAAGCTGTAGGAGGTCCTTGCACTTTTGGGCGACTAACCACGTTTCACTCTTTCCCATCTTTTCAAGGAAGCTTACCACCTTTGTACAAGCGCGCAAAACGCAGCACTCACACATATAGTCAGGATTGTGATGACAATGTGGAATCTTGGAACCTAGGAGCCCGAGTGTTTGCTTCTATCATCCCATCTATTGGAACGGCACATGCACTGAAAACGCTGAATAACCTTGGCTGCTGGCTTGCAAAACAAACTAATGCTACTAGCTCTGCTTTAACAGGCTTACTAACTGATGTTGATAGCGTGAGACATGCTACACTGCAAAACAGAGCTGCAATTTATTTCTTGCTTTTAGCACACAGGCACAGTTGTGATGATTTTGAAGGCTTATGCTGCATGAACCTGTCTGATCTCTCTTTGTCTATCCATGCTAACATACAGGCCCTTCGAGACAGTGTCACCAAACTGAGAGTTGTAGGTGACAACGACTGCCTTGGAAACCTGCTTGGAGGATGGGGACTGACTGGCTAGCTCAAACATTTAGCTAAAACAGGAATTTATACTTTAGCCATTCTGTTACTTATGATGCTTTGTTTACCATGTGTATTGCAATGCATTCAGAAACTAATTGACAAATCAGCAAAGAAAATCCTTCTTGTGGAAAAGAAAGGGGGAGATGTGGAGTTACAGCTAGAAAGCAGAAGTGAGAGCACTGCTGAACTCGTGTCAGAAGTGAACGCAGCAACGCTGCTAGGTCGCAAACCATGGCAAGCGGTGTGGCCTACCACGAAATAGAGAGCATAAGAGAAAAGCATGTTAGGTATGTACCTGTACTGGCTAGTGCTAGCTTCTAGTTCTGCAATGTTATGAAAAACAGAGATAAGGTTGTTATACAGACCACTGCTTATAGAAGAATCTATTTTTAGCTACTGCTGAAAAGGTATAAATACTCAGCTCTGTATCAATAAAATTGGCTTTTTGCATCCAATGCAATCTGTCCCGTCACTACCATCACCGACCGCCACGCGTCACGCAACAGTCACCGAGTGTTTTGTGCCTATAAAATCCTCCAAAAATCAAGAGTGACCCCAAAAAAAGCCTCCCAGCAGTTCCCCCGCTCCAGTCTCCTCTCTTTGGGGTGCTGGGGTTCCCCCTTCTCAAACCTGCTGGGGCTCCCGTCGGTCCTGGGGATCCCCCTTCTCCGGGCTCCTGCTTAGGGATGCCGTGGGGTTTTGCTGCTCCCAGGGGTCCCTTCTTCCCTGATGCTGCTTTGGCTCCCAGGGCTCCCAGGCTCCCCCTCTTCAGGCTCCCCCCACTCCAGGCACTCAAGGCTTCCCCCTCTCTCTGCCGCCCCTTTCAGCGTCACAGTGTCCCGGCCCTGCCTCATCTCCAGGCTCCCCCACCCCTCCAGGTTGCCGGGGGTCCCCCAGCTCCGCTATCGCCCCTCTCTGCTCTCTCCACTCCGGGAGTCCTGCATTCCACCCCCACAGCTCTCCCAGGGATCCACAAAACCAATGTCCTATTCTGCCAAAGCCAGGCAATTCCCACATGGATTCCCTCCAGACTTTCTCCAAGGTGCATTTATGACTCTGCTTTAGAGTCCTGTAAGATCCAAACAACTTCGGCCCAAAAAATCCCCACCAGGGACATGCAATGATATCTGGGGCTCGATTCCAGAATCTGTGAGTTCCAAACACTTCTCCAGAAAAAAACCCTCCCGAGACCCCCCTGACAGATTTAGAGTGAGCTCCCCCTCTCCTGTCACCTCTGGAATGTGGGGTAGGCAATGATTCCGGGGCCCGGGGTGGTGCGGACACAGTGGGTGGTGAAACTGCATGGTTCTCCTGCTCCTCCTTTTCCACCTCCTCCTCCTCTCTCCCTCCTCTTCCTCCTGCTCCTCCTCTGCTTTCACCCCAGACCCCCCTTCCCCACCCTGCTCTGCCCCACAGCTGCTGCAGCACAGGCTGCTGGGATGGGGGAACTGCCCGATCAGCCCCAGGGATGGACAGGGAGCTTGGGGACCCCCACAGTGCAGATCCACCTCCCACAGAGCCCCAGGGAATTGCTCCGGGGATTGAGTGCTGGGGGACAGGGCTGGACCCCCATGGAACCTCCCTTCTTCCATCCCAACCCCACCTTTCCCTCCCCTCTCCTCCCCTTTCCCATCCTTCTCCCAATCCACACACCCCTCCCAACTCAATTTCAGTCTCCCATCCCCCTCCCGCTCTCTTTGGGGGTCCCAGACCCCTCTTTTCCCCTGCTCTTCTCTCCCTTTCACCATCCTCCCCTCAATCCCCAACCGCCCTCTCCCATCATTGGTTTTGGGGCTTCCAGGCCCCTCCTGCACACTTTGGGGGTCCCAATCCCCATTTCGCTCACTTTGGGCTCCCAGCCCCCGCCCCCCTTCTCACCGCGCCCCCCGCTCACCCCGCGGAGGGCCGGGGGCACTGCCAGCACCACCAGTGCCACCAGCACGGCCCCAGCTGCCCCCACACGGCCCATGCCCAGCGCCGGGCAGGTGCTCACAGCCCCAAAGCAGCCGCGCTCTGCCCTGGCCGGGTCCCCAAAGCGGCCCCGCCCCGCACGGCACTGCGAGCACCAGGCCGGAGCAGTGCGGAGCGCGGGCGGGCGGCATCAGCCGTGCCCGGGCAGGGCCGGGCCCCGCGGGGCTCCCCCCGCACTCGGCCCCACCGGGACAGCGCCCAGCGGGGGGGCCCGGCCTGCCCGCCCCACACCTCCCCCTCCCCAAATTCCGCTCCCGCCGCCCATGGGGCCCAGGGGGGCGCAGCTGGGCTCCACAGCTGCCGGACACACGTGTCCCCCGCTTACAGTGCCACCCCCCAAGGATTAGGGCTACCCCAAAACTCCCTCACACGTGGCCGATACCCCGCAAGCCCCCAAGGACTGCGGTCCCCCCGCCTTCATCACCCCCAACCTTCAGCTGCCTCATCCCAGGCCCCAGACCACCCATCCCCCTCCCCCACACTTCATCCCACACCCCAATCCACATCCCACCCTGCCCGGGCCCCAGCACACCCCATCCCACTTCTCCCGACAGCCGCCACCGGGACCCCCAAAAACCCGCGTGCCGGGGACTCCCCAATATCCCCCCAGGGCCATTTGCGACTCACGGTTGGAGTCCTGCAACATCCAAACATCCGGCCACCTCCAAAAAAAAAAGGAAAATACCACCCCATGATCAAACAAAGATATTTGGGGCTCGGTACTGGAGTCCTACAAGGTCCAAAAATCCCCCCCTCCCAAAAACAACCCCACGCACCGCACAAGATCTCTGGGGCGAGCTCCCCCTGCCCGGTCACCTGCGGGATGAGGGGGGCGATGCTCCCGGGTCCGAGGGTTGCGAACACAGAGAGCGATGGACACACGTGGCAGCTCCTTCTCCTGCTTCTCTTGCTGCTCCACCCCCTTGATCCCTCCTCTTCCTCCCGCTTCCCCTCCTCCATCTCTCCTCGCCACTGGATTCCCTCCTCCTCTGTCTCTCCCTCTTCCTCTCCTGCTCCTCCTCCTGTTCTTTGGCACTCCCATCCCGGCTTTGTCTGACATCACCCCGGGGCCATCCCGTGCTCAGCAGAGCATCCTGCGCTCTGTCAGCACTCTCTGCTCCCTAGGGAAGGATTTGGGATTTATCCCGGGCACACACACTGAACCTCAGCCCAAAGTGCCCTGCTCCCATTGCTGTCCCCTGGGCGCTGGGCAGGTGCTGTGCCAGGGGAAGCAGAGACACAAAGGAAGCCAAGTGCAGCCCAGCTGCCCGGGCTGATCCAGACGAGCCCCAGGGACAAGGTCCTGCAGAGCCACACGGAGCCCTCAGCTCCTCCCTGGGAATGGTTTGTGCTGTGGCTGCCACAGCGAGTCCTGGAGCTCCCCCAGCGCTGCTGCAGCAGGACCCAGGTTCCACCTTCTGTGCCAGGCCCTGCCCAGGGGCCATCACATCCATTGGCTCCGTGCAAAGGGGCAAGACAAGAAGAATGGATTGGATGCAGCCCCCAAGGACCTCGAGCAAATTGTTCAGGAACATGCAGACCTTGAGCTGATGTTTGCAAAGCTGCAGCTGGCAGAGTTCTGTGGTGCAGGAGACCCAGCATGGGAAGAGGAGACCTACAAGGAACTCCAGGAGAAACACCCTGATCCTCAAAGGCTGTGGCACTCTAAATCTCTGCTGGAGAAAGTTCTTCCTTTATGGAAAGAGATGCTGGGATGAGGCAAAAGCAAAGTTCGTGGCTGGTGACAAATTTCCCATACAGAGAGAGCAGAGGAGGGACTACAGGTGGAGGCTGGGAGGGTGGGAAGGAGAGAGGGCTGGGGAAGGTCTTTTTTTTGGGTTTATTTTAGTAGTCCTTCTCCTACTGTGATGAGCTTGGAAATCCATTCCATTAATTTCCCCAACTCGGGTCTGTTGTGCTCCTGACAGTGATCAGTGAGTGACCTCTCCCTGCCCAAATCCCAGCCCATGAGCCTTTCCTGCTGTGTTCTGTGTCCTGCACCCGTGAGGAGAGTGACAGAGCGGCTTTGGTGGCATCGGGCACCCGGCCAGGGCCAGCCCAGCCCAATAATCCCTGCCATTCATTCCCTGCACTCCATCCTGAAGCGGCCGCAGGGCAGGTCTGGCTGCGAGGGCAGGAGGCTCCAGAAGCACCAGCTGTGCCAAACGGGACAGAAGGAGGAGGCAGGGCGTGCCGGGGGGAGGAATCTCCTTCCTCCGAGCTGGCAGGGACAGGAGGGGGAGACTGGAGAAAAAGAAATGGGAGAGGAGGGATGAGGCGGGAGTTGTGGAAAGCTGCAGGGCTGCAGGAGCAGCCGGGAATTTTGTTTGCCAAATCTCTGGAGCGAAAGGAAGCTCTGTGAAATCCGTCATGGACAAGAAAGGAGAAATGGCAAGTGATGGAAATGGACACCACTTTGGACTCCGTTTGTCCCTCTGGATTGCAAAAGCTGACAGACCCCGAGCGCCGGCGGACACCCGTCGCCGCCGTCACGTCGCAAGGGATCAGAGGTGCGGCTGGTGGGGCTGGAAGCTCCGTGCAGCAGCTCCGCTCCCGCGGCCCAAAGCTCGGGCTGGAGCGTGGGGTGTGGGACACAGCCCCGTGCTGGGGGCAGAGCCGCTGCTGGGGCCATGGCTGTGTCCAGGGCATCCTTTCTGGCCCTCGTGCAGCTCCAAGGTGCCGAGGGCTCGCCGAGGCTTTCTGGGGCTGTCCCTCCTGCCCAAAGCTGTTGGGTTGAATGCCCGAGTGCGGCACCCCCGTGCCCTGTGGCAGCAGCCGGTGCCGGGCCCCAGCCCCGGGAGCCGAGCTAATGCCCGGCCGTGCCCGGGAGGGACTGGGGGGAGGGGAGTTCATAAGGCACCCCCCCACAGCCGTCCCTGCGCTGAAAATGTTTTTTTAGTGCATGGGAGCGATTTCCTGGGGTTACTGGGCTCCGTGGGGCAGCGGCGGCGGCAGCAGAACCGGCGGGGCCCGGCCCGTGGGGGCGGCCGGGGTTGAAAAGTGCGCGGCGGCCCCAGCGCGGTGCGTGAGGGCTGAGCGGAGCTGGGTGGGAACACCCCGCTTGTCTCCGCCGCTCCAAGCCCTTCCCCGGCTCCGGCTGCCGCCGCCGCTCGGCCCCGGCTCGGTCCCGCGGGGTCGCCGCTCGTCGCGACACTGGAGGGGTCGATCCGAGCCGCGCCCCGCCCGTCCCTCGCTGCGCTCTTTCGGTGACACGGAGCGGCCGAAACCCCCCGGTGCCGCCCCGACGGTCCCTCGGTGCAGCTTTTTAGTCACAGGCAGCGGCCACTCCCGGTGCTGTTCTTTCATAATTTTTTATTCGAATCTTTATATTTTATTCTATTCGCACCTCCCATCCCACGCCCCTCCGCTGCGGCTCTTTCACCGCCGCCGCTCGTCGCCGCTCTCTCGGTGCAGCTCTTCAGTGACACGGCCCGGCCGAGACGCCCCTCGCTGCGGCTCTGTGATAGTATTTTCTTCTTTTCTCTGTCTTTTCTGTATTTCGCACCTCGCCCGTCCCGCGGAGCGACTCCTTCAGGGCCCCGGGGCGGCACAAAGGCCTCGGGGCGGCTCCAAAGGGCCCCGCCCGCGGCCGCTCCCCGAGGCCTCCCCGCTGCCCGCGGGGATCGGACACCGCCGGCGGCCCCGGCCCCTTCTTGTTCTTCTTGTTCTTCTTGCTGCTGCCGGGATTCAGCCCCCGCCGCCGCCCGGCTCCTTCTGCCGGCCCTGCCCGGCACGGAGCGGCGCTGCCGCTGACGGGGCCGGAGCGCGGCTGCGACACGAGTGCCCCGCGCCTCGGGACCGGGCCGAGGAGTGACCGCACGGGTGGGGAGGGACCGCCGCTGGACAGGGCAGTGACTGAGCCCATGGGAGGGACCCCCCGCTGGACAGGGCAGGGACTGAGCCCATGGGAGGGACCCCCCGCTGGACAGGGCAGGGACTGAGCCCATGGGAGGGACCCCACGCCGGAGCAGGGGAAGGATTCCTGCCCCTGAGGGGAAGCAGCGGCAGGAGCTGTGATAAATGAGTGAATGATAAATGCTGCCTTTCGCAGATAAGAATTTAACATTTACAAGTGATAATGTACTGTGTAAAATAATAGCGTTAAGATAAAATATAATTAAGTAGAAACAAGGTTAGGGTAAAGTGTAACTTCGAAATTGTTGTGATATGTTAGAAAACATTGTAATAAATGCGTGGTAATAAATGTCTTAAGTTGATAAACCACAGAGGCGGGGATCAAGACATCTTAAAGAAACAAAGAAGATAACCATAGGCATCCCAGGAAGTCTGTTCTCTTGACTCACACCTCCCAAAAGGAACTGTCAGCTAGAAATTAAGTTGGAACTGAGGAAACATCGATGGGAGGATTTCTGCCTTCAGTTCTGAGGCAATCCAGAGGATCCGAGACTCCAAGACAGGCGCCGTGCTGGCAGAAGGGGGCAGGGATCGGAGGGGGGGAGTTGAGTGAATTGTAAATTACCTTCTAGACTTAATGAATATGTAACAGTTAAAGAAAGTACTTAAGTTCACAGTAAAATGAATGGATTGCACCTCTGGCAAAATTGCTAAGTGCCCAGCGCTGTTTTTGCCTTTGCTCTATTAATAAATGGTCAAAATTATGTAGTAAAAATTTCAGCTTGCGAACTCATTTGTATCAATCATAACAAAAAACTGTATAAAGAAACTACAACCAAAGAAGCCTCTCTTGAAGATACCTGACTGGGACTTTGCACTGAAAGTCAAACTGCTGAGATCAGATAAAGGGAAACCTATTGTTCAGTCATCTCAGGCTGAAGGAAAGGAATGTATCTACAAAGGCCAAAGGCACCAGCTGTGCTGAGAATCATCCCTGGCTGAGTTTGGAGTGGGGGAGAGCACAACTCACAAAGCCAGGCTTGCACAGACTTCCCCCCAGACTGAGGGGGGAGGAGGAGGTTTTGGGTGCAGTGGCATAACCTCTGGAGAGAGACAAAAAACACTCATCCTCCGTTACACAAACTGGCCCAGCTGTGGAACCCCCAAGCCCACAGGCCACATCCACGGGACGTTCACGTGAGAGGCAGCTGAGGGGGTGTCATAATCCATCACAGACCCCCCAAAGTGCTCGGCCTTGCCCCACAGCACTGCATGTGATGCCAGCAGAGTCTGCTGCAAGAGACTGTCCCTCCCCAGGGGACATGCCTGGACATTGCCACCTGGCCTGAGTGTGTATTAACCCATGGGATTCTGTGCTTTTGGGGAGACCATCACCACCAGGAAGACCAAGCTGGAGAGGATCAATGCAACTTCGTTGGGACATGCAGATGGCGATATTCTTTTATTCTGTACTGTCACTCTCTTTCTGTCCCACCCACCTCTTTTCCTACTTCTCCCTTTCTCTCTTTTCCTCTCTCTCTCTCATATTTACTATCGAATAAAACCCATACTATTGACTGGCATATGGTATCGTTTGCACCTTAATTCGAGCAGAGGTATTTCTACGAACCTTAATAATTGGACCATAACACCCCAGCATGGTCCTAATTGCTCCCAGCTCCTCCCAGTCTAATCCCAGTTACTCTCAGTTGCCCCTAGCGTAGTCATTCCATGTATGACCCCAGTCTCCCCCAGCATTGTCCCAGTCCATCCCAGTTGCCCCCAGTGTAGACCCAGTCACTCCCAGTCACTCTCAGTGTGTTTCCAGTCACCCCCAGTATGGTTACAGACACTCCCAGTATTTCCCAGTTGCCCTCAGCATGCTCGCAATCATTCCCAGTCACACCCAGTTGCCCCAGCAAGGTTCCAGTTTTCACCAGAATGATCCCAGTCACTCTCAGTCACTCCCAGTATATCCCAGTTGCTCCCACTATGATCCCTATTGCCCCAATTCTGGTCCTGCTGGGTCCCAGTCCTGGTCCCGGTGTATCCTGGTGTCCCAGTCTGTCCCAGTCCATCCCAGGCTGTCCCAGTCTGTCCCGGTCCCTTGATGGCAGCTGCAGCCGTTTCCCGGATCCTGCCCCACTCCCCCACCCCCCGGAACTGCCGCCGGACGCCCCCAAAGATGCTAAGAGGGTTCAGGGCCTTCGTGTTGGGCTTTGCCTAGGCTGGGGCTCGGCCTCCACCTGCGGGAGGAGGTGAGGGGGGTCCCCGGGGGTCGTGTCCTCCCCAGAGTGTGTGACCCCCCCGGATCCCCCCCTTTCCTCTCCCACTGAGCTCCTGACCCAGCTCCTGCTACTCCCCGGGAGGGGGCTTTGGGGATCTCCTCGTTTACCCTGGGACCCCTCTGAATGCCCATTCCTGGGCACTTGGACCCCTCTGCACCCCCTTATCCTACACCAATACCCCCCGCACCCCCTTTCCCGGGTATCCGCCACTCCCGGTCCCTGGATCCCCTGTTTCCTTGACCCCGGGGACCCCCGGACCCCCATTCCCGGCCATCCCAGCTCACCTCAGCCCCAGGCCTCCCTTTCCTGGGAAACCCGAACTGGGCACGGGGCTCTACAGCCGCTCTGGGATTTCTGATCACCCAAACGAAAGAGAGAGAAGAAGAGGGAGAGAGAAGGAGATTGGGAATCAGGGATCGGAGTCACAGCGCCCAGTCCTGCTCCGTGGCGGATGGGGACCCGCAGGCGCAGGAAAAACTGGATCCGAGTGCTTCCCCCGCTTTGGGCCGAACGCAGCGGGTTCCGGGCAGAGTTTGAGCGCAGGGCCCCGGGAGTTCAGCACAGCCCGGCCCGGGGGTCCCGCAGTGCGTGGCCGTGGAGGGTCCCAGAGGGATCCCAGGAGGGGATCCAGGGGAATTCCCCGGAATTCCCCGGAATTCCTCTCTCCCCTCCTCGGTCACTTTCGCTTTCGCCGCTGCCAACCTGCGGCGCCGGGATCTGCCCGGCAACCGATGACGTCATGAGCAACTCTAGCTACCATTGGTAGGAAGGAAATCGCGGCGCCAATGGCGGGGCCGGAGGCGGCTCTGGGGGCGGGGCCGCAGCGGAGCAGCGCGATGGCTCCAGCGCTGGGGCTGGGGGCATTCCTGGGGGTCCTGTGGGACACAAGTGTGGTAAATGAGTGAATGATAAATGCTGCCTTTCGCAGATGTGAATTTAACGTTTACAAGTGATAATGTACTGTATAAAAAAACTAGTGTTAAATTATAATAAAGTAGAAACAAGGTTAGGGTGAATTGTAACTTCGAAGTAGTTCTAATATGTTAGAAAACGTAGTAAATGAATACATGGTAATAAATGTCTTTTAAGTTGATAAACCACATAGTCGGGGATCAAGAGATCCTAAAGAAATAAAGAAGACAACCATAGGCATCCCAGGAAGTCTGTTCTCTTGACTCACACCGCCCAAAAGGAACTGTCAACTACAAATCAAGTTGGAACTGAGGAAACATAGACGGGAGGATTTCGGCCTTCAGTTCGGAGGCAATCCAGAGGATCCGAGACTCCAAGACAGGAGCCGCGCTGGCAGAAGGGGGCAAGGATCGGAGGGGGGAGTTGAGTGAAGTGTAAATTATCTTCTAGGCTTAATGAATATGTAACAGTTAAAGAAAGTACACAGTAAAGTAAAATGAATGGATTGCACCTCTGGCAAAATTGCTAAGTGTCCAGCGCTGTCTTTCCCTTTGCTCTATTAATAAATGTTCAATATTATGTTGCTAAAATTTCAGCTTGTGAATTCATTTACAACACGGGAAAGGGACAGCCAGAGATGAGTGGGACCCCCGAAATCGGGAACCCCCAAAACCACTACTCCCGGGCAACGGGAGCCCCCTGAACCTCCATTTCCGGGTACTACAACACTTGCCACCCCCATTTCTGAGTACTGTGGCCCCCTGCATCCCCTTCCCCAGCAGCACAACCCCCATGTTCCCCCTTATCTGGTCCCGGGACCTCCCTGAATACCCCAGAACTACCATTCCTGGGTACTGTGACCCGCTGCATCCCCCTACCCAGCACTGGGACACCCTGTTCGCTCTCATCTGGCACGAGGACGTCCATCCCCGGCGCTGAGACCCCCCCGAGCCCCCTTATCCTGCACCAATAATCCCTTGCACCCCCTCTTCCCCCGCCCCCCGCGCTCCCTCCGTCACTTTCGTGTCTCCCAACCTGCGCCACCGCGATCCACCCAGCGACCGCTGAGTGCCCCCGGCACCGGGACCCCCTCCCGGCCCCGTCTGCTCCCGGGACCTTCTGCAAACAGCAGCGGAAAGAGTTCAGAAATTCGTCACTATTTTGATTGATTTCGTTGGTTTCCGGGAGAGAACCGGCGAGAGAGGAACCCACCACAAACCTCCGGGAGGGCAACAAAGGCTGTGTGTGGGGAAAGTAGAGCAAAACCACGATTTAATAGAAGAAAAAAAAACGGAAAAAAATAAAAGAAAAATAAAAGTAAAATAGAATATACAATGAAATAGCAAAACATTACTATAGAAAAAATGAAATAATGGCACAGCTTGTTCTGATGGGACTTGGAGTTTGTTGTCTGATCTCCGAGCTGTGGGGTGGGAGAGACAGAAACCAGTGGGGTGGGAGAGACATTGTTGCTGAGGGGCTGAATATTTCGGAAATTAAAGTATCAAGTAACAACTGGAGGTTGCAGACGCCTGTGATAAATGAGTGAATGATAAATGCTGCCTTTCACAGATGTGAATTTAACATTTACAAGTGATAATGTACTGTGTAAAAAAATAGTGTTAAGATAAAATATAATTAAGTAGAAACAAGGTGAGGGTGAATTGTAACTTCGAAATAGTTGAGATATGTTAGAAAACCTGGTAATGAATACATGGTAATAAATGGCTTTTAAGTTGATAAAACACAGAGCCAGGGATCAAGACATCTTAAGGAAACAAAGAAGATAACCACAGGCATCCCAGGAAGTCTGTTGTCTTGACTCACACCTCCCAAAGGAACTGCCACCTACAAATTAAGTTGGAACTGAGGAAACATCCATGGGAGGATTTCTGCCTTCAGTTCTGAGGCAATCCAGAGGGTCTGAGACTCCAAGACAGGCGCTGCGCTAGCAGAAGGGGGCAGGGATCGGAGGGGGAAGTTGAGAGAAGTGTAAATGACCTTCTAGGCTTAATGAATATGTAACAATTAAAGAAAGTACTTAAGTTCACAGTACAATGGATGGGTGTGCCTCTGGCAAAATTGCTAAGCGCCCAGCGCTGGTTTTGCCTTTGCTCTATTAATAAATGTTCAAAATTATGTAGTAAAAATTTCAGCTTGTGAACTCATTTATAGCAGGTCCCAGAGCACACGTTGGATTCCTTCATTTCGAGCTGAAAGCTCAGCTCCACTTTTCACTCTGATTTCTAAGGATGAATGTAAACATTCAACAAAATTCCAATAGAAAGACCCCACGAAGGTTCGTGTTGGAGGAGTTCCCTCGGGGCAGCCTCAACTCCTGCCCTGCTTTAGTCCCTCTCAAGCCCCTGTGGTTTCAGCTGCTTTGCTGCGGCTGCCCCAAATCACAGTTAATTCCACGGAATTGAAACAAATCCGAGTCCTGGTGAGTCGGGATAAGGGCAGGGAGAGGTCACTCAGGGATCGCCATCACGGGCACAACAGCCCCGACGTGGGGAAATCAACTGAATTTGGGACTCAGCAAATCAGAACAGGAGAGTGAGGAGTAAAACAAATCCTGGAAAAAAACATCTTCTCTCGACCTCTTTCTCCTTGCCGGACTTCGCTTTATCCCCGGCTCCCTCCGTGCTCTGCCCAGCGGTGCAGGGAGCAGGGATGGGGGAGTCACGGTCAGTTCGTGCCGCTGCTTCCCCTCAGGGGCAGGAATCCTTCCCCTGCTCCGGCGTGGGGTCCCTCCCATGGGGCCAGTCCCTGCCCTGTCCAGCGGGGGTCCCTCCCATGGGCTCAGTCCCTGCCCTGTCCATCGGAGGGTCCCTCCCATGGGCTCAGTCCTTGTCCTGTCCATCGGAGGGTCCCTCCCATGGGCTCAGCCCCTGCCCTGTCCAGCGGGGGTCCCTCCCCACCCGTGCGGTCACTCCTCGGCCCGGTCCCGAGGCGCGGGGCACTCGTGTCGCAGCCGCGCTCCGGCCCCGTCAGCGGCAGCGCCGCTCCGTGCCGGGCAGGGCCGGCAGAAGGAGCCGGGCGGCGGCGGGGGCTGAATCCCGGCAGCAGCAAGAAGAACAAGAAGAACAAGAAGGGGCCGGGGCCGCCGGCGGTGTCCGATCCCCGCGAGCAGCGGGGAGGCGTCGGGGAGCGGCCGCGGGCGGGGCCCTTTGGAGCCGCCCCGAGGCCTTTGTGCCGCCCCGGGGCCCTGAAGGAGTCGCTCCGCGGGACGGGCGAGGTGCGAACGACAGAAAAGACAGAGAAAAGAAGAAAATACTATTACAGAGCCGCACGGAGGGGCGTCTCGGCCGGGCCGTGTCACTGAAGAGCTGCACCGAGAGAGCGGCGACGAGCGGCGGCGGTGAAAGAGCCGCAGCGGAGGGGCGTGGGATGGGAGGTGCGAATAGAATAAAATATAGAGATTCAAATAAAAAATTATAAAAGAACAGCACCGGGAGTGGCCGCTGCCTGTGACTAAAAAGCTGTACCGAGGGACCGTCGGGGCGGCGCCGGGGGGTTTCGGCTGCTCCGTGTCACCGAAAGAGCCGCAGCGAGGGACGGGCGGGGCGCGGCTCGGATCGACCCCTCCAGTGTCGCGACGAGCGGCGACCCCGCGGGACCGCGACTAGGCCGAGCGGCGGCGGCAGCCGGAGCCGGGGAAGGGCTTGGAGCGGGGGAGACAAGCGGGGTGTTCCCACCCAGCTCCGCTCAGCCCTCACGCACCGCGCTGGGGCCGCCGCGCACTTTTCAACCCCGGCCGCCCCCACGGGCCGGGCCCCGCCGGTTCCGCTGCCGCCGCCGCGGCCCCACGGAGCCCAGAAACCCCAGGAAATCGCTCCCATGCACTAAAAAATCTTTTTAGCACAGCGAGGGCTGCAGGGGGTGCCTTATGGACTCCCCCTCCCCTCAGTCCCTCCCGGGCACGGCCGGGCATTAGCTCGGCTCCCGGGGCTGGGGCCCGGCACCGGCTGCTGCCACAGGGCACGGGGGTGCCGCACTCGGGCATTCAACCCAACAGATCTGGGGAGGAGGGACAGCCCCAGAAAGCCTCGGCGAGCCCTCAGCACCTTGGAGCTGCACGAGGCCCACAAAGGATGCCCTGGACACAGCCATGGCCCCAGCAGCGGCTCTGCCCCCAGCACGGGGCTGTGTCCCACAGCCCACGCTCCAGCCCCAGCTTTGGGCCGCGGGAGCGGAGCTGCTGCACGGAGCTTCCAGCCCCACCAGCCGCACCTCTGATCCCTTGCGACGTGACGGCGGCGACGGGTGTCCGCCGGCGCTCGGGCTCTGTCAGCTTTTGCAATTCAGAGGGATAAACTGAGTCGATTTTCATCAATCCCTATTTGTCCTTTCTTTTCCATGTGATGGATTTCACAGCGCTTCCTTTCACTCGAGTGATTTGGAAAAGTAAATTCCCGGCTGCCTCGGCATCTTCCACAGCTTCCAGAGCTCCAGGCTCGTTCTTGTTCTCCCGTTTCCTTTTCTCCAATCTCTCCCTCCTGTCCCTCCCGGCTCGGAGGAAGGAGATTCCTCCCCCCGGCACCCCCTGTCTCCTTCTGTCCCGTTTGGCACACTTGGTGTGGTTGCACTGTTTGGAATCTTTCTGTTCTTTCTCACGGAGAGCATAGATAAGCTGCATTCTTTTACTTTTCTAATCTCTGTGTTTGACACCGGGTGTGACCAATCACCCTGGGAGGTGGACTCTTCACTGACCAGTGGTGGTTGGAGTGTGTAAGAGTATAAAAAGCTTTTGCTGTAAATAAACTGCCCTTCTTCTCTCTCACACCTTGGTCTGCTTGGTGTCTCTCAGCCAGCCTCCGCGTGAAAAGGCCTCGGCCGCTGCTATAGTTGGTGACCCGCCGACGTGTGCGTGTGTGTTTTTGGGGTAGGTAGCCCGCCCTACCCTCCTTTTCTTTTCCCCGCCCGCCCGCCCGGGTTTGGGGACCATGTCGGCTGTGGCTGAAGCGTTAGCCCCTTCCCTGGACTCTGGCCAGGATGTGTGGGGCCCTGTTCGATCTAGGGTTGCAGACGCTCTGTTCGATGATTTATTAACGTGGTTCCAAGATAAGGGGAACTTTCGTCTTTCGCGCGAACTCCCTAATTTTAGGGCGTGGCTCCGCCTGGGTGCGGCGCTGTGGGAGGAATTTTCTTACGGGGACGAACGGGTTCTACGCTTCTGCCCCGTGTGGAGGCGAGTCCTGGATTTTTTACGGGATGGCACCGTGGAGTTTGCCGGTGCCGCTTCCTCGGCTCCCCCGCCCCCCTCGGCCCCCTCGCGCGCTTCCGTGATTGACGGGCCGGCCACGCCCCCTGTGAGGCCTCGGCGGTATCTCTCCGTGAAGGACTGCGAATTCCGCAAGTATCCTTCTCCTGCGGAGGCGCTCGCTGAGTTTCGGGCCCGAGAGAAGGCAGCGGGTCCTGGGGCGGCCGTCCCGGTTCCTGGATCCGGCCGGAGTTCGCTACCAGCGTCTCCGGCAACGCGTGGACGTGGTGCGCGCCATTCCAGTTCGGGTTCTGCGTCTTCGGATGATGACGTCACCCGGCGCGCGCCGGCGGCGGCTGCCCGGTCCCCTCCCGCTGCGCGGGCGCCGGCTGCGGCTCCTGCCCCCCCGCCCCGCGCCGCGCCAGGCGCTATGCCGCCTGTGGAGCCGCCGGTGGCTGGTCCGTGTCCCGCTCCGCGCTTGTCCACGTTGGCCGGTCGACCGGGTCGACTGGCGGCTGCGGAGGTTGTTCCTACGGCTTCGGCCGCTTGTCAGACGGAGGCGGGGCCGGTGGAGACCCCGCGCGCTGCCGCCGGGGGGCCGCCGGGGCCGGACCCGCCAGTGGCGGCCGCGCAGCTCCTGGATTTTGTTGACTCTGCTTCCCGCCCGGCCTGTGTTGGGCACGGGCTGCCCCCCCCGCTCCGTGCTGGCTTGTCCCTTCCCCCTGGGCCGGCGGGGCCGCCTCCCTTCGGTCTCGGCAGCGGCCCCAGCTCCGGGACGCTGGCGGGGGCGGAGCTGGACCCGGCTTGGCTCCTGCGGGGCAGTGCCCGTGTTCCCGCGGCAGGACTGCAGTCGGCAGTTCCGCCTTTAACCCCTTCATGCCCGGCTTCGGTTCTGGACTGTATTTTTCAGAGGGTTGACTCCCTCCCTGCTTCGCTGGAGCGAATGTTGGTGAAACTGGATGTTTTCCCAGTGTTGTTTGATCGTCTCTTGCACAGCTTTGAGGGGGTCTCCGGGACACTCTCGGAGTTGCTTCATGTGACTCGTCAGGGCAGGCTCGGTGACCAATCCTCTGCCTCCGGGGCTGCTTCTCCGGCGGACTGGCATTCCTCGGATGGTCACCCTTCTGTTCCTGCACCTGCGGCCCCTGCGGGATCCGGGCACTCTGTGCCTTTTTCTGGTCCTGCGAGTGTTGCTGCTTTTCCTCGCTCCTCCGCTCCTCCTAGCCTGCCCTCGGTGCAAGTCTTCTGTCCCCAGCCCATGCCCGTGCTCGCTGGTCCTCCGTCCTTTGTGATAGGGGCAGGGGACGATGCCCGCATGGAAGACTCCGATGCTGATTTGGACGGTGGCTCTGGCCGTGGGAAAGGGAGAGAGTTGACGCGGAGGAGGAGAAGGAGGCTGTTGCAAGCTCATCAGTGGCCAATTCCCGGATGTCCCACTCTGCGGACACGGAACTCGAGGAAATATTGGGACTGTGTCAAATACGAAGCTTTGCAGGCAGGAGATTGGGACCTGTTAGCCCGCATGGGGATGCCCCAGCCTCTGCCAGACGCCTTGGACGCTGACGTGGCAGCCGTGGTGCCTTCGACAGCTGGGGCTGTGGTCCCGGCTGGAGCTGCTGCTGCTCCTGCCTTGCAAGGGGATGTTCAAGCTTTTCCAGTGTTTAAGCCGGCCCCGAACACAGGCCAAACGGACCACCATGATGTCATAGCTTGGAAGGTGGTCCAAGATCTGCAGTCCAAAGTAGCCCAATATGGGCTTGGATCTCCTGAGGTCATGCTGCTTCTCCGAGCAGTTAACAGTGATCTGCTCGCGCCTTATGATGTTAGGCACTTGGCTCAGGTTCTGCTTCACCCTATGCAGCTTGCTGTTTTTGAGAGGAACTGGAGGCAAGCTGCCCGGAAGGCGGCAGAGGAGAACTCCCGCCTGCCTCCTACCAACCCTAGGCAGGGGGCTGGGGTGGAAGCCTTGATGGGGCTTAAGCCCTACGATAATCCTGACATGCAGGCCAGATGGGATCCCGAAGTATTGGAGCAGGCCCAGAAAATCGGCTTCAGTGCCCTTCTTAAGACATTCAACATGGCAGACCAAGTGGAATCGTACACTATGATACGACAGGGCGAGTCTGAGCCGTTCCTCAACTTCATTGAACGTTTAGCGGCTGCTTTGGAAAAACAAGTGGAAGATGAGACTGTGAGAGATGTGTTGTGCAAACAGCTGGCAAGGGACAATGCCAACAATGACTGCAAGAGAATCATACAGACGCTGCAAGGTGATGTCTCCGCTGCTGAGATGGCTGCTGCTTGCTCCCAGGTGATACCGTTGAGTCCACAGAAGCCTGCTTTGGCTGCGTTTGTGCCACCTGCTCAGGTTAATCCTGGCGGTGGGCGCAAGCGGCCCAAGCCTGGGAACAGGCAGCGACGCTCTAAGTCGCAGAAGAAGGGGAATGCAGGGGGTGCGGTTTCTCAGTGTAGCAGGTGTGGTAGACCAGGGCATTCTGCGAGATGCTGCAGAGCCAAGTTCCATGTAGATGGCCGACCATTGCCGGGAAACGGGAAGGGGGGCGCAAAACGGGGGAGTTGCCCTCCATCCCAGACCTTCCCCCAAAACGGGCTGCGAACACTGGCTTACCCAGTCAGTGTGGTGCCCCAGAGTCAGCCCGGGCCACCGTCGCCAGCTCTGGCCCCTGTGGCCAGCGTGGAGACGAAGCCCACGGGCCAACCCGAGTCGACGTCTACACAGCTAGGACAGTCGTCCTAGACTCTGGTAGCCTTCACAGTGTCCCCCTGGATGTGCCCGGGCCCCTGACCCCAGGGTGTGGTGCTCTCCTGGTGGGGAGGCCTGAGGTCACCCACCGGGGGATCTTTGTTCATCCAGATGTTATAGATGGGGATTCTGTGGGCCAGCTTCATGCTATGGTCTCCACACCGAGCCCCCCTATCACGATCCCTGAGAAAACACTCATTGCTAACTTGGTGCTTTTTGAGACTTCTGTTCCCAGGCCTGAGCAGCAAGTCTGCAGTGGCAGTGACGACACTGGGCTTCCAGACCTTCCGCAAGTCTGCTGGGCCGCGGACATCTCTAATCAGAGGCCACAGCTGACCTGCACTCTGATCCTGCCGGGAGCCCGCCCACGTCGCGTTCGACTTCGAGGCTTGCTCGACACTGGTGCCGACGTGACGATCCTCTCCTCCTCTTCGTGGCCTTCCTCGTGGCCTCTAGCCCCTGTGGGGTCAGCTATTGCGGGGCTAGGGGGTGCCACACAGAGCTGCTTAAGTGGACGGCCTGTGTTGGTGCGAGACCCAGAGGGTCACACGGCTGTAATTCGGCCCTATATTACTTCGGCCCCACTTAACCTTTGGGGGAGGGACGTGTTGGCAGCATGGGGAGTCCGGATCGGGACAAATTTTTAATAGGGGTCACTGTGTGTGAGGGCGAGCCATGCCTCACGCTGTCCTTGCGATGGCTGACTGATAGACCTGTATGGGTACCACAGTGGCCCCTGCCCAGAGAGAAATTATTCGCCCTTTGTCAGTTGGTTCAGGAGCAGTTGCAGCAGGGGCACATTGAGCCTTCCACTAGTCCCTGGAATACTCCCGTCTTCGTAGTTAAGAAAAAGTCAGGGAAGTGGAGGCTGCTGCATGATCTTCGGAAAGTTAATGCAGTCATGGAAAGTATGGGAGCCTTGCAGCCTGGAATGCCCTCACCTGTGATGATTCCCACAGAGTGGGTGATCCTGATCATTGATTTGAAAGATTGCTTTTTTACGATCCCTTTGCACCCCGACGACAGACCAAAATTTGCCTTCACAGTGCCAGCGATTAATAATGCTGAGCCTATGAGGAGGTTTCAATGGAAGGTGTTACCTCAGGGTATGAAAAATAGCCCCACGATCTGTCAATGGTATGTCGCTCGGGCTTTGTCTGGTGTCCGCAAGCAGTTTCCTAAGGCGCTCTGCTACCATTATATGGATGATATCCTGGTGGCAGCATCCACCCAGGATGAGTTGCAGAGATTACAGCCTCGACTGCTTGCTGCCCTGCATTCTTATGGGTTGCAAGTGGCCCCAGACAAGGTTCAACGAGAGCCTCCTTGGAAGTATTTGGGGGTCAAAATTTTGGATCGGACTGTACAACATCAAGAGGTGCAATTTTCAGACACTATCAAAACTTTGAATGATGCCCAGAAGTTGCTTGGTGTTATTAATTGGTTACGTCCTTATTTGGGACTACCCGCCTCGCAGCTTGACCCTCTTTTTAAGATTTTGAGGGGGGACCCTGATCTGAATTCACCTCGAAAGTTGACCCCGGAGGCTCGTCGAGCGCTGAATGAGGTGCAACAAGCTGTTTCTGCTCGTCAGGTCTATCGAATAGATCCCTCTGTTGATGTCACTGTTTTCATTACCACTCCAGATCTCTATCCCACAGGTATCATCGGCCAATGGAACAAGCAATGGGCCGATCCTCTGCACGTTTTGGAATGGGTCTTTTTGCCCCATCAGCCAAAAAAGACAGCACCCACACTGTTCGAATTGATCGCGTGTTTGATAATTAGATGCCGTCATCGGTGTCTGCAGTTGATGGCTGCAGATCCAGCCACCATCATTGTTCCAATCACAAGAGACATCTTTGAATGGAGCTTTGCTAACAGCGCTCCTTTGCAAAGTGCACTGCAGAACTTTTCAGGGCAGATTGCTTATCACCTGCCCAGTCATAAATTATTACAACTGGCAACGCTTACTAATCTTGCTTTGCGACCAAAGAACAGTCGGGTGCCTGTGCAAGGTCCCACCGTTTTTACGGATGGTTCTGGGAAAACGGGAAAAGCCATTGTTACCTGGAAGGAGGGATCCGAGTGGCAGGTACTGGAAGGCCATGAGTCAGGCTCTGCCCAACTGGTTGAACTAAGGGCAGTCGCCTTGGCCTTTCAGCGGTTCTCTCAGGTGCCTTTGAATTTGGTCACAGATTCTGCTTATGTAGCAGATATAACCAAACGTCTAGATTGTTCACTTCTAAAGGAAGTCAATAATGAGGCTCTGTTTTCATTATTACAAGCTTTGTGGAATGCAATTCAGGCTCGAAAACACCCATATTACATTTTGCACATCCGGAGCCACACCAAATTGCCAGGTTTTATAACTGAAGGCAATGCCAGGGCTGATATGCTAGCCAATCCTGCATGGATGGCGCCTCAGCCTGACAAAATTGCACAAGCCAAAGCTTCCCATGATTTCTTCCACCAGAGTGCACATACTCTGCAGAAGCAGTTCCAACTGACGCCAACCGAGGCTCGTAACATTGTCAGCGCTTGTGCTGATTGCCACGGACTCGCTGCACCTCTGCCATCAGGGGTAAACCCCAGAGGCCTAAGGGCCTTGCAGCTTTGGCAGACGGATGTGACACACATCCCTGAATTTGGCCGATTTAAGTATGTGCACGTGTCTATTGACACCTTCTCCTCAGCCATGTGGGCAACTGCTCACACTGGAGAAAAGGGCCGCGATGTCATTGCCCATTGGAGATTGGCCTTCTCGGTCCTGGGCGTGCCATCTGTGGTGAAAACCGACAACGGCCCTGCCTACGCCTCCCAGAAAACACGCCAGTTCTTACATCTATGGGGTGTGGATCATAACTTTGGTATTCCACACTCCCCAACTGGTCAGGCGATTGTGGAACGTGCGCATGGTACTCTGAAGCGCGTTCTGGAAAAACAAAAAGGGGGAATGCATGGGGAGTCTCCACAGAGCCGATTGGAAAAAGCTTTGTATACAATCAATCATCTCACTGTACCACCAAATTCGAATAATCCTGTCATTTTGAACCATTTTCTCTCATTGCAGTCAGGCGAGTCGCATTTGCCCCGGGCGAAGGTTTGGATTCGAAACCTACTCACTAACACCTGGGAAGGCCCCCATGAGCTTATTACTTGGGGCCGTGGGTATGCTTGCGTTTCCACAGATACTGGAGTGCAGTGGCTGCCTGCGAGATGCGTTCGTCCTGATCTGCGACTTCAGAAGCAGAACCAGCAACCTCAAAACAATGATCAAGACACTGACCATCAGGCAGATGGTCCTTCAACAAGCAGAGACTGAATTTCATCTTATTGTGGAGTCAGAAACTTAAGAACCTTCAGTAGAACTAAGTTTAATAGATATGTCATTTATGGCATTGCTTGAAAGTCTCCCTGTCCATCTTTAATCAGTGGCTGGTTTGGGCCCTGTCAGTGGCTGGCCAGTACTGACAGACCCCTTATCAGTATTTAGCTCGGGATCTCCTTGGTGGCTGGCCACCGCCAAGCAGATCCCTCATGCTGAGTTCCTCTTCCCTTCTTAGGGAACAAATGGAGACTGCAAGCAATACCTTTGTTTTGCTTTTCTTTTATAAAACAAATAAGGGGGAATTGTGGTTGCACTGTTTGGAATCTTTCTGTTCTTTCTCACGGAGAGCATAGATAAGCTGCATTCTTTTACTTTTCTAATCTCTGTGTTTGACACCGGGTGTGACCAATCACCCTGGGAGGTGGACTCTTCACTGACCAGTGGTGGTTGGAGTGTGTAAGAGTATAAAAAGCTTTTGCTGTAAATAAACTGCCCTTCTTCTCTCTCACACCTTGGTCTGCTTGGTGTCTCTCAGCCAGCCTCCGCGTGAAAAGGCCTCGGCCGCTGCTATAACTTGGTGCTTCTGGAGCCTCCTGCCCGCGCAGCCGGACCTGCCCTGCGGCCGCTTAGCCATGGAGTGCAGGCAATGAATTGCAGGGATTATTGGGCTGGGCTGGCCCTGGCTGGGTGCCCGGTGCCACCAGAGCCGCTCTGGCACTCTCCTCACAGGTGCAGGACACAGAACACAGCAGGAAAGGCTCGTGGGCTGCACTAAGGGCAGAGAGATGTCACTCACTGCTCATCATCAGGGCTACAAGAAACCCAAGCTGGGGAAATTAATGGAATTTATTTCTAAACAAATCCCAGCAGGAGAAGGAGCACTAAAACAAACCAAAAAAACACCCTCCCCACCCCTCCCTCCTCCCAGGCTCCCAGTCTCTGCCTGCAGTCCCTCCTCTGCTCTCTCTGCATGGGAATCTTGTCACCAGCCATGAACTTTGCTTTTGTTTCATCCTAGGATCTCTTCCCGTAAAGGAAGAACTTTCTCCAGCAGAGATTCAGGGCACGATGGCCTTTGAGCCTCAAGATATTTCTCCTGCAGGTCCTTGTAGGTCTCCTCTTCCCGTGCTGGGTCTCCTGCACCACGGAACTCTGCCAGCTGCAGCTTTGCAAACGTCAGCTCAAGGTCTGCATGTTCCTGAACAATTTGCTCGAGGTCCTTGGGGGCTGCCTCCAATCCGTTCTTCTTGCCTTGCCCCTTTGTACAGAGCCCATGGATGTGATGGCCCCTGGGCAGGGCCTGGCACAGAAGGTGGAACCTGGGTCCTGCTGCAGCAGTGCCGGGGGAGCTCCAGGACTCGCTGGGGCAGCCACAACACAAGCTGTTCCCAGGGAGGAGCCAAGGGCTCAGTGTGGCTCTGCAGGACCTTGTCCCTGGGGCTCGTCTGGATCAGCCCGGGCAGCTGGGCTGCACTTGGCTTCCTTTGTGTCTCTGCTTCCCCTGGCACAGCACCTGCCCAGCGCCCAGGGGACAGCAATGGGAGCGGGGCAGTTTGGGGTGAGGTTCAGTGTGTGTGCCCGGGATAAATCCCAAATCCTTCCCTAAGGAGCAGAGAGTGCTGACAGAGCACAGGATGCTCTGCTGAGCACGGGATGGCCCCGGGGTGATGTCAGACACAGCCGGGATGGGAGTGACAAAGAACAGGAGGAGGAGGAGCAGGAGAGGAGGAGAGACAGAGGTGGAGGAAGGGCGGGTGGGGAGGAGAGCTGGAGGAGGGGAAGCGGGAGGAAAAGGAGGGATCAAGGGGGTGCAGCAGCAAGAGAAGCAGCAAAAGGAGCTGCCACGTGCGTCCATCGCTCTCTGTGTCCGCAGCCCTCGGCCCGGGAGCATCGCCCCCCGCATCCCGCAGGTGACCGGGCAGGGGGAGCTCGCCCCAGAGATCTTGTGCGGTGCGTGGGGTTGTTTTTGGGAGGGGGGGATTTTTGGACCTTCTGGGACTCCAGACCAAATATCTTTGGTTGATCCTGGGAGGCTTTGTTTGGTTTTTTTTGGCGGGAAGGGGGCCAGATGTTTGCATGTTGCAGGACTCCAAATGTGAGTCGCAAATGGCTCTGGGGGGATATTGGGGAGTCCCCGGCACGCGGGTTTTTGGGGGTTCTCAATGGTGGCTGGTGGGAGAAGTGGGATGGGGTGGGCTGGGGCCCGGGCAGGGTGGGATGTGGATTGGGGTGTGGGATGAAGTGTGGGGGAGGGGGATGTGTGGTCTGGGGCCTGGGATGAGGCAGCCGAAGGTTGGGGGTGATGAAGGCGGGGGGACCGCAGTCCTTGGGGGCTTGCGGGGTATCGGCCACGTGTGAGGGAGTTTTGGGGTAGCCCTAATCGTTCGGGGGTGGCACTGTCAGCGGGGGACACGTGTGTCCGGCAGCTGTGGAGCCCAGCTGCGCCCCCCTGGGCCCCATGGGCGGCGGTAGCGGAATTTGGGGAGGGGGAGGTGTGGGGCGGGCAGGCCGGGCCCCCCCGCTGGGCGCTGTCCCGGTGGGGCCGAGTGCGGGGGGAGCCCCGCGGGGCCCGGCCCTGCCCGGGCACGGCTGATGCCGCCCGCCCGCGCTCCGCACTGCTCCGGCCTGGTGCTCGCAGTGCCGCGCGGGGCGGGGCCGCTTTGGGGACCCGGCCAGGGCAGAGCGCGGCTGCTTTGGGGCTGTGGGCACCTGCCCGGCGCTGGGCATGGGCCGTGTGGGGGCAGCTGGGGCCGTGCTGGTGGCACTGGTGGTGCTGGCAGTGCCCCCGGCCCTCCGCGGGGTGAGCGGGGGGCGCGGTGAGAAGGGGGGCGGGGGCTGGGAGCCCAAAGTGAGCGAAATGGAGATTGGGACCCCCAGAGTGGTCAGGAGGGGCCTGGAAGCCCCAAAACCAGTCATGGGAGAGGGCGGTTGGGGATTGAGGAGATGATGGTGAAAGGGAGAGAAGAGCAGGGGACAAGAGGGGTCTGGGACCCCCAAAGAGAGCGGGAGGGGGATGGGAGACAGAAATTGAGTTGGGAGGGGTGTGTGGATTGTGAGAAGGATGGGAAAGGGGAGGAGAGGGGAGGGAAAGGTGGGGTTGGGAGGGAAGAGGGGTGGTTCCATGGGGGTGCAGCCCTGTCCCCCAGCACTCGACCCCCAGAGCAATTCCCTGGGGCTGTGGGGGAGGTGGATCTGCACTGGGGGGGTCCCCAAGCCCCCTGTCCATCCCTGAGGCTGATCGGGGGGTTCCCCCATCCCAGCAGCCTGTGCTGCAGCAGCTGTGGGGCAGAGGAGGGTGAGGAAGGGGGGTCTGGGGTGAGAGCAGAGGAGGAACAGGATAATGAAGAGGGAGAGAGGAGGAAGAGGAGGAAAAGGAGGAGCAGGAGAATCATGAGGTTTCACCACCCACTGTGTCCGCAGCACCCCCAGCTTCAGGATCATTGCCTCCCCACATTCCACAGGTGACCAGGGAGGGGGAGCTCACCCCAAATCTATCTGGGTGTCTTCAGGAGGGTTGTTTTTTTTCTGGAGGAGTGTTTGGAACCCACAGATTCTGGAATTGAGCCCCAGATATCATTGCATGTCCCTGGTGAGTATTTTCTTTATCAGAGGGAAAATTTGGATCTTGCAGGAATCCAAATATTTAGGGAATATTGGGGGCTGGGGGTCCATGTGGGAATTGTGACTGGTCATAAAAAGAACGACAAAGAAAGTGTATAATTAATTAATTTGCAGTTTTAGGTTGGTATGATATGGTAATTGCTTAAGTAGAAGTGTTAGATTGTTAAGTGAAGAGAAATGAAGTTTAAACAAAGAAGGATTTGAATGGTTGTTTTTTTACAGATTAGTCCTGAGAAATTCTTATAGGATGAATTAGAAATTCATGCAACTAACCATACTTTACAAACTTATACTAAAAAGATATGTAAAAGCATTCACACATAGTGATCCCTCCACCAACTAAAGCTTAAATAAAGCCATCCAAACATGGCATCGCCTTCACATATCAAGCATAAAAAACACTGTAGTAAACCTCTACAATATCTAACAATTACAAGTAATTGTCACTAAAAGCAGGCATGCTAATGCAAAACCTACCATTTCAGGACCTAGTGACTGCTTTTTCCAGTCCCTGTCCTAAGACTTCATACAGAGTTACCTCTTACCTCTTGCCTCTGTATGTTTAGCTCTGCTCTGAAACAAAGCAAATTTCCCAAGGAAGCCTTGCAAACCACTCCTACACTGCCTCTGCCTGACAGCAGTGAATATAGCCCTGAGTCTGCAACTAGAGACCAAAAATGGAACTGCTGTCATAACTCCCTGTAGAAAACATATCTGTTATTGCTGAAGTTGTATTGGTCTCATTTCTCTATTAACCTTAAATGTTGAAGTATACCTTCACTGGATAAAAGCTAGGTGCACCCGGACGTGAAACAAGAAACTGCTCAAGAGACAGGAGAGCAGACTGTGTGCTACCTACACAGCTGGGAAAAACTACTGGAACTCCAGGACTCCTGCAAACAAATAAAGCCAACTCCAGAAACAAAGAAGCCATACTGGACTACACAGTAACTTTTGATTTGCCATAATCAAACTGTTAATTGCAATATTGTTTACATTTTTATACTTACAGATCAATGTTTACAATAATGCATTATAGCTAATCATCCATCCCAACAACACTTAACAATGTTGTTTTTCCTAAACACACATACAGCAAAGGTTACCCAACCCTTGAAAAAGAGGAACTCCTATCTCAATCTAATACAAGCCGTTATGCTGAAGTGTTCAAATTATAGGAATTCCTACACCAAGCATCTTTTTTTCCAATGCTATTCCTCCTGCCGGAATGATGCTCTGGCTGGAAAAGAAAACAATACAAACCAACAAATTCTAACAGTAAATATAATAACTGTTGAAACCTCTTGTATTCACAGATGTCTAGATATACTGGGGTGACTTCACACCAAAGAATGAAGTTACCTGAATGTGGCCATATGCCAAGTCTCATTCATATCTAGACATAGCTGGAAAAGGCATTTTAAACACACCCTGGTGGGCCTATTCCAAATAATTATGAGATACTACTGGCTTTGTAGGCATCAAGCTAAAAAAGCTCTACCCCCTCTATAGCAGGGTATATGCTCATTGGTACAGCTGTTCCAGAAATAAACATAGTTGATAAATCTGAATTCCCCCGAGGACACCTATGATCTTTTATAACAAGATACAAACAAAATCTAAATTCCTAAATTGAAAAAAAATCCTCTGGATTCCACAAACTTGTAAGAGAAATAAATATTTCCAAAATCATTAAACATATAAAGCTAGACAAATAATGCAAAGAAGTTGCCAGCCTCTTAAAGGTAGTCCAGCAAAACCGAATAGCTTCGGATTTGTTGTTAAACTCCAAAGGTGGAGTATGCACAGTCATCAACACCAGCTGCTGTATCAAACCCTAAGAATACAAACTAATCTAAAGAAAATTAGGAAAAACACTGAAA
The DNA here is from genome assembly GCA_036630365.1 of Acanthiza pusilla. Classification (NCBI taxonomy): domain Eukaryota; kingdom Metazoa; phylum Chordata; class Aves; order Passeriformes; family Acanthizidae; genus Acanthiza; species Acanthiza pusilla. The sequence goes on along the minus strand of JAXCHO010000192.1, from coordinate 41,188 downwards.
TCTTACACAAAAACCAGAAGGATCAAGAAACAAATATATTCAATTGGATAACTTCATAGATTGCAAATCTAAATGCAACCATAAGAAAACTAATTGGTGTAATAATTGTAGTCCTAACATTGAGGTTCAGTATATGAATCATATTTCCAATTTGCAAAATTAGGACCAACAAAACATGTAAATCTGGCAATAACCATTTTCTCTAAACCTTATTTAGTACTATTGAAGTACTAAATGATTTGATAATTTTAGTAATTTCAATTAATGTTTATGTATATCCTTTGTAGTTTCTACATGTATTACTTTAGTGTTTCTGTGCTGACACCGTGAGCGTGGGCAGGACCCGCTGACCACCAGGGTTTGGTCAGCAGCCCGACGGCGGCGTCTGCTAGTGTCCCTGAAGTTCAGGTTCACTGCAGTCAGGGATAGGGTCCCCTGGCCGCGGGCCGCACCTTCCTAGAGGCAGCCACGCTGTGTCTCAAGCCGGAGTGCTGCAAAGAGAGTGTTCTCCCGCCCGGCCCCGAAATCAGACACGGAGTCACGCGGTGGTCAGCGGCTGGGAGCAGGGGCGAGAGACCCCGGGGCTCAGCCGGGCATCAGACTTTATTCTGAGGGTTACAACCAATCTCGGAATGGCACAGGGGAGGAGCCGGGGAGGGACAAAGGGCCAGGGACCAATTGGGAAGGAGGAAGGGAGGAGAGAGGGAGATACAAAATACCATTATGAACTGAGGGACAGGGGGGGCTTGACCCCTCTCTGGGGCAATCCACCTTCGACTCTACCCCAGGGGAGTTTTATTCTCTAGGTCTCCAGAGGTTCCTCAGGGGGGAAGGAGCTCTCTGGGCTTGAACCACTGCTACATCTCCCCCTTCTCTATTATAAAAAGAGAAAGTTTTACTAGCAAGGGACATAATGAAACTCTTAAGACAACTGAGGGAACATAACACAATGAAAATCATAAACAAAGTCCAAAGTAAAGTTCTTAAAGTTTGAGCCACCCAACCGGAGATGCTCCATCCGTGAAAAAGGTCCTGCAGCCAGTCTTTGTCTTCGGTGCATAGTTGATGAATCTGGTCTTGCATTTGCTTGATTGTCTGGTGGATGCTTTGGGCATGCGAAGATAAATTAAAACAGCAAAGTCCTTCAAATTCTTCACACCCGTGGCCATGCGCCAGCAGCAAGAAGTCGATAGCCGCTCGATTCTGTAGGGTGGCCTGCCTGGTTGTTTCCTCATCTGCGAGGAGGTCCGACAATGCCTTAGATGTTAAATTGGCGTTCTTTCCTAGCCAACACTCTAGGTGAGAAAGCTCACCAAGGGCTTTTGCTGCTGCCACCCAAGGCAAAAATAAAGATGCGGCAACTCTCTTCGAGAAAGACCAGGATACCACATTACTATCACAATTTGGATCTAAATCTAGGGTGGCTCTTTTTTGATGAGCTAATTGGGTGTGGTTTCTCCAAGCTAGAAGTTGGGTCTTTCCCGGTGTTAACATGGAGAGTTTGCCTAGCGTACATGGGCCTCCGTGCAGCTGAGAGGGGATTCCTGCCCAAGGCTGATCCCCACAGATAAGGAACACCCCCTTGGGGAGCACCCTCAGGTACAGAATGGACGCGGACTGAGTGTTTTCTGCAAAACTGCACCATAAGCCTTTCACATATGATTTTTTTGTCAGTCAGGGATACGTCATTTTTTGGCCTTCAACCTTTTATGGAGGGGTCAAGCCAATTGTATTCGGAGTTGAATTTTGTACAAAAATGAGGCTGGGCTGACCCCACAAGGTCTAATTCTTGGGGTTCAGCTTGGGTATGCGGGAGAGTCCTTATCCATCTGTCCCAGCTGTGGGCTGGGTGGGCATCAGCAAAGGTGGCACGGAAGTCGAGGGGTTCCCAAGGAATCCCCACCAGGCAAGTCGACATAGGGTTCTCTGTGGCGTGGGTGTTAAGGCAGAATTCTGGTTGGCTGAGTGACTTTGCCAAAGTTACCCAGACGTTCTCCTTTGGCTGTTGCACGAGCCACGGGTTCGCTCTTGGGACCAGCAGGATCAGGTGCAGAATGGCGAGGACTTGTGGCTGCATCTTATGGGGTTTTTCCGGTGGGATTTTAACTGAGATAATCTAGGATTAAGGACAAACTCTCTCTCCCTTTACCTCCTTAGGGGTATGGGGTGGGAACAAAGGGGGTAAGGGAAAACACATGACGGGGGGCATGGGTGGAAGACAGGGAAGGGGGTTCTTCTTTTTAGGTCAGGTTTTTCACAGGTTTTCTGGAGGAGGCTTTCACAGTCTTTTCCTCTGACTTGGCTGAGGTTCCTTCTTTCTTCTTTTCCAGGCCAGCTGGGCTTGTTCTTGTTATCCGCCTTCTGCTCTAGCCGCGCCTGGAAGTACACTCTCGGATACTTGATTAGAGGGCCTGTATGGCCTTATGTTTCTGGCTGGCACCCACTTTGGTCCCTTAGGGGTGGACACACACACACACACCCTCGTCCCCAGACAATCAGTGGGAGGGACCCTTCAATTTGATGGGTCTCAGGGTCTTTGACCAGCACCAGCGGTTCCTTTAATTTGGCTGAGGTCGAATTGGAAAAGTGCCGGAATACAGGGGGGATGGGCTCTTCCTGGGTGTTATTTTAAAAATTGATTGTGAAGAGCTCCTTGCAGAGTCACTCAACAGGTGATTTGTTCTCTGCCCCTCCCTGCTGCTGGTGGAGGACCCTTTTGAGGGTTTGGTGTGTCCTGTACACGATTGCCTGTCCAGTGGGGGAGTGAGGGATCCCGGTGGTGTGGGTCACTCCCCACTGCTGGAAGAACTCTTGAAGGTGGGACGAGGTATACGCGGGACCGTTGTCTGTCTTAATCTCCTTAGGGGTGCCTAGCACAGAGAAGGCCATAAGAAAGTGTTTAACAGCATCTTCTGCCTTCTCACCTGTGTGGGCAGAGGCAAAAAAGGCACCAGAAAATGTGTCAACCGACACATGGACATACTTGAGCCTGCCAGATTCATTAAGGTGGGTAATGTCAGTCTGCCATATCTGGCAGCTGGCTAGTCCTCGGGGGTTTACTCCCGGGTTCATCGATGGAAGTTGATAGGTCTGGCAACTAGGACGTCACTACAATGGCTCTCGCTTGCCCAAGAGGCAAGTGGAACATCCTCCTGAGGGCGGGAGCATTCTGGTGGAAGAACTGGTGGCTGAGCTTGGCCTGCGCAAAGATGTCAGGTGTGTTAGCCATTCGCACAACCATGGCTAAGCCATCTGCCCTGCAGCTCCCTTCAGATATGAACCCTGGGAGATCCTGGTGTGATCTAACATGCATGACATGGAAAGGGTGCTCTCTGTGGGACAGCAGGTACACTAACCTGGAGAGCAGTCTGAACAATTTTTGGTCGGTTACCTCCTTTAACAAGGAATGTTCCGGTCTGGCCGTGACTCCAGCCACATATGCTGAATCAGTTACGAGATTCAGAGGTTCCTGGAACCTCTCGAATACCCTGACAACGGCTGCCGATTCTGCAATCTGTGGGGAACCTTCTACCACATGGACCTCAGCCTCCCACTGCTGGGTCTTAAGGTCCTTCCAAGTCAAGACTGACTTGTGGGAAGACCCTGAGCCATCGGTGAAAACAGTCAGGGCATCCAATGGAGATTTGCTTTGAAGCATTTTGGGTGCCAATTGGAAGTTCGTGTTGAACAGATGGTGTTTTAATTTGTGGCCGGTAATTTGGCCTGGGTAGCCGTCCAGTGCGAGCTGGAGGTGCTCGTTGGTCTGGAGCAACTTCTCCAGATCCTCACCACGCCAGGGAACATGTATGCATGAGAAAGCACATTCCGCTAGGGTGCGGAGCCTAGTTCTCGCTCTTTGTATTAGTTTTGCCACCAGCTCTTGTGGCGTTGTGACACTCTTGGACGGTTGATGAGGAAGAAAGATCCACTCTATGATGAGGAGAGCATCTTTCAACCTCTCGTCCCACTGGAAGATAAGACCATGGTAAAACGGTACCTGCCCAAGGATGATGAATCAGAAGGGCAGGTCTGGCGCTATCCTGTGTGCCTGTCGGGAGGAAAGTGCGCGCTGCACCTTACCAATGGCAGCCTTGGCGTCTGCGGTGAGAGCCTTCAGCGAGTCCAGTCCCTCGCCCCCCTTCAGGAGTTGGAACAAGGGGGCGAGGTCTGCCGTCGTCAACCCCAGCAGAGGACGCACCCAGTTGATGGACCCGCAGAGCTGGTGGAGGTCTCGCAGGGTCTTTGGGTTGTCCTCAATGGTGAGCTGCTGGGGTGCGATAGTCCTTTTGGCAATGCGAATCCCGAGGTATGTCCACGGGCAGGTGCGTTGCACTTTCTCAGGTTGTATCTCCATCCTGGCACGTTGAATAGCGTCTATGGTGGCAGCTAAAATCTTTTCCAAGTAGGGTTGGGCAGGGGCACAGACCAGCACGTTGTCCGTGTAGCGGTAGATGATTGCTTTGGGGAAGGCTTTACGGACAGGTGACAGGACCCCTGCCACGTACCACTGGCAGATGACAGGCGAGTTGCACATGCCCATGGGTGATACTCCCCAATGGTAATGCTTCTGGGGGGCCTGTAGGTTTACCGACGGAACGGAGAATGCAAAACGCGGGGCATCACATGGATGTATGGAAAAGAAACAGTCTTTTATATCAATGACAGCAAGTGGCCACTGTCAGGGGAGCATCGCAGGCGATGGAAGGCCTGGCTGGAGGGAACCCATTTCTACAATGACTTTGTTTATCTCTCGCAGGTCATGGAGGAGCCTCCACTTGTCTTTGCCTGCATTCTTTATGACAAACACAGGGGAGTTCCAAGGGCTGGTTCACGGAACAATATTGCCTTTGGCAAGCTGTTCCTCTACCAGTGACTCGAGGGCGCTTAGTTTTTCCTTAGTTAGGGGCCACTGTTCCACCCTTACTGGCTTATCAGTTTTCCATGTCAGGGCTGGGGTGGTGCGCCCCTCAGTGGCCCCCACTAGAAATCCCGGGGTGCTGGTGGGATCTCTAGGTCGGTCCCCCACTGCTCGAGCAGGTCCCTCCCCTATAGAGTAAAGCCTGATGGCACCACAAAGGGTCTGATAGAAGCTGTGTGTCCGTGAGGTCCCTCTATTGTGATGTTGTTGGCACTTCTCTGGGAGCGTGCTGTTCCCCTTATCCCTGTGATTTCTCCCCTAGGAGGTCTGAGACGCCACTGGGAGAACCACTCGGACGCCGAGATGATGGTGACATCCGCGCCCGTGTCTGGCATCCCACTAAGATGCACTGTTGACTTTCCATTGATCAACTTACAGTTTAGGGACGGGCGGTCAGAGCCCACGAGCTGGGCCCAGCAAATGGCTGGTGTTCGCCGATTCCTGGGAAACTCCTTGGGCAGTACAATGGTGTGTGCCACCCACTGCCCTTGTGGGATAAACTCTGGGGCGTTTGTGCAAGAAACAGTGATATTAAAATTCACCCCTGGGGACACTGTCATCACTTGAGGTAGGACAAAGAGCATAGGTGGTCCCTAGGTGGAGTTCCCAACAACTAGTATGTCCGTCTGGCAGTCTATGTCCCCTTGGAGGAAGACCTTGAATGGGTGAAAGTGTTCACTGGTGATATGGTGTGCTGTCGCACTTACCAAGTCCATCCTCTTGCCCCAAGTCCTCGGAGGGCCTCTTGTGTCCGCCGGTGGTGGGGCGGCAGGTTCCTCTGGGGCAGCAGGTCTGATGTTGTCAGCATTTAATTTTGTGTCACAGTGCGGTGCTGCTCCGTGCTCCACTGCCCGTTTCCCTGCTGGTGCTGCTGAAGGCATGGGCAGTGTGCCACTCCAGGACCTGTGGGAGGCTTAGCAGGAACACGGTTAGTTCTGCAGGGCTTAGGGCAGTTTTTAGCAAAGTGGTGAGGGGACCCACAATTGAAACATTTGCGGGTGTCTCTACTGAAGTCTGCAGTGCTAGTGGCACCTATGGTCTTCCTCTGCGGTCCCTTTAATAAAGGGTGTTGAGGGGAAGATTCTGTTTGGTCAGGCATTATTTCAGCACAAGCCTCCACCATCTGCTCAATGGTAGGCTTTGGATCTGGTGGAAGGGTTTTGAGGACTCTTTTACATTCTGCGTTTGCATTTTCCTTAGCTAGTGATCTTAGTAGTTCTTTCTGCATTTTTGGTTCCTCGACTTGCTTTGCCATTGCCTCCCTCAATCTGTCTACAAAGTCCACAAAGTTCTCTTCAGGCCCCTGCCTGATAACTGCATAGCCTTCTGAAGGGGCCGTGGAGGATGGCAAGCACAATAGAGCCCTTTTTGCTGCATTTTTAATATCATTTAAAACCTCTCTTGGTATTTGAGCAGCTTGATCCTGAGGCTTTCCCATATCTGCTTGGCCAGAAAGGTGGTTTAGGGTGAGAAAGGCTCTTTGCTGGTTAGCTTTATAAGTTTCTAATAGTTCTTTCAAATGCCGGTGCCATGATCTTTCCCAGAGCCAGAATTGAGCCTCAGTTAACAGACTAGTCATCAATGTTTTTATATCATGGGGTACCATTACATGTGTTTCGAATGTTGCATTCAAAACTCCTTTAAAATATGGTGACTCCCTTCCAAACTCTTTAGAAACCTTACACAGCTCTTTAAGATTGTGATAGGAGAAAACTGCCCATCGCGGGTTAGCTCCCTGTGTGTTATATGTCACTGGTGGTGCAAGGAACTGTTTCTCTGTGGTATAATCACAGGTTTCAGCCTTTGCACTAACGGGTTCTGAACAGCGGGAGCTTAAGGGGGGGCTCGCTGTCGCGGTGGCGGTGTACTGCAGGAGGGGGTTGGGGGGATCGGAGGGCGCTGTGCAAGTTCCGATGGCGTTAGGGGGCTGGCACAGCCAGTTCGGGGGAGGGAGGGGTGGCGGCGGGGCAGTCACGGCAGAAGGGGGATAGGGCGCTCTGCCAGCGCTGGCTGACTGCAGTGGCTCAGGTCCTCCGTGCGGCGCAGGGCCATCGGGGGTGGAGGGCGGGGCCGCAGTGCCTCCCGGGACTGCTGCCGGGAGCGGGACCGCTGACACGGAAGCAGCTGGCACCGCCCCGGTGGGTGGGGGTTGCCTGCAGCACAGCAGCTGCGGCGGGGCACAAACCACGGCAAGCGAGGAGTTAGAAGCCGTGTGGGCTAGGGAGGGGTTCGGCACAGCTACACCTGATGACGTAAGCGGTCTGTGGGGGCGTTCCAAGGGGCGGGGAACAGAATGGGAGGGCTCGGGGGTGGCTGGAGGGGTGTTCCCGGTGGGAGGGAATTTGCGCGGTGCGGTTACACCCAGCGACGGGGGGGGGGATCTCGGCGGCGAACCACGCGCCGTAGGGCGAGAGGCACAGGAGGAGCAGGGGGAGCAGTCAGCGGTTGCGATGGGCCCACCCCCGCCATGCCGGCGGGCTGCTGGGATGCTCGCCACATGGCCAGGGGTTGTTGCGCAACCCTCCACGTGGTCTGCGCCATCTTTACTCGCGCCGATTGCGTAACTTTCCTCTTGGCCGCCGTAATCACACGGCTCCCATGTGTAACGGGGTGGGGGTGCTGCAGGCTCCGCTGAGCCTGCGGGCTTGGGGAGAAGGGGTGGGAGACAGTCCGCCGCGGATTTGTTGGGTTCGCAGCAGGCAGGGGACAGAGGGGATCGGGGAAAGTCAGGGAGTATGCAGCAGCCCCACACGTCTCTCAATTCACCGCACTGAGCGTCTGCAGGGTAGGGGGTGCATGGGGCTGGGGCGGAAGGGGCAACCAGAGTTCTCGAATTTTTCTCTTTTTTCCCTAAGGCATCACAGATTAAAATCAAAAGGGAAAAGAACTTAGAAACGTTGTGTTCCCCCGAACGAATCTTTTCAGTTAACCTTTCTCCAACTTCATCCCAAAACTGGAGGGAGGAGGCTGAAGCAACCGAAGCTGAAGGGAAATTAATAAAAACCCATCTAATAAACTTAACTAATTGCCGTCGGTTAAAGTCCCATTTTCTTAAAACCAGGGTGGCTTTAACTTGGGAATAAAACTCCCTCTGTGAGCTAGAGATACTATTTCCCATCCTGGTACACAGCCTCAGGCAGATGTTTTAAACCTGAGGAATGGGGCAGGAAACAAAAAAAGAGGGGCGTGGTGCAAGGGGAGCTCCACACTCACCAAACCACGTGGACTCCTTGATTCCAAGTGCGGCACCTCAGGTTTCTAGCCTTGAAACCATTCCCCACTTGCCCGGACGAAAGATTCCTCAGGTTAACTCCGGGGCACCAAGTTTCTTTCTCTTTTTTGGAGGAGGATTTGCTTGGTCTCCCTTCTGGACGAGTCCCGTAAAATTGGCACACGTTCGTCGGGGCAGAGACTGCGCGAAGGTGCTCCTGATTCAGGATCACTCAGCTGGGATACCTAGCAACGGCTGGGGTCCGTGTTTGGGCGCCACGTATCGCTGGTAGCGTGGGCTGGACCAGCTGACCACCAGGGTTTGGTCAACAGCCCAGCAGCGGCATCAGCAAATGTCCCTGAATTTCAGGTTCACCGCAGTCAGGGATAGTGTCCCCTAGCCACGGGCCACGCCTTCCTTGAGGCAGCCACGCTGTGTCCACAAAGCCGAAGTGCTGCAGGGAGTGCTCCCTCGCCCAGAGCAAAACAGACACGCAGTCACAGTCGTCAGCTGCTTGGGCTCGGAAGCGAGAGACCCCGGCTCTCAGCAGGGCATCAGACTTTATTCTGAGGGTAACAACCAATCTTGGAACGGCACGGGGGAGGAACCAGGGAGGGACAAAGGGACAGGGATCAATCGGGAGGGAGGAAGGGAGGAGAGGGAAATACGAAATAAAATCACGGACTGAGGGACAGGAGGCAGAGCAAATAATGAGAGGCCGACCAGCCTCCCCAGAACTCGCCCCCTCCGTGGGGCAATCCACCCTCGACTCCACCCCAGGGGCGTTTTAGTCCCTGGGTCTCCACAGATTTCTCAGAGGGGAAGGAACTCTCTGGGCTTGAACCACTGCTACAGTCTGCAGCTCATTGCCTGGGGAGGAAGGACAAGGAGAGGATGGGATTTGCCTCCGTGCCACAGGGAAGGGGAAGGATATCCCCTCAATCTGCCCCTGCAGGACAGCGTCGGCAGCGGGGTTGTCCTGCAGCCAGGGGCGATGCTGGGCTGGGAGACGGAGCAGAAGAGAGGGGGAAAGGGGCACTGACGTCCTCCGCACCTGCCTGCAGGTCCTGTGGCATCTTCCTCTTCCTCACAGCCTCCTTCTCCACCCAGCCAAGGTTTGGGAAAAGGGAAATCCTGGTTTGGGGAAAAAAAAAAGGTGTAAGCGCCTTGGGTTGGGGGTTCTTCCTGCCAAAGTCCAGCTCAAGAAGTCACTGAGTGTTTTGTGTCTATAAAATCCTCCAGAATGGAAGAGTGACCCCAAAACAAGCCTCCCAGGAGTTCCCCCTTTCCAGTCTCCTGGCTTTGGGCTGCTGGGGTTCCCCCTTCTCAAACCTGCTGGGGCTCCCGTGGGTCCTGGGGATCCCCCTGCTCTGGGCTCCTGCTTAGGGATGCCGTGGGCTTTCACTGGTCCCAGGGCTCCCTTCTTCCCTGATGCTGCTTTGGCTCCCAGGGCTCCCAGGCTCCCCCTCTTCAGGCTCCCCCCACTCCAGGAACTCGCGGCTTCCCCCTCTCTCCGCCGCCCCTTTCAGCGTCACAGTGTCCCAGCCCTGCCTCATCTCCAGGCTCCCCCACCCCTCCAGGCTGCCGGGGGTCCCCCAGCTCTGCTATCGCCCCTCTCTGCTCTCCCCACTCCAGGAGTCCTGCGTTCCACCTCCCAGGGATCCCCAAAACCAATGTCCTGTCCCACCAATACTGGGCAGTTCCCACGTGGACACCCACTCCCCCTTTATTTCCTAAAGTTTTGGAGTCCTGCAAGACCAAATTTTCCCTCCTATAAAGAAAATCCTCGCCAGGGACAGGCAATGATATCTGGGGCTCAATTCCAGAATCTGTGACTTCCAAACATGCCTCCAGAAAGAAACAACCCTCCTGAAGACACCCTGATAGATTTGGGGTGAGTTCCCCCTCCCTGGTCACCTGTGGAATGCAGCGTGGGCAATGATCCCAGAGCTGGGGGTGCTGCGGACACTGTGGGTGGTGAAACCTCATGGTTCTCCTGCTCCTCCTTTTCCTTGTCTCTCCCTCCTCATCCTCCCGTTCCTCCTCTGCTCTCACCCCAGACCCACCTTCCCCACCCTCCTCTGCCCCACAGCTGCCGCAGCACAGGCTGCTGGGTGGGGCGAACTCCCCGATCAGCCCCAGGGATGGACAGGGGGCTTGGGGATACCCCTAGTGCAGATCCACCTCCCCCAGAGCCCCAGGGAAGTGCTCCGGGGTTCGAGTGCTGGGGAACAGGGCTGGACCCCCATGGAACCACCCTTCTTCCATCCCAACCCCACCTTTCCCTCCCCTCTCCTCCCCTTTCCCATCCTTCTCACAATCCACACATCCCTCCCAACTCAATTTCCGTGTCCCATCCCCCTCACACTCTCTTTGGGGGTCCCAGACCCCTCTTTTTCCCTGCTCTTCTCTCCCTTTCACCATAGCCTCCTCATTCCACATGCTTGATTTTGGGGCTTCCAGGCACCTCCTGCCCACTTTGGGGGTCCCAATCCCCATTTCGCTCACTTTGGGCTCCCAGCCCCCGCCCCCCTTCTCACCGCACCCCCCGCTCACCCCGCGGAGGGCTGGGGGCACCCCCAGCACCACCAGTGCCACCAGCACGGCCCCAGCTGCCCCCACACGGCCCATGCCCAGCGCCGGGCAGGTGCCCACAGCCCCAAGTGTCATAAATAGCCTCAAGTTTGTTAATCAAATCTTGCTCAAAAATTGAAATAACTAGCCTTGTGTTTGTTAGTCAGACCTTGCTTAAGAAAGCTTATGACTCTTGTATAAGAAAAGCCAAGAGGAACTAATCTTGCCCAATAAAAGCCGAGAAAGGAAACAAATATTGCCTAAGCAAGATCAGGAGGAGCAGATAATTAAGTAATGTCAGGACCACCTATCCGATGATGTAAAGCCCCCTCCCCATTGTGTAAGATCACTAAAAAACATAGGAGGAAGACTATGGCCTTCAGCCTCACGACCACCAAGAGGCAGAAAAAAGACCCCCTAGCAACAGGCCGCGCAGATGCAGAGTACTACAGCAAGATCTACATATACCCGGAAGAAGAGGGCGATAAAATCAGAGACTATGGGAGGGGAAATCACTCGCCGTGGTGGAGCAGAGACTCCCCCGCAGCCCAGCACTGTTTTGTTTGCTGCCTGCTTGCTCAATAAACCAGATTATTTTAATTGGCCCGGTTTTTGTCAATCTATTTTAACTCTAATTTATAACAAATTTGGTGCCGTGACTCGGAGAGTGGCAATCCGGTCTGAAACCCTCTACAGGGGAGGCGCCTCGCTTGTCCGGCGTTTTGCTGGATGAACGGCCCCTGTTTAGGTGCTTCTACACCGAAAGCACTACCGACGAACCTAAATTTGGCAGCAAGCAAATAAATGCCGGCAAACCCCATAATCTTTGTGCACGAAGCTCCAAACGAAGACGCAGGAACGCAAGAGTATAGGCCAGTGATCCGTTCGGTCGGGGTTGAGTATCCTGGAGTGTGCCTGTGTGAGACGTCCAGTGAGGGATGAAGTGAGTGTGGACCCCTCAGTAGTGTGGTTCGCAAACCCCACGAGGGGCTGGGCCACGAACAGGGGGTGAAGGGTGTGTGTGTGAGAGAAGGCACTCCAGAAGATGAGACAGAAGAAAAGCAAGCACTCTGGTCCCATGGGTGGGTCACAATCCCACTAGATAGTCCCCTAGGAATAATGTTAAAAAACTGAGGTGCCAACCCCTTTTAGGCAAGGTAAGGACAAAACAAAAATGATATATATATGCCAGGTTTTGAACATATGTCAATTCAAAAGAGCCATTTAGTGTGAAAGATAGTGAGTATGCACATTTATGGATAACGTCCGAGACTAGGACATTTTAAAGCCTCTTAAAGAAAAAGGGGGGGAGAGAGAAAAAGAAGAAAAAACCCAGGAGTGAGGATGAAGTGCACACACCTCCTCCCCCATACATACCACCACCACCTTCCCCACCTTCATCTCCTTTATTCCCATCAGCACCAAATTATCCAATAAACTCAGATTCAGACTCTGCCCCGGATTCCCCGACTGAGATAGAATGATAACTAGAAGTAGAACAAGAGCAAAAGATTCCAGGAGTAACTTTTACCCTCTTAGGGAAATTGTTATTGGGGGGGGAGGGCGGCACCAGGGATGGGATATGTCTTTGTTCCCCTGAACTTAGGAGATGTTAGGGATTTTAAAAGGGAAATGGGGAACTCCTAACTCCGTTAGGAGTTGCAGAACGAGTACATCAATTTTTGGGACCCAATATGTATACTTGGGATGAGCTACAGGCTATACTAGGCATATTATTTACTATGGAAGAGAGAGATATGATCCGGAGAGCAGGCATAAGAATTTGGGACCAGCAGCACCAACAAGGTCCTGCTGATGATACAAAATGGCCTCTGCAGAGACCTAACTGGAATAACCAAAACGAAATGGATAGAGGCCATATGCAGGACTTGAGAACTATAATTACCCAAGGGATAAGAGAATCCGTCCCTAGGGGACAGAATATTAATAAAGCTTTCAAGGAACAGCAGAAAAAGATGAGACCCCTACAGAGTGGTTAGATCGGGAATTGGATGAATTACTGAGGGAAGCCCAGAAAGTGTATGTTTGTAGAGAAGAAGAGACACATAGGAGGCAAATTAGGATGTTGGTAGTGGCAGTAAGAGAAGGGCAGCCCCTGAAAAGGGAATAGAAACTAGACACAAGCCGCAGAGGGTTACAAGAGGAAAAAAAAAAGGGAAAAAAAAAAAGCGAGGGACAATAATTTGCTATTATTGTGGGGAAAAAGGACATGTCAGAAAGATTGTAGAAAGAGGATGATGGATGAGAAGATGTTTAAGGAAGATTAGAGGTGTCAGGGACTCTATTTGCTGGGGACCTGAAAAAAAAAAAAGAACAGAGCCCTTGATAAAGTTAAAAGTAGGTCCCCAGCAACAAGAAATCGAGTTCCTAGTGGACTCTGGAGCAGAGAGATCTACTGTTCAGAAACTGCCCTGGGGATATAAAATATCCTCGGAGACAATCCAAGTTGTTAAAGCAAAAGGAGAACCTTTTGGAGTACCAATAATAATAAAATATGTACTTTTTAAAACATATTCTAAAATTGAGCTAGGATCCTTGTTGTTACTGCCAGAAGCTGATTATAATTTATTGAGAAGAGATTTAATAATTGAGCTGGAAATAAGTTTAGAAATTAGAGATGAAGCTCTAACAGTTAAATTGTGTCCTCTATAAGTGACTGATGAAGAGAGCATAAACCCTGAGGTCTGGTATACCCTGGAGTCAGTGGGTAGGCTAGATATTGAACCTTTTATAGTGACTATTAGGAATCCAGAAATATCGATTAGAGTAAAAACAATACCCTTTACCTATAGAAGGAAGGAGGAGTTTAAAACCCAAAATCCAAAGGTTACTTGACAAAGGATTACTTGAACCTTGTATGTCTCTTTTTAACACCCCCATCCTGCCTGTAAAGAAGCCGGATGGTACTTACCGATTGGTGCATGATTTAAGAGAAATCAACAAACGAACAGTAACCAGATTTTCGGTGGCAGCTAACCCCCATACTCTTTTGAGTCAATTAAACCCTTATGATCAATGGTATAGTATAATTGATTTAAAGGATGCATTTTAGGCATGTCTCCTTAAAGAAGATTGCAGAGATTATTTTGCCTTTGAATAGGAGGACCCAGACACACACCAAAAGCAACAGCTACGCTGGACAGTGTTACCCCAAGGATTTACAGAATCTCCAAACTTATTTGAGCAAGTTCTAGAGCAAATTTTGAGGGAATATAAATTAGGTAAAGGAGTTACATTAGTTCAGCATGTTGATGATTTATTGTTAGCTGGTGAAGATGAGGAGAAGGTGAGACAAGAAAGTATCAAGTTGTTGAATTTTTTTTTTGAGCCTATAGGGATTAAAGGTGTCACAATTAAAATTATAATTTGTCGGAGAGAAAGTAATGTACCTAAGACACAGATCAAGTAAGGGAACTAAAACATTAGATCCCGAAAGGCTTATTGTCACTGCCAGCTCCAAAAACCAAAAGACAAGTTAGACAATTATTAGGCCTCTGTAGATATTGTAGACAGTGGATTGAAGATTATAGTAAAAAGGTGAAATTTACCAGATTTAAAGAAAACATTTTATATGGCTAGGAGGAGGCAGCTATGGAATAAAGGTTTAGTGGTGCAAAGGCCCCCTTTAGACACTGCAATCTACAATATACAACCAGGAGATAAAGTTTTAATTAAGTCATGGAAGGAATCCTCACTAACCCCTCGTTGGGAAGGGCCTTATCTCGTTTTGCTCACTACAGAAACAGCAATCCGGACAGCGGAACGTGGATGGACACATGCTAGTCGCGTCAAGGGACCTATTCAAGACTCACAGTGGAAAGTGACCAGCCGGCCTGGGGACCTCGAAGTTACTCTGACAAAAGGACAATAATAACCTGTGTAGCCGTAGCCGCAGGGACGGTTAGGAGCAGTACAAGAAATGTTAAGGTCCAATGGTTTGGTCTTGAGACATGGGAATTTTTAAACCCAGTGAAACATTATATAAATAGGGGAAATTGGCAAGTTTTATTAGAGAGAATATATAAAACACCAGCGGAGAAAATAGTAGCCCTAGATTGGGAACAACCACCTGTAGAAAAAAAACCCAAAAAACCCAAAAAAATATATTTTGAAAGAACTGTAATCATACCTTGTATTTGCAGACATGTCCGTATTTTGCAATCTAATCAAGGGATACATGCTGCTTGGGTATTAATTGAATGTGAAAATTGTATGCGAAGATGGTTTTGTTCCTCCTTACATAGATATAACCTGTGTTACAAGTGTCGAGAAAGGTACCCTGATAGAATACATTTTAACCCAGACATCTTAAAACTAGTATGTGGTAAATTATATCTAATTCCTGAGATTTGAGAGGTATGGGAAGAAGATTGGGATCGAACTATTCAGGTGTGTAAAGTGAGGTTTAGATGGAAACAAAGGCGAACTAAAAGAAAAAATTAAATTAAGCATTTAAAAGGAAGCTGGTGGGCTCTAAAGTATCTATCTAAAGGATACTTACTTTTCGACAAAAAGGGGGAGAAATAATTGGAGTAAAAGTAAGCTTTTACCTGCAACCCTGAGACTCTGCTCTGTAAATAATCCATAATTGAAGTTACAGGTATAAAGTCCCACAATGGCCAATCCCTGAAGACTGCGACTGCTGCCGAGAAGAAAAGTGACCTCACTGCTCCAAGCAACGGAGTAGGTGAAGGAGGCAGAGGAATATCACAGTGGGGATATAAAGGGGCCAATGCCCCCGAGAGCCTGAAGTGGAGAAACGAGCAGAACAGCGTGGTAAGCCGAGTGGGTAATAAGGTTTACACCAAATTAAAAGGGAAGGATTGGAACTGACTGTAAAGATGAAGAAAAACCCACCAACTTTCTATGCTGTTTGTTGGGTATTGGGATGGGTATTAAATCCCATAAGAGGATATGCATATCAACCCTTTAAATGGACCATACTGATAACATTGGGAATGGGAGCAGGAGCAGGTGCGTGGGACCAAAATACATACCTGCAATTGCTCAAAGGTATTGTTAAAAATTTTAATCTAACTGATTACTGGATATATTTTCAGCTGCCTGAAAATTCTGTTAGAGGTATTCCTTTAGTTGGGGCAACATTCCCTATATGTATTATTGCATTGTTATTTATTGTTTGTATTAACAGTTATTGTTGTAAGATGTACTTGGGATCGCAACGCACATGCTCAATGGCAAAATGACAAACTTAAAACTAAAATAGAAAAAAATAAAGAAACAATAATAAAGGAAGCATTGGTATTGAGCCGAGCTGAACTTCAAAGATTTGATAAACAAAATGATAAAAGAAAAAAAGGGGAATTGTTATAAATAGCTTTGAGTATGTTAATCAAATCTTGTTAGAAATTGTAATCAATAGTCTTGTGTTTGGTAATCGAACTTTGCTTAAGAAAGCTTATGACTCTTGCATAATAAAAGACAAGAGGAACTAATCTTGCCTAATAAAAGCCAAGAAAGGAAACAGAGATTGCCTAAGCAAAATCAGAAGGAGCAGATGATTAAGAAATGCTAGACCCACAAAGCCCCCTCCACATTGTGTAAGATTACTAAAAAAAAAATAGGAGGAAGACTACGGCCTTTAGCCTCACGACCACCAAGAGGCAGAAAAAAGACCCCCTAGCAACAGGCCGTGCAGACCCGGAGTACTACAGGAAGATTTACGTATACCAGGAAGAAGAAGGGAATAAAAACAGAGACTATGGGAGGGGAAATTGCTTGCCGTGGTGGAGCGGAGACTCCCCAGCAGCTGTTTTGTTTGCTGCCTGCTTGCTCAATAAACCAAATTATTTTAATTGGCCTGACTTTTGTCAATCTATTTTAACATTAACTTATAACAACAACATCCCTGACCTGGGAAATGCTATGGCAGACAAAACAGCAAAGGCAGTGGCTGGTGGGGTTCAAATTCAAGCCCTAGCTTTAATCCCTTCTAGCATCCTTATAGGTGAGAAATCCCCACTGTGATAAATAACCGTGTGTATTTGTTAATCAAATCTTGCTTAAGCCAGGTGTGATAAATACATAATAATATAGTGTTGGCTTTTCGCAGATATTCATTGTGTGTCTGGTTTTATTCTGTTTATAGAAGTAGTCTTGTCATAAAGATAGAGGTATATAACCAATGTTTTAATTTCTGTTATTAACTAGATTTCGATATAGTAATAAAATAACTAATAGAGGTAGTTTAAAAGACTTTCCTTTACTAACCACACTGCCTGCTTGACTGGATAACATCCAGAGAACAGCACAGAGAAGACCTGCCACTGATACCTGACTATCAGCCATAACCAGATGCAAGCACTACAGAGAAAAGCCTATGCATGATGACTAGGCATGAGGCTGACAAAGAGTATTTAAGACGACTCCCTCAATGGCAGGTGTGCTTCCTGGCTTAGGGCCAAGCACCCAGCACTGTTTCTTTGCTTTAGTGTTTTTGTCCCCTATTGTTCTTTATTAAACTTTTAAATTTCATCAGGAGAGTGAACCTCATTTATCACACAGGGAATAAATGGTTAAAATTGAGTCAGGAAGCTCACAAGTTTTATCTAACAAAAAGCTAAGCAAGGCCAAGAAAAACAGATGTCTAAGCAAGAACAGAGGGAACAGATAACGAAGTCAGGTCAGGATGACCTATACCCAGTGAAGTAAGCAATGTATGAGCCCCCCTGAGATGAGCCCCCCCGAGGAAGACTACGGCCTTCAGTCTCACGACCACCAGAAAGCAGAAGAAAGACCCCCTAGCAACAGCCCGCGCAGACGCAGAGTACTCCCGGAAGATATACGTATACCACATCAAAAAGATTATAAAACTTGGGGGATTAGGGGAGTGGGCTGCAAACGTTAGTGGAGCAGGGTCTCCCCAGTCGCCCAGCGCTGCTTTGCTTGTTGTAGCTTGCTCAATAAATCAAATTATTTTAATTGGCCTGGTTTTTGTCTCTAACTTATAACACCACCATACAACACTAATGATTTAAATTACAAACAAGAAGAGAAGGGACAAGTAAGAACAGATAGATAGGCAAGAATAAAATCTCTCATAATCATAAAATTATTTATCCAAAGTGAACATTGCATTAGATCACCTCAAATGACACTTCTTAAGAGTTTAAAAAGGTATAGGACAAACTTACAGCATGGTTATCCAACTTATCCAGGCTTAAACAATTGTTTGTAATAGTTATTTGTATTGCTGCATTGTTATTTACTGTCTGTATTAGTAGTTATTGTTGTGAGATATTATGTACTTGGAATTGTGATGGTTATGCTCAATGGCAAAAGTACAAACTTAGACATAAGCTAAAGAAAGATACTTACGTTCGTGACATACAAGATTTGTAAAGAATTACAAACGACCATGCAAGAAAGGCGGGATTGAGAAACAGGTAGTCAATAGGTAACTTGAGTTAACTACTGAGAGACAGAATATGTAAATTCTAAAACCTAGGAAAACAGAATTCCCTTAATTTTGCCACGATAAGAGGGACAAGAATCTGTTTGAGGCAAGCACAGAAACCCTGAATCATCCCACCAAGGACTGCACATGCCCCAGAGAGAAGGGTGAAAAGTGCATTGTGATGAAGACTACCAGATCTTCATCACAAAAAGACCCCCAAAGAGCACCAGGGCACACAGTGCATGCGTGGCACACATGCTAATGACATCAATGATTTCCGAGAAATGATTCGTATAACCACTCCTATCCCAGGGAATGTGATGAATATTCATGAATGTTACCCATAACATGGTGTGTTGGAAGTGCCGGGGTGTGTGTGTTTGGAGGAGCGATCCCCCACACCCAGTGCGCTGAATAAAGCAAATACCCACTGCTCTGACTTTGTCTCTGAAGTGTCTCTGGGCCTGCTTGTGGTGAATCAGCATCAGCCGTGCCCGGGCAGGGCCGGGCCCCGCGGGGCTCCCCCCGCACTCGGCCCCACCGGGACAGGGCCCAGCGGGGGGGCCCGGCCTGCCCGCCCCACACCTCCCCCTCCCCAAATTCCGCTCCCGCCGCCCATGGGGCCCAGGGGGGCGCAGCTGGGCTCCACAGCTGCCGGACACACGTGTCCCCCGCTGACAGTGCCACCCCCCAAGGATTAGGGCTACCCCAAAACTCCCTCACACGTGGCCGATACCCCGCAAGCCCCCAAGGACTGCGGTCCCCCCGCCTTCATCACCCCCAACCTTCGGCTGCCTCATCCCAGGCCCCAGACCACCCATCCCCCTCCCCCACACTTCATCCCACACCCCAATCCACATCCCACCCTGCCCGGGCCCCAGCCCACCCCATCCCACTTCTCCCTCCAGCCGCCACCGGGACCCCCAAAAACCCGCGTGCCGGGGACTCCCCAATATCCCCCCAGGGCCATTTGCGACTCACAGCTGGAGTCCTGCAACATCCAAACATCCGCCCCCTCCCCCACAAAAAAGACCCAAACCAAAAGAACAAAGCCTCCCAGGATCAGCCAAAGATATTTGGGGCTCGGTTCTGGAGTCCTACAAGGTCCGGAAATCCCCCGCCCCCCCCCCCAAACAAGAACCCCACGCACCGCACAAGATCTCTGGGGCGAGCTCCCCCTGCCCGGTCACCCGCGGGATGCGGGGGGCGATGCTCCCGGGGCCGAGGGTTGCGGACACAGAGAGCGATGGACGCACGGGGCAGCTCCTTTTGCTGCTTCTCTTGCTGCTCCACCCCCTTGATCCCTCCTCTTCCTCCCGCTGCTCCCCCTTTATCACTCCTCCGCCCCCCTCCCTTCCTTCTCTTCTGTCCCACCTCCTCCTCTCCCGCTGCTCCTCCTGTTTTTTGGCACTCCCATCCCGGCTCTGTCTGACATCACGCCAGGGGCAATCCCGTGCCCAGCAGAGCATCCTGTGCTCTGTCAGCACTCTCTGCTCCTTAGGGAAGGATTATAGATATTTCTATTTCTATTTCTATTTCTGTGATTTTATATATATATGTGTATAATAAGTTAGATTAAATAAAGTTTAGTTCTGTTATTTTGCTAAATTGTTAAGTTTAAGGTATGTTATGTTTAAAGCATAAGTTCTGTACTGTTAAATGTGAGCATTATTAAGCTTTTAGGCTGTATTCCTTTTATCCTTGCCCTCACTGTCCTTTTGTCACACACACCTAAACAGACACACAAAGAGCTCCAGGTCTCAGTTCATTTCTAGTTTGTTTGACTGGATTTGATTTGTTTTGTTGTTTCTTTTTTCCCTTGCTGTGCCTGAACTGTCCAGTCAGGAGCAGAGTGACTCTTGCCGAGGAACTTTGTTGTGCTGTCGCTTAATATTAAATCTGGTTTTTGCTGATCCCTTGCTGGGGATTTTTTAAGTGCTCTCAACCCCTTGTTCGTAAGAGGGTGGAGGAGCCCTGGCCCAGGCTCTCACCCTGAGGGACATGGGGACACTGCTGGGGGGTCCCTGTCCCCCTGTCCCACCCCCCACAGCCCCGTCCCCCCTGTCCCCGTGTCAGGCTCTGGGGGTCGATCTCGTGGAACATCTCTGGGGGAGGCTGCGGCGCCGGGGGGCAGGGGGGGACCCGGGGGGACAGGGGACCCTGCTGTGCATGAGCAGCGTTGGACTTCTGTGGGGGAGCTGTGAGGGGGGGCTGGGGCAGAGTGACCTCCCCAGTGACCTCACACAGCCCCTGTAATGTCACAACCAAATCTGGGATGTCACCAGCAACCTTATTATCTATTAGATAATAAAACCTCCTTGTGATGTCATAAAGCTGCACTATGATGTCACCACCCACTCTATGATGTCGCAGCCTGCTCTGTGCTGTCACTCAGTGATGTCACACAGCTCACTCTGTGACCTCAGAGCCTGCTCTGTGATGTCACACAGTCCCCTCTATGATGCCAGAGCTGCTCCATGGCCTCACACAACCAACTCAGAGATGTCATAGCCCAATCTGTGACCTCACACAGCCCACTCTGGGATGTCACACTGCCCCTTTCTGACATCACAGCTGCTCTGGGGCTCTGTGACACAGCCCCAGAGGTGCCTATGGCTATGACACAGCCCCTCTGGGCCATGGCACAGCCCCTGCCAATGCTGAGCACCTGTGAGCTCTGGCTGTGCCCTGCTGGTGTCCCTGAGCTGCCCTGGCAGTGGCCCAGCCCTGCTGGGCTGTGCACAGGAGCTGCTCCTGGGCAGAGCTGTCTCTCTGCAGCGCTGCCGCTTGCCAGGAGCTGCCTCTGTGCCAGGAGCCCGGCCCAGCTCAGCAGCACAGCCACAGCACAGGCACTTGAATGAGCCTCGCGGGGCTCTGCTGCTGTTTACATCAGACTCAGTCCCTCTCAGTGTGTTCAAATAACTTCTCAAGAAGTCAAAGTTAAATTGAAACTCTGAAGTCTCTTGTAGTTCTAATAAATCCCACAGAGGGACATGACTGAGAAAGTGTCCCCAGGTTGCAGTTAGAGCAGAACACTGCAGGCAGTGGTGGCAGGTGGGGACAAGCAAGGGAAAGGTGTCTCTGATGCTGAGCCAACCTGGATGTGTTTCAGGAATGCAAAGGGCCAAGGCCTGAGCCCCAGCCCCGGGGAAGGCAGATCCTGTGCCTCCCTCATTGCTCAGGGCTCTTCCCGGGGCGCTGCCGTGTGGGGATGTGCAATGCCAAGGGCAGCACCATGGGGCGGCCCCTGCCAGGCTGCTGGGCAGGGACAAGGAGGCCATGAGGCCCCAGGGCTGCAAGGGTCACTTGTGTCCTCCCCATGGCCTCAGGGCCAGGGCCAGCAGCCATGGCCAAAGTGCTGCCCAAGTTGGCTCTGGCAGGGCCTTGCAGCTTCTGCACATCCCTGTGCCCTCTCCAGCCCAGGCTGTCCTACGCTGTCCATGCCCTGCGCCTCTGTCCCTGCAGGCTGTGCTCATCCCCCGGCTGCCCCACCTCGCTGGCCCTTCCTTCCCTGACAGCTCTGTGTCCTGCCTGCCTCTGCCTGGGCACACAAAGCCTTGGGCTGACCCAGACTCCTGAATTATTAAAATGCAGATATAGATCTAATATCGATATCCTCCTGAGATGGACAAAGACTCTCTAACTCGTTAAGGTTAGAAAGTGTATGTTTATTTCAGCACCGGAGAGCTGCAGGGAGAGCTCCCAAATGTACAGCTCCGGAGTAACAATGCAACACAGAACTTATTTATTTATCACAAAAATGCATATTTAAAATACAGATACATATTCATAGCATAAGCACCTCCCATTCCCCGCTTCGTATGGAAATTACCAAAAAGTCATTAAGCATGCGCAGTTCCTGCAATGGAATTGAGTCGGTGGTCGTTAATTTGAGTCTGAGGGCTGCTTTGGATGAAGTAATATGAGTCTTCATCAGTGTGACCTTCTTACTTCGTTGGTTTTTGACAATACATTTGACCCTGGAAAACTCCCAATGCTCTCTTCTATTGCTTCTAAGTAGGTTGCATCTGGGTAAGATTGGGAACTGTCTAGGCTCTCCTTTGAACCTCTTTTCTGAAGATTATTAATTGTCTATTCTAAGCTCAGCTGAGTAAATATCAAATAATCAAATTAAATCTGCATTTAATCATTAATTTCTAACTGAGTTCTGCGTCTTCTTCTATTCTAATTTTAACAGAACTAACTTTTGTCTAAAATCTCTAGGTTCAAGTGTCTAAAAGAAAACCCTGTGTTTCAAAATCACACTTTCAATTGACGTTTTTGTTATTTGCCACCTCCGATTTTTGCGATTTTGGGGATTTTTCCACTTCTGATTTTTGCGATTTTGGGGCTTTTTCCCATTTTTGGGATTTTCCAAAAACCAACACTCCCCAGACCCCAAACGAACCCCAAACGAACCCCAAACCCCAAAAATCAGAATCCCCCAAACCAAAATTAACCCCAACCACCCAAATTTCCTCAAAAAACCAAAACCCCCCCAGACCCCAAATTAGCCCAAACCCAAACACCCAAACCAGGACCCCCAAATCCCAAACCCCAAATCATTTTTGGGGTCAAATCCATCTTTATTAATGAGAAATCACACTTTTAATTGTTGCTCCCCTCATTATTTTCACTATTTTCCACCTCCAATTTTTGGGATTTTGGGGACTTTCTGCTTCGATTTTTGGGGGTTTTTGTGGTTTTTTGCATTTTCCAAAAACTAACACCCCCCAGACCCCAAATTGACCCCAAATCCCAAATCATTTTTGGAGTCAAATCCATCTTTATTAATGTTTCAATTGGGTTCCCCCCCATGATTTTTGTTATTTTCCACCTTCAATTTTTGTGATTTTTGGGATTTTTCGACTTCTGATTTTTGTGATTTTTGGGTTTTTTGTGGAATTTTTTTGATTTTCCAAAAACCAACACCCCCAAACCCGAAATTAACCCCAACCCCCCAAATTTCCTCAAAAAACCAAAACCCCTAGACCCCAAATTTAACCCAAACCCAAAAACCCAAACCAAAATCCCCCAAATCCAAACCCCAAATCATCTTTGAGGTCAAATCCATCTTCATTAATGAGAAACCACACTTTTAATTGGGGTCCCACCCCCCACGGTTTTCACTATTTTCCCCTTCCGATTTTTGCAATTTTGGGGATTTTTCCGCCTTGATTTTTGGGGGTTTTTTTTGGTTTTTTGCTTTTTCCAAAAACCAAACCCACCCAGACTCCAAATTAAGCCCAAACCCCAAATAATTTTTGGGGTCAAATCCATCTTTATTAATGAGAAGTCATCGTTTTAATTGGGATCCCCCCCACGATTTCCACTATTTTCTCCTTCTGATTTTTGCAATTTTGGGGATTTTTCCACTTCGATTTTTGTGATTTTGGGGTTTTTTGCTTATTCCAAAGTCCGAAACTCCCCAGACACCAAATTAACCCCCAACTCCAAATCATTTTTGGAGTCAAATCCATCTGTATTAATGTTTTAATTTGGTTCCCCTGCACTATTTTCGTTATTTTCCACCTCCAATTTTTGCGATGTTGCGGATTTTTCCACTTCTAATTTTTGCGATTTTTGGTTTTTTTGTCTTTTTTGGGATTTTCCAAAAAACAACACCCCCCAGACCCCAAACGAACCCCAAACACCAAAAACCAGAATCCCCCAAACCCGAAATTTACCCCAACCCCCCAAAGTTCCTCAAAAAACCAAAACCCCCAGACCCCAAGTTAACCCAAACCCAAAAACCCAAACCAGGACCCCCAAACCCCAAATCATTTTTGGGTCAAATCCATCTTTATTAATGAGAAATCACACTTTTAATTGGGGGCCCCATCACGATTTTCGTTATTTTCCACCTCCGATTTTTGCAGTTTTGGGGATTTTTCCGCTTCGATTTTTGGTTTTTTTGTGGATTTTTGCTTTTTCCAAAACCCAAAACCCCCCATACCCCAAATTAACCCAAACCCCAAAAACCAGAATCCCCCAAACCCAGAATTTACCCCAAACCCCCAAATTTCCTCCAAAACCCAAAAAACCCAGACCCCAAACTAACCCAAACCCAAACACTCAAACCAGGACCACCAAACCCCAAACCCCAAATCATTTTTGGGGTCAAATCCATCTTTATTAATGTTTCAGTTGGGGTCTCCCACACAATTTTCATTATTTTCCACTTCCTCTTTTTGTGATTTTTGGGTTTTTTTGTGGATTTTTGCATTTTCCAAAAACCAACACCCCTAGACCCCAAATTAACCCCAAACCCCCAAAACCAGAATCCCCCAAACCCGAAATTAACCCCAATCTCCCAAATTTCCTCGAAAACCAAAACCCCCCAGACCCCAAATTTAATCCAAACCCAAAAACCCAAACCAGGACTCCCAAACCCCAAACCCCAAATAATTTTTGGGGTCAAATCCATCTTCATTAATGAGAAATCACAGTTTCAGTTGGGGTACCCCCCACAATTTTCAGTATTTTCCCCTTCCGATTTTTGTGATTTTTGGGATTTTTCTGCTTCGATTTTTTGGGGTTTTTCTGTGTTTCTTGCTTTTTCCAAAAACCAAAACCCCCAGACCCCAAATTAACCACAAACCCCAAACCATTTTTGGGGTCCAATCCATCTTTATTAATGAGAAGTCACATTTTTAATTGGGATCCCCCATTATTTTTACTATTTTCTGCTTCTAATTTTTGCGATTTTTGGGATTTTTCCCCTTCTGATTTTTGAGATTTTTGGGGGGTTTTGTGGTTTTTTTCATTTTTTCCCACCCCCAATATTTGGGATTTTGGGGTTTTTTTGTGTTTTTATGCATTTTCCAAAAACCAACAGCCCCCAACCCCCAAACTAACCCCAAACCCCAAAAACCAGAATCCCCCAAACCCCATATTAACCCCAAACCCCAAAAAAGCAGAATCCCCCAAACCCGAAATTAACCCCAACCCCCCAAATTTCCTCAAAAAACCAAAACCCCCAGACCCCAAATTAGCCCAAACCCAAAAACCCAAACCAGGACCCCCAAACCCCAAATCCCAAATCATTTTGGGGTTCAAATACATCTTTATTAATGAGAAATCACACTTTTAACTGGGGTCCCCCCCACGGTTTTTGTTCTTTTCCACTTCCGATTTTTGACATTTTTGGGGTTTTTTTTGGTTTTTTGCATTTTCGTAAAACCAGCACCCCCCAGACACCAAACTAACATAAAATCCCGAATCATTTTTGGGGTCAAATCCATCTTTATTAATGTTTCAATTGCTGCTCCCCCCATTATTTTCACTATTTTCCACCTCTGATATTTGCGATTTTGGGGCTTTTTCCCATTTTTGGGATTTTCCAAAATCCAAAACCCCCAAACCCAAATCCGAAATAATTTTTGGGGTCAAATCCATCTTTATTAATGAGAAATCACAGCTTCAATTGGGGTTCCCCCCACGATTTTTGTTATTTTCCACTTCCATTTTTTGCAATTTGGGGGATTTTTCCACTTCCAATTTTTCTGATTTTCCGT
Organism: Acanthiza pusilla; assembly: GCA_036630365.1. Taxonomy (NCBI): domain Eukaryota; kingdom Metazoa; phylum Chordata; class Aves; order Passeriformes; family Acanthizidae; genus Acanthiza; species Acanthiza pusilla. Next base: position 15,530 of record JAXCHO010000192.1, on the reverse strand, counting down.
TTTTTCCCAATTTCTCGGCTCTCCTCCTCCCCCAGTACTCCTCATACACCTCCCCGAAGATGTGCCCGCAGGGCAAACCCCAAAATCCTGAACCCCCAGACCCCAAATTAACCCCAAACCCCCAAAAATCAAAATCCCCCTGATCCCAAATTAACCCCAAACCATCTTTGGGGTCAAATCCATCTTTATTAATGAGAAACCACACTTTCAATTGGCATTGCCCCCGTTTTTTCCACTATATTCCACTTCTGATTTTTCCGAATTCCGATTTTTTTCCGGTTTTTGACTTTTTTCCGATTTCTGCTCTTTCCTCCTCCCCCAGTACTCGTGGTACACCTCCCCGAAGATGTCCTTGCAGGGCAAACCCCAAAATCCTGAACCCCAGACCCCAAACTAACCCCAAACTCCAAGTCACTTTTGGGGTCAAATCCATCTTTATTAATATTTCAATTGGGATCCCCCGCACAATTTTTGTAATTTTCCACCTCCGATTTTTGTGATTTTGGGCATTTTTCCGCTTCAATTTTTGGGTTTTTTGTGGTTTTTGGTATTTTCCAAAAACTAGAAACCCCCAGACCCCAAATTAATCCCAAACTCCAAATCATTTTTGGGGTCAAATCCATCGTTATTGATATTTCAGTTGTCATCCCCCACACAATTTTCATTATTTTCCACTTCCGATTTTTGTGATTTTGGGGATTTTTTGTGGTTTTTTGCATTTTCCAAAAACCAACAGCCCCCAGACCCCAAATTAACCCAAACCCCAAACTATTTTTGGGGTCAAATCCATCTTTATTAATGAGAAATCACTCTTTTAATTGGGGTCTGCTCCACGGTTTTTGTTATTTTCCAGGTCCGATTTTTGTGGGGTTTTGTGCTTTTTGGGGTCAAATAAATTTTGTTTTGAATTTTCTGCTTCAGTTTTTGGGTTTTTTTGGTGGTTTTATGCATTTTCCAAAAACCAAAACCCCCAGACCCCAAATTAACCCAAACCCCAAATCATTTTTGGGGTCAAATCCATCTTTATTAATGTTTCAATTGGGGTCCCCCCCGCGGTTTTCATTGCTTTCCACCTCCAATTTCTTTGCAGTTTTCAGGGTTTTTGTCTTTTTTGGGATTTTCCAAAAACCAACAGCCCCCAGACCCCAAACTAACCCCAAACTCCAAATCATTTTTGGGGTCAAATGCATATTTATTAAAGTTTCAGTTGGGGTCCCGCCCCCATGATTTCCGTTATTTTCCACTTCCAATTTTTGGGATTTTGGAGATTTTTCCACTTCTGATTTTCGTGATTATTGGGGTTTTTTGTGTTTTTTTTTTTTTATTTTCCAAAAGCCAAAACTCCCCAGACCCCAAATTTACCCCAAACCCCAAAATCCAGAATCCCCCAAACCCGAAATTAACCCCAAACACGAAATTAACCCCAACCCCCCAAATTTCGTCAAAAAACCAAAACCTCCAGACCCCAAATTTATCCCAAACCCAAAAACCCAAACCAGGAACCCAAACCCCAAACCCCAAATCATTTTTGGGTCAAATCCATCTTTATTAATGAGAAACCACAGTTTCCATTGTTGCTCCCCCCACAATTTTAGTTATTTTCCACTTCCGATTTTTGCAATTTTGGGGATTTTTCTGCTATGATTTTTGGGGGTTTTTGTGGTTTTTTGCTTTTTCCAAAATCAAAAACCCCCAAGACGCCAACTTAACCCCAAACCCCAAATCATTTTTGGGGTCAAATCCATCTTTATTAATGTTTCCATTGGGGTCCCCCCCCCATGATTTTCGTTATTTTCCGCCTCTGATTTTTGCGATTTTTGCGATTTTGGGAATTTTTCCACTTCCGATTCTTCCTTTTTTTTTTTTTTTTTTTCCAATTTTTGCGACTTATTCCACCCCTAGTACTCCTCGTACACCTCCCTGAAGATGTCCCCGCAGGGCAAATCCCAAAATCCGGAACCCCCCGACCCCAAATTAACTCAAAACCCCCAAATTTTCCCCAAAACCAAAACCCTCCAAACCCCAAATTAACCCCAAACCCCAAATTTTCCCAGAAAACAAAGAAACCTCAAACCCCAAATTAACCCCAAATCATTTCTGGGGTCAAATCCATCTTTATTAATGAGAAATCACACTTTCCATTGTTGCTCCCACCACAATTTTAGTTATTTTCCACCTCTGATTTTTCTGATTTTTCCGAGTTTTGTGATTTTTCCACTTCTAATTGTTCCGATTTTTTATTTTTTCCGTATTTTTCGGATTTTCTCCTCCCCCAGTGCTCCTCATACACCTCCCCGAAGATGTCTCTGGAGGGCAAACCCCAAATCACCCCAAAATCCTGAACCCCCAGACCCCAAATTAACCACAAACCCCAAACCATTTTTGGGGTCCAATCCATCTTTATTAATGAGAAGTCACATTTTTAATTGGGATCCCCCATTATTTTTACTATTTTCTGCTTCTAATTTTTGCGATTTTTGGGATTTTTCCCCTTCTGATTTTTGAGATTTTTGGGGGGTTTTGTGGTTTTTTTCATTTTTTCCCACCCCCAATATTTGGGATTTTGGGGTTTTTTTGTGTTTTTATGCATTTTCCAAAAACCAACAGCCCCCAACCCCCAAACTAACCCCAAACCCCAAAAACCAGAATCCCCCAAACCCCATATTAACCCCAAACCCCAAAAAAGCAGAATCCCCCAAACCCGAAATTAACCCCAACCCCCCAAATTTCCTCAAAAAACCAAAACCCCCAGACCCCAAATTAGCCCAAACCCAAAAACCCAAACCAGGACCCCCAAACCCCAAATCCCAAATCATTTTGGGGTTCAAATACATCTTTATTAATGAGAAATCACACTTTTAACTGGGGTCCCCCCCACGGTTTTTGTTCTTTTCCACTTCCGATTTTTGACATTTTTGGGGTTTTTTTTGGTTTTTTGCATTTTCGTAAAACCAGCACCCCCCAGACACCAAACTAACATAAAATCCCGAATCATTTTTGGGGTCAAATCCATCTTTATTAATGTTTCAATTGCTGCTCCCCCCATTATTTTCACTATTTTCCACCTCTGATATTTGCGATTTTGGGGCTTTTTCCCATTTTTGGGATTTTCCAAAATCCAAAACCCCCAAACCCAAATCCGAAATAATTTTTGGGGTCAAATCCATCTTTATTAATGAGAAATCACAGCTTCAATTGGGGTTCCCCCCACGATTTTTGTTATTTTCCACTTCCATTTTTTGCAATTTGGGGGATTTTTCCACTTCCAATTTTTCTGATTTTCCGTTTTTTCCCAATTTCTCGGCTCTCCTCCTCCCCCAGTACTCCTCATACACCTCCCCGAAGATGTGCCCGCAGGGCAAACCCCAAAATCCTGAACCCCCAGACCCCAAATTAACCCCAAACCCCCAAAAATCAAAATCCCCCTGATCCCAAATTAACCCCAAACCATCTTTGGGGTCAAATCCATCTTTATTAATGAGAAACCACACTTTCAATTGGCATTGCCCCCGTTTTTTCCACTATATTCCACTTCTGATTTTTCCGAATTCCGATTTTTTTCCGGTTTTTGACTTTTTTCCGATTTCTGCTCTTTCCTCCTCCCCCAGTACTCGTGGTACACCTCCCCGAAGATGTCCCTGCAGGGCAAACCCCAAAATCCTGAACCCCAGACCCCAAACTAACCCCAAACTCCAAGTCACTTTTGGGGTCAAATCCATCTTTATTAATATTTCAATTGGGATCCCCCGCACAATTTTTGTAATTTTCCACCTCCGATTTTTGTGATTTTGGGCATTTTTCCGCTTCAATTTTTGGGTTTTTTGTGGTTTTTGGTATTTTCCAAAAACTAGAAACCCCCAGACCCCAAATTAATCCCAAACTCCAAATCATTTTTGGGGTCAAATCCATCGTTATTGATATTTCAGTTGTCATCCCCCACACAATTTTCATTATTTTCCACTTCCGATTTTTGTGATTTTGGGGATTTTTTGTGGTTTTTTGCATTTTCCAAAAACCAACAGCCCCCAGACCCCAAATTAACCCAAACCCCAAACTATTTTTGGGGTCAAATCCATCTTTATTAATGAGAAATCACTCTTTTAATTGGGGTCTGCTCCACGGTTTTTGTTATTTTCCAGGTCCGATTTTTGTGGGGTTTTGTGCTTTTTGGGGTCAAATAAATTTTGTTTTGAATTTTCTGCTTCAGTTTTTGGGTTTTTTTGGTGGTTTTATGCATTTTCCAAAAACCAAAACCCCCAGACCCCAAATTAACCCAAACCCCAAATCATTTTTGGGGTCAAATCCATCTTTATTAATGTTTCAATTGGGGTCCCCCCCGCGGTTTTCATTGCTTTCCACCTCCAATTTCTTTGCAGTTTTCAGGGTTTTTGTCTTTTTTGGGATTTTCCAAAAACCAACAGCCCCCAGACCCCAAACTAACCCCAAACTCCAAATCATTTTTGGGGTCAAATGCATATTTATTAAAGTTTCAGTTGGGGTCCCGCCCCCATGATTTCCGTTATTTTCCACTTCCAATTTTTGGGATTTTGGAGATTTTTCCACTTCTGATTTTCGTGATTATTGGGGTTTTTTGTGGTTTTTTTTTTTTATTTTCCAAAAGCCAAAACTCCCCAGACCCCAAATTTACCCCAAACCCCAAAATCCAGAATCCCCCAAACCCGAAATTAACCCCAAACACGAAATTAACCCCAACCCCCCAAATTTCGTCAAAAAACCAAAACCCCCAGACCCCAAATTTATCCCAAACCCAAAAACCCAAACCAGGAACCCAAACCCCAAACCCCAAATCATTTTTGGGTCAAATCCATCTTTATTAATGAGAAACCACAGTTTCCATTGTTGCTCCCCCCACAATTTTAGTTATTTTCCACTTCCGATTTTTGCAATTTTGGGGATTTTTCTGCTATGATTTTTGGGGGTTTTTGTGGTTTTTTGCTTTTTCCAAAATCAAAAACCCCCAAGACGCCAACTTAACCCCAAACCCCAAATCATTTTTGGGGTCAAATCCATCTTTATTAATGTTTCCATTGGGGTCCCCCCCCCATGATTTTCGTTATTTTCCGCCTCTGATTTTTGCGATTTTTGCGATTTTGGGAATTTTTCCACTTCCGATTCTTCCTTTTTTTTTTTTTTTTTTTCCAATTTTTGCGACTTATTCCACCCCTAGTACTCCTCGTACACCTCCCTGAAGATGTCCCCGCAGGGCAAATCCCAAAATCCGGAACCCCCCGACCCCAAATTAACTCAAAACCCCCAAATTTTCCCCAAAACCAAAACCCTCCAAACCCCAAATTAACCCCAAACCCCAAATTTTCCCAGAAAACAAAGAAACCTCAAACCCCAAATTAACCCCAAATCATTTCTGGGGTCAAATCCATCTTTATTAATGAGAAATCACACTTTCCATTGTTGCTCCCACCACAATTTTAGTTATTTTCCACCTCTGATTTTTCTGATTTTTCCGAGTTTTGTGATTTTTCCACTTCTAATTGTTCCGATTTTTTATTTTTTCCGTATTTTTCGGATTTTCTCCTCCCCCAGTGCTCCTCATACACCTCCCCGAAGATGTCTCTGGAGGGCAAACCCCAAATCACCCCAAAATCCTGAACCCCCAGACCCCAAATTAACCACAAACCCCAAACCATTTTTGGGGTCCAATCCATCTTTATTAATGAGAAGTCACATTTTTAATTGGGATCCCCCATTATTTTTACTATTTTCTGCTTCTAATTTTTGCGATTTTTGGGATTTTTCCCCTTCTGATTTTTGAGATTTTTGGGGGGTTTTGTGGTTTTTTTCATTTTTTCCCACCCCCAATATTTGGGATTTTGGGGTTTTTTTGTGTTTTTATGCATTTTCCAAAAACCAACAGCCCCCAACCCCCAAACTAACCCCAAACCCCAAAAACCAGAATCCCCCAAACCCCATATTAACCCCAAACCCCAAAAAAGCAGAATCCCCCAAACCCGAAATTAACCCCAACCCCCCAAATTTCCTCAAAAAACCAAAACCCCCAGACCCCAAATTAGCCCAAACCCAAAAACCCAAACCAGGACCCCCAAACCCCAAATCCCAAATCATTTTGGGGTTCAAATACATCTTTATTAATGAGAAATCACACTTTTAACTGGGGTCCCCCCCACGGTTTTTGTTCTTTTCCACTTCCGATTTTTGACATTTTTGGGGTTTTTTTTGGTTTTTTGCATTTTCGTAAAACCAGCACCCCCCAGACACCAAACTAACATAAAATCCCGAATCATTTTTGGGGTCAAATCCATCTTTATTAATGTTTCAATTGCTGCTCCCCCCATTATTTTCACTATTTTCCACCTCTGATATTTGCGATTTTGGGGCTTTTTCCCATTTTTGGGATTTTCCAAAATCCAAAACCCCCAAACCCAAATCCGAAATAATTTTTGGGGTCAAATCCATCTTTATTAATGAGAAATCACAGCTTCAATTGGGGTTCCCCCCACGATTTTTGTTATTTTCCACTTCCATTTTTTGCAATTTGGGGGATTTTTCCACTTCCAATTTTTCTGATTTTCCGTTTTTTCCCAATTTCTCGGCTCTCCTCCTCCCCCAGTACTCCTCATACAACTCCCCGAAGATGTGCCCGCAGGGCAAACCCCAAAATCCTGAACCCCCAGACCCCAAATTAACCCCAAACCCCCAAAAATCAAAATCCCCCTGATCCCAAATTAACCCCAAACCATCTTTGGGGTCAAATCCATCTTTATTAATGAGAAACCACACTTTCAATTGGCATTGCCCCCGTTTTTTCCACTATATTCCACTTCTGATTTTTCCGAATTCCGTTTTTTTTCCGGTTTTTGACTTTTTTCCGATTTCTGCTCTTTCCTCCTCCCCCAGTACTCGTGGTACACCTCCCCGAAGATGTCCCTGCAGGGCAAACCCCAAAATCCTGAACCCCAGACCCCAAACTAACCCCAAACTCCAAGTCACTTTTGGGGTCAAATCCATCTTTATTAATATTTCAATTGGGATCCCCCGCACAATTTTTGTAATTTTCCACCTCCGATTTTTGTGATTTTGGGCATTTTTCCGCTTCAATTTTTGGGTTTTTTGTGGTTTTTGGTATTTTCCAAAAACTAGAAACCCCCAGACCCCAAATTAATCCCAAACTCCAAATCATTTTTGGGGTCAAATCCATCGTTATTGATATTTCAGTTGTCATCCCCCACACAATTTTCATTATTTTCCACTTCCGATTTTTGTGATTTTGGGGATTTTTTGTGGTTTTTTGCATTTTCCAAAAACCAACAGCCCCCAGACCCCAAATTAACCCAAACCCCAAACTATTTTTGGGGTCAAATCCATCTTTATTAATGAGAAATCACTCTTTTAATTGGGGTCCGCTCCACGGTTTTTGTTATTTTCCAGGTCCGATTTTTGTGGGGTTTTGTGCTTTTTGGGGTCAAATAAATTTTGTTTTGAATTTTCTGCTTCAGTTTTTGGGTTTTTTTGGTGGTTTTATGCATTTTCCAAAAACCAAAACCCCCAGACCCCAAATTAACCCAAACCCCAAATCATTTTTGGGGTCAAATCCATCTTTATTAATGTTTCAATTGGGGTCCCCCCCGCGGTTTTCATTGCTTTCCACCTCCAATTTCTTTGCAGTTTTCAGGGTTTTTGTCTTTTTTGGGATTTTCCAAAAACCAACAGCCCCCAGACCCCAAACTAACCCCAAACTCCAAATCATTTTTGGGGTCAAATGCATATTTATTAAAGTTTCAGTTGGGGTCCCGCCCCCATGATTTCCGTTATTTTCCACTTCCAATTTTTGGGATTTTGGAGATTTTTCCACTTCTGATTTTCGTGATTATTGGGGTTTTTTGTGGTTTTTTTTTTTATTTTCCAAAAGCCAAAACTCCCCAGACCCCAAATTTACCCCAAACCCCAAAATCCAGAATCCCCCAAACCCGAAATTAACCCCAAACACGAAATTAACCCCAACCCCCCAAATTTCGTCAAAAAACCAAAACCTCCAGACCCCAAATTTATCCCAAACCCAAAAACCCAAACCAGGAACCCAAACCCCAAACCCCAAATCATTTTTGGGTCAAATCCATCTTTATTAATGAGAAACCACAGTTTCCATTGTTGCTCCCCCCACAATTTTAGTTATTTTCCACTTCCGATTTTTGCAATTTTGGGGATTTTTCTGCTATGATTTTTGGGGGTTTTTGTGGTTTTTTGCTTTTTCCAAAATCAAAAACCCCCAAGACGCCAACTTAACCCCAAACCCCAAATCATTTTTGGGGTCAAATCCATCTTTATTAATGTTTCCATTGGGGTCCCCCCCCCATGATTTTCGTTATTTTCCGCCTCTGATTTTTGCGATTTTTGCGATTTTGGGAATTTTTCCACTTCCGATTCTTCCTTTTTTTTTTTTTTTTTTTCCAATTTTTGCGACTTATTCCACCCCTAGTACTCCTCGTACACCTCCCTGAAGATGTCCCCGCAGGGCAAATCCCAAAATCCGGAACCCCCCGACCCCAAATTAACTCAAAACCCCCAAATTTTCCCCAAAACCAAAACCCTCCAAACCCCAAATTAACCCCAAACCCCAAATTTTCCCAGAAAACAAAGAAACCTCAAACCCCAAATTAACCCCAAATCATTTCTGGGGTCAAATCCATCTTTATTAATGAGAAATCACACTTTCCATTGTTGCTCCCACCACAATTTTAGTTATTTTCCACCTCTGATTTTTCTGATTTTTCCGAGTTTTGTGATTTTTCCACTTCTAATTGTTCCGATTTTTTATTTTTTCCGTATTTTTCGGATTTTCTCCTCCCCCAGTGCTCCTCATACACCTCCCCGAAGATGTCTCTGGAGGGCAAACCCCAAATCACCCCAAAATCCTGAACCCCCAGACCCCAAATTAACCACAAACCCCAAACCATTTTTGGGGTCCAATCCATCTTTATTAATGAGAAGTCACATTTTTAATTGGGATCCCCCATTATTTTTACTATTTTCTGCTTCTAATTTTTGCGATTTTTGGGATTTTTCCCCTTCTGATTTTTGAGATTTTTGGGGGGTTTTGTGGTTTTTTTCATTTTTTCCCACCCCCAATATTTGGGATTTTGGGGTTTTTTTGTGTTTTTATGCATTTTCCAAAAACCAACAGCCCCCAACCCCCAAACTAACCCCAAACCCCAAAAACCAGAATCCCCCAAACCCCATATTAACCCCAAACCCCAAAAAAGCAGAATCCCCCAAACCCGAAATTAACCCCAACCCCCCAAATTTCCTCAAAAAACCAAAACCCCCAGACCCCAAATTAGCCCAAACCCAAAAACCCAAACCAGGACCCCCAAACCCCAAATCCCAAATCATTTTGGGGTTCAAATACATCTTTATTAATGAGAAATCACACTTTTAACTGGGGTCCCCCCCACGGTTTTTGTTCTTTTCCACTTCCGATTTTTGACATTTTTGGGGTTTTTTTTGGTTTTTTGCATTTTCGTAAAACCAGCACCCCCCAGACACCAAACTAACATAAAATCCCGAATCATTTTTGGGGTCAAATCCATCTTTATTAATGTTTCAATTGCTGCTCCCCCCATTATTTTCACTATTTTCCACCTCTGATATTTGCGATTTTGGGGCTTTTTCCCATTTTTGGGATTTTCCAAAATCCAAAACCCCCAAACCCAAATCCGAAATAATTTTTGGGGTCAAATCCATCTTTATTAATGAGAAATCACAGCTTCAATTGGGGTTCCCCCCACGATTTTTGTTATTTTCCACTTCCATTTTTTGCAATTTGGGGGATTTTTCCACTTCCAATTTTTCTGATTTTCCGTTTTTTCCCAATTTCTCGGCTCTCCTCCTCCCCCAGTACTCCTCATACACCTCCCCGAAGATGTGCCCGCAGGGCAAACCCCAAAATCCTGAACCCCCAGACCCCAAATTAACCCCAAACCCCCAAAAATCAAAATCCCCCTGATCCCAAATTAACCCCAAACCATCTTTGGGGTCAAATCCATCTTTATTAATGAGAAACCACACTTTCAATTGGCATTGCCCCCGTTTTTTCCACTATATTCCACTTCTGATTTTTCCGAATTCCGATTTTTTTCCGGTTTTTGACTTTTTTCCGATTTCTGCTCTTTCCTCCTCCCCCAGTACTCGTGGTACACCTCCCCGAAGATGTCCCTGCAGGGCAAACCCCAAAATCCTGAACCCCAGACCCCAAACTAACCCCAAACTCCAAGTCACTTTTGGGGTCAAATCCATCTTTATTAATATTTCAATTGGGATCCCCCGCACAATTTTTGTAATTTTCCACCTCCGATTTTTGTGATTTTGGGCATTTTTCCGCTTCAATTTTTGGGTTTTTTGTGGTTTTTGGTATTTTCCAAAAACTAGAAACCCCCAGACCCCAAATTAATCCCAAACTCCAAATCATTTTTGGGGTCAAATCCATCGTTATTGATATTTCAGTTGTCATCCCCCACACAATTTTCATTATTTTCCACTTCCGATTTTTGTGATTTTGGGGATTTTTTGTGGTTTTTTGCATTTTCCAAAAACCAACAGCCCCCAGACCCCAAATTAACCCAAACCCCAAACTATTTTTGGGGTCAAATCCATCTTTATTAATGAGAAATCACTCTTTTAATTGGGGTCTGCTCCACGGTTTTTGTTATTTTCCAGGTCCGATTTTTGTGGGGTTTTGTGCTTTTTGGGGTCAAATAAATTTTGTTTTGAATTTTCTGCTTCAGTTTTTGGGTTTTTTTGGTGGTTTTATGCATTTTCCAAAAACCAAAACCCCCAGACCCCAAATTAACCCAAACCCCAAATCATTTTTGGGGTCAAATCCATCTTTATTAATGTTTCAATTGGGGTCCCCCCCGCGGTTTTCATTGCTTTCCACCTCCAATTTCTTTGCAGTTTTCAGGGTTTTTGTCTTTTTTGGGATTTTCCAAAAACCAACAGCCCCCAGACCCCAAACTAACCCCAAACTCCAAATCATTTTTGGGGTCAAATGCATATTTATTAAAGTTTCAGTTGGGGTCCCGCCCCCATGATTTCCGTTATTTTCCACTTCCAATTTTTGGGATTTTGGAGATTTTTCCACTTCTGATTTTCGTGATTATTGGGGTTTTTTGTGGTTTTTTTTTTTTATTTTCCAAAAGCCAAAACTCCCCAGACCCCAAATTTACCCCAAACCCCAAAATCCAGAATCCCCCAAACCCGAAATTAACCCCAAACACGAAATTAACCCCAACCCCCCAAATTTCGTCAAAAAACCAAAACCCCCAGACCCCAAATTTATCCCAAACCCAAAAACCCAAACCAGGAACCCAAACCCCAAACCCCAAATCATTTTTGGGTCAAATCCATCTTTATTAATGAGAAACCACAGTTTCCATTGTTGCTCCCCCCACAATTTTAGTTATTTTCCACTTCCGATTTTTGCAATTTTGGGGATTTTTCTGCTATGATTTTTGGGGGTTTTTGTGGTTTTTTGCTTTTTCCAAAATCAAAAACCCCCAAGACGCCAACTTAACCCCAAACCCCAAATCATTTTTGGGGTCAAATCCATCTTTATTAATGTTTCCATTGGGGTCCCCCCCCCATGATTTTCGTTATTTTCCGCCTCTGATTTTTGCGATTTTTGCGATTTTGGGAATTTTTCCACTTCCGATTCTTCCTTTTTTTTTTTTTTTTTTTCCAATTTTTGCGACTTATTCCACCCCTAGTACTCCTCGTACACCTCCCTGAAGATGTCCCCGCAGGGCAAATCCCAAAATCCGGAACCCCCCGACCCCAAATTAACTCAAAACCCCCAAATTTTCCCCAAAACCAAAACCCTCCAAACCCCAAATTAACCCCAAACCCCAAATTTTCCCAGAAAACAAAGAAACCTCAAACCCCAAATTAACCCCAAATCATTTCTGGGGTCAAATCCATCTTTATTAATGAGAAATCACACTTTCCATTGTTGCTCCCACCACAATTTTAGTTATTTTCCACCTCTGATTTTTCTGATTTTTCCGAGTTTTGTGATTTTTCCACTTCTAATTGTTCCGATTTTTTATTTTTTCCGTATTTTTCGGATTTTCTCCTCCCCCAGTGCTCCTCATACACCTCCCCGAAGATGTCTCTGGAGGGCAAACCCCAAATCACCCCAAAATCCTGAACCCCCAGACCCCAAATTAACCACAAACCCCAAACCATTTTTGGGGTCCAATCCATCTTTATTAATGAGAAGTCACATTTTTAATTGGGATCCCCCATTATTTTTACTATTTTCTGCTTCTAATTTTTGCGATTTTTGGGATTTTTCCCCTTCTGATTTTTGAGATTTTTGGGGGGTTTTGTGGTTTTTTTCATTTTTTCCCACCCCCAATATTTGGGATTTTGGGGTTTTTTTGTGTTTTTATGCATTTTCCAAAAACCAACAGCCCCCAACCCCCAAACTAACCCCAAACCCCAAAAACCAGAATCCCCCAAACCCCATATTAACCCCAAACCCCAAAAAAGCAGAATCCCCCAAACCCGAAATTAACCCCAACCCCCCAAATTTCCTCAAAAAACCAAAACCCCCAGACCCCAAATTAGCCCAAACCCAAAAACCCAAACCAGGACCCCCAAACCCCAAATCCCAAATCATTTTGGGGTTCAAATACATCTTTATTAATGAGAAATCACACTTTTAACTGGGGTCCCCCCCACGGTTTTTGTTCTTTTCCACTTCCGATTTTTGACATTTTTGGGGTTTTTTTTGGTTTTTTGCATTTTCGTAAAACCAGCACCCCCCAGACACCAAACTAACATAAAATCCCGAATCATTTTTGGGGTCAAATCCATCTTTATTAATGTTTCAATTGCTGCTCCCCCCATTATTTTCACTATTTTCCACCTCTGATATTTGCGATTTTGGGGCTTTTTCCCATTTTTGGGATTTTCCAAAATCCAAAACCCCCAAACCCAAATCCGAAATAATTTTTGGGGTCAAATCCATCTTTATTAATGAGAAATCACAGCTTCAATTGGGGTTCCCCCCACGATTTTTGTTATTTTCCACTTCCATTTTTTGCAATTTGGGGGATTTTTCCACTTCCAATTTTTCTGATTTTCCGTTTTTTCCCAATTTCTCGGCTCTCCTCCTCCCCCAGTACTCCTCATACAACTCCCCGAAGATGTGCCCGCAGGGCAAACCCCAAAATCCTGAACCCCCAGACCCCAAATTAACCCCAAACCCCCAAAAATCAAAATCCCCCTGATCCCAAATTAACCCCAAACCATCTTTGGGGTCAAATCCATCTTTATTAATGAGAAACCACACTTTCAATTGGCATTGCCCCCGTTTTTTCCACTATATTCCACTTCTGATTTTTCCGAATTCCGTTTTTTTTCCGGTTTTTGACTTTTTTCCGATTTCTGCTCTTTCCTCCTCCCCCAGTACTCGTGGTACACCTCCCCGAAGATGTCCCTGCAGGGCAAACCCCAAAATCCTGAACCCCAGACCCCAAACTAACCCCAAACTCCAAGTCACTTTTGGGGTCAAATCCATCTTTATTAATATTTCAATTGGGATCCCCCGCACAATTTTTGTAATTTTCCACCTCCGATTTTTGTGATTTTGGGCATTTTTCCGCTTCAATTTTTGGGTTTTTTGTGGTTTTTGGTATTTTCCAAAAACTAGAAACCCCCAGACCCCAAATTAATCCCAAACTCCAAATCATTTTTGGGGTCAAATCCATCGTTATTGATATTTCAGTTGTCATCCCCCACACAATTTTCATTATTTTCCACTTCCGATTTTTGTGATTTTGGGGATTTTTTGTGGTTTTTTGCATTTTCCAAAAACCAACAGCCCCCAGACCCCAAATTAACCCAAACCCCAAACTATTTTTGGGGTCAAATCCATCTTTATTAATGAGAAATCACTCTTTTAATTGGGGTCCGCTCCACGGTTTTTGTTATTTTCCAGGTCCGATTTTTGTGGGGTTTTGTGCTTTTTGGGGTCAAATAAATTTTGTTTTGAATTTTCTGCTTCAGTTTTTGGGTTTTTTTGGTGGTTTTATGCATTTTCCAAAAACCAAAACCCCCAGACCCCAAATTAACCCAAACCCCAAATCATTTTTGGGGTCAAATCCATCTTTATTAATGTTTCAATTGGGGTCCCCCCCGCGGTTTTCATTGCTTTCCACCTCCAATTTCTTTGCAGTTTTCAGGGTTTTTGTCTTTTTTGGGATTTTCCAAAAACCAACAGCCCCCAGACCCCAAACTAACCCCAAACTCCAAATCATTTTTGGGGTCAAATGCATATTTATTAAAGTTTCAGTTGGGGTCCCGCCCCCATGATTTCCGTTATTTTCCACTTCCAATTTTTGGGATTTTGGAGATTTTTCCACTTCTGATTTTCGTGATTATTGGGGTTTTTTGTGGTTTTTTTTTTTTTATTTTCCAAAAGCCAAAACTCCCCAGACCCCAAATTTACCCCAAACCCCAAAATCCAGAATCCCCCAAACCCGAAATTAACCCCAAACACGAAATTAACCCCAACCCCCCAAATTTCGTCAAAAAACCAAAACCTCCAGACCCCAAATTTATCCCAAACCCAAAAACCCAAACCAGGAACCCAAACCCCAAACCCCAAATCATTTTTGGGTCAAATCCATCTTTATTAATGAGAAACCACAGTTTCCATTGTTGCTCCCCCCACAATTTTAGTTATTTTCCACTTCCGATTTTTGCAATTTTGGGGATTTTTCTGCTATGATTTTTGGGGGTTTTTGTGGTTTTTTGCTTTTTCCAAAATCAAAAACCCCCAAGACGCCAACTTAACCCCAAACCCCAAATCATTTTTGGGGTCAAATCCATCTTTATTAATGTTTCCATTGGGGTCCCCCCCCCATGATTTTCGTTATTTTCCGCCTCTGATTTTTGCGATTTTTGCGATTTTGGGAATTTTTCCACTTCCGATTCTTCCTTTTTTTTTTTTTTTTTTTCCAATTTTTGCGACTTATTCCACCCCTAGTACTCCTCGTACACCTCCCTGAAGATGTCCCCGCAGGGCAAATCCCAAAATCCGGAACCCCCCGACCCCAAATTAACTCAAAACCCCCAAATTTTCCCCAAAACCAAAACCCTCCAAACCCCAAATTAACCCCAAACCCCAAATTTTCCCAGAAAACAAAGAAACCTCAAACCCCAAATTAACCCCAAATCATTTCTGGGGTCAAATCCATCTTTATTAATGAGAAATCACACTTTCCATTGTTGCTCCCACCACAATTTTAGTTATTTTCCACCTCTGATTTTTCTGATTTTTCCGAGTTTTGTGATTTTTCCACTTCTAATTGTTCCGATTTTTTATTTTTTCCGTATTTTTCGGATTTTCTCCTCCCCCAGTGCTCCTCATACACCTCCCCGAAGATGTCTCTGGAGGGCAAACCCCAAATCACCCCAAAATCCTGAACCCCCAGACCCCAAATTAACCACAAACCCCAAACCATTTTTGG